>JAECXD010000674.1:0-1368750 GCA_018151445.1 Zaprionus inermis | reverse complement strand
CAGTGTCATCATGTCCTTAATGTTCTTCGAACCGTTGGCCTTTTTCGTGCAAATCGTCCAGAGATCGGTGGGTTCGGCGGTCTTGAAGCGATTCAGCTTGAGGAATGTGCCCAGACAACCGCGGAAACGATCCTCCCCGATCGCAGTGTGCAGCATGGAGAAAATGGCGGCGGTTTTCTGCACAAAGAACTCCTCGTTGTTCCCGTCGTGGCTGGTGCCGTTCATGATGCTGTCCCAGCCCTGTATGGCATCGATGTCCAGAGCAGCTGTGGCCATCTTCAGCAGGTACATCTCGCGCAATGGCCACGTATCCTGCAGCGGAGCCAACGCGTGTATGCCCAGATACTGAATCAATCCCTCCCACAGCCAGACATCCTTGAGCACCTTGCGGGATGTGATGCCACCGAAGAACTGCCGCACCATCGCCTCGGCAATGCGCAGCGCACTGAACTGATACTGCTCGGACGTAATGGAGTTGGGATCGGTCAGGAACGAGGTCTTCAGTGTAACCAGGCCCAGCGACGATATCAGATTGCGATCCAGAGAGGGTAACGCCACAAAATCGACCTTGGTCAGCGGATAACTGATGTCCAGCCAAGTCTGCAGATACTCGAGTACGTCGCGTGAGGTGTGCAGTATGAACGAGGAGCGCGACAACAGATCCCGCGGCGCATAGAACGTGTACGAAGGGGCTCGCTTAATGGACGAACTGGTCGACTGCGAGAGAGCAGTCAGATTGGAGGGTTTCCCGTTGCCATTGATCACCACGAGGGGTTGAGCTGTGGTTGTTGTCGCGCTGCTGGTGTTGTGGTACGGCGTCAGGTTCACATTGAGCGAGTGCGTCAGTGCGGTGATGTTGCGAACCGGCGGGTTCTTGCTCTTCAGCTGCGTGTAGTTATTCAGCTGGGAGGGTTTCTTGCCGCTGCCGGCCGTCGCCGGGGCCACCGTGGTCGGCATGTAGGCAGCGGAGGGTTGCAGCGACTCGCGCTGGAAGTCACTGACCACCCAGGCGACCGCATCGGCGGGCAAGGGAGGCGTCTCGATGAAGTCGTCGCGCAGCTGGCAGGTAGAGCGTGGGTTAGCAACGTCTTACTACGACTGATCGTCTACTTACCAGGCCTGTGCCCATGTAGAACCCCACATCCTCGGTTGTATGCACTATGGAATTGGAGAGCCCGATGTGGAAGCGATCGCGGAACACGGAAACGCGGAAGGGAGCGCGCACGTGCGGCTCATCGAAACAGGGAAAGGCGCGACGTGCGCCATTCGGTCTGAAGACTGTGGCGGCCAGTAGACTGTAAGTACAGGGTATGGCATTAGTTGGGAAATCTCATTGAGTGCCGAGTGTATCTATTTACCGCTCGCGTCCATTGAAACTCTCGTACTGATCCACGTAGAAACCCTCCGGTTCGGGATTTAGCTTTGAGTACCAGCGCAGGTTCAGCGTGTAGTTGGATTTCTTCTTCAGCTTCTCCTTGACCTCGATGTAGAGTTGCTGACGCGGCGGAAACTCCAGTACCTTGACAATCTTCAGCGCATAGCCCTTGGGACCCGGTGTAACCAGAGCCTGAGTAAGGATTAAATCGATGTCAAGGTTTTAAATATATTTTTGGCTGCTTCCGAGGTCTTTAAGCTTCCAAGTGGAACCTAATCTGATTGCCCGGAACTGCTTGCCAACTGACTGGACTGCACTCACCTTCTCGGTCACGTTGAGGTCCTGAATGTGCAGCACAATAAAGTTGGTTTCCTTCTCGATGAACAGATCGATGGTTACTTGACCTACCCCACGGGAGATGTACGATGCATTAGTCTGCGGTCTACGCTTTCGGCCAATTGGCGTACTCACCTTTCACATCGAGCGTGGTCAGATTGGGATGTATCGTGACCATGTAGCGCAAGGGTCGTGCACTTGACGGCAGCGTCTTCTCCAGCCACGGGAACGGCTCCCCGTTCGTGGCAATCGGATTGAACGGCTGTGTGTTGTTCTCTTCATCGGTTTCATAGCCAGACGCCGTTTTGCCCGCACACGAACAGTCTGCAAAAGTCATACACACACACACGAATGCAATTTACAGTTACAGCGGGTTTATTGGGTATTTGACTCGCTTCGAGTCGTTTTGGGGGGAAAATTGCGGCTAAGCACATTTTGATGCTGATGTTGATGTTGAATCAACTGCGTTACACACGATTAACAGACAGAAGAGAAAGTAAATGATAAACTCTAGGGGGAGCACGGGGAGTTGGGGCTAAGCGAAAAGTGTTTAGTATAATAAATGAAAAAGTTCGCAGACAATCTGAATAAAATGAATTTCACGGGGCTTGCTAAGAACATCATCTAATAAAGAACAACACAAAAAGTTTCAAATTGGATTACCAAAAGAGTTGAGAAACAATATGCATATGCTCGAAGTACGAGGTCGTCGGGCTCAAAGATTATAAACTCTAATTGTTTAGTCTTTCAGAAGAAATGATTATCGTGTTTTGGTGTTTAAAGAAGATTTCGATTGATTTAGTTAGTTATTATAGATCAGAACTTGCCTTGAGAATGAATTGAAGAGCTGAGATGAGTTTGTGAACTAATTTTCTTTTCGTATAGCAACTACATAGAAAACTGGTAGTATGTACATTTATACAGTATATTATTAGAAACACGCATGTCTAGAGAGAAAGTTTGATATAAAATAGATGGATAAGTTGTGGATCTACCGCGAGCATGAGATGAAAGTCATATTACGATGATTTGCATGAGACTCTGTCGACTTTCTGCTACTGGGCGCCTTCAAAACATCCATGGAGTATGGTAAATCATATGCACGACAAAAACATACAACATATATATATATATATATATATATATGTAGAATGGGTGGTTTGGGGGGTACAGCAAACATGCCGACAATCTAGGGGTAGTACATTAGCTACTATGTACGATTATGTATGTATATAAGATGTTCAGGTGTTCTATTTACCGGTTAGCAGAAGAATTGGGTTGGAAAATTCGTTACTCACATTTGTACCAATCAAACAAGCAGTTAAGAGAAATTTTCATAAATATGTATATAATATTTGGTTGTACCGACATAAGACAACAGAAACACAAACCAAATAATCAACAATACAAATTGAAATTAAAACGTTTCTCTTTGCATATAGCACACGTACTTATATAGTATAAATATATAATAAGGATCAATACTTTTTGATAGAATTGCAAATGAAATTGTTTCCTTTCTTTTTCGCAGTACATCAATCGATGTGTGCGTGCAGGGTATCGAGCAGCGGCCATAATCGAGTTAAGCCAGAGCTTTTTTTAATGGTCTGGCCACACTGCAGTGTGTCTTTCAATCTGATATGCACACACTGGCGCACAGACATGCTGGCTGCGTAATGCAATTAGCTCTCAATGCATTAGCCCCATTAAGTATGCAACACAAGGTTTATGTTTGCACTTTGCATACACCTTGCAACGTAATATGCAACGTGGCAGCCGTGGCCGGCGCAGCCCTACCCCACTACCCTGTTATCTGTTATCGGTGCTATCAGTGTATGTTATCGTGTGTCCCTCCCCGACCACGAAGGGGGCGAAGTCGGGTAGAGCTGCTGCCCCCCAGAATATTATAATGACGCTCGGTCTGTGTTAATAATGTTAAAAGCATATTACACAAGGTCTCCGCATCCCGGACACACAGTATGCGAGTGTGAAGGTGCTCGCAGTAACTGCAACCTTGGTGCAACTAATGCGATTATTTATGTACATATTATGCTATCGCATAAGCTAGGGCTGCCTATGTCTGGGCAAATATGTAAAGGCAGCTATTAGAAGCTTACGTATGCAGCAGCTTGTGGCAGGTACCCTCTCTTTCGGCCTTCTAGGCTATACCTTATACCCTTCGTTAGGCAAGCCGAAGCAGAGCAGTTATTTGTGGAATGACAGACTGTACTATTTTAAGTAGCGTTCCGAGGTGTTTCCTTTTCCTTTTAAAAACTGCATAGACTAAGGTACCTAAGTGCAGCTTGCAGTAACCGCAGTAGCTTTCGGTAGAAGTTGCTATTATAATATAAAGTAACCTTTATTAACTATCCTAATTGTAGTTAAACCTTCCATAAACCAGAAATAAACTTACATTCAACGTATTTAAAAAGGTGCCTTACTACCTTGTGCTCTTAAGTAAAGATCCCAAAACGAACCTCACATTTTTGTAGAAGAAACTATCATAATACTTCTCCTGCTAGCCAGGCGCATTCCAGCTAAGCGTATCTCTCTTCCTGATGCATCTACCCTGCACTCGGAGTACCCTGCGCACATATAGACTGTGTGTGTCTGAAGAGTCAGTACACGTAATATGTTATGCATACTATATACAAAACAAGCCAAAGCTCTCGTGGTTGTTGGAATAACAAAAAAACGGAGAATGAAAAGAAAAAAAGAATAATAAAGAAAGCAAACAGAAACGCAACCGAAAAGCAAATATATGCACAATGCAACCTACCGTTCTGGGGCCCGGCGTAGGCGATGATGATGGCCGTCAGCAGGAGGGAGCCGAGCACGATGCCGGCGACGAGGAGGGCGCGACGTTGCGAACAGACCGCGACTCCGGTGCGCGTCTGCCTGCCGCCGCCGCTCGATTCGCCACCTGATCAAAAGATAAATGGGAAAAAACGTTAAATGTAATTAATTGCAGCAGGTGGAAGGGAAGGGCGGCAGGGAAGCAGGGCAAGAGGAGCCGGGTAAGTCACATTAATAATTGAAAAAGTATTTGCATTGCATGGCAACCCGCAAAATGAAAACCCCAATCCCAACCCCTACCTTACCTGATAGAAATGCACAATCATCTAAGTCCGGATCATTTGTCATTTCGATGCGCTCGCGCCGCCAAATCTTAGAACCTTTCTGACCGCCGCCAACGACCGAAATCTTAACGGGGCCGATATCTCTTTGTCTTCCGGCCAATACGTTGAATTGTTTGCGTTTGCTTAAACGCCGCGTCTATCGGTTGGATTTGCTTTGGCTTGCTAGGCGAGAGAGTACACACACACACGAACACACACACATAAACATATATAATGAATACACCTGTTGGGCGGAGGTCAACGTATTAAGCCGAGTAAGTGCTGCTATTTTGGTATAAGTATCGCAAATGAAATCAGAATTTTATACGGCCCTTTATCGGAAACCAATGCGAACCCTTTTTGAATACCCTGGAGAGTGCTAGGGTTGGGGTATGTGCAGGGGGTAGGTTGGCAACTCTTCTTGTTCTTCTGCAAACCCAACGCTGTGCACGTTCCTTGTACAGCCTTTTATATAAAATGCTAATAAAGTAGTGTATTGAAGAGGTTGAACAGAAGTTAAATCGATTAATCTAGCTATAAACTCAAGGAACTCGGCTGCTATAAAAGCTATACCCATCAAATTTGTTGTGTACGTTCCTGGTAATCTGTCTTTATAAAATAGCTAGTGAAGCAGTGTCTAACTATATAAATTATTATAGAAATCGACTACTCTACCTATGGACTCAAGGAACCCGGTTGTTATAAAAGCTATGTCCATCAAATTGGTTATAAATGTAGCTTGTAATTTTCTATAGGGAACAGCTAGCTAGCACAGTAGCTAACCTGTAGAGTATATTGAAGTTAAAAGGATTTGTTTATCTATAAACTCAAGTAACTCAGCTATTATAAGCGCTATACCCATCAAATTCGCTAGCGTTACTTTCTCTAATAAATACAGCTAAAACCTACTAAAATCCTAGACTTTCAGCCTTAACAAACGAAAGAAACTTGGTTTTTTTAGCGTTACACCTTTACAGGGTATGCCCAAATCCACCCTACCGGCTTAATTTACACCTTTTTCAACCGCTCTGGCCACGTGTGTGCAGTTCATGCATATTTTATGCACTAACCACATTTATGAGGCCAGTTGACGGCCCGAAAAACTTCCAAAAGTTTTTCCTCTTTTCTTTTTTTGCCGCAATACGTAAATAAATCGAAATTGACAGAGCTGAGAAACTCTCTGTCTCTCGTTCGCTCTCTCTGTGTCTCTGTCTCTCATCGACGAGCTGATAATCTCAGGCACAAATAATCGTAATTTATGCAGTCAAGAAAAACGAACGAAGTAGGAAAATATGAGGAAAGTTCCCCCTTCAGGCTCGAGAGTAGACGCCCTTCCGGTGGCGTCTAGTCGTACGCCCATTTGGCGCTGTCTGTGACCAGGGTCGGCCTGTGTGTGTGTGTAGATGTGTGTCTTTGTGTGTGTCTGCGTATTTGTGTCTGTGTCTGGATTTTTGGATGTTGCTCGCAATTTCAATGTCGCATTGAATTAGTGAAAAGCGCTTTCAACGCCCAAAAATCAACCCCCAAAAATTGTGGATGCTTTGTCGGCTTTTCCGCAGTCTCTGTGTGTGTGCGTGCCGGTGTGTGTGTGCGATGTTTTGGTTTTTTATTTTTGTGTCTGCGTCTGCTTTTGAGCTGTACTTGAAGCTGAAGTTGCATCGAGCATCCTTAACGAATGCCATAATGCGGTTAAGACTGGGCAATCAGAGAGTCCAGAAAGACGATGATGATATACACGATTTTCGTATAATCAAATTATGTCTGGACACGGGCACCGTGGATGCAAGGGATGCAAATTACTTTAAAGACGAGTACCTTATGAAATACATAATGTAATTTCATACCTTATCCCATTCAATTGTTTGCATCATTGAAATTATGATGAAATCCCGATTTTTGCATAATCAGATTATGTTTGTTGATGAGTTAAGCTGATGCCAGGGATGCAGCTTACTTTAAAGACAAGTGCGCAATGAAATATATTCTAAACTTTCATAGAACTCAAAGAAATCGAACTGCTTTAATCGTATCGCCATAATTTCCTTTTTCTATATATTGTAAAGATGATGAAATTTTAATTTTAATTATGAAATTTCCCCTAAGTAATTCTAAGCAAGGTCTCAATCTATGGGCCCTATGCAGCATTGAAAAGATGATGAAATATATGATTTTTTGTATATGCGGCTTACTTTAAAGACAAGTTCGCAATGAAATTTCCGCCGGCAAAATGAGTAATATAATAATACTACCTGGAGTAGGTTGAATACGAATGTTTCGCTATTTGCCATTGTAACTTGTGCAGAAATTCCGCATATCGTAGAATGTGCTTATCAATTGATAAAAGGTTTGCTATAGATAGTTTATGGATCGCAGCGAATTGTGATTAGATATTTAAAGACGAGAGGCAAGTTCGGGTACAATTAGAGGCAGTATATAAGCACAACTGGTATGGCTAGACGGCAGGCACTTCAGGGTGTCGCTCCTGGTGGGATATGCTAAGTAAATATCACACATACGCACGGTGTGACAGCGAAGTCTTGTGCTCATTAGAGGAGACACGCTCGCGTGCCATATATGCATGTATATATAGTCAGAATAATCATATTGTTCAGTAAGTTTTGCATTTGTTTACATTTTCCGACAAGCTGACATTATCGAGTATAATACTCGGCATATTATAAGCAGGCAGAGTAGTGGGGGGGGGGTAAGATAGAGAGAGAGAGAGCGAGAGAGCGCCTGTCAAGCACATGGCAACTGGAATGCAAGCTGAGAGAGCCGCTCAGAGAGGCAGGCAGAGAGAGAGCGAGAGAGAGAGCGACTTCATTGGAATCTGTGTTTTGAAAATGAAATGTCAAACTGCAGAGCTCAACAGCGGGAGGGGCAGGGGAGGGCAGGCAGGCAGGCAGGCAGGGTGTGTGAGAGTATAAGTGAATTTCCTGTTGTGTCTTGGCTTTTGATTATGCGAGTAGAGTTGCCTGAGTGCTTGCAGAATGCGCGGCGTATATATGTCAATAGTGCGCTTTCCAGTGCGATTCTGCTTGCCTTCTCCTTTTTTTATGCCATTTGCTTTTTTGTTTTTTTTTTGGCTTTGCTTTTAGCTGTTTTTTCAGCTGCCTTTGCCACTTGACTGAGTTGCCTTTGCGTGGGCGGCCTGCATTCAAACAGTTAATGCCGACCGGGCCAGGCTAGCGCAACTGCAGTTGGCTTAAATGGCCTAAATAGAGCCACAAGTATACCCCATATATAACCCCATATAAACGCCCATATATACCCTCTAATTTACCCCCTATATACCCCCTGTATACCCTCGAAATAGCAACAATTAATCAATGCAAGTGACGCGTGCTTTGCTTTTCTTGAACTTTACTTTGCGCTGCTTTTCTCGCTTCACACTCTCGTTTCGCACTTTGTTTCACTGCCGAATTCGCGCTGAGTTTTTCACGTGCTGCGAGATTTGTTTGCCGTGTTAATTAGCCTTAATTAAGTCCCAAGGCGTAGTGAAATTAATTTTCCCTTTTCTTTACTTTTCTTTCTTTTTTTTTTTTTTGGCAATTCTTGTGCCCTTTTCGCGTTATAGACACGCACAGTGGGACAGCAGCGGCGGCACAGTGGGAGAGCAGGGGCAGTGTGTGTGCGAGTGTGTGTCAGCAGATTTCAGCTGCTTCTTTTTGATTTTTCACTTTTGGTCAACACGGTGTCTCGTCGCTTGTTTCTGCCACGCGCTTTTCCGATGCGTTCAACTGCGCGTACATTTTCCAACTGGATGCTGTCTCGGCGCTGGCGTGTGAAAAGCGCTTTTCGCAACAACCCCCGGCAGCAGCAGCTGCGTGCCTCCTCTCGAGCTGCCCCCCAAAAAAAATGCCTTGTGCAGCTTTTGCAGCGCATGCCCGCTCTCACACTCGCTCTCGCTCTCTGACTCTCTCTCACCTGCAAAAATGAAAATGAAATTTCTATGCTGTACCCCCCCCCCCTTCCTGCTGACCCCCTCGCAGCGCGCAGTGTTGCCAGGCCCAGCCGGGCGTGCTGCAACCCTTAAGCACCTTCCACACCCCCGCGACCGCCCAACCCAGCCAACCCCGATATGCAGTCACTTCTTCATGTTCCGCTCGAGCTTCTTTATCATGTGTTAGTCAAAGGTTCAATCGGCAAACACTTCGTGTGGTTGTTGTTGTTGCTGTTGCTGTATAGTTGATTAAGGGGTGGCTGAGGCTGAGGAGGTTGTGGAGGCAGTGGAGGCTGTAGATGCTGCCTTCTGCCCTCCCTGTGCAGCAGTGTGTTTAGTTGCCATGACGCGCATTCCGCACGCGATTTATGTGCTCACGTTCCCATCGTTTTGCTGTCTTTTTATTGCCTACTTTGAGGCGTCTTCGGCAGGGAGAACATATAGTGCTCATTACGATCTAAATGCAGGACTAGAAGTTCCCCCCAAGCAACAATGTAGATGCTACTCTACGAATGGGAACAGTTTTGCAGGCATATATCATATTTTAGGGAGAAAATGATTCTTTTACTTGCAGCAAAGAACAGTTTCGGATATTTCTAGTTAATGTTTTCTGTAAAGTCTGAGACAGCAGCAAAGAACAGTTTCGGATATTTCTAGTTAATGTTTTCTGTAAAGTCTGAGACGGTCTAAACAGTTCTTGTCACTTTTCACTTTTATGTGAAATTATCAGAAAAAGAGCAAAATTCGACAACCTTTGCCATGTTTTATGGTAAAAACATTTGAAACACTTCAGCAAAAGAAATTGTATATATACATATGGAGCAATTATGTATATAGAGCTTAAGAACAGCTTTATAGAAGTTGAGCCAAAAAATGTATATGTTTATAGAACAACTATGTATAGAGGACTCAGAAAAAGCTTTAAATTGCTGAAATATTTCTTAAACAGTCTAAAAATCACACGATATTTAAAACTGTTCCATAAAAGAGCATAAAATTTCGACTATATATTAAGAGATTTTCCTTTAAAAAAGTAAAATTTTACTAGATACATTTTATGAAAACCCTAAAATAGCATTCTTTTTCAGAACCCCCTTTAAACAGTCCAAAAACAACTTTAAATTTAAACTTTTTCTGCAAAAAGTCTACTCGTTGCATCAATCTGCATATCGTATCGTCACGTATGGCAAATAGAGAGGTCTCCCGACTACCTAGCTCGATTTTTCGAGTGTTCTAATTAGATTTTAACAGCAAGCACAGGCACCGGACCCACTGAGTACCCCACGACATACCCTGCATATGCCCGCACTTTTTATTTTGTTTGCGTCAAACTGGTCGAAAAAGTTAAGCGCAAACAAAAAAAAAAGCGAGAAAACTTTACAACGGATTGATGAAAAGGCAAAAGTTTTCCAACAGGTCACGAAAACTTGTAGGGTGGGGAGGGGGGAAGGGAAAGGGAATCAACTGGCTGCGGGTCGCAGACGCCGCAAGTCAGACCTCAGTCGAGACGAGACGAGACGCGACGCGACGCGACGAGATGAACCAAAAAACCGAACCGACAACGAGCTTAACTCAGCGCAATCTTTGTCACGTCGCACAATTTGAAGATTGAACTGCAGCCGAGTGGCAGCTGAACTACCCGAAAGAACCGCAGAGTACATGCCACAAATAGCCGCACGACAATGATTGGGAACCGCCTGCAGAGGCGGACAAGCGAGGCACAGAAAGTCGTCATTGCGTACGGTGTAAATTTCTAGGGTTCTCGTATACACTAAATATGCGATAAGACTTGAGGGGTACTACATTAATAGTAAATACTATAACTATATAATTAAATAGCTTTCTCAAAATAATAATATAATATAAGCTATCTTTTATTATACCCCAAGCAATTCCTTTTAAAGCGTATTCAAGCTTCGACTTGCCTGCTAAAATATCCCATCCTTTTTTGTTTTCAATCGTAATCCTCCTCTCATCGCAACCACCCACCCCTTGTCACATTACCCACCTCCCCCGTTCCCTGTTCAGTACATTACTTAACGCATTGTGTGGGTGTTGACCCACCCATCCAGCCATCCAGCCATTCAGCCAGCTTGTCCACCAGTTGGTGCGAGTTTTTGCTGTCGCATGCAAATTTACAGCCCACAAAAGCGACGCAACATCAGTTTGGACGAGCACATGGGCGCCACACACACACACACACACACCATTCCTTGCGTGTGTGCCAAGGGCTTTAGGCCCTCAACGTACATGGCCACAAGTGTCTGGCCTGACGGGGTTGGCAGCGGGCCGGGGGGCAGACCCATCGGTTGCGAATCGAAATGTGGTGGTTAAATAATCGCTGTTTATGAAACAATCAATAAATTTAAGCTGCTGCTGTTACTGCCACAGGCATTTCTTATACTTTATACACACACACGCATATACACGCATATACACGCATACACACGCATACTCGCGCAAGTTTGCCAACTCTGCCGGAGGGTTAGGAAAAGTCTTGAGAGTCGTAATTGCTCGATTAAGTGCTTGTTAATCTCTGTACTTCATTACGAATCAAAAGGCAGAGGGAAGTGAACAGAGGGAAAAAATACCCCGACTTGAATCGACTTCTGTGCTCCATTAATATTCTACGATTTTGTTGGCATATTAAAGACGAAAGTCACGGAAACACATGACTCGTAAAAGTTACAACTGTATCTATGCGAATATTCTGATAGAGCAAGAGTCAAAGATGGGGTAATTGTTAATAAAACATCAAAAGATTGTCTAAGTATGCTCAACTATAGGCTTCTTGTACATATAAACACATTCTTGAATAATTTAAGTCTTGAATTAGTTATGACTAATGGAAATCTGACAAGCAACAAATGATACAGTTGAGTGCCCCCTTCGCCCAACCAAATTTTACTTATCGAGGGACTCTCACGCCGAATCACACTTTCTCTATATCTTTAGGTCCTCAATAATTTAACATTTCAAAAATATAATTTAAAATTTTTTTTTTTAAATTTCTGTAATTTTTCCTTTTCATTTTTCTGACTATTTTTCTTGAACATTTTAAATTAAGAGTTTTTGATTTTAATTGATTGTGGACGTCAGAATTTGTACTAAACCGCGGTTAAAAACTGCCATGATATGAATTAGCATTTTGTAGTATTCACTCGGCTAAAATTGCAATATTACAATATAATAAAAAGTCTCTTTGGCGAATAATTAAATTATAGTTTATGCAGACATACAAAAACATCGTGAACACGCATTGCAGCATTTTAATTTCCATTCGAAAACTCCCAAAGGGAATACAATTTTACAGCAAAATAAAAAAAATAAATTAACTGGCAAGCAATGCGAGACTAGCCCGCTGAAAGGGTCCCAAGTGCACAATTGTGCGCTCAATTTGCGGAAAGTTCAATAATTCAATTAATTGGCAGTCCGTGTTCGAGCACCTCTCCAGGGGGAGGCAGCAGCTCAGCTCGAGTGCATGGAATGTGCAAGTGCATTCAACAAATGCATACGATGGCCATGGCCATCGGGGATCGAGTCCAAGCCCAAGCCCAAACCCTGAGCCAGAGTCGGAGTCAGAGCCAAAGCCAAAACACAAACTGCCAACTAATTGTGCAGAAATTGCGTTGAGTTTGGCTGCGGCTCAAGCGGAAATGCAAAATGGCAAAAAAGGCAAGTGAGACAAGTTCTAGGCTAGACTATACCCTGCTGTGAAGATTTTTTTAACTATGCCTCAAGTAATTGTATGTGGATTCGGTTGAAATTTGGTGTAGGGAAAGTTTATTAAAATAATAATGTGTATATTAAATTTTAATACTTTTGTATTTATATTAACTGAAATAATTTACTTGAAAATCTATTAATGCTCTCTACTGTGGCAGAACATGAGCTTAAAGAATCAATGTGAGCTGCGGTAAACTCTTTGATAGCTTGTGCTTCTTTTCAATAGGCATATACTCTGCTTTTATGCACTTCATGAGCTCAAAGAAGTTTTCAATGCAGTTACGACTTTTCTTATAGGCAACAACTTCCCCGCTTTTCGAATAAGTGCAGGGTATTAGCGCGTAATTCAAATACGTGCGGCCTGGCATCCATTCAAGTGGCACGTGAAGTGTGCTAAGCCGCAGAAAAGTTGACTTTGCCGCTGCCTCTGTCGGCGCCTCTGCCTGCTGCCTCTGCCTGCGGCTTGTGTCATTGTTGTTTCCTGGTTGAGGCCTTTGCCAGTTGCATTTTCCATTTTCCATTTCCATTTAATTACGCCTGCCCGCCTCGAGGCGGAATGCAACTTGCGCGCTTTGTAGTTGCATTTAATTGTGTCTCTATCTCGCTCTCTCTTCCTCTCTCTGGGTGTGTGTGTGTGTGTTTTGCTTGCGCCATTTTGCAACAATTAATTGTTGCGCTCTGCCACAGTCGCCATTTGCATTTGCCTGCTGCTGCTCACCCGCCCCATCGCCGCCATCGTCGACTTCTTCCTGTTCGGCAAGCTTCAAGTGGCCTGACCCAAAAACACATTTCATTTTATTTCTATGTGTCTTCACTTTCACTCGCACAACACACACACACACACACTCGCACACACACTCCCTCCCGCAGCTCGCATTGTTTCTGTTAGCCTCAATTTTTTTTGCATTTCCATTTGTTTTTTTTCTTTGCTTCCTTAACGGGATGCACAGGACTTCTTTATTTAAGTCAAGCAGCCTCAAGTGTGCGGCCCTGTGTGCCTCTGCCTCTCTGTCTCTCTGCATGTATGCGTGTGTATCTGTGTGTGTGACAGCCCATTCAGAACGCAATCAACATCAACGCATCCTGCAATTATCAACGTCAGCAGCAGCACAAGCAGCAGCCGCGTCTGCATCGACAGCAGCTGCCACATCGAGTTGCAAGTTGCAAAGGTAAACACACGCCCCCTCGACCCCCCGCCCCTTTCCTACCGCTGCCTGCCACATTTGAGTGGGCGTGTCGAGAGCGCGCCAAGAGTGCCGTGCGCCTACTCCACTTTCTGCATCCTTAATTGCAACGCCGACAGGCCTGAAAGCCCCGCAATCCATGTGTGTGTGCGTCCTGCTCCCGTGACACTGATTTCGCATCGGTCCAAGCTGGCAGGGATGGTGCCTCCACAGCTTAGTGGCACACTTAGCGCGGTGCCTTGACGTGCGCAAGAGGTGCGGCTGCATCTGCCCGCCTCGATTCCGCTTTGAGCTCAGCTTTAATAATTCATTCGAATTGAAGTTGCAACAGTTGCAAGTTCTGGCCAGGCACAGTGCTAAGTGAGCTATGATCTTGGCATCGTGGAAACATTGGGAAGGTTTTATGACAGCAATATGCTCATGTCTTATCAGGCAATAGTTCTCAGAGATTATAAGAGTTTAAGCTATCAAATTCCATAGCAACTCTCGCATGATGTATTAGTTTTTTTAAGATTATTATAAAATTTGCCACGCCCCCTTATATCAATTATCATTGAATTGCAAGCGTAATTTTCAAGCTAGAACGTTAATTTTTGTTATATACAATAGCTATTAGCACCTACTTTATATATATGAGGAATTGGGTGCAATAGGGTAATAAACGTAGTGCTTATCTGTATATTAAAATTGTTAAAAGTCGGTTGTAGGCGTTCTTATTTGTTTAATTAAAGAAGTTACTGCTACGTCTAGCACGAACTCCCAAAATACCCAAATTTCAAAGAGCTCTCATCCCTATATCTTTGTATATCTCTATTCATCCCCCCTTATAGTATGTTTCCTTTACCAAAATCCCTTAGTTTAGACGTCACTTATAGCTGGTTTCAAACATATTTAACCGTATGCATGCTTTTTGTGTTTAAATTAAAAAGCAATTGAGATATGTATAACTTTTTGCTTCTTGTCATCGATTTCCCAAGAAATTGCAATTTTTCTTTAAGCTTTGATAGTTGAAATATGCCAATATAGTATACAAAATATAAATTTCCTCTTCCAAGTATTTTCTTTCTCATTTTTCTTCATTTCAAGATGTCACAATTTAATGTCTCGCTATACGTTTGCAACTCTAACCCGAAGTAAATATTCCCTGGGGTGCATTTTCCATTCAGACACACACACATACACCAACACACACAAATAATTACAAGTGTGCATTTCAAATGGAAAATCAGCAGAAAAAGCAGAAACAAACTGAGAGAATCCCTAAATGTCTGAAATCTGAGCCAAAAAACAAACTTCGTCTATGTCTCTGCGCTGGTCTGTCCAGCTAAATGCCCCGTGGAGAGTGGATGGGGAGTGGGGTGGGCAGGAGGAAGCGGGGGGGGGGAAACCCTTCTAAGAGGATATCTTTAAGCACAGCAACATGCTGATGCTGTCGCTGACGTTGCCGCAGGCCAAGCGAAAACAGACAGAAAAATTAAATATATAAGAGAATTGTGTGGTTGAAAAACATGCAAAAAAAAAAACTAGAGAAGGCTGAACGGAACGTAACGAAAATGAAATGGAAAATAAAATCAGAAAAGGGCGAAGGAAACGTCGAGACAGAGCAGACGGCACAGGGCTGACATTCATTACGACGGAGCAGGGAGCCTGAGGCGGCGTCTCGGCCAACGCGGCGTATGAGCGCTCGCATGACGAACGGCTTCCTGCAGGATGCGGAATTAACGCCAGGCAGGCAGGCAGGCAGGCTGGCAGGCGGGCGGAGGAACAGCGGGACAGGCATTCTGTCTTGCCGCATTCTTAATGCTTTTGTTTTGCATTCGGCGTAATTAAGAGCACAAGCTGAACGCGGGCCAGGGGAGTCGAGTAGAGCAGGAGGAGTCGCGCAGCAGCTGCGTCAAATTATGCACAAGTGCAATTATGCACTTTGCCAGGTGCCACGCCCACTTCGTTGCCTTTGATCATCTCGCGGGCAATTGCAATGCAAACAGCGGGAAGGGAGTAGGAGGCAAAGAGTCACTTCACTTACCGAAGGTAACGCCATTTGTTTGCTTCTCCTTGTCCTTCTCCTTATCGCTCTTTTCGCCGCCAAGCGGCTCCAGCTCGATGCCATCTGTGGTGGCCACTTTGTAGTCCCGTTTCGACATGTTGCCACAGCAGAAGCCGCAACATAACATCTGACCAAATCTATAGGCTTTTGGCTTGAGGGACGCCGTCTTGGATGGTTGGGCGGGCGGGTTACACGGCAGGAATAGGGGGAGGGCGATCCGCTGGAGGGTGTTCTCCTCTTCTCTCTCTTCTTAGGGGGGGATATGCGTGGATGTATTCAATAGAATGACGTGTAAGTATCCTAACTGTGTCTAAAGACTACGTATCGGTGAGTCGAGTTCTTGATTGTTCTCTTCTTCTCTCGTTTCGTTTCGTTTCGTTTCGTTTCTTTTCGTATAAATTGGTCCAGTTGCGGTTGTTGGAGAATATGTTTCGTTTCCTTAACTGTAGAAACTGAAATAAAGGCGAAAGAGATGATAAAACATATTATTATATTTAGAAATTCAATTTTTGGGTCGCAAAATCTGTTATTATAACTAATATACCTGCTAGCAATGTTTCAAACATGTATTATATATAACTTATAACTTTGATATATGTCGAAAAAGGGATCTCTGATAACAAAGTATATAAATGCAAGAAGGAAATCGGACCATAAACCAGGAAGTTATCTAAGAAATGTTTGCAATGTCTGACAACATTTTGTGGGTTTGGGCAGAAAAAAGCGATCCCGCTTGACTACAGCTTTTTTACTTGTTATTTTTATATTATATACATATATTTTACTCAGCAGAGTTAGGATTTCATTAGCAACTTTAAAATGAATTGAATTTCAAGCAAATAACTTATAATGAGATATCTTACATATAGCATACTATATAAATCAAGTCAGGCGCATTTCATAAACTGCAGAAAAGAAAAGTTTTGCTGTAAAATGAAATACTACCCAATTTGATTTATTTAGACTCAAACTGCGACTTTTTAGTGTCTGTGTGTGTGAAAAATAGATCGAAAGGAGAACAAAGTATTGTTTCTTGGGGAGCTTCGAGAACTGATTGCAGGCAAAAGATATTTATGCTTGCACTCGTCGCATTGTCCGTGCGGAATGAAAGTTTTTCTAGATCGACACAAAAAGGTTCTCTGCCTGTACGCTCCTTGTTGTTGCTGTTGTTGCTGTTGTTGTTGTGGGCGTCACTTTTCGCCGGCGACGACATTGTTGAAGGCAAACAAAACCAACTTTAATAAGAGCACTCAAAGGGAGAGAGAGACTCCTCCTGCAACCTGCTCCCTTTGTGGTCCAGCCTGTCTTAGTTGCGACTGCCTCCGCACGGCGTGCGCTTTTGTGTGGCAACATGGAGCAGAGAAAGGCGCAACTAGCGTCGCCAGCAATGACACAATGCGTGCTTGGGCCCCCGGGCGGATGAGGGGAGTGATGCTGATGGAGGGCGGGAGAGCTGTTGGGGGCTGTAATAATTGCATGCTGCCACCGGGGCGTATACGTAATGCAGTAAATGGCAAGCAAATATCGAGAAGGTGCGAGACAGTTCAATGCACGCCCAGTTAAATCGAGCACAAGGGAGTCCGCAGTCCCCAGTCTCCAGTCTCCAGTAGTTGAGTGCGATAAGCACTCCGCTCCGCACCGTCACGCCCCCGCACCCCACTCCCACTCCCACCTCGCCTGCTGCACTCCACTCGATACAATAGTCGGGGGCGAGGCAATTGTTTGTGCTGTTTGTTAAAACACAACGTAATAAAGCACTTGGCATAAGGCACAAGGCATGCGGCAATCGGAGCGAGGCATGTGGCATGAGGGGCATGCGGCAAGGGGCAACCAACCGTTGCACTTCTGTACTCCAAAATGGCAAAGCGACGTGCACAAAGAGCCCGAAAAACAAAGGAACACAGTCCAGGCGGATACGGTAAACAGGCAGCAAGTGTAAAAGCAAAGCCGAATTTCAGCTACACTGTAAAGAATTTTTGATGTGTATGTGAAGGTAGTAAACGCTAGAAAGTGCCCTATATCAACATCTGCAAGAATTTTGTTGAACTGGAACTGTTTTATTTGTTTTTTTTACTTGATAGATTGTATATAGCAATATATAAGTAAATTTATTTGGCATTTAACTATATCATTCATTTAAAAATTGTGTCTTTATGATGCAGAATTCTTTATCTAGCTATATTTTGAACTACTTTCTTTATAAATCGTTCCTATTTACATGTTTAAATATGATTAGACAATCGCATATTTATCTATCTTATTGTAAACTATTTTTTCTGCATCTATTATGTGTCTTTAGGTTTTACCTATTTAATTGAATTACCAAATTATTCTCTATATATAAATAAAGATTTATATATTTATCCTACTATTTTCTATATTTTTTTTGTCGTTCCAAGTCCTTTCTACACAGTCCTTATATATAAAGTATACCATTTATCTCGGTATCTGACTGTCTAAGTATTATTTCTATATAATCCATCTGTCTGCACATCTATCTATCAACATAACCAACTATCTGCATATCCATCTATCTACACATCTCTGTAATGATCATAAAGTTTTCTATACCATTAATTTAAATAGATTTATAGCTCGTGTTTGAATAATATATATTATAATATTCAATCTGTGTCTTTTATCTGTCTATCGAATATTTATTTATCTACTATATACTTATTTATCTAAGTCTTTTATCTGTATTATCCACAAATTTGACTTCAAACCGTTGCTTAAACCTTTAAACATCTGTCTTTATTCAGCTCCTCTGTTCTACCTATACCTATGTTATACATTAGATATTGGGCTGGCTGTTCCCTATATCAAACCTGCTCGTAATCCGATTATATCTTACCATATACCCTAACACAGTGCCACGGATTGGATTACTGCAAAAATCTTGTGCGCTTTTTGTGCGACCATTGAAAACGGGAGCAGGTTGGCCCCAGGTTTGTTTGGGCCTGGCCATAAAGTGGCTAGAATAAATGGCAAAATGGCGTCAGCCAGTTTTTTGTTTTGTTTTCATTTCTCTCTCCTTTCGACTTGCTGCTTTTTGTGCTTGTTGCGCACACACACAGCGAAAGAGAGAAACTTTTTAGTCATTGAAGGCCGCAGCGGGCACAAAGACAATGCAAGCAACAAGCCAAAAATAGCATTTCCTGCATTTCCACAACTTGGCCTACGAGCGGCTCTCTGTGTGTGTGCGAGTGTGTACGAGTGTGTGTGCGTGTGTGTATTTAGTGTATGCGACACGTGCGCAAATTTTGCCCAAAGTGACATTTGTTATGTTACTTCCGGTCTACCGCGACAGAACAAAAATGGCAGGAAACGTCAAGGCATGGGCCGACCAGAGCGCGGCATACCCTGTAGCAGGAGCGAATAAATAATTAGGCACATAGAAAGTAATGAATACCCTGCAGAAAACTTGTAAAGAATATATCCTTTAAAAAGCCTCTAAAACTACTTTAAAATAATCATGAAAAAAACCATTTCGAAAACTGTCTGCAATTAGTTGAGTTCCCATTAAAATCGACACCCCTTTTGGCCTTGAAATGAAGCTCATCAGGTGCACCTTAAAGCTTTGCCAAAGCCAGAAAGCTTTAAAGTGGTGCATAGCGGACAACAAGAGCAGCAGGAGCTGGAGCAGGAGGAGCAGGAGCGGATGCAGTTTGGCGAATCGAAGGCCAATCGAGACATTCGATTCGGCTGGCAATCAGGACGGAGGGCACAGGACAGAGGACACTGGACACACCGGACGCAGGGCAATTGGTTAGTCCTTCGAGTGCTATTCGGGAGCAAATCCCGGGGCTAGTTGAGTGTGTGTAAAAGGGTCTGGGTGTGTGTGAGTGTGTGTGTGTGTTTATGCGCGCGCTTTCCGAACCATTGGCCAGAACGGGGAAAGGGAGTGGGCGTAGGGCGACCTCGATTCGGTTACTGCGTGGGAGGCTTCAACTACGCAACGTTTTTTGCAGGTGTCACGTTTTATTTTTAGCAACCGTCGCAGCTTGGGGTACTCTGCCGCGTGCCACATAAAGAGGGGACTGATTGCGAGCAAACTCGGCGCTTGATATGCATGTTTATGCGTCGCTTCAGGAGGAGCACGAACCAACACATGCTTAAATATTAATGCCAACAATCGAGCTAAATTATTAATGGCCGGCCACACATGGTGGGCGGGAGGCGGGGCGAGCAGGCAGCTAGGGAGTCGGAGTAGGCAGCCTGCTCCTGCTGACTTTTGTGTCTAGCCATGTCAATTAACTGACTCGCTCGGCCTGGCCTCAAAGTCAACATGATAAACACATTTGTCACTGCCAGCGGCACACAGAACCAAACGAAAATTGATGTACAACAAGCTGAGAACAAGTCGAGGCAAAAAGAACAAGAATAAAAACAAACTACAAGCGATTTTTGCTTACAGTTTTGGGCGCCAAGAAGCGATGCGCATAAGGGTTGCCAGCGTACGAGTCTGACGGGAAGCTATAGATATGGTAGTAATTTTTATTTTTTGGAAATCGCGTTCGAAACAAACTTGGAAAACACAAAACAATATGCAATAAAACTTTTCACAGAACTTGCTTTGCTTTTACTGCCGTTTATAATATAAGCTTTAACTATGTGTATGATAATATATGATATATTGCACAAACGCGCGAACAAAATGCGACTAGTTAGCACGAAGGATAAACTCGTTCTGTTCGCAACGGGCAGCTGACGTCGCGCCATGGAGAGTGCTTTTCGAGTCTGAGATTTCCCTTTTTTTATTTTTCTTGCTTGCTCTCGTAAAAGCTGCGCATGAAACTTTTACGTTGTTATCCTGTGTCAGAATTCAAGCAGAGAAATTCCACGGGAGAGTAGACTGAGAGAGAGACTCGCGCTCTCTCGGAGAGAAAAGCCGGCAGTGTGAGGCGGCATTTTCCAACCTCGAGCAACCATCGCAACCTACCACCCGCCACCCATGCGACACCACCAAAACATCATCTGCTGAGAAGCGCATCATATCAACAATGATTTTGTTTTGTTCCGGCCTGCGCCCGTGTGTGGTTGTGTGTGTGTGTGTGCGTCTGTTAACACTATATGCTAGATAAACAAAATATAAGGGGTGTGCAAAGAATTCCTAGGGTGCCGGACGCCGTAATGTGCGCCACTTGAAGGGTGCTTGGGATTGCAAGAGTATCTTGACACCATTGCAACATCGCTATGAGCCGAAACAACGAGTTTTATGTTTAAATAAATTTGCACTTAACTGCTATAAACAATAGGTAAAGATAAATATGAATTATTTCATTTTAAAATCAATTATTTCATTGCCCTCCATATCCTGATTTTTTGGCGTATCATCCAACTCCAGCAGTTCGCCATCAAAGCTGTAGATGGAATCGTATAAATACTTGAATATGATTATAACAGATCTGTGACTTACTAAAGCTTTACATCCTTCACATCACATTCGATTTCTTCGGCACACTTAATATAAAGTATCTTAAAGGGTTCAGTCTTCTTCATTGAAACTATCAGAGGTTTCTTCCATTTATCGCCTTGCACTTTCAACTGGAATAACTTAGACTTCGGCTTGGCATTGACGTCTTCTCTGGGCTTTAAATTATTATTATTCGATTTGATAACGCAACCACCTGAAAAACAAAACCATTTAAAGTCGATTCTTAATATAATCATAATTTTCTACTCACTCAATAAATGATAGACCTTAATGCCGATGCTCTCTGGCGAATCTGTTTGGTGTACGATCTGATCATCCCGGCTGATAACAATATCCTCAATTGGCACATTGTGGCGCTCTGAGATCTCCTTGAACATCTGTTTAAACTTTTGATGACGCCTCAGCTTATATATTCTCACTTCTCCTTGCCTGCATTGAATATGGCTTAATACCTTTTCGGATATCACAGATATTCCTACTTACCAACTCAAGGTAATGTCAATTTCCGGATTTTCATCTTCGAAATCTGTTGGCGATATCCGTGGCGGTTCTGGATTCGTTTCATCGTCAGAGTCCAAATTAATCTGTATAGAATTTAGTATTAGTCAGGGATCTATGGAAGGCTCAGGTTCAGGTTCTTACGTAGGCCTCGAGAACGGGAGTATTATAGTCCTTAACCAGGTCGACAATCTCCTGCTCAACAGTTGCAGAATCTGTGGTTTTCTTCTTTCGGCCTCGGGTTATTCGCTTTGGTTGCGTTGCTGCAGGTGGCTTTATCGCTGTCGGAGTTTGTTTGGGTGACGCGTCGCGTTTACCAAGAGATGCACGAGTACGCCTTGCAACTGGCAACTGTTCTAGTTGCTCGGCTTGCTTTTTTACCATATCTTGGATAAGCATTGAAACTGGAGACATCTCCCGATTAGGAGGAGCATGCACTTTAGATTCCACATCGTTTGTTTTCTTATGTTCTCTTCGATCAGGTTTTGTGTTGGGCTTATCCTTTACAGCTTTCTTCGCTTTGGTTCCCTTGGCAGTCTTTTTGACGGCAGGCTTAGTTTCAATGAAGCTGAATTCTGATTCGCTGCACTCTATGTCCGCTATAAACATCTGTTTGGGCAGGCCTGCAATTCGGATCAATCAGAACGAGAGCATATTTTGTAGATGTCTAGTTTTACCTACCATTTACCCGTTTCCTTGGCATGCTAAATATATCGCAGTCATCGTCGGACATTTTAATAACTATTTTCCTTATTTTCCTAATACCGCCAAAAAGTAAATAGACGCTAAGTACGGGCTGTGTATCGATTATCGATACACAATCAGCTGACACACAAACAGTGTAACCAAATAAAAGTCAGTTCAGTATCAACCTACGTGTATGTTATCGATAGCCAGCTGGAAAAAGTAGTACCACACCTAAATGGAGAACTGCGCGCCAAAGATATATTCAAAAGTAATAATTTTATTTTTAATTTTTCAAGGTGCTACTGTTTGTAAATAGATTTTACAGTTTTTCAAAAATTAGGGCTTAAAAATTTCCACATCTTCATTCGTATAAGGTACTGCTGGATCCAAGCCAAAAGTCATTTTGAAAACATCACAGAATAGAGAGAGAAAAATAAATGCATCCGCACAATGATTGACTTTATAAAGTATTGAACTTTCCGGCGTCTCGGGAATACTGACTAGCGACTGAACAACTATTAAAACACCTGCCGCCATCTATATAAAAATAAAAAAGAAAATGAATAAATATAAAATATGTATGCAAAGTTGTTTATTTCGTTTTAATCTTATCAGATAACGGTATGTTCGGTTACAAAGCATGAGCTTAGACTACAACCATCTTAAGCGCTACACATCTATTGTCATTGATTCTGCACGTAATTCTAGGGAGTTTTAGCGTGGTGATCGATGAGTTGAAGCGGTTGTGACGCGTACTCGATGCCGAAACCGGAAATGATCACATTTACCACCGATATAACAAAGATTGTCACCAATATAACATCGTTTAATATTACTGCCGTGGTCTGGTCTTTTTTCTTGTTAATATTAATACTTCCGATGGCCACAAACAGAATTCCGACCAAAAGCTGTCAAAATTGAAATTGAAATTGAGATTGAAATGGTTAGGAAAACTACGAACTGCCACTAAATAGATATGTACATATATTCCGCCATGGGATCGCGTCAGTTTATATAATACTATTGCAAAAGTGAGTTGATTTTGATTTTTTGGTTGTATTGCATTTCAGTTGCCACCGTTTAGCACATCGCCCTGTGGCGGGGGCAGACGACTGTCGAATGCCGATATAAATAGGTTTATCATGGTCGTAATAAACGCAAACCCGGTGCGAACATGATTGATCACATTGGCCGATTGATGGAACTCTGGCTGGTCCAGTCGGCAGTCCCGCATTAAACTGAGACACAGAATAAGTATGCCGGACAGTATCTAGTATGAACGAGCTGTTACAACTGCATGGCGAGAACAAGCAAACAGAAACTTGCGCTATTTACCTGCAGCACAATGGACAGGCTGATCAGTATCAGCATCAGCTTGTAGAACTGATGCTGTTCCCCGACTTGCAGTATATACTTTAGCTGCGAAGCATTTGCAGTGAGCAGGGCTATGTCCAGCATGCCCTGTGCAATGGTCTTCTTGGTCGCATAGCGATTGGCATCCATCGTTTTCATCTGTAAATACAGTGAAAATGGTTTTGTCTTAAGTTACGAACTTGTTTCAAATTCTACCATTTTTGTGCTGTCTACAGTCTTGTCTGCTGCGAGCTCGTCTACCAAGTGACTACTATTCCGATACCGATCTGCAGTATCTCTACTTTTGTTATCTCTGATTCGTGTTTTAACTTACCGACTGATGACTGTCAACTGAAAAAAACACAATTAGCTAAGAGTTGGCAATTGGGAACAAGGATGCCGACCGTTCGCAGTGAAGATTTTACTCTGTTTGACGTAGGGTCACAAAAGTGTTTCTCTATATTTCAAATTGTACTGATTTTTACTCTCATAATCCACATTTACTAATTAAGCGCGTGCTTTCAGACACAGCTGATCGTGTACAAGACAGCTTTTCTTACAATCTATTGGAATTTGTTGTTAGCTTAGCTCAATTGGATTTTAATGGAAAATTGCTAACAAAAGTGTTATGCAGTCGGGTGCTCGCGGCAGATATATACCCTCTAACCACCTGTGCTCTAAATATATAAATATTTCCTACATATCTTCTACGCTTTCATATTGCCATCAAATTTTGTAAGTCTAGTTCGAAAAGTATATGAGAGACATGGACATGGTTTACTAGGTAGCGCGTATTATAAGCCCACTTTATGCCAAAGAAAAAGGGCAATAACCCCACAGTCCGTTGGAAACAGCATCGATGTTGCGTTCTAGAGTTTTCATCAAATTCTACAGCATTCTTTCTTGATTAGTTTACTGAATTGAACAATTTAATATATAATACACTTTAATCATATACAAATTACATGGAATCAAGGTCATGTTGAACTGCATATGGATGAATTCCCATGTGCGTGCTACCTCTACCATCTTTGTAATTGTTCTTGAAATTATAAAATCAATATGCAGACACACGACTCTCTCGGAAATTAACAATTTATTCGCACAGCCCATCGGAGTACATAATATACATCTACATCTATAGGAACACACATGCGCTGACACACACATCAATTTCCCCCCACAAGGTAAACACAGCAAAATTGACAAAACTAATGTGCATGATAGGACTATATGAAGATCAAGGTTAATCGGAAGTCTCTACACGGCAATTAAGGAAAATCTACTACAATTTTGCACATTTTCGTATACTCGTATGTGACTGAGATGATATGATATGTGCCCCCCACCAACTTGCCTCCGGATCGTTGGCTCGCTCTGCCACCTGAGCCATTGTTTGACTTGCAGCGCGGTTCCACGTCGTTGGGTTTGAAAATAAAGACCAAAATCCAAATACGAAAATCGCAAATTAGTTTTCGGTGAACTGTCCGAGACACTGTGGTTTTAATTCAGCAAACAATTGTTGAAGCTCCCGCACAAACTTGACTCGCCGTTGTCATGGAGCTGCTCGTTTGGGGGCACAACCAAACGATTAAACAAACGAAAACAAACTGAAACCGCTTCGAACGAAGAGCGTACACGTTCGTAAGAGCACGCTAGTTTCCGAGACACGGAGAGAGCGAGGGAGAACTCTATGCACTGAATAATTAAACAAGTTGGCCAGGTTTGGCATTGCGTATGAGTAATGTGTGTGGCTTGCTGTTGTTCCCTGTTTAAATCGGTCTATTGATTTTCTTTGGTAGGACGGAGCTTATCAAAGATCTTGGTTAAAACCAAACCTATTTACTACAAAGATATTTCTAGCAAAGCGGGCTTTGATCCAAATGCCCAGCACATAGGCCAAAAAAAAAATGGAGTCTTCAGTTTTGATTTACTTTTATAACTGCAAACATTTTTAAGAAACTTTTATAAATTATTTTGTTTATCTAATATTCTTGTAATAGCAAAATGGGCTCAAGGGATATTCCTCAAGCTAATATGCTGACAGTGCAGAAAAGTGCGAACGCACAGCGCAGAGAACTGTTTAAGTTCATTCCGCAAATAGGCCTCAAGTGTATTAACTACAGAGAAATTGGTGAGATGGACTACTTCTATTTGGACACCCAAAAATACAGAGATTATTATCGCGATGCCTACAACATGATGTATAAGCCCCCGCGATTTTATGGGTGCCTCGGAGCTGGAGGTTATAAAAAAGATCACGCTCTTGAGGCTATCACTGCGCCCATTCATTGGGTGCGTGAGCCTCAGCCTGTGGTATTTTCAGTTGAATATCCTCGCACCTTAAATCTGGACGGGGCTATTCGCATTGGCGCTCATTTTTCAGCCAGATCCGTTTCTAATTTTAAACGTTGATATATTTTTAAATTTTTCATTTAAAGACAAGTAAAGTATCAAAAAGTGGGCAAGATCCCACACAGAATAAAAATGTGTTCTCAAAATTATTTCGAAGCCTTCGATATAGCAAAGTGGCTGCATGACAACATTCCGCTTCGACATTCACATATTACAAATATATTTGAATTTCCGATTATTCATTCACATTCGATAATCTCAGCTTGGTTATTTGTTGAAATTTGGGTTTGTTTTTAGTTATTTTCATCTTTATTTTCTATGCTGCGAAAGCAATTTCAATAAATAGCATTTTAAATACTTTGCGACTATTTATGCATAACACATGCACATGATTGAAATTTCTGGGGAAACTTGATGTTAGCTGACACATGGATTTGATAGAGTTTAATAAGCCTTTTACACGTAGCGTTTTGAGTTGATAAAAACAAACTAGAAAGTCTTTCTATGCACGGCACGCTGGCCCTCCTCCTCGAATTCTCGCTTCGATATCCACATTTTTTTGAAGGTGTCTAGCGATGCAAGAATCGAACCACCCATCCATGTGGAATAGAGACGTTCCTGAGGCGCGGCAATCTGCAGAGCAAATACGCGAATTAACACAGCATTATTTGAATTCTTTAATAAATTACCCTGATCTTGAGGTCCTTTGCTGAGTTCTTTCGCAGTTCGGCGAGCAAACGGTCACCAAATCCTTTGAAAAGCGTTGATCCTCCTGAGAGCACAATGTTCTGATAGAGCATTTTTCTGAGATCCATATCCGACTTTTCAATGGAATACATTAGCACGTCGTGAATTCCCTCGCACTCCTCGCCCAGCAAATCGGGTCGGAAGAGTACCTCTGGAGCACGGAAACGGGCCTGTCCAATTTCAAATGTCTTTCCGTCGGGCAGTTTGTAGGCGACCTTCTCGTTGTCCACACTCTCCTCCTTCTGTGGATTGGTAGCCAAGTAGCAGACCTTCTCCTTGATTGAGCGCACGATCTCAAACTCGGCTGTCGAACGGAAGTTGAAGCCTTCTCGGCGTATGAGTGTTTTCAGGTAGCGTGTCACGTCACGACCTGCGATGTCAACTCGCATAATACTGTGAGGCATTGCGAATCCCTCGTAGATGGGAACTGCATGCGTCACACCGTCGCCGGAGTCTAGAACAACGCCTGTTACTCGACCAGTGGCATAGCTACGTGCAAGAGAATATATTACAATAGTTTCTAGGCAAACCATGCAGGGCATGTGAATATGCTTACAGACTGAGAACTGCCTGCATGGAGACAAAGAGCGCTGGCGCATTAATTCCTTCGAAGAAGAATTCAGCGGCCTTCTCACGATTACGGCGGGGATTCAAGGGCGCTTCAGTTAGCAGAACTGGATGGTCTTCCGTGAAAGTGGCCAATTGTTCCTGACCAAAGTTGACAATAGGTTAAACTTGTTGATTACTTTGCTAATACAACGTTTGCTTACTTTACTGTATATGTAGCTCCATATCCGCTCCATATCATTCCAGTCCGTTACAATACCGTGCTCCATTGGGTAACTTATGCTCAGCAGTCCACGGTGTTCTTCCGCCTTGGGGCCAACGAAAATGTCGCCTTCCAAGGCGCCTGCCATTACCCGAACATGCTTGGGTCTGCCAATACTGATGAGCTCAATGAATATCATAAACTCCATAAGGATTCAATAAGGATACTTACTAATTGGGAAACCTGCACTTTGGAATGTGCTCGCCAGCAAAGCCGGCTTTGATCACACCGGAGCCCTAGAATCATATCGAGATTTTAGTTTTGTGTATTCTGTGTAGAGTTCAGATCAGATTTGTTTTCAGATTTTTTGTTTGTATTGAATAAACGTATTTTTTCCGTTTGTAGTAAAAAATTTAAAAAATGGGCACAAGAGATATTCCTCAAGCAGACATGATTCGGGTACAAAAGAGCTCGAATGCACAGCGCAAGGAAATCTTTAAATTTACTCCAGAAATCGGTCTTAGCTGTATTAACTACGGTGATATTTCTACTCTGGACCATTTCTATCTGGACACCCAAAACTACAGGGATTACTACCGCGACGCTTACAACGTCATACATAAGCCCAAGCGATTTTACGGATGCCTCGGAAGTGGTGGTTATAAAACGGATCACGCTCTTAATGCTGTAAGTGCGCCCATACACAGGGTGCGGGAACGTCAGCCTGTGGTTTATTTAGCCCGAGATACGACCCCATTTTCAATGGACGGTTCTATTCGTATTGGTGCCCATTTCGCAAGTAACTCCTCTGTAAACTACAAACGCTGATATTGTTTTTTCTGTTTCTAAAAACAACAATAAACTATATTAACTTGGACAATTAGTCATTCTTCTTACAGGTTTGATTCGCGAAAGTTGATAGACAAAGGGACGGGCCGTGGTAGAAGCAGCTTGGCTTATTCGTGTTAGTTGGTGATGTCACTTACGACTGCCAAAATCGTCGACAAAAAGGGTTGGGCGCGGCAGGTGGTTGCGTTGTGAGCGCCGAATTATTTATTTTTTACTTACGTTATCTATAACCACAGGCTGATTGACTACGACATCATAGGGCTCCATTTTGTGCGTTTATAAAAAAGTTTTGCGAATTTTCCTATTAAATCGCGGTGTCGTGTTCGGTGTGACCGCGTTTCATGTAGGATAAAATACTAGTTGAAAGAATACCAAGGGGGGAAAATATACCAACGAAAAGAAAACATATGTTCGTTTGCCGTGCAAAATAGCATGGCTGTTCACAAAATAAATTATTAGTATTATTAATCAAAATAATGAATAATTATTATAAACAGAAAATTCAAATATTTCAAACATTGTGTGCCAATATCTTGAGAATCAAAAATATTTAAAAGCAAAACTGCCGTATTTTTTTGTATCGATAGCTATTTATATCGATCGTGCAATCGTTAGATGTGCATCTATAGTCCGAAAATATTTTCCTTCGCACAAAATTTGTTTTTCTATTTACAATCCAGAAATATGGCTGCAGCAAGCATGGATAAGCTGGAGAATGGACTGAAAGCCTTAATTGACCACTTGGTATCGGTATATCCCGACCAACCGAACCCGCTGCAGGTGACGACCCTGATCAAATACTGGTTAGGTGGATCCGATCCGCTTGACTATATCAGCATGTATAGCAACAATGGGCAGGGTGAGGGAGAGTCATTGAGAGTACCACCACACTGGCACTATGTCAGCTTTGGACTCAGCGACTTGCATGGTGATCAGCGCGTGCATCCAAAGGAGGAGGACTCCACGCGATCCGGCATGGGATTTGAGTTGACTTTTCGCTTGGCAAAAACTGAAGCCGAGCTGCGCCAACAAAAGGAATGCCCAGATAAACCGGTAAGGCCACCCACCTGGCCTGCCAATCTGCTGCAGTCTATTGCCCGATACTGTTTCCAAACTGGCAATTCACTGTGTTTTGGTGACAATATCCCGTGGGGCAAGTCCTTGGATGGCAGCACTAGCTCGCGCATGCGAAGCCTGCTGGTGGCACAGGATCCACAGCTGGGCTCCATTGATACGCCTTTCGGCACTGTTGACTTCTGCCAGATAGTTGGTGTCACAGAGGAGGAACTGGAACAGGCATCGCGTTGGAATGGACGCGGCGTGCTCAACTTTCTGGCCAAGGATGTGCAAACGGGCGGTGATTGGCTTGTAACCAATATGCAGCGCACCATGAGCGTGTTTGAGTTGTTTCCCGAGACATTGGTTAACCTGCAGGACGATCTAGAAAAACAGGGCTCCGATCTGGCTGGCGTCAATGCCGAATTTACCTTCAGGGAGCTGAAACAATCCAAGACCATGAAGCAAGAAGTCGATTTCCAGAGCCTGAACGAGCGTTGCGCTAGCGAATCTCAAATGAAGCGGGAGGAGCCCGCCTTTCCGCAGTCCATGTCCCTGAGCAGCAACTCACTGCACAATTCCTGCCCCCTGGACTATCAACCGCAGGCACCGGACTGTATATCGCTCGATGGGATCGAGATCACGTTGGCACCCTATGCGGCCGAGTACCTGCTGCTGGCCATCAAGGTAAGTAGCTGCGCAATGAAATAGTTCATATATTCAAGATGTTATCTCTTATCTGCCCTAGGATCGCATACGTCATGGACGTCACTTCACGTTCAAGGCACAGAATCTCGCCCTGACTCTGGTCGCAGAAACCGTTACCGGCTCTGCTGTCAGCGTGAGCGATCCTTACGGCGTGCTCGGCTATTGGATACAGGTGCTCATACCCAACGATCTGGTGCCGCGCATGATGGAGGCATTCCGCAATGCCCAACTGGACGGCAACACAAAGCCCACACAGCGGTTGGAGTTTGATTGGCCGGACAAGAATTTCAAGCTAATTGTCGATCAGCCGCCCGTCTGTGCGCTGCCCACGGCCATGTCGATTGAAGCGGCCGCAGCCAATTAGGTTGCAACTGCTCAAGCGCGTTTAGATCTTAGTATTATACCATATATAGATTATAGATCGAAATGAATCTTCCACTAACACGTAAGTTGCACTTTCTACTTAATTGTAAAAATCTTATTTAGTGTTTCACTTAAGCGAACAAAAATACATACTCATACAACTCAAGACGTTGCTGTGAGACGGCGCCAGTGTCATTTGGAGCACGCTTGAAGCGGGGTCAACCGCGGAGCTTGGGTCTGCCTTTGATGTACGGATATCCTCACTTAAGGGTACAAGTGCAGCGACACCCAAGCCCACGACGTAGTGCGTTGTACGCTAGCGGACAATGGACTTCAGTTTCTAATTCTGGGAATTGGAATCAATTGAAAATTCGGTCGCCAAATCCCGACGCCTATTGATGATGGGCTGCGTCTGGCCAATTGATCATGTGATTTCATTAAGCGCTCGCTGGCCGAGTGAATGCAACGACGCTTCGATTGCCTTTAATTGTAGAGCCCAGCACGGCATTGGGATGCGTTTGTCTCAGCTCTCAGCTCTCAGCTCTCTCCCGCTCTCGCTCTCGCTCTCCCAGATTGTCTGTCTTGCGCTGCTTGATTTGTTTTCGTGTCGAATCTTCGGCTGACGCTGCCGTTACCGTTGCCAACGTTACCGCAGACGCAGCGCGCTCGCTTTGACTTTGTTTATCGCTGAGAATGCTCTGCCGACGTCGTCGTCGTTGTCGCTGTCGTCGCCGTCGCCGTCGCCGTCTCCGATTAGGCGCCTCGCGAACGAGTGACAAATTTTTGCAAACTGCTCGTGGAAAATAATTGAATTATTTTTCATTCCGTTGCCGGCAACGCAAGCGTGCGGTCGTGTATTCGCGTGCAGCGCCTTCATCATCATCACCTTCGTGGTCGTCGTTGTCGTCGTCGTCATCACCATCGTCTACGTCGTTGCCGTAGTTTCTGATTAATCAGTGGCGTCGCTTGCACGCGTTTCCAGTTCCCAGAAGGGATTCCAAACCAGCAGCAGTGAAACTGCAGTGAATTCCTTCAGTCACACACACACAGGTACACACAACAATTTTTGGGTGATTCATTGCGTAATCGACCCCTTCCCGGACACCCGCCCCAGCGACACCTTCAAGCGACACGTGCGCCTCGACTTTCAAGCGCATTGATAGGGCCAAACCGTGTTAAAAGCTGCAGCCCACAACGAGAACCATAACAAAGAGAGAGAGAAGGGAGAGAGTGCTAGCGAAAGATATATATAAGCGTAGCATCAGCTATATATGTCGCACTATATTGATATGGCCGCCCGCTACTCCCCCTTTCTTTTTGCTTGCGTGTGCAAATTATGCGAAACTTTCGACAATGACAATACAATCTGAATATTATATTATTGTTATTATCATGTCGTGTAAGTTCGCCAAATTCTTGACAAGACGCTTAAACGTGTCTGCGTAAATGTTTATATAATTATCGTATAATTATGTTTGCACATGTATATGTATTGTGTAAATTACTGTGGTGAGTGAGTAACTTTATTGCACAGTTACAAGATATAGTATCTAGAACGCGGCGGGATCGAGTAGCTTATATGCGGAAGCTACTCTAGTTTCTTAATTATCCAATTTCGATCAATTACAATGACACCCACAAGCTGCGGCATAATAAACTTGTATTCTCTCTATTTTTGAGGATTAGGTTTCACTCAGGAATGTGCTCTATATCTACAGAGTGCCATGTGAATCTTCTCTCAGGCCAGCAAATGAATTAGGGAAGCGTCTGCGTATTATCTATCTACGCCATATCTCTCGACGGGCAAGATATGCAAAGGGCATTGTATCTGCCTGCCTCGAGCAAGAGTTGAACTTGAGATTCTTCAAAAGCGTAGACGAAAGAAAGTAGTACAAGTTTTCGAGTATTCTTTATGGAAACATTCTTCAGTCTCAAGGGGCTGCTGCACGTAGTGCGACACTGTCAATTAGAACTGCAATCGAAAGTGAGATTAAGATTGAGAGTTGTAATCGGTTTCAATTTCAGGTAAATCGCACGTGCCGACTACGTCTCAATGGCCGAACATGAACCGCTGCACGAGGCCGTTGCCAGCGAGCCGAACGGACGCATTGTGAGCACGGAGGAACGTGCTCGGGCCAATGGCCACGCCGTGTCGAATGGAAAGCCGACAGCAGCGGCAAATGGAGGAGGAGGAGAAGGAGGAGCAGGAGTGCAGGCACAGCCACACATTGAGGCGCCCTGCTGCCGGGACATACACGGCAAGGAGCCACCCGATGGAGGCGCACAGGCCTGGCTGGTGATGGTCAGCGCATTCATTTGCAACGGTGTCATCTTCGGGTTCATCAACACCTACGGCGTCTTGCACAAGCTGCTCGTGGAGCGGCTCAAGAGTCAGGGAGATGAGGACGCCAGCAGCAAAGCGGGTAAGTCGCATATCGAATCGGAAATGCCACAAGTGTAATCCCTGCCAGTTCGAGCGCCCAGGGGCAAATTGATTCGCTAAACACAAATCTGATTAGATGGGAATCCGAACAGTTGTTGTTGTTGTTGTTTTGCGTATAAATTAATTGCTTGTAACTATATTAACGCACACAAATGCAGATACGCAGATACAGATACACACACATGTGTGCTCGCTGATAAGAAAAGCCATAGCCGGATTTCGAATTGATTTTAACTGAACGAGATAGTCGGGGGGAACTTGAATTACAATGTGACTAAATGATGAATGGAAATCATGTGTTTACTATACTATGGAGTAGATTCAACCATATTCTACAATAAACCAAAGCTGATAAGCAGAATTATTAATAATCGCACTTGAACTAATAGCTTTGCGTATTAGGTATGCTTTTTTAGTTATTTGCAAACTACTTAGACGAGTACCCCCTTTAAAATTCGGAATATGCTTACCCTACAAACTATACCCTTGCAGAGGGGATACTAATTTTAAAAGAGATATTTATAAGGCATCTAAGAGGAGGAGAAATTTCAAAATAATACGAGAACTATGTTTTATTGAAACAATCGATCGAATTGGAAAACTGCAAGAGTGTAAGTCCTACGGTTGATCGTTGCTAACCTTTCTTCAACCTATATGAGTCAAGGAAATCAGATCTGCTCATATGTATGCTTATGTGTAGCTATAACTTCAGCTCTGCTCACTCATGATCAATTGATCTAATGCAACCTTAGAACTGCGCTCTTAGAACTGCGATCCCGGCAGATTCCTGGGTTGCTCGAGTTCAATAAAACTTGACACAAGTTCGCGAGTGGCTCTCTCTCTGTGTGTGTGTGTGTGTGAGTGTTTGTGTGTACTATGTTAGTGTAAGAAAGCGACATGCCGACGTCAAGTGAATTAAATTGCTGAAAGTTTTATTGGATCACAAAACGTTATTCAACACCGCGCCGGCAATGGCGAAGGCGATGTCAAGTCGCCTGGAGTCGATGAGAGTTGAGATTGAAATTGAACACAGAAGCGAAAAGCAAAAGGTCGTTTGCAGCGAATAATTTTGCGTGCCACACACACTCCCGCACACACTCTCGCACACTCCTGTGCTGTGCTCTATGAAATAGTCTGGGCCGGTGCAGTCCCGGAATCTATGTGACTACGAGTTGGACTCTGCTTCAATTGCGTGCGAAACTGATGACGTCGCTGGACAACGACAACGACAACGAGTAGCAGGTTCAATTGACTTGCCAAGCGCGCTGTCTGTCAAGGTTCGTGTTGGCTTGGGTCGGTGTCAATGCGCATACGCCCCGTTGCATGCTGCAAGGCGTATTGAGAACGCGAGTCTAAAGAAAGGCACAGCTGCGAAAGACAAAAGCCCCAAGACCCAAAGACGACCCAGCCCCAAAAGCAGTGGCACAACAATCGCTGTCATGCTGCCGCCTGCCACATGCCACATGCCACTGACCCAGTTACTCGGTGGGCGTTGTAGTTGCTTGGCATCGGAAGCCGTTCAAGTGCCAAGCCGCACCGCGCCGCGCTTGACAGCGATCCTCCGGCCAGAGCCGCTCTAGCCAATCGCTGGCTGAGTGGTATTAGTTCCGCCATATGATTAAAGCTTCACGTAATCCGAGTCCAAGTCGCCGCCGCCACCGACAGCATCACGTCGTAAGCTCTTTTCGCGCCTGAACCCATAGAGAATCCCCCCACTGAAGACTTTTAGTTAGGCTTTTTATGGCAGATTAGCACTTGAAGTGCATAAAGCCTGCATATATATTAATCTATTCGAAAGCCAAGCAAAGCCAAGCTGATAACCGACTGACGCTATAGCCAAAAGATATAGGGGCACGCTAATCGGGGTTTATCGCCTTTGAACCGCGCAACTCCCACTGAGCTGCCTTGGGGATCTGTTGAGATTATTGGGACTACAATTTCTTATTTCTTAACTAAATCTTATTTCTTAACTATACCTTAAGTTTGTAAGGTATATTGTTTCTGAATATATCATACAGTATGCCTCAAGTTTTCAGTACAGTTCTACTAACTATATAACCAGACTATTTCTCATTATTTTAAAGAAAATTGATTCCCTATATATCCGTCAGAATACCCTGAGTTTTTAGTATAGATTTACTATCTGTGTATTCGTCGTACACGCCTAAAATTGATGTAATATGTTGCCGGGCTATTTTCTTTGGCAACAATTTTGTGCGGATATTATCTAATATAATATGCAATTCCCTGCGCATTGCACTCGCGTCTTCCTCATCCTCTCTATTGACTGCGCTCTCCCTCGCCCGCTCAGCCGCCGGCAACCGTGCTCTGGCCGTGGCATTGACATTGGTCGCCGGCGCTAGCCCTCTCTCTCTCTCGGCGTTGGCTCTCTCTCTCTTGGCCCTCGGCACGGTTGCCATGGCTGCCGAAATTGCATGACTCGCTGTCGGCCGGCGTGCTCAAGTGCAAGTGAGAGAGTGGGAGAGCAGGAGAGAGGGCTGCATGTTTGTGGTATTGATTTCAATGGGTACTCGAGGCAAACACGGACATTTGCCTATGTATGTATGTAGGTCAAGTCTAATTTTAGAAACAATCTGGCAAAATAAACAAATATCAATTTGTTTGAGAGCAAAACCGCAAAACTATTACAAGTATTTGTTTCTCTTGTTGTCTTTCGCTTTGCCACTTTGGCTTAGGCAATGCTTGCGGGATTTTTCACAATTTTCCATTTAATTGGGGGGCGGGCAGTTGACTTCGAGCAGTTGACGATCTTATGTGAGAAGCTTATTTCCACTGTTGACATCTGCATCATTCGCATCTTATTATAGACACTCTTTATTATACATTATCACGGTGCACTGACACTTCTGTCCGCTTATCGCAACTGGGTCGCGCTGGGAACAAAGAATTAACCCAATTCTGTCAGTTAGGTGTTACCCGCGTTCCCAACGGAAACTGTTGACTCGACGCGCCGTTGGAAAACAAACCCATTTGGCGACAAAGTGCAATTTGGGTAGGATCGCAAACCAGGGCTGCGAAGTAAAAAACTTTACAAAACGTATCGCAACTAGGAAAAACGGGCACTGGAATAACTTCTGCATTCTACTGTATCCAGTAGTAGAGGAATTTGTCATTTTTCGTGTGCGTTGGGCGTGGTATCCAATATTTGAAATAAACTTCAACTGCGTATGAGGTACCCAAACCTACAGGCCAAATTTGGGGTCTATAGCTTTTATGACAGCCAAGCTTTGCGTGTTCAAACAGTCGATCGAGATAACTGTTGTTTCTACCCTTTCCACTGGCAGAACATATTCATAAGTGATTTTATTAATATATGTGGACAGATTCAATTAAGCTACTTCACACCCGTATAGAGCTGTAACATAACCGACTGATTCATCGATCGTGTAATGCGTGCAAATTGCTCAATCGAGTCAGACCCCTGCCCCCTACCCGGAGAGCTTTCGCGTGGAAACGCACAGTTGATTACACAATTAACCACAATTGCGTGAGATTCGATTTGTTGCATGTTGGTCTATGCAGCGTAATAAGTCGGCTTCTTTATGCTTTTTATTTGCAGCTCTTGTCGGCGCTCTGACAATCGGCACAACATTCTTTCTATCGCCCGTCGCCGGCTGCCTGACCGACAAGATCGGTCTGCGACTGACCACCTTCATTGGCGGCATGCTTGCCTCGGGCGGCCTGTTGCTGTCATCGTTCTGCACCCAGGACATTCGAGCGCTGTACTTCACATATGGCATTATGTTTGGATTGGGCGGCGCATTGGCCTACACGCCCACGCTGGCTATACTGGGGCATTACTTCAAACGTTACCTGGGAAAGGTTAGTGGATTCGTCACTGCCGGCTCGAGTGTGTTCACCGTGATATTGCCACCTGGACTGGACTGGCTGCTGGGCAGCTATGGCCTTGAGACAACCCTGCGAGTGAGTATCGAAATTTATCGCACTGGGACTCTTCTGATTGTTAATTTTTACTTGCAGATAATGAGCCTGATGTGCGGATTCATTATATTCTGTTCGTTCGTCTACAAGCCATTGCATTTTCCACTGGAATCTACGAAGAAGAAGACCGGACGCACTCGCATGAATGTGTTCCTGCGTTCCATCATCAACGTGGAGATTTGGAAACGCAAGCGTTATGTCATCTGGGCAATGTGCGTGCCTCTGGCTCTCTTCGGTTACTTTGTGCCCTATGTGCACATGATGAAGTTTGTAGAGACCAGATTTTCCGGCAGAGATGTTAATCTGCCTGTCATGTGCATTGGCATCACTTCCGGCATTGGCCGTCTCATATTCGGCGTCATAGCGGACATGCCGGGCGTGAATCGAATGTATCTGCAGCAGCTTTCGCTGGTCTGCATCGGTCTGCTGACGCTGCTGCTCCCGCTGACCACTTCGTATGTGGTGCTCGTGTCGTTCGCCCTGATCATGGGCCTTTTCGATGGCTGCTTCATCTCGCTTTTGGGTCCCATTGCCTATGAGATATGTGGTCCGTCGGGCGCAACGCAGGCGATTGGTTTCCTGCTCGGTCTCTGCTCACTGCCACTGACTCTGGGACCGTATGTAGCCGGCATAATCTTCGACAAGACCGGCTCGTATAAAATGCCATTTATTTTGGCTGGACTGCCACCCCTGGTCGGTTCCTCTCTGCTGTTCCTTATGCGTTGTGTCAAGGATGAGGCGGAAACTGCCACTTCGGTTACGCCTGTAGCCATTCAGAACGGCGACATCGAAAATCTTGCATCCAATGGCACCTATCGTTTGAATGGTAAGCACGAATCTATAAAGATGATATACATTTACTATATGATTCCTTTGTTTCAGCTTTGAAGTCCAGCGCACCGCTAATGGGCTCGAATTCAATTGAGAATGGCAATGGTTGCATTCCCAACGGGCACAAGACCTCGAATGGCTCGGCAATTGGTTGGTATTGGTTCTCGTAAACCTTTTTAAGTCTAACTAATCCTGTCTTTGTAGCTAGAGAACCGCATTCTCCTTTAATGGGTTCAGCTGCTAATGGAAACAATGCCAATGGTCGATTGTCCAATGGATTTGGCGATAAGGGCGACCCCACAACTGGTTCGTACCTCGGTCAAAGCGATACTAGTCTTACTGCCTGCTGTTCTTCTCAAGCTTCTACTCACCCCAATAGTTCGTTTTATTTTTCGACTAACTCGCACTCTAAGCACTCTAAGCACTCTACGCCTATCTCATATCACACTGCTTTGCTTGATAATAACAGTCTGAGGTCTCAGACTTTAATTGAAGATTCTGGGAAGCGACACTACAAGTATTCAATTCTGTGAAAGAAATACGTACTTTTCTTCGAGTCGCAAGAACTGTATTGAATTTGTTTAAATGCATAAAGTGTGGATATATACATATCTACATATTATTGAACCACGTAATCAACCACAAACCAAATTTGAATTATAAAATGAACACAGACAGTCAGGTGCTCCTAACTGTGCTTTAATAATTCGTCGTTTCCGCAACGGCTAAAAGTATATTAAGCTAACTATATTTAATTGAAATATGTGATATAAAATATGATAAAACCGGTTTTATAACAGACACAGTGTATTTCCAAATCTGCATATCAATTACTTTATCATCTTTACACGCATTCGAATACACTTTATATTTTACAAGCTATGCACCTTATTCTTTTGCAATTGTTAAATAAGATTAATAAGTAGATCTAGATCGCACTGGAAATGCTTTTGTTTTAAAACGAATGCATGTACATAGATTCCGCTTTAAGTATGTATGTATATATTTGATTGCTGCACTCGGTCTTGGAACTGCATGGAACTTGACTATGGTTATTTTCCTATGCAAATTGAATTCAGTTTAACTAACCTTTACCATAATGTAAATCTTGCAGAAACTCTCACCGACAGGCCCGGATCCTAGATAAAGTCGCTGTCGTCTAACTAACTCAAAATTCCACAAACTATACCCATGAAAGTTCAGCCATTTTAATCTATTATCATACCGCTATCTAGCGTATCCAGCGCATAAAGAAGGTGTTCATTTTGCCGATGCATATTATGAATGTACAAACTATGAATATCCCTACGATGGAGAGAGACTTGCATGTTATGTACTTGATGTACATATCGTAATACTTATTTTTCATAAATGTATACTATAGGCTAAGAGAAAATCAAATGCAAAATGCTAAATAAAGCAGCTACACACAGTAAACCTGAAGATTTATTGATATAAGAACTATACCAAATTCCGAACTGTCCAAAATACCCAAATGAATGTCACATAATGTTTACAATCTATCGGACAGTTCGAAATTAGCTATGTGCGTTATATAAATAGGTACCTGACGTGAATTTAATATTCTATGACGTCGTAGTACTATGTTAACTATGTGTGCAACGCAATAGTACACATGGTAGACTGATGGGGAGACTACTGTTAGCTATTAGAGTAAATTAAGGCAATTTGTATGCGGGCGATCATCGATCATCGATATTAAAAATATTTAACCAGGCAGAGTTCATTGATGTGTCGTTTTTGTTGTATTGGCCCATCTAACAAGGAATCACGATCAATATATTATCAACGCGTGACAATGCTCACAGCCGTCGGTGCGATCCAAATACAGACGATCGACGCGTCCGGGGGTATAAAACGGCGTTACATTCGGGAATTAATAATTAGTCGGTTTTCAAACGTTCGGTAGGTAGGGTGCGGTCCTCCTTCAAGGTTTCACATTGGATATTATACAATTGGATATTGGATATACCGTGTAAACATGTTGATGTGGCAGCTGTGGTGTGTTCTATTCGGCGTACTGTGGACTTATTTCCTGTGGTCCCGTCGTAGATACTATATGCTAACGCTGAAACTTCCAGGCCCACTGGGCTATCCTCTGCTTGGTATGGCGCATAAGCTGATGCAGAGGGAAAGTACGTGATTTGTAAGGAACTGTTAAGGGATTAGTTGCTTAAATTGTGATTTTTAATTTAATACGCATACGCAGATGTATTGAATGTGCTCGGAGAACACTTCGAAAAACTGGGTCCAACTCTCTTCTCGTGGCTGGGCCCTATACCTATACTACTTGTCACGGATCCGCAGACAACTCAGGATATTTTCACTTCACCGCATTGCGTCAACAAAGGATTGCTCTACAAGGCTGTTGACGATGGCGCCGGAGAGGGTCTCTTCAGCATTAAAAGTACGATAATCAGTTAAGGGGACACCACTTTGTTCTACAATTTTAAGCTTTGTGTGTAGATCCACGTTGGAACACACACCGGAAGTTATTAAATCCCGCATTTGGACACAAAGTATTGCTGAGTTTTCTACCCATTTTCAACATGGAAACCGCGTTACTTGTGAAAGCCTTTGACGATTTGGTCGATGAAGGTGAAAAGGATTTAATTCCCCTGCTGCAACGTTTTACCCTCAGCATAGCAACTCGTGAGTATGCGAAACCCAGATCAGGTTCCTAACAATTGTTATATATACTTTTATTTCGAGTACAGAAACAACTATGGGAAGCGATGTGAAGGGAGACGAGAGTTTTAGGAGTAACACTCTGCTAAAGAGCTATCATTGGTAAGTTTTGTGAGTCTCTGATGGACAAAGCTTGCTATCCGTTAATAGTGTTCTGGAAACCATGACAGATATGTGCTTTTCGCCATGGTTAGGCAATAGAACGGTGCGTCGTCTATTGGGCAGAGAGGAGAGCTATGCGAATTCGAAGGCAGAGATACGTGGATTCATTGGGAAGGTAGGTGGATAATGACAACGATGTGAAGATATATTAATGTATCTCTTATAATGCAGTTAGTTCAAAGAAAGATCGAGAAACTGGAGATGGAGGCTTCACAACCCGAATCCCAACAGCAAGATAAGAACATATTCTTGAACCTGGCTACGGATTTGTTGAGGCGTGGCATCTTTAACTTGACGAACGTGGAGGATGAATCAAATGTAATTGTTTTCGGAGCATTCGAAACAACTGCGAATACGGTAGCCTACACATTGATTATGCTCGCCATGTATCCGGAGTATCAGCAGAAAGTATTCGAGGAAATCGTATCTCTGTTTCCCAACAAGGGAGACTTTGATGTCACCTATGCGGACGTACAGCAAATGGTTTACTTGGACTTAATCCTTAATGAAACGATGCGCGTTATGGCCCCAGTTCCCATAGTCTGTCGAACGAATTCACAGGATGTGAAACTGTCCAATGGCGTTGTTATACCCAAGGGCGTTCAGATCGCCCTTGATATTTTCCACTTGCATCGCAATAAAGATGTTTGGGGAAGCGATGCGGAGACATTCAATCCGGATCACTTTCTTCCCCACAATTTTCAAGATAAGCATCCGTATGCATATGTTCCTTTTACGAAGGGTATTCGTAATTGTATAGGTAGGTTATATTTGCTATTAGGCATGGTTGACTAAAAACCTTATATTGTTCTATTCATAGGCTGGAGATATGCTCTAATATCGGCGAAAGTGACTTTGGCAAAATTGCTGAGGAACTTCAAATTCTCAACTAGCTTCAAATTTGAAGATCTTCACTTTGTTGAGGATATAACCATAAAGCTTAAGCAAATGCCATTGCTGGAACTTCAACGAAGATTAAAATAAATTTTAAGATGATAGAATAATTATTTTTTTCAATTTGTTTAAGTAAAAATTAGAATTCCAACCATCAGAACTTTGTTAAAAATCAAGCAAATCTTATATTGTTTTATGACAAATTCTAGTCATCCTACATTTCAAAAATAACTAAATAAACTTTTTGAAATTTTCGACATGTAAGGGTACCCCCTTATCATTTTTCAGAATTTTTTTAACTTCTAAATTTTCAGTCACGAGTTTTTGCATTTAATCGATTGCGGAGCTCAATATTAGTACTAAAGAAAAGCTTAAAACGATATTTAGTTTTAGGCCAAAAATGACAATTTGTTTATGTCTTGATACTCTAAGTAATTATACATTTAAAAATTAACGTATAGCTGAGTTAAAAATAAATCAGTAAAAAACACTTCATGTTAATTCTATAAGTTGGCAGCACTGCCAACTGTTAAATAATAACAGAGAACTAGTTGAGCGATAATCGATATCATTTTTTCGTTCAGTTGACCTGTCATTTGAACGAACTTATTCCGAGTGAAATTTATTTATATTATTTGTGCCGGCATGTCGCTAACAGATGTCTTGGAATTAAATAAAACCGAGCTGTTTGCGAAAATTCGCGATGGCTTGCCTATTGTGCCGCAAACTCAAAATCTGTTGGACTGCAAAGACGACCTGCTGTACGTGTGGGACTCCAATGAATCGTGCCTCTTGGTGACAAATTGGCGGGCAGCGTCGCTTGCGCAGGAACCGAAGCGTGCCTCGGTCGACTTTCAGACGCTCATTCCCTGGAACACAGTCGGTGTGAATGTCGAACGTATTCTGGTTTCTAATGAGGGTTCCCTGGTGGCATTGAGTGGACCGCAAGGCGTGTACATTTTGGAGGTACCTCGCCGCACTGGCCCGGACGGCTCTTTTATGAATGGCAAGGCGAAAATCACATGTCGTTCGTATATCCTGGATCCTCTTCTATTTCAAAACAATCCACAACTGGAGGTGCGTCAGTTGCGTTGGCACCCGGCCTCAGTATCGGACACGGTACTGCTTGTGCTGCTATCGAACAACACAATCCGTGTGTACAACCATACCAAGCTGCGCCATGTGTGGAAAGTCGGGCCGTTTCAAACCAAATCCAATGGAAATACCTCGCTCAATGACTTTGGTGAAGTATCTGTTGACTTCGATATAGCACCAGCTGTGGCTCGCAGCCCAACGAACAAGGAGCCGAACGCAAGCATCTCTCGCACCAGCATTTTGAGCCAGAGCCAGAGCAAGAAAACCCCGGCCGGTGCCAAATCCAAACAGGATAAAGTCGAATGGCCCATTGTAATACTGCGGGCGAATGGAAACATCTACATAATGCTGGCGGGCATCGACTCGGAGCTGACGCGTCTGCAGGGACCCATTACAATTACACCGCAGACTAGCGCCAACTATGGCCTGGAGTCGTGTTCCCTGTTGATAATACCATCCTTGCCGCCAACTGTCATTATTGCCGAGTCAATTGGCAAGATACATCATGCACTGTTGCTGGAATCGGAAAAGACCGAGAACTCGTTCAACGATTTGGACGGCGACTTGATTGTCGAGCCATCTGAGTGGACTCTTCATGTAACCGAAACCGTTGAACTGGAGTTGGGCCTGTCGGCAGGCTCAAGCAATGGGGCGGGTGGGAAATATAGTTGCCCTATTCATCTGAAACGGGATCTCATCAACGAGATGCGCTACTTTGCATACCACAATGCTGGACTGCACATCGTCAGCGTCAACTTCATATCCGAGTTGCAGCGTTTCCTGGACAGTGAAGCCGAAGACAGCCAACTGGTGCTATCGACACCTTCTAGTGCAGAGTACATTTTGTGCACAAAGTTCGACTCGAATGACCGCATCAATGTGGTCTATGGCATCGCCCTTCTCCAAATGCCCGCTGGGCTTGTACTTCTGCTGAGCAGCGGCCAAGTGATTAGCCTGAAGCTGGTCATAGATGTGCAATTGCTGTTTACGTCCAAAGACAATGCGCAACGCACAGCCGCCGATGCTGTGGTGGATCCGCAAGGCGCGACTCCCTCATTTGTGGAAGCAATCAAGGCACTGCTGCAGCGCAGCGTCAGTCAGCCGATTCTGGCGGATAAGCTGGCCTCTCCCACAGCGCATGAGCGTTACGAGCTGCTGAACCAGGCGATTGAGGTGCTGCGTTCGCAATATCTGCAGCGACATGAACTTGTGCGTTCGGAGTTTGCCAAACGCATCAACTGTATCAAGCTGCAGAAGAAGCAGCAGCTGGAGGAGATCGTTAGTCTGGAGAACGAGCGAGAGATTATCAGTGAGCGTGCCCACAAGTTGGCCGAACGTTTCGAGGAGATCAGCGACCATCAGCAGTCGCTAGGGCGCCGTTGCCAGCTGCTTATGCAGGACGCCAATGCAACGCTGCCGAACAGCGTGGTGGCCGACCGTGAGTTCGCCCAGGAGGTGGCGCGCATCAACAAGGTCACCAAAAGTTTGGCTGCCAACCTAGACACGGCCAAGAAGACGATGAACAAACAGCGTTATCACATTGCCAAGTCGCAGGAGAGTGGTAAGAATCAAACGTACGAGCTGCCAGACAAACAGAAGCGCACCATCATCGACATCCTCACCCAGTTGTCGCACGAGATCGATCGTCAGATAACCGATGTTAAGCGTATTAATAAGATTATGGGCCTCTAAACGCGCTCGATATAAATAACTATAATTGTATAAGTAAGTTAATTATATACAGCTTTTTACTGTGCTACCAATAGGCTGATCTGCGAGGATAAGGTTTGTGGTTCAGTAAAGGAAAAACACATGTAAAGCAAATTTGTTTTCGAAAAGTCATCGCGCTTTAAAAATGGGAAAAACATGTAGAACTATCATAAACAACAGATCGGGGCTGATGACGCGGCAAAAATAATAAGCATAAACAAAAACATGCTCAAGTCAAGGAACTCGTCGCTCTAGATAGGGTAATAGATGTTCGTTGTGTACATACTTAAACTATGCCTCCTGCATTTCCATATGTACTCACATTCGACCTGTTTTACAGCTCGAAAGCGAATCGAAATTCGCATTTGTAATGAGTTCTTGAGTTTTATGTAGTTGATTTTGAATTTCTTTTGCGTTTCAGTCGCATTCCGTTGTCAGGTTGAAAGTGAACTCTTTGGAATAGATGTCGTAGACATATAGAAATGGCCTCGATAATTCTGCTGAAGCTGGCGTCGGTTTGCACAGAAATTTCGGATTATATCAGAGCGAACACTCCCTTTGTGATCGAGGCTGCCATGGTGTCGTTGTGCTTCGGTGCTATCATGAGCAAATATACTATAATAATGTAGAACGGAAACCCCCGGTTATCAGCATGTGAATAATAAAAAATCAACGACAACTTCCTCTAAATATAACTAATATTGTATTTGTTTGTGTATACGTATGTGTGTGTGTGGTTAAATACATTTAAATTTGGATGGAACACTTAAAGATTAGGCTTCTCGATCAGGTGTATGTAGAAAGCAGGATTCTGGACTACGGTCATCTCCTTGAAGTCGCCGTAGAGCTTGTGCTTGGCCTGCTTGCCGAAGATTTCGCCGAGGATCTCCGTGAAGCGCTTCAGCTCGTGGGGGTAGTAGGAGAGTCGGAACTCGCTGGCCAGCTTGTTACCCTCGATCTGATAGTCCATGGACACCAGCGATGGCTTGCCGCAGTAGAACAGAACGGATGTTTTGATGTCAGCGGTATGACTCGTCTGTAAAAACATATTTGGAAGTGCAAGTCATTCAAGCAGGGCGATTGGCATGGCGAGAGACTCGAGCGATGACGTTGATAACGCGACATGAGATGAATTTTTGATTGGACAAAACTATTTAAAGTCTTATCAGTTAGTGGGAAGATGACGGGGCAGCTTCGAGATGCAATATGTCGTTTAATTGTTTTTAATTAATGAGATGTTGGATGCAATCAATTGCTCAGCTTACGTTGTAGTAAATGCTCTTGGCGGGCGTCGCGCCGGTCTCGAGGATGTTGTCGTAGTTGCGATGATCGATCAGCAGGATGCCGCCAGGCTTCAGGCACTTCTCGAAGTTCTTGATCGCGCGCTTGTGCTCTCGCTGATCGCCGCTGGCGTCCATCAAGTGAGCGAAGGAGTTGCCCAAGCAGATGACGGCATCGAAGCCGGTTTGAATCTGATCCTGGATATCGTCGTACAGCGTCAGCCAGTTGGCCTCCTCGATGGCTGTGAAAGGGAATGCGAGTTACAGCTGGCTCAACACGTGCTGCTGCCAGATGTACTTACTCCAGTTGTCGAACGCGTCCTCCTTGCGGCGGTTCCAGCGCTCCTTGAGAGCGTACTTCAGCATTTTGTCTGAGGCATCCACGGAAACAACCTCGAAGCCCTCCTCCAGCAGCATAATCGAGTCCACTCTGAAAGAGAGACAACGGACATGGCATATGTTTACAGTGTGGGAAACTCGTGCTTAGCTTGGACTTACCCTGTGCCACATGCCACGTCCAGGACACGCTTGCAGCCCTTCTGGCGCAGAAGGTCGACCAAAAAGTTCTTGTAGTTGTCTGTGCGAGAGTTCTTGTCCCCGATGAAAATCTCCCACACCTTGGCAGCCTTGCCATCGGCATACTGATCGCGCACTCCTTCGGCGGAGATACCCTCCGATCGGGTAACAAAGACACTGTCAGCGGATGTGGTCATTATTTCTAGCGATTGTCACTGGGCAGCAGATCACACTTGAATAACTTTTAGATGTGCATCCACTTGCCTCGATGTCTCCGGCGTACGATTTCAACAGCTAACAGCTGCTACGCCACGAGATACCCCACACACATACAGGCGCACGCCGTAATCTTATCAGCTTCGCAACGCCCGTCTATTTTGACCTACCTAGTGCTGTGGCCATCCGAGCCAGCCGAACATCTGCTCACATCGTACACGTTTCGCGTTCGTTTTGCTGCGACCTGGCACTGACCTCCTCTCGATTGGGATAGATTACACTGTGCCAAAAAATACAATGACTTGACTGAAACACCCTCATTTCGCTACACTCGCAAAGTCGTTCGATCGAAAGCGAAATGCAAAACTTCAGGTATTCATGATTTATAGAGACCCAAATCCAAGAGGCCCTTACAGTCTTCTGATTTTATTCTATGCATATTTCATTTTATTTATTTTTTTCTTTGAGTTACCAAGGTGATGAAAATGAATAATAATGAATAATGAAAATAATTTCTCTCAGTTATGTTGCAATCTGTATAAATTCTGTAGAGATCTGTTTTTTATTTAGCTGACATCATACGAATTTGAATTTCCTGAACCCAAAGAAATTGAATTTGCGTAGGCTATAGAAGGAACTTTTGCTGACATTATCATATATGATTCTAAATTATTCCGTTTTGATAGTCAGCCATCTAATCATCGGAGTTCATTGTCATTCCTTCGACCAACGACTCAGCAGTAAGCACCTTGGCTAGACCCATTGCAATCTCGCTCTCAGAAAGAAAGACCTCAATGTGCTCATGGTATAAGTTGAGTTTATTTCAAATAACTTAATAAATATTGCACTGCGTTGAAAACTAGGAGTATAGTGAAGTGTTATAATGGTATCGTATTGCACGCTCGTTTTTTGCTCGTCTTAGGAATAATGTCACGATGTCGTCTAAGTGTTAAGTTAAGGTAAAGATCATTATTGAGTATAATAATTAATCTCTGATTACGTTTCGCAAGCTAATCGAACTGAACTCGAGGAAGGGATTTGTATTCCAGCTGAGCTCAGTCCACGCTTGTCTTGAGAAACATAAGCCGAGATTGCGTCTTAGTCACTAAGGGGTTGTTCAAATCGTAGGTTAAATTAGGTTGATATATCCAGTATGTGTTAAGATCAATAACTTAGAGGTTAACTAGGGGGGACAATGAGTATTCTAGTGGAGTTCTATGGCAAATACCCCAGCGAATCCTCGAGCGAGGCGCTCACAGCCCGCATCGATTGGTAGCTGGCCATGCGGCTCTTGCTGACGCTGCTGCGGATCGAGGCAGCCTTCTCCAGGGCCTTGATGTTGAGCAGCAGATCGTCGGCACTGCACGACTTCTGGGAGGCGCTGCTCGAGCTCATGTGCAGCGGCATGGAGATGGGTATGGCCATGCGATCGGTGCTGAAGGATTCGCGCGTGCGGTAGAGGGATCTGCGAGAGGACGAATTCGAATGGCAGCTGGCATTGCTGGTGCGCTTGTGCTGCCCCTGCAAGGCAGGCGGACACAGACTCTTGATGTCGGTCGTCTGGCTGAGCTTCATGTCCGCAAATACAGCGGCCGCCTCGACGCTCTTCTTCACGCTGAGCGCCTCGTGCGGCTGCACCGGTTTGCTGTTGCCACCGATCGTGAAAAGCTCGTAGTCCAGACCCAGTTTCTCGGAGGACTTGGGCTTGCCGCCGCTGCGATTGGCCGGCCGCGATCTGTGCTGCTGGTTGAGCGAGTCCTCGCTGACATTGGCTGCACTGGAGGCATTGGCACGCTGCCGGCGATGCGAACGCTTGCAGTAGCACTTGCTGGCGCTGATGCAGCTGTCCGTGTCGCACCACGTGGTGGTGTCCGAGTGCGAGTTGCCTGTGTCGTGCTCGAGCGTGCTGGCCGGCTCCTCCTCCACCATGGAGCAGTAGCATTTATCGTCGGATTTGCACGAGACCAGCGTGTGGCGCTGGTTGTTGGGAGCTGGCTTGCGTGCATTGGCCAGGGCCATGTTGCGCTCGTTCTTCTGGCGCAGCTTGTGATTGATGTGTTCCGTGCGCAGGCTGCAGTAGCAGCGATCGGCCGAGGCGCAGGTGCAGGATTCGGAGTCGTAGCTGCACTCGGAGCAGGAGACGTAGCTGCGGAAGCACGAAGAGATGTGGTCAATCATGGCATATGGCTTTGAGGGGGGCGGGCACAGCTGCTACTCACCCACTGCTGCTGTTGCGATGCAGTCCCTGCAGCGCGTGCTCGTTGCGCACGACGGAGACGTCGGAGCCGCTGGTGGCTGCGCGATTGCGCTGCTGCTGCTGCGAGTGGGTCTGGCTGGTGGGCGGACCAATGATGATGGGTGGGGTCAGGCGGCGCTTACTGGAGTTGTCGGCGGGCAGCGGCGTTTCCTTGGAGCGTGCCGGCTTCGACAGCTTGCCGCGACACGAGCGGAACTGGCCAAGTTGGAGGACCTTCTTCAGGCTAAAGATGCTCTTGGGTTTCTTCTGTGGAACGGGCGAGACGAATGAGTAAATGGAGTGGTATGGCACTTTTTCCCTTTGATGGATGGTTACCTGCGAGCCCGTCAGGCTGGCTTTGCGCTTCTGCTTCTTCTTTTTCTGGCGCCGCATAATGTTCTTGGAGCGCTGAAAGAGCTCATCCTGCGTGAGCGTGACCGCCAGCTTGAGCAGAAACTCCTTGTAGATGGGCTTCAGGTCGTTGAAGGACATGCCATCCGCATCGATTATGGCGTAGAGTATCTCGTCCAGCGAGTGCAGATTCTCGTGCAGTCGGAATTCATTGAACAGTTCACTGAAACCAAGTGGGGAACTAGAAGCACAATGCAAACGATGCCAATCAACCAAACCAAACCTTCTCACCGGGAATGCAAAGAATGTTAAGCTGACCCACGAGCCAGAGGCAGCCTCTTGCTGTCTGCCAATCTGCAGCTGGCTGCCTCTGGCCCCAGTGGTTAGTATTGATACTCACCCTCCTCCTCCGCCGCCGCCTCCGCCGCCGTTCAGCTTGCCCGAGCTGGTGCGTCGTGCCGCCCGCGACTTGTAGCGCGTGAGGCCGCCCGTGTTCAGGAAGCTGCCCGATCTGGGTATGGCCACGCGGGTGAGTATGTCCCCGTCGCCGGCTGCCGTCGCTGCACCCACGCCCACCAGATCGCACATCTTGCTGGGCAGCGGCAGCGGCATGGGCATGGGCATGGGCAGTGGAATGGACATCGGAGTGGGCGTCGTTGCCTTCTTGTGATGATGCAGCCGGCTCACGTGCCCGTTGTTGCACACGATGTGGTTGCTGCTGCTGCTGTGGTTGCTGCTGCGCCCAGAGGCACCGCCTTTGTTGGGGGCGGGCACCGGCGGAGCACGCTTCGTCTTGTGCGACTTGCGCTTGCGCTCCTCCGTCGACGTCTCGATCTCGGCCGCCTCGTTGATCACGTTGCTGTTGGAGCTCAGCGAGCTGCTCGACACGCGCTTCTTGCGTGTCGAACGCGAGGGCGTGGACGAGCCAACGCCCACGCCCACGCCCGCCGGCTGCAGGCTGCCCGCGCTGCTGCGGAACGAGCTGCGACGACCGCCACTGACGCTGGGCGCCATCTGGGAGCGGGACAAGTAGTTCGAGCTGGTCAGGGCGGAGCTGCTGGCAATGCTTATGCAGCTGACGCCGTTCTGCTGCCGCGGCGTGCGTCGCTTGGTGCTGCGATGCGAGCTGGTGCTCACGTGGGCCATCAGGCTCTGGTAGAGCGTGGCGGCAATGACGATGGCATCCTCGGTGCTCTTGCAGATGAAGCCGTGGCACTCGAGGATCTTCGGTGCGCTGGCCGAGCGCATGACCACGGCGAAAATGGGCGCGTGCATGTGCTCGCTGTGCTCCACGGCCAGTTGCTCCATGGAGCTGCACAGAGAGACACCGGACAAGAAGTTAGCCAGGAGGAGATTAGAGAGGGAGTTCCTGTTCTCGACTTACCTGAGCGGCTGGAACAGGGCAGTCTTGTCAATGTTATCGGGGTCAGTGATGAGCGGCAGAAAGGCGGCGCCGCCATCGGTATCGGAGATGACGAACTTCACCGCGGACCACACGGCGATGTTGTGGAAGGGCGTGATGCTCAGGTCGTTGTCCTCGCTGTTGCTGGCGTTGGCCTTGATGCGCAGGCCCGTTGCGCAGATGTCCAGGAAACCCGCTCGCAGCTTCTGCAGAGATAAAGCTCGATAGTTACGCACTTGTTATCGATGCAGTTATCGATTGCTGCTACACACCTTTCTGGTAACCTCGGCCAGATAGAGCTGACGCAGTGGCTCCTGCAGCCCCTGCAGACTGGTCACCTTGTCCTTCAGCGGCAAACAGCCCAGGCAGGTGACATCGAAGCTATTCGTGGCATCCTTGGCCACGTCCGTGAACAGCTGCTCGATCTGTGCCTGCACGCTGTTGCTAATGCGCTGCACATCGTTCTTGGCCGCCTCGGCCAGCACCTTGGCCGACTCGCTCGACTCCTGCAGGAAGCTGCTCAGCGAGCGTGCATTGTCGCCCGTGGTGCTGGCCAGCTCACTACGTCCATACATGATGATGGAGCGCGTGCGATGCGATCCCCGAGGATCGTCGAGGCGGTTGCTGCGCATTGATCTTGGTTGGGGAGGGGAAAGAGGTAAGCAGATCTTAGTATTGGTTTTCTATTTCATTCAAACTGAGCGGGACCTGTACCCCAGATCAGTTTTAGTTGAATACAATAATAATACTCCCATTATAATAATATTTAAGATCTCTTTTTATTTTATTTTCTTGTCTCTTCTTTTTACTCTGAGTTGATCAAGTCTCTAGTTAGTTTATATGACCGTAGTATGATTTGGATATATATTTTCTGTTCTTTCAAATAACTCTGTAATAATCCCATAATCTCCAGAAATATTATAAATACTATGTTTAATTAAACTTCATACAAATTTCTATTTAAATCCTGCCCGACTCCTTCCTTTTCTCTCCAGCTCCCTAGCTCGCGGTGTGGATCTTCTCGCCTTACGTTTTCTTTTCGACTGCCTCGGAATCGGCACATTTGAAAGTTGCGCGATTCTTTGCAGAAGATTGTCTTCTAAATTGGTGGAGTGCTTAAGCGGTTCTTCAGCTGCTGCGGCGGGTGATAAAAGTTGAAAAGTTTTGTGAAAGTTTTGTGTTTGATTAACGCAAACGAGTCACAAAATTTATCTGCGCTTTGTCCAGCACACAGGGGACTGTGCGTGGTCTAAGTGGTCGCTTATGAATTGGCCAGTTGCTGTCGATTGGGAACAACATCCTGCTGGAAGAACAGGGCAGCAAGGGGCAGCTGTGGCAGTGGGGGCAGCGGGGGCAACGGCACATGGCACAAGGTGCAGCCAGGCCGGTCTACTCCAGCTCGAGACGCGTTCCCAATAGTAGAAGCTATTCCGTTTACCGCTAGTTGACATCAAATCGGAAATGTTTCTTTTCGGGAGAACGTTGGCGCGAGCAGCTATTTTGAATATGAATGGAAGACGCAGCCGCCGCCGCAAGTAAGACCGAACCGGATTGGAGTGATGTGGAGTGAAGTGGAGTGGAGTGGCCCCAGGTGGAGTGGACTGCACCAGGGGCTAGCAAAAGTTTTCTTTTTTTAATCAATTAGTTCACTCGGCGCGAATGTGTGTCAAAGATATCGATGAATATTTATCCATAGTATAGCAAGTGTCGACTGCTTTGCATCTCTCTCCCTCTTTCTCCCGCTCTCCCTCTCTCCATCTCTCTTTCATCTCGCTCGCATTTTGACATTTCTGAGCTAACTGTTGTTTTGTTGCTTATGGAAATTTGGCAACGGTAAATGAAACGTTGACGAGACGCACGTTCATTTACGAAATGTCTTTTCTCATAGATAGTTTACATCTAACCATCCAAGCAGATGTGGCGACCCTCTTGATAGTATCTTGTGGCTTCGAGAACGAAAGTGCCGCCCCGATGCTGTCGCAGCCGTTGAAAGTTGTTTTTCAGATGGGTTGGGGTACTTGTCGTGGCCCAATTCGAGTGCTATGAATAAATTAGGAATGCTAATTCTGTGCTAACTATGGTGAATGGATTGAAAGTTATAGCAAGAATGCTTGAGATCATAGTAGTATATGATCTTACTGATCTACACTATGATTAGTATGCATACAGTGTGTTCCTGATAATTGCGTAATAGTTAAGAAATCCTTGTGATCCTCAGGGAATACTCTCCATCTTTATATTACACGATCACTTTACTGATTCACACTGTACATGCTATATATTCATAGCAATTCCTATTTGTGGAAACAGGTTGAAAATTAGTATAATAGGGCTGATCTTCATATTCACTCTTTCACTCGTTGATCTAAATAAATATTTATCTGCCAAAAGATCGCTAACTGATCTCCCCACATATGTCAAGCTCATTCCATGCATACCATTTAAACTGCACTTAGATATACGTACAGTTGCGATCTTTGCGATCTTCACTCACCTGGAGTCGTCAAACATTAGATCGATCTTCAGTTTGTATATCGAATTTCGACTGACACTCGAATTGTTCTCGAGCTGATCGCCGTCCAGTAGCCGAAAGCCGGAGGAGTTGCTGTTGCTGTGGCTGTTGCTGTTGCTGTTGCTCTGACTGCTGGCAGGTTTGCGGGTGCGGGCTGGATTCATTTTGGGTACTGCCACAACAGACTGTGAGTCGGCCTTGCAGGAGGTTACCATCATAGGGGGCGGCGCCGGGCGTGAGGTGTTAAATGAAGACGCCAAAAGCAGCTAAGCTTAGCTCAGTTGCGCGACGATCTCTGGCATGCCTGTCTCTCTGCTCTCTCTCTCTCGCTGCTCGCTCCTTTCCCTTGACGTTTGTCTGTTTGCGCTTGTCTGTCTTTCTTTGCGTTTTTTGCTTGTTTCTTCTTTTGTTTATTTGCTGTTTGTCTGCTTGAAGTGGGCTTTGGTTGTTGTTGTTGTTGCTGCTGCTGCTGTTGTTGCTGCTTATTTGACTGCGATTTGTGTGCAATTAGCGGCAAATGAATTTCAATTATGCACATTGAACGTTAATTTTCAACATTTTAGCGAAATAATTGTGCACATTACACAAGCACACAAGCACACACACACACGGCACACTCGCACACACACACTTGCACGAGCTTTGTTAACACTTTTCGTAGGGCACAACGCGGCTCTGACGACGTGTTGCACGTCTGCCTGCCTGCCTGCCGCTCTGCCGCTCAGTCTGCCTGCTTGCCCCTTCGTCTGACCGATCGCGCTGGCTCATTAATTAAGTTGCTGCTGCTGCAGAGGCTAAAACCGACGAAAATGGAAATGAAAAATACATATAGAAAATACAGAAAACAGCAAACAGTAAAAAAACATTGCAAATTAGATTACACAAATTGTGCACGGGGGTTTTTCTCTTGTTTTTCTTTCTTTCCTGCAGGAAAAGCGCATATTGCGAATCTTTAATTGCCTTGTTGCAGTTGTGCTTTGTTTGCCTGTTGCTTGTTGCCGTTGCCGTTGCCTTTGCTGTTCGCGCTTTTCGGCTGTCAGCCTGATAAATTGCCCCATAAAATGCGATTGTTGCACTGCAAAAATGTGAACGATTTGCGGGCCAAGCGCACAACAACAGCAACAGCAGCGGCAGCAACATCGACAGCACCTGCAACAGTTGCAGTTGCAGTTGCAGTTTGCCGCAGCAAAAGCAACAACGCGTTGGCATCTATTAGATACTTTCACTGTACAGAGATATTTGCTGTAATTAGCAAATGCCACACACACACACACTCACGCACTAGGGGCACATTCACTAACACACACGTAGCACATACACACGTCGCACACACTCAAGCCAGTTGGGGCGATATTTACTTGCGGCTCATTGATCGATCAGATTCATACGCAAACGCGTTCGCGCTGTTCTATTCTCGATCTCTTTCCCGATCTTTATTGATCCCGTTCACGTTTACAGCTGTATGTGGTGGCCTATTGCCCGCCGGAGCGATCTGAGTTCGTTGCTTGCCACACTGCGACTGCTGTCGATGCGCATCAACAGCAAACTTCCAGCTCCAAGCCGAGTCGAGCCAAGCCAAGCCGAGCCCGCTTACGACGATCGGCGCAGTAAACTGGCCAAAAGAAATGGCCAAGCAACGTAACGGCCACGGCCATGGCAGTGGTAGTTCAGTGTATGAGTGTGTGTGTGTGCACACACACGCACATAATCAACAATAACAATAACAATATTATCTCTCTGGCGTAAGTGGGTAGCGCGCTCAGTCACCTCTGCATATGTGGATGTTGCCTATGCCTCAAACTGTGTGTGTTTGTCAGAGTGTGAGTGTGTGCACACTCATATGTCTGTCCAACAATTTAGCCATAAAGCCACAGCATACGCTGCAGCAGTGACCCACGTTGAGGGGGGTCGCTTAAACAGCAAATTGGGACAAGAAATGAAGACGGATATAAGATTGCAATCTCTCTCTAGGTTAGACATATTGCATTGGGCTATAAGGCAAAGGTAAGGTAAAGATCTTACAATCACAATTTATTTTAAACTCATTTTTTTATATATTTAGAAGATTAAAAATAACCTTAACTAAGATACTAATATAATATGTGTCTATCATATCTAAGCATGAAGAGAGCATAAATGAGAAAATTGATCATAAACACGAGTTACAAGCTGATTGATGCAGTAGTATTTTAAAAGCATGATTGTTTTTATACTTTTTGGTATTTTTTAATACTGGAATAGTATATTTTAGTATATACTTCTATGGGATTTGATAATATTTTAGTTTATATATTGTATACTCTATCGTTTTTCGTTGCGATCAGAAAGTGATCATCAACTCTAAAAAACTTTTTCTTCTTCTACCAATCGATCCCTCTTCCAGAGTTTGTTTTCTGCGCACGCCACTGCCCCTCGCCATGTGTACTATGGAGACTGTTGGCGCTGCCAGTCGGGGGATTTTCAACATCGACGCCGACGATCACTTGGCCAATGCCGAATGGAGGCTTTCTGTGCCCCCCCAAAACCATTGTGCAGGCAACAATGTTGCCATTATTCGACTTGTATCACTTGCTCGCCTTTAGCTAGTTCCACTCTAACTGCACCCGTTGCGCCTGTGTGTGTGAGTGTGTGAATGAATGAATGAATGAATGAATGAATGAATAACCTGAGCATTTACGCAAAGATTTTGAGCAATGGCCTCAGCTACAGCCAAGTTTGGGATTGGGTTTGGGCTGCAGCGAGCCAACGGATTTGGAATGTGTCGCCCGGTCCCGGGTACGGCTTGGCCTTATGTCAATTGACATTTGCGCAACAACTTTCAGAGAGAGAGAGAGAGAGAGAGAGAGAGAGAGAGAGAGAGAGATAGAGATAGAGAGAGACAGAGAAAGAGAGAAGGGATGAGTGAGCAGCAATGACGTCGGCATTTTCGAAATCAATGACCGTGGTCAGGTTTATACAATAATTGGTCGTGGATCCAGTGGACCCGTTTGTGTGCATCACTGTGCAATATCGTGGAGTGCACTTCATGCCGAGATCAGTCTAGCATAGAGAGAGAGAGGGAGACCATACATAGGTATACGAATTCCCTAGGGGAATATGGGGAACACGGCGATCGCATGCGAAGGGGAAAATTAATTAACATCGCTTTGTGTGCACATCAAACTATGAATCGACGGACAGGTTGGAATTACGTCTATATTGAAGTCGGAAACGCAATCTACTTGGCAATATTGCGTTGCGCATCTAAACATAGTTATTATGTGTGCTATGAGGAACTAGTAAAAGTGCTCTACTAGAAATGCCACGCCCACCTACTCGCCCAAATAATAAAGAACCTCGAAATGAGCAATAGAAACCGCGATGCGTTTAATAATACCCTATGGCATAGCTAGGGTTTCGCTTTGCATCTCCTAATACGAGGTTAAACTTTCATCTAACTTCTTCTTCTCTGGCTTCTTATAGCATGATATCTGGTTGATTTAAGTACCTCCGTACCTGAAGCACGTGTCTCGTACACTTCAAAGCGCAGCGCGGCCCTTTACAACTTTCCTGCACATTAAATTGGACAGATATGATATTAGTATATGATTTAAGTGGATGCTACACGATACACACATCTCTGGGCTGTACGTGTTTGTTTTCATTTTGCATTTTCTTTCTTTTCTCTATTTCGTTTTATTTTGTTTTGTTTATAATCATATATTAGCATAATTAATTTGGCAGCTTTTGTGTTGCAATTGTTGATCGTGACATCTTGCTGCGTATTCATGAGATAACAGTTCAAAGTTACGATTAATTAAATTGTAGCTCCGCATGAACGTGAGACAAAGAGGCAGCTAATAGGGCCCCATTGTACGGATGCGTTGACAACTCTTACTTTTATGCCGCACAGCCCGAGGCTCGAGCTCTGTCCCCATCTGCAGCTTCATCTCTGTCTTCAGTCTCTGGGGTTTTTCATTAGCCTAGTGTAACAGTTAGGAGGGAAACCCTAACTCTCTTCCTCTCTCGGTCGCCGCTTTTAACAGCTACGTTTTTATCTCGTTTGACTGCTAGAACGTCCAGCGGCATTTTCGCTTTCTTTCATACTGTAGACTGTCTGACATGGAACTTTCCCGGCATAAGATCTTTACTGTAAAGCTATAAAAATGACTGCAAATTTCGATTGTTGCTATTCAATTTGTCTTTATCTATGTAGATAACACGTAGACACCTTTATAGCACACGATCACGATCACTCTCGCTAGATCTCATTGCCATTTCGTGTTGTACTCGACTGCGTAAAATGGCAACTTACTCTACTAATGTCGGGCGCCCTCCCCTGCTAATGTAATCTATCTAACAAATCATACGATCATGATCATCATGATCACTTTCTCTGTCCAATTCTGTTTTCTGTTGTCTTTAATTGTTTCACTTGTAGGTTTGTTTCACTTTATCGCAGTGGCAAACGCAGCAATTTGAAAATTAGTCATACACTTAACTCGACTGAAGGCAGGCATGCTTGAAGATACGCACACACAGATACAGATACAGACAGAAACGAGAAGATACAGATACATTTTCAGAGGCAGAGGCAGAGGCAGAGCTATAAGCTGCGCACAGTCGGATACGCTTGATTCCTTGGGCTGCCTAGCATTGCGTATCTGAAGAAGAGCAGCTCTACGACGAGACAGAGCAAGAGAGAAAAAGAGAGTGCCATAGCGATCGTTTCGAATTACTTTGGACACGTTGCGACACGAGTGTGATATCGAATTAGTGTTTTCTGAAGATTTAATTGATTTTCTTCGTTTTTTAAGTTTTATAAAAATTTAATATATATAGAGATGCACGCGTGCCACGCTACGATCGATGACTCTCGGTCAACTCTCTACTCTCTGAATTATCGAGCAGATATCTCCCAAGTCCACCTGACAAACTCAGTTAGAGAAGGTGTTTCAAAGATCAGATAAGTTCCCATGCCAAATTTAGGGGCATAAAAGAAACCTTTGCGTAATTATTTGACAATTTGCAAGTGATCTTTTGTCAAGATTGACACGGTGATCTCTAGCGACCGCCACAATGCTCGCTCCTATCGGAATCTTACTTTCTTCTGGCTTAAGTAACTCCGACTGTGGTACCACCTCAATTTGGGTTGCGACGCGCATTGTCGAAACACGAAACTGCTCCGCAACAATTGTCACATTGTGCTACTTGTTACGGCATTTCTCTATTACTTCTTCTTCTGCGTCTCCTACTTCTCCTTCTTCCCCGCGTTTCCACACTTCGACAATGAGAGACACAAAATGTTAACATTTCGTGCAACTTTAGCGCCGGCGCGACAGCGTAGCGCGAATATTAGAAAAATTAAGTTCGTGTGGTTTTTTGTGGCTCGCAAAATGATTTTACAACTTTATTGCAGCGTGTGCCAAAAGTATTCACGAGTGTACTCACAACTCAGACATGCAAACTAATGAAAGCGAATGATCCGAAGGCTGTCAGCTCGGGATTACACTCGAAACCTGTCGGGGTCTCTCTGGGTCTATCGACTATAGGACTGACTGGAAATGTAAAAAGAGCATCTTTATTACAGTTTACTACAGAGATCCATGTATAACACATGTGTATGAGTAAAAGAGATCTTCGGTTTGTCGAACAATGCACCCATAAGGTGAGCATTACGGCGTAGATAATGAAATCCAACAAAGAAATTGCTCAAAAAAGCGTGACGCCCGACGTTGCTCATGAACTCTGCGCCATAAATTGCCCAGAGCAGCAGGCAGACAGACACACAGGGAGACCGAGAGACCGAGAGACGCCTAGACAGACCGCACTGCAATCCAACTAAACATGGCTTGGGTACCTTATACCATATGCCACACTCATATGCCCAAATCAAGTGCCTGCGTCTTCAACCTTTGCGCTTGCCTGGCCACAAAAGTTCTTATGGAAATTCATGTTGCTTTCGAGAGTGTTTTATGGCGATAACTGGCCGATGAATGAAACTTTTATGGCATCAATGGGAGTGCAAGTCTAAGTCCAACGATCTGCTCCGATCTGCTCGGCACGGGTGCTAAGCTACTTTCATTTATTTCGGTCAGGCGGGTTCAGATGGCGCGTGCTTTCTGGGTCAGTTGGGTGCTTGGACAGGCATCGGATCGCATCGCATCGAAGGCGGTACCGCTGCGGCTGCCTGCTTGGCCAGCTGCAAATTGGAGTCGGAGTCGCAGTCGCAGTCGGAGGAGTGCACATTGATACCATCTGATTGCTGGTTAAAACGGTAACCTGTCCGCTCATTGTTCGTTCTTTGTGCCGTTGCCAGCCGGAATTCGCTGCTAGATGCGATCATTATTCTATTGCCAGTGCCAAGTGCCGAGTGCGGATCGTTTATCGCATTTCAGGGAAAGTTGTGTGCGCCCGCGTACGCATAGCGAGATGATAATGATTCTTGATTACGACTCATTTGCATGGCATCCCAACTGTGTTTCCCATCGCCAATTCTTGTGAAATTCACATTGAAGTGCATAGATCAAGATGAGAGATCCGAAGAGTTCCCCTTCGATAACTGAATTTTAGACTGTTCAGTCAAAGGCTACTTGCCTTGATTAAACATATAAATGGGAATATGCAACAAGATCATTGTTTGTATACAATATCTAATAGGAATATCTATTATCTTGATCATGAAGGTATCTACTACTGAGTAGCATCAAATTTATACCATGTGTCCAATGCATATACGAGTTTAATATAATAATTTAAAGTCTTCCAAATATGCAGCTACATACATACATACTACATACATTTCTATTAACAAAATACCAGTCAAAGTGAACCTAATTTAGAGGGAATATATTCCAGACCAATTAGAAGAAGTATTAGGCTTATTTATACCCTGTCTTGCCCACTCGACTCACATATATCGAGTGCGAGTGCAGTTGGGGCAGTTGAGGCTAATTAAAGGCGACACACACAGGCAAGTACACTCTAATTGGCCACGTTTATAATTATAAGTTCAATTACGCCTGATTTATTAGCACACCGACACACTCGATAAGTAGCTCGATGGAAATACAGTTATACAGTAAAGTAGCTGTAAACTGGAGATTGGAAACTTGTACAAGTCCGAGCCTCCATCTATGCCTACTCATGTGAATGCGATTCTGATGTGTGGCGTGTGCAGAGCATACTGGCTGCTGCAGAGCCGCAGGCGAGGAGTTATGGCTGTGACACACCTTTAGAACTGGAAGCCAGCAACGAGCAGACTGGCAACATGTTGCACTTGCGCAGCTGCAGCTGAGGCGGCCACAAGCGGCGCAGCGATGCTCCAGTTTCAGAAAGCACAGACCTGTCACGCAGCCGTGTGTTCGGGGAGAAAATCGGAAAATAATTGCATGAAAACTCGAGATGGCTCCTTGAAAGAAGCGCGGACAGCAAACGCGGCCAGCAGAGCCACACTCACACACACACACCCCTCCAGCTCCTCCGCCATCTTCTCCTCCTCCTTCTCCTTCTCCTTCTCCTTTTCCTCATGTGGCAAGCTGAACGAGTTCAATTGGAAAATGGCTTGTCGGTCTCGATCTTGTGTCGATGCAATGCAATGCGGGCAGTGCGGGGATTACTACCAGCAAGTCCCGCTAATCGAGTGATTCCATTTGTCCACACTCAGCAGCCTCTGCTACCAAACTGGGAGGCAGAGACAAAGTACAGTTGACAGGCAGTGCACGTTAATTATTATTGGATCATTAATAATCAATTCAAATGCGACTCGAAGTGAGCCATAAAAGTGCAGGCCAGAATTTATGCACTTTATATGGATGGAAAGACATTAAAGGGAATTAAACACAAGCTGAGATTATGTTCTCTCTCGCAGAGGTTGCTTTTAGCTGCAATTTCTTAACAATTAACAAAGTTCTATGCTGCAGAGCGTACTAGTCGTATGCGCAATATTAACCAAGGCTTTAATAAATACTTGACTTGTTTATATACCATAAACTTACCTATTCCGCATTTAAATAAACTGCTTAATACGTATGTTATATCCAACAAGGTCTCTTGCCATTTGGCACTGTGCAATTTCAATTTGGTTCGCAAGTTGTTGATTGTCTTCACTTTTAGTTTTTCCGCCCTCCAAACACTCAATCCATTTGTTATCTTAAACACTTGAGAGCTTCACAGTGATTTATCAGCCGTGGGGAAACTGCAGCCGAACCTGCGACCGGAGCGCGTGAAGCCAATATCGAGACTAACCGCTAGAGAGCAATTTAGACGAGTCCACAGCGGCATCGGCTGTCGCAGTTGCTGTCGCTGGGGCAAGTTTTCCGACTGTGTCTGAGGCAGAGACCAGAGACACAAGACACAAGACGCATTGGAAGCGGCTGCGGGTTATGTGCAGAGTACGCGTAATCTCGTCAAGCGCTCGGCCAGTCGCCGTAGGCCGATGACAGACGGTAGCCGACTGATAGCGACAGTTGACTGGGAGATTAGCTAAAGACCCGCCCATAAGCAAGACACTTATGCCGTCTTTATGTCCGCATTTGATATTTGGGGAATATACAGGTGCCACAATACATAATACCTTAATTGGCCTAAGGCCACAAGTGTCCACCATTTCAAAGTTGTAAAACCTGCGTGGGTAGTGCCCCGAATTGACCTGGTTCTTTTTCAGTCTCGTTCTCGTTGCATACGCGTATTTTTGGGCCAATATTTGGGTCAACCGTTAGCCAGGCACGCTTGCAGCTCAAGGTGGCCTAGGCACATTAATTTATGCCCGCCACCCGCCACCCGGCACCCGGGACGGACTTACCTCGATACCATCGATAGTTAGAACGAAGTCTGAACGGAAACAGGTTCGCTACGCGCGTTCGCTCGAATTGGGTCAATCTTTAAGAATGCCGTTGTCAGAATCTTTGGCGGCTGCAGCATCCATCGACTGACGTTGCTCGCTGGTGCAGCCCGACAGCCGAAGATGTGCAGTCTGCTCCTCCTCCTTCTGACCAGTTGCGCTTTCGAAAATTGTGTCAGTCTATCGAGACGGGTAAGGCGGCTCTTCTAAGTTCAGCTGGAGGATTAGTTGTCGGACCAAATATTCTAGCCAGACACTTGGATACTGGATACTGAAATGTGTCGTACGTAATTGGGGCAGCATGCAATATTTGTGGCAAAGAGAAGATACACACATTTAAAGCGGGATAACCTATTTGTCTCAACGTGTTAAATACGCTTTGATCATAGATGAACGGTAATTTAATTATGCAGCTGTATGGCATTTAAAAATTTTAATTGCAGGATTAAAATAAGCGCTTTAAATAATAATAATGTACGAAAGTTTAATATTATCTCTCTGAAATGGCTTGCAGTTCGTTTGAATTTAGCGCTCTATTCATTGAAGCCTGTTAAGGGCTGCCTGCTATAACACTTCTTTAACAGAACAACATGTGGAGCAATTCTGTTATGCTGCACTTTTAACAGCTCTGAGTTCGGTATGTTTAGTATGCTAATTCACAATTTAATCGAGTGCGGGAAATTTGCACAAGCACATTTATTTATCTCGATTTTGTGTTGTGCGAGCAATAAAAACACAACGGGTTAATTTGTTTTTCCGTGAGTATCGATTCGAAAGCGTGCTGACTCTAATCTTATCAATAATATTTACTTTTGCAAACCTATAGCATGTCCAATGTCAGTCGGAAAGTGTCGCTGGGCCAGATAGGAGCTGCACCTAGTTACCGGACAAGGTGCCTAAATGCGGAGTAATCAGCTGCTGTTGACGGGCGTCGTGGTGCTGGCATTGCTGCTGCCCTTGCGTCCCGTCTTGGCCGCAAGAATTCTTATCGTATTCCCCTATGACACAATGTCTCAGTGCATACTTCTGAAACCCTATATAGAGGCATTGGTAGTCCATGGTCACCAACTGACTCTCATACACGCCTTTCCCAAGTGCATGGACTTCGACAACATAAACGCGATATACATTCCGGATCGCTATGACACTGCGAGTGGTGAGTTGTAAAGTGTCTGTCCTCCAGAGCGCTCTCTAATCCATATGGTATAATAGATTTGGGCAGCTTTGTGGAGGCAACCAGTCGATGGGGCCAGTTAACCGCTATACGCACCCATTTGGTGAAGGTCGCACTGAATATTTTGGAACACAATAAGGTGCAAGTCCTGATGCAGTCGAACCTTACCTTTGATCTAGTCATTATGGAGCCCACCTACACGGATGCCCTTTATGGATTTGCGGCTCACTTTAATGCCAGCCTAGTTGGACTGTCCTCAAGCGGTTCCTATTGGAACTTGGATACGCTGGTCGGTCATACGACTTCTTTCGAGACCCTGGATCACACGGGACTCAGGTTTGGACTCGTGCCACTGGATCGATTGTATAACTGGGTGATCGTATCGGAGGAGTGGCTTATGCAGAAGTTGGTTGTGGAGCCAAAACTGCAGGCCTTACACGAACATTTCTTTGGGCATCTTAAGCAGAGTTTCTCGGAGCTGCAGCGGAGCTTCTCACTCGTCTTGCTCAATCAGCACTTCAGTCTGTTCTCGGCACGACCCAATGTACCCGGCATGGTGGAGGTGGGAGGAATGCATATACCCAAACAGGTGCCCAAACTCCCTCCCGAACTGGAAAGATTTGTGGAGGAGGCTACCGAGGGGGCAATTGTCTTTGCGCTGAGTACTGAGGCGCAGAGCAGGGATTTGCCTAAGTATACGCTGGACATGCTACAGGACGTTTTTGAAAGACTGCCACAAAGAGTTTTATGGAAGTTTGAGACCGAACCGCCCTTCAACGTGTCCAGTTCCATCTACATGAGCAAGTGGCTGCCACTGCAATCGCTTCTGGCGCATCCAAATGTCAGGCTACTGATTACACACGGCGGCTTGCTGAGCATCATCGAAGCGGCCCACTTTGCCAAGCCAATCCTGGGCCTGCCCCTCTACTACGACCACTTTCGCAATGTGCAGTACATGGTGGGACATGGCACGGCTGTGCAGCTGGACATCAATTGGATGACGGGACAAAGCTTTGAGAGTGCAATCCGACAATTGGTGAACAAATCGTCACCGTATACGGCCAATGCACTGGGACTCTCGCAACGCTTCCGAGATCAGCTAGCGCATCCCCTGGACCTGGCTATCTACTGGACCGAGTATATACTGCGCTACAAGGGTGCGCCCCACATGCGAGTGTCGGCGGCGAATATAAGGATATTTGACTACTACGGCCTGGATAATCTCTTCATGGTGCTCGGACGCTTCCTCCTGATTGCCGGACTGCTGTACTACGCGCTTTCAAAACTGAATAGAAGCCTGCAGCGATCCTATATGATCTAGCTCGCCTGCTTACCAGAACGCGTTTGGCTGTGTACCCTGCGCACTCGTCCAGCTGCGAGATACTCTTCGAATTATTTTCAATTACATTGAACAAAGTTGTCTATTACAAATTTAACAATGAATTTTCTATTTACAAAAAGTAGGTTGTTCCAATAATGTATGTTCTCATGTTATGTATTTTCTTAGCAAAATTAAATTTAATTGCAGTGACCCTGTAATACATAAGCAAATGTGTTTTGTTAATGCAAACATTCTGTCTGGCACTGTTTCGCTACGAGGCGGTGTATTTAACGCGTGTCGCCACGAAATAGTACCAGGCATCCCCAAAAGCAACATGAAAGCAGCAAGTATGATGGATAAGCGTGCATAAAAGCTGGAGAGGATGATCACCACGTGCTAATCCCTATAAAACCACGATCCCAAATGCTCCAATCATCGTCAGCTCTGATCATTTTGATGAGCTGACAGCAGAAAGTACCAGGCGAACAGAAATCAGCCGTAGGTAGCTGCTACGAGCGCGTGGTAATTAAAAGCGTCACGTGGGTGGGCCTGATCGAAACATTAATAGCGCCACGTGGAATCACAAAACTTCACGTGTAAACTAATCGATAACTATCGACACTATCGATAACAATCGACGACTGGCGAACAAACCGTAACTATCGATAACAATCGTTAACAATCGATAACACTCGTTAACAATCGATAACAATTAATAACTACCGATCGACACGTGGCGAGGGACTCTGGGCTTGCACGTGGGTTTGCTATTGTTTTGATCAGACTCTCTATACTCCCCAGCGGGTTTGTTATTGCTATGTTCGGACCACCCACGTGGCGCTTTTAGTGACAACGTCGTCGCGCAGCAACCTGCTGCTGATTTCTGTTCGCCTGGTACTTTCTGCTGTTTTTCTGTCAAATTACGCGAATATAACGACACTTGGAGTGACTTAGCACGAGGCGCACCATTCCCTGCCGTTCTTTCACCATGTAAAGTCATCAAATAACACCAGGCACGCAGAAATCAGCAGCAGGCAGCTGCAGAAATCGAAAATAATACTGCTCCTTACAAGTATGCGTTACTATTTCAGTGCAGTATTTAAATCGACCCCGCAAAAGTATGCAACATAATTTTATTATTATTGTTTGTGCGCAACATATTCCCTTTTTGGTTACCACGTGCTCCCGGCATCAGCCTGCTGGTTCTTTCTGTTCGCCTGGTACTTTCTGCTGTCAGATCATCAATATGTTTACCTCTGACTTGTCTTGTAGCATCTTTGGTTGTTGTTTGATGACGATCAGCAAGGGGTGGTCGTCCTCTCCAGCTTTTATGCACGCTTATCCATCATTCTTGCTGCTTTCATGTTGCTTTTGGGGATGCCTGGTACTATTTCGTGGCGAGACGTGTTAAATACACCGCCTCGCAGCGAAACAGTGCCAGGCAAAATGCTTGCAATCACTAATCGCACTCACAGGGTATGTTACAGGGTAATGTACTTTACTTGTTTGTTACATTTATGCAAATGAATTTAGAGTCAGCCTATAAGTATGCTGCCATAATACTTTCACAAATATTTAAAATTTTTCAAATTCAAATTCGTTTAACAGTCGTAACCAGTGCTGCAACCTTACAGTTTGTGGAGCAGAACTGTTAAGGGAGGAGTTTAATTTTTAGATGGAAATGTTAGCCGCCGGCTAAAAGTATGCAACCGAATAACTTTACAAGCACTTAAACAATCGCAGGCAGTCGAAGACTGTTAACTAACAGTCTTCGAGGCAGTGCGACCCACTTACAGTGTGTGGAGCAGATCTGTTAACTGAGGAGCGTATTTTTACAAGGAATTGTAAGCATCGGCCTGAAAGTATGCACCCAAAGCATTTAAGCACAAAAATTTAAAATCAAAACCGTTGGCCGCCAATTAATTAATCACTGAAACATGATTTTTCCATTTTTTGGAATGCAAAATCGTTTTACTAACTGTCAAGTATCTTGATCGTAGCCAGAATTGTATATATATGTATGTGGGTATACATGAACGTGCGTGTTATTATGTACTATTTACAAAAACATATTACTCCAAGACCCCAGTGTGGTTATATAGTTTTGTGGATACTGGATATATTTAGCGCCCAAACCGCATGTGTCCGTAATCATCGAACTGCTCGTCGCCTCCACGCTTGCCAAATCTCATGTGCCCGTAGTCGTCAAACCGTTTCGGGCGCTCGTCGCCATCGCTATCCACGAAAAAGCCCAGTTCGATGGGCATCTTGGAGCGCGAGATCTGGAATACCTTCGGTCTATAGCTGGGGGAGCGTTGATTGCGTCTGTTGCCGCCGAAGCGAGTCAAAGTCAGTCCTGCCCTGTTGCCGTTGAGCACAACACCAGCGTCCTCCTCCAGTTTCGTGTCCAGCTCCCGCAGCGGTAGCTCCTCCTTGGCGGACTCAATGCTGCCAGTGTGCGACAGGGCCGGCACTGCCAGCAATATGTAAACTGCCAGGAACAGCAGCGAGCAGCTCTGAGGGCTCCTAGTCCGGAACATCTTCACGGTTTTGTGGCTGCTCAAGGATTACCAAGATGGCACAGTGCGCCACAGCTTTTATAGCAACCTGCCTCTGGTGAGGATCTGCCCAGCATATCTGCCCAACAATATGGCGCACACTAAAATAATGCAGCGTAATTGATTTACGGTGGTGGAAAATTTGACGCATGATTGACGTGATTGAATCAGCTGCAAGAATAATCTTCTGCTGCGGGATTAATCAAATTTAAACAGGTTGAGCCACTGCGTCACTGGGTTGGGGGTTACAATCAATATGTATATTGAGGCAGCAAGGCGGAGCTCACTTTTTTAGCCTTCTTTAGCTTTATTTGCTTTGCTTTTTGTTATTTTGTATTCGCCTTTGCTCTCTTCAGCTGCTAATTGAAGTGGAATCATTTGTACGCCTCTCCCAACTTCATTGATGACTTTATCAGACGGGTGTGCGTAGGGAGTCGGGAGTCGGGTCTGGTGTGTCAAGTGGCGGCTCCCTCCTGTTGACCGCATTCAGCCGTTTCGCTGTGGCCATGTAAAAAGAATTCCATTTGCTGACCGGATTGTCCGCATTCCAAAGATTCAATCGAATAGTAGACACACACATGGTCACTCACACACACGCACACACTCGCACACACACAGACGAAGAGGGGTACATAAAAGACCAAATTAACAGCTATAGAGAAAAGTATCTACGAGTTTATCAATAAACAAACCGCAATCCAAAGCCGCTGCCGCTGCCGCTGCCTCAGCTGCTGCTGTAGCCATCGCCGTCGTCGCAGCGATCCGTTGGAGTCGGACACAACACACGTACACACACTCTCTCAAGCTGTCAATACTTCATCCACAACCAGTCCCAGAGCCGCGACAGCGACCCAGAGAGTGCCAGCCGAACCTACTGTGCAAAAATACGTGTGGTTCGTGGTACGTGGTACGAAGTGTGAGCACAACAACAACAAAGGCCCAAGCCACACAGCATTAGAAACAAGACAAAGTCCACAAGCAGCAGCAGCAGCAACATATTTGTGGGCCGCAGCCGGCACGTTGCGATCCACGCTTAAATTGGCCACAGCGCAGAGTCGATCGACGTTTTGGACACTATCAGTGGAGCGCGAGAGTGTGTGTGCGAGTGTGTGTGTGTGTTTGTGCGACTGTGTGCGAGAGTGTGTGTGTGTGTGTGCTAGTGTGTACTGCAGGTGTTTCGAGGTCTCGACTGCTGCTCACGCAACAAAGCGGTTCTTAAGATCGAGTTTATACGCTTTCGACTGGTCATGTTACGATTGTCAACGCGCTTGTCGATTGTCTCTAGTCGTGCCGCTTCTTCCTCCTCCACCGTTGCCCAAAATAAACTTCACACCTCGCAGTGCAGGTTACCGAAATTTCCCACAAACGTGTGGAACCCATTGAAGGCACATGAGACGAGTTTGATGAGCTTGAGAGCATCTTTGATCGATTGATGCAAAGAATTCCTAAAGTTCTCTATATTAAATACCTAGACTAAGCCGAAATATCTGATAGACAGATTAATATGTTATGAGTACATCAAATCCCCTTGGTTCTTCCCGCTTTATATCTCAATCTAACCTGATATATCTTATAAAGTTTGGAATCCATTTGAGTCGCAATGGGCTTGGGGAGTTGTAGAGCTACTCTCATTGATTGATTATGATGCAAATATTTCCCAATGTTCTTGTTATATTTATCTATGTAATACCTTGATTAAGCCGACATATCTTATAGAGTTTGGAGTCCACTTGCAGCAGACAAAGCCATGCTTCTTTGATCGATTTATTAATATGATGCTAATGCCAAGAATTTATATCTTTCCGCTCTCGCTATCTTTCTCTTTGTAATACCTAGATTATATCGAGAGCAAAGCTTGCTGGGTTCTTGAGCAGCTTCGTTATCGCTAGCCCAATGTCGCGTGTCTCTTTGCACTCATGTGTCGCAAACGTGCGATACGTCAGAGTTGCCCCCGTCCGCCCGATAACATTGTAATAAAGAGATAATGTATATGCTTGGGATTGGCAGCTGCAGCTGCCCGCCAAGCTGCATGTGGAGCAGCGCTTTGCGCTATGATTAAATCCAATCTAGATTCCGTGTAGAAACTGCTTGACAAGTGAATATAAGCGCAGCATGCGCCAGGAAGGTCACTCCGTGCAGTGCGGCTGTCTAACACACTCGCAGACCAATCTGCAGCCACATCGCTGGGCTGGCACATGGATGGGTATCCCATATGTGTGCTGGCCTCGCCATTTGCCTGCTTGACCAGCTGCCCAAGTCGGTGCAGTCGGTGCGCGTCCAGTCTAACTGGAAATGGGAAACGTTTTCTTGGCGCATTTTCTTTCTTTCTCGTTGCATAAATGTGGAATTTCCATAAAGCCAGCGATGCCTGTGCCGCTGACACACAGCGCAAGTGCCGCTGAAGAGAGTAGGCAGGCGGGGAGAGGGGCAGGGGTACGAGGTACTCGTAACTCGTCAACGCGCCGGCTACGCGCTTTTTAATTGAAAATCTGTTACGCAATGCACAGGCATAACTCCTGGGCCAGGTACCTGGCTATCTGGCTATCTGCGTAGCTCGTACCTCGTACCAACAGGCTGCAACTGAAACTGGAACTGCCAATTTTGATTTATAAGACAAGCGGCTGGAAAATATCTCTGGCCAGCGCGGTTCGCGCCTGGCGGCAATTAGGTAATACGCACATAAAGGTAAATCGCTGTAGGTGCGGCCAGTTGAGAGAGGCACCTGTAATTACCGTGGCCCAAAACGAGGACAGACTCCGCGGCTTGAAATCAACCTGCTCAGCTGCAGCCCAGGCTCGCGAAGTACAAGTCGAAGTTGAGGTTGAATTACGCTGATCTTTGCTCGCGGCATTATGCTCCCCCCCTCCGGCTTAGCTCTTCGAAACTGGAAGTGAAATCGCCGTCAGCTTTCGACTTGGACTTGCCGAAATTCTGGACAGTCTCCCTCTCTCTCTCCCCCGTGAATCTCCGTCGATCTCGACGATTTCATCAGTCAAAATTCGTGTATGCGCATAAGGTATGTTCGCAGTGTCGGATGCAACTTTCGCTTGTATTGGTCTTGTTCGCTTCTTGGCTTGTTTACAGCTATTCAGCCAGTCAGCTATGCCTGGTATTTCTGTTTGAAAACACCTCGACAGCCCGCACTCTCCCTCCCCCCATCCCTTGCAGCATCGAACCACGCATTCGCATGCAAATCTGCATCCCATAGATGGCGAAACATGCCAGGAATTTGCATGCAAATCTGCTTACACGACGCGACTCGACTCGACATCGGTCTCGCATAGGTTCAGGTACTGCCATAGGTCTGCGCTCCTACATACCTCTATAGCGCGGGCCGATCTGTCAATCAGTTTCATATAGAATGACGTACTGCAGCACACGTATTTGTATTCGTATACGCGTAGTGCCCGCGCATGCTAATTGCCTGCGAGGTGTGCTCGGGCCCACAGCGCCGCGCACAAATGCCAATTACACTGGCCTACAAGTTTCTTGAACTTTTTGTCATGCCAGCAAACGGTTTATTACGCAAAATTGTGCAACGCACCCGAGGGACCTTGACTTGCAATATGCTTGCGAAATATTTCAAACGTTATAAAGGTCTCTCATTACCATACCACACCTATACTACACTTGCAACCATTAAATATAAGCTAGAGGGTAACCCGCATGAGTGTAGAAACTTTAGAGTATAATAAGCCCAAGATCAGCTTAAGTCTAGCTTTATTCCTTTACGAATTAATCAACTTTCTGTTGAGTTTCCAGCCTAGAAACACTTTAGTAAAGAAAAGATTATTGTTTTTAAAATTATATGATATAGGGTTAAGAGTCTCCCATACCAGAGTATCTACTAAAACTACTAAAATGCAAGAAAAACGTAACAAGGTTACACTTTTAGGGGTATACAGTAACAAAAGAAGTGCCCATCCTAGAAATCGATAGACAAACTCCTAGAGTACTCTAAAAAGGGTTGTCTCAGATTGTCTGCTTAAAATAGGTGTTCATTAAGGAAGTTTTTACTATTATTGCTCGTTCAGAAATCAAAAAGTTCTACAATCTCTAAAACTATCGTCAATACTATCGAATAAGACACTGTAAATAACTTAGAAGTATTGTTGTATGATTGGAATACAAACTATCTAAGAAGAACTCATGGATAGATAATAGATGGTTATACTCATAGATGGATAATAGAGTATAACACAAATTTGGTATGCGAAAATAAAAGACACTTGCTTAACATTTTATTATATTTATTGTACATATTTCTGTAGTTGTTATCATCAGTTATCGTTATTGTTATCGTTATCGTTATCATTATTATTATACACACATGCGGATTTCTACAACATCTGCGCTTAAAGACACTAGTATGGACAGAACGGAATATAGTATGTCGATATTGTGTATGGTTATACTTGATTCACTCTGCTCTGCTCAAGTACGGTACTTCAATCCCTTTAGTTTGGTACTGAGAGTTCTCGACTCGAATCGAGTTCGGATCGAAGATAAAATATACATTTGTGCTCAGTTTGCTGCGGACAGGACACTCGTCTCGTCCCGCCGTGTTCTGTTTTATATTATTCTACATTGTGTATTATAAACTGTATATGTTTGTTCCCTAGCTCTCTCTCTCTCCCTCTCTCTTGCCGTCTCTGTCTCTTTAAAGTATACTTAGAGTATAAACCTAGTAAGGCACACATATTCATTCTAGAATTGATTGATCTGAATTGGATTTTGAATTTGCTTTAGGTTCGCTTCTCCCTCCTCTCCTGCCACTGCCGCCTCCTTCGGTCGCCTTCGGTTCCCTTGCTATGTTGACCAGCATCGCTAAAGTGTTGTGCAATCCTCCATGTGCGGGCGAGAGTGCTCAGACCGATCTGGGGGCAGGCTCCAGCTTATCTGCGCGGCTTGCCGAAACTGCTGGAGGGGCCGAGCGGGCCGTATATCGCATGTGGATGATGCTGGGCATGCTGCATGTGGGCATGGGGTAGGGGATGGGCATGCGCATGTGCGGGGCCTACGGCGCCATTGGCCATGCCCGCCTGCGCCTTGCGTTGCAGTGTTGCCGGCCCAGGCGCCATCTGGCGACGATCGGCGCCGTCGTTCAGGTCGAGACCCGCCACCATTTGCGCGATCTCGCGCTCCTTCTTCATGTCCGGCGGATTGAACTGCAGGCTGGCCAGGGAGCCGTGGCTGCGACTGCGATGCTCCTGGCGTATGGAGTAGCTGAAGGCGCGCTCGTTGAGGTGCCCCTTGCGGCGATAGATGCCGGTGCCGCCCGGCGAGGGTGACTCGGCACCCGAGTTGCCCGAATCGTCCAGGCCGTTGCCCATGGAGGCGGCCATCTTGCGGCTGGACATGCTCAGCGGACGCGGCTCTCCGATCAGTGACTGTGCCATGGGCGGAGGCGGCACTCCCGCCATCGCCGCCTGCTGCTGATGGTACGCGTAGATGGGCGGCACAATGGGCATGCCCACAGGCACACCTCCACTGCCGCCGCCCGCGCCGTTCTTCTTGTCCTTCTTCTTCTTCTTGCTGGTGCTGCGCGAGGGCTGCAGCGTCGCGTACTGCTGCGGCAGCATCATGGGAATCTGCAGGGGCGGCATGCCCGCCGCCAGCTGCTGGGCGTGCGCATGCGCCTGCAGCTGCATCATGTGCTGATGGTGCTGATGCGCGTGTGCATGGGCGTGGTGTGGCGGCCCGGGGGGTCCCGGCGGGAAGCCGCGATGACTAATGGTGTGATATTGGCGTGCAGCATGTGGCCCCGAGACGGGACCGTAAATAACGCTGGCCGCAGCTCCGCCATGTGCTGCCGGTCCCGGCCCCAGCCCGGGATGCATTTGGGAGCGTTGCAGCGCGGCCGGGTGCATGGGCTTTGGTCTGATCAGCGTGCCCGACAGGCTCTGGCTGCCGCTTGACTTGGACGACTTCTTGTCGCGCTTCTGCTTGCGTTCCTCCTTCACCGGCGGCGGCGGCACGTCGATGGGTGCGCTGATCTGTCGCGCTCGCAGCGGTCGACCCAGCGTCGAGCTGTTGCCCGCGAACAGCTCGTAGGGACTCTCCACGGCCCCGATGCTGTCCAGCTGATCCTGCGAGCCGCTCCACACCTTGTGGTTCTCGTCTCCATTGTACACAGAGGCCTCGCCGTCGTCGACGGTCACGTTCAGATCGGCGCTGCTGCCGTAGACTGAAAGAGGTGGAAAGGGGCGGGGATTAGTCACATTTTATATAGTATCTAGTATTAAATTGTAGTATCTTAACTAGGATAGATCACATATCTCTACAAAACTTCTATACCCTCTTTCAGGGTATCAAATCCCCTCCCATTTCTCATTGATTCCGGTTCCGATTGAGTTACTTAGCTTGCTGTCCGAAACTGATATATTTGCATCACATTTATATAACATATAATAACAGAGGAATCTATATTCATATGCACGTGTGTGCGTGCACTATATATGCATGCAGATTCAGCTATAGCTAACTCGGTTTTAAGAACGAGTTGAAACGCAAAACGACGATCGACTGGGCGAGTCTCGAGTCTTGGGTTTCAGTCGAGACTCGAGAGCCAGTTGACCTTCGCGGCCGTTGGATGCTGTGTCCGTGCTGTCCGTCCGACCGTCCCTCCCTGCGGCAACAACAATGCGCCGGCTCTGCGCGAAGGGAAGGGCTCGTCGAGGCAGCGCCAGGGCCGCACTTGTCTCACATTACTTTGCTGTCGGCTCTCGTTGATGTTAATGCGCTGATTCACGCGCAAAATGCCAGGCAGGGAGGGGCAGCTGGGGGTCAGTGTTTGGACAAGGCAATGGCATTTCCATTAGCCAAAAAATAGTGGAAATTAACCGAGCGCGTCTAAGCCAAAGCGAACGAAAATGGGCCAAGAGCGTGCAGCGCAGAGCTGACAGCGATAGCATTCAAATGAGACGATTGCGCAGCAATTGAATGACTTCGATTTGTCTTTGAGCGACACTCGAGAGTTCCCAGCGCACACACAACCACACACACACCTGTTCACACCTGCTGCTCGGTCAGTTAGGCAACACGCATACAGATACAATACAGATACAGATACATGTGCGACTGCGACGCCGTTAACTGTCAACTCTGAAGGTTGACGTCGTTCGTTCTCTGCGCCGCATTTGGGCCACACGGCGGCAACGGCAACGGTTTTGTAATAAATAACGGTAATTTAATAACGTGAGTGTGGCTACACACCTGCAATACCATCACTCCCTGCCCGCTACATGCCCCTGAACCAGTCTAGGCTCAGCATTTCCCCACTGCCCTGTTACCTCTGCACTTGCCCCGCTGGCTAGCCCCTGCTTGCTTCCCCCTCTATCTACCTACTTCTCTCTTGCCCCTTTCTTTTGCCCCTATTCCCCTGTCTTTACCCCTACTGTCGCCTCATCTCCAGCCCATTGCCGCAGACAACAACAAAGCCGCGTAGTCACTCGTCTTTTTTTCGCTCGTTTCATTTGTCTTTCTCTTGGCTTCTTCTTTGCGACTCTGCTTCTGTCTGCTTCTTGCCTTGTTCGCTTCTTAGCCCTGCCATAATTTAATGTGGCTGCTTCCAACGTTTTTGCTATTCTTCTTCCACTCTGCTTGTGGCCTGAGAATTGCGCGCCCGCTTTGGGGTCTATTGACCCCGTAGAAGCGACTGACTGAGGCTGAAATTGAGAGCGAAGATAGGCAGCCACGCCCACACGCCTTTGCCTGAGATCGTCTCACCTGTTTGGGCAAACGAATTGCGGCTTAATTAGCGAGGGTTGCCCGTCATCAAAGTGAGGTCTACTCGGCGTCAAAGAAAACGCCTGGGCAGCCTCAACAGGGGCCTCCCTCCCCAGTTGTATTTACCATATCAACAGATCGGTATCTGTATCTACACGTGTAGCTTGTGGCTGTATCTGTATCTGCATGTGTAGCCGTATCTCCATCTGTAGCTGCCTCTGTTTCGCTTGGCAACTTTCATTTTTGCCCTCAACCTCAAGACGAGCATATTCGAAAGTGAATTTTAATGGTTTTGACCTGACGATGATGAGGTTTATTATTGGTTCTGCGGGTAGACCGAAACCCGTTCCGCGGCAGGGCCAACTAAGCTCAGTGAACTGAACCATATGTTCGACACTCGTATATGGTGTTTGTCACATGTGTGGACTGATCATGATCTACGGACTGACCACGATCTCTTTCGAGTCGCGATTTCACTTTGATTTGCTTTGTTACTTTTACCATAATCTGCCTAAACGCTTGCGGAAGTCAATCAAATTCCTCTAGCCGTGCAAATGCAAAATATAAATAATAATAAATAATAATAGCACTTCCCTTCCCTCCCCTCTCTTCGTCTCTCTCTCTCTCTCTCTCTCTCTCTCTCTCTCTCTGCCCCTCCAGCTGTCGGCAATTTACGCTAATTTCGCTTAAGCTGCGCCGCGCAAGTTGATTTATAATTTTTAATTGTTTTCCATTTCGCTGCGATAATTACGGCGAAATTGTTTCAACGAGCTCTTCCTGTTGCTCCCCTGACGCTCTCTCTTGCCCGCCTTCCCCCTCCCCAGCCCAGCCCCCTCTACAGACGCTTATGACATAAGCAACGCGATCGAAAAGTAAAATGAATAATACTCTCACTTAACGTGGCGAGCGGCCTCACTTTCCGCCCCTTCCCCGCGACGCATGCGTGCGTGAAAATCGCATTTCCACGTTCAGCTGGACAGACACGTTCGGCGCCGCACGGAAGCCAGCGTGGAGTGCGACCACGTACAGGCAAGTACAGGTAAGTGGGTAAGTCAAACTCACACAACTCCGTTGCGAGTGCACCGACTGCAGATGGAAATGCAAAGAGAGCAAGGCACCGCCGGCCTGGCCAAATATCATGCATCTTAAGTTGGCCAAAACAAATCGTTGGCATTTAAAAGCGCTTTTGCCATTCATGCTGCCATTAGCAGGCGAAATTCCGAGCGCGGCAAGGGGGAGTGCCAGAAGCTGAAGCCGAACAGCGCCTTTGCATTGTTATACCCATTGTGAATGGTTCAAAATGGGTATACCAACATTCAAACACATTACAATGATCGCAAGTCGCAGTGAATCGCGTATCTCTGCTATTAGACGAGCTAGAGAGACCATATTTGACATCAAGATTTCCATATATCATATCGTAGATAGAGCTTATTTCATTTATTTGCTGCCACGCCTACTGCCCACGCAAATCACTAATTTAGTTTATTAGGCAAGGTAATAAAGTCACAACTTTTTGCCTTGACACGCACATAGTTGCATATAAGTTCCTTCTTTTGTCCAAATTGATCAAATTGATTCAAATTGATCGAACTATAATTACAGAAGTTATCATGATAATGTTTTCCATAATTTCCAATTCTCCCCACGTTGTACAGGGTATTTTACTGCCGTGTTCGTGTGACTATAGCTTTCGTTACTTTGTTTTCTTCGTTGATTTGCTTTGTTGCTGTTTCTATTTGTGGCCCAAACCGATGCAAAATGTGACCTGGAATTTACTTGCTGCTGTTGCCGTTGTTGTTGCTGTTGTTGTCTTATTGCCATTTCGTTTTCCGCTGGCACGCTTGCCACCGGATGGTTGCGCCAATGCTCCAATCACCATTGACTCCATACTGGCGGAGCAGCTGCAGCGCGCTGTCGAACTGGGACGCCGCCAACGTGGTAGAATGCCAGACGAATGAGTAATGGAAGCACCTTCGTCGGAGCCATACATAGTAAGCTATGCAGCAACTCCAACTCGAACTCAGACTGAAGCTGGTTCCAGGCAGCTCAGACAGGGGAAGTTAAAGAAATATCTAAAGACATTTTTCATAGAATATTTTTGAGCTTCATAGAATTCAGACCTTTAACTGACCTTTAGATAACTTTGAGAAATTCTATTGAAAACGTGTTTGCCAATGAAATTACTGGCGCATACAACATCATTGATAGCACAACGATACGCTGGGAATGTGAAACTAAACTATTCCATTGTAGTCTACACAATAAGTCGGATGAAAAGAATCTTAAGTGCTTGAGAAGTGAAAACAATGAATTATGCATTTCCTTTATGAAAATGCATTACAGTCGGGCAAAACCAGTCAAAACCTAATGCAGTATCTCGCAGAGAGAGAGAGAGAGGTACAAACAGATATATAGAGAGAGAGGTGTGGAATATGTAGGTCAGCACTGGAATTCGTGCATGATTATGCGAAATTTGTCAGTGCCAGCTGGAAACGTAGATGCAATCATTGAAAATAATCAAAATCAAATTTCTGTAATCGAGTTAGGATAAAATGCAATTCAAGCAGAAGAGGGAGCAGGGGAAGAAGAAGCAGAAACAACCGTAGCGTTAGACCACAAAAGAGCAACAGCAACAGCAACAGCAACAGCAGCAACAAAAAAATGTTGCAAGTCCACAAGAAATGTTTGCCGAGTGACTGCAACATGCAACATGGAACGAGGCACAGCCCCAGTCGCAGTCGGAGTCGCAGCCCAAGTCATTCAACTGCAACTGGATTTCGGTTAATGGGCCTGCCTGTCTCTCGATCTGCCTCTCTCAATCTCTTTGTCTGTCTCTCTCTGTCTGCCTGCGCATCTCTTGCCATCTGTCTATATATCTATTTCATGCTGCGCCTCTTTGCCAGCTTCTTTGCATAATAATAATGCAATAACAACAACAACAGCAACAATGCAAACGATGTGGCTCGTAATAGCTGCGCCAGTGTTGGCCAACGGAAGTCGAAGCCGGTCTGTAGCTGCAGTTGGTGCTGCCGTTGCCGTTGCCGTTGCCGTTGCTGTTGCCGCCACTTCTTGTGCAGTTCGATATTTCAGTCATGGTCAAGTGGTCAGTCTGCTCGTCTCCCCCCTCCCCCTTCTTGTTTACCATTTCCCGTTTTCGCCTGCTAATGGCCGACAAGTTTTCCAGCACTTCGAGCATCTCCAATCGATGCTGCTCACTGCGCATTCAACTATCGATCTATCGATCGATGATGGCGATTACCATATGTTAATTATGGCCAAAGTCAAGTCGAGTTTCCCAATAGAATCCCCATTAGTCAATTGCATCATGTTTCCCCCATCCTTGCGAAGACTACGCCCCAAGCTATGTGGGTCAAATTGTTTTGGCCGTAACTGGAACCTGGTCCCCAGCAATGTGCAACTTGTTTTATTTTCGTTGCTCGCTGCTCGCCCATTAAGAAATGGAACCACAAGTCTTTCGACAAAAACCACCTGCAAATTGCTTGGCTAAGCAGCTCAAGGCGCGGCTCAGCCAGGGCGACAGAGAGGGAGTGAGAGAGGGAGATGCCATATAAAAAGCGTAAACCTTATTGCGCTGCGGCACACTTTCGTGCCATTAATCCCAATCGGAATTAGTTTATTCAATTAAAAACAAATCGCTGTAAGTGTCGCTGCACAGAGAGAGAAAAAAAGCAATTAGCATGTCGGCTAGAGAGATGGCAACTCTGCGACATAACCTCAATTCCGCCGAGCAAACAATGCGCAAGAAAGAGCTCAACCTTAATCTCGAGACTGTCTGCAGGCAAATTAACAATGTTAATTAATAGAAAACTTCAGAGCTGAATATACACAAGAGATAGTGAGATAGAGCGAGAGAGAGAGTGAGAGAGAGATAAGAAGACCGTGTGTGTGTTAGAGAGAGACACGGCGGGTTTGATCATATCTAAATAAAGTTTCACTTGCTCACACGCTCAAAATTTAAGAATTCCCTTCCAGGTAACCCCCCGCTACCCACATAGTCACGGGTCTGCGCTGGCTTCCAGCCGATTTCACACTTCCCAGCGAGCTTGAGATGCGTGTGTGTATGTGTGTGTGTGCAGCTACACCTTCTCAGCCGACAAGAAAGCAACGAACGGGGCAATAACCAAGCCAGTCAGCCCAAGACCAAGAGCGAGACCAGACAAATGGAAAACACTCATAACAAAATAAAAACCTAACCCGAAATTTTCTCACGCGTTCATCTCAATTTACGTACTCACTGGGCGCCCAACGAGGGACACACACATGCACACATATCATTCACGGAATGAGCAGAAACATACACACACTATATGTGTGTGTGTGTGTGTGTACTCTAGAGCTGCGTTGGCGTCGTCTACGTCCGCTAATCTGCACGCGACCCGAGTTCCTGAAGAGGCGGTACCAGATGTGCGCGCTGCCTTCCTCTCCCAAGTGGGTTCGCGCTGCAAGAGTGTGTGTGAGAGAGTGTAGCTGTTGGGGGGAATGACGACTACTGTCCGGCAGAGACAGAGACAGCTACAAGAGGCTGTGAGAACCTGCCCCAAAGAATGGCAACATAATAAATTACACGCTCCCGCGGAGATGGGACTCACTTCATTAATTAGCGGGAAGTGGAACTGGGAAGCGGGTACCGCGTTGCCTGCAAGTCACCTGATTTGCATACTTAGTTCGAATGATAAGGCAAAAGAACCCCCAAGTAATTTCCTCAGCCACGACAATCTCTGGCCGTGTGGAATCTGGTTCGCTTTGACGCGCTTAGAAAGTAACTTCCAGTTGCAGTTTCTACCTATTATACAGATAAACTCGCCGGCTAATAGGGAGGAGTTCAGGTCGAAAGCGAAATGCGACTAATTTGCATGGTAAACTACAGATCGCGTTCGAGCTATTAGGAAGACCTCTCTCTCTCTCTCTCTCTCTGTCTATCTCTCTCCGTGGGCTGCTGCTGTTGCTTTCCTCGACTCGACTCTGGCAATTTACATGCTAATTATCATAACTTGGCCATAGCAACGAACAGGCGCAGCAACCACACAGGCACGAAACCAACAAAGTCATAAAGTGCCGATTTCTGTGCCTCTTGTCGCCAGTCGACGAAATTTAAATAAGTGGAAAGTGTTTAAGAAAACAACAGAAACAGGCAGCAACAACTCTGCAAGTCGACTGTCCGTGAGCAGGGCTGGGCCGGCTAGCGTGCCTCTCTACGTGACACGAGACCTAAGCTCGAACGATCGATAGATCGAAAAGAGCTGATGAGTCTAGCACTACGTAAGCTGAAGTTACTCACGCTGAAGCAAGAAGCAGAAGCAGTTGCTCTATAGAGTATATATTTGTGATCTTCTCTAGATCTCGCCTCGCTAGCAGATTAACTAAAGTGTCTCTTAATGTAGGAAACAGCATATCCAACATGCACTTTGCTTCGGCGGATATTTTCCACCTTACCTAATTGATCTGTCGATCCCAAAGTGTTTGTTGATCCCTTCTGGGAAAACCTTGTCGGTTATGGCAGTCATAAATTTACATTTTTCCATGTATTTCCCAAGATATACCACAGCTAATGAAAAATCTTTCACGCGCTCATCTCTAGCAAGTCTTACTACCTCCTCCCTCTCACCCTGCCAGACACTTGTCATCGTCATTCATCGTTTCACTACAAAGGTTTGTCCGTTCCGTTCGTGCTTGGCACTTGCCTCAGCGACCCTCGATCGTACATCAGTGCAGCAGTCTGTCCATCAGTGTGTCAGCTGGTCCGCTTGTCAGTGGGACGTGCATAAAAATTGTCAATATTTTGAAATACCTGCGCCTGCGCTGCACTGCACCCAAATACTTTCGACGACGAAGCGCTACAACGTTTTCTATTTTTCAACAATGTCCGAGGTGAGCGCCGAGTTGTTTCTCTTTGTGCTGCAGTGTGTGTGTGTGTGTTTCAAGGTGAGGCTCATCTCTCTGCGAGCACTTGAATGATAAACGATGTACCTTTGCTATAAACAAGCTATAACTGAGTTCGCATACAGTCTCAGTTATTTTATTGAAATTGCTTGCTAAATTGAGGAATCGCTGCACATTCCGCGAGGCTGAGATCATATCGACGAGGCAGGAGGATGATGTGATGACAGATCGGTCTAACAAACGCCTGACTGTACCTGTAGCTGTGCCTGTACCTGCCCCTACTTCTACATACATCCCTTTTCGAGGCGTGTCAGAACGAAAGACTTAGGCAACGAACTTAGCAATACTCACAATTCTTGACTGATGTGTAGCCCTCGGCGGCACTGCCAGTGCTACCTCCGTTCATGCCCAGGCCGGACCCGTTGAGCACATGCCCGTTGGAGGTGCGTCCCAGGCTATTCAACGTGGTCGTGCTGCCGGCACGCGATCTCCAGCCGCCCTGCCCGGCGAGATGAAGATGATGATGACCGTTGCCTGTGCCATTGCCGTTGGAGAGGCCAACGCTGGTGAGGTCGCCGTTGGACTTGCTGCCGGCGCCGCTCTTGAGCGTGCCGTACACGCTGCTGCCGCCGCCGCCGCCCGTGCTGCCCGTCTCCAGCTGGCGGGCGTACGAGTTGTCCGCATAGGCGTGGAAGCAGCATCTGACTAGAGCATTGGCTGCTGCCTCCCGCTTGCAAATGAAGACGTGGCACTCGAGCACCTTGATGCCGGTGGTGCGTCGCAGTATGGCTGCAAAGATGGGCGGGTGCTGGGCGCGTGGCATGCGCGCGAATGGCGAGTCCAACGGCAGAAACTTTGGCTCCGGATTCACGTTGCCCCGCTCCGGTATCAGGACCTGACGCACTGCCGCGCAATAGTGCAGCGATTCGATGGGAAAGAAACGCGTGATCTGCTTCAGGTTCTCGTCCACATTCTCCAGCAATATGCCGTTGGACCAGACACTCAGCCAGCTATCGATGCCCTTGGCGCCCACTGCGCCCTCCGACGGGTACAGGCTGCGCAGCGGCTCCTGTATGCCCTGCAGACCGTCCTTGCTCTGGCGCGGCACTGCGCTGCCCAGATACAGCACCCGGCAGCGGCAGATGGGCGTGGAGTCGCCCATTGTGACGGAGGCGCAACGTTACACGCTACGTTACGAGCGTTACGTGACAGTGCGCGTTACGTAGCGCAGGCGCAGGCGACGTAGGCGCGCGGCGAGCCCGACGACGAACAATGTGGATTTTCTGGTTTTGCTTTATATGTTAGCCACGTACAGACAAACACATGCGCCTGTCTGCCTGTGTGTGTGAATGTGCGTGTGTGTGTGTGTGTTTTGTGCTGTATTCGAGTGTGGTTCTTAAGCCGTCGCTGTCGCTGTCGCCGTCGCGAGAGAATTTGTTCGCTTAGGTAAGCGGATATTTCTTACACATTCACTAATACACACAGACAGAGGCAGAGGCACACACATGCACAACACACACTCGCTGGCACACACTCACAGAGGCACTCTCGGCCATAATAGTATCAGCACAATGGAGCAACACAGAAAAACACGCGCTCCGCCCAAGCAAAAAAGCAGCCAAGTCGCGGGTTCTACGAAATATTTTCGTTGTTTCACTTTTTCGAAATGAATTTTAAATCGGTTTTTACATTAAATTGTTTCCGCCTCGAGATTCTTTGCTCTCTCGTTCTCTATTCCTCTCTTTAGCTCTCTTTCTTCACTTCACACAAACACGAACCGTTCAATCAGGTTGAAAAAACAAATATGGCGTCATGGGATTCTGAGTTTTGCGGTTCTGTTGTTTTTGCACATTCCGTTGTGGGTCCGTATACTGCTGCACAACACTGTACACTGGCCCGGGCACGGCACTTGCGAGATTAAGAGTCGTTTTATCTTGGGCCTGGCCTGGCTATTTCAGCTCTGCCCCCAGCTCGATCCCAGTTAAAGCAGTTAAGCAGCTGCAGAGGTTTCGATCCGCTCGAGACTTGCGATCGCGACGGCGTCTCACTGTGGAATGAATTCCGAAGACGTGAGCGGCGCCTACGTGGTCTTTTCGCAGCAGCTCGAAGACTCGCAATCACTCTCTGACTCGCGCGCTCTCTCTCTCTCTCTCTCTTTCTTTCTCGAGAAGTACCTGTTGTTGCCCACCAGCTGGAAGGTGCTATGGGTAGGTGAGATCGGAGAGAGAGAGAGCGCACTGTGGATCGTATTATTTCTTAACCACACACAAGTTACGCTCTCAAGTCGCTCTTTCCGTCTTGCTCTCCCGCTCTGGCTGAATACCTGCTCAGCAATTCGCGGTAACGCGGGGCCCCGCAGAGAACGAGGTCTTTGTAGCGCTGTGTAAGATTACCGGTTTATCAGCTTCGACAGCGAATACGTTGGTATTTCGATCAGCCGGCCGAGTTCTTCGCATATAAATAAATGGGTGTTGCTTGAATTCTTTAAGGGGAACCTACGATAGTCCATGGTATGGTTTCTTGTTCGAGCTAATCAGTTAAGGTTGAATCAAGTTCGACTTAAGATATTCTGTTTTGCGTTGTAAACATTTGTTAATATTTGTATTATTCTTAAGTATGGTTATAGTTTAGCCGCTCAGTGAGCTGAGCAAGTTGACTTCAACGTTTTCTTGCTACACTGCAGATGGAACTTCTAGCATTCGTTGCATTCGTTGTGTAGGTTTGTGTCCCCACTAAAAGCTTCGTTGACGGTGTGTGTCTGCGATCGATCGCGCGTTAAGTAACTAATTTGAAAGTCTTGATAGATTACTTAGATATTTGGCAAAGAAAACATGAGGATCTGTAAAAGGGGTACCTTGGAAGACATTCTTAAATTTTAAGTGCTTTATTTTTTGATTCAGAATCAATATGGAGGTCAAACCATGAATAAAAAGACATTCCAAACAAACATTGACAAAGTTTTGACTGTCGGAAGTCTAGGTAGGGCTCTCAGATCTGGGAAGGGGGTACCTTGGAAGACATGAAGGGTCCAAAATTCTTAAATTTTAAGAGCCCTATTTTTTAATTCAGTATCAATCTATAGGTGAAACCACGAACAAAAAGACATCCCAGACGATAATCTGATCATTTTTGACAAAATTAAAACTGTCGGAAGTCTAGGTGTTTGTTTTAGGTATTACAGGGTATGTTACTGATCATAAACTAGTAGGTACAACCTAATATACTTTGGGCGTTCATATCTCATAGGTACACGTATCAATATTAATTAATTTGCTGATCACTTGTTAATTACGATAGTTTTGAATACTAATAACAGGAAAGATATTGCGCAACTGGCGACGCTAGTGAGTAATACAGTTGGAAAACTAAAAGCCCCGTTATTAATAATGGTATTAGATGAGTGAAAAGTTGCGGTTACACGCAAATTCCGTCGGCTGTCTCAAGTCGTCACAAACAGGCCTCGGAGACAGCGCGATGTTATCCCACGCACACGGGGGATAAATATGCACAGACATATTCAAATACATCAACATTTCGGGGATTTCATAAAGCCAACAAAGCGAAGTCAATTAGAGTTGTACTTGCACTTATAAATGGCTTGATATTGGATATATACTATATGCAGAATGTATGAACACGAATAAAAGTGCCCGAAAAATAAAACAAGAATCGAATGTCCAGCTGGTCGGGCAACACAGTCATGGGGTTTCCACAGAGCCCAAGTAAAACAAAGAGATTAGGCAACCCCAAGACTCGAGAGACAGAGGCAATTGGGAAACTTAGGAACACTTAAATGCGTGCAATCGACGCCGATCCAGTAAAACGCTTTAAGAGAAACAGATCGCCAAAGAGAATACTTGAGTGGGCTTTCCTGGAATTCCTATGTTTAACCCACACTCACCCCGGCGACTACAGAACAAGTTAGCCAGTTAGTATAAGGCGTATTTCGCAAAGTGGCACTACCTAAGGAGAAATTGACTGTGTCGTCGCGCAGCCCGAGAACATGTTCGATCTTGTCTTAACTACACGTGCTGCAGCGAGGCGAGATCTAAACCTGTTGGACACTGGGCAATTATCACAGAGATTGCGAGAGAAAGAGAGAGAGAGAGAGAGAAAAACATGATCTCGAACTTGGGTAAATAACAATTTGTGCATTTTAATAAGCACCTTCCCCAGCACGCGAATCGGCGGTACAAAAGCGCGGCACACGACGGCGTGCGGCTCATTCTGAACGGAGAAGGCGAAAGATCAACAACCGATCGCACTGGTTTCAATTGCTGAACACCTCTTCAATAAAACTTGCACAGGATGGAGTCATATGTGGGCTACCTTCTGCTTCTGGCCATACCCATCGTAGTCTTAGCGCGTGAGTAATCAGAGAATGAACAGAAAAGATCGCAAACATAAACGATCAACATCTTATATATGTAAAGAGTTCGATTAAACCAGTTAAACGGGTTGTGCGTTTATCAATGAAACATCTTAATCATCGGCTAATCGATTGTTCCCATTCCAGAGTCGGACAACAGCTGCATCACGCCCAAAGGGGAGGCAGGAGAGTGTGTGCCCGCCTTGGAGTGCCAACTTGTGCGGGATTTGCAAAGCAAATACGGACGCAATGTGCCCCGTCGGATACAGCATGAGCTCAGGCAGCTGGCATGCAATCTGGAGCAGCGCAATGTAAGCGGCATCATCTGCTCTCTCGGAGAGACCTTACTAAAGCTTCTTCCCACATTTCAGGCCTTCTACTTGTGCTGCGCCAAACCCCAAAGCGAGATGGATGCGCATCGTAATGATAATGACAGGGAGGAGGCAACCAAGCCCAAGAATACGGTGAGCATACGTCAGGCGCCCGAGGATCTGCAACGCATCGATGAACGTGGCCTGGCACTGCTCGACTCGGTCAGGGACTGCGGCAAGAAGACCAACATCAAGTTGAGCGGGGGTGAGGTAACAAAAATAGGAGAATTTCCCTGGGTGGTGCTGCTCAAGTACAGAACTTCGGGCAGACCCTTCCTGTGTGGCGGCAGCCTGATCAGCGATCGCTTCGTGCTGACTGCGGCTCATTGTGTTGTCAACTCGCCGGAGCTGTAAGTACTCCTTCCCCTTCTACTCGTAGAATACTCTAATCCAATTCCGTTTCCCTATTCACCTGCAGCATCGCTGTGCGCATGGGAGAGCACAATCTGGACACTGAGGAGGATTGCCAGTTCCTGGGCGGACGGCGCACGGTGTGCTTGCCTCCGTACGAGGAGTACGGCATCGAGGAGATACGCCCGCACCCGAACTACCGCTCCATCAACAATGACATTGCACTGATCAAACTGGATCGACAAGTCACATTCAAGACGCACATCAAGCCCATCTGCCTGCCCATCGACAAAAACTCTCGGGATATTGCGTACGATCAGAGCTTCTACATTTCCGGCTGGGGCACCACGGAGCAGAAGGAGCCATCCTCGGTGCTCTTGAAGGCGGTGATCAAGCGTAAGGATCTCAGTGTCTGCCGCAGCTACTACAAGAGTGCTTCGGTCAGCGAGAATCACATCTGTGCCGTTGGCGAGGGCATCCTGCACACCTGTCGCGGCGACTCTGGCGGCCCGCTCTTCTTCCGCAATCCGTTCAAGGACTACGTGCGCTATGTCCAGTACGGCATAGTCTCGTTTGGAGGACAGCGCTGCGGCACCAACAATGATCAGCCTGGCGTCTTCGCGTCTGTGCTCAACATGTTGCCCTGGATCACGCAGAATCTCTATTGAGGAGCATACCAATCTTAATCTTACACCCTCATACTATTTATTCCTTAGTTAAGCTACCAATGCCATTGCCCTAGTCCCATTTGAGGAGATTTGTGGTGTCTGTAGATCTTAAGTTTTGCTCAATAAATAAATAAGCGCAGTACGAAAATGAATCAGCCACGCAGTATTTCTTTATTCGGTCAATACGATGGGGAAATCGATATGCAGCTATTTATATATACTATATACCTTTTGCATATCGCACAAGTGTTTGTCTAAAATCCTGTATTCGGCAATAAAAGCCATAAACCATTCAATAAAACAGATTTTGAGGTAAATAAATTGGGCGATTAAGGTGAAAAACAACAAACAAGATTTTGGAGAGCGCTAATTTGTTTGCTTCACCCTGTTCCGCTTGAGTGTGTATATAAGCAAGAGATAAATGGTTCTCTTTGAAGAACTTCAGATTCCCTGAATATATTTTTAAAAGGTTATTTTAAATGAACTTGAAATGCAATCTACGCTAGGTCTACATTTGGGTATTTTCTTATTTACTTTAATTTTAATTTATGAGTAACCCAAAGTCAAGAACAAGGTACTTGATTCTCTTCGCTGCTTATTGTAGTTGCTTGACAGCTTCTTATTTCTTGCGGTTTTGAGTATGACAATATAATATTTCTTCTATGCAGTAAACAATGCAAAGAATCATTCGATTACTAAAGAAATTTCAGATTTATGTTTTTCAGGCTTGGCACACGCCACACATTTTAAAGTGACTCATTTCTGATTAGCGTATTTCCCGATAATTTTGAATGCTTGATTAACCATTAGTATACTTGTAGTTCCTGGAATTCAGTGCTGCGATTTTTATATGGAGCTATCTCTGACTTTATTTCAGTTTACTCGATTCCCAGACTTGTACCAAAAGCGGTTTGCCAAATAATCTGCAATGTATGCGTCAGCGATTTAGAACAAGTCTTGGAGCACAGCTCGGGAACAATGCCCTATGGATAAGCAGAGAGTTTACCCGCTAAACCGCATGCAAATCGCTCGTTTGTTTACATTCGATTCCCATAACCAACGGTTTTGTCTTCCTCTTTCTTCCCCGTACTGACACTCTCGATTTCAGGTTGTCTGCGGAATTGTGTTGTTGCGACTTGTGATTCATATCGATCGCAGATCGCAGTAGGCTCAACGATATGTAGCTTTTGATACTGTTGCAAGAACACATATGATGTTGTAAGTACACGTACCTTTGCACGATGTAAATCTCTATAGGTTCTGATTCAGTTGGCAAGGCACTTAGTCACACACAGATATGTTTTAATTTGCGGTTTATTGCTCGGTATTACGTTTTATTGTGTCGCCTCCCCTAGCAATTACACTTATCGCCAACGTCGCATTAATAAAACTCAGCTAATCTACTGCTAAGCCCAGACGATTGTATTACGTTAGCTCTCGTATTCTGACATGCGCGGGGAATCCCACACAGCGCGCCATCAGGTCAGAAATATTTTCTGCCAAGAGTCAGCTTAGCTCAAAGTACTTTGACATATAAACCTACATACATACAAGCATGGACATATATCATACGTACACATATATCTTTGGGGTTTGATGTATCAATTAGAGCAACGACTTATTAATCCAGTTCAAGCCAAGGTCGAAGAGTTAATGCTCTCCATGCGTATTCCAGCTCATTTGCGAGTAAGATAAGTGACCTACCCTAAAGTATGTTACGAACTTACTGGACTTACCCCAATATCCCCGGCGAGGGTATAACAGCCACATTTGATGGGCAGTAAAAAGGGTCAATTGTTTTGAATCCAGGACAATACGTTGATTTTATCTATCCTTTGTGCTAGGTGGTTGCTTTCCACATTGTTGGAACCTACTAACACGTATCAGTTGACATTTGTAGTCAGGCGTAGACACGTCGCTGACGATGAACTGGATACGCTACTTGCCGCAGGCACTGAGAGGGTAAATCAATCCCCACACACTTTGCAGGCTGCTTTCCCTATTATATAATCCATATTCGATGCTACAGGCTGCTCTACTTGGTCACATTCTACTTCTCGTTGCCGTTCTTTGTGACTGTATTCCGAACACTGCTGGAGAACTACGTTTCCACATCGGTGTCCTTCAATTTGGATACGCTTTAGTGAGTTGATAGTCTGCTGGGAGTCGGCATTGATGCTAAGCTCGTTTCTTTTGCAGCCTCAACTGGAATACCTCGTTTCCGGCTATTACCGTCTGCGAGCTGTATAACTCCGAGAAGATCTGGGACTTGAGCGACGACCACTTCGGTGTGGAACATGCGCTGTACATCGACGACTTCATCAGCGAGATTGCTTTCTTTCAGGGTATCTGCATTAGCTGCGAGAACTGCAATATTCTGCCGTGCCCGGATAATTTCACCATGCTGATTGATGTGGTAGGTATCACGATGACGCATATAATCAGCGTCCGCCTCATGATATTTACATACTCGATCAGTTCCGCAGCAAGTGCCACGAACTGATCTTGGAGTGCAGCTACCTGAACAATATTTTCGAATGCTGCGAGGAGTTTCTGCCCGTTGCCACGGAGTACGGCATCTGCTTCTCCTTCAACTCGCACCAGGCACGCAAGGTGGCGCAGGTGGAGTACCAGAACAATCGCATAACCGGTGCGGGTCACCTGAAGTTCCATGCCGCCGCCGACATTCAGGTGCATGTGCATGGGCCCATAGATGTGCCCTTTCACTTCGCCGAGGGCATGATACGCGAAACCGTCCTGTTGGGCAACTACAAAGAGCTCATTCTGAATGTCATCGAGGTGTTCAACCACGAGAACGTCGAGGAACTGAGCTACGAGCAGCGACGCTGTCGCTACAGCCACGAGCATGTCGAGGATCGCCTGGGAATCTACGAGTTCTACAGCTACTCCACATGCATTGTCGAGTGCACCGTGTCGCTGCATCTGCTGTACTGCAACTGCACGAGTCACTTTATGGCTGTGCCGAGCAAGAGCGCGTTGCCCGTCTGCGACTATCGCGGATTGACCTGCCTGACGAACAGCAACGAGAAAATCCTGTCGGAGCGCAAGTCCTGTGACTGCATCAGTTCCTGCGAGGAGCCTGAGTACAACATTATTTTCAACACGGCAGACGAGTAAGCAGCGCATGCTCGAATATTCCCAGCACTGAAATATTAACGAGAATTCATTTTCAGTAAGCAAGAAGCCGATAAGGATATTTCCGACATACACGTAGCCCTGGTGGAGTTGCCCACGCAGCGATATGTGCGTCGCGTGGCCAAGACTCCGCTGGACCTGTTGAGTGGGTAACATATACGTAGTATTCAAGCTTTAGGTTTGCCTAACGTCCGTCTCTTTCAACAGTTTCCGTTGGCGGCCTGGTCAGCCTCTTCTTTAACACATCCGCACTGCGCATGGTGGAGACCATATTTCTGTTCTTGGAGCACAGAAAGGACATTGCGAAATGGGCAAAGCGGCTCTATGTTGTCACTTTGAAATATATACAAGTTTCGTTACAGTTAAAGTAAATCACAAAGTATATTCATTAAATTCTAGTTCTCATCGAAATTTCATTAGTATTTAAGGGGTATGTACGTATAAGAACACATACATATATTGACTCTTCGAGGGTTTTGTTTATTAAGTTTCGCCGGTGTCTCATCAAATGCTGCTGATTCGCCGCGTCACATACGCATTCTCCGACGAGGAAGTGGACACCGTGGTGGGCGTTATAACCTGCAGCAGTGTCTCCATGTAGCTGGGCAGGTAGACATAGCTTGAGAACATCACCAGTACAAACATCACCAAGACAAATCCATCTGCAAAATAAACAAATTGTGTTAATTGATTTGGTTAGATGAGTACAATGGGCACAACTGACTGATTAGCTTCTTCTCCCACGGCTCGAACATGTTGATGCACGTAATCAGCTCATATTGACGATATAAATGCGCTGCAGAATCCTTAAGGTTCCACATTTTAAGTAATTTTAGCTTTTTTTTCTTGATATTTGTTGCGCGTTAGGCTTTAGGCTTTAGAAAAGTCCAATATCCGCTGAGAACAAACAAAGCGCTATCTTTATGATGGCACAGTGGAGTTGTGCGTAACCAATACGCATAAATTTGTGGTAGATAATTTAAGTGATAGTTATAGAACTAGATTTATTTATTTTTAGAACTGCGCAACTTGCTGCATGTGTTGTAAATCTCTCTAATCTCTCTTATTGTATTGTTTTGCTTCACTTGTATTTTGTTGCGCGTCGGTAGCAGCTGATTGCAGTGTGACCATACTTATTTGCAGTTCAGTGCTGCAAACTTGCTATCGATTGTCGTAGCAGCGAGCTTTGGCTCGACAGTCATGCACTTGTTAGCGCGTGCTTGGCGGCATATTCAAATCAATTTTAATGTAAGGCTTTTAATAGAAACTTTTTGCCACAAGTAATGTGTTTTTTATACTTACACAAATTCTATTACCTATTAATCCAATGTAATAAGAGAATACTCTCGTTCAAAGCAATTAGGGTGAATTATCTATGCGTGTAGTTTGTTTTGAAAAATGTTGTGCAGCTTGTCGGCAAATCTGCTGTGATTTTTGGGTCACAACACATTAATGTTCTGTCTCGCCATTATCTGCGCACCATTTACCAACTACAGCACATAAATTTGCCTCTCAACAGCATCTTCACACAATGATGAACAGAGCAGCCAGCAGACGTGAGGCGGCAGGCGGACGGCGCGAGGGGAAGGCTCAGCGAAAACAGGATTTAAAGCCAATGCGCCATAATTCGCACTGGGAAACTAGCACAGTGGTGCGGGCAATTGGCACATGTTGGCGGGCAAACTAAGCACAGCACTTGGTTAGCCACTTGCCAAGAGCAAGAGCAACCCATCGAGCCGAGCGAGGCTATCAATGCGCCTGCGCTAGTGGATTGACAGGCGGAGCAGTGGCTTGATTTATGCGCGCGGCGCAGGAATGTGGCAAAGTGTAAAAAATGTCCACACACACATACATACAGAGAGAGGGAGAGACAGTGAGACACGTACAGGCAGCGACACCCAGTCTCCGTCGTCGTTGCCGTATCTGTCGCAGTCTCCGTTTCGGTCCCGCTGCCAGCTTGGTTCGCGATCTTGAAGCGGAGCCACGCCAAGTCACGCATATACAGCGACAACTAATTCAATTTCCACTTGCAGCGCCACAGCCAAGTGCTGCACATGAAGCTGCTGAGCTGGCGAGGTGGCGGCTGTTTAGCCAAGTGTGCACGCCTAATTGGTAATGCGATCGGCTTTATTGAGCTGCAGTCGCAGTCGCAGGCGCTGTAGCTGCAGCTATAACCCGACAACGAGTCCAAGTCGAAGTCGAAGCTATCGCTGTCGCTCAGCGTAAATCCCATTACGTGCAATCCGTTTCGAGCCATAAACATGTTGCTGCAGCTGCATCTTCTCTGCATCTGCCGTCGCCCGCCTGCCTCCCCATCCGCAGCGACGCAATCCCGGCATCCAGCAGCGCAACTTGTCGCTCGAACTTAATTGCCTCGGCTGCGCTTATGAGTTTCGTGTGCAACACACACTGCCACATTCACATTCATGATGTTGCTGCTGTGGTTGTTGTCGCTGCATTATTAGAAAGTAACTTGCAAAAAAGCTATCAGCCTCAGCCTCAGCCCCAGCCTCAGCCTCGTATCGTTGCCACAGTCATCATCCTTAAGCTTGTGGTCATGTTGCCTTGTTCCCAGTTTGCCCTGATGCCGTGGCGCTACTTTCGACACCGCGCTTTGGCCTGCCATAAATTGCCAAATGCCAGCCGACATGGCCCTGAAATGCACTCGCCGAGCAAAATTAGAAAAACTCCACTGGCTAATTTAGTGAGCTTCCCGCTTGTCGCCCCACTGCAGCCCAGAGAGCATTTTCCATTTCGTACAGTTTTCAATTAAAGCACCACGGACAGCAACTGCCACAGCGACCTCGCGCGCCCCGAGAGTTCACGCCGTGGCAGGCAGCTAATTCCGCCACACTGTGGCTGGCGATGGCGACGGCGATAGGCAGCGCCTGAGATCATCTAATTTCCTTGCTGCTTCTTGGCAACTTGCAACCTCTTACAACGCAGCGTGCCTTATGGATGCAGGATCGCGCCCAATAATAGAGACGTGCGGCGAGAAACCTCTCACTTGTCCGGACAGTGGGTGGTCCCATTTGCAGACCGACGACAGTCCAGCGCGCTGCTCATTTGCCCAATTTAATTTCGCTGGGCCATCAATAAGCGAACGGCTGCCAAGATCGCACCATTTGCCTGGCTCCAGCTCGGGGCAAACGGGGCTCATTTGCATAGCCGTTAATTTATGCTCATCAATTAGCTGATTAATTTATTTGGCGTGAGACCCGAAGTCGACGGCGATGGCGATGACGATGGCGATGCGGAGCGACTGCTTAAAACGCTTGTCTAATTAGATAAATGTGCTACATTAACGTCCAGAGCCGACAGTTATAAAGTGTCGGCCCCCAATCGAGCTGGGCAGCAGCAGCAGAAGAGGTAGAAGCAGAAGCAAAGATGACATAATTCGCATGCAGAGGTTAATCCTGTTTGGCATTTAATTAGATCCGCTACAGTCGGGCAGGGAGAGAGCGATCTATGCCAATCAATTCCCAAATTAGCCTGTAATACTCCCTCTTACTCTCTCTCCTCCTCTCTCTCTCCCCCTGTAAATGCCACCTGTCCAACATGCATGCCCCATGATCGAGATCGAGCTGCAACCGGACTTGGGAAATGGAAAATATTTTAATTAAAATACAACTAAACGTTTACTGTAAGCGATGTTATCCGCCGTCGTCGTTGGCTGCGTGTCTGGCGCTTGCAAGCAGCAGCAGCAACAATTGTTGCATGCAACAGCAACAGCAGCAGCAGCGGCAACAGCAGCAACATATGTCGCACAGCGCCTATTTGAATATATATCAAATCAGTTGTAGATAATTTTCTATAACAGCTTCTTGGCACAGCAGTCACACTCACTCACACACACACACACTCACACTCAGCCAGGCTGCTGCAATCGTACATTGCGCATTGGCAAGTTTGTTGCCTAAGTCTTTCGTTTCGCGCGGCACGGCACAGTGCATATTTTACGCGCGCCGCATTGTTGCCAACGACGCGATGTTGCCAGGCTCGAAATTAAGTTGTTTTGCATAAAAGCACCATAAAAAGTCGCATGGTTAACGCACGGTCTGCCCCTGGGCAGGGGTTGGAGAGGGGGGGAACAATTGTGATTAGAACGACACGACAGGCACGACATGAGCGCAGGGCACACAAGACATATGATGCTGCTGACAGAGGAGGCAGACGCATACGAATGCATACGAATATGGACAACAATTGCCCTGGCCAAGAGCACAGTCAGTGGAGGGGTGGGGGGAGGATAGCGGGGACAGCAGCGCTGGAAATTGGCAAGTCAACACGAGCGACGTATGTCAACAAATGGCACTGCCATTAGCGGCCAATCCGAGCATGGTACATGGCTACGAGATCACACGGGATTCGGCTTCCTGCTGCAGTAGGCAAATGCTAGCCAAGGCAAGGCTGGCGATCGGCAGCAGCAGCGGCTACAACAGCAGCAGCAGCTTGTTGCAACTATTATCAATTTAAGTTGGCTAATTGGTTTCAAATTTATGGACCTGTATTTGATATTTATGTCGTCTGCCAGGCCAGCGGGCCAGCGGGCCGGGCCTGCCACCAGCCACAGCCACTGCCACAGCAGTAAACCGACTGCAGTCTTTGGCTGCAGCAATTTTGCCCGCTCCAACCTGGCCGGCAGCAGCGACGCCATTGCCGTGGCATGCTGCAAACAACGTAATTGGCTTTCAATTTGCAGCAAATTGTTGCAACAGCCACGACAACGGAGCGCAGAGAAACATATTTAGATTATAGACGGATAAAGTTTATGTACGTTCTGGCCGGGCGAGGCGAGTTCCCCCCCCCCCACACCATTCCTCCTTGCTGGCCCCGCCCCTCGCTTTGGTACTGTGGCTGCGCTGGGTGCCCAGTCCCGGGGTGGACCCGGCCTGTTTTACCTCTTCCGCTTCTCCCATAATTCCAATGAGTTATGTGCCCATCATGCGCGCTCGGCAGCCCTTCAAAGTTGAAAACGTAGCGCGCGTTAATTAAAAAACAACAACAACAACGGCAGCAGCAACAGCAACAACGGCGACGGCAACGGCAACTGCAACAAAAGCGCCAAAAATGCTGCTAAAATTTCGCTCGACGGCGGCAAAGGGCGAACGCCGCCGCTGCCGCTGTCGATGGCCAAGAGCGGTGCGCCGGTTCGCCATCGGTTTAGCTGTTCAATAACTAAATAAAACACTCAGCTTGCCGCTGCAGCGGCTGAGCTGGAGGTGGGAAGGGAAGCAGTCGGAAAGGGGAGCACAATCAAGCGAAAATTCCAGGCATTTTCTGCTTCATTAACAACGCACAACGCGGCCATTTCGTTTTGTTCGCTGACGAAATTCGCGCGGGCAGACAGAGAGAGAGAGCAGGTGAGAGAGAGGGAGTGAGAGAGAAACTGACAGACAGACAGTCAGAGAGACGGACGGACTATCAGACATAGCCAGACAGACACACACATCTCAAGAAGCGAGCAACTCCGCCAAGGTACGAAGAAAAGAAGCCTTCGCTTTCGGCTTCCACTTTGACTTCGTCTCGCTGGACTCGATCGGCCAATTGAGCTTAGTTTTGTTTTTGGGGGCCTTTTGGTATTTTAATTAGAAACCGAACAACGCAAAATGCATTGCACGCCGCTCTGGCTGTGGCTCTGGCTCTGGCAAACTTGTGTTTCGTTTTTCACATTCAATTAGCGCATTTCTCGATCGCGATCGCAGCCAACGCGACTGGGAATGCACAGGAAATGGCAGCGCGATAGCACTGCGAATCGGAGCAAATCAATTTCGAGCTGCGAATCCGCTTAAAACACGCAGGCTATATATCACCATTAAATAGAAATCGAAACCGAATTTTTCTAAAGAAAATGTGGCAGCTGCGAAGCTGAGAAGTTGCGGCTGCTTGAGAACTGAGGAACAAGGAGCAACATGAGGGAACAGTTTGGTATTGATATTAATTTGATATATAATGCTATATATAGTGTCGATAAAGTCTTAAAGTCTTCACTGAAAAATGGCTTTATAAACTCAGCTTTAGGCGCAGAAAAAGCTGAGAGTTTCAAAGAATAACTGAACGTAATCCATCATATATTGGCATCATCTGAAACCTGTTTGGAACTCACTGCAGATCATCAGTTCCTATGCAATTACAGATTTATGGCAATTGCAGCCCATAACACACACACATCGTTTATCAAACAAGCCGTTTATGTTTTACTTTCGTTATTGATATTGCTTTATTGCTGCTAGATCGGGAGTAACTGCTTACAGAGTTTGTCACTGGCGCTACGATAAGATATAATAAATAAATATTACTATAGAGTATCATACACAGAGAGGGGAAGATAGGCAGAAAGTGAGAGAGAGAGAGACAGAGAGATTGGGAGTTTAATTGTTACATGTCACTTAGGTCTAAACAGCTTATCGAATCGTACTATAAGTAATATAAACTATATAAACAATTGCGTTGGAGTCTAACATGTTGCGGCTTAAGCTTAGGCTACTTTAGAGACAAAATACGATAACGGTAACTACAACTTTACAACTATGTACAGCTTAGACTGAAGAGAGCTACGATCGTATCTATATATATATATATATATGTATATATATATGATGCTATATACAGGCTGTGCTGGCCAATACGATGAGAGTGGGTTACACTAAATATCACACTGTGTAGGATGTTGCTTAGCGATGAAGGGGAGAGCGAGATAAGAGAGATTACACTAACAGGGAATGCAACACAAAATGCTAACTACGCAGCCAACTAACTAACTAACTAGCTGAGCAACTAACTAAGTAAATAACTAACTAACTAGCTAACTAACTGGCTTAACTAGGCTTAACCTGGGTAACGAGTGCTGCAAAAGAATCGCACTGCAATCGATAGTATCGATGGTTTAGGTACATCGATGGAGTTTGCTTACTATCGCTTGTTTTGCAACACTGTTCGGCGTATCGGCAGTGTTGGACAGCGCTGTAAGAGGCAGCACTCTGCGTGTTACCCCAACTAACTTATGCGTCGCCTTACTACGCTACTAATGCACTTGGAAACGCGCGCCCGTGCTGTTGCCAGGAACTGTGTGGACTCTGTGTGGACTGTGTGTGTGTGTGCGTGTGGGTCGTGAGATCAGGCTGCTGCAGGCCGCAGGGCCCGTTCAGACCACCACCGTGGCCAGCATGTCGCCGCCAGTGTCGTCGTTCGCCGGCGGTGGCAGCGATTTGCAGTTGATCGATCGCTTGCCGAAATCCTTGCGCGGACTCTCGAGCGATCCCACCGTGTTCTTCTTCATGTCCGAGTTCTGCGTTTTGTGCAGCAGTATCTGCGAGCTGCGCTTGTGCGCCGCCTGCTTGAGACCCGTGCTCGAATCGAGCTCGCGCTCGAAGTCGCAGGGCGGGAAGAGCGGCTGTGAGCGATGCAGAGCGGAGCTGCTGGCCGCAGTCGCTGCCAGCTCGGGCGCAGGATTCAGGCTGAGCTCCATGCCGTTGCCGGCGCGTAGGGAACTGGTGCTGCCCTTGAGCGGATTCGTATAACGACGCAGATTCTCCTCGTTCTGCAAATTATTCGACTTCTCCTCCTCGTGACGCAGTGCATCCAGCGGAGGCGTCAGATTGATGCCCGAACTGCTGCGATAGGCCAGACGCTGCTTCCAGTAGAGGCTAATGAACACGGAGAAGCCCACCAGCACTATGAAGATGCCACAGAGCACGCCGATTAGCAGGCTGTGGCTGTTGCCATCGGCCACGCGCGCCGTCTCCAGCTTCACCTCCAGTATGGCCGTGAGCGCGGCCAGCTCCGCGTGCTGCAGCTGCAGCTCGTTGCGTCGCTGTATTCCATTGAGTTGTCGCGAGCTGAGCAGTTCACCCAGCAGAGCCACCGCCGTGGGCAGCAGCGGATCGCTCGGCTTGCTGGAGGACTGCAGGAGAAGAAAGAGAGGGGAGTGCCAGAGCAGGACGAGATTAGTCAAGGCAGGAGAGAGAGAGAGAAAGGGCGCTCCTCGTACTTACCACAGTCAACTCGATGGTGTCGTTGGTGCCGGTCTTGAGGTCGCACAGCACCATCAGCATTGCCTGCTCCTGCTCGGGCGTGGTCGGCGGCGTCACTGGCTCCTTGATGAGCCTGGCCGCGAGCAGGACACGCACCAGCGAGCACAGTCCCTCCACGGACGCGCCCTTGCCCACACGCTCCAGATCCAGCAGAATGGTGAGGCGCGCACAATTCTCATTGACCTGCGCCTGATTGGGCCAGCACGTGGGCTTGGCGGGCAGGCGCGGAGGGGCGACACGGCGTGAGGGCTCGAGCGCGCGACAGTCGCCACGCACCGCACAAGGCGCGTGCAGACAGGTCTCACTCAGCACCGGCACGCAGACCTCATGCTGCTTGCAGACCCCGGAGAGATTGGACGACTTCAGCAGCGGATCCAGCTTGAAGCAGTTGGGCAGGCCGCACCAGAGATTCGTGCAGCGCGAGGTGCCGTTCTCGCAGGCGCAGGCATTGCAGTGCTCCTGGTCCTCGCTGCGCCCGCTCAGCGCCGTGTCCATCCAGTTCTGGCTCTGATTGAGCGCGGCATAGGGCGAGTTGGTGTTGCTGGCATTGAGGCAGGCAGACTTCGGATCGGAGAGCACTAGGGAGGGAGAGAGTTGCAGAGGGATTTGGGCAGACAAGTAGGTAGGCGTCACTTACATATCTCGCAGCGCAGGCCATGGCGTCCGGGCGGGCAGATGCACGTGTAGCCGCCAATGCCGTCGATGCAGGTGGCTCCGCCCTGGCACGGCTGGGGCGAGCACTCGTTCACATTGATGCGGCAGTCGGGGCCGGAGAAGCCCTGCGCGCAGAGGCAGCGGAACCAGCCCGCGCCCGACTCGCAGGTGCCGCCGTTGTGGCACGGCTGGCCGCGGCACTGGTCGATGGCCTCCGCGCAGAACAGACCCGTCCAGCCGGGGGCGCAGCGGCAGTGCGGCTGCAGCGCCTTGTCGGGTGCGCCGGGCATGCAGGTGCCTCCGTTCTGGCATTGACCCGCATAGCAGCCGGTGGCGCGTTCCGAGCAGCGTTTGCCTGCCGAGAAAGAGAGAGAGCAAAACGAAAGACTTAGGCAACGAACTCGACAGGATGTACGCCACGCTGCGCGAGCGTGCCAAATCCCATGACCTCAACTAATCGAGAGCTAAAAACGAAAATCGAAATCGAAATCGAATCGAGCAAAAGTAAAAGTGCCGCGCGACATAGATTGATCTGTGGCTATGGCTAAGGCTAAATATATTTAGCCAGATTTGGCCGCAAGTGAAACGCGTGAAATACGCAAATCACACAACGAAAACAAACTGAAAACAGACCCCCCTTCTGTTGCCCCCTCCCGGGCAGAGAGGCACCGGCAGAGTGGCGGAGTGAGACCAATGCGCGGATTATGTCCGCTCGCTCGCTCAGTGTGTGCCGCATTCGCCGCAAATTGAGGCTGTAATGACCGCCGACTTTCAATGTTCAAATAAATGCGACCGACGAGTGTGCAAGTGTGTGTGCGAGTCTGTGTGTGTGTGAGTAGCTCACTTAACGTGCTCGCGCTCATTTAAAGCTCCCAAAGCGTTGATAATGCTACAACTCAGTCAGTGCACGCGCAGCAGGTTTCAATACCCTGACAAGAGAGTAGCTTGACTATGGAAGGCACTCTCTTGCTTTCGGGAAGAGACTAAGACACTGAAGCTGTGAATATATCGATGGGACTATCGATAGTATCGATTGGATGATTATTATACCAAGAACACCATCGTTGCAATCGTTACCAGCCATTCAAACCATCGATCTAATCGAGAACTGCCTATCAAGCCATTTATATAATCGATAGTTGCTTCTCAGAGCTTTCAAACCATCGATAGAATCGATAGTTACCTTTCAGAGCATTGACTATCGACTTGGCCGTTATCGATATCAAAGCAGCATTATTGATAACAAATATGCCAAACTAAATCTAAAATTGCACTCTACTTTGTCATTGATTTCATATCCAATTTCTTTAAATATGTATCCACTTTGAATCTCCCTCGATTCTAATCGACTATATATTGCTGCCTCTAGCCAACTCACGGACTATATACGCATCTACAAATTTCTATCTTTCCCTACGCAATCCTCAAGCAACTTCACTTGCTCCACGCACCGGCCGCAGAGCATTCCTGCTTCGAGCTGGCAAACCTGATTGCAATTTGTTTCTCTTTTGCCTGCACTTGTCGCGCTCGGGTTTTAACGTTCACTTAAGCGGCAACTGCGCGATGCGAGACGCGACTGCGCTGCTCAACTCACCTGTCCAGCCGGACATGCACTCGCATGTAAAGTCGCCGTCGCCGTCAAGGCAAATTCCCCCGTTTCGACAAGGATTCGGCGAGCATTCGTTGAGATCTGCGGGAAGTTAATGAGTTTGCTGTTTCACTTGTTCCTCCTGCTGTGTGCGTGTGTGTGTGTGTGTGTGTGTGTGTTGATTACTCACTGTGCTCGCAGAAGGTGCCGGTGTGGCCCACATGACATTTGCAGAAGGTGCCCACGTCGCTCATCTCGCAGCTGCCATGGCCGCTGCAAGGCTGCCCGCCCGGCGCAGTCGCCCCCTTGGCCAGCGTGCTCATCACGGCGCTGACATTGCTGAAGCAGCCCTCTGTGGATGACAGACAGACAGACAGACAGGCGGAGGGAAAGACACAAGTGGATTAGGCTTATGGGGAAGGCTTATTTGGTCACTTGACTCACCGTTGCAGGGCGGCTGAGAGCAGAGCGGACGCAGCTGCTCGCAGTGCTTGCCCGCACGATCGGGCGGACAGTGGCAGTAGTAGCTGCCGGGCGTGTTCAGGCAGCTGCCCTGCAGGCAGGGCGAGGGCGTGCAGTGATCCTTGGCCTCCTCGCAGAGCGAGCCCGAGTAGCCCAGCGGGCAGATACAGTTGAATCTGCCGACCATGTCGACGCACTCGCCGCCATTGCGACACGGCGAATTGGCGCACTCATCGATATCCGTCTCGCAGTCACGTCCGGTGTAGCCGGGGGCGCAGGCGCAGCGATAGTCGTTCACCAGATCGATGCAGCTGGCGCCGTTCTTGCACTGACCCACACAATCGTCGAGGTTCTCCGCGCAGGTGGCTCCACCCCAGCCCTCCAGGCAGAGGCACGAGAAGGAGCCGGGCAGATTGAGGCATTCGTGTGCATTGATACAGGGTCCGTTGATGCCTGGGCCGCCGGGCGCGTTGCCGGAGGCTGCCACAGCGCTGGTCAGCGCGGCAAGCAGCGCGGCCGAGCTGCTCAGATTGCTGGCTATGATGGCACTGGCGGTGGTGGTCAGCAGCGTTGTGGCGGGCAATGCGGCTGCATAGGATGCCTCGCATTCGTTCACATCCAGCTGGCAGACATCGCCGCGCCACTCGGGCGGGCACTCGCAGCGAAAGCCGCCGATTAGATCGACGCAAGTGCCACCATGCTCGCAGGGACCTCCGGCGCATTCGTCGATATCTGTAAAGCAGAGCGGAGAGCGGGGAGCCGGGAGAGTGAGTTAAGTGCCATGGCAAGCTCAAGTGCGAATGTGTTGATTCTGTTATTGAGCGCGGCCCTCGAGAGCAGGCCGAGAGCAGGTGCCTCCTGGCAGCGCGTTCTGCAGTCATTGAACTGCTCTGCTTATCACTTGCCTGAAATCTCCCTCCCTGCCTTTCTTTTATTCGGCCTCTGCTGCTGCTGCTCTGCACGCAACTCATTTCTTTGTTGGTTGATAAATTCGATAAGTGACCCCTGACCCTTGACCCCTTCCCGCCTCGGACTAAGCTCACACATGACATTCCCACAGTCTCGCAGCGGGGCAGCTGCCGTTGCTTTCCACAGCGCGCAATCAAGTTCGTTGCCTAAGTCATTTTGATGTTCGTAGCGTTCGTTGCCTAAGTCTTTTGATTTTCGCAGCGTCTACTTAATTAGCCCAATGCACGGGTGAATGTGAATGGGAATCTGAATGTGCCTCTTGGTCGTGCTCCAATTGGAATGCAAAACCCAAATTCGCTTGACCATCATATGGAACGGAAGGAGGAAGCAGGGGAAGCAGCAACAGGCGAGCGTCGGCTTCGTGTGCGTGCCACGTTTCATTTCATTTCGCTACAGTCAAATGCGTGTGTGCTCAATTGCATGATCGAGTGGCAACAACAACAACAACAGCAACTGTTGCTGACTCGTACTGTGGCTAATCGCGTGTGCTGCATTCGCCGTCGCCGTCGCCGTCGCTGTTGCCGCCGCAGGCAAATGGCAAAAATTAAATCAAAACTCACTTATTTCACATGTTGCTCCCGTCCAGCCCGCCGCACAGCCGCAAGTGAACTCCGCGGCGTGTGTTGCCAACTGCTGCTGCTGCTGCTGGTGGACGCTGCCGCTGCCGCTGCTGTTGCTGCTGGCATTCTGCGCCTCCTGCAGCAATCCCGCGAGGCTGCGTATTGAATTGCGTCGGCTTATCGGTTTGCCCATGGAGGAGCTCATGCCACGCATGACGCGATATGTTGCCGGCCTGGTTGCATTCGTTAGCTGCAAGAAGAGCATCAGAGTAAGCGGAAAGAGGGGGAAGAAGATTAGAGAAGAGCGTGGCGAAATGCGGCGGCATATTAAATTATTTTATGGCACCGCCAGATAGAGAAAGAGAGCGAGCGAGCGAGCGAGAGAACTATCCATAAATCGTGGCTCCAGCATGAGCTTACCTTGAGCGTGCATGTGCCGCCGTTGCGACAGGGCTGTGTGGCGCACGGATGCTCCACAATCTCGCACTGCTCCCCCGACAGTCCCTCGGCGCATGTGCAGCGATACTGATCCGGCGCGGTGTTCTCGCAGGTGCCGCCATGCTTGCAGGGTTCATGGGTGCCGCAGTAATTTAAATCTGTGTAAAGCGAAGCAATGAGAAATGTGCCACAGCCGCGATAGCATCAATAGCTCGACCGGGGCCCAGGTGTTGCCCGAGACTGGCAACGGGTTCACTTACCTTGATCGCACAAGATGCCACCCCAATTCGTATCGCACACGCATTTCCAGGCGCTGCCGTTGCAGGAACCGTGCTTGCAGCCCGGATAGACCATGCACTCGTTGCACAGCGGTCCGCGCCAGCCAGGTCGGCATCTGCGTCGGGGCATCGGGGTAAAAGGTGATGGGAAAAGAAAGAGCAAGACAAGCGTGTGATTAGTTTTCGCAGTCTACATATTTCCCCATTAAATCAAGCTGAATGCCAGCGCAGATGCGCAATTGCAGCCCGATTGGATCGCAAAAGCAAATCAAGTTAATCAGATCTCTCATCTTTCTAACTCTAAGCTACTTTAGACTTGCATAAAAGGCTATATAAGGCAATTCACTAGGACGCTGGGCGTGGCAGCCCACTTTAGAATTAAACTTATCCTACGTATGATATAGAGGAGTCTTTCTACCAAATTTGGTCGCTTTAGCTTTTATAGTTGAAGAGATTAGCGCGTTCATACAGACAGACAGAGAGGAAACCAGGGAGATACGACTGTATGCACAGTTTTATAGGTTCGAGTTGGGAAATTCCTGGGAACTCTTGGGAATTCAATTGGGCATAGAAACCAATTCACTTCACAGACATTCCTGCGAACGTGTCAATTTGCATGGAGCAAGGCTGATGTTCGAGCTGTAGCTGGGCCAATCTTCTAACCGAATTGGGTCACTTTGAACTTTAGCCTTGGCTGCCTTTAGAGCTGCCAAAGAGTTGCAACGAGCAACGAAGCAGGGAACATTTATGCTGGCTCGCTTGATGCCGATTTTATCGCCGCAACACGCCAAGGTGCAGGGATCAAAGTTAAATTGCCTGGCCATCGAGTTATCGCCACCAGGCCGCCATCCGCCATCCGCCGTCTGCCAGTGGAGGTGCTAACTCTACAAGCCGAGCATGACGTTGCCAGCGATAGTGAGCTGGAGCCGAAGCCGGAGCCTTCTCTTGCAGCTCTCGGCTTCAGCTTCGATGTCTATAATTTATGATTTCATTAAAACAGCAGCCTGTTGTTATCTGTAAACGAATCTATTGCACTGGACAGCGGTGTGGCGAGGCAGGGGCAGGCAGGGGCAGGCAGGAGGGAGGCAAATGGGCCAGCAACGTGCAAACAGCAAAGTAATTTTTCTTCTGGCTTATAATTGTTGTTGCTCTGTTGTTGTTGTTGTTGTTGCCGTTCCTGTTGTTGGGGCTGTGCGAAAATGTGAAAAGCAGCAAGAGCAGCCAAGCCACATCGCAGTTGCAACATTTGACTGGTTTTTTGATGGTTTCTAGGCCACGCTAATTATTGCTATTTAGAATCAGCGCGCCAGGACTGTACGCAGGCAGCAGGCAGCTGCGGAGACGGGGGAGTTGAGAGAGGGGAGGAGCAGACCGCAGAGGAGGCTGCTCTGACTGACGGGCGCATCTGGCTGATGCTGCTGCTGCGACTGGCTGAGAAATGCAATCATGGCCCGCTGGCTCACGTATTCTGTGTTACGCTCGAACATTAACAACGCCAACAACAACCAGAACAGCAACAACAACAACAACAACAGCAGCAGCAGCAACAACAACAACGGCAACAATTGCAGAAAAGCCACAAACGTTTTTTCGTGCATGTTGTGCCGCAGTCTCCAGTCTCCCGGCATGACCATTCACTTGACTTGCAGCAGGTGGGGCAGCGCAGTGTGGCAAGTCGAGCCACGTCGACTCGAGTCGAGTGTGGAGCCATGTGGAGCCGCGTGGAGCCGCATTGGGCATCGTGCGGGTGTTTGATTAGCAGCAGATCGCCAATGTGAGCTACGTGCTGCAAAAGCAGCGCAAATCGCAGCGAGAATCGCCCTGCAAAGTGCCGCATCGATTCGAAAAGACGCTGCCAGATGGCGGATTATGCCAGTGGTGGGGGGGGGGGGAGAGGTTAGTAGGAACCTAGCAGAGTTGCTCTCATTGCGATCGATATGCCATATAGAGCAGGGCTAGTGATATATGGCGAGGCATAAATATCTGCACGCTAAGATTTTTCTCTAGAGCTTAAATAAAGAATAAAGAACTTAAATATGGTTTAATATTGATTATTACTATTTATATAAAAATAGTATATATAATATATATATATAAATAGTTAGAGAGATTCTAAAGATCTTATTTTTATTTGACTTATTATTAAAATGAGTGAGCTTCAGTTAAAAACTTTCTTGCTAAAACATCAGGCAAGATCATGAGATCAGGCAAGATCATCTTTGGTATAGTTCGATAGTTTTTTCGCTCTCTTAGCCTGTTACCCTATAGTAGCCCACAGAAGCCTCAACTCTTTTTCTGTAATTCGAAAGCTTTTGCACTCATATTTTTCTCTAATCGATGCGGAAGCATTCGCAAAGTACATCGATCTCTCGAGCGCGATCTAATCAACGTTTAAGCGCGGCGCTTGCTTTCCCATGTCTGCAGCTGTCAGTTGTAGATGGCGCCACAGTGCAGAAATCGATGCAAAGCATGTCAGAGCGGGAGGGGAGGAGAGTGAAAGAGAGAGAGTGAGCGGGAGCGACTTTCGCGACTTGCCAACGTTTCACACATCCGCTGGGAGTATTATTCGTCGCAAAAAGTCACCCAAAGAACCCCAGTTTTCGCCCGCTCTACCGCTCTCTTCCCCTCTCTTTCTCCCCCTGCCTCTCCACCTGTCTCCCTCTCGCACTGTACATCGCACTTAAGCGCAACGAGCGCGGCCATTATAACTGTCTCTGTGGCCGGGGCTATCTGCCCCAAGGGGTCCACTTCGCACTGAACTGGACAGCGCGAGGCCAGAGCGGACCAGAGCAGATCAGAGCAGGCCATACCTGACCAGAGCAGGCCAGAGCACTCCGTGGTAGATCGGGGCAGGCCATTAAGCGCCCCAAAGTTGTTCGACACACGCATCGCGCAAAAAGTGTCATAATCACATCGTTAAAGGGGGCTGCCAGGGGCAGGGGCGGGATTAATTACTATCTACATGATGAGGTACTTACTCGCATTCGCCGGGTCGATCACATCTGCCGTGTATGGGATCACAGCCGGGCTTGCAAATGGCCTCCTCGCAGTTGACGCCCTGCCAGCCGTTCAGGCAGAGCTTCTGACCCTCCGATCCGCAGGCGTAGTGCCCGAACTGATCGTCGCGCGGACGGCAGAAGGTCGTGCAGGTCGTGTTGTAGTAGGTAACGGCGCATTGCACCCGGACGCGGTAGGTGATGCGAGCGTTGCGCCCGATGTGGTCCAGTGTCTTCCACTCCGGCGACGGCAGTATCACGCCCGAGTATGATGTTTCTTCAATTAACCTTTCCGCATCTGCATTTTGGCAACGTTGGAGGTGGTGCAGGATGGCCCAAAGAGGGTACGAGGGGTGGGTGAAGGTGCATGTTGTGTGCATAGCAATGACAATTGTTGACGACGACGACGACGGAGACGACGACGATGGTGGCATCAACGTTGGCGTTCCGCAGCGGCGTTGTCAAGGATTCAGACACAGTTTGTTTGGGGTTAGGTTTAGGTTTAGTGCGGCAGGCGCAGGGGCGTAGGGGGGGGGAAGAAAGAGGCAAAGTTTTAGACATGGCTGACAACATTTTGTGCTCAATTGGCTGGCAATAGTTGTCGTTGTTAGTGTTGTTGCTGTTGCTGTAGCTACTGTAGTTGTTGTTGTACTCGACGTTGTTGGGAAATTTTTCGGTAAGAGGCTATACTATGTTTGTGCAAAGGCAGCAGGCGTGGCAAAGTCTACAAAGTGTATTTTTGTTCACTTTTAATAGAGAAATGTAAAACTAGTCTGTGTGAACACGCAGAACTCAGCTATACTTGAAGTTAGAGTGATCCAATTTGGCAGGCAGATTTCTTAGTGTTTCGTCTAGCTGAAATATATTTTTAATTTAGGCTGCCACGCCCACCACCCAGGTAAATGCGTAATTTGCGTTTATCAAGCAAAGTATGCAAGCTAGAACATGCTGCTTGGGTTTACAATGGGATTCATTGTTTATGCGCATATATTCTCTATTTCAATGCAATCGGATAACAAATACAACAGTTCTACAAGTTCGCAGTTTGGCGTAGGGTAGCCTACAGCTGAGTAGTCCCGACTGTTGCTTTACTCGTTTTTTTTCTTTTCTGTGCTGCTTGTGGTTTCTCCTACTGTCTCCGCCTTCCATTGTTATGGGCAGCGACTGCGACTGCGCTCCGCATACTGTGCTAATTAAGCCAAATGCAACAGCAGCAACAACAACAACAACAACAACAACAACAGCAACAAGCAGAGGCATGACTATTGCTACTGCACTTACCTGGATACGATGTGTTGTACATGTCCAACGCCTGCAGGATCAGCGTAAACGACTTCTGTAATTGCACAAAGAGGCAGAGAGAGAGAGGGAGAGAAAATGAGAATCAGTTGATGTGCAACAAGTAGCAGGAGGAGGGAGAGGGGACATGTGAAACCATGGCCAGGCTAGTTGGGGCTGCGCTCGTCTTGTCTCGTCTCATCTCGTCGGTGTTGACGCTAATGGACAGTTTAATCTCGACTCTTGGCTTTTTTTGGGGTTCGCGCGGATGCAAATGAAGACAGCAGGCAGGCAGGCAGGCAGGCAGAGAGAGAGGTAAACAAAGCAGAGAAGAGGAGTACGGGGAGGAGTGGCAGGGGCAGGCGGAGGGGCTATGCACAAACAAACACTTTAATTTCGCGCAAAACAAAGCGCAAACTTTCTAAACACGCTGCAGGGAGTGGTGCAACAAAGTGGGGCAGAGCGGGCAGGGGCACGGGCAGGGGCAGTGGCCGGGGCAGGCACAGTGGGCAGCTGTAAGGTGGGTGGTAGCTGAGCTGGGCAGGCAGGCGGGGAGGTGCGAGAGCGCAGGGTGAGCTGCAATTGCTTAAAACAAAACGAATTTACTGCAAGCGCGCATAAAAATTGAAGACTTTTTGTTGCTGTTGTCGAAGTAGTTGCTGCTGTTTTTGTAGTTGCTGTTGTCGTAGTAGTTGTTGCTGTCGTAGTAGTTGTTGCTGTTGTAATTGCAAACTGCGCCAGAAGATTTCTCGTGGCACAAAAAGCAATTAAACGTCGTCGTCTGCGCCGCTGGACGCCAGGAAATTCTCATTTAGCAATCGAAGCGAGCAGGCGGCTAGGGGCGGGCAGAAGAAGGCGGGGGCGGGGGCGAAGGCGACGTAGGCATCTGCTACGCCATCGCCAGCAACGTCACGGCCGCCCGTTCCCATGTAATTGGCCCGGCGACGCGACACTAAATCAGTCCAGAGCAGACAGCGACGGCAACTTGACACAGTTTATCAAATCCACCACAGGCCGCAAACGACTCCCGCTCGTATTTCCATTTCTCATTATCCACTGTCATTCACTGTCCCCACTCTACCGCCCGCTGCCTGCTGTCCCTCTGCCGCCCTCGCAGCACATGCTAAAATCTTGACCGGCCGCAAGCCTGCGCAGCGGAAGCTTTTCAATTGAAAATGGCGTCGCGAATTGGTTTCGGATTTCGCATTGACAACACCAACACGCGCCGTGGCACATGGCAACCCTGCAGCGGATTGTCCGATGTGCCCGATGTGCTCATGCACATGACATACTATGTTTATGGAGTAGCTGCAAAGTGTTCTAATTGTAGCTGAAAATGCAAACACTTCCTAGAAATGTATTTCCTCTTTGATCCCAACTAATCGGACTACTTTGGGATTGTTTTAAGTTAATGCTTCAAACATAATGGATATACATCGCTTAGATCCCAAGTAACCATAGCCAGAACCAGCATATATGCTTTAAATCTATAATCTTTCTTCCTCTCTGCTTTGAACCTAACCACTCCACACACATATCCTATTAAAATATGTGTAGAAAATAAGTCCAACTCTGCCCTTTTTGATCCACTTTTAGCCTTCCTTACGTGTGATGTTTAAACTTCTTGTATAATCTTTATAAAACTCAAACCAAAAAGACCTCGACTCCCGGCAACATCTTCTCAGCTGAAATTTCATAATTTATGTGCTTGAAATCTCGAGGAATCTCGCTAATCTCGCAGCTTATAAGCGGCCAATAAATCAAGATCTTGCATGATCTGAACGAGTGCGAACCTTGGCTTGGACTGGACTAGGAAAACGCTCCATATTGGGCACGCCAAGTAGCCGCCTATCGACACAATCTCCCAGCTGAGCTCTCAATTGGCCCAGCAGAAGAAGAACTGTCTAAAGCAGCCCAAAAACAGAAGAAGAACCAAACAAACTTGGCAGGCAAACGAGGCTGGACAAATAAGCTGCCCACTTTCTAGCGGCCTCTGGCACTCCCCCTCTGCTCTCTACCCCCCTCTTGTTCTTCCTCTCTCGTTTATCAATGACATTGGATTGTGTTGGGGTCGAGCGGAGGCTCCAAATAAGGCTGCATGTGGGGGCAGAGCACTGCGTACTACTGCGGGCAACTGTGACTGCCATACAAAGTGGAGCAACTTGAGCAAATTCCACTCGAGTTTCCCCGGCCCCCCTACTGGATTCCGTCCCCCCCAATGTCATCTCGATGATGATTGCGCACGCGCACTCGAACAATAACTCGAAAATATTGTCAAGTGAAATTTTTGTGGAGAGCGTGCTTTATTTTGATTTTCATGTTTTGCTGGAGTGCTGCTCCTCGATGGATGACGATGATGCTGACGGAGATGATGATGGGTCTCGTTTTGGAGTCGGTTGTGTGTTTGACAGTTACAACGGCGGGGAGGAGCAGCAGCTGCAGAGGGAGGGGAGGCGGGAAAGGGAGCGGGAGCGGGAGTAGGGGATGCTGCTTCAACTTGTTGCCGCAGTGCGCAAAGTGTTTGAAGTATTTCATAAGTCATGTTTATAAGTTTTAACGTGCCATTCACTCAATCAGGCCTCCAAGAGACGCAGTCGAAGATGACGAAGAAGAAGAAGAGGAGCGAAGAGTAGAAAGAAGAAGTCATTCAATAAAAAGTGGGACAATTGCGAAGCAGAAGTAACAACTCGCTTATATCGGCAGCTTGATTTTTGAAGATTTCGTGATTTTGTGAAAGGCTTCTTGAGGGGCACAGTCTGTGCCCAGGCAGAGCGATAAAGCTGCCTTGCAGAATTTGCCAGTGCATAGAGCACACACAGACAGACACACACACATACACACAGCTAGCACATGTGGAGTGTTGCAGGCTGGAGAACTGGAAGGCAGGCAGGCAGGGAGCAGGCAGACAGGCAGTCAGGCGAGGGCACAGTCCAAGATTAAAGCGAAACCATAGCGAAGCGTAACGTATCGCCATCTCGGGGCGAGCGACAAGCGCGACAAGGTAATGTTCCCACGAAACAGGTTGTCCGCACTTCAGGCCACGACCACGACACTGCGCCGGGCTCGAAGACAGGCCGCAAGAACGAGAGACCGAAGACCGAAGACCGAGGGACCGAGCGACCGCAGAGCCGGCTCTGACGCATGCCCCAAGCCGGCGCGGCAACAGAAACTCAGCGAGTCGCTTAATGTAAACGACGGCGCATGCGCATGCCTCAGTCGCTGTCGCAGTCGCAGTCGCAGCTGGCGTAGCAGCTGGCGTCGCGGCGGACTGTAGAATTAGTTGGCAGTGTCGAGGAAGGCGTGTAATTGTTAACCAAGTTTGTTTCGTGTTTGTACATTACCAAAAACATTGCAAAAAGAGTTGAGGCAACAACTGAAGTAATAAGTGGAGAGAGAGGGAGAGGCAGGGAAAGAGAGAGAGAGAGATGGAGAGAGAGAGGGAGAGAGGCAAAGCCAGAACGGAACTGCTCTCGAGCAACAGCAGCTACGTCAAATATGCCACGTTTTAGCCCCTCATAAGCCCGCATTATGCGCACTTAATTAATGCCCCCTTGCCGCCCCAGCCTGCTCCTCTGCCCCCGCACACCACACGCTACGCAGACGAGGGTGAAGCAGCCTAAAGCGGCTTAAGCAGCCAGAAAGCGGCTGAGAAAAATGGCCAGAAACGAAATAAAACATAATTTTAATTGCTTTTTTTCTTGAAGAGATGCGGCTACCGCGACGCGAAGCGGCATAAAATGTGATTTATGTGTATAAATGAGCGTGAGAGTGTGAGTGAGAGTGTGTGTGTGAGAGTGTGTGTGTGTGAGTCAACAGTGCTGCCACATCGCTGCAAGCCAACTCAGCCAGCGAACCCACACGCTGCTGCGCGCTTTGTTTACACTTCTGCCTATCCCTCTCTCTCCCCCTCTCTCTTTGCAACTCTGGCACACCGGAAATCGCAGACCCTATGCCAAATACTCTAGGGAACGAAATGGAATGGGGCTTATCACTGCAGCACGCGCTTATCGCGCAATAATTCAGCTTGAGCTGCTCCACTTGCGCTGCGCGCTCAGCTCGTGCCAAAAAAGAACAAACATAGACGTAGCGCAAAGGGGGTGCGAAAGGAGGTTACGTATGACTGCACTCACGAAGGCAGAGACTGGAAAAAGGGGCGGAAGAAGGGGAGGGGGAATCAACAGAGTTCCAACTTACCGTCCAGCGGAATGTGAAGGGCAACACGATGGCACCCACACCCGGATCGCTGAGCACAAAGCTCGATCCGCCCAGTATTTTTGTGGTTGAGTTGCCAAACGAGCAACCCGTCGATATGCTGGCACCCTGTTCCGTTGTCTGGTACTCCTTGAGGCACAACCGAAACGCCGTTGTGCACGGTGAGCAGCCTGAAAAAGGAAAGTAATGAGATAAGTTACAAAGTAGAGTAAACAAAAAAAATTATTTAAGGAGTATTCTTAGCTACATTAAGTCTTTCTGCCATTGAAATCCGAAAAACAATGATATACTAAAGGTAACAGACCGTAGAGGACGTGGTAGAGCCCATAAATTTTTGACATTGCTTAATAGCGGAAATTAGATTTAGTCTGTATGAACACGCAGATCTCAGCTATAGCAAAGGCTAGACTCAGCAAATTTGACATGAAGCTTGTTATATAGCAGACACAGGTGAATCACATTTCAGAGTTTGGATGCCACGCCCTCTGCCTGCAGAAAACACAAATTTAAGCTTTATATTTTACAAGCAACGCATAACAGACAACTCTTTTTGCATAGGTATATGTTGCATATTATGTAAACTTGGTCTCTAAAGAACTATACGAATAGATCACATATTCAGAAGTTACTCAAGTTAATTTGTAGGGTATATTTGCTACTTATACTTTACCATATAATGCATCTCAATCTATCGTAGTTAAATTTGAAGTTTAGAATGCCTAAGACAGAATCTGAAGAACTTTAAGCTGTGGTGAATACGAATTGCACTCTCGCTCTCTCTTTCAATTCGGTTATTCCGAATTTTCGATAAGAACTTGACCTTGAGCGCGACGCCAGAATATGCGAGAAATATGATAATGCGAGGCGAAGACGAAGACGAAAATATGTGCCACATTGCGTTATGCAATATGAATTTGGAGCAGACTTCAAGCATGATATATACACTATAGTAGAAGTATGACTCGAGTATGGTATGTAGGTCTCGTTGATACTAGCATATACCCAATAAGTACGATATAGATAACTCACCCGTCGTCTTGGTGGCGCGCAGCTCGGGCGGCATGCCGCAGCAGTAGCCGCTGAGCAGATGGCTGTTCGTATTCGAGATTTCTAATATCTCCAGCTCGAAGTTACCAGCTGCGGAAATCTGTGAAGAAAGAAGAAAAGATGGAGAGGTACATCAGCAACAGATCAGCTGGGAATCGGCTCGGAATCAGCTCAGAATACCATAATAAGCCGCAGCCAAAAACATGTTTAACAAAATCTCCAATCGTTCGAATCAATCATGGCCCATAACGAAGCCACAAGCACCCTCTCGCACCGGTACCTCCCTGCTATATCAAATAATATGCTCAACACGCAGCTCGTTCGCTTGTTGTAAAAACTAATAAGCCACCTAGGGCGCTCTGATTGGGCTACGGCAGAGGTTTTAATTAAAAAACACGAGAGAGAGAGAGGGAGAGAGAGCGGGAGAGCGGGAGAGAAACGGATGAATGTTCCACTTTGTAGGCAAATGAAAGGAGCGCCACAGACACAGAGAGGGACGCGGAGAGGGTCTTCGACTTGTAGACTTGGACTTCGGCTTCGGCTTGGACTGTGCTGCCCGTGTTGATAAATCAGGCGGCAAATGAAACATGAAAATAATGAGAAATATTTTCAAACACAAAGCGCCTTAACGGATCGCAATGGGTCGGGGTTGGGGTTGGGATTGGGGGATGGGAACGGGCAGGGGATCGCTGGACTGTTTGTGTGGCTCGACTCACTTAATCAAACGCGATATCCAACTGCTTGTATAATTTAGAATGCCTTTGTTGGCCGCCAGCAGGAGACGTGGCTGCAAAACTGGAAAGTTGCAGGCAGTCTCAGGCGCAGACTCTCCCTCTCTCTCTCTTTCTCTCCCTCTCTCTCTCGCTCTATCGATAAGCGAATTTGCCATAAAATTAATAACACATTAGATCGCCAAGTCGGTTGCAAATGCAGCTTGAAGGCCTAATGGCCAGACATAACTTAAGCAACGCACTGCGTCGCTTGCAGAGCTGCTGATTGCGCTTTTTAACCTCCAAATTTGGCTTTTATTGAAGACCAATTGCGGGAACATTTTAGGAATTGCTGGAAGGAGAATTACGGATTTTTTATCGGGATTTCTAACATTCAATATAGAAAATTCTGGTGGCACAAAGTTTGATGACAAGTTCCTCTAAAACGGCTGTACCAATAATTTTAGAATTTAGTTTACATATTGGGTAGGTCTAAGAATATGCCAACAAATTTTTCCCATACACCTAAATATTCTCGGAAAATTCACTGCAGCCCTAACCTAGATACTAACTGCTAAACAGAAATAGGTTAAGCAGAAATAGGTCGTTCTTCGACAAACTAAGCAGCATAAACTGCAGCTTATCCTTAGTTTAGTTAACCTAATACTACTTCTCGTTCAATTATAATTGTTATATTTTTATGCTGATAAGTTATAGCTTTTTTTCTAGCCTTTTTAAACGTTTGAGCAATATTTTACGCATTTTTTGGCTTTTTGTGCACAGTTTCCAGCTATTTTTGCTCATCGAATTTGGCTGCACTGGTCGCTGTCCACACCACGGTGCACCGTGGTCAGTTGAGGCCATCAACTTTGTAGTTTAGGGTTCATTACGGAATACGCTAAGATGCTAATGAAAGCCTGCAACTGGGAACAGGCCACGGTTTCATATTTCAGGCAATTTATTATCAGTATAGTAGGCTGGGATTGGGCTTGGGCTTGGCTGCGGCTGCGGCTGCGGTTGCTCCTGGTAGCGCGGAGCGTTGATAAGTTTATTAGAGATAAATTGCAATTTGGCCTTAAGACTGTCGCCGAGTTGGAGTCGTAGTCGGAGTCGGAATCGGAGACCAGGAGCGCGCCTAACGGTGCTACTCTGCACCTGTGCAGCTGCACATGCTCATGCTCATGCTTGATGCAACGTTGCGTTGCTGATGCCATAGATCAATCAAAGCAGTCAGCAGACAGCTCGAGTTGGAGACGGAGAAGGAGTTGAGGTTCGGACTTGCCTTGGTTCTTTGATCGGTTTGGTCAGTGCCCCAGCGAGGCAGCAAGAAGTTGATTGGATTCTTGATCGAGTCGAGTCGTGGAACCGGTTTTTCAATGCGTCTGCTTACTATTTATTTATCGCATTTCTTTTTTCGGGCCGCGTTTTCATTCATGAGCGAAGGCTATGGCAAGTGTGGCAAGTGCAGCTGCCTGCCACAGTTCCCAGTTGCCAGTTGCCAGTTTACCTGTTGCCAGTTCTCTGTTACCTGTTCGCAACGACTCTCACCTGCGCCCCAGAGATTCTCGCAATCGCGCGCTAATGTACGAGACAAACTTTGACGTAATCAATTCGATTAGATAAGGCTCATGAGTTGCCCCAACCGGAGACGGAGACAGAGACAACGACAGAGAATGAGAAAGAGATAGAGAAATTTATAAAGCGGCGCCAAGACATCAAAACGAAGCACAGACCATATATATCCCACTTTTTATGGGCCATGAACAGCCCCAAATCTGCGCTGCATTTATGCAAAATCTCATTATACGCAATTATCGATATCACCAGATCAATAACTTCTGCCCTAATGAGCGGCAACTGCAGCGTTTTGTTGATGCCTTAAGTACTGCGATAAATACCAAAAACAACAGCGATAACAAGTAACGAAAACTACGGTTGAATGTGCCCAACTGTATGATACCCAGCTCGAACTTATGATAAATCTTGACTTGAATAACTTTTGAGATTATGCATTGATTTGAAATTTACAAAGTAGATCATCATTTTTACATGTCGAAGTAGCAAGTTGCACAAATAATCTATTTTTATTGGCGTTGGGCGTGGCACTCAGTATTTAAATAAAACTCTATCTAACTATGATATATAAGAACCTTCATAACAAATTTGTTGCCCTTATAGTTACTGAGATCTCGACATACATACAGACAGCTAAAGCTGAATTGAATGAGGTGTACTGATATTCTTTGTGGACTCTGTGAAGCCTCTTTTCGCTTGGTACCTACAACCTTAGCATACCCGTATTTAATATCATTTTCAACGATCGAAGAGTATAACAACAACAACCGCGCTGCGCGATCGTGGGAGCTGGCGGCGCGTTTCGCCAACTCATTTGGGTTTTGCCTTTCGAATTGCAAAATCTTTATGAATATCTTCAGCCATATCTCCCTCCCCACACCCTCTCTCTCTCTCCCTCTCTCTCGCTATACGGCTGCCAGTTGGCAGTTTAATACTCAGCTTATGATCAATAAATGTCAAGCCTTATGAGGAGCTTAAGCTCTTTACGCATGTCAGCTGAGCCTGCAACTGGAACGGGAACGGGAACGGGAACTGTAACTGGGCTAATGCGTAGCAGGGCTACACGAGGGTTAAGGCATTTCCTGGAAGCATAAATCGCTGCTACAAAATACTTAACTTTTATTTGCTTAATTAACAACTAAATAGTCGCTCGGTACCCCTGTCCATTACTCATTCCCTGACGACTTTTATAGCTTCCAAAACGTACCCAAGAAATCGATGCATTCCGGCAGAGAGAACTCCGAGGGAAACACAGATAAATGTGCGCAATCAATTTGATAGCCTGGAAGGGTAGTGTGAGCGGGGGCCTTCTAATACCTGGTAGCCGAGGTCTCAGTATCCCATGCAGCATATTAATCAAATCGTGTTGCCCCTTCCTGATCGCTGAGATTAATTTTATATGCATCCATCGCCAGCCCAACGCGGCCAAAACTGTTTAATTGCCCTCGCGGGCATCTCTATACATGTTTAGCCACTTTGTGTAACACTTTATGGTGGCCACGCCTCCCTACGCCCTCGGCCCGACTACCGTTGTGGCCAGGCCACGTGGGAACACAGGCCAGCTGATGCCCGGCGGGAGATACCCGTGGCCAGTTAAAGACTTCTGTTTCCGAGTATCCCAAATTGGACGAATAGGTCTATAAAGATTACGACCAAATACGAGTAACGTGAGTAGAGATTCCCGGCTGATGCGGCGCAGTAGACTCAATTCTCAATTTCTCCTCATCAAGCGAGTAACCTATTGACAGCTGCAGTAAAACTAATCGAAACCGAAAGGGGAAATCTTTAATTTCCCATATAACACTATATCAAATGAATGCGAAAATTGTCTTCGTATAATTTATGGATATTTTCAAGCTGATCAAATGAACAACAGCTATAAAAAAAACCGCAGTTAAGTGAGACGAGAGACGAGCGCGGAGAGTCTCCAATAAGTAACACGACTATCGGCATCGTGCGATAGTTGAGTATCATGTGCACTTACAGTTAAACGCATTTTATGGGGCTCTTGAAATTCATCGAAATTTAACGAAAGTATAAAGTGCAACTAAATTAAGTTTCGTATAGGGTAATTATGATGTCAATTTACCGTGAAGTTGGTAGAGTTTCAAGCTAGATTAGTTTAGACTTATTTGGGTATAAAAACGTATATATTGTATTACACTTTCCAGACTCAATCACATGTAGAAAGAAGAAGTTTCAGAAGGAGTTAGTGGATAAACCAGGTCAAACTTCCGCTCCTTCTCTACCACACCTCTTTACTCTTGATATAATATCACATATATTGTTTACTTCTTTATAGCGAGCAATACATTATATAAAGAAATATTAAGTGAACGAATCAGTCAATATATTCAATTAAACCAAACTTCGGTTTTCTTGAAGGATTGCTTCAACAAGTATCCAATATATAACTAAATTATTGCAGCATTTCTTTTATAAATCTCGTAAAAAATCGTTATATATCTATAGAATACATTCTCCGCTATAAAAATTCAATTTTCTTAAAGCAAATAGCATAAACTTATTTTATTTAACCCTAGTGATATCAAATAAATTTCTATATCTTCTACAAGTCTGATAGTAACTTAAACCCAAACAAATATCGTTACTTTTCGCACTGACTGTCTTCAAATCTTCTCATCTCACCCGCGTTTCTGGCGAAAACCCAAATAAGAAAACCGAAGACTTTGCGCCCTCATGAATCAATTCCCACAGACCTTTGCCTTGGGCAGAGTTGAATCAACTCCGGATCGTATATGGTATTCGGTATTATTGGCTGGGCATGGTATTTTGGCCAACTTGCAGAGCACCCGCATGCATCGGATACAGTGAGTTTTGCTTACCTTATGAACTAAGAGTATTAAAATTAAAGCAATTAAGTTGCAGGCAGACTTTAATGATCGACAATCCTCGATCAGCGATGTTGGCAGTCGAAGATGATGTTGCTGGCGTGGTTGCTCTTGCTGTTGCTGTTGCTGCTGTTGCTGTTCTTGCCTTTGAGGCCGTTGGCTTTGTCTCGTCGCACTCATGCTGGGGCTGCCTGTTAGTGTTGTTGCTGTTGTTGTTCTGTCTGCAGTTGCTGTCGCAGTTGTTGCTGTTGTGTTGCCTTGTGTTGATTTTCGCCGAAAATGTTTTCTAAACATTGTGTACATTCTGTGAGGCGAAGACGCTGCTGCTGCTGCTGGCTCCAACTTGGAATTCCTGCTGCTGCTGCTGCTACTCGTAGTAGTAGTTGTTGTTGTTGTTCTTATTGTTGTTTTCACTCTTGTTGCTGTTGTCACACACACTCAGCTCGGGCCATGCCCAAGTTAATAATTTCTTTACTTTTATTTGTTTGCTTTACTTTTCAGCGCATTTTGTTGCTGTTGTTGTTGCTATCACTTTGTTGCTGCTTAGTGCAATTGTTGCTGCTGTTGTTGCTTTATTTGCATTGTATTTTATATTTGCATTTACGTATTTCTCATTTGTTTATGCCACACACACACACTTTGCCGCTTGATAGGCCTGTTTGTTGCTGCTGTTGTTGCTGTTACACTGTTGTTGTTGTTGTTGTTGCTGTTGTTGTGGGGAGACAGAGTGGAATTGAAACACACTGTAAAATCCATTTCTCATTGCCTTTAAGCACGCATCATCAACGCTAATTGACACGCATTTGTTGCTGCTGCCGCAGTTGATGTTGCTGCCGTTGCTGCTGCTGTGGCTGCAACAAGTGCTGCCGGCAGCAACCGCAAAGCGGCGCAACGTGCAGCAAATGCAAATGCAATTCAATTTATGTTAATTTAACGCTGCGGCTGTGGCTGCCGTTGCTCCTGCAGTTGCATGTTGCAAGTTGCTGCCGTTGCCGTAGCCGTTGCTGTTGCTGCCGTTGCTGCTGTTGCTGCTGCCGTGTCTTTGGCCACAAGCAATTTGCATCTTGTGCGCATATTAATTTACAGATATTTTCACTCTTGCCCACATTACTCACTACCCGGCCCCTGCTCTAACCCCTTCCCTTCCGCCCCCCTCTCGATTTGCCCTGTGCCGCCTCTGGGCTTGGCCTGTGCCATGTCTCTTGAGCATCGCTTTGGATCGGGTGTTAATTGTCCATTTAATTAAGTAATTTGCTACGCTTCCTCTGCTGCCCCCTCTGCCACTCCATCTACCTCCTTGCCTCTCTCTCTCTCTCTCTTTCGCTCTCCCGGAAGTCGTTGACTTTGAGGCAGCGCCGGAAGTGAAGCACAGCACGCAGCTTCTCTGCGTCTCTGCCTGCTGCACTTGACAATTGGCGCAATTGAAGAGCTGCAGCAGCTAAGGGAGCATGCAAATGCCGGAGAGAGAAAGGAAGGGAGAGTGTGAGAGGAGAATAAAGGGAGATCGGCTGAGATAGAGGGAGAGGTACATTCATTTAGAAGTTTGACACCTAAACGAGCTGAGTGCGCTAAATAGCGCTGCCTACAACGATTTTTCACGTCAAATCTAGCTTTTTTTAAGGGACAACAGCGGAAGAAATTTACTCAAAATTACATTCTTTATCCATAAGTTACAAGAAAGTTGATACACTTTCATTCTCACGTTGCTTATGCGATATTTTTCTAGCTTTTTTCACCGTTTATCTCTAAGCCAGATGGCTATTTTATGCAACTTTTAGCAACTTATTTGTTGGCCTTATTTTTGTTTAACTTCCCGTTAAAAACTGATTGATTTTCGTGCTCAATAGTTTGGCCCCACTGTAGCTAAGCTTATTGTCGTGTTTCCCTCTCGCTCTTTCCATCTTTCGTTTCGTTTCTTATGCCCATTGTCGCCAGTTTAGCCGGCATTATCAGCGTGCTATATGGCACACTCTATAAGGCATATATATACAAAGTTCTGTTTGTTGTGCTATATGTAAATATCTCCCTATACTCTGCTCTAGTTCTTCCCCAGCCTGCCTCCCCCCCCCCTCTCACTCAGTCTATCTCTCTCTCTCTCTGTCACTTTTCCATTATCTGTTGCTGCTGTTGTTGTTGTTGCTATCGTGCATTTATTATGCCCGCTATTTTCTTTCGTTCTTTCACTCAGCTGCGTGCTGTTTCAATTCCACTTTGTTTCACATGCGCACACTGTTCCTATGTGAGTCTGCGTTATCAATGAAACCACAGGGTGTTGTTGTTGTTGTTGTTGCTGCTGTTGCTGCTGTTGCTGCTGTTGCTGCTGCTCGCTATTGTCGCTGCCTTTATTCGCGTTAGTTTTCGCATTCGCATTGTTTGCACTTTTACTTAAGCGCTTTTATTAACAAATTTAAGCACACACACATGAACAGTTTCGTCCCCCTCGCCCTCTTCCTTTCTCTTTCACTCTTTCTCTCCCTGTGTGTGCGTTTAGTTATTGTACGCGTAATTGAGCTTTATTTCCGTTTCTGATCTCGGCTTCGTTGCGTTGCGTTGCGTTTCGTTTCGTTTCTTTTCTTTGCTTTGCTTTGATTTATGCCGAGTTAAATCGACAGCAAAATAAAAGAGAGAAGTACATAAATAAATCACAAAGCCGACGAAGGCATTCACTCTCTCGACTTGTTGTTATTGTTGTTGCATTCTCTTTTGATTGCTGCCGTTGTTGTTGTTGTTGTCGTTTTGCCTCATTTGTTGTAATCAGCAAGGCAATTCAATTTAATTGTAGCACATTTAACACTTTCACATCATTTTCATTGATTAGTTATACACACACACACACACAGGCGCACACTCGCACACACACACTCGCACGCACACACATATTCCAATTGGCAACGCCGTTTACCGTTCACTGCGCTCTGCACTGCTCGAAGCGCGGCGCTCGACTAAGCCGATCGCTCGTGCGAGTCCTGCGGCGATTCTCGCCTGCAGCAGCAGCCGCACGGGGCGGAGCAACGCAGAGACAGACAGAGAGAGAGCGCAGAGAGCCACCAGCAGCAACAACAGACACACAAAAACACAAACACGAACTACATACGAATTCGTCGTTACCAAGCGCTGCTGTAAGTATGCGGGATACCGAAACCGTTTCGAATAGGCGAACGAGAGAGCGCGCGCGAGAGAGAGCACGGGAGATCTTGCACGACGTGCGCTGCTTCCGTGTGCTGCTTGCGTACGCTTCGGGCATCAAGTTGCGACTGATTGCGCCCTGCCGGCGCTGCCATTGCCGCTGGGCACATTCGCTCGGCTCGGCTCGGCTCGACTCGCCTCGGCTTGGCTCGACTCTGGGCTCGACTCTGGGCTCGACTCTCTTAGCTCTTCAACCGGTTTAGTGCGCGCGCTCTCTGCGCTGGCGCGACGCTCTTTAGCCACACGCTGATTGGTCGCCATTTTGCCTGCGGTTGACTTGTTAATGGAGTCGCAGTCGTCGTCGGCTCGAGCCGAAGCTAGTCGTGCCTGTCGTTCGCTCGTGTCTTCGTCTTCGCGTCTTCGGCTACGGATTACTGTTGCTGCTGCTGCTGCTGCTGCTGCCTACACGCATGCGCGTTTCTCGAGGCGCTCTTTTTTATGATTTCAACTTAATTATGTTGTGCCACTGTGCCTGCCTGCCTGTCCAGCGTGCCTGCCCACTGTGCCTGCTCTAGTTGTAGTTGAAATGCGCGCGCTGCCCGCGCGTTTCATTAGCGTTTTATGGGCTGAACGTGGCGGGATGCGTGCTGCGCCTACGGCCAGGGGCGCGGAGGGGAAGGCGCAGTTTTTACACCTAAATTGTAACGGACTTTAGGCCGCTGCCCGCCGGGCTTATGATTTGTGGGGGTTGCCAATTATGGTCTGGCAACGCTGTCAACGTCGCCGTCTTCTCCGTTATTGTCCAGGCAGACAGCGCGGCGGCAACGACGACGACGACAGTGGCCAATTATAAGCGGACCGCGTGTGTATAAATCAAATTTAAATGCAACGTGGGGCCCAAAACAAAAGACTTCAATAGGCAACAAACTTGGCAATTACACGCTGCCAGTGGACAAAGTACAATGGGCATCGGACGAGACCCACAAGCAGCAGCGCGCAGCGGCAGCATCTTTTGTTGTTGCAGCAACAGTTGCCGTTGCAGCCATAGCTGTTGCTGCGGGGTCTGTCGCTGTTGCTGCTGCTGCTGCTGCTCATATTTCTTAGCGCGCATATCTAAATATCGAATCATGTCGCTGATTTGCTCTGCCGCACCATTGTTGCAACGGCAACATCGGCCACAGCAACATCGGCAACGCTGCCACGGCAACAACACACACTAAATCTCATTGTGCCGCAGTGTCATGTCTCTTGTTCGACAATAGATAAAACAAATTGACTTGGTGTGTGCCCAAAATGTCTTCTCTAGCCGGGCCAGGCCATTGCTCTGGCCAGCCGCAGCACCAACTGTTGCTGCCGTCCCTGTTGCCGTCTGGTCTAGGTGGGCGTGCAACTTGAAACGCAGCCAGCCGCCTTCGCCTTCGCCTTCGCCTGCGCCTTTGTCATCTTTCTGCACCACAATGGGCACTATCAGCGGCGTATCTAGCAAATCCCAGAGCGGCAATTGCACGGCGACAACAGCAACACAGCGACAGCAGCAGCAACAACAGCAACGGGCTGTCCAAATATGTTGCAAGTTGGTGTTATTCTTCACACGGCATCATAAATTTCACGTATAATTGACGCTTTCAGTTATATCAAAATTGGCTAAAAGGCGACGAACAACAGCAGCAACAACAGCAACAACAACAGCAACAACAACAACGTGTCGACTTTTGCGTTGGCGGCTCGCGTTGTGGACAGTTGAGCAGCGACTCCAGGGATTACATGAACAGCCTCTGGCTCTGTGTGTATGTGTGCAGGTGTGTGTGAAGGTGTGTGTGTGAAGGTGTGTGTGTGTGAGTGTCAGTGTTGTTGCTGTTCAGCTTGTCGAGAGTGAAGCTTACATTGTTGTCATGAGGCTAATAATAGACTGCGGCACAGTGGAACAGACGCACAGTGGAACGCTTAGACAGGTGTACAGTGGTACGCACAGTGAGTCACACAATACAGGTGTCTCACTCACTCTCACTCACTATCTCGCTCTCCGCGCACAACTGTGCTTGAAATTAGCTAACATATTTTCTCGCTTGGCTCTGCTTACTTTGTCGCTGTTGTTGTTGTTTTTTCTGGCCACATGCTGCCCCGGCACAGCTGCTCGAGTGCGGCACTTGAAACATGTTGCACGTAGACGCGTAGCACGCGCCATAAATACCACAATCCCAAAAATCAAACATATTGAATAATCAAAACGCGCTCACAGGCAGCGCAATTAAACGCGCCCTGCGCAGCACCACCCCAAGGCACCACAGCACCACCCCCTCGCGGACACTGCCCGCCTGTGGCATGCAGCAACCCTCTGCCTCGCTCATTAAGCAAACAATCGAATATGCTGGCAATTTCCATCCAGTTGTGGCTTGTCGAAAATGCCACACTCAAATTTTATGACAGATTTTTCAAGTGTTGCTGCGGTTGCATACCCTGTAAGGTACTGAGTGGGGTTAGTTTAGTTTGCTATACGGTTTATGTAAGTATAAAAGAAATGCAAGAGCCACATATACCCTGCAAAGTGCTAGAATAAGGTGTAGAGAGGCATTTGAGTTGGGTATACTTGATTTGTCTACCCGTTTAGTTGTATGTATTTTGAATATACCAACATACTGAAGGTTTTCATGCTAACTATACACTGTACTGTATAATATATATCAATAAAGTTTTATTTTATAGAGCAAACTAACTTAGAAGTCACTTATTTGCACAATAATTGAAAAATAAACACTATATTGATACATCTCCTGCAAATTTATAGTATAAGCTGCAGTTTATCAATAGAATAGAGGCTCTGCCCTCTTTATAATACGCAGTACTAAACATTTATAGCCTCTTGTCTGTTTACAGAGTATTTAGCAGTCGTGCAAGTGTTTTTTTACCAATGTACTGACACTGGCAGTGGCAACTGAGGGCGTTTTCACCGTGTGGTTAGCTTCGACAGCAGCAAACAGTCATATAAACAGACAGACATACAGACAGGCAGGCAGACAGATAGGCAGGCAGACAGACAGACAGACTGAGAGACGTGCAAACCGCTCGGCCTGTGGCAGCAAAACATTGCACGAGCTTAGTTGTTTATGAACCTTTTTATAGTCTGCGCTGTTTGGTCCTGCAGATTTATGCGCCATATTTTAAGTTGGCTCAGTGAATACTCTCTCTCTCTCCCTCTACCACTCCGCTCTGACAGTTATCGATAGATCTCTCATCGCTGGCGCATCCACCTGAGCTGTCAACTGGCTGGGAACCGCGCACACATGTTGCAGCGCGCAACATCAGCGATCTGCGCCGCACACGCCTCATTTAACCCAAGCCGACGCCCCTGAAATCTGCAAATTATCACACGAACAAAGGGGATTAATTAGGCCATAGCCTGCCAGGGGTGGCAAGTGATAGAGGGAGGGGAAGAAGCAGGGCGAAGGTATCGCTGTGCTCGTGTTGCCAATCGATGATGCGCGTGAACATGTGCAACTGCAACCGCGAGTGTCGTCGTCCCCGACGCCGTCTATACAATCTGCATGGAGTGCCCCCTCCCCGCGACCCATGCCCCTTGCTGCTCATGCATGCACGTGCATGTGTCATTTTTATGGCGCTGCTCGTGTTGCCATAAATCCATAACAATATGACAAGTACAAGTACTTTAGCGGCAGCTTCTCTCATGTGCAACATGTTTGCACGTTCGCGCCACAGACGCCCCAACTCTTGCCCCAACTGCTGCCCCAAACTGCTGTCCGCACCGTGTGCCCCATGTGGCATGGGCTACCTACCTTTTGGGTGATTGCGATCTGCAACCGCGTGCCTCGCCAGGATGATGCTCATTTGTGAGTTGCCTCCTGTTGCCGCCGTCTGCTCCTCATTTCGATGTGGCAACAAAATATTTTGCCGGCTGACATGATTTACATGAAGTGGCGGCTAGACGCACATTTTTATTACATTTTCGTGGCTGTAACTGCCACCCCGCCCGCCACCCCTATACCCCTCCAACCCCTTCTGGCGGGTTCTGCTTTGATTTTGTGTTACGCACCTCGACATGGAAAAGGCAACAGCTGTGCGGCACGCCAAGGGTTAACTTCGCCTAATCATTTATCATTTTTCGCCTTGCTGTTACCATTTTCAAGTGCAGCCCACCCCTGGCAGCACACTACCCTACCCTCCCCACCCCACTCCACTGCAGCACCCTTAGCCGCTACACAGCCCACAGACAACTTGTTTGCAATTAAACAGAACAATAAAAAGTGTGGCAAGTTCTTTTTTTCTATACCCTTCGCACTCTGAAACTGTTTACGAAAGGATACACACACTTGATGGCAGTGTGGTACAGAGAAGGTCAGTTTTGTCTTTTTCTGTTCGTATGAACGCGCCGATCTCAGCTAGTATAAAAGCTAGAGCCCACAAATTTAGCATGAAGGTTGCGTTATACCAAACCTAGTGCAAGCATATTTCAAATTTTGCTTATCAAACCAACGCCTGCACAGATCTATATAGTTAGTGTGTTTATAGAGCGTAATATTAAAGAAACAACTTTTAGCTAAAACACATAGTTAGCCAGCTGTATTATGCAACCATGCAGCAAATTTCAAATTAATTGCTTAATAAATGCGGAAGTTATGCACGTTTTACCTTTACAAAAATAGACGCAGGGTAGCTTATTGTCGGTTGCGTACGATTATACCTTTCATTACTTGCTTAAAAATTGAATAGATGTTGGTGGTGCAGCAGGCTGAGCTGCAGAGGGTGTTGCAGGCAGGGGAAGGTACTGCCTGGCGGCCTCCTCCTCCTGGCATACACTTGTCAGTGTCCGGATGAGTGTCGCCTGCGCCGGACTGCGAGTTAAGTCGACAGTTTAATTTGGCTTTGGAAAGCGCATTGAATACTCTAAGCGAAGATCGTAATCGTGAACGTAATCGTAATCCTCAGCCTAGGCACATCATTTATTGGATTTGCTGCGACTGAGTAGGCTTCATTAGGTTCTAATCAATTCGAGAAGATCAGGCATAGAGAAATTGTTGATCGTTTAGAGCGAAGAGTTATGTTAACATGGGGCAGCACAGCACGGTGGTCCCCAAGGGTCCCCCTCTCATTTTAGTTGTGTGTGTGTGCGTCAAAGGGTACAGAATTTTAACTAATTAAAATACCTATAAAGCCTGGCGGCCTGCTTGCCTGCCTGCTCGAGTCCTGCGGTGGCAACATTTTCAGCATTTCGTTGGAAATTTCCAGCCGAGCTGGAGCTGTAGCTGGATAAGCAACACGCTAACCCAATCCCAGCCGAGTTCCTGAGTCGCCGAGTCTCTGAGAGCGGCTACAAATGACTGTCAGACCAGTTTCGAAGACCTTCGAACGGCAAAAGATGAATGGTTTGGCTTCAGTTTGACTTGGACTCCGACTCCGACTCCGACGCGGAGCTGCAGTTGGAGTTGGAGTTGGAGTTGGCCTGGCAGGGCGTTGTTGTACTCCCTGACAGCCGAGAAGCAGAACTGAAATCGACAGCCAAGCGCTGTTTACAACTACAATAAGAGCCGAACAACCGAGAACAACAAAGAACAACAAAATCCCAAAAAAAAAAAAAAAAAAAAACCGAAACCGGCCAGAAAAACTCAACTCGTAGCGACTTGACTCGCCGCGTACTGAAATTACTGCGGCGCATCACTCCCAGCCGCAGTCGCAGTCGCAGTCTCAGACCCAATACCATTCCCCACCGCGGACAGCTGAAAAGGAGGCTGGAATTTGGTCGTTCGGGTTGGAGAAGCTTAAAACTTTAGCATTTTTAATTAGCGCGTTCTTTGTTTTCGTTTCGTTATTCGTTGCGTTTTTCACACACAGCGCCGAAATCCCGAAATCGAAACGATTCGAAAACGATGTTCGATGTTCTTATTCAGGTATTCCCTTTTGTGATTTGCGTGCCCTCTTGGAATGAGTCAGAACCCCAGGAAAACAAACTGGTCAACGGGGCTTGGGTAAAATTGTATTATGAGTGATGAATAGATACAGTTAGGGGAAAGACTTTTTAGTGTATTATAGACGGAGTGGGATATGGCAAATCTTCAATTCCTGGGTATAAGGTTGTTAGTAACCTGTAAGAGCCAGCATAGTAGCTTAAAAATAGAAAAACTATAAGATATGGTCAACCGATTTCAATGAAACTAACATAGAATATTTTATTTACCTATACAAGCCAAAATGCAGAGTTTCTTTGAGATCTCTTAAGAAACAATACAATTGTTTATATAAACATGCACATTTTGATAGTTTTCGATGTGTTTCTATGGCAGCTATATGAAATAGTGATTCGATTTTGATGAAATACATAATTAAAATGTAGAAAAATAAGATCTGCTGAGTTTGATTGAGATATATTGAAAAATAACAAAATTAGGCATATAGTTTCAATGACAACATTCAAAAATAGGAAGATTTAGTGTCCAGTTTCAACAAGATAGCTTCAAAACTAAAAGGGAATAAAAGAGAAATGATCAGGCAGACTAAAGAAGCAGGTTCGACTGCCCTGATTAGGCATATTTATTTCTAGTTAGTCTGTAACCTTTTTAATGCCTCCCTCTATACGCTGCACAGTTCTGCTAAAAATAGGGTATTCGAATCGATAGACAATTCACGGGGCAATGCATTTTTGCTGCAGTTGCTTCTCTGGGTAGTTGCTGCTGCTGCTGATGCTGTTGCTGGCTGTCAGGCTCGATCGCTGCGAGTCGACGCTTTTTATAGCAAACGATTTATAGCAAAATAGTCGACCAATTACGCAGGCATTCGCAGGCAGCAGAGCTAACTGTTCGACAACAAGATGCGAGGCAAGCTCAATACATAAATATCAATTACAGGTCCATAAATTTGAAACCAATTAGCCAAGTGAAATTGATAAGCCTCTTCGAGCTCTCGAGGAAAAGAACGCTGCAATTTTACTGAACGTTTTTGCCATCAACTGACAATGCACATCAAGCTGGAGAGGGTTCAAAGAGAAGAGTAGAGAGAGAGGGGACTATGCATACGACTAACAACTTAATACAAATTGAAAGCTCAGGAGGCAAATGTTTAGTTCTCACATTAAATGACGACGGAGCAGGATTTGGAAGAAGAAGGGGCACATGGAGGAGGGGCGACGAGGCGTAGGAGCGGAGTGTTGCCAAGCGACAGCAGCAGCAGCACCAGCAGCCGCGAGCACTACTTAACTTTTCGACACCCAATGAAATTTTCGCACATTACTGCCAAAAGTATCTAGATGCAAAAATATCTGAGCGGGCACAGGAGCGGGCAGTGGAGCCAGGCGAGCAGGCTAAGCCGTGCCTGGAGGGCAGCAGCTTGGCTGTGGCATGCAACGGACTGCCTGCCTGCCTGCCTGCCCGTTGGTATCTGCATCTGCTGCTGCTGCTGGTAGGCAAATGCAATTTATTATACGTCTGAGCCGGGCCAGACCGATGCAGCAAAAGATCGTGAAGCGAGAAGCGTGTAGCGGGCGAGGTGCAGAACCTGCGCTCGGGCCTGGGCTGCCGCACACACGCAAACCTTTTCTCTTTGCCGTTTTCTTATTAATACATTTTTAGCCTGGCCTGGCGAAGGTGCAGGAGCAGCACGGAGCAGCTCGCTCCACAGAAATCAGATAAAAAATGCTTCGCACACGATTAGGAATTTTTAATTAAAATATTTTGTACTGCTGTTTGTAGTTAATTTTGTACAACACACACACACACACAGACAGACACACAGACAGAGACAGTGGGAGACAGCGGGAGTAGCAGCAGCACCTGCATCGCCTTGTTGTTGTTGCTGCAGTTGTTTGTTGTATGCGTGTAGAACAGCAGAAAGTACCAGATCCGATTTCAATGGCAAAGGCAACGCGGCGAAGGCAACGGCAACGGCAACGGCGATGGCCAAGGGAGCCGGGCTGAATCCTTGCCGCCGCCGTTGCTTTTCGCTTTCGTGCCCAGTCTCGCTTCGGGGCAACATTTCAACCTGCCACTGCGGTGGCAGCATTGATGGGCGTCTACATGCGATTCTTTCCGAGCCTGCCACTTTTTGCGGCAGCCACAGCAGCAGCAGCAGCCGCAGCGTCGTTTAGCTTAACTCAACATACATAACCAGGCGAGGGGCGGGGCACGGCAAAGGCAGGTCGGGGCAGCGAGGGAGACTGCATCGATGATATATTTAGTGGCAGGCAAAACGAAAGACTTAAGCAACGAACTGGCGATTACGACACAGCATGGCGCGCACACATACTCTTATATAGACGGAGCTACAGACTCCACCCGGGCAGCGTCGCACGACTTTTGTCTGGTCTTTTTGTTTTTGTCGCCCCCCCCCCTCCACCTCCTCCTGCTCCCACTTCTTTGTCCCTGCCCCTTTCGCATTGTGTTTTGCGCGCAAATTGAAGATCGTGTTAAACGCTTAAGTCGTTTTTGCAGCCTCGACACATGCAGCACACACAATGCATCATTAGCGCTTGTGGCAAATGTGTTTGCCATGCACTCACACACACACACTCTCTCACACACGTTCAGTTTGGCTGCAACAAGTGCAGCGCAGTTCATTCGCCTCGTCCCGCCTCGCATTGATTATTGTGCGTCGTAAATTATGACTAATTGAAACTGGCAGCGACGACAACTGTGGCTGCAACATGTTGCAACATGCAAATCGCCATACAAGTTGCCAACACGCACGCCAATCGGCCCCATCGATCTGCTCCCCTCCCCTTGCCACTTCTTCTCTTATGACAAATACAAGACGAGACGAGTCACAGCATCCACACTCGCAATCACAGTCCCAGCCACAACTCACGTGCCCAGCATCCACAAGCACTTCTCCTCCTCTACCCCCGCCCCCTGCCACTATTTACACCACAAACACTTTGCGGCAATTGTCAACGCAGCTTAAAATGCAAAATGTGTCAAAGAAGAAAACACTCTGTTTAAGCCTCAGCTCGGGGTTTCTCTCGTTTCTCCCGGCTAAGCGAAGAAAAATGAGACTCAATTGAAGGGTAAATAAAATAAATTTACCTTTTGCGTGGCGTGAAAAAATGCGCACGCACTGATTTTGTAAATGAAGCAACAACAACAACAATCGCAGTGGGGGCGGCACACAGTCTTCACAGTCGCAGCAGACACACACCGTATGCGATACATGTACAAGTCGAGGCATTTACCAGCTTGAGTTACGAGGGCGGACACGACGAAGGCGACGTTCCACTTGTGTCACGAAATTTCGCTCAACTCTTTTCGGAACTGTCGAACTGAAACATGACAGTACCACGGGGGCCTAAGCAAGCGGGCAGGCAAGGGAAGTACTACAACATATGCACATTTCTCTCAGATCTTTAATGAAAGATTTTGCGAAAGTTTTAAAATTTACGAACTCTTGTTTTTTTATTCAGAATCAATCTAGAGCTCAAACCATGAACAAAAACACAACCCAAATGAGAATCTGATCATTTTTGAGGAAGTGATGAATATTGGAAATCTATGTTGGTCTTTTATAAGGAAGACCAGATATCTATTTGAAGCATGGATGGTCCAAAATTAAAATATTTGGAACCCCAATTTTTTGTTGCAGAAACAGAATGGAGCTCAAATCATGAATAAAATAACATTCCCTACGAAAATCTCATAATTTTTGAGAATGTTATGACTGTCAGAAGTCTAGGTGGGTTCTTCAGATAAGTCATTCAGGGAGCATGGACGGCCCAAAAAGTTATAATTTTTTACCCTTACTTTTTAACGCAGAATCAAGATCAAGATCTCAAATCATGAATATAATAACATTCCAAATAAAAATCGGATCATTTTTAAGAGGGTTATGACTGTCGGAAGTCTAGGTAGGTTCTTCAGAATGATAACCAGATTGGTCTCACAAGAAGTATGGGCGGTCCAAAATTTTATAATTTTTCTACTCTGTTTTTTTTAAGAAGAATGCAGATATATCTCGCAGGAAGCATGGACAGTCCAAAATAAACACTATTTTTTAACAGAACCAATCTGGAGGTCAAACCATGAACAAAATGATAATCCTGATGAAAATCTAACGATTTTTGATAAGGTTACGAAAGTGATCATTGAGCGCATTTACAATTATGACTCGACTCGCTTACAACTTTATTTAAACTCGTACGATAGCTTACCGAAACTAGACTGCTTTTTGGCAACTCTTAAGCCGTATAGCACGTATAAAGCACCAGCTAAACCGAAATACTTCTTATGGTTTAATTAAAAAGGCAATTTCCAGCTGGTGTGACCTTCTCCGCATGGCAGAGTTATATGTGGTTTGGCACTGTTCGTACATGTTGGCGAGGCACAAGAGACACTCTCATAAATCGTAAAACATAAACAATTCTCACCTTGAGCCGTCAGCTGGCTAGTTGCCCGGCGGGCAGCCGGGGAGCAGGCTGCACGTCGACGCCCATTAAGCAGCGCGACTATACGACGAGATTTCCATATGGCCAACTTGGCTAACTGACTGACTAACAGGCCAGTCAGTACGTTGGCCTGGCTAACTGGGCCCGCGCGCGTTGTAAACATTTCGACTTGTTTTTGCTTAGATCATTTTCCATTTTACAAACATTTCGTTCGGGGTCTCTTAACATGCATGTCGAGTGCGCGATTGAAGCCAAAGAAAAAACTGGAGCAGCGGCATTTTTAGCTGCAAAGCGGCTAAAAAAAAGCGAGTTTTAAGCGAGTTTCGGTCGTGCCTTTAATTGTGTGTTATTTTCGTTTCGATTTCGGTTTCAATTTTAATTTTAATTGCAGATTACGAGAGAGGCTGAGGGGCGGCACAGTGGAGGACAGAGAGAGGCAGCGATTAAGCATGCAAAGCAAATACGCTTCATTATGGGCCATTTTCCAACGCATGTCACTCACAGCGCTCGCATATTTCACTCACTCGCGGCGGGGATGCATGCAAAGCAGCCGATGACGTTGTAGGAGTCGCCTTGGAAGCGGGAGACAGCGGACTACAAGTGCAACGCATTCCCAGGCCGATTTCATCAAAATGATAAAGCAGACGAAGCCGCCGACCGAGACTGGACTGGACTGGGCTGAATCGACTGACTGAGCTGCCTGCGCTGCCTGACTGACAGGCCAGTGTCAGTGCCTACTGTTTGCTTTGACTCGGTACCCTCTTCCCCGTCCGCAACCCCTACCGACAACAATCGAAACATTTAAGCACTTTACGCTACGCTCCACTTGAGCTGCGTTACGTTTCACATTCGAGTGCAAAATCAACACACAAACAACTTTGGCTCAGGCAGGCGGAGAGTGGGGAGCGCAGAGAAGATTTAAATGCCTATCGCAGCGACACATCGACGATCGTCCATCGCCCATCGTCCATCGCCCATCGCCCATCGTCCATCGCCCATCGCCCATCGTCCGTCGTCCCTTGGCCAACAGGCAGAGTGCCGTGTGGGCCGTGGGCCTTGTCCGTGGCCGTTGCAGACGGTGGCACTTGTGTTTGGTATTGATCTAATCTATCCACGTTCAGCGCATGTATGCCGCATGTTGCCTGTCGCTGTAGCTGCTCATGTTCTTCTCCTGTTCTCCCTTCTCGTGCACAGCGCTGTTCTACTCGGTGGTCTGCATAATGACTGACCAGGCCAGAGGCAAGAGGCGACTGCGTTCGGCCCACGCAGCTTCAGGTGCAGCAATCCCCACCTCTTTCTCCCTCCCCATCCAACTCTCCACTTTACGTTCTTTATTGAGAAATTACCGCAGACAAAATGAGGTGTCAAATTTTAGTTTTGTTTGGCCGCGCAGTGTGCGCGCCGGCAAGTTCGTTGCCTAAGTCTTTTGCTTGGCCGCAGTTCGTTGCCTAAGTCTTTTGTTTGCCCCAACATATTTACGATGACAAATATGGCCAAGGGGCGCATTCAGAGAGAGTGCGAGCAGGGCAAGCATTCCCCCCTCCCTCTCCCTATCCACTGTAGCTGGACAAACACAGCCTCCGCATCAGGCAACGGCACCCAATCGACACCTTTGGCAAACAAAGCCTTAATGAAGTGCGTGAGCCAAGAACCCCACGAAGACGAGAGCGGGAGAGAGAGAGAGAGAGAGAGAGAGAAAGAGAGTGGCAAAGAGAGAGGCAGCCCAAATGGAGTGTGTAAATTATATGGTAAAATAAATACATAAAAGAATTCCAAGCCCGATTTATGCTGGCTTAAAGACCCAAGTTCTAAGTCAAATTAAAAGCAATTCGAAGACCAAATAGAAACCAAACTGCCAAAATATCAAGAAAGACTCGAGAAAGAGGGCCACGAAAGCAGCGAGACGGGACAAAACGAACGAACGTAACGAAACGAAGGGTAAATACACACATAAAACGCGGCTCAACGACAGTTTGCTCCAAATTAAAAAAGTATAAAACCATAAAGACGACAATAATGACAGCGCGTTGACGGTGACAACGACCATGGTGCGTCGCATGTTCTTGATGGTGACGACGACGACGACGACGACGACGACGACGATGATGATGATGATGATGATGATGATGATTATGATTATGATGTTGTTGCCGCTGATGATGCCGCTTAAGTTCCACGAGATGGCGTTGCTCTGACGCTAATGGGGATTGGGCTGTGGGCTATGGGTATGGACTGGGATTGGGATTGGACAGCGGGCTCACAGCACGATGACACAACCAAATGTCTTCTTTCGTGGCAGCGCAAAACAACTCAGCGAGGCGGGTGCGAAGAGTTGCAAGAGAGAGAGGGAGCGAGTTGTGGGTGCAGGATGGAAGAATTATCAATGCAATTGGTAAGGCAAAAAAATTTCTCTAGGATCTTTCATCTAGATCAATTTCAATTACTGTAAAATATCACTATAAATGAGAAAATCCAACTTAATTGAGATTCAAATCATATTATCATATTATAGTTTATTTATTTATATATATAATTTATTACTTATGAAACTAAAAACTATAAAACTAAACGCATTAATTATTTTCTTAGGCAAGCTTCGTTTTGAATTGTTTACTGCAACTGCATTAATCCTTCATTATTTATGATTCTATATAATACAACAACTTGAATTAGTTTATAGAATTATAATTCAATATTTATCAAAATTTGTATACATGTTGAAAGACTAAAGATATCGTGCATTTTCTCTGGCCAACTTTATCGCATAGTTTACTCTAAATGTAGTTAATTTACTGTAGCTGGACTACAATAAATACAAGCTGAATTTTAATATTATTCATAACGTATCTCGCAACTTCTCTGACAACCCTCGTCGCATGCTTGGTGCTGTTGCTTTTTTCTTTGTGATCTTCTTCTTTTCTGTCGCTGAACCTAATAATCCTCATGACTCGCATATCAAATGACAACAAATTTACTACAGACGTTCGCAGAGAAGCGTATGGCCAGCCGGAGAGGGAGGGGAGGCGGGAGTGTGGAAGCGGTCGTAGCAGTGTCAAATTGAGCGACAATGGGCGACAACGAAATACAAAAAATAAAAAGCGGGCCACAGTGGGACAGTGGCAGTTGCAGCAACTGTAACGTTTTGTTGCCTTTAACAACGACGTTTGTTCCCATTTCCCCCTTTTCCCTTAGCCCTCAACTGATCGATCCCTCTGTCGCGCTGTCCCTCTAACCCCCCGGCTCCGTGTCTTTCCCGCGTGTGTGTGTTGTGCATTTGCCGCTTTAATACCTTTTAACACTAATCGCATCGAGCGCAGCGCAATCAGTTGTGATGAGAATATAAATAAAAAACAACACAGGGAAAAACAAAAAACGAGAGGTGCCGAGTATGAGCCGAGGAGGAGCTGTGCAGGCAGAGGTATCTGAGCATAAATACCTACTATATCGTCGCTCTAGTCGCCATCGTTGTCGCTGAACAAGAAATAAAAATCGTTCAAGTTCTTTGCCGCGTCTCAAAACGGTAGAGCGCCCGTCCGGAACCCAAGCGGGAGACGAGCGAAGCAGGGTGCAGAGAGAGTAGGAGAGAGGTAGAGGCAGTCCCCACATCCAAGTTTTTTCGGGTGAGATTTTCTCACGTGTTGTTTGCATTGCTTTGTTTTTTTTTTTTTGTTATTTTTTTTTTTTTTTTTTTTGTATTTTTTTTCGATTTTGTTGCTGCTGCTGCTGGAAACTGGAGCTCCTCATCAGCATGAAACGAAGATTTTTATGAACGCAGTGAATTTTTATGTTTCCATGATGAACTGTGCACACGAGCACAGCCAGTTGGGATCCACTGGGCGGCAACATGACTCAGTGAACGTGTGTGCCAGCGCGGTTTGGCGAAGAAGGCACCGACTCCGTCTCCGTCTCTGTCTCCGATTCAGTTTCTGTTTCAGTTTCGTCTGTTTCCCATGTTTGCTGCCAGTTGACGGCATTAAAATCATCGAACAGGAAATTGCCACAAATTCTTTATGAGATTTACTATGTGTATTTTGGGGGCCCCTAATGATTTCTATTCGATTTCACACAGACACACAGTTTTCATATCTTCGCATTTTGTTTATCATTTCAGCACAGTACGTGGCCAGGCCCAGGTGAACGAGCAAAGTTCACAGAGGAAGAGACAGACAGAGCAAAGTAGAGAAAGACAGAGACAGGGATGGAGAGAAGAGAGAGAGGGAGAGCAGTTGCAACTGCCTGAAATTCCCGTGCAACACATGCGAAATCAGTAGATCACGAAATGAATGGCCATAAATACAATGCCAAACTGAATCCGCGATGGACAGACAGACAGGCAGACCAACAGACCGTCAGACAGACCGACAGACAGACAGACAGGCAGCGGGAGAGACTAGACACACACAGCCACATAAACATATAGACGAATGGGCAACATTTTGCCATTTAGCTCGATTGCAGTTGCAAACATGCGATCTTCAAGAGCTTCGATTGGCCTCAACAGCAGCAGCAGCAGCAGCGGCAGCATCCTCAGCAGCTTCTGCCGATCACAGCGTGCGTGTAAATGCCCGTTGCGGGAGATGCCGGGATGCAGTGCCAGATTGCCACTCTGTCGATGGGAAAAGAAGCAGTGTGCGAGCCAAGGTTCGACCCCGAAATGGTTCTATTCGAAGTTGCATTCTATGCAAATATGGCCGTGTTATAAAATAATTACACTTCGATTCCCTCGCTGCAGATTGATGCCACAAATGAGGAACTATCCAGGCAGTCATTGAGGAATTTCTCAAAATTGAGCACTACTCGAAAGGTTCTAGCAGTGCAGATTAAGCCGCTCTATTGTATCTATTGTATCAATTTTGCTTAAAACTCAGATTAAAAAGATTATTTATACAGCTCTACTTTATTTAAACAGCTTAACTGCATTATTTATCGATGAATTTTGACAACTATCGATTGTTTCAGACCCGCTTTCTTTGTGAAACTCTATATAACTACAGCTTAGTCTTATTCTGGCTACATCTTGCTCTATATCTATGACTTTCTGTTTATCTGCAAGCCTATCGTTTAATTAAAAGGAATACCTGCTAGATCAATCGATAGTTCGTTGTAACGGCTTAAAGTAATCGCATTTTCCTGCAGTTTTCATCCCGCTTAAGTTGCGCAATCAGTTCAATACCCCAATAGGCAGGTAGATCACGTACTTTCCCTATATCTCTACTCTACTCTGCTGTGTGTTTTTATGGGCTTCAAACAAAATAATTCCGTTGCACGATCATAAAGTGGCGGCTAACCGATTGTCGATTGTCCATCTGGGATAGTGGAATGAGAGAGAGGGGAGAGTTTGGCTGCTGGAATCGCTGGCAAAGCAATGTGCAGGCCAATGGAAATGCCAATGCCAATGGCGGCCATAAACAGCATTTTCGCAGCCCTCTGACGACACCCGCTGTTCGCAGCAGCAGTAAAAAAACGTTGAAAATTAATTAATCTTCGCATGCAACTAAATTAACGCATGATTGCAGCAGGCCGCAGAGGCCAGAGGCCTCGAGCTGGACCTGAGCTGGAGCTGGAGCTGAAGCTGCCCCAAGCCAGTGCGTCTGTGCCGAGGGGGATTTATTACATTTATCGGGCAATCGAAACGCGAGTCGCGAATTGCGAATCGGGAATCGCGCATCGGCCAGTTGAAGATTTATATATGAATCTTTATTAGTTTTTGGTGGCCCATGCGGAAGTGGCAGCATGGCGCTTGAGCGGCAGAGCAACTGCTGCGCGCTGGGCCAATTAAACGACTCGTTGCAGTTGCAATTTATGCGACTCGCTGACGGTAATGAATACAACAGCGGGGAGGGGGGGTAGGGGCAGGCGAGGGTACTGAGCCACGACAACGATGACACCTTTGGCCAGCGACGACAGCGACAGCGACATCGACGACGACTGACAATGGAAATCATCAATTAAATTAGTTAAAGTTGCTCGCAGAACATTTGCAACTGTAAAGGGAAAGAGAAAGAGAGAAGGAGGGAGGGAAAGAGACAGAGGCAAAGGCAGAGGCCGAGACAGAGTTAGAGCTAGAGTCTGGGACAGAGCCAGCGGCGGAGGGAGAGCAGCATTTCGAATGCAATTGCGGCTCATTTGCATTTTGGCCAACAGCAGAGGCAGCCTGCTCTGGAGCTCTGGAGCAGCACGGGAGCCTCGGTAGCTCTAGAGAAGCATCGGCAACTCATTTGAGTGTTAAAAATGTCTGTAACATGCGCTCGGCGAATGTTGCCTGTTCGTGCCTGGTTATGTGTTGCGGCTTGTAAATGATTGCGGCCACGTTTGTTGCCTAAGTCTTTTGTTTTAAATATTAAACGGGGCTACAAATCGTTGCCTGCTGCTGCCACCGCTGGCCCGTTTACTGCTGCCTGCGCCGTTGCCACAGCGAATTTGTCATTTTTCCCGCGGTTTGGCGGCTCATTAGTCAGCAGCCTGTCGCACATTTTCGTGGAAGCTTCCCCGTTCAGGCTGAGTCTGCTCTGCTCTGCTCTGTGTTCCTTATGCCAGAGGCGGCCCGGACAGAAAGCTGCCACGCGATGACAAGCCAGATTAGAGGCAGCAGCAGCAGCACTGGCAACGACACTGCCCCAACCGACGACGAACGACAGACGAAGGACGACGGACGACGGACGACGAGGCGACCCACTAAATGTGTGCCCAGCGAGCAGCACGGCGCGCCAAGGGCTTGACACTTTCTGTGGTGATTTTAATTAGAAACAAATGTTGTTGTTGCCTCGGTCCACTCGGTGGCAGTCAGTTGTTGGCCAAGCTTAACAAGCAGCAGCGACGCGGTTCGCACGCCTCAATCTCTCGCATGGGCCCGTGGGCATGGCTTGTGGACAAGAGCTAATGTGCTAGGCAAATATGCAGTTGCCCGGCTGGACACTACTCCAGCACTTACCACTTACCAGTCGAGAGTCAAATTATAATTTCATGGCTTATAAAACTCATATTTGTGCTGCCTTTGATGGAATTTACGCGTGTGTCTGCGAGTGTGTTTATGCCTGCGTGCGTGTGTGTGCCTGCGTGTGTTGTTTGTGTGTTAAACAAAACGTAACTAAAAACTTTTTTCACGCTTCTTTGTCTCTTGCGCCTTCTCTCTCTCGACGGTGTTTTGTTGTTATACCCGCCAGGCATAGAGCAAAGGGGTATGATGACTGTGTGTCAACCGGAGTATATATTACCGATCATACAAAACAACCTTGATCCTAGAGTCTTTCAAAGCCTCTCAGTCTTATTATTGCTCTCGGCCAAAATTAGCTTTAAGATTTGCCACGCCCTCTGCTGTAACAACGAATTGCAAGCGTAACTCAAAAGCAACAATGTTAGTTTTTGGTATACACCACAACAAATACCACAAAAATGTTTTCTGTAAGTTTGTTAACGGATAAGGAACAAACAAGTTATTGAATATTAAAATCGAGTGTGTAAACATGCGCAGCCGCCTAAAAAGTATGCAATTCCTAGAAAGTATTGAATTCAAATTAGGCATGCAGGCTAACAGTTAGCTAGCGGGTATACAATAGTCGAACACACGCAACTGTTGCTTTCTCACTTCGTTTCTATTTACTCGCAGTTGCCGCCGACGCCGACGCCGCAGCCGTCGCTGGGCAAACAGATTTTAACGCTTAAATGCTAAAAATCACTGCCAGTGCGAGAGACAGCGAGGGAACCAGATGGAGAGAGACGAAGTGGGACTGTCAGAACAAAGCGTAAAGAATTTCTAATTAGAAATAAGACTCCAACTTCACGGCCAGCCCCAGTCCCGGTCCCGGTCCCGGTCCCTGCGCTGCAAGCAACCCACAAATTGCAAAGGAAAACAAAAGCGATGTTGACTGCACAAACAGCGCGTCGTTTGTGTTTGTGTTTTTGTTTGTGTTTGTGTTTGCGCAAACAATTCGCACTCAGCGCACTAGAAAATGAAGCCAACTGACCGAAGCTCGAGCTGTGCGAAGCCAGCCCGGTTGGGGAATGTAAATAGCCAGCACAAGGAGGCGTGCAGTGGATACAATACAATTAAAATTTAATGACAAAAAGGCGGAAAATCGTTAAGACAAAACAGCGGAAAACGCAGCGCCAATTCAACTGCCAAAACAAGCCAAATTTGGCCTTTTCCAAATTGCCACAGCAGCAGCGTATGCCATGTGATGTCCAGTCTCGAGTATCTACTACAACAACAACCAAAGTCGACAGCGACTGACAGTAAATTCGATTAAACCGCAAATAGGTTTGTCCGATTAACTCAAGCATGTCGTGGTCATAGATTGAACAAGCACAGTACACAGTGCACATTGCACAGTGGTCCACAGCTATGGAGTTATGTCTTAAGGTCTTAAGGTCTAAATAGTATTTTGTGTTGCATACTTTGTGGTGCCGCATCGTTTAGTCACCAAACATATATTTTAAATAACTTCTTGGTTTGTAAACCGGATGCAACCAAATTTACAGAAATCATTTGTGTGGTATTATTTGTTGAATATGCAAAAAATAAACATTATCGCTTTAAAAATACGCTTACAATTCGTGTTTTGCCGCAGAGGGCGTGGCAAATTCCACAAAAATAACACTTCAACTTTGGTAGGCCTGAGCTATAATGGTATCAATCGAGCGTATATTTTTCGAATAATCAAGAATAGAAATCTGGGAAAATACTGAAGTTTTTTCTGGAAAATTTGTCTTAGTTTTCGCCTGCGCATTCCACTGTACGACGAGTCATTTGGCGAGGCGGCGTAATTTATGATTTCATTAAAAGAGCGCGCTTAATCGCGCACAGAGCCTGAAACTCGAGACCCACTCGCAATCCTGGCCAGCCCAAGCTGGCCATCCCGGCCCATCGTTATGGCCAATTTATCCGGTACACTGGCCAATAAGTGGCACAATCGTGCGGCTTGTGGACGCTTTTTGATTGAGCAATGATCGCATTGGGCTCGATATGCCAGTGAGCCATGTTTGGGGGAGGGCTGAGAGTGGCTGAGCCTTGTTACTTATCAATTGTATAGCTGAAATTACAAGTTGCTATAAAAATCAAACGCATTTGCCATAAAATAAGCTCGCAAATCGCCGCCCAACTCACGTTCTGGGTGAAATAAAATAAAGTTGAAAAAATCGCCAACTTTTGGACGAAAGAATCGAATAGAGATTGCAGGAAAAACAACAAGCTAACAACATGTCGAGAGAACTAGACAAAAGAATACCCTGCATATGCCCAATATTCTTTATTCTCTATTGCTCTTTCGCTTTATTAACATTAGCTACTAGTCGTAATTACCGATTTGCTTGTTTTGTGGGCGTGGCAACCAAAATTTAAAGTTAACTTCAGTAGCGTGTGTTATACAATAATTTTAATGCCAATTTTGGTAACTCTAGCTCTTCCAATAATTGTGTTCGAACAGACAGACAGACAGGCTCAACTACTGATGCAATCTGATCCCAATGCATTTGCACCAACTTAGTATACTCTTTATGACAACTAGCAATGCTCGCAGGGTATATTCAGCCAACCAACCCGAGAAACGGTTGAACCAGCGAGACACTATTGTCGAAATCGACTCACGTATTTGGTGTTACACTTCTGTTGTTGTCGATCTGGACCCGAAGCGCACTTCGTGCGGCCAAACCAAAAACTATATAAACTCCATACATATATATATATATAAATGGAGACATAGCGAGAGATGGAGAGAGGCGAGGTTGATGATGGCATCCATGTTGCAGCTCCACTCCACCTACCTCAAAGCGCAACAGCGACGCCGACGACGACAATCGATAGACAAACGTTTTGCTTGTAGTTGGAGTTGTTGTTGCTGTTGTTGTTGTTGTTGTTCTTGGGGGGATTGAGAGGATTGGGCTACCCGCTGCATTATAAATCAAACGGAACTAAGCAAAACAAGCGAAACGGTATTGTTTTCAATTGGCAAGCAGGACGGGGAGGAGTTCACAGTCCCAGGTTCCTGCCCCTTGCTGTTGCCCTGGCCGATGACTCCAGCTGATGGCCCCGCAACGGTTCAAGTTGCCACTGCAACGCTGACAAGTCGCGCACAGGCTACAGTGAACGCTCGCTAAAACTGCCAGCCATCTCTCCCCCCGACAACTCTCTCGCCCTTTGACCTTTTTATGTTGTGCTCAAATCAAATCGCGACTTTTCTTGGGCGATGCGAGCATCACGCCCGTCGCTCGATGTTGCCTCAATTAACCCCATTTTGTTATTGCTTTCCTCTTGTTGTTCCATTACACTCTGTGCCGTCCATGGGAAAAGGATTCAAGACGATGTGTCTGTCATAGACAGAAGCTGGAAGCTTTCAATGCATATCGTGGCCTATCGTATATCGTATATGTTCTTGATTTATCTGCAATGATTCTTATGAAACTTGAAAACACACTTTGTATATATATATATATAATATATATTGTATTATATATATATATATTGTATTTTGCCTCAAAGTTACAATAGGCTTTCTTTTCGGCTTTTGTTTTGCTATTTCTATGCTGATGTTCGACAACCTAAGGAAATCCTGTCAGCTCACATCGAAGCTCGAATATCCGATTAAAAGAAATACAAAAACGACAACTAATTTTATCTATTCTATTTACAGTTGACCATGGCTTATGATATATCATACCCTCTGGCAAACGTGAGTAGTCCATCTGGACTAAATAAACGAGAGAGCCATATGGTCTGATATGTAACTTCGACATTCTGATTCGAACAGCTTTCTTGTCTGACCATATGGGAAATGCCCTTCGCTCTCCGATGCGACATGGGCAGAAAGATTCCCCACTGCGACGCAATCATCAATTACGTCAACTACTTGGAAATCATCAATTGTTTGCCTCCAGACGAAAATAATATATTGATAACGGTAATAACGCCTTTATTGGTATTACTAATTTGGATGCTTCTGCTTATGACAGGCGTGATTACGAAGGTTTAGTAAGTGCACTAGAAAACTAGTATCGATTCTCGTACATATATGTAAATTTATCACAAATCGCAACACTTACAGCCTGCAGCCCATGTTGATGGTGATTTCGGTAAAGTTGCGTATGAATGAGTATTTGGCGGGAATCACGCTAGTCTCATTCGTTAACGCAATTCCCGATCTCATCGCCAATATGTTAGAAGTTCGCTCCAAGTCGGCGATCTTCACAAAGACACTCAGCAATTGTGTGGTCGACATTCTGCTGTGCGGCGGCCTTGTCTGCTTTCTGAAACCCTTCAAAATGGACGGCTATTGTTTGGTACGGGATATTCTGTTCCTGGTCCTGGCCGTGGAGCTCAATAATACTGTCATTACGAGTGGCAGTACTGTAACCGTTGTAGAGTGCATGGGTAAGTTCGGCAATTATATATTTTTTATCCTGAATGAATATCCAGCTAATTTCATCAATTTCCGCGATAAACAGATCTTTTGATATTTTACGGAATCTACCTAGCCATCCAAATATGTGATCTAGTTTTGATGCGTTACAGTATCAAGAGTGAGTGAGAGAGATCGTAATCGAAGCTACAAATTTCCTAACCTAACCTGTTTGCCATTGCACCTTCTAACCTGTCGCAGCATTACACGAACAGATTATAGAGCTAAAAAAAAAACCGTTTTCTATTGAACACAATAAAAAGCTAGAGACAAAGATGCATCGTTATTTACATCTGGAGCATCATGAGGAACTAGTCGTCAAGAAGCCAACTCTGAATGCTGCAAAATGGATGAGAGACCTCGATCCTAATGAAAAACATAAGATAAACTCCGAAAACATGCACGCGTATATGACGCGTTTTTGTCTTCACAATAAGAAGAATCCCAGAAATCTCTTTCTAGTCAGCGATTTCTTCGAAAGTATAAACCCCATAGATGAGATGGAGTGGAAGCTGAGTGGTTGGCTCGTGCGGTCGTTCATGATTATACGTGTCCCCATATTATTGATCATCAAAATAATGATTCCAAATATTGATCGCGACGCAAACAAACATAGTTGGTACAAGCTCCTCAACTGCATACAAATCGTCACCTGTCCCTTCTTCGTGATTACCGCATTACATTGTAAGTGCAAAGTTCAAGATTATGCAAAGATCGGGTCGGATCTAACCACCAGCCCTCTCCTCTCTGCATAGCTATTGTTGACAAAAAACACTCAGGTTGGTTTATCCAATTCAACTTTAGCTTATCCGCATGTTCGCTTTTTCTGACGATTCCTTTGGCTTTCTACGTATTCTTCACTACACGAACTGATATGCCGCCCTCGTACCACTCCGTAAGTCCCACTATATTATGCATATATTATCTTATCTTATTTTTACTTCTGTTGTTCTAGATGTTCCTTTTCTTGAGTTTACCATGTTCATTCACACTGATATTTATTTGTACGGTCGAGTTGGAAATACTCTGTGAGGTACTGGGAGGCTCGTTCCAATTAAAAAGCGAATACATGGACGTTACCATTTTTTCCGTACTCAATTCCTCAATGAATTCTTTCGTCATAATCGGCATGACCATGCGGGGGTACGAGAAGATGGCCTTTGCGGCCGTTCTCGCAGGACCCTTTTTCTGTAAGGCTATCTAAAGTTTGATTGAGCTAATGGTTGTTGAATTATGTAAAGATCTGTTTTATCTGATGTAAAAATGATCTCTGTCCTTCAGCTCTGGCAGCTAACATGGCGGTTTCGTTGTTCTTTAACCCGAATACACGAGAACTTGGTTCGGACAAATGGTTGATCGGGGAACACGGCGAAACGTGCTACCTCTTTTTCATGATGACCGCCGGAACCACACTGTTGTGGACGTCGATTTTCAATTTCGATTCCCGACGATCGGGTGGCATTTTCTCCTGGCTACTACTCTCCCTCTTCTTCCTCTTTTCCACCCTAATCGAATTTAACTACGTACACTCCTTCTCAGTGGATGACAACATTGAAGTGGTCTAGGTAAATTAATTGCAATTGCAAAACATAATCTATGTAAAATTATATATTTTGTACAATCCAAAGAAAACAAGAAAGAGAACTTTCTGGGTTGTTCCAGTCTTCAAAGATTGCTAAGATAATCTCTAACATAAGCACATACATACCTTGATGACTTTCCTGTCGGGCGTTCCGCGGTTTAAGAGTGTAGGGCTTGAATCAGTCGAGTCCACAGAAAATCTCTATGTGTCCTATGCTTAGCCAGAAAAAGTCACGGCTAGGAAAACCGCCAAATGTCAGGCTCTGCCCAGACGAAGCCGAGTCGAGCCCACCAGGCAGAGAGACCCCACAAAACGATGTCTAATTAAAACTGGCCTCGGGTGGGACCCCTCCCCGTGCCATGCTGCTGATGCAGACTTAAGACTACTGGAATTTCGCTGGTTCGGACGATTGTGTTGACCTGGTTTTTCGGCTGTTTTTTTTTGCCTGGCCAAGAGGCGTTGCAGCCCGCAGTGAGGTTAAGTGAGGTTATGTTATTTGTCAATTTGTTTCTCCCTAACTAGCGACAAGCGCTGTGGTTGTTCGCTGTCTTCTGCAAAAAGCAACAAGGTTATTAGGGTTAAGCCGCACTCTTTCGATTCCCAACACTCCCACCATATCGCAGGCGGACCCCGTCCCCCTCCAGCCCCTTCAGCTCAGCTAGCCAGCCGCATGCGACATCATTGTTTAAACATTTCCCGCTTGCCATAATTTTCAATCACATTAACTATGCGATCGGAGGCGAAACGAGCGAAGCAGCTTGTATCACTTGTCAGCACAGCCGACAGACAATAAAATCCGAAAACTTCAGATGTGTAATAAACATCGATAAATATCGCTGTCGCTGATCCGTTGCTTTGTTTGATCAAAATTTTTATTAATTTAACAATAAAATGTTTATGCAAATCGTCGGGGCGTAAATCTTTCGGCTTTTGCCGTTTGCCCCAACTCAAATCAAATAGCAATTATAATAGAGCCAGATCGGAGCGGAGCTGCGAACATGGAGGCTAATGAAATTATAAAACAAATGTGCCTCATTATGGGACATAAATGCCATTAGGAATTCAAATTTTTCGAAATGCTTATAAATTTCGCACAGCTTGCACAGATAAGAGGAGGAGGAGGAGAAATCCGATCCGAACCGAACCGAACAAACTGCTAAATTTTGGTTGGTTATTTAGCTTGTTTAGTATGCATCTAGTATATGATATGTTTTAGCGATATTTATGTGACAGTCGAAACTGGAAAACAAGCAACAAATGTCGGTAAAAAAAATAAAAAGCCAAGAAAAGATCTCCATGAATTATCGCATATCTGGCTGCGATCTTGCCCAGATTTTGCTATCGCCGTGCGGTTGTGTGCTGTCTTAGCCCTGAGCTAGAGCCGAACTTGGGGAAATGAATGTGGTGTGTCGCGCTGTGCCGAATCCAATCATATTATAGAAAACGCCGAATATTGAGACGGCCCAATAAAGTGCACAACTTAACGGCGCTTTTATGTCGCCCCCCTAACAATAACAACAACAATATTTTGTCGCTTATTTATTTGCATAAATGTTTTTTTAATTTGAATCTACGAGCCTGAGGCGTGCCTCGCATCGACGACCAGCTCCCTCTATTCGAATAATTCACACCTCGTTCTGACGCGCAGCACAGCGGGTATCTGTCTGTCCCTCCCCTCCTGCCCCTCTCTCTCTCTCTCTCTCTCTCTCTCTCTCTCACTCTCGCCCCCTCGCGTCTGCGTGCGGTCTGAAATGTCAAATTTGAGTTCGATTCGAGTGACGAGACGAGAATTTCTCACGCTCAGCGATGTGAGAAGACAGGCTACGTACATATGTTTGTGCAGTTGCAGAAATTGCTAACAAATTATTAATACTTTCCCAGTTGGTAACACCCGTCCTAACCCCCCTCCCACCCAGCAACCGAAACCCAAGTTGCTTTCTTTATGGCAAATTAGTCGCGGCAATAAAATGCCAAAAGTAAGACTATTTATAGCATGTGTTTGTGTGTGTGCGTGTGTGTATCTCTGTATGTATCTCTGTGTGTGTGTGAGCTAAGCTGCAAAAAAGTGTAATAAATATAAATGCAGTATGCCCCATGCAAATAGCAAAACGGGCGTAGCATAGACTACTATGGCCATACCCACCCCACCCCCCTCCTCCCACACTGGCTCCCCCCTCTGCACACCTCAACCAACACTGCTTGCACCGTCTGTGCCAACGGCCTCGCAGATAGTCTGGAAAATCGTTGTTATTATTTATTGCCGCCGATATTTTTATGTTCCGCCGAAGTCGTGACTTGGCCAGGTCGAAGTCGGAGCTGCAGTTGCCAGTCGGACGTCAGCGTGGCCGTCGACGACGACGACGACGACGTCGCAGGCAGCAGCCGGTAGGTGTGTTTGCTGCTGCTGCTGATCGCTTCTCAATGAGCACGGTTCTGGGAAGGCTCAGGCTCAAGCAGAACTACGTGAAGAATACGTTTGAATCGGACGTCAAGACGCAATGGAAGTGACTGCCACAAAAATCGACTAGACCAATCGAAAAGACATTGCTGTCAATGCGTTCAGGCTGCAAAATGCAACACAATCGATAATACCAATAATTATAATTGTTTCTTTTTACTACCGATTGGTTTTTTTTTCTCAGGTTTTACTGCAAAAGTTAAGAGTGATTGCGCTTGAGTAAAGCAATAATCGAATAAATACAAAATCAACTTTCCTTAAAAAGCCAATGTAATCGATAGTAACGTTCGCTTAGTTCATCGGTTAATCGAAAGTGTCGAAATTGAACCATACGCAGAACTAGTTCGCACCCAAGCTGTCGATTCGAATTATTCAGTTACACACAGGCCGATGAGTAGACCCTCATAAGCATGCAGAGACGTGCTCCAAGCGGCATGTGCGTCCGGTACCCTATGAGTAATGCGTTCGGCTTTGGGGAAGTAAGCACAACAAGACGACGCTGGATTACACTCGGGAATAGAATTAACAATTGACAACTGATTGATGCAATGCGTGTGATAAGTCATATACAATTCTTATATTTCTATAGCAGGCACAGAGTATTCATAGAACGTCTAGCCAAGTCAATTCATCCAGATGCGTCTGTATGAACACGCAGATCTCAGCTATAAGAATAGTTAGAGACTTCAAATTTGGAATGCAGATTTGTGTATATACTACACAGACTGCGAGTATTTCAAACCCAAGCTCCGAGCTCAGGTCAACCGATAATTTGTGATTATTGAGTGTAGTATTTGAATCCTGACAATCTGCATGGGCAAACATATAGATAATTAGTATATAAAGCCATTCTCTTAACTTCGTTAAATTAAACCAAACCAATATACTCATACCCATCTCCTGCACTTAGATCTCCTGCCTGGTCTAGTCGCTATACTTCCTTCCGGTAGTGTATACCATATAGTATACCATTTAGTTATTGAATTCTTTATGAACTTGTCGACATTTGCCGATGTCGTTGACGTTGCGACGCGTCTTCGGCGTCGGCGTCGTCGTTGTCGTCGGGTTAGTCCGATTTGCTGGACACGATCGAGACAAAGTCGCTTACTTTCGCTTGGTCATGAATATTAAAGACATTAAGTAGGAACAATAACATGCGAGTGAGGAGGGGAAAGGGGGCAGAGAACGGGCACATGACGGGGCAAAAAACCCTGGGCCGTGCAGGGCTGCAGGCTTAACAGGGGAACAGAGGAAGCAGGGGAAGCAGGGGAACGGCCCAAAAGTTCTTGAGATTGTCGGTTGCTGCCGGTTGCACTTGATGCTACTTCTCTGCCGGCTTTATGGGCTTGTGAAAATGTCTGCGCATGTCAAAAGCAGCGTCATACAGCGTGCCTGGAGGGGCAGGCGGAAGTGCGACGCGAGGAAGAGGGCAAGGCAGGGGTAGAGGCAGAGTAGGCAAGGATTTCGTGTCGTTTTGTCATCGCATGTTCGTTCGTTTGTCCAAATGAAAACGTGAGCTCCTCTCCAGCTTCGATCGGACTCCTCCCTCGTTCGACTCGCCCGCCCCTCGCTGGCCTTATAAATATGCATTTCGGCCAGAGATCGGGATGCCGTTTGTGCTTTTTTTCCCCTCTTTATTTTGCCATATAATTTAAGCAACGAAAGCCCAATAAACAATGCCTCTGCCGCTGTCGCAGTCGCTGCTGCAGTCGCTGTTGCAGCCGACGTCGACTGAAGTTGCAATTTTGTTGTCAACGAGACGAGGCGGCAAGTCGCAGAGTCGCAGAGCCGCCGCTGCGATCGACAGCCAAAGATGCCATCAAATACTTGAGAGTTACAAGCGGACCCCTCGATACACTCAGTGGCGGGGGAGGAGGGATGCTGGGCAGGGCAGAGCAAGGTACCATGGTAGATGGTAGATGGCGAGCACATCATTTTGATTTAAACTTTCATCTCGGGCCACTTGAGGGCCATCAGTAACGATGCCGCCGACTGTGTCAAGTGTGGATGAGCGAATGGATAGACAGAGGGACAGCGGTACAGTGGGACGGACGCGTCTTTACTTTGCCACATTTAAATCTCTCTCTCTCTCCCTCTTTCACTCTCGGCAGTTTCGATAATCATTTGGGAAATCGTTTAGTCTCCGCACTTTATAGACACATATTTTACATATGCCCCAAACAAATTCCCGATCATTAAACCCAATTGCCCCGAGAGACCCTATTCTATACGATTATTAATGATTTCCGTTCAATTTTTCAGAGCTGAATGTATAGTGCAAGGTCATCAAAAGACGTGTTGATTACCAGCAACAGCAACAACAATAAATTAGGGACGGACAACCCGCGGTTAGCCAGACGCAGAGGTAAAGGTGTATACCCTACCCCGCAGTACCTGAGAGATGCCTGCTTACCAACACACACACACACACACACACACACACACACACACACACACACACTCACGAACTATCGCATTAACATATCCAGACTATAGTTCGATAGGGTTTACACTTCGATCTATTATAATTTCTCAATTTACGAGTCTTAATTGTGGTACGGGTATTTTGGGTGCGACCCACAGGGTACCTTCTCTTACACAGTATCTGATGGATTGCGTTGGGTCTGCGCTTTATATGGTTAAATATGGTCTCCATGTACAACGCACTTTACATACAACACACGAACACCCAGGCACACACACACACACACACCTTGGTTTACCGACAAGGTAAATCGCATCGGGGTTTATTTAACACACACGTTTAAAAAGCCATCGATCGATCTGTTTGTGGCCAAATCTGTCGATTCATCGAGCGTTAATTTCACAATTTAAATGCTGAAAATTGAGATGACGATCAGAGTGCGATATCATGGAAACAGTACGGGATGGCATCTTGTTGAAAGTATTAGACAAAAGATCGAGTAAAAACGAAGATCTGATGATTTTTGACAAAGTTATGGCTTTTGGAAGTCTAAATTTGTGAAGGGAGTAGCTCGGAAGACATGGAAGGTCCAAAATCCAAATGTTAGGAGCCTTATTTTTTGAAGCTAAGTCAATCTGGAGCTCAAGCCATGAATTAAGTGACAATCCAATCAAAAATCAGAGAAATTTTCACAAAATTATGACGGTTGAAAATCTAGATAGGTTTTCCCGAACGAAGAGCAGGAAGGTGTTTCAGGGAGTTCCAAATTTGAAATATTTTAGTAGCTCGCTTTTTTATGCCAAATCAATCTAGAGCTCAAACCATGAATAAAATGAGATTCTACAGGAAATTCATGAACAAATGGGAATACAGACTAATTTTGACCAAGTTCTGACTAGGTCTAGGTAGGTCTACTTCAGATCCCTGTAGCTTTGTTCTGATAGTATGAGTAGTGCACGTGTTTTCTGTTGATCCCCTTGCTAGAAGCTCGTGTATCTCACTGTCTAGCTTCTTCATTTTGGAAACTTGAGAGATGCGCATTCAAAATTTGCTGGAAATGCAATTTATGTTGGCCATGATTGTGGCACAGGGCTGCCTATTGCCAGTGGCAGTTGCCGTTGCCTTTGAGGCAATGAGTGGCAAATGTAATGCAACACTAATTGGCCGCTCATGAGGCGTCTAATGCCAAATGCAACCAGGGGGCGACTGGGCCCGATGCCGACGTTGGGCAGACAATGGCAGAACGCGAATCCGAATCCGAATGCGAATGCGAACCGGAGCGGACGCGAACGGGCAACTCGTTAAATATTTATGAGGAGCACGAGGTGCATGCATACCGCACACACACACAGAAACACACAGCCACACATATATGCACACACTCGCAGGCAGACACAAGCCAAGCCGGGCCAAGCATCTTGTCCAGATGTGTAGGCCATAATTGTGCACAGATTTTGATTTGGAGTTGCCTCCGCTGCCGCAGTAGCACACGGCAGGCTCAAAGGGGCGGAGGGTGGAGTGGAGTGAGCGGGAGGGGGAGTGTGGAGTGTGGAAGGTGCAGCTGCATTGCCTTACCTTGCCCCCAGCCATGCCACACACTCGCCGCATAGCTGTAAAAAGCAAGGCAAAGCCAAAGCCAAAGTGTGCAGTACGTGGCACATAGCTCTCGGCCAGAGGCACGAAGGCGCAACACTTGAGCCCGCTGCAGCAACAGGATAGCCGCAGCAGCAGCAGCAGCAGCAGCAACCTGTTTCGTGGGAACATTGCCTACTCGGAGCCCAGACTCCACCTCTGACTCTGACGCCGACTCCGACTCAGACTCCGACTGCGAGTCCGACTTGAACTGCAACTGCAGCAACATCGCGAGCTGCAGCAGCCTCAGCTTGTTCTCTCTGACCATTGGGCGAGTATTCAACTTGCGCTGCCTCGTCCACATCCACGTCTGCCTCTGCTTCTGCTTCTGCTTCGTCTCCATCTTCGTCTTGCCGGTCTGCCTCGGCTCGGGCTGACGAACCGCTCATAAATGAAACCTGTTAAATGAATGAAATAAAGTGTTATTTGCTGGACTCACAAATGTTGCTGCTGCTGCTGGGATTATGCGCCTTTATGCCACAAGCTGTATGGCTGTGTGTGTGTGTGCCTGTGTGTGTGCGTGTGTGTATCTGTGTGTGTTTGTGTGTGTGCTGCTCCGGTTCTTGGACTTTGTTGGCTTTGCAGCCGCGCGCAACCTGTCTGAAGTTTAATTTGATTTCTGCAGGGCCGCACACACTCACACACACACACGCACGCACACTCGCACACCCTGCCCGTATCTGTGTGCGTGACTTGTAAATTTTTGGACTCAGTTTTTGTTGTTGTTGTTTTTGTGCTCTTGTTTCGCCTTTGTTTTTGTTTACCTACAGTAGTTGTACGGTTGCAGCCTGTTTTTGTTGTCTTTTAACTTTGGTCTTCAACTTGAGTTTTATTTTTAACTTCATTTCATGCCCCTCCCCTCCCTTTTCGCCCAAGCCGCGGTAATTCAAGCCATACGCGAGTATTTTACTTAAGCCAAGCCACATACTAATTCGCAACTTTGGATCCACACGCACCATATAATTTGTGGCAACCGCAATTTGTGCCCTGCCCTTGCCTGTCTTAGCCCTAACTAAAAAAAAAAAAGAGAAGCTAAAGCCAAGTCGTAATTGCCGTGGGGTGCCCCCTTACATCATTTAAAGTCGCCCGGCCGACGTTTATTATCGTTCGTCCCGCTCGTCCCGCCACATTTACATTTTATTGTGTATGTTTTCATTTCAATTTATTTCGTATATGTATTTCTCGTTTCGGCTCAAAGACCTCGCCCCGACTGCCTGCTAAAATGTTGGCTTAATTCGACAATTTAATTTGGGTTTTAGCCCGCTAAATATGAACACAATCCCAAGCAGACGCCTCGAGTCGATCGCGAAATGAGGTAGCTCTTCGCCATGCGAAAGAGGCGTGTTCCCGTTTCGCGTTTGCGCGATTTCTTAGTGAAATCTTCGTAATTTGGAAGAGGCAGAAAGCGATTTAGCTCGACAACGCGCCGAATCTCCATTCTTTATAAAGCCATGTAATATCCGAATGAGTTTAAGAAGTAAATATTATCTCAAAACGAAACTAATCGCGCAGCTCTTCAGATATAAACAAGGAATCTTAATAGCGCCATTATCGTATCGCAACACTTAGCCGTTCTTAATTAGGTCTCAAGTGAGATATAAATCGAACCGAACTCGCCAGACCGTAGCCAATAAGCCCAGCAATCCGTACGTATATATGTGTATTCAAATATCAGGCAACTCGTATTTAAGACCCCGAAAAAACAGTGTAAAATCATATAGGGACAAGGTAGCTTGCCCTACCGATGCGCAACAAATTTTTGTTAAATCTTGAAAATAAAGATCTTTGGCCGCAACGCATATTAATCATGGCAACAAAATGATCATTTCCAATGGTTTTAGACATCGCTTTCGGATCGAATCGTAATCTGAGTTTTGGGGCAACCCACTCCATCGTCTTGTTCTCGTTCTCGTCAGCGTGAACTGCAGCCGACAGCGGACGGGGCAGGGCGCCAAACCCTTTAGTTCCACCTTTGGAGGCAAGCAAGGCCAGCACAAGATACATGCTAGTCCGTACGACCATGTAGAGACCATTTCCAAGACGATGACTAACGGTCCCGTTTACAATTCGTTCCCATGAAAAAACTGTTTAATTTGATTGCGGTTTTTATGTCTTCATTAGCAAAACGCTGCAGAGCTAATAAATTAACGATTTTCGACTGGGCTAGGTAGGTAGATACATTATAGATATGTATATACTCTAATCCGACTGGACATATTTACATATGTTGCAAATACACACATACGTTTAGTATACCCCGCCAATCTAGGCTAACTTGGAAAAAGCTATATATTCTTGCTCAGCATAATCGAGCCGAACCGATCTAACCATGTCTCTCTGCTCGTCCTTTGAGATATCAATAACCAACGTCTTAAAGGAGCTAGATTCACAAAATTTTACTTATAGCTAGACATACACTCTAATAATTAAACAGGTATTGCTTTATATATCCATTCATTGTACACTCAAACCTGCAAACATTTATAGTTTCTCACATTCATTCTTTTTAAGCATTCATTCATTAATTGGTATATACATGAATTCTCATACTCATATGAATATCTGTTGTATTCGTAGGCAATTCGACGCTTCCATGAAGATTAACGCTTTATTAATTGATTAATGAACGTGATTATTCAAAATTTACTATTTTTCCTATCGATTTTTATTGTTGTTTCTATTTTCCTGTGAATCAGATTCGATACTAATTCACTTTCAACTTTGTTTTAGGGATCGTTAAGAGCGAGCGGAACAGGGACATCGACCTGGATTGATGGCTCCCTTGATGTGTCTATATGTATGTGCCTGCGCGGCCCGTCAATCAGTTGACCAAGCTGCAACCCAACCGGTTCGTGCTCAGTTTTCTATACCCCAAGTAGCCTGAAGCACCAACTAGCGTACACCCTGTAAAAGCATTGAGACTGTAGTAAAGAGTATACCTAGTTTAGGAACAAGAAGTCCGAGACCGAAAAAGCTATCTTCTTGCCCTTATACCCACTACTCATAGTGTAGAAGGGTATTATAACTTTGTGCCAACCGAAAATGTTTGTAACAGGCAGAAGGAGACATCTCCCCATAAAGTATATATATTCTGAATCAGCATGAACGCCCGAGTCAATATAGTCTTGTCCGTCTGTCTGTCTTTCCGTCCGTATGAAAATCTATATCTCAGCTATTATAAGAGCCAGAGCTAGCAAATTTACAATATGTGTGAATTCTACACGCAGATTAAGTTTGTTTTGGATTTTTGCCACCCCTCCATCCGCCCCCATAAATCGAAAAAAAATCGATTGTAGCTGTAAATATAACTCTACAGCAATCATTTCTTATACATGATAAAAACTACCCAGCGGGCGTTTTGCGAAAGTTTCAATAAGATCGGCTGATAAATAAAGAACATATTCAGGAAATAGTATTGCCTTGTGGCCATGTGTTTATGTCGGTTTTTCTAATGTTACTTCCTCAATCGAGGCGGCCCGAGTTCAACTCCAGCGGGCGGCAATTTTTTTTTAATTATGTGCACCGAAAATATTCACAACATCCAATAAGAATCAAGTAGAACTTGCATAGGCAGAACAAATTAGAGACGGAAAGAAATAAAAAGCAAGAGCGCATTGTTCACATTTGGTACGTGTTTTTCCGAAAAGTTGTAGCGGGTATATCACAGTCGAGTATGCTCGACTGTAGCCTTTCCGACTTGTTTTTTCTAATTATATATAGAATTTTATATTCAAAGTATTTGGGTCAATAAGCCACTTCAATTGGCTTCAATTAGCGCACAGGATATTTTGGGTAAGGGTTTTCGGACTTGGTGATTCTAACTTTTCTAAGGACTTTTAAGATCTAGGCTATCATTTAGACAGGCAGAAAGACATACTATGTATATCGACTCGGCTGTTGATGCTGCTTCAGAATCTATATACATATAGAATTCATGGAGTCGCAGATCTCTCCTTCAGCCTGTTTCGCACTTAACTTTTAATATATTGGAGATCATCTATTTTATTATATTTTGCACAACCAAAAAATCACAAACAGAGACTAAAACAAATTGATTTGAATTCAAAGTCATTTCACTAGGGCAGTGAATGCAGTGGATCCGCTGAGAAAGAGTGTACGTAGTTAAATTCGATTAAGTAGGAAAAGAGAAAGAAGAGGCAGAGCAGTAGCCAGGAGAAAATGCCACCCGATCGTCGGGACTTGAAATTGAAAGTAGACGCCCACAACAGTGTGGTTCCGATGGCCATAAGGAAAAAGAGGTAGCATGTTTCGCCGTGTTCCCCAAACATCCATTTGTCCGAGCCAAATTCACGTGTACTCTCATTAAAGTACATAGGAGCCGCCATATTTACAACCAGAGCTGAAAGACAGAGATCATTTTCGCATCAGATAAAATAGATCTTTACATAATTCAACAATCATTAGCTCAATCAAACTTTAGATAGCCTTACTTACAGAAAAAGGGTCCTGCGAGAACGGCCGCAAAGGCCATCTTCTCGTACCCACGGACAGTCATGCCAATCATGACGATCGAATTCATTAAGGAATTGAGTATGGAAGAAATGGTAATGTCCATGTATTCGCCTCTGATATTGTATGCGCCTCCCAGTATCGAACATAGTATTCCCACTTCGCACGAACAAATAAATAGTATTGTGAATGAACATGGTAAACTCAAAAAGAGGAACATCTACAAAAGAAGTGAAAAATAAGATATATATATGCATATTATAGTAGGGCTTACGGAGTGGTACGAGGGCGGCATATCAGTTCGTGTAGTGAAGAATACGTACAATGCCAAAGGAACCGTGAAAAGAAACGACCATGCAGAGTAGCTAATGTTGACGTCGATAAACAAACCTTTGTATTGTTTGAGATAAAGAGCTATAGAGAGACACAAGGCTGGTGGTTAGATCCGACCCGATCTTTGATCTATCTTGAACTTTGCACTTACAATGTATTGCGGTAATTACGAAGAGGGGACAGGTGACGATTTGTATGCAGTTGAGGAGCTTGTACCAATTATGTTTGTTGGCCTCGCGATCCATATTTGGTATCATTATTTTGATGAACAAAAATATGGGAATACGTAAAATGATGAGCGATCGCATGAGCCAACCACCCAGTTTCCAATCGATCACATCTATGGGGTTTAAAGCATTGAAGAAATCGCGAATTAGATACATATTTTTAGAATTTTTCTTATTGTGAAGACAAAAGCGCGTCAAAAACTCGTCAATGTCTTCGGGCCGCAAGATATTTTTTTTGTCTTGTTGATTTGAAATAATCTGTGTCATAATTAACGAATCTGCTTGTAGACCGCCTTTCTTCTTCAGTTTCAAATCATCATTCATCTCCAGATAAATAAGGCGCTTTATCTTTACCCTTAGCGTTTTGTTGCGAGTATCAGAGTCCGGTTGCAATTTTAGAAAGGCAATATCCTGCCGTAATGCTGCAAGCGCGATAAGTAGAATGGTTAGACCGAAATTTGCAGATTGACCTATTGCAGATTTGACCTATTACTCACATGTCATACACCTACGCATTAAAATTAGATCAGTTACTTGGATGCAAAGATAGATCAAGTAAAATATGAGAAGAACTGTTTACCGAGACGATACAATTGGCGAAGTTATCCAGGATAGAAAACATATAATAGCCGAACTTACCTATGCACTCTAAAACGGTTACACTCGCGCTAGATGTAATGATAGTTGTATTCAGCTCTACGGCCAGCACCAGGAATAGCATATCCCGCACCACAGCATAGCCGTCCATTTTAAAGGGTTTCAGAAAGCAGACGAGGCCGCCGCAAAGCAGCAGGTCGACCAAACAATTGCTAACCGCATTGGTGAAGATCGTCGTGTTGGCGCGAATGTTGGAGACAAGGTCGGGAAATGTGTTAATGAATGCGATTAGTGTGATTCCCGCCAAATATTCATTCATGGACATCTTCACCGAAATGAAAGTCATCATAGGCTGCAAGCTGTGTGTGTTAGTGTGATTTGTGTCAAATTTACGCGAATCGATATTTGCTTTTACTACTTACTAAATCTTCGTTATCACGCCTGACAAGAGTATATTCATCCCGATCAAAAACAGGAACAAATAGATTATCATTGTATGCGAATACCCGGAATCCTTATGACAATGGATGATATCTAAGTATTTGATAAGATTTCTCATCTGGTTACAATTCGGCACAGTTTCAGTCAAGTTGCATCGCAAGTCATGAGGCAATGTAAATAAAGCGTAACAAGAAACCTGCAGAGATGCGAAATCAGGAAATTAAATTGCTAAAATTTCTCTCGCGATTTCTTCCACTCAGTCTAAATTGTGCCCGTAAATGCTCAGGATGAACAGATGGACACAGCAGTGTAGCATTACGCACGTTTGCCAAAGGGTTTTTAGCTTCTTCAACCAGATCGGATACTGCCATTGTTAATCGCGATGAATAATGAAAAATATATAGTGTTTGTTGTGGTATCTCTTAATAAAATATTTAAATTTATAAACTGACAGTGGAAAATCGTTTTGAAGATTGGAATATGAATATGAATTAGTTATGAGTTATGAGCACATTGAAGATTTAAGCAATGCTATACTATCCCACAAAGTGTATATAAACATTTCTGGATGAATATTCGGGTAGCGAGTGTAGATCAGAGTCAATCTTTTCCTCTTTTAAATACTCTATGTTTCCTTCTTAAATTCACATCAAAAATTTCTTCGAATTGTAGTAACTCACTGCGTAGAGTATTAGCTAGTCAAACACTCTCAACTCAGCGCCCATGTTGTTCTTTTTTATTAGTATCTAGACATGTGTTGATATTTCCTGCTTTTCAACTGTCAACGACGCGCAGTCGTCGAATGATTTGCAGATTCTGTTTAACAGGCGATCCGGTTTTTCATTAATGAACATCAGAATGATAGCCTGGAGACCAAGGGTGAAGAGGGTGGGCCCAGAAGATGTATGTAGACGCTGGAGAACACACGCACTGAACGCGACAACTAGACGACGCGACAACTGGGGCTATTTGATTGATGGCCGAAGGGACTAGCTAGATCTAGTTGGGTTAGCTAGGGTATGTAAGTTCGACTAGGTTCGATGCTGGATATCGGTCAGTTGGGGCCAACTGGACCCGAACTGGTAGTTCTCTAATGAAGATAATTTATTATGCGATGCCGTTTAATTAAAATCAGATAAACGCAGATCGTTCGCTTGCGCTCAACTCCTTCGAACGCAGTCAGACTCGTATGCTCCGACTGAGGAAATGCTGATGCACGGATGAATTTGTTATAGTTATACCCTATGTTCAGTGCTGAGGGGATACATACTAGACTAGAGTGTCGGTTAAAACTCACACAGGGCCTTTTTAGGGTGCGTCATTGAACATTGTACTTGTGTGTCCTACTCGCTTAAGTCCTCTTTCACTCACTCTCTCCATCTCTCTTTCTTTCTCTCTCTAACTCTCTTTCTTTCTCACTCCCTCTTTCTCTCTCTAACTCTCTTTCTTTCTCACTCCCTCTCTCTCTCTCTCTCTATATATATATATATATATATATATCCCTCTTTTCGACTGTCTCTAGTTTGATTCTTGACTCTTTACAACTCTCTCTTGCTCCACTACACACCACTTTTCTCAATGTGGAACTCTCTGCTGTATTTCACCACAGATTATCAAGTATACAGGGTATCTGACAGTCTAGCTCTTGCTTTCTTCAATCTCCTGCTCCTGTTGTTCGTGTTGTTGTTATTGGTAATTTCCCAGGCGCAGGCCACAACAAGATTTCGCGTTAAGTTCAACAAGTCGCCGCCGCAGCAACAACAAAGTTGTAGCCGCTCGTTCTTTCGGTCAACGTTGCGTCGTCATCGTCGGTGGCAGCTGCAGTCGGGGAGCTGAGCTCCCTTTTCGATTGCCGTACAGATTGCTATTGGTTGCTTATCAGCATCTTGTTTGGGCCATCTCGATGCTCTGTTGTTCTCTGCCGCTGCTTCTGCCTCTGCCTCTGCCTCTGCTTGGGACTTCGCTTTTGTTGTGCTCCAAACTGCGTCCCGTCCGGGGATACGACTGACTATGCCATATGCAAATGCTTTTTAATTGTGCGGCTTGTTAGGGCTGCGGAAATCTCTATTTAAACGCTTGTCGAGACGTCAGCTCGACTAAATGACGACTTAAGTGTTTGGGCCACACAGACAGTTGCCACAGTGTGTGCGAGAAGTTGTTGTCCATCGACAGTTCGTAAATATTAATTAAACATGGCGCCCATTTTTGGCAAGTTGAAACGGGCCGAGTGGCAGAGGGAGAGAGTGAGAGAAAGAGTGTTTTTGCGGTGCGTGGTGAATTTGGCTGTGGGGAGAAAGTTCACTTCAACTAATAGTAGGCGGAGCATGCAAACTAGACACGTGTTTGTCTGTGTGAGTATGCAAAACTTAAGAGCAGCTCAAACTAACTTAGTTAAGAGCAAATTGCTGAAGTGAACAGACCACGTGCAGAGAGAGAGACAGAGCGCGCGCGAGGAAGAGCGTAATTAAGCTCGCTCTGCACAATCAATCACAGGTGCAGCCAGCCACGCACAGTTTGACACGCACTGGAAGTGACGGCAAGTTTCCTTCCACGGACCGTCAGCGATGTCATAAATCAAGGCAAGGCAAGGCAAACGCAAGAGTGTGAAGTTTTTACCCGGGCCCGGTTTATGTGTGTCGCGCGCATTTTTAGCCATTTATGACTTAATTTCAATTACGCGTATTTGGCCAAATTATTTGTTGACACTTTGAGGGCAATTAAAATGGCAACACGTGCATCGCGATGCAGCGATACAATGTGGAAATCTCGACAGTGTGCGGATGGGAAATGGGGCAATTTTCCAAATCGCTTTAAGTGTTTAATTAGCCAATTCAAGCAAATATCGCAGTACGGACCAAGGCCGTACAAGTTGAAAACTAATTAATGCGAATAATTATTTATTTAAATCGACTTAAATTATTGTCGAGTCGAAAGCAAAAAAATAATCAAAAGTCTGTATTTACCTTCCAGCCCGGCGCCGCCATTTTAACATCTTGTTTATTACTTAATATGTAACTATCTTCTTTGTATATCCATCAATCACAGACTCTTTAATATCTCTCTTTAATTCCTCTTAACTCCTTATTGGCAACCACTTTAGTATAAGCTCTGCATAAGTCAAAAAGAAATGTTTAAAATCTAATAAATTCAATTTTGCACTTGTTTCCCGCTTATTGTTTACACACGCGCACAGCGATAATTTCGACAACTGATGAATGTTATCGTTGCATCCAAGTGCACAAGTGTGGTAGAAACATCGGTTAAATACATCGATATATCAATGTGTTTCGATTCTTACTAGAACTCCGATATGTTTTACGCTGTTCTATGCATAGAAATTTACCATCACAATTAGCTTAAGAAATAACCGCCAATTTAAAAAAAAAAATTAAGAGAAAAGTAAAAATTGATGACATTTAGGAATAACAACTTGCTAGGGGGTAACATGAAAGGTCCAAATTTTTTAAAATTTTTGGTTCACAATATTTTCATGCAGAATCAATCTAGATACGAAATTAAATAAAAAAAACACACATAAACAAATTGCAAAGTTGGTTATGCCATAATTTCACTTGTCAGTATGCGGCTGATCTGTTTTAAAATCGGTTCTGGCGACACACCCTGCCGTTCGGTGCACCTTCGTGCTGCAGGTTGCAAGAGCACAAGGTGCACAGGCAATTGGGTTTGCGTCCACTTTCGGTGGACAACGCCCTCGGCTCGGCTCAGCTGGAGCAGGCAGGCAAACGGTGGCATCGATTTTAGAAAGTCAGCTTAAGAAATTAAATCGCTGCGCTTAAAACGGTAAAGCTGAAGCCGAAGCCTTTTTCTTTTGGCCACCAACGGCAGCGGAAAAGCGCAACCGACATCGAGAGACTATATATATATATATATATATATATTGAAGCGCACTGTATATAACTCATTGCAGACATTTGGCCTTTTATTAATTGTTTGACGGCGCCCGTGCCCATGAAGCTGCTGCCGCTGCTCTCCCAGAACCGCCGCCGCCTGTTGCCTGCCTGCTGCCCACTCTGCGCCGTCTCTGGGCGTGATGAGAAATTTAATATTGGCAAACGGATAAAACCGCGCAGATAATTATACATTTTGAGTGGCCCAAGCTGCCGTCTTCCGTCTCCATCTCTGTGCCCCTGCCCGTCCCGCTCCGTCTGCCCCTGCTGGCCACCAGTTTGCGGTTTGCGGTTTGCCCGTTCGCTGTTTGCCGTTTGCAGTTCATGCAGCTCATGATAGTATAAGATTTCATTTCATTAAAGTGCATCACGACGGACGACGGACGACAGACAGATCACTGGGCTGGCTGGGGAGCTGGCTGGCGGAATCAATGAGTGGCCGCAACATAGTTGAGCCGCTGCAGCCTCAGCCTGAGCCTCATCCGCGCCCTGCGCCTAGCCGAGCCGAGTCGAACAAACCTTCCATGCTTACTTTTCTTCTTATTGGCAGATTACGAAGGCGACGGCGACGGCGACGGGGTCGGGGTGGCTGGCGGGCTGGGCAATGGGCCAACTTATAATCAAATCCGATAAAAAAAATTTCATTATTGCTCCACAGCAGCAGCAGCGGCAGCAGCAACAACATAACTGTGTTTTGAAGGTAATCTTTGTTGTTGTTGTTATGATTGTTGCTGCTGCTGCTGCTGCAGCGCGGTTGCTGCTGCGCGTCTGCACTTAATTTTCGCATGCGCAGCGAACTCATGATCGCGATTTTGTTCCTTCCATTCCCCTGCGTTCCGCTCGCGACACTGTACGGACGCCATATTGCGCTTTAGTTCTCAGAGACAGCAGACTGAGGTCAGCCGACGTCGTCGTCGCCGTTGCCGCCGCCGTCGCTGCCGCACAGTGTCCAAGGAATAGAAAAGAAGCTTTGATTTGGCAACTGTTGTTGTTGCCTTTGCTGTTGTAAATTGGAACGTGATTATGAAATAATTGCGCCGATCTCATTGTAGTCAGTTCATAGTGAGAACTGTGGCCAATCAGTCGTCCAGGCAGCACCTTGGGGACACAACGGGAGCGCACAGTGGTGACAGGCGACGGTCACTTGCAGCAGAGCGGAAGCAAGTTCCAAGCGTGAGATCATGTGATACGCTGCCACTGATACGCTGCATACGATACGCTATAAAACAATGATTCAATTGTTTAAATAAAAACTATATATACATAGTCTGATAATTCAGACACAGTCAGCGCTTTATAAAGCATTACTAAGCACTTGGGTAACCCTTGTCTGACAAAGTCTGAAATCTTTTTTAGAAATTCCCAGATTATATAGCTTAAACTTAAGAAATGGTATGCTTGTAGATAAAAGAACTCTATAATCCAAAAACTGTTCAGCTGCGCTTTTGACGTATCTCTATAATCTTAGGTCTGTTGAAGTATATTTGGGATTACTTTGTTTTTAGATAGGAAATTGTCTTATAGGTATTCCAAGTTTATTCCTAAAGAATACAGTAAGAGTCAGTCTAGTCAGTTATATTTGCTGAATCTGAGTGAAAATTAATTATTTAAAAGCAACTCACTCCGACACCCAATTGAATATACCCCATTCCCTACTCCATACTGAGTATATGCAATACCTTGAAGGTTATTAGTTCAATCCGTGGATTTGTATATATGTAAAACAGTCTCCGATTACATATTCATGCTTGTGGCGCTTGGCTTCATTAGGATTCCAGAACGTAGCGGAAATACCAGGCCCATATGGTACACCTGATCCACAGCAAAGACAACAACAACAACACGCCCGAAGAGATTTGCATATTGTGCGTCATGTGGCAGCTACCTGAGAGGCAGGCGGAGTCCCTTTTGGGCGCTACAACTGCAAGTTAAATATAATTTCAACACTCGCCATTCTGTTGATTCTCCTGCTGCACATCCATAATTTACATGAGGTTAACACGCAAGACGGCATTGGCGACTCGAGACATGGCTCTGGCCTTGATTATCTGCTGCCAAGGCACGCACAACTGCAGCGGCAGCGGCAGTGAGCGCAACAACAATGCAGAACAGAGCGACAACAGGAGCAAGAAAAAGCGGAAATCAACCAGGAGACAAGGTAGGAGAGTGGAGAGTAGAGCGCGGAGAGATTCTATTGCCGCGTTGAATGTTGAAATATGGCCAAATCATGGCTCTGAAGTAAATAAATTTCCACGCTGCCGCCGCTCGCCGTGACCGCTGAACTTCAGACGCGAACGCAGGCCCAGGAGCAGCAGCAGCAGCAGCAGCTAAGATGCCCCAACGGGTATAAATAAGTAACCTGAGCCGCGCAACACGCTGCCTGACAGCCCAAAAAACGGCACACGGTTCGGTTCGGCTTGAATCGGATTGGATCGGATCGGGTCGGATTGAATCGGGGCTCAGGCAGCACCGCAGCAGAAGCTGCAGAGAAGCTGCAACTCGCGTGTGCGCCCGGCGGCTTTTTGATTTATTTGCGATTTATGCACTTGGCTGCCGCTGTCGGTTGCAGCGCGGAAGACGGGGGGAGGGCAACCACTTGACCGATTTCGAGGCGACTGAGCCTGAGACTGCGTGTCTGTCTGTGTAACTATGCAGTTTATTCCGAATTATACATATATGTGGAAGCATCGTCTTATATACATCAGATAGATAAGCGGCATATACGCACACACACACACACATACATATAGGGTATATACAGTTGCACTAGTTTCAGACTTGCAGGGCCTGGTCTGGCCTGATCTGATCCGACTCTAGAGGGATTCTGTTTCTGTTTCTGGAAAGCATTTGAAGTTATGTGCGAGTATTATCTTCGCCGGAGCGATTATCGTGCAGATAGTGCGACAGATAACACGCAGATAAGCGCTCGGGAGCTTAGGCTGACGGCGCCTTATTGGCAAAGAACCATAGGAGACCCATTAGGCAGCTGGGCGGGCTGTTGTTGATGGCGCCCTGCTGCACCATGCGCCTGCCTTCGCCCAGCGACAGCTCGACTACCTCGATGATTTCATCATCCACGCCACCGCCACCGTGCGCCTTGTCCGCGTCCGTCACCTCGCAGTAGTACATGGCCTGCTTGGCGCCCGAGGCGCCCACGCCGGATCTGTAAAGGGACACAAGCTGTGAGCACGAGTTTGAAGCAGCTAAAGCTGTAGTCATATGTACCTGTACACCATGACTTGCTCAATGCGCTCCACTGGCACATCGTAGCCGCACTCCTCGAGCACCTCTTCGCGTGCAATTTCCTCCCAGCTCATCGACTTGTCCACAATTCCGGCACACAGTTCCAGGGTCACGCCAATTGCGGGAGGAAATGCCTTCAGGTCGACCTCGTCGAAGCTGCCCTGCTCCGTGGTGATTATGCCATGAAACACAGCCGGCCGGAACTGACGCACCAGCACCAGTTTCTGCCGCTCTGTGTTGTACAGCACAATGGCCACGCTGTCGTGCACCTTGAGCAGATCCCAGTTCTTCTCGACGCCATTCTGCACATAGTACATGCGACTCGGCTTCACGTATGGCGAATCTGCGGGCAGCGGGCCAAGCCAGACCTTTGTAATGTTTTCCATTATAGAATCAACTAATCAAAGTATTAAAGTAACAGCTGATTTCTGAAAAGCACGAGGAACACGAATCGCATCGCATCGCAAAGCTTTTCGGTATTTAACAGCTGCACGACGACTGGTCACACTGCGTGCGTAATCGATATTTAAATTTACATTTTATTGGATAGAAACCACTGCGTGCCCAGCAAAGTTCCCGGCCCCGTGTTTACTGTGCCCCCCTTGCTAAGCAAGTTCTTGGCATCGGGAATCGTTAGCTCCACAACCTGAATGACTTCGTCATCTATGCCACCACCCCGTGTGGCCTTTTCCGTGTCGCACACATCGCAGTAGAACAGCGTGTGCGTGCTACAATAATTGCCCACACCGGATCTGTACGTGAAGATTCGCTCGAGTCGATCGACGGGCACATCGTAGCCACATTCCTCTAGCACTTCCTCACGTGCAATTTCACCCAGGCTCTTCTCCTTATCCACCATGCCGGCACACAGCTCGAGAGTGATGGCCACAGAGGGTGGATACTTCTGCAAATCGACACATCCCTCGGAAATTTCGTTTGTGTTCTTTAAAATCTCTCTTTGCAACACTGCGGGTCGAAATTGTCGTACATAAATAAGTTTCTCGCGCGACACATTATACAATATTATGAGGACAGCATCGAATGTTTTTATAATATCCTGATCCTTTTCTTTGCCATTTTCTGTGTAATGCATCTGGAATTGCTTTATCCACTTGGAATCCTCTAACATCGGCTTAAAGCACACTTCAGTCACGTCACTGAACTTGTTGTTGGCGGAAAGTTTTTCGAATAGTTTTTTACTGGCATCGTCACACTTAAAACGACGCAACGCGCGCATTATAAAATACTTCAACATTTTGGCACGCGTTGGCAGCTCTCTCTCGCTCTGTGCCTGTGTTGATTAAAGGGCAATGTGAGGAAATTTAAGTGTTGCCAACACATTAAAATATTCTGACATTTCTGTTGGGGAGAAAAGTCGTTTGTCGTCGGTCAGTAAGAAAATTTTTGTTAAACATTTTATTAGGTAACTAGGCAAATTTTAATTGATTTCAGCAGCAAGTTAACGTTCGCAACAATCCGAAAGAGTATAGCCGTATTGTCACCATGTTGCGTACTCGATTCACGCAAATGGCTTGCGCCGCAAAGAGAGCCATCTCGACGACCCCACGAGCTCTGGCTGCCAAGCAGATGACGGTTCGTGACGGGCTAAACAGCGCCCTGGACGACGAACTCGCTCGCGATGACCGGGTTTTCCTGCTCGGCGAGGAGGTGGCACAATACGACGGTGCTTATAAGGTGAGCATTAACTCTTTTTGCAACATTGCAACTTGTTCAACTAGTGTGTTACGTAAACAGTGCCAGACCGACCCAGTGACAGCTCGCGGTGTCTACGCATGACAGCTGTTGTAGTTGTCGTTGTAGTAGTTGTTGTTGTTGCCGATTTGGCTGCGTCTTCCACCTGCTGATAACATTGTATGCGAAGGTCACGCTGCGAACACGAGAGAAACATTATCAGTCTTGCATACTCGTTCGTGCGTCTAAAAAGTGTGGACCGCCAAATTTATTGTTTACATCCATTCCACAAGTGGCCGTGCTGATAGTTTCTTTGATTGGTTTCAGGTATCGCGCGGACTGTGGAAAAAGTATGGCGATAAGCGCGTCATCGACACGCCAATCACAGAGATGGGCTTCGCTGGCATTGCTGTCGGCGCGGCTATGGCCGGTCTGCGTCCCGTCTGCGAGTTCATGACCTTCAACTTCTCAATGCAGGCCATCGATCATGTGAGTATCACGCAGCGACACACACACACTCCCACGCACATATACACATACCCCTCGCACACACACACACACACACACGCAGACGCAGTAGCTTAACTACTCATATTATCTCATGTAATACCCAAACAACAAACGCCGCGAACTCGGTCCTCCTTGCTCGTCCCCGGTGGCATACCAATTCAAGTTCAAAACGCAATTGCATCTCTCACTGGCCCCGGCCCTTGTAAATAAAACGTAATGGGATAATATGGGTTTAGAATCAAGTTGAGCTGCTGCCGACAATCTTACCAAACGATTGATTGACTAATTTCACCCATATTATCCAATTATGTGCAGGCAAAGTCGCTTAGATCCGGCAGTCCGTTGGTTAAGCCCCAGACGCCCATTGGCGATTGTCGGCTGCCCTTCAACTACAACAAGATCATCGAGAGCCCGCGCTCCACCTGGATAACGGAGATCAATGACATACTGCAGCGCGAACGAGTGGGCGAGATCATTGCGCCGCCAGTCGACAAAAGCAAACCCGACAAAATGGAGGCGGCTCGCCTGATTGTGATTCGTCGGCGCAAGATGAAGAAGCACAAGCTGAAGAAGCTGCGCCGCAAGATGAAGTTCGAGTGGGCCAAGGTGCGCCAGCGACGGGAGATGCGCAAGGAGAAGGCATTCCAGGCCAAGCTCATGTCGCAGGTCAAGGAGGCGGAGGCCTTCAGTGCAGAGCAATATGTGACCGATGTGCTGCGCCAGGCCAACGAAGTGCCTCTGCCGCGCTACTGGAAGGGCAGACGACTGCCGGCATTTATCATTAAGCAGAAACTAGGCATTAAGTAGCGTTAGCCGGAGAATCCAATAAAAGAGTGCGAGTGTAAGAACTTGAGTTGGTAGCTGGTTCTGGACGAGCATTGAGTAGGAGTTGTACCTACTCAGTGGGCAAATCATTCTTTATGCCTGAATACACTCTGACCATTCACACCATCTGTACATTATATGTAGGTCATTAACTCAGCCGCCAAGACGTTCTACATGTCGGCGGGCGCGGTTAATGTGCCAATTGTGTTCCGTGGCCCCAATGGAGCCGCCGCCGGTGTTGCTGCACAGCACTCACAGTGCTTTGCCGCCTGGTATGCTCACTGCCCTGGCCTGAAGGTGGTGTCACCCTACGACACGGAGGATGCACGTGGTTTGCTCAAGGCTGCCATTCGAGATCCCGATCCAGTTGTTGTACTGGAAAACGAATTGATGTACGGTATTGCATTTCCCGTTGACGATAAGATTACCGATGTGGATTTCACGGTTCCCATCGGCAAGGCAAAGATCATGCGGGCAGGCAAGGACATCACCATTGTGGCGCATTCCAAAGCTGTGGAAACATCGCTGCTAGCGGCTGCCGAACTCGCCAAGAAGGGTGAGTGGTTGGGTCGGGGAAGGAGGGCACAGAATGCAGGATATCATTTATAACCTATTGCTTTGTATTTGCCAGGAATTGAAGCTGAGATTATCAACCTGCGCTCCATCCGCCCACTGGACATGGATACCATATTTGCTTCCGTGCGAAAAACGCATCATTTGATCACTGTTGAAAATGGATGGCCACAACATGGTAAGCAGTGGAGTGGAGACTTATGCAGCAGTTGATTAACAAACCCCGTTTCAGGCGTTGGTGCTGAGATCTGTGCACGCTTTATGGAGGATGTAGCGTTCTTCGAACTGGATGCACCCATCTGGCGTTGCTGTGGCGTCGACGTTCCCATGCCCTACGCAAAGACATTGGAGTTGCACTCCTTACCCCGCGTACCCGATGTTGAGGCGGCTGCACTGAAGGTGCTCGGTGGCAAGGCTAATAAATAGAGATGCGTCCTACGGCACAACACTCAAACGTTAACTAAAAGTATCGAAACGATTGGCATTAGTTGTCCAAATTTTATCCTTGCACTGCTAAATCGAAAGTGAATTTTTTATTGTTTTGTGATTGATGCACTTCGGTGGTGTTTGAACCCATTTTCAAACATCGTAGTTGAAAATATTTAGTTATCGAAATCTCTGCGAAATAAAAGTACACATATTTATACATGAATTGCCAATTTAAACTGCAATTTTGAATTGTGCGAAGCGCGCGATCAGCTGTTTTGTGCATTGTTGCAGCCCTGGCTCGCAACAGCTGTCCGCTGCATTTACCAACACTGTCTGGGCCTCGCGTCATCCGAGCACTATGTTATCCCCTTACACGTAACACAACACTTGCGGTTTGACAGTGGAAAAAGTATCAATAACAAAAACAATTATCAATGAAATTCGACTACGCATATTAAGGGGCTATAATGATTTGGCTGTAATGGCAAACAGTTCGAGCTCCGATGAAAGCTCCAAAGCACCTGTCAATTTTCAACTATCGAGTGCATCGACAAACGACGACGAGGACGATGTCGATGTCCGCGACGGCCCAGGCTACAACAGCAGCAACAACACAAAGAAGCATCACCCGAGTGGCGATGTGCGCGTAAAGCCAACAGCTGGTGCGAGCAGAGCGAGTGCAAATGCGACTGCGAGCGGTGCAACAGTGGCAGCAACGGCGGGCGCTGCAGCCGCCGCAGCTGCTTGCTCGGGGCTCCGCTGCCCAATGTGCTGCAAACAACAGCGTCGTTTGCATTGTCGCGCTTGTGTAAAAAACGGAAATATTACTCATAGCTCAGCGGACAGAATCGAATGGTTGTACACACACATACGCACACACACACATGCTGATAAATAATTGTTTTCATTGCAGTTTGAGCGAGAAGCAACAGCGGTATATCAACCTGCAGGCGGGCCTAAAGAACTATAGCAATCGTTATGAACATCTCATCCAACAGCACAAAATCAACGAGAATCGCCTGATTGCCATCCGAGCGAAGCGCGAGCAAATGGAACTGCTGCAGCAGCTGATCGGCAGCACGCAGCAGCGACTGCAATCGCTAAGCGAGCAGCGAGATGAACTGCGGCAGGCGAATGCCAAAAAACGCAAAATCCTACCCAACTATCCCACCAAGGTGAAGAGGCTGGAGAACACTGTGATGGATCGTTCGATGGTCATCGAGAACTTGCGCCAGCAGCACTTGAGTCTGCTGGACAGCATCAAGCAGACGGCACGCCGAGACATACAACAGCTGGTCACGTACATCTTTCCCATCTCGGAGGTGGTATTGCGAGATGAGCAGCAGCGCAAGGTTATCGCCGAGCGCAGTGAAGAGGCCGAAACTATTGCAGCCCTGGCGGATGCGAAGAACACGTCGTACATACGCGGTAAATGGGTGTTTCACGGCAGCGGGATCAGTGAGGTGCAATATCGAATTGTGGGCCCGTCGTTGCCGGCAAATGGTGACTACTCCGCCTATCTGGACTGGCTGTCGGACAACAAGGATGATGTCCCCAAAGCGACAGCCAAGGAAATCACGCCCAGTCGCGTGGAGGCCTATCGCATTGTAGGTGCACTCACCTATACGGCACAGTTGACCCAGCTGCTCAGCTTCTATTTGAACGTGCGGCTGCCGCACAAGATTGCCTACGGCGACTTCTGCCGCAAGCTACTCAACGAGGAGCAGTTCCTGCGCAAGGTCTGTCGCGTCAACAACAACATTCTATATCTGGCCTATACACAGCAGGTCAAGCTGCGCGTGCTTAACGATCAGCATACCCTCGAAAACCTACTGGCTATATTAGATTTGGAGCGCAGTGATCTGGGTCGTTTCGGGCATTTGGATGTAAACAATGCGCCGCTTATGGGATCAGTCGACTCACTGCTCGTTGGCATCGAGACGGCCACCGAGTCGGAATCAGAAGGTATGTATAAGGCCACAAGGAAAAGCTTCTCGACAATCATTGACATATTATCCCCGTAGATGAGAGCTCGCTCCGCCTGGACTGGGAGGCTGTGCCAAACGTGTCCGTCTCTCAGCCGGAGCTGACCGAGTCCAATCATATACCTGCAGTGACCCACCAGTCCACCATTGCAATGGCTACCAACGTACTACTGCGCTGGATGAAGTGAATCACCACGAGCAGCAGCACCACCACATACCACTACAGATACCTGTCTCTGTGTGTGCGGCACGTTTGTTATCTTTAACAAAATGTAGGCTAAGTTAAGAAGATTGGTAGACTACGACGATTTGAGACGACAAGGAATTAGTTCCAATAACAAGCAAGCCGCCTCAAGAGCACAGGCTTTCACTCTCTTTCTCTCACACAATCATAAATCTCTTGGCAGCTTATTTGATACCCAAGTATGTTTGTATGTATGGACAGAGTGTACTAATTTCGAGTTAAATGCGCGCTTATGTTTTTATTACATAACTTATTATTTGCCTTTATTTAATAAAAATTGGTTCACTATATATAACTAGATACAACTCTCGCTCGGTTCAGTTTTAATTCGAATGACACACGCTTGGTTGGTGGACTCGATGATTGATTGATGATCGTTAGGATGATTGAAAACAAAACACATTTTAACATGATCTTGCACACCTCTGGCCATCGCATAGATAATGAGTGGATTTTTCCGCTGGGAGGGTGTCCAGATTTGGGAACAACAGAAATGTTAGCTTAAGTATAAAAACTTGAGTTTCCTGGCAGTGACGGCGTGACATTATCTTTTTCATTTTCAGACGGGAAGTGGATGGCGAAAAGGTGATGAGAGATCCTAATCACTAAATGCTTATGAAACCTACTTCTAACTAAATGATATCCTTTCAACTCTGAGAGATATTTGCAATTTTCAACTTAGAATCGCTGCGGGAGCGCATTTACAGTATGCAAAGTGCGACATAACGTCGGACGGCACCAAAACGGCAACCGAATCCAATATTAAATGGTTGTATAAAACAAAATATTTCCTTTTTCCAAACTAGGGGAGAGCGATGACCGGGAAAAGGTACAGGAGCGGGAGCGGGGAGCTTACGATCTAATCAAAACTATAGATACTTTCTGGGCAGTTGCGCCGCCTGAGCAGTAGCTGCTGCTGCTGCCGAGTCGCTCAGCGCGTCAACTGCAGCATGTGACGGCGGGGAAGGCTTCAGGAATACTTGTGGCAGTGTTGTTGTCGATGTCATTGCTGTTGTCGTTGATGCCGCTGTTGCTGTGGCTATTTGAGATGTCACACTGGCCATCTGCGCGGCAGCCAGTGAGCCATTCAATAGGCTCAACTGCGCATCGTATGCATCGTAGCGACCAGATGCACTCATTGAGGAGAGCACAAGAGCCGCAGCCACTGCCTGCTCGTGATTATAGAATGCCGACACCTGCACCGATGGGGGCTGTGTGGCATTCATCCTATGTCATTGACTCGTCGATTGTCCAGCGCCAGCGCTAGACGCATGGCTCGTTCCGGTGGCAGTGCCAGCGATGCCAGCATGTGCTCTGGCAGCATTGAGATCGCAGTCCGTTGACAGTCGTGGTAGGGCGGATAGCTCCGACAACTTTTGCAAGATCTGTGGACTTTTAGTCACATCGTAGGTCAGCGACGTTGTTACTGCTGGACTCACTGCAGTGCGAATCACTCCGCCATCTAGCTTGCCGCCAGCATTGTTATTATTGTATTGTATATACATGTTGTCCAGCTTAAAGCCAAGTCTACCATTCACTCCATTCGGCACTATTCCAGTTGATATGGCTGCTGGTGCTGCTTTGCTCTTCTGACTTGGCTTTGACCTGGGCTTAGTGGTACCCTTCCGCGACACCTTAGCAGCCGGAAAAACACCGACAATCTCTACGCCATCGGATTCGCTGCTGCTCTCGCAGCGCACCACAGAAGGGGGCACTCCCGGCGGCTGTTGAACAGCTGCTTGAGCGGACGCCTGCCATTTAGTGGCTGCCAACTGCTGAGATGTCTGCAATATGTCGCTGGGACTTTTATAATCATCCAGATTGATAATGTGCGGAACTGTGCGTGACGATCCGCCAAGGCTATTCGTCGTGGAATGTACGGCTCCGAGTGGATGACTTATAATGGGTGCGGTGGGTGAGTTGACCGTTGCCGAGTTGAGTGAGGCCAGCTCCAACATACTTGCCGCAGCCACAACGGCTGCATTCAATGCAGCTGCCTGTGCAGAGGTGCTGGGCTGCGATGAAAGCGCGTCCAACTGGCTCGTTGGTTGAGCCGATTGCTGGTGTTTGGTGCACTTCTTTTTCGGCACTTTGGCGGATTGCTGGACAGTCTGTGTTGCGGCTCCAACGGTAGCCTACGTGTGGCACTGCGGATGGTATCTCCAGTTTGCGTTTCAGATTACTTGACGAGGCACTTGCCACAGACACGGTATCGGAATTGCCGCGCAACAGACTCTGCGTTGTGACAGTTAACTCTTCGAATTGCTTCAGGTAAGTGTTAACAAGTGGCAGCGGCATGGATTCAACGCCATTAGCTGGGGCCGCCTGCGACATCTGTGCAAGTGTAGCTACCAATTGGTTATGGAATTTGATTTTTGGTGGCTTTGCGCTTTCCTTTGGTTGCACAACGCTGCCTGCACTGCTCGTTGGGAAATCAAGTTTCCGCTTTATGCTATTTGATGAGGCACTTGTAGCTGAATCCGTATCGGAATTGGCACGCGACCGACTCTGTTCAGCGGCCGTAAGTTCTTCGAATTGTTTCAGGTAATTGCTGGCAGTGGATGTTGTAGTGCCAGCAGTCGTTGTTGGCCCCATAACTACAGTTTGCGCCGAGGACGTTGGCAACTTCTTCAACTTTTCTTTTGACTTTTTGCTTGCATTCTTATATCGCTCAATCTCACGTTGCAGTTCCTCATAACGCATCCATCCGGTGGCCCAAAGATCCACAATTTTTTCCTTTAGATAGCCGCTTATGAACTGCTCCAATGAATCCTTTCGTTTTCCCAAAACAGCGTAAGACGTCCAGCGAGCCTGGTAAACCTCGTACAGACGCTCTCGCAGCTCGTTACTCCATTGAAACTTTTTGCGTGGCATTTTGGGCGGATGCTCCGAGTTCACATCCGCAGCCCTGCGAGAGAACAATAACAAACAATTACTACACGGTAAACGATGTGTATTAACAAAGACGAACACTTACGCAAGCTCCGCAAATTTATGCAATTCAATCTCGTAGTTCGCAATCGTCTTCGGCATAACCTCTGCGACGGCTTTACGCAGTTTCTCTAGAGCGATTGTCGTCTTGTTTTTCTCCTCTCTGGCGCGGAACACCTTCGCCTTGCGCAGTATAAAATATTTTGGCAGTTGCAGTTGGTACTCCAAGTGAGCGAAAACCATGTTCCGTTCGTTACGCTCCGAACAAAGTAGAGCCTCGTAGATACTAAAGCAAACCAAAGGGAACTGTTAATGAGCTGCTGTAAACGGATGCACCATCGAATCTTACGTAAGCAAAAGTGCAGTCAGTTTGTTATCGAAATTAAAACGTTTGCCACACAAGTCTCTGCTTCTGACCAACTCTTTGAATGCATTTATGTTGGCCAACACATCCTTATCAAGTGATCTCGGCAATATGGTATCTGCTGTTCGTAGATCTGTAAGAGGAGAGTGAACTGTTTAAAAGAAAACCAGACCAACTAAGGCAATCTCTTACTGTCGCTGCCATCCTTTCCCTTGGACAGCTTGTCGGACTTTCCTTGCTCGCTGGCTGAGTCGGTGTCGTCATTATCGCTGCTCGAGATCACAGTCACTGATGGAATGCACTTAAGTTCGCCATTCACAACGCCCTTGGACGCTCCGTCCGCCTGGCCCTGCGACTTAAGGAAGCTATCCCTTTTGGCCTTAAGCATATCCTTAACCGTTGTCGTCTTGACCACCTTCTTCAGTGCTTGCGCTTGAGCCTGGCGTTCTTCAGTGTCTGAAATGTCTATAACGGTAGGACGCGGCGAGTTCGAGGAAGACGACGAGGCTATATTCAATTTGCTACTGAATTTTCTAGGGCCAGCACTATTGACTGTTTGCTTGACAGCATCACTGAGTTTGGGTCGCTTCGATGCATTTTTCTTGAACTTTTCTTTGGCGTTCAAGTTGTTATTGTTGTTGTTGGCATTGACTGATGATGTGGCACTGACTCCGCCCAGACTTTCGCTTTCAGTATCTGAGCCATCAATACTTTCGCTATCACTATCAGAATCACTGTCATCATCGTCATCATCATCGTCCTCTTCATCATCATCGTCGTCATCGTTCTCATCATCAGCATTGCCTTCACCATTATTATTGTTAACTTTGTTATTGGTGGCCACTTCTTCATCAATGTCGTTTTCGACAGATGATTCCGAGGACGAGTCAGACGTCTCGTCGGAGCTGCTGGACACCACGCGCTTGCGCGATCTTTCCGGCATTTTGATGATAGCATCTGTTCGTCTCGTGCTCGATTTTTTGTTCAGATTTTTGAACTCTAACGCGCCGCTGTTAATATAAAATCCACCCTCCAATGTCTCCGCCTCTTCGGGCAACAGCTCATCGTACTGAAATCAACAAAACGCAACTGTAAAACTGGTCAACAGATGTCTAGAAATGAGCTTACCGCTTCAGTATTGTCAATGAATGAATCGTTTTCATCGTAACCCATTCCAATGTCGACTTCATCCTTTTTGCGCCGTCCGCGTCCTCTGGCATAGGAATTTCCGTATTTCGCCTCCAGCTCTTTGGCTATACGAGCCACATCGTCGTCGTTATCGGCAAATGGATCGCTGCTGCCATTGGTGGTTTTCGTTTTCAGCATTTTTGCTTTTTTCTGCAATGACATGGAGGTTGTTTAGAAACACAAACAGAAACAGAAACAGGATCACCCGTAGCGAGGTTACCTTCTCCAGGTACAAAAGCTTTGAATAGTTGAATTCGGGATATGTGTTCATGTCTGTTTCGAAGAGTTCCAGCTCCAGTCGAACACTTTTCGTTGCCGACTTGCTACTTTTATTCGGCTGCACTGCGTCCGCGTCCATGAAATCACTGCCGAATCGCGAGAATACCGACGGCATAGAACTGCTGCGTTGGGTGCTGATCGTGGTGAGGGGCACACGTTTGTGCTCGCCCTGCTTCGACATTTCCGCCGTCCCCCAATTGTGAGGCCGAGTGAAGAATGCACACGCGTTAAAATGCGAAATCAACTATATAACTAAATCCTAATGAATAAAACAACCGATACGAAACGATACGAACAAGAGCAGCAGTTGTGTTCCCGCCCTTTTGCAAAGCGTCACACCGCGTGTTTTGTATGCCAAACAAAAACAATGGTAGCAGCAAAGGAGTTGCAACAACAACAACGACAACGTCGAAGACGGCAGTGGTAACGGCGACGGCGACGGCGACAGCGACAGCGACAATGGCAGCGACGTCGGGCCCCACCTCCTGCTGGCTGGCAGCGATGTCTGTTTCTGTTTCTGTTTCAGCTTGTGATTGTGCTCGTGTTTGTGCTTGTGCACGTACACCACCAGCGACAGCGACAATACTCTGCTCTGGCGCCGCTCAGCAGCTCATGGCCTGTTTTCACTTTTTTTGTCTTGCAATTAAATATTGTCCAGAACTTTAAACAAAAACATTTGTGATGAGAGTGGGACGCTTTAATTGACTGCTTGCACTTGCTATTTTTACGCTAAATGCACTCTCGTTTGTCTACTCACGGCGTATGCAGGCACTTAGTAAATATATGTATATATATTTGTCACTTTTTGTGCAATTGAAAATATATTTGTAATTTTGGCGTCCAGCCGGCGCAAACAATACAATCACTTTGGCCAAACACACATATAATCATGGACACTTTAACGCAACGGCAAATATGATTTGTTTTTATGATTTTCGGAACACGCTTTTTGCAAATTTACGCAAAGATTTGCAATTTGTTTCTTAATCAAGTCTTGTGCTGCTGTCTTCAACGCTAAACATTTTCACTGCACTCATGCCGCCGACCCCGCAATTAACTCATTTCGGCGCTTAGCAACACTGGCTGCATATTCGCAATATGGCTGTCTCACTCTTGTTGGCCCCTATTTACACTTGGCGCTCAAATCTGTTGCGCAGCAATGTTTAATTCAAAAGTGAGTGAAATATTAATGCCTCACTATTTTTACAGGAACAATTTTATTGCCAACTAAAAATCTCAGTTTTTTTAATAATACTTTCTTGCAATTGCGTCAATCAAAAATAATTCATTATCAAGTATGTAACTTAAGCATCAACAAACCAAATAAAATAAATCAAATTATCCACACAATTCTATTAAACATTGATTTACAATAAATTGTTTACAACAAAGTTTTTTCACTAAGTTATCGTATTTATGCGATACCATCACATCAGCTGCTTTCTGCAACACAGATTCTATTTGTTTTGACTGGCAGGTTTCGCGCTGCTCAACACTGGTCTGAACAGCTGAAATGAATTCGTGAGCTGCTTTGTTTGCATCAGTATTTTAGTGTTGTTGCGTGCATTGGAGCGGAATGCTCTCCACAAGCTAAGTGAGTGTTGTAAATAATAATTAATTGAATTGTTTTGTGCGTGTAAGAGTGTGTGGTGCCTCAGTGTGTCAACTCTGAAACAAAAGTTGCATGCACAGCAATTCGAGCAAAAATGCTCCAGTTATTATCGAAAATTGGCTGCCGTGAAGCTTATCAGAAAATTGTGTGCAATAAATAAGAAGGTAGGCAGTCCACTTGTTGTGCTCAATGCGTTTCAAGAGTGTGTGTGGTGGAGTACTGCTGGCACCACGGATATGTGCATGTGTGTGCGTGTACGTATTTATGTTTCCTTTATGCATGCAGCTCCAGCTTAATACCCAACCGCCTGCGTGCACCCCCACCTGCAGCTGATGATATTTGGTGACCCGCGCCGTACCGTTCAAAGAGCAACGAACGCGAAATTCAACAACAAAGGCAAACACTTTAGTCGTTTAGTGACTTTCGCCTGAGACGCCACCCCCAGGAATCGACTGAGCTCGGTCGAAGCTCGCTGCAAACAAAGCAGGCACCATTGATACGCACCCACATAACGGAACACGGACCAAGAGCTTTGTGCAGCGCCATGCAGACTCAATAAAGAAACGTCTTGTTTATCGTTTCAGTAGTATCTGACAAACGAGAAACTGACAACTGATATACGAACGAACTGAGACTGGAGAAACCCCATACATATAAATTACTTTCATACACAAACATAAGGCCTTCCGAACGGTGAGTAACTCTCCATTAGTAATTAAGACCGTTCGCTATATACATATGTCGCAATTGCATGTACCATTTGTGCATGGCAAACAGACAACGGCGAATTTCATTAGCGATAAGGGCCAGCAGAACAGCAACAGTCGCAGTTGTGACTCAAAAAGACTACACAGGCCTTTCTTCGTCATTGCACAAAACTAGCCAGGGTAAGTGACCTTGAGCTAGTCGAATAGGTTTTTCAATTTCAATGGAAAGCGACAATTTCAATGAAAATATCAATGCGTACACTTGAAGCGCCCGTTTAGGCCTGAACTGGTTTTTGGCATTTGGGCAACGGTGGCAAGGCGGACCGCAGAAACAAAACACAACCAAAAAATACGAGCAGCAAGTCGGAGAAGCATACAATTGAACAATAACAAACTAGCGAAAAAAGTAGATTTAATTAACTTTAATGGCGTCATTATTTCCAATGTTTAATTGTGTTCCTTTTGTGCTTTTTCTGCGGCGATCCGCGTGTTACTCAGGCGATACTTTATTTGAAATTGTATTTATAATAACTGCAAAGTCTAAGCTATATTTGTATAGATGAATAATATTCCATTGATATTCTTATTCTTAATCAGTCAATCATTACGTATGTTATAAGATTGTCACAATGTGGTTTCTTTCGTTTTTATCGTGCACAAAAATATTCCACACACATTCTACACACGAAAATATATGTACATGATAAGGTTTTCAGAGTAAAAACTACCTACATATTGATGAAATCTTTCTTATATCTTGAATACCGTTCTATTCTATATTTGGCTTCAGAGAGGGAGCTACGCACAGACCAAGATGACTGAGAGCATGGAATTGGTGAACAAATATGGCGAACCCTTGCGCTTCGACCGCAATTTTCAGGGTCCCCGACAACGTGATCGGAGCTGCACAGATGTGCCCTGTCTTATATTGTTCGCGCTGTTCCTGACAGGCTGGGGTTTCATAGCCCATTATGCCTGGCATCACGGAGAACTGGATAAGCTCACGTGGCCCACAGATATGCATAATCAAAAATGCGGCGTGGACTCAGCCGTGCTGGACAAGCCGTACTTATTCTTCTTCAATATTGAAAAATGCATTGATCCTCTGGTGACGATAACCGGCTGCAACACTCCCCAGGTACATGAGAACCTACAACGTCGAGAAGAATATTTTAATAACCGATTTTGATTTAGGTGTGCATTGAGAGATGTCCCTTGGAACCATTTTACTGGGATAAGATGAAGAACAAGGACTTTCAGTATCTGAAGAGCCGATTGATTTGCATAACAGACGAAGATAAGGCGGCGATTAACTCCAAAGCGGATATCGAGCGGGCCATCCAGCAGGATCGTTGCTTACGCTCTTATATTAAAAGCGAGGTTTTTCTCAATCGTTGCATGTTCGAGTTCTCGGACCAAGTTTGCGAGTTTCTGCCAAGTTTACTAACTCGCTCGCGTCGTGATTCACAACTGCCATTAAATAACAGCCATCTTGAAGAGATGCGTATGGAGGCATTGGTGATAAAACATGAAATGCTAGTGGCACAGCAATCAAACTCCAAGCAGACAGCAGTCAATCAGAAGGAAGATTTTTGTCGGAAGCATCAAGAGAATGAAGCCGTGATTAAGAAGAAACTAGAGCAGACAAATACGGAATTGGCCAAGCTGGTAGGCAATTTTGTGGCACACTTTTACAACGAAACACAAGACGCACAGCGAATGGGCGAGAAAATCGTAGAAGATTTGGTCAACTCGGCATCGGTAATCCTGATTGCGCTGCTGTTCACACTAATTGCCTCTCTGCTGTTCATTTCCCTGATGCGTTGGCTTGCCGCACCCATAGTCTGGATCTCCATCTATGGCGTCCTGATTGGCCTGGTGATAGCAATCTACCTCAGCATTAAGCAGTACATCTTTTGGCGAGATACACCCACTGTGCCGTATCATGAATTAACTTTGGAAAAACAGTTTAACAACTTGCTGCAAAATCCCAGCACATGGCTCTATCTGTCGATATTTCTATGTTTGTTCTTTTTGATCATCTTCCTGCTGGTGATTGTGCTACGCAAACGAATCCATATCGCCATTGCGGTAACCACGGAGGGCAGCAAGGCAGTGAGCACAGTGATCAGCACCGTCTTCTTCCCGATCTTCTCGTGGACACTCTACATAGCCGCCATTGCCTTTGCCATTATTGTTGGCCTACATCTTGGCTCGATTGGCCCACTGTCTTACCGTATGATACAACGTATAACTAACGGAGTAGTCACCAACGAGCAATGCGTCTGTGAAGGACCCGCTTTAAATTACACAGTCGGAGCTTCATGCGATCCAAAAATATTTCAGCAAAACTGTCACATTTACCAACAAAGCGAAACTTGCAAGCAGACCACGTGCAGCTTTGTAGAGATCGTCACTCCTACACTCGTCAAATGGCTGATGGCGTACAATGTGTTTGGATTCTTTTGGCTGAGCTTCTTCATATCGGCATTCTCCGACATGGTGCTTGCGGCAACCTTTGCGCGATGGTACTGGACATTTAAGAAGCGGGATGTGCCTTATTTCACGCTAACGCGCGCCTTCTTCCAAACCGCTTTCTATCACATGGGCACATTGGCTTTTGGCGCACTGATTCTGGCCATCTGCAGAATGATTCGACTGGTGCTGGAGTATATCAACAAAAAAGTGAAGAAGTTCGACAACGCGGTCACACGCGCCATTATGTGCTGCATGCGCTGCTTCTTTTGGATGCTGGAATCGTTCCTCAGGTTCATTAATAAGAATGCGTACATTATGTGCGCCATACATGGCAAGAGCTTCTGTCCCAGTGCCAAGGATGCATTCAATCTGTTAATGCGCAACTGTTTACGTGTCGTAACGCTGGATAAGGTAACCGACTTTCTCTTCTTTCTATCGAAGTTGCTGCTTACCGCCGGCGCGGGCGTTTCTACCTACTATTTCCTGGCCATCAATCCCAATATAATAAAACTCAACTACAATCTCGTGCCCACAACAGTTGTGGTTATCGCATCCTTTATCATGACCAGCGTCTTCTTCGGTGTCTACTCGATGGCCGTGGACACGCTCTTCCTGTGTTTCCTCGAGGACTGCGAACGTAATGACGGCACACCTGAGAAGCCCTACTTTATGTCCAAGCATCTAATGAAGGTTCTGGGCAAGAAGAATAAGTTCCCGCAGCGACAGCGTCGTAGCAAGTAAGAAAGAAAAGATGGAAATTTCTTGAGATGTGCACAACCAAAGCAAAATCGAAGTTTTATTGTAAATGAAAGTGTAAATTTTAGAGTAGATCGTATAGAAAAGCAGAATCAGCTAATTTGCGAGAACGTGAACATCTTATATATATATATATATCTATATGTATATTTTAATACTTTATCATGTCAACGACAGGTTGTACTCAATGAATGCTCATGCTAAGCTGCAAATTATGGGCCGGTTGCAATTGGCTTTACATTATATGTAAAATTATTACCAAATTTATGTTCCACATTTGCCAATACCCATACCAATTAATGAATAATATGTTTTGCATACTGAAAATGTAAAGTATATTAAATGAAATACATTATATAAAAATTGAATTATTTTTGGTCGATAACATGAACCAGCGCGATCAACGAAATGAAATCGGTGCTCAATGAATTGATGTGATAGGCGCCGGGCACTCTTACAACTTATAAAGACAGTCCAAAAGCAATAATGTTTTTACTTACATTTAGTATATAGAATATATATGTATACTGATAAAAAAAAGCGTACAGAACTTTACAGATATCTCAGAGATTTAAAGTATTTTATCAAAATCATCGCTAATATTAAGAGACTATATTCATTACAAGAAAAGAAATGTACAATTACGTATTTATTTTGTGCTTTATATATTCTGCACATTTTCGATTATTTAGTTTGACTTCACTTATCTTATTTGAATTTAATAAAATTGAATTCAATCATTTGATTACATGCAATCACATATTTTACTTTGCCGAGGGAAGCGCTTACATTGTTATACTTTACGCGAATTCCCAGTTAACAGCTCAACATACAAACGGATAACTATGAATCTGGAATAAATACAAACAATTATAAATAAAGATCTTAAATATTTTTAACAAAAATGTGATCGATCTCTCGTTTTCATTAAGGCAATATATCTTTCAGCACGCCGTCGCTGATGTTTAACAAATCTTCATCTCCATATTCATCAAGATCCAATTCGAATTTGACAGGCACTACAGCGGGTTGGTCCTCGTCGTTTTTCGAGTTGTGGCCTGGCATAAGTGTCTGTGAATCCTGGAAAAGAGTTGGGGAAATACAATAATAGAGAGTTTCTCTTGGTCAACGATTGCTTACGTTTAGGGAATTATCGTTGAGAAGTATACGCGGCAAAGCTTGCTGTTCAGCCAAAGGACCTGGCACTAAGGCATCTAGGCGCCCCGAGGGTGAAGTGCTAAGATTTAATACATGCAGCGAGGCGTCCAGCACTTTCATCACAGCTGTACTCTTCTTGGCATATAACGAGTTGTTACTGGTATCAGCCAGTTGTGGCGGTGGTACTCGCTCGATACGTGTGCGCTCGTTACAATTTAAAGGTGTGAAGGGTGAATAGTTGTTGACCGGACTTGACTTCGATGGAGAGTTGGGTACTTCGTCAAACGATGCTTGCATCTGCTTCCATTTGCTGCCCAGCGTCGAGAGGTTTGCCTGCGTTGTTATTTTAGGCATGGTTGCCTTCTTGTTTATGGTGCGCAACAGCTGAATGGGATCAACGATTTTGGAGCGATTAACAGTGCTGTTCAGCTCCGAGCAATGTTCTTGTTGTAGTTTCGCCTTCCGCGCTGAGAGAGGTGGCATGGGTGCTGAAATGATTCCACATTAGATATGATTAATATTGAGCAGTACTCCACATACCCAACATACTGGTGCATGCCGTCTCAAACTGCATGGCGTTGAAATCATCCTGCAGAGGCAGACGTACATTGACAGTGCGCACGCTACTGGTCATTTCTGGTTTTATTGGTGGCGTGGAAACGAACTTCATTAGCAGAGGATGCGCCGTGCCGCCGGTTTGATTACTGCAGTTAACCGCTCGCATCGGTGTGCTAGGTACCGCAGGAATCGCCTGGGAATTCGAGACGGTCTCATTGTTCATAATGTTTCGCTCTCGAATGCGTACATTCAAATCCCTTAACAAATCGTTCCCTTTCTGCTCCATTTGCTGAAGTTGTTCGCGTAATCCTTGTAAGTCCGTGGTTACAAACTCATTGGACTCGTTGTAGTGATCATTGGCGTCTAATTGCTCGGCAATCGCTTCGCTAATGCCATTGAATGCAGACATAAGAGAATTGATTCTATCACTGTTACCAGCGAACTCAGCTCCAACCATTTTTTGAAAGCTTCGCAGTGTCTGATCCGCCACTTCTCTGTTTTGCTTTTGCCTTGTCTGTTTTCCGAGAAAACCATCGATGGCCTCTTTTAGTTCACACTGAGGAGCTTCTAATGTGCTGATTCTCTCGGCCGGCTCAATAATATTCGTTTCGCATTTTCGACGATTATACATTTCAAAATTTTTTAGAAAGGCATCGCTCCGCAGCACAGCTTCGTCGACTCCCGTCTTAGCCGCAATATCTGCGAATATCTTCTTGATCGTACCTGTACATTGTCGCAGCTTTGTCATATTCTTTTGAAGTTCCTCAATATATGCTGAGTAGTATTCTTTCATGAATTGGTTCTTTCGAGCCATACTCTGGACAGTAAGCTCATGAAAATTGGAAATATCTGTGTCCACTGATAGCAGCTTTTCTCGTTGCTTTATCAACTCCTGTACTACAAATCCAACCAGATCAAGAAGAAAGTTAATAAATTTCATTCCACCGGGCATAACAACCAAATAAGATTTGATGTTGCTCCAATGCAGCTGATGCTTCTCGTTCAAATACTTCAGATAATCTACTGTACTGGATCGAAAGTTTGATTCAGACTTCTTGTCTGTAATAGGCCAATAAAAGCGTCGCTTGAACTCCACAGGATCGAGAATACGGAAGAGGTAGTACATCACTTGAAAGAAAGCCGGCTGATTGGACTTTAAAAACATGTCCCATGATAGCAACTTGAGCAGTTCGTCGTTCATGGGATATAACAAAGCCAGGCCTCGCAATTTTTTATGCAACTTTTCACTTTGTTCCTTTTCTTCGGCTTTCCATGGTGCGATCATTGTTCGATCCATTTTCAAGTGGTTTAATATTTAAAGTATTTTGCCTTCAATGACAAGAACAACTTTCTTATGAATTATAATTTGTGATACAACTGCAGTATGCCGCTTCTTTTCAAGATGCCAATAATTTGAGTACTCACTAAGTATCGATAACTACATATATCGAGTGGTATTTCAACATGCTAATACTATTTAATCCGAAAGAGTACTACATTTTATTTCAAGACGAACCCATTCCTTTGTTTTCCTTTTTTGTTAAGTGTGTCCCCTTAGTTTTATATTTAACAATCGGTAAATAAAGTTTCTATCTGTTCCCAGTTGAATTGAACTACAACGGCTTTTCTTTGGCTACTCGCTAAAATATCGATAACTGGTGTAAAACTGTTTAATCCGAAAAAGCACTAAGTGTACATGTTTTAAGACAAACATCCTTTTTTTTGTAATTTTTTGTTAAATATTAGTTTAGTTAGTTTTATTTTTAACAATCGGTAATCGGTAGCTTTTATCTGTTCCCAATTGAGTTGAACAACAACTGCTTTCCTATGCCTACGCCAATTGTGAATGACATCAAGCACAGACAAAAAAGGTGGCAGCGCCACAAGCTGACTCACTGGCGGCGGGTTTATAAACTACAAAACAAATCGACCAGAGCCGGCTGTGCAGGAAATTGTGATAACTAACTACACAGGGAAGAATAAATAATAAATTCGGAGTAATATAGATACTTCGAGTCGCTAAAGGTTCAATTAGCATATTAGAAATCACAGAAATGGCAGATCCCCGCGTCAGACAATTGGTTATCAAAACGAGTGTAGTGAAGCGATTGGCCAAGGAGAAGACTGTCTACGAGAAGGAGGAGGGCATAGAGAAAGCTCGACTAGAGAAGTTTAAAAATGAAGGGGCCGACGATCATGTGCTGCGCAAGCAGGAGGAGGTGATACAAGAGTGCCAAATGATGATTCCGGACTCGAAACGAAGGTGAGTCACCTGCAATTAATGCTGCCCGCATTGTTATTAATTGTGCTTTTGTTCCAGATTGCAAAAGGAGCTAGAGGTGCTGAAGAAGTACTTGGACGATGAACAGGATCTCAAAGAAACCGAAGCGTACACCAAGGCGTCCGAGGTATTGACCGATGCACAATGCGTGCTGGAAGCTTAGGTCGCCGGTTCGGCCATTCCACTAATCTAACTATTTTCCCTGTATTTTATCTAACCACATGTCTCACTCTCAATAAAAATATACTTTTAACGTTAACCAACACTACAGTTGCAGAAAATGCCGCAAGTTCCTAAACTAAACGAAATAAAAACGAAAGTATTTAAAATCATTGAAAATCTGCGGCAATTGGAGAGCTTAAGTAATGTTCCTCAGACTGAATTCGATGACGCACAAGCTCTGCGGATTTCGCAAGATACGACAAGTTGGCTTTCGGAACTGGAAAAGTTGCCGTGCGAGCAAATTGTCGGCATCCAAGAGAGACGCAAGCGAAGGCGCCGAAAATTAAAGCAACAGGTCAAGCAGCAGAAGAGCAGAGCCAGGGTTAAAAGAAAAGAGCACTACGGTGAGCTCGCTCCCGTACCGGCTCCGTTGATGGTAGCATCGCAGCCTGCAGAACACATCGCACTTAAGAAGCTGCAAGATGCCTCGAATATACTCACTACAATCAACTTGTTGGAGCGGCTGCACAAGGTACGCGGTGGGGATGATGCGCTGTCTGAACAGCTGGCACCACTTCGCCTTGCCTGGCGTCGCATTCATCAGGAGAACCAAAATGCAACTGAGCGTAAAAATAATGTGAATCTTGAGGCACAGTGGGACAAAGTAATATTTGGTAGTTCGCGTCCGCCTACAGACAAAACGAAGGATGCTCAAGAGTTTCTACAGCGACGGTAGGATTAGATCACAATGTTCGTGTGTATATATTACGTATAAATTATATTTATTTCAGACGAACTTGGGATTCCTACATAGGCTATGGCAAAAAGGCATCAAGCATCCCCCCTGGCTGGGTATTGCCCCCTGCCAGCCCATCAGTGGAGTGGGCAGCATTTCAATGCAATTAAAACGTGTTTAAATATATTATATGTGGAATTTTTTTATTCTTTAAAAGAATCGACTTTAGACTTAGTGGGTTTCCAGCAAACTAAAATGCTCTGGTACTGCACTTTTATTCGTAAATCCAATCCTGGGCAGCTGGGGTGTAGCTGACGAGCTCCTTTTCGTTGAACCACAGAGCAATCTCCTTCTCAGCGGACTCAACGGCATCGGAGCCGTGGATGATGTTACGGCCCACCTGGATGCAGAAGTCACCGCGGATGGTACCGGGCAAGGAATCGGCGGGGTTGGTGGCGCCCAGCATTTGACGGCCGGTCTTTACCACATTCAGACCCTCCCACACCATGGGAACCACTGGACCGGAGTTCATGTAGTTGACCAAACCGGGGAAGAAGGGGCGGCTAGACAGATCAGCGTAGTGCTTCTCCAACAAATCCTTGGATGCCTGTAAGTCAAGGTCAAGAGTACACAATCATGTAAATATTTTTGCGCTTTCATGACCTCTAAAAATGTGCATATAACCTCAACCGGTCGCTTATAGTAAAAGCTGCAACGCCGCCCCCTGCCGAGTTGAGGTTAAATACGACATCAGACACGCGAACATTCATTGATTTATTTTCGCTAATTCAATTATCTTGCCGGCTTTACTTACCCAAGTGAACTTCAAGGCGACCAGTTTGAAGCCCTTCTGTTCGAAACGCTCGATGATCTTGCCGACGAGTCCTCTTTGGACTCCATCGGGCTTAACCATGATGAAAGTGCGTTCCTTGTTGGCGGCCATTGCGATTGAGAATAGGGAATAAAATGCCAGAAGCGTAGCAATCATTAGTGTTGGCTTATTCATTTATTTAGTGTGACCAGGTCCCGATGTTAACAAAATGCATACTGTACTAAACATTTGAATGTTTAAAGTTTACAATTACAAATTAATCAGTTAGTAATACTTATTGGGTTTATACATGTTTATTTTTTATACGGTTACATAAAGTTTCTATTTGACAAAGTTCACGAATTCGCCGTCAGTAACGAAGGAGCCAGCAGGGCTTGAACATTGAGGTCACACTTGGAATATTTTCATTGTATCTAATAGATACATTTATCGACTGATGTTGGTATTTTAATTGGGAACATATATTTGTCTTGCTCGAATCAACTAAAACATTCAGTCAGTAAATAATTTCCAACAAAAGTTGATTAAGGCCAGAACAAACAAAAAACAAAATCTGGACCAATGGTAACAATTCTTAACGATTCGAGACCATATTGGTCCGATGAGGTTATTGTTTTTCTGATTACTACAATTCGAAATACCCCATACATGTGGGACAAGACGCACAAAGATTACAGTATCAGATATTTGAAACACAATTTTTGGAAGAACTTAAGGTGGACTCTAGAAAAGCGCTTTAAGTTGCGCGTGTATACAAATGAATTAGCCAGAAAATGGCTTAATCTCTCATCCTACTATCGGATGCAGCAAAAGGCAATATATGATGCTAAGGCCCGTGGGGCACAGCCGGAGGAAATAAAGCGATTGGAAGGCTGGAAATTTCTGCATCAATTGAAGTTTCTTCCCGTAGCGGCGTACGATAAAAACACTGTGGATGTAAGTGGAATCATTTATATTATTGGAATACCCATTTACTGACTAATTGACATCAATATCATTAAAAGGCGGAAAACCTTTACGACAGTGTCCATTCGGAGGAATCGGAGGAGCACACAGCGAGGTCGGTTGAAGAGCAGAAACCTATCAACATTTGTATCGGGTCTACTAATAACGTTCCAAACAAGCCACCAATTGAAGAGTTCAATGTGTCGATGGAGGATAATGATGAGGAAGAAATCGAGGATACAACGCCAATAAACGTGGAGCCTGTAATGGACGACTCTCACTGCACCCCAAGTTTCCACTTTGGAATGGCTGTTGCCCAGGATGTTTACGAGTTGGATGACAGTTTGAAAATTGATGCAAAGATGGAAATCATGAAGGTCATTGTTAAATACCAAAAACAACAGTTACACAGGACAGTAATGAGTCTTGGCGGCAGCTAAAGATTGCAAACTATACTAATTTATTTCGATTTAAGTGAATGTATTCGTGTTTGTTTAAAATATATATGTGTAATTAACACAGGGTGCCTTTTTTGGTATTTTATGAAAAGTATTATCGAAAAGTATATCGATAGAACTGCTTCGGTATTTTTTCAATGGAATTTTACCGTATTCAAAAGCTGCAACACTGTTTGACAGACAACTTTTTGAAGAGGTGAGAAATTGTATTTCACAAATATATTTAAAAATTGTTTTTCAACAGCTAATAAAGTTCTTTAAAGCTTGCACATTAAATTAGTAAGCAATAAAGCGTGTGAAATCGTATGTATGTATGAATAAACGTGCAATAATGGCTGAAATTCGAAGTGCGTTTATACATACATTCGAATGCACACACATACATATATGAAGAAAATGGCGATCCTATGGACGCTTTTGCGTGTTACTTTAGTATTAAGGCGATTTTCTATTTGCAGCGAAAACTTAATTTTCTATCAGCTGCATTATGACTGGTCGTGGAAAGGGTGGCAAAGGATTGGGAAAGGGAGGCGCCAAGCGTCATCGTAAGGTATTGCGTGATAACATCCAGGGTATCACTAAGCCGGCTATTCGCCGTCTGGCTCGTCGTGGCGGTGTCAAGCGTATCTCCGGTCTGATCTACGAGGAAACTCGTGGTGTGCTCAAGGTAAGATAGAAAAATCACTTGCCAAATGTAAATCTCTAATATCATATCCTATTCCATCGCAGGTGTTTTTGGAAAACGTTATTCGTGACGCTGTCACCTACACCGAGCACGCCAAGCGCAAGACTGTCACTGCAATGGACGTGGTCTACGCTTTGAAGCGCCAGGGCCGTACTCTGTACGGTTTCGGCGGTTAAGCCGAAGTGCTTTCCCGACGATTTTGAAGATCGAAGCAACAGAACTATTGGATCTTATCTACATACATATATTGATATCCCTATACTACGAAAACGAGTTTTAAAGGCCTCTCGATCTACTTAATAAATACATACTTATGTATCTTGAATATTTGAGCAAATTCAAGCCCTAGCACTTACAAAATGTATTACAGAATATTCCATTATTATAAACACTACGTACATATGACACTATAATCGACATAGAGATATATGCGACATTATCTAAAACTATAAAATAGAAATGCCAATAAATCTGTAGAAGGCTTATAAGCAGGACTTGTATCTTGGATGCGCCGGGTAACAGGCACAGGATGGTGTTCAGGGTGTGCAGGGGATGGTGAAATACCCTGTTAAAGAAAGGCGAAGTCAAGGACTTACATTTAACTTGCTTTATTTGTTCTTATATCATCTTGGTGTTTATATAATATTTTGAAATAAACATTTATCCGTTTGCACAATGTACGAAATAAATAATTCGGAACGGTTTACGGTGTATCCACGTTAAGACAGAAGTTTTTCGTCTTAAACTGAAAATTTAGGTTTATTCGACTGTTTCTTGAGTTTTCAGGTAGACACTGGTTCCAATTCGTCAATATTGATAGATACACCAAGTGGTATATAATTATAGGATCGTCAGTGTCCATCGTTCGTATTGTAGTCGCTCTCAATGATTTCGTCCTCGCAGTGTGTGCGGCGTACGAAAACCTTCATGGGTGCGCTCGTGTATGTCTGGATCGGTTTTGTCAAGGCCTCAGCATTCTCGACATCCGACTCGGTATCGGGTAGCATTTCCTCCATAGTCGTCATATAGGATTCCTCATTGATTTGTTCTATTTCAGGCACGTTCTCTTGCACTTTCGATTTGTGCCTCTTCTTTGCAGACTTGCGGTTTATTTTGCGTTCCAGCTCGTCCATGAACATGGTCATATTGCTGTGCCCCATGGCGCCTATACGTTTCGTCATCTTGTCCTTAAGCTTGTTTCCGTTATCGTGATCATAGCCGACGGCAATGTAGTCGCCACCTTCGTATTGGGGCTTATTGTGTCCCTTATGGCCCTTGCTTAACTTCTCGTAGCTGTCCTCCTCGTAGCACTGCTTGCGCTCCAACTGCTGCGCCTGATTCACCATGGCGCTGTCGCCAATGTCCATTTCGAACTGCACCTTTGGATTAAGCTTAAACTGGCAAAGTGAAGGGAGTGAGAAGAGTAAGGAGTGTGTGTTTAATTTCGATGAAGAACCCTGAATATTTCGAGCTGTCTACTCACGTCACGCTCGTTGGCGAATTCATGGTCCGACTTGGACTCACGTTTCTTGTCTTTGGTGTAGTTCTCCAAGTACTTAATCTCGCTGCGCACCTTGCGCACCTGCATCACCTGGCGCGGCATCTGTTGCTGCTGCGATTGCTTTTGCTGCTGAAGATGAAAATCTTTCCTCTGCGCAGCGATCTCCTGCTCATCCTCTTCTTCGGCATCCTTATGCATCTCCTGGCAGAGCATCTCCAGTTGGTTTCGCATCGTTGAGTTATCGCTGCGCGGAGTCACCTCGGTGCTGGGGACGGCGCTGGTAACGGCGCTATTGACAAGTTGTTTGAACTTCTTCGTGGACGAGGAACTAAAACAAAGGAGAGTAACATGGCAATGGATAAACTAGGCAAAAGCACTTGCAACTCACTTTATCATGTCAGACTGCATGAGTTCGCCATGGAAAAGAACGAAGCCCTTAGGCAGCCTACTGGGGTCCGTTCCCTCTTCCAGCTTCTCGTTTCGCTGCGACAAGGACTGCCGATGCGGTGAGCTTGTTTCCTGCGCCATTATCTGGTTGTTGAGCATCTCGTTCAGCTTTTCAGCCTTCTTGCGCAGAGTGCGCTCAAAGGACAGTTGCTCCTCTAGAGCTTTGGTGTTGGTCAGCAGCAGCGAGACCGTGTACTTCTGTCCCTTGGGAAGGCTCTGCAGGCCGTTCACGAAACTGATGTCAAACTGCGGTTCCTTCATCTTCTCCTCGTCCTCCTTGCCCAGGTGATCACGTATCTGGCGCATCAGGAACTTGCTGATGCCTTCGTTGTTATGCAAGTTGAATTCAGTGATGGCGGTATTCATCGACAGGCATTCGAGTATGATGTTGGCTCCGCGATCGGTCAGTCCACAGTTCTCCATGTCGAGGGCTGGCGGAAGAAAGAAAAAGGAACAGAGGAGAACTCAGCTGCTTTTTAGTGTGCTTAATTTTCTTGTGCTTAATCTCGGTTCAGCACTTACACTTCACCCATGCATCCTCCTTGAGCACCTCGGCAATCATGCGTAGTCCGTCGTCACCCAGGTTGGGATTGTTGGCCAGGCAAATGTTGCGCAGCCCCGGGATTGAATCGATGTTCACGTTGCGATAGCGCAACGACTTTTCCCAGCCCTCTGAGAAGCGAGTAATCTTCTGCATCTGTAGCAGGAGGAGAGGAGGCTTCAGTTTGCCGTATGGGTATTTTAACAGATCTCGAACATACCTTGATCATGTTGGCCACGTGTTCAGCTCCCTTTGAGGTCAGGTTACACTCGCCGAGGTTAAACACCTCGACATGGTTAAGATACTTCACGGTGCTGCACACGGCACATGCTCCCCTATCGGAAATGTAGGATTTGTTGAAGCTCAACTCCTTCAAGCAGTCATTGGATGCGAGTGCCTGCGCAGGAAGCATGCAAAGAGAATACGTAAGTCGAGTTTACGCTGGTTCACAGCTCTGGTTACCTTTGCAATGCACTCAATGTAGCCATCTTGCAGAGGCAGGCTCTCCAGCTTTAGTACAGTCAAGTTCTTGTTCAGTTTTATACAGTTGACGATTGCCTCCACGAGGCTTTTGAATATGAAACGCGTGTAGATCACAGGTTTTTGGCGAAAGAGCCGTGCGCGGTTCTCAGAATCAATGGGGAGAACCATATCTGTGGAAAAGATCAATCAGATTAGTCGCTTCTCCAACGACTTCCCTTGCTTTACTCACGGTTTCCATTGGAGCGACGCATTCGTATAATGACAGTCTGGAGCACCAGGTCGTAGTGTAGTGCATCGATGATCAGCTGCCACTCGCTGACGCCCAGCTTGTCCCCGAATACTTCCAGGAATGTGTTAGAATTGACATTAGAGCGTAAGTTAGGTACAGGAGATATGTTTTTTGCGCGGCACAGTTCCATGTAACGAAAGTGAAAAGACCGGCTCTTGCTCGACTTCTTGATCACCGGTGGCAGCACCACTGCCACGGGTGCTTTTTTTATCATCGTTTCGCTTGCTCTAATTGGCATATTCTGAGGGAGAAGGATTGGTAAAATTAAGAACTGTGCCATGTTAAATCATGTGTATTCTTTTTGCAAGTGTATTGTTTAAACACGGCCATTTTGTTCAGCTCGCTTTTGCAAACGCCAACGCGCACTTCCAGAATTCCAATCGGCCTCTGCCGCTGCTTACAAAATGTAAACAAAATATGCAACGCAATAGAGCTACTTCGCTCTTGCACACAAACTCTCTCTCTCACGAATGCAACTCTCTTCTCGTGTGCGCCTAACACTCACGACGCAGGAATTCACGCTTCGCTAATTACTCGCGTGCCTGCATTCGTCCACTAGACGACGCGTCGCGGCTTGCCTTGTCGTTCGTGTGACAAAAACGGCGCCGACGACGGCTCAATCGCCATAGCGCACTGCCGCTCTCACAGCAAAGCCTGCTGCGCCGTCAGTCGTGCACCGACACTTGAGCTAAACACATCGCGGCATTGGTTTCTCTTACATTTAACAGCGACACGTCGTTTCGGGAGTGCAGCAACAGTCGCGGCAATTAAAAGGGAACAGCGCTTGGACAGAACACGCAGGGACTTTACATTTCGGCACGTTCCCAAAAAAAGACTATTAAAAGGAGATCGTTTAATTCCAATCTCAATACGGCGTCAACTAGCAGTTCCGCTTCGTGCATTGCCCAATTTTAGCGACACGTTTCTGCCGAACGAACGCACAAGCGGTGTGTGTGCGTGTATGCGTATGTATTGTGTGTCTTTGTGGGTTTTATGACTTCTGCCTAATTACCAGTAACGCGTCGTGTGGTGCACTCGAGCCGCGAACCCTTCTGAAATGTGTCACTGAGCAACGAAAGAGGTAGAAACTCAAGAATAGAGAAAGAGTTGAGCGCATCCATATCGTCAGCTGGTGCCGAAGATACGCGATACCCAGCAGCAGGAGTACCTGAAAGGGGTAAGTGCGAGAAGTTTGCACCCTTCACTCAAAGGGGTGTAGTAGCTGGAAACCTTATATCAAGAAATACTTAAATAAGTGAACCCTTAAGAAATAATTAGCGATGCAGCGAAGTGACAAAAAGTAATTAAGGTATTCCGATTCAAGAGAGTAAAATGAGAGATAATAAAATGAAGATCAAATTTAGATTACAATACAGCATGTATATTTTGTTAGCGATGGCAAAATTCGAAAAAGACCCAGATGTTTTTTAAAAGTAAAAGACTTTGTTATCCCTTACGCGCCTACGAGCCTATAACTTCGCCAAAAATCATCACATTTTAATGGGATTGTTCCTGAATCAAAATATTGTGGACCTAAAATTTTTAACATTTTGGACCTTCCATGCTACCCCCTTGCAAGATTTCCAGACCCCTATGGCACATTCCCAAATCCATAACTTCGTCAAAAATCATCCGACTTTCATGGGAGATGACATTTTTTTTATGTTTTGACCTCTAGACTAATCCTGCATCAAAATATTGTCGACCTAAAATGTACAACATTTTGGACCTTCCATGCTACCCCCCCTGCAATTTTTTAAGACCCCTATACCACGCTCCATCAGTCATGCATTTTTACATAAATTTTAAAATATCGCTGTTTCTTTCCATGAGCACGAAAACGAAAGGCTCAAGATGATATCGATAAATTCTTATACTGGCGATTAATTAAAGGCCACTCTGCAATTAAAGTGATGCCTTCGAAAGCACTCATGGGTGTACTCAGAGAAGGTCGAGTCAAGATTCAAGATTGAAACTCGTGAAATTCGTGGATTATGCAAATAATTGGGCCTAGAAAGGCAGCCCAACTGTAACGGGCAGATTAGTTTCGACACGCCGCTGTCAGCTGGCAAAGAGTCTGCCGCCGGCATAGAGCGAGCCACATAGTAAACTATATACACATGTCTGAATGTACATATATATCCATGCGTGTATATACGTTTACTACGATTACGCACATTGCCATGAAAGCGATGCGGATGCCGATGTTGATGCGGGGTCTCTCTGGGCATGCCAGCTACCCGGTTGAACTCGGCTATGACTCAAAACTCAAGCTACCGCAACGAGGCTGCATATACCATAGCTCCCGGTAGGGCCAAGTCCCCGCTGCCAACACTCTTTTGTTTGTCAGCAACGCGGCAACACGACAGCAACAACAACAACAATAAATATCGTAACAATTGTTGCCGTTGCCGCTGCTGCTGCTGGCGTTGAACTTGACTGTCGGATCGATGTGCATGACAGGCAAAGGGCCCCTCCCCTGCTTGCCAGCTGCGGGGGAGGAAGTGTTCAAATTGGACTAGTCGAGCCGCAAGCTCAGCCCGCTGGACCCAACCGGAAACCGAAGGCAACGTGGGTCGCTGCTCGCTTATGTTATGTTTTGTTTTTCGAACTTGGAATTGAACGAGCTTTACGTGCGGTTCATGTGAGTTTCCAGCTAATCCGCAGCCTGTTACCAAGCAGGAGAAACTGGCGAAGATCTGCTTGAAAATTTGCTTGGCGAAAGTGCGCCAGATGGCAAAGTATCTATTGGATATATTGGAATTTCGTGGGCGACAGAATTTCTCTCGATTGGGAGGGTCGGTCAGTAGAATATGCCAAGCGTGAATACAATATTAGGCCAGAAGGCCCTTGCTGGGTAGCCGGGGCAGAGGGGGTCGGAGGTCCAAGAAAGAGTTCAACCATTTCTGTACGCAGATCTTTCTGTGGCAGCGACAACGCGCGTCATGGTGCATGGAGTCGCGATTTCCTTTGCTGTCGCTTATATAAATTAGGGAAATGCCTAGAAGAGAGTCGCGAGACACAGAGCCCACTGCGACTTATTAATTTGCTTTAATTCGGTAAGTTTTCAGTTTTCGCCGTGTGGAAAATTGGCTTCATAAAAAGTAGCAGCAGTCTACGAACCGCAGTTGCAGATGGCGGGGGGAAGGGGGCTCCCAATTGAGGCAATGAGCGTCAAGCTAATTTGCTATCAAGCCATGATACAGTTCAAGTAAAGTTGGATCATGATGCGCATTATGAGGCGCCTAGTTAGGCGATATATAACAATTGTTTACAATAATTCAATTTGTTATACATCTAATTGTAGCAGGTTGGAATTTACTATATCCTCTATAAAGTCATAGAATCGCATGGGCAACATTCTTTCATAGGAATTTCGAAAGCTTTCTAAAATACTTAAGACTGGCAACGGCGCAGAAAGAAGCGAGGTTTCAAATGAAATTAATGACTTAAGGGAGGGAAAGTAATGCAAGGCAATGAGGGTATGATAACAAGACATATATACATAGGATAAATACGTGCATTATAAGGTATATTTTAGTACAGAGTACTCAAAGGGGTTCCCTTTTCACAGCGATGCAGTTGCAGCACAGCTTAACTAATGTTCAATGTATTTAATAGAGTTTAAGAAAGGGAAATATAAATGTACATATCGTATAGGACAGCTGATACACCTGTCTCTCTCTCTCTCTCCCTCTCTCTCCCTCTCTCTCTCTCTCTCTATCACTTGAATCCGATCAGATTCTACCGCCATTGATAACCCAAATGTGGGCAACGTATTCGTGAGCTATTCAAACTGTTATTAACCACACAAATCGCTGGCAAAATCGTTGCAGCATGAAATCATAAATACCCCCGGCCACTAGCTGCCCCCTCCTGTCATCCTCCCCTCCTCCGCCCCTGCCCCGTTGCCCATTCTAGCCGGCAAACTAGCTGACCAAACAACCCAATTGCCGCGTTGCGTTACACAAAAGCGTTGGCCATAAATGCATAATTACCGCAAGTAGCTACGTAGCTGGCTAGGAAAATGCTGGAAAATCAATTAAAAGAAAATGTTGCATGTAGCCCCGCTGGCTGTGTGGCATGTGGCATGCGGCTGCTGTGCCTGCTGTGGCTGTTGAAAGCGAAATCATCATCGTCAGATACTTTTTATCTTCATCGCGACTCGGATTAATTATGCGCCTGGAGGCTTGTCGCGTCGCGCAGTCGTGTTTGGAAATTCATAAACGACCTTGCCAACGCTTTTCCAAACGATCCGACAGAGGTTGTCGCCACACGCGAATGCTAACGAACTGCGGGTCGGTCGCGCGCATCTGTATCTCAATCGTCTCGCCATATCTGTATCTCAATCTTCAAACCGATGCACAAATCAATCGACTTGGGAGTTGGGGGAGGGGACTGAATTATTAAGGAGCTTACAGCGGTCAAAGAGAAAAATCATTGAACTGGGCGTGGTCGGGGAAGGCGGCATGGAGGGAGTGGGCTCCATCGTGGCTGATACGCTTTTAATGAGCGCACCCGAGCCCCGAGTTGAACTCGAACTCGATTGAGACAATGGCAACGAGTCTTGCGTTAACAACCCGTAGCCACAGGCAGCTACAATGTGTATCTGTGCATCTGCATCGAGATACATTTTCACACGCATTTCAATTACAGCTGCAAAGACAAACAGATAAGACTCCGGTTTCATGACTTGACGAAATTACCCGATTGAAGCGCAATGAAAACACTATGAAAACAAGCAAAGATATAACTCGAGACTCGACTGCAAATCGGTCGCTTGTCATTGGGAAAGACCTGGTGAATGTGGGCGAAAAACTCAGTGGTTTCAGGAACTGCGGTCTGCACTATAGTTCGACTGGGTTTAAGATTGGTTTCTTGCTTCTGACAAGCTAATTTAACAAAAAGAACCTATAGTACCTTCAAGATCTATGTAGTAAACTGTAGTTTGTTAAGATCCCTGGTTCTACTCTTTACTATATCGGGAAACTCCTTAGCCAACTTATCTTTCAGGATCTCTAAGCTAAACCATGTTAGTTAGTTCGCAGAGAAACCTCACACGACCGTCCCTTACTTATATTACTTGCTAATTTAATACAGCAATAAAATAAAAAGCAATTTACGAAACGTAACGCTCGTTAAACTCTTTCAACAAATACCGCAGTAAAAAATTTCTTAAGCGGAATTCCGGGCAAAGCGAGCAAGATCATTTCGAAGAGCTTCAATTAATTTGCAGACGAGACTTTCGCAACTCACTTTTGTCCGCTTCTCACGCAGCACGAGAGCAGAACGTGCGGCGGATAAGGTCGGGGAATACGGTACACACCATATGTGGCACATATGGTGTATATGCTGAGCTGTGTGTGTCCAGTTCCGTTCAGAAACATTTGTCCGAGTTCCGAGTGTATTGCAACAGAACCAGAACGAGAAACAGAAAGAGAACAGGGGAAAACAGTTAGAAGTACGGCAAGAATTGTAGCCTAAGCTACATACAGGGTATGCTGGGGTATGATGGTGCCAGACACAGGGTAGGGCAACACGAGTAATGTCTTGGGATCGACTTGGAGGGGAGTTGGTATAAGGTAGGGTAAAGACTAACAAAACTCTTGGTTACCGGGGATCTAGGGATCACAGGGTATTCCCACGCCGACCTACTGTGCGCTGTTGTCTTTGCTCGCACTCATTTGTAGGTTTTACTAGGTCTGTGTACTTGGGATTTCTCAAGCGAGACTCCGCACCGAGGTCATAAGGCACAGATCGCACACGACGGCGTCGCTAAATATTTGGACACATTTTAATGACATCGTGCCGCGCGGTTAGCCGGGCAAGAAGTGGAGGAAAATGGGTTAGCTAGCTCTTGGACGACTGTTGTAACACACGCCGTATTCGGTTTTTGGTTTTCTGTTTTCTGTTTTCTGTTTTCTAGGTGCCCTGGGCGAGAGTGCGACCTGCCATGCAGTTGGCGAACGGCGGCGCACGCAGTTGTCTCCAGGTGCTCACGGCATGAGAATGTACAGCGAACCACATGACGTGCCGCGAGAGAGAAGCACCCAAGCAGCGTACAAGAAGGTGCGCTTGAAAGCACCAGGTGGCTCGAGAGCGATTGCCATCCCCATCTCCATCATACTGATCATCTCCCTCGCAGCAGCGAATCGACCGCCGCGTTTTGCCATCGACGGGCAGTCGGAGATCGTGCTGAGGCTGAAGGAGTCGCCCGAGACGAAGGTGGGCACTCACATCTACACGCTGCGCGGCTACGATCCCGACAACGATCCGCTGATCTTCGGCAAGCGAAACTCACATGACAGCGAGATCATTCGCATCGAGAACTCCGGCGGCACCGAGGCCAAGGTGTATCTGGCCAAGGAGCTGGACCGCGAGACGCAGGACGAGTATGCCATCGTGCTGACCCTGACGGACAGTCATTACAGTGAGCACAACTATGTGACACAGAGCTTCCTGTTGCTGGTCGAGGACATCAACGACAACGCACCCATCTTCCTGCCCTATCAGAATGCCATCGAGATACCCGAGGGCAGTTCGCCGGGGGTAATAAGCACGCTGGAAGCACTGGATGCCGATGAAGGCGCTTACGGACAGGTGGTCTACTACCTGCAGGAGCTGGACGGCGACAACGACATCTTCAGCATCTCTACGCACCAGGGCAAGGGCGTGCTGCGGCTGCAGCGTGAGCTGGACTACGAGACGAAGAGTCTGTACCAGCTGCGCATCCTGGCCATCGACCGGGCCAACCAGGGACCCGTCAACACGGGCACTGCGGCCATACTGATTAAGGTCAGGGATATCGAGGATCAGCCGCCCGAGTTCGTTGAGGTACAGGCTGTGGCACGCATCGCGGAGGATGCTCCCGTGGGCACGAAGGTGCTGCGAGTGCGCGCCATCGATGGTGATCGTGGCATCAACAATCCCATTGCCTACGCCTTGGACGGTAACGATCTCTTCGACATCGATGAACACACTGGCGTGGTCTACACGCTGACAGTGATGGATCGCGAGGAGGAGGGCGATCAGGTTAACGGTGCGCACATTCTGAGAATCACCGCAACAGAACTTTCGAAGAACACAGAGGCAGCCGTCCACGAGCTACCGGCTACTGTGCGCACCGAGGTGACGATCATTGTGACCGATGTCAACGACGAGATTCCAACGTTCGGTGAGCCGATCTACCGTTGTGAGGTCAACGAGAATGCACAGACCAACACGCCGCTGAACTTCATCGATGGCGAGGTGCAGAATTTCGTATACGATCATGATGAGGGCAAGAACGGCACCTTCCGCCTGTTCCTTGATCCACCGAACGATCTATTCGAGATCGTGCCCGAGCTGGCAGTGAACGAGGCTAACTTCATGCTGCGCGTCAGGAACTCCAAGTCGCTGGACTTCGAGCAGTTTGTCGAGATCAACTTTACGATATTCGCGCGAGAGATCGACGAACCGACGCGTTGGAGGTAAGTGATCTTTCTGAATGATACATCGATGTTTTAACTTGAACTTGCTGCCTTTTCAAGCTCGGCCCATGTGCAGATTTTCATACGGGATCAGAATGATAACTTTCCCGAGTTCACGCAGCCCGTGTACAATGCAGGAGTTCCCGAGAATAGCGAGGCGGGCACGATCATCAGTCAGGTGGAGGCGATTGATGTGGATTCGGGTGATTTCGGCAGCTTGGGCATACGCTATACGAATCTGAGAGGAGGCATCGCCCATCTGTAAGTCACGCTTATAAACAGCTGAGTCCACTATAAAGCCATACATTCATCCTTCCAGACTACATCTCAATCCCATAACGGGCGTGATCAGCATCAAAACTGCGGGCAGTGCGGCCTTCGATCGTGAGATCATCTCGCGGCATTATCTCACCGTGGAAGCGATCGACAATGTTGGCCAGGGAAATCGCAACACGGCGCAGCTGATTATCGACATTCAGGACGTCAACGACAACGCACCCACCTTTTTGCAGCGTCAGTATGAGGCGAAGCTGCTGGAGAACAAGGCCGAATTCGAGACGCCGTTGCAAGTGGAGGCCCGAGATCTCGACCTGAACGGCACAGAGAACAGTCAGATTACGTACGAGATCGTGGAGGGACTCTATCGCAATAACTTCAGCATAGACCCGGAGACGGGTCTACTGCGTCCGCTGCATCACTTCGACTACGAGGAGCTCGTGGACAATCAGCGGCGTCAGGTGCGACAAGCCAATGCGGACATGCGTGAAATAGAGCTGCTGATCCGCGCCAGAGATTCGGGAATACCCATGCTCAGCACCGTAGTGCCGGTGCTGATCTACGTGCAGGATGTCAACGACAATCCCCCGATCTTCCAGAAGAACTTCTACTCAAAGACAGTTCCGGAGGATATGCCTGGCGGCAGTTCGGTGCTGCAGGTGCTGGCCATCGATCGTGATGGCTCCGCGCCCAATAATGCGATAGTCTATCGCATCCAGACAGGCGCCAGCGACAAGTTCGTTATCAACTCGGAGACTGGAGTCATTTCGGTGGCTATGGGCGCCAATTTGGATCCCGATCTGACTGAGAGCAAGCGACTGATCTACACGCTGCATGTGGTAAGTGCAGATGCAGCGGGAAGAATCAATGTAATGTGACTGAGTGATCTGTTGCGTCTATTTCAGCTGGCTCTCGATGGCGGTCTTGGCAGTTCTCAATTGATGAACACCGCCACGGTGAATATCAGCATCAAGGACGTGAATAACAAGCCGCCCGTGCTGAACGATCTGCCCACCGTGCGCATTGTGGAGAACACGCCCGTGGGCAGCTTGGTGTGCCAGCTGCAGGCTACAGATCCCGATCAGAATCCCATACTGCGCTATAAGTTAAATCCGGAGCACTCCGAAGCTCGCAACGAGGAGGGTGGCTTGGTGAAGGCAACCGAGTACGACTTCCAGGGTGCCTTCGAGCTAGATGCCATACAGGGTCAACTGCAGGTTGTCAAGCTGTTGGATCGTGAGAAGGTGGAATTCATCAAGCTAGCCATAACCGTGGAGGATCTAGCAGCAGCGAAGGGCAGGCAACTGGTTGAAGGTAAGCAGAGGGGAGAACTGGGGCAGCAGCTCGTGTAGCTTACACACTCTTCCATTTCTTCTCTATAGCCTTCCTGAGCATACATATCCAAGACGAGAACGACAACAATCCGCGCTTCCGACAACCCTTTTACCGGCAAAGCATCACGGAGAACAGCATCAATGGCGTGATGATCGCCAATGTGCTGGCCTACGACGTGGACAAGAATCGCACGATCAGCTATGCACTGGAGGGCAATCCACTCTACCGCCAGTTGGTGCACCTAGACGCCCAAACGGGCGCAATTGTGGTGGCCAATAAGATCGATCATGAGCAGCATCAGCGGCTGAACTTCAGCGTGCGCGCCACAGACTCTGGAGTGCCGCCTCGTTCCGCCCTCGTGGATGTCTACGTGACGGTGCTGGACGAAAACGACAACAATCCATACTTCATAGGGGGCAGCAAGAACTATACGATCAGTGAGGCAGCTGCTCCCGGGACTCGAGTGGCCACTGTTCAAGCAGCCGATGCCGATGCCGGCGACTTTGGCAAGATCACCTTCCTCATGGATCGGATCAGCTCACACGGAAAGTTCACCATAGACGCCGATACGGGCGTACTGACTGTGGCCGATCAGCTCGATCGGGAGACGAAGAACTCTTACAATCTGGTGATTGAGGCTTGGGATAACTATCAGTTCGGCTTTCTGGCCGGCGAGAGTCGCAATGCCTTCAAGCAGGTCTTGTAAGTGGGGCAGGCGATAGGTAGACCTTGATAGATCACTAAACCTTTCTCTTTCGCTTGTAGTATTACCATACTGGATGAGAACGACAACGTGCCGGAGATCAGTTTGCCAACGAGCTGCGTGCTGATTACCGAGTACCACGAGCTGCACGAGAGCATTGCCAGCATTGTGGGCAGAGATGCAGATGATGCTGCCACACTCAACGGCAGACTCGAGTTTAGCATTAGCCAGGGCAACAAGGAGGGTAAGCGAATAATTCTATACGATCATGTCTTGAGCTGATTCCACTTCTCACGCTCTCCAGGTCTCTTCGAACTGAGGCAGTTGGATCCGTGGAATGCACAAATCTACGCAAGTCGCACGCTGCGAAACAAGTTCGGCAATTACAGCCTGACGATCAGCACCAAGGATCTGGGCGTGCCGGCGAACATGGTGCATCATACGCTAGAGATCTGCGTCTCGGACTACAACGATCACGCTCCTGCGTTTGTTAGACCGCTGCACAATACCACAGTGCGAATACCGGAAAACGCTACAGTGGGATCCATGATCTTGCAAGCCTATGCCAGCGACGCGGACATGGGACAGAATGCCCTGGTCCGCTACCGGCTCAAACCCGATCCACTTGGCAGCTACAAGCTCTTCGAGCTGAATGCCAATACGGGTGAGTTGTTTCTGCGAGAACAGTTGCATCGCGATAAGCAAAAGATACACGAGGTAAGTGAATAACTGATCTCCCATTTTGTATATATATCTGATCTGCATGGATACGCCATTCCAGATAAGAATCGAGGCTTACGATCAGGGGCTACCCACGTCGCTGAGCACAGATCTCGATCTGATCATTTACGTGCGTAATGTGAACGATTATGAGCCGCAGTTTATTGTGAACGAGATCTCGGTGAACTTTACGGAGCATGCCGATCCCGGCTCGGAACGTATCAAGCTACCTGATACCATAGACCAAGACGAAATGGACTTGGACGATCCGGACACGGCGCCACATCAGGTCTGCTATTTCATACTGCAAGGAAATGAGGCAGGTTACTTTCGTCTCGATCCCGAAACTCATGTCCTGATCGTGGAGCGGGAATTGGATCGCGAGCTCACCGCCAACTTCACGCTATATGTAAAAGCAACGGAGAAGTGTAATGGAGAGACTCTGCTTAGCCACGAATTCGAACAGCTTGAAGATGATTCGAGAAGCTTTACCGCGGAGCTCACGGGGCACTCGACTCAGCTGGACAGCACCATCGTTTGTGTTCGAGTGCGTGTTCTGGACATAAACGACAATCCGCCGCATTTTCGTTCCAAGATCTTCACCGGCGGCATCACAACCAATGCGGATTTCGGCCTGCGGTTCATGCGCGTTGAGGCTGTTGATCCCGACGAGGGAGCCAATGCCAAGATCTCGTACCACCAGGTGGGCGAAATCAGGCAGACTCTCTCCGAGGGCCTAGAGAATCTGCGCAAGGCTCCGTTCCTTATCGACTCCGAGACGGGCGAGGTACAGCTGAACTTCGATCCGCAGAAGGGCATGAAGGGTTACTTCGACTTCATGGTATTGGCCAACGACTCGCTGGGCATGCGTGATGTGGCGCATGTGTTCATCTATCTGCTGCGCGAGGATCAGAAGGTGCGCTTTGTCTTTCGCCTGCAACCAGACGAACTCCGTGCCCGCATCGATAGCTTCAGAGAGTGAGTAATCTTGGCAATCCCTCTGTAATCTTGTATAATTCCTGTAATATCTCGTAGAATTCTGGGAAACATCACCGAGTCGATTGTCAATATTGACGAGATCAAAGTGCATGAGAACAAGGATGGATCAGTGGACAAAACCAAAACTGATCTATACATGCATCTGGTAGAGCGGGAGGATAACTCCATCTACGAAGTATCTGAGGTACTCAAACTGATTGACACCCACATTGAGAGCCTGGACGAGTTGTTCAAAGATCTTAACGTGCTAGATACACAACCAGCCGAAGCACAGCTGCTCGCAGCAGGCCCAGCAAGAGGAGCGATGTTTGTGTGGCTGATCTTTACGAATCTCTTCTTGGCCTCCCTCCTTGTGGTCACCCTGGCTCTGTGCGCTTCCCAGCGCAAAGGCTACAGGCGGCAGTTGCGTGCAGCCAAAGTGAACATCTTTCGTAAGTGCCAGGATTGGTTTCTACTGCCTGAGTTCCAGCCTAATCCTTTACTGCTCTCAGGTGGCCACTCATCGATGTCGATGCAAAATCCGGATGAGCCTGCTACGCGAGTGCCCAACACCAACAAGCACAGCGTCCAGGGCTCTAATCCCATCTGGCTCAAGGGCTACGAGAACGAATGGTTCAAGACCGAGGAGAATATCAGGTAGAAGTGCTCGCTGTGACTTTCAGACTCTCAGATGTATTCTATTAATTCTCTTTCCTGCTCGCAGTATCGGTGGCCAGGACTCACTGGACGATAACTTTCTGGCCGTGGGCACGCAGGATCTGCACGAAACACTGAAAGGCACCGCAAAGCTCTTTAACAACACGAACGACCTGAATCGGCATTTCAATCTGTACAATCAGATCGACAAGCTGACGAATAATGCTCAAATCCTGGCGCGTAAACTGGAAACAACCGAGTTATAGCGACCGTTCATGTCTATTTATTCTATGTAGGATAGAGATAAAGATAGTTGATAGTACCCTAAGTAAGAGTCTTGTAGATATAGAAAATGAATTCTGAATGAAGCAGGGAATTCCAAAGAATTCAGCAATGCGGTTTGTTCCAAGATCAATGTGTATATTAAGATATCGCCAGTAAGACAACTGGAATGCAAGTCCATTTACTAACTAAAATTAAGGACATTAACTAGAGAACTAGTCTAAGAACAATCCTTGTAAATAAAGAAGAAGATAAGCGAATAGTATGGAAAACTTATAAATGGATTATACAGAATTGTTTACTTACTGTGCTTTTGTTTCTTGGTCAAATTATAGGTATGTTGTTCTCTTCGTTATTCGATTAGATATGGCGATTTAAGGGAACAGTTTCAATTATAGAAAATATACTGCTTCACAGCGTGGAAATGGCAAACGAGAGTATTAACCGAAAGAATTTCTACTGATACAGATAAGTATATATATAATGTATCAAAATTCGTTCAACTTCAGTTTCAACTAATATTAAACAATAACAATGTTGGCTACCTTGACCAAATGTCAGTTTCGTCAAAGCTACTATATAACTAATATATCTTCTGTAATGTAATGAAGTACCTTTTCTGTATGATATACTTTCGCTTCGCGAGCCAAACTTCTCTCGCCTTTGCCTTGTGCTGGTCCTGAAGTGGGCCTCCCAGCCACCAAGGAATCCGTAGGTTCTCTTGAGCGGTATAAAAACTTCTTGGTTTGTAGTTCTCTTCTTGAAATATATGTTTCCAAATTAATTCGACTTTAGCAAACCGTAAAACAAATTTGGAATTGAATAATCGCGATTATGTAATGCTTCGTGTATTTGTGTGCTTTGAGTTGGGAACTATTTTGTTTTCGGAATGTGATTATAAGTTTTTGTCTTCATTCTGACAGCAGCAAACGAGCAGTCAACTGAGAAGCCTAACAACTCGACCAGTTATCGAAAAAGTGTTAAAAACAAGGTTGTTTAGGCTTGCAGATGTCATAAAGTCAATTTGATTTTTGTTTATCGTTTTTTTTCTTCTATTTTATTCTCTTATGTTCATAATATACATCTCTAACAACTCGACCAGTTATCGAAAAAGTGTTAAAAACAAGGTTGTTTAGGCTTGCAGATGTCATAAAGTCAATTTGAATTTTTTTATCGTTTTTTTTTCTATTTTATTCTCTTATGTTCATAATATAATTTTATATTTTTCTTTTCGTTTATAATAATTACACAAATTAGATCACAAAAATGCATGTAAATTACAGAAAATGAAATGAATGTTCCTCAAACTGAAAACAAATGTGGTCGAGTTCAAAACACGTGCGGGCGGAGCGGGTGCGGGGTACTGTTTCTCTCGGTTCCTTATCAAATATACATATATAGTATGTACATCATATCTACGCACGTTCTATGTATATATCCTATCCGTAGGGCGAGTTTGTGTGTGTATAAAAAGGATTTTTTGTTCGCAAAGTATAGGTAAACTAATTAGAACTTAAGTAAATCGTTTGATTACAAGAGACAAATATGTGTAGAGAGAGAGTAATAGAGAGAAATAGATATAGAATATACATGTGTGTTCGTTTTCGTTTAATATTATTTAAATATATTTTACAATTTAGTCCACTATCTTTAAAGTACGAGTAGTTCCCTTTTATTGTAAACGACCCGCAACAAAGAGCGATCCCTAATGCGTGAATTAGACATATTTATCATGTTTTTTTTGTAGGTTCTCTTTCGTTTATTAAACGCTTTTCTCTCAATTAATACTTGCAAAGATGACAAATGAAAAATTACAATGGAGGTGGGTGTGTGTGGGGATAGAAGGAGGTGGCGAGGGGTGAGTGGGATAAAGTAAGTTAGTTTTTTTATAAAGCGTAACAGTTTTCTTGCATGTATTTGTGTGTATGCGTGTTTGCCTAGCCTAGAGAATTTTACATTGTTTTCCACAGTATATAAAGTCGATGTAATCCTATTTAATGTGTAGATCGGTTTTATATTTATTTTACATTGACCAAATCGGAAAGATAAACCTCAATTCAAATCTGAAACTAAAAACACGAACGCCAACTTAAAATAAGCAAGTTGCATTTTCATTTTTAGATATTTTTCATAGGTTTCATAAAATTAAAGCTTACACTAAATACGTGTATATAATATTATTATATGTATTCATAGTATATGTAAATATATATATATATATATATATTATTTATGTATATTTAGTAATACGATTCGCGGTTTCAAACTATGTAGTCCCTTGTACGTTTTATGTATGTGTGTATGTATGTATGTATGCATGCATATATGTATGATGTGTGAGTGTGTGTGTTGGTGTTGTTGTGTGTGTTCGAACCATAAGCTAAGTAAAAATTTAAATGTTTCTGCTGCTGCTATTGTTGTTGTTGCATAACATTTATCTCGTATAAATCGGTTGTAAATGCGCTTAAAAATGTTTAACTTAATTCTTCATCTTCAGCTTTCTCTTTCTCGTGTTGTTTCTATAAATTCAAATTTGTTACTAAGTTTTCCTATTTCTTGCTGTGTGTACGTGTGTGTGTATATATAAAGCTGCAATTCTACACTTCTTTCATGTTTGTTTTGTTTTTGTTTGCCGTTTTCTATTTTAAATTAATCTCTAAAATTCCACGCGAATTTACATAATTTTTTTTATGACGTTTATATATTTATATATATTTTTTTAAGCTTTTTTTTTTTTAAAGTTATAGTTGTATTTTTGGAAATTTTTTCAGAATTTTTGTTGCATTAACACGTAGTATCTATATATTCTATATAGTGTGTTTAAGTAGTATAGAAGTGTGTTCGTATTTTAAAAACAGTTTTAAAATCCCAAAGGAAATTTTGGCAAAATTTGAATTTGAAATCAAATTGCAACTTGTGTTGAGAAGTAAAGATCGATTTTAAGATAATTGAATTTCCCATGCTGTCAATAAGATCATCCGTTGAAAGCGTTGCTTGAGTTGCGGCTCGGGTCCGCGAATTAAGCAGCTTAGGTCTGCAGCAGGTTGCCGGTACTGTTGCTGCTGCTGTCGACGAACAGCGTCGAGGCATCGATACCCGAAGTGTTGGGCGAATTCATCACGGAGGAGACGGCATCCACGAGCAGGTCGTCGCCCACGTCGAGGAAATCGTTGAGGAAGGCGCTATCTTGGGCCGAGCTGCCGATGGTCTGCTGCAGACACTTCAGGTTCTTATCGGCAATCTCCAGGGCGCGATCCATGGCCTCGCAGTCGGCTTGTTGCACTGCAGCAGGTGCACACGACACAGATTATATAGAACGATTATTACAATAATTACACTAGGCAACAAAATATAGTGCAAGCTGAGCCCAACCCAAACTGTGCCCATGCCGGCAGCAAATAGACAACCAAAGCTTTCGAATGACATCCAAATTCGACGCCATTCGAAAATTGTGGCATACTTTTCAATTACTTCGACTGCTTGGGAACGCTTTGGAACTGCATTGTTATAGGGTTTATTGCCTAGTGTTCTTTTTGCATACACACCGGATTGGAACAACTCGTTGAACGCATCGTCCGGCAGCGTGTCGAAGACATTCTCCAAGTCGTGCTCCTCCAGCAAGTGGGCGCCATTCAATGCGATATCATCTGGTAGTGGCGAGAGAGGATGGGAGAGAGAGAGAGAGAGAGCGTTCAGTTAGCTGCTTGAATCCAGACTGAACTTGGAGACACTCACCTGCATCATTGGCGCCTATCAGCTCCGACTCAGACAGGCCGCCCAGCCCTGTATCCTCGGAGCTGGCATAGGCCGAACTGTTCTCGCAGATGCCGAAAATGTGCTGGCTGAGCAGGCTCTCCGTGCTGGCTAGCTGACCCTGGAGTTGGCCTTGGCCGTGCACTTGACCGAAGGCGGCGTTGAACGAGGGAAAACCGCAACTGATGCTGCTGCTGCCGCTGTTGCTGTTATTGTTGCTGCAGTAGCTCATGTTGTTGTTGTTATTATTGTGGTTATAGTGCAAGTTATTGTTGTTGTTGTTGTGGTGCAGCTCGGTCGTAGCTGCCGCCAGCTGAGCCACAATTTGGCTAATCTCATCCGCCTTGAAGTTTGCATTAGCCAACAAATTCACATTGGAATCCATATGCTGCTGCTGCGCGGGCAACTGTTGTTGCTGTGGTTGCTGGTGCTGCGGGTGAATCTGCTCTGCCTGATGGTAATCACTGAGCGGCGCCAGCGCCGGCGGCACTATGGACTGCATCTGCGGCATGTTCAGTACGGGTGTAGATTGCGAATGCGACTTGGCAGACGATTGGGAGTTGCTGGCAATCGACTCCAGTGAGGTTGTACTGCTCTTGCGCTGCAGAACCGCCGTCATGGGCGGCAGTGTGGTCAGAGTGGCGGGCACAATAGGCTCTGGCTGTTTCTTGGCTCGCTTAAGCGGACGACCCACTGGATTGGCATTGGGATTCGTTTTGCGCTTGCGTTTAGCAGCGGGCTTGACGCCGCTAACTATTACTGCAGCAGCCACTATTCCGGCAACAGGAGCGGAAACAGCTGGAGTGATTACTGCCTTGCACACAGCAGCTTGCGGCACGACCTTCTGCTTATCATTCCGCTGCTCCAGGCCACGCCGCAGATGACTGTGAGCCGGACACAATGCCAACGAGTGAAGCACATCGAAGACGGGCGTCTGGCAGGCGGAGCCATTGACACGCCAGGCCACGCACGGCTGGAACAGCTGCTGTGTGGTGTTCTGAACGATGTGGCGCTCACAGTGTGCCGCCATGCTGAGCGTGGGCTCCTTGCAGCCACTCACCAGGCAGCGATTGCCAATGCCACTGTAAAAGAAGAGAATTAAGTTAATAACCAGAATTGTGCGCTTGAAAGTGATGGCAACTTACATGGCCTGCTGCTGGCTGGCGTGATCCTGGTACTTGAGCAAAAGACTCTGCACGCATTGCAACCGCTGGCGCGCCGCACGCATGGGCAACTCCTGCAGTGGACGCGTCGAGAGCAACTGGAGTGCTTGACGCCGCAATAAACCTTTGCGTACGGCGATGCGCTCCTCCCGATCTCGATCCATGTCCTTGTCACTGCTGGCGTTAAGCCAACGCGTCTGCAGGCAGTAGGGCACGTCGTCCAGCAGCGTAAGCGGATCGTTCTCGCTTATCAATACGCCGCCAGGCACGCTGCGCTTGGAAATCAAGTTGGTTTTGCGGCGCCTCGACGTGCGGCCCGTGTTTGTACCCAGAGGCACAGGAGTGCCATCCGAAGCAGGACTGGGCGCGAGCAACACCTGCTTAACTGCGTCTTGTGCTACATTTGTGTTGATGCTGCCGAAGCCAATGATGTTGCTGCTACTACTGTTGGTGTTACCGTTCTTGTTGTTGTTTTTGTTGCCCTTTCGTCCAGCTGGTGGAGCTCTGCGTTTGGCAACTTTGGAAGACATTTGTTCATTTTGCGTGGTAGAAGAAACAGGAGTGCATGCGGTAGCCAGCACGGGTGCATCTACAACTGGTGTTGCTGCTGTCCCCTTTAGTCCAGGAGCCACTCCTATCAGTGCCGACGGCAATGGAGTGGTGAGTGGCGTTAGAGGTGCCACAGCTCCTAGCTTTAGCTTGGCATCCGCCGGACGTGCAGCTGCTGTTGGGCCCGGCAGCAGTACTGGAGGCTTGCGGAAGATGACATTGACCGGAATCTCGTTGAGATCGTTGTTGTCAACGGCAGCGTCGGCGGAATGTTTTTTCGGTTCAACTGCTGCGGGTGCTCCCGTTGCTGGCGGCGTGTTGAATGCCATCAGCGGCGGCGGCTGCGTCAAGTTGTATCCGGCTATTACGGCTCGCTTCTGCACTGTTTCAACAGCATTGTTGTTGTTGTTGCTGTTAGCCAGTGGCAACGACTTCTTCTTCTTGAGGCACTCCACCTTCTGCAGATGATGGGCCAGCGTCGTGTGATGAAACTTCGACGGCGGCAACGAGCCACCCTTGGGAGGCGACATTGTACCGGCGGCTGCGGCGGCGGCAACTGTTGCTGCTGCAGCCGACAACGGCAGCACAATGGGCGACACCATGGCGGTCACAGCGGCTGTGGGCGTGGCACTGGCCGGCATGGGCGGCGAGGGTAACGAGGCGGGCGATGTGGGCGGACTGACCGGCGCTGTGGCAACAACATGTTGTTGCTGCTGCTGCTGCTGCAGTTGTTGCTGCTGCTGTTGCTTTTGGCTGGTGTCCAAAATGAGCGGCGTTTGCCACAGCGAGGGCGTGTGCGTATAAAGCGGCGGCGGTGGTACATGATGTACAGGTTGCTTTGACAACTTGGCCTGCTGCTGTTGCTTCAGTTGCTGCTGCTGCTGCTGCAGTTGCTGTTGCTGCTGCTGAGGGCGCACCACGCAAACGTTGGTGGCGCGCTTAGGCGATGTCTGCGATTGCAGCTGCAATTGCAGTTGCTGTGAGCTTGGCTGCCTTGGCTGAGATTGTGTGACATTGTTGAAATTCGTAGCAGCTGTTGGCGCTGCTGGTGTTGCCGCTGCTGTTGCTGTTCGTGCTGCACCTAAAGACGCCTGCGCCTTTGCTGCTGCTGTCGCCGCTGCTCGTGCTGTTGCTACAGCAGCAGTTGTTGCTGTTGCAATGGGAGCGTTTGTTGAGGTTGCAGCAACAATGCTCGATTTTTTGTTGGCAACAGTCTTGTTGTTGCTGCTGTTGCTAATGTTGTTGTTGCTATTTCTGCTGTGCTGCGCTTCGTTTAGGCGGGCTCGCGATTTCTGCAAAAGAGAAGTACTTCAGTATGTGTGTATGTGTACGTGTGTGTGGGTGCGCATTGTTTATTGCTTAAAGCTTCACCCTGCATACCCTGCAACACCGGTGTGCCCGGGTATATCGGTATCAGCTCTTACCTGTGCATTAAATAAAATTGGCGGTGTCGTTGCGATGGTCTCTGTGAATACATAGGGATCCTCAGGCGTGTTCGTTTTGCCGGCTGCAACAATAACAACTCCCTCCACATCGACATCCAACGTAACTGGCGTCGTTTTTGTTGTTGTTGCTAAATTAGCTGCTGCTGCTCCTGCTGTCTGTGCTGTTGCTGTGGCTGGTGTTGCTGTTGTTGCTGTTGCAATACGTCTTGTTGCTGCTGTGGCCGCTTGTGTTGTTGCTGCTTGTGTTGTTGTAATGAATCTTGACGCTTGCTGACATGACATGTCCAATTTGAAGCAGTCGCCGTTGTTGTTGGTGTTGCAGCTGTTGCCGGTGTTGCTGTTGTTGATGTTGTCGTCGTTTTTGCAGTATTTACTAATATTTGTCTTGTTCTTGTGCTTGGTTCTCCTTGCCGTTGCTTTCCAGTTGACGTTTAGCTCTTGTTACTTGATCTGCGCAAGATAAAAGACAATTGAACCGTTAGTCGCGTCATCTCCAAGGAACCGACATTGATAAGCGGCGAGTACAACGGGGCCGTTGTCACGTGTGCTGCGCTGTGCCAAATGCATTGATTAACTCTCTCTCACACATACTCTTCCACCCGCACACACACAAAGACATACAGTTACATAGCACAGTCTTGCCTCTCTCTCTCTCAGCACACACATGTGGAGCAGGCTGTAATAATAACAAACAAAGTGATTCAATTGCAAAAACTGCTGTACGACGCACAGCAATACCCTGCACTTTGTAAGCACCCAAGTGAAAAGCTGATGCAATGTGTGGAATTGTTAGGAAATAAACAAATCAAAGATCAAACCCAGATTAGTCATTATCATTTAATTTCGGAACTTGAATCTCAAGTTATTCGGGGAATTCCGGCAGATAAAGCAACGCAGTAAAAATAAAGCACACAAGGGCAGATAAGAACTACATCCTATGCAAATCAGTTGTAACAGGGTATGCTATCCGTCTGTATGTACTACGAGTGCAGTTCTCTATGTACGTCCGAAATAAATAAATATGTTTGCTTGCGTTCCACGGTAAACCAATTCAAGCGTATCGTTCGCTTTCTTCTTTGCCGTCGTCGTCGTCTGCCTCCGCACGACCCACTCCCCGCTGCATCCCACTACGAGCCCCTTGCTGCGTCAGAAAACCGCCTTGAAACCGCTGAGGAGAGACAAAGCAAACGCAAAATGCTGATAATAAAGCACAAAGCGAAATTCGCAGTTATTAAAAAATAATAAACTCTCTTACACAGACAGTCACACACACGTACGCGCTGGCGTGCTCTACACACACCCACACACCCGCATATTAAGGCAACAACATTTTTTTAACGCAAACGAAATAAGCAAAACAACAAGAAAAACGCGCAACACAATTTGCATGCCAAACGAAAATTGAAAATGGGAACAAAAACAATAAAGATATGAGCGTGTGTGTGAGAAAGAGAGAGAGCAAGAGAGTGTGTACGAGTGCATATTATCAAATCAAGTGGGGAAACACGACACACAACTAAGATATTTGTAGAAATGCTCTAGTCAGAAAAGATTTTAAGTTCAATGGGTTCGCTATAGATACATAAATTTCAAGAAAATCCATACAAAAAATGTTTGGAAAACTGAATAATTATGAATTCATTCTATAAGAGAAGATTAATGTTGTCGCAGCTTCCTAATTAAGCAACACAATCTTAGCCAAAAGCAAATAATACTCTCATTTATCACAAGAGTAGGGGTACTTAAGTCCAACAGTTATCTACACACACACACTCACACATCCATATGGATGTCTGGTTTACTGGTTTGGCCTGTTGTCAGAGCTATGTGCTGTTTTATTGCGTTCATTTACATTGATTAGCATTAAATACTAAATGCATATTTTTAATAATCGATTGTCGATGTCATGGGATGTATGTGTATCGGTAGTTATTGTTGTTGTCTCTCTCATTCGCTCTCGCATAGATCTTGTCCGATTGTTGCATTGTTTGCGGTTTGTTTACATTTCCGTGGAAGAAGGAAATGAAGAAATGCAGAGCGAGCAAAGCGTTAAATGAGCTGCACCGCCTACATATCTCCCCCCACCGCCAACACTAGCACCGCCCACGCTTGCGTATGCAAGTCTCGACATGGTGAGTGGAAGAGTGTACGTGACACTTTTGTTTGTTGTTGTTTATCGTATTATTTATGCACTGTGAATCGCAATCTAGCTGAAGACAGACAGCGACAGAAGCAGAGATAGAGACAGACAGATACTAGGAGCAACAACAATATGCAATACGGCATTGAAAATATTTAAGGTTAAAAAATAGCGAATCTGCTCAAAGCAGAAATCAAACAAAAATACACTCAAAATCTACACACATTCTCACAAACACAATGTACTCCGAGAGCTTGGCAAAGGTTTTTGATCCTAAGCCTAAGAGAGAAACCTGTGGCAATAACAAAAACGACAGAAAAACAACGTATTTAGCTTACTAATAAAAAAGAAGAACAAAAACCAAAGAAACATTCCAATAATTGCAAATAATGACTATACTCAATGTTTGTTGTTGTTATTAGTATTGTTGTTGTTGTAGAATTGTGTGGTGATGGTTTCCGCTGCTTTGCGCTCCACGTCCATCTTCCACTTCTTTTATTTTACTGATTCTGTTTCTACTTTGGGTTCTACGAGGCACACCACGGCTTTAGCCTTTTTTGGAGCTAAATGTTAACTGGTTTTTGGCTTCTTTTTTGTCTTTTGCTTTGGAAATGCTTGAATGCTGATAAGACTGGAACAAAAGAATAAGCTAAGAGAAGAAAAAAACCAAATGCCAAGACAAAGAAGTCAAAGCACTCATAGAAATAGTTCAGAGACTTTGAAGAAGAAACGTGTTGAAATCCCATGATGTAAAAAAGCCTCAGAAACAATATGTACCAATATGTACTGTGCTCAATTTGGTCTACGATACTCGAGCATTGACATCTGATATTGTCCACTGCACGGAATTATGTTACTCAACACTCTCAGAATATACTAGAATGGATAATGCCTAGTGTATACAAATATATAATTGGAATTTCGCAACTGTTTGCAGTGCAAATAAACGATAGTACTGAAATAGTAGAATATTAATCACATATGTACGTACTTTAAATAGGTATACAAATTTGCTGTATTATTCAATATTTCTCTGTTGCATATGTAACCAACTGGTATATCGGCTTAATTAATATGAAACTGAAGCTATTTTTAGAAGCTAAAAGCGTTGCCTACTCGATTGCACAATTATCAACTTTCGTTGAACGAGTGAAATGAACTCGGTCTACAGTTACACGTACCTTGTACCTCGTACCTAGGGTTGTCAGAGCGAGGCATTTATGGGGTCAAACAACGATACCGTTCTGTGGTAAAAGCTCTTTAGATCAGATCGTGATCCCTGTCCGTTTCGAAACCCTGTCGACCTTTTCAATAACTCTCTTGCTTCGCTCAGGGTAGACTGAAATGTGAAGAAAAGCCTCGCAGAGATCGTTGCCTGAGATGATCGCTCTATGTGTATGTGTGTGTTGTGCGTGGTTCCATGTCTATGAAATAAATTTGTGTGTATGTGTGTGGGTTTGAGAGCTGTTGTTAGCAACGAAGCCGAAGCGAAAGGCCTCTGCTGGTTAAACGAGCTACAAGAGAACTCTCCAGGCAGACGGATTGAATAGGCAGGCACAGACGAGCAGACAAAGAGACGGACAGACTTGTCGGGCGGGAAGGCAGGCAGGCAGGCAGGCAGGCAGAAAGCCGGTTGAGAGGTTAATTACGAGAGCAAAGCGCTCGCATCGTTACGCTTAGCGCGCCGCAGTAACAACAACAGCAACAAGAACAAAAACAACAGCTTACTACGAACTAAATTGTAGTAACAGCAACAACATTTTAACTAGCTTGTATCAAATTAAAATGTTTCAAACAGATACATACAGTTGCGGTTAAAATAATAACACTATGACCACAATTTGTGTTCGTCAAAGTTTTATTCTACTTTTCTGACACTTTTTGATTCTTTTTACTTAATAAACTTAAAAGATACAATGATTATCAACTGATAAATGAAAAAAGTTAGCCGGTCTTAACGGTATTTTTTTAAATAATTGCAAAAATCAAAAGAATCCCTTCAAATTCAGACGGTAACGAAAATAGCACCATTACACGAAGTTTGCTTAAAAACTAAATAAGAAAACAAAAATAAATATCCAGGAAATATTATTTATTTAAGGAAACGTATTTTAAAAGTAATTTAATATTTTGTTGAGTGGCCTTTATTGGCGAATACAGCAGCACAACGTCTCGGCATGGAGTCCACTAAGTTTTGGCACCTCTCTTTGGGAATTTTGTTCCACGTCCTCTACAAAGGACCAAAGGTCCTTGTTACTCCGGGGCTTGGCTTCAGAAACCTTGTTCTTGGCATCAGCTCAAAGATTTTCAATTGGATTCAAATCCGGCGACTGAGCAGGCCATTCCAAAAGGCGGATCGAATTATCCTCGAACCATTTTGTTGCAGTCTTGCTGGTGTGTTTTGGATCGTTGTCCTGTTGGAACACCCAAATCAAAGGCATTTCTTCTTCGGCATATGGCAACATGATATTTTTCAATATATGCGTGTAAATATGTTGGTCCATAATCGTTTTAATCCAGTGTATCGGACCTACTCCATGGTATGAAAAACAAGCCCAAACCATAATATTTGACCCTTCGTGTTTTATCGTCTTGCAAGTAAACTGAGGATTGTATTCCGCTTTTGGTGGACGCCGAACATATAAGCGAGATCCTTTTCCGCCAAACAAAACTATTTTGCTTTCGTCTGACCACAAAATGTTGCGCCATTTCTCTACGGGCCAATCCTGGTGCAACTTGGCAAACTGTATGCGCTTTGCCCCATGCTTCGCTGTCAAAAGTAGAACTTTCCTTGGACTGCAGGCATTAAGTTAATTTTGCCTTAAACGTTTGCGATCTGTTTCTACGCTTTCGGCTATCTTAAGCTCCTTTTTTAGCTCCGTAGCTGGCTTAAAAGGTTCCTTCTTTCTTTGGCGAACCAAGCGCCTGACCTCCTTTGGAGACATTGCGGGCTTTCTTCCTCGTGTTTCAGCCTTTTCTTTATACAATATTGCGTTGCGGATCATTTTATTTGAACAGCCGACCATTCGCCTAATTTCAGCATAAGTTTTGCCTTCTTAGATCATGTTTTTGATCAGTCTTCTTTTTTCATCACTGCAATGTTTTCCGCGACCCATAGCTCAAGAATACGTCTTTGTCTTTTGGAAAAAACTTAATCTCAACTCTCAAGGGAATCCCCTTTTTAAGATTTGGGTGAAATTTCGGTAAATTAATCGCTTGTATTAATTTTATTCACGTAAACCCGTGAATGGTGCTATTATCGTTACCGCCTAATTTGGCGCGCTTTTTGCTCTAAGTACCCAAAAAAAAAGAACCGTTAGATTCAGAGAGGAAAAACGGTTTGCTGAAAGAGATTACACATGATACTTATTTGTTATGCATTCAAACTCTGAAAAAAGTGAACACAAAATAATTTTTTTTTCAGTATAAAACTTTTCACCTGCAATAGTGTTATTATTTTAACCGCAGCTGTACATAGATATGTATGCATGTATGCATGTATGCGGTTGGAAACGCTCGAGAAGTCAACAAAGAACTGTCGCTCTTTTGTGTCAGTTTCAGCAAATGTGTAGAGCGTGAAGAAGGAGAGCTGCAGCCGAAGCAGCAACAGTGGCAAGCTCTGGTGTGGTTATTGACGCACAACTAAAATTACAATGAAATGAAAAATGCACCGCACATATTGCAAGTGCAGGAAAACCGAACCCGTTTACCCGTTTGCTTCCTTCATAACCGGAAACTGAAGGCTAAATGTGCGAAAGAAAGAGCGCAAAATAAACGTATGTATGTATACGTTAGTGCTTGCGTGTGCTTGTGTGCGCACGTCTGTGTTTGCATGTATATACATACATACATACATAATGAGGCTGTGCCAAATGGCAGATGCAAGAAGGAGAAACAAGGGAAGACGGAGAGACAGACGGACTCTGTCTCTGCTGCCAGCGGCGTGTAGGCCGTGCCCCGTTACTTCCCACTTTAGTTTTCTACACTCTTCGTCTTTTGTTGTTGTTTTACACCAACCGTCAGCTGCAAAGCACTTTTCCACACTAGTGCATGTCTGTTGACGTATGAACGTATGTTTGTGTGAGTGCTGAGTACAACACCTACGAACGTCGTTTAATAAAAGTATTGGTCCGCTGTCTTGCTCTCAATACTCTTGTTTCACGGTCCAAACGCGAGATTTCGGCATCTGAAACACACACACACTCGCACTTTGTACTCTCACAAGAGCGATCATCATGATGACTGTTGCAAAACGTAATAAACAATGCCTGGCACCGATGTGCACACACATACATTCTCACCACACGATGTGTGTGTGTATTGTTGACGCGATAATAAACAAATCAACAAAACAAAACAAATTATGAATTCTCGTGTAAATGAACTTTTCGGGGCGTCGAAAGGAAAGCGGCTTTTGCATTTTTTAGGTGTTTGTTTATCATAGTGGTGATTTTTGCACTTGTACTCATTGGCACTTCAAACGATGTATGGATACATACATATGTTTTTACACTTGTATGTTTGTACGATAGCGCACTTCGAATTCGGCGTTGCCGGCGTTTTTCATCCGCTTTTTTCCAGCCGTTTGCTAAGGCGGTGGCAGCGCCGTCGCCCTTTTCTCGTTCTTTCTTTTTCTTTCACTTCGTTTCACTCACACACACAGAGAGAGAGACACACCCATACTAGCGCATACAGCACTGCACTTTATTACCTTGTAATTGCACTTGTGCTCTTGTCTTATTTAAATTATCATATCACTATTACCAAGAGATTCTCGGCCAGTTGCATGTCTCCCCAATATTATCTGCGCTCATTTCTTTCTCTATTTTATGCGCCGTTTAAACTTTGTTTTTGGCGTTGATTTGCTGCAAAACAAGAATGCGTCACAAGCAGCGCAAACACACACACATACACTGGCACTCACGCAAACACACAACGGCAGCAACAAACGAGAGAAAAATTTACCCAACCGTCTGATGACGAGTCAAACGTCAAACTGGCGCCGCAGCGACGCTCACAATATACTTGGTTTTGTTGTTTTTAGGTACCCTCCCAAGTGCAGGGTTGTCAGACTTCTTCGATGAATTCTTATAACAAATAACATGATATAAATCTTTGGCAAATCACATACTTATATAACATATATTTATTCAAATCTGAACCTTAGAAGTTTTGTTATTTGCTGAACTATCGTTTTATTTAAATCTACTAATTCCAAAGTTCATTGGAAATGTCGGCAACTCTAGACTACGTTTGCTTTTCCCGCGCTCTTTGCTTCTGTTTGCACACACATACAACTCACAGCTATTCAGCGCTCTCACATATACATACATGCGAGCATCATTGCTCATGCACTCTTTCGTACGCAATTTACACACACACACATTTACAACCAGATACATTGCCAATTACGCCAGCACAGACCTGGGAATTTTTTGCAAGAAAAATTTTTTCTTCGCACCGTAATCACAATTTCAAATGCAATTTTCGATTTAAAATCTTTAAGTTCCCAACTTGAGACGATCGTTTAGCTGTAGGAGAATCTTTATTGTTACACTTTATTGTGTTTTGGTTGATTGGGCATCGACTTAAATGCGTTTTTATTTAATTTCTTTTTTCACGATATTTAAGCGTGTGTGTGCATACGTGTTAACACATACAACGACAGGGCTTAACATTTTGCTGAACTGTTATTAACAGAGGCTGCAACGGTTTTTATTTTGTCGAAAAACACAGTGATTGAATTGAACTGGATTTTGGACTTATTAGTGCAATAAGATAAATCATTTTAATAAAAATAGCATGATAATAGAATGTTAAACATTACAGTTGCTAGCTGAGTGAAAACCTTAAATATAAACTGCACATTTGAATTTAACAGTAAAGAAAGTGCTCAGCAACAGCTGCAAAGAATCATTCACAAGTATTTTAAAGTGTTCCTGGTCACTGTGACTTATGCGCGAATTTTGTACCAAAACGAAACGAAAGTGAAAACAAACTGTATGTACCAAAACAAAAATATTTAACGGTTGGTTAAATATTGTTCGTTGGAAAGCTTTAAATTATTCCATAATCGATCAAATGGAAACTAGCCAGCTACTGCGATCCCTAATTCAGAGTTAGTATGTATGCATGAACCCTGTTATGTTATCTAGAATCGCGCTCTCTGGCGACTCAGATCATCGAGTAAGTTCAGTCTTAAGCCAGGACTGGATGTGAGCTGTCGTTCATTATAGGCGATCTGGGAAAATAATTAATATGGGAATCAACTCAGCCCGCAAAAACATGTCGGCTGCGTTTCCACTTGCTCTACTTGTTACTGTTTTTGCGGCCAGCTCGTTGACGTTAAGCGCAACTGGTAAATATATTAAGCGAAAACTTGTCCGGTTGGTTTCTCTATACTATCTGCATTATCTCTGTTACTTGCAGCGCAGCAGCAGAACGAATGTAGTCTGAAAATTCCGGACACCCGGATGCCAGGCCAGTGCTTGCCACTGCGGGAATGCGCCTACTTTATGCGGATTCTTTCAGCGCCCACTGTGTCCCAGGCGGATCGCCAACTATTGCGAGAAAGCCAGTGCAATGAGGACCCGAACGTTCACGTGCGTGTTCCCAATTATTAGTTGAATTTTTATTGTCTCAAATAGTTTTCCTGATTATAGAATATTTATTTACGACTTCATATATTCATATAATTCTAACGTACTTATGTACATATTCACAGGTCTGTTGCCCAGTGGGTAATGCTGTCCAGGCGAGACGAGAAGGATTAGGAGCCCTAGTGCATCATCTGCTGCCCACCGAGTGTGGCGGCGTGAAATGGGAACCTAAAAACGGAACCGAGACGCAGATTAAGGAGTACCCGTGGCTGGCGCTCGTCGAGTACATTAAGCGTAAGCGTTATTTCAGAGCTCTGACATAATCATCTTGTTCTTATCGTTGGTTTTGGTTCTTTCCCAACCATTCAGCGGATGGAGGGAAACTTCACGCTTGCGGCGGGGTTTTGATCAGCCAGCGATATGTGTTGACCGGCGCGCATTGCGTCTCCAGCTCTTCGATAAGCCGCTCAAATTGGCAGATTAAAACGGTACGGCTGGGCGAATGGGATACAACGACCAATCCAGATTGTCAAGTCAACGAAGGGAAAGCCGAGTGTGCGCCCCCGTTTCAGGATTTGCCTATCGAGGAGATCAAGGTGCACCCGCTCTACAACAAAGATTCCACAAGTCAAGCAAATGACATTGCAATGATTCGCCTGGGAGAACCGGTGCTATTCAGTGACTACGTACAGCCCATTTGTTTGCCCAATAAGCAGCTGCGCGCCGACGAACTGGAAGGCCTGGTCACCGAGGTGGGCGGTTGGCAGGCCAAGTCTAGTACGCGCATGCAAAAGAGTCAAGTCCTTATTACTTCCATCGAGAGGTGCCAGCAGCAGTACGCTGCCCACAAAGTCGACATCAAGGCCTCACAACTATGTGGCGAAGCCAATACAGAAGAGTGCCACGGCAATGCTGGCGGACCATTAATGCTGCTCAAGAACGGCCAATATCTACTAGGTGGCTTGTTGTCCTTTGGCCCAGTTCCTTGTCCCAGCCGAGGCTGGCCTGATATTTACACTCGCGTAGCATCCTACATTGATTGGATACATGAAAATTTGGCGGAGTAAATATTGCTTTTATTTTAACATTTTTTATAATCATTTTTATACTCATATAAAATATCCGAATTAAAATTATATATAAATAATTAAATAAATCTGTCAGTTAAAACGATGGTTGATTTTTTGTGATATGTCGTGCATTATCGATAGTCTTGAGTTGAAATTATCGATTCGTGCAATGTTTTTGGCAATCCCTTTTTATTCGCGCTGCTCAGCTTGCATACCCCAGTCTTAAAGTTGCTATCTCAAGGGTTCTACCTAGTGTAAATATTAAAATTTGTGCTCAAGTTCAACGCTAGCCGTACTGTTTATTCGCTCGTCATGGCAGAAGCTGCAAAAACAGGTAAGAATTTGTAAAATGAAGTGTGTAAACTGGTGCAAACAAAATTTCCATTCGTGCGTATGTAAGCGACAATGGCGACTATTCCACTTGTGAGCTATCGATAAGTTTCTGCTGTTGCAACGCAGGGTTGCTATCGCACAGCCGTTAAAGCTTTAATTTGAATAAAAAACAAATTTTATTATTTATTTATAGCAGAAAGCGCACAGAGACGAAAACATCGACGAGGAAAAAAATCAAAAATGTTGCCTAAGAAGACGAAGAATCAATACCCTCCTTGGAAACTTGATCTACTGCCATCGGCAACCGGAGGAAGTGATGCATCTCCCGGAGGTAGCGGTGGTGTGCGCACCAAACTAGTGCGTTCTCGTTCCCTGCTAGTGCCCTACAACACCAATCGCTTTCTTATGGAGGAACATATGTCTGAGTTGCCCAAGGAGGATTTTGATGAAAATTGCTTTGGCTCGCAAACCGAAGACCAGGAACTCTTTCTTTCCAAAGAGTTCTCCAATGTTTATGAACGTGCTCGAGTGGAGCGGTTGGAGACGATGAGCAAGCAGGAGCTCATACAGGAGTGCCTGCAAATTGAGGATCGATACTCTAAGGATCAGGGAAGACAGCGGCAGCAGAATCTCAATGCACAGAATATATCAAATGAATATGGAGCTAAAATACGTTCACTAGAGGAGAAGATACGCGAGTTGTCGCGAGAAAATCAAAGTGAGTTGATAGTTGATATGTTTGTTGATCTATATTTTAATTATGATCCACTTTCAGTGCTGCGATCTCACATCATACGATCCCGCTCACCCACTATTACAGCAGCGGCAGCAGCTGCCGCATCACCACCCTCAGCAGCAGCACCCACAGCCAGCGCCGCTTGCGAGCTACAGGCACGTCAACAGCCCCAGCAGCCCACTCCCATGGACTCGTCCAGTGAGGACAGCGAGAGTGACAGCAGCAGCTCAACGTCGAGTACCACATCCAGCTCCTCTTCAAGCAGCGAGGGTCAGGACATGGGAGTCGCTGGCCTTAACATTGCCAATGGGCATGCCGAGCGTAGTGGGCACCGCCACAGGCAGGCACAAAGTCGGAGTCACTCGCGGTCACCCATTCTAGTTATCGATGCACAGCTCAATGGGCATGCCAACGAGGAGGACCGCCAAAACCTACTGGAAGCGAGCCGCATGGAGGAGGACGACAACTCCAGTGAGGATGCCAAGCCGAACGAAGCCTCGGATGGAGCTCCAAAGTAAACAGACGTTGAAAAATGATCACACTGCGGAGAAGATGATAACTTGGAGATGTCACAATCAAAGAACTTGTTCCTTAAGATCGATGATAATCATACCATGCTATCAAGCCTTTTTGCTAATCTTGAATATCCTTTGTGTAAATAGACGACTCAAAACTTGCATGATCTAGGATAGCATCTTGTTTAGTTCTAAGTAGCTTATGGTTTCTAAGTTTATATTCATATTTTAATGGAGAAAACACCCATGAATTATATTAAAAGATGAATAGGGATTAGCTCGCAAGCACAAGAATTATATAACACATATTGCATTCATTCGTGCTGTATCAGATACTTTAAGTGCTTAGCAACAGCCAAAACTGCTTTTAAAATGTCGCGCGTTAAATTATAATATTAATTTGTCAATAAGTTAGTCTGTAGCTTACGATCATTAATGAAATTTTACATAGAGAAAGCAAAGCCCAATTTTTACTGAATAAAGTGTTGAATTGTAATTTTGAACTCAAATCAGCAGAATAACGATTCAAACATACATCCGTATGGACTGTAATTTTAACCTGCAATAATCATAATCGTAATTGTTGTTAGAGAGTAGAGGGTCTCGCAAGTTGTTGTTGTCTTGTTTGCGAGCAAGTCCAATTTACTTGCGTCAAAAAACGAAATAATCCCAGGCGCACAGAAATAATCGCAAGCATTAAAAAGCATCAGCAGCAGATTACTAATGCAGGGAGAGAAGACATGAGTGAGAGAGCGAAAGAGAGAGCTCGGCGATAACAATGATCGCGATCATCGTTTTGCTTTGTTTTGATTCGATCGGTGTTGATGCTCTCTCAGGTTGATCGCACATTATTGCAATTTACCTTCTTCGCGTTTCTGTTCGCCTGGTAATATTACGTGTCGAGGCGCAGTGAAATCATACCATATCGCTGTAGAGCTGAGCTGCCTGCATGAACTAATTTTGTCTCTCCTCGAGCATTGAAAAGTTTGAAATGAAAATTTGCCACTGTATCGATGGATATTCGCAGCACACGCGAACCCTAGACTCTAGATTTTTCTGAATTTTAATTTTTTATTACATTTTATATTATATTAAATAACTAATTACAATTAAGACTATTGAGAATGATTCTAGTGCGATTTGCTGGCGATAGTCTTGAGAAAGGAACTGTATTCGCTGGCGTAGAGGCTCTTGGATATGCCGGCGCTGGCCACGCCCAGCAGCTTCTGCTCGGCCGCCGTCAGCTCAGGCTGAACCGTTAGTCTCTTGGGTCCGCGCACAGGCATCCAGCCAGTGACAGGCGCCGCATTCGCAACCATGCAACCACGGATGGCGATTGTGAGGCCCACCAAGGACAAGGAATCATCACGATACTCCTGCAGCAGCATGTCAGCCCATCCAACATCGTTGAGAGCAACCAGCACGCTGTCGATGTCCAGGAAGTGAGGCAAATAGTTGGCGTGGATAAAATTGACAAAGTTTCTGGGCTCAGTGTTAAAGGCCTCGGCTATATCCTCGGGAGAGTGCTGGAAGCGTTTGTCCCTATCCTCGGTAACTGCAATAAGAGGTCGGTTAAAGCAAATATATAATAAAACTAAGTGAATGCCTTACACTTGGGATTAAATACGCGACCGAGTGCGTGTAGCATGGTTATAGATTCGTCGCGTCCAATGGACTTCAGCGTGTTTGTTGCCTTACGTTTGCGTCCTTTGCTTGGCAGACTCACATTCATTTTCTTGGTTGCCATGCTGGGCGCCCCCTTGAGGGAGCCGAAGTGCAGGTTGATCAGTGCGCTCCGTATGTCTCCTTGTGCGCACACTACAATTGAGTCCAATACAGTCTGGGCGGGCACTTTGTAGACCGTCTTGAGCTGCTGTTGCTGCTGCATGAGTGAGGAGAACCGCTTCATAGATTTCTGCATTATCGTCGAGGCGATGGAATTGAAACTGATGTGCTCGATCCTGAGCTTGGCCTTCAGCTGGTCCGAAAAGAGCTTGAAGCTAATGTTAAGCAGGCGGGACTTACTGTCGGCCGCGATGAAGACCAATGGCGACTTGCCGTAGTTCACGTATTCCCTGAAACAACAGAGATTAGTTTAGAGTATATGCACTTTAGAGAACAACACTTACTCCAGCAGCTCTTCGAATGTGGATGTAGCATCCTTTAATAGAAAGTTGGGAAAGTCTTCCACGAGCAATAGACGTTTGTTCTGCGCCGACAGCAGTGACTTATAGCGTGAGGCCCGCAAAAGGAAACTCTTAAATGCCTCCTGCTGCGAGCCCGCATACGAGTTGCCATCGGGCTGATCTCCCAGTGTCCTGATTTCCTCGCAATCAACTGGATTTATCCACTCCTGTAGCTCGTAGCCCAGCTCTCGTGCTAGCACTCGTATTGTGGCAGTTTTACCAGAACCTGCGGGCCCTGTCAGCAAGCAAATCTGTGCTGGAAACTTCTTGCGCATGGCCTCACAGTGACGAAACCAGTTGCGCACCTCCTCCAACTTCTTTGGATGCACGGCCAGATCGTCGCTTGAGCTGGGCGCAAAGCACTCCATCCAATTCTCGCTGATCACAGGTATTTCATCATTTCCCCCATCTACTGTTAGATCCACAACATTCTCAGTCACATTTGCACTTCTTTGGGTGTTCGCCTCTGCAGCGGCAGCAGCTGCCGTCGTGCTAGCGCTTCTTGTGCGCCTTAGGGTCACTGCATCCGTGCTGGGTTTTGGCGTCAGATTCAGCTGACTGAAGGCAGACCTTGCCCATGGTTTCTGTGCACATTTATACCCAAACGTGAATTAATGTTGTGTTTTTTAAATAAATATTAAATTTGTTTACCTTTTTTGCGCTCATTTTGTACCTTATCGATATGCCTATGTTTCGATATTCCAGTATAGTGAAGGTACTTCAAACGATATATTGACTTCGATAACAAAAAGGTAGTCTTTAATTTTAGCCACCACTGTCGAGCAAGCAGTGCAATGAGGTTGCGGTTGAGGTTGTGGTGCTGCCGAAATTTACAGTGCTGCCAAGCGACGAAAATCCTAACAAATATTCAAACCGATTTTATTATTAGCCATTTGCTTTTCCTTTAGGTAACAGAAAAGAATTGAAATCAAATGAAATTCGCTTTATATCGTTCTTTATTCGTTTTCGAACTGTACAACATTAGTTTAACATTAATTTTACGAGTATGTGGACTATTTTGCATTGAGAGTTTCATCTTATCATTTCTTCATTAGCTGCCCCGTTTTGTGACAATTTGACTTCTTTGGTTTTTATTTACAAAAGCAAACAGCATGTAAAATACACAATACACATAAATACAACTATAAATATCGCATATATCTCTATATGAGGCGTAAGCATATAATAACGTATAATCTAACTAGATACAGTAAAACATCTTCTCTTCTCGTACGCTCTGACGTAGCAGCCTAAAATTAGTAAGGTCAATGAGATACTCAAAAGCACATTCTGAAATTAAGCAACGCCTTAGACATAACTGTGGGGGACATATCTATAGAGGAATGAATGTATTTCCATTTGGCCTAACCTAACTTATGATATATGCAGCCATATCGTTCGACGCATTAAGTCGATTCTATTTGCGCTGTTCGAAGCGCTGCGTGAGTGACGCAATGTTCGAGGACGCCTTCACTGTGGGCGGCGTGGGCGCGGTAGCTGCCGTTGCCGACGCAGCGGTGCCCGGCACACGCTTCAGCACGCCGCCACTGAATGAAGGCTTCGCCGAGAGCGGCTTCGGTTTCTGGATGGTGGCCGAAGGCGTCGAGCCGGCCATCCCGTTGGGCAGTGTCTTAGCTGACTTTGTGAAGGACTTGGGATGTGGAGCGGCCTTGTTGTTGTTTCTCGCCGCTATGCTGGACGCAGCCGCAGTCACCTTCGATGTGTTGGCGGCACTCGTCGTTGTGGACGCTGCAGCTGACGCTGGCGCTGGCTTAAAGCTGGAGAATGCACGCGAGGGAGACATGTCCGTGCGCGTGGGAGCGACACGAGCGACAGGCGCACCAATGGATCCAGTACGCAGATATGTGGGCGCGGCAGCAAGCTTTTCTTCCTTCTCCGCGATGACGCTGCTCGCTGGCTTTGGCGGCGCTGGGCGCTGTGGGCTGCGCGGCATAGGCGGTAACTCCTCGGCCTCGTCGGCCTGAGCTGCGGTTGCGGGCTTGCCCGAATAGATGGAATCACCGCCGTTGAGCTTCTCGAACTCGTTGACAATCTCACCCAGCAGATCGCTGCCGCCGGTGCTAATGGCCAGGCTGGCGACTAGGTCGCTGCGCTTAAGTGTTTGCGCCGCCGGCGGAATCTCCTCGATGACGGAGTAAATGTCATCTGTGGATGCGCGTGTGCGCGCCTCCACAAACTCGCAGTCATCGTAGGTATTCTCCACGGTCGTTTGTGCCGTAGCCACCGGCAGCTGATACCCTGACGAGGTGGTGGAGTTGGTCTTTTTGATGCTCGACAGCGGTGGAGGACGCGGCGGTGGCGACTTGGGCCGCGAGCTGGAAGCTGCTCCAGCAGCACCAGTTGCTGTGCTCTTGGGACGCGCCGAGCCTGCTGGAGAACGCATCGAGCCAAAGCTTTGAACTTGCGTCTTCTTGGTGGGCGAACGCATTGACTGGGTGCGCTTTACCAGATTCTTTGTCTCCTCCTCGCGCGGCGTTGTCTCTGAGTCCGAGTTCGAGGACTCTGCCTGCTGTGGCGCTGCCGCTGCCGGCACCGGCATCGGTGAGGATATTTCCAAAGTGCGCAGCCGCTCACGGTCTATGTAGGTCTTCTCCTTGAGCGGCGGCTTGTCCTCCTTCTTAAGGAACGAGGCAAATCGGCGTATGGTGCCGTCCCGCTTGATATTCAGCTTGGGATCCGCATGCAGCGGCACTGGCGGCGCAGGCGCTAATCGCGTGGGCGACAGTTCCCCGTCGGCCATACCGTCGCCTCCCTTAAGCGGCACCATGGTCAGTGTGCTGGAGTCCAGCTTCGGTTTCGATATGATTGGACGTGCTGTGGACCCGGGATTCGGTGGTGGCAGAGCGGGAGCTGCACGTGGCAGTGTCTCGCTTTTTTTGGTGGTATCCTGTTCCGCTGACTTCACCACTGGCGGTGGCGGAGCACAGCGCTGCGGCACGCCCTCCTGCTGAACCGTGGGCTGCACAAACGCCACATTGGGTCCGTTGTAGTTGCTCGCCGGCGAGCTGGCATTGTTCAGCGGACGCAGCGTGAATCCTTTGAACTTGCCAAACATGCCGACGCCTCCATTGCCAGTTGCAGCAGCGACGGCTGCATCACTTGAATCGCTTGGCGACTTGAGCAGCGCCGAGTTCATGTCGTCGGTGCTGCTGGGCGTGGACTTGGGCAGTGTGTTCCCAGTGCCGCCAGGTGGTCCGCCATTCTGATTGGAGCGCGTCGTGGGCTGCATGTGTCCACTGGCAGTTTTTATGCTGTAAGGAAGACATTGGCGGATTAGTGGGGACTACAGGGGGATTACAGGGTACAACATAGATAACTGTTGTATATAGGTATATTCCGTGTGTGTTGTGTGTGTGTGTGTATTTGTGTTACATACCGATAGTGTGCACGGTCAAGACCAAAAGAGCAGGCAACGGAAACCAACACCAACATAAATCAAGGCTTAAAGATCAAGTGTGCAGCGAGTTAACATGCGGCTAACAGTGGCTTAACAGATATAAAAGTGCAATACAAGAGAGAGCGTGCAGTGAGAGTTTTGTAGCAAGCAGGCTTGGACAGCAAAGCGTAGGTTGAGCGCAACCAAAGGAGAGCAATGGCGGCTCTGTACAGTGCTGCCCAATCGGCTTTTTGTCCCATCAAGTCAATACAAATTAAATATTTTATCGATAATTACAAAGGTTGCAACAGAAAATCAGCTTTGACTTCGCATAAAATAGATATACAATAAGTATAGACAGATAAAGAAGGTAGATAAGTTTTACGGATTAGTTACATACAATTAGCGACAAGTCCAACACCAAATCGAATTCATTCAAAATGAAACAAAACATTTATTCGGTATTTAAGTAATTAATGAATTAAACTAAAGTAATTAAGTAATTAAAATTAAGACACACATTTGGTCAGGTTGAGGTTAAGTGGGTTATAAACAGTTAGGCAAATGAAAAACGAAATGGAAAATGGGCAAACAATTGGGAAATGCCAGAAAAATGCAAATCGCAAACACGCAACGTCATGCTCAAGTTTTGTTATCGCTATTGTTGTTGTTGTTGTTAGTTTTTGGCGCACCTCGCGGTATCGCTCTTTATGTACTGTGCGCCCTCGGTGAGCGCTTGAGGATTTGTGGTCGCATGCAGACGGGGCGCGGTTATGTCCAGCCTGCGTCGCAGCGTTGTGTTCTTGTTGTTGTTGTTAGTGGCATTACTGTTATTGTTGTTGTTAGTTTTGTGTGGCGGCACAGGTGGCGGTGCCAGGTGGCCATTTGACTGACTGGCCACCAGTTTGCGTCGCATCTCATGGCTGCTGTGGCTCTTGGGCATCGCAGGCGGATGCACTGCAGCCAGCGGGCCGGCAGACGACAGGTTTGACTTGAGGCGTGGCAGCGTGGCGTGTATGTTAGTAATGGTGGCTGTGGCGCCCGTGTTAGTTTGTGTGTGCGTGTTGGAGGTGGATAGTTGAGGTGCAGGTGCAAGTTTAGACGGAGTACAAGTGGTGCTAGAACTAGGTGAGCTACTGGTAGAGCAGGACGAGGGCGAGACAGCGGTGGGGCAGTAGCCCGGCGGTGTGATGCCGCTGCCACTGCTGCTGAGTCTACTCGGCGTCGACGTGGATACATACATATTCTCGGCGAGCTTTCCACCGGCGATGAACTTGCTGTGATAGCGATAGAGCAGCCACGCGATGAACAGCAGCGGGAGAATGATGAAGAAGATATACAACAACAAACGCTTCAGGGTGAGGCCGCCTGCGAGAGAAAGAGAGAGTGTGTGAAAAGATGAGTTGCTTAGCCAGGGGAATCCTTTTGTGCCACACTTACTGCTTGGATTGGTGGCTGGTCCACTGTCCGGGGATCCGCCGTGTCCCGGCTTGTTGCACGACTCGCCGCCAAAGCCCACGGAGCAGTGACAGTGACCGCGGCTGTTGCAGACGCCGTTGTCGTTGCAGTTTTCCGGGCACGACGCGCCCATTCCCAGGCCACGCACCTCGTCCAGCTGCATGCATTTCTGATCGACGCACATGCTTGCCTCGCCGCACTTGGCTCCGTTGGGAGCCAGTCCCGGATCTATGGTCTGCAGCCCGAGATCGACCAGAGCCGTGCGGCAGGCAATGATCTTGCGGCCGTGCGAGATATAGGAATTGCCCAGCTCCGCAACAGACTCCATGCCGAACTCGAGGCGTTCGTTCAGATGGATGCAGTGCAGCATGCCGCATTGCACGTGCGGCTTGCTGCACTTCACGAACTTCTTGTCCTGTCGATTGTAGCCACAGTTGCCCAGCCGCGTGCCCTCCAGATTCTTCTCGTAGCACTGCACGGAGTTGTCGCCCGTGGGTCCCCAGAGTATACGGCACTGGTTGGCATGGGAGCGGCATGAGCCGTGGAAGCAGTACGCCTGATCGCCGTCGCAGGGCTCCGTGTCGCGGCGGAACACATCCGCCGGACAGTACTCGGACTCCCCGGTGCAATACTCGGGCAGATCGCATTCGTTCTCCTGCGGGCGGCAGTCGGTGCCCGCCAGCTTGGGCCGGCAGGTGTCCAGGTCGCAGCACTCGCCGGTGGCGCAGGAGGCGTTGCTGTGCAGCATGCAGGTCTGCGCGTTGCAGCAGTTGTTCTCGCAGTGCTCGGGCAGACCGCAGTCGCATTGCTCGCCCGGCTCCACGAATCCATTGCCACACTGCGGCGAGTCAAAGAGTCGTGTGGGCTTGTTCCGCAGGCAGTAGTTCATGCCGCGCGAGAAGGCAATGGTCAGCTGATCGATGCTGCAGCTGCTCCAGCGCACCGGCACCACAGCCGTGCTGGAGGCGGCCATCACGCACTTCTCGTCGGGGCAGACGCAGTCGCTGGTGTCGTGCTCCATGCCGAAGTTGTGTCCCATCTCGTGAGCCATGGTGGCGGCAACGACGGCCAGCACCTGGCTGTGCAGCATGCTCACACCGCCCGAGTAGGCGTACGTGCAGATGGGACCCTTCAGGGCTTTGCCCACCACGCCGCCCTCGAACGTCTCCTTGGTCAGCAGCTGCGCATTGTCGTTGGGATGCTCCAGCACCAGCTTGGCGCTGCGATAGTTGAGGAAATTGTTCAGCGTGATGTCGCCGTCGATGGAGAACTCAATCTCGTTCGACTCGTTCCAGATAACCACGCCCACCAGGGCAACAAAGATGTTCAGCGGCTCGTAGAGCTGGAGTGGATGAAAGTAGGATTAGCTGGAATGGAGTAGGGCCAGCAGATTACTTCACGCTACTTACGGCATTCACTATGTTGGCCAGATCCTTGCAGTACTGATGAACCCGCTTAGAATTCTCCCCGAAGTGTTTGTACACCTTGTTGTCGACCACCATGACCAGCTCCACGTAGCTGGAGTATTTGTTGGCATTGTATGGTCCCCGGATGAGCTGACTCTCGTCGTCAGCCTGACGACGCTGTCGCCGCAACAAGCGCTGGAATTCGTTGCCATCCAGACGATGCTCGCTGTGCTCCCCGTGCTGGGCGTGATTATCCTTGTGGCCATCGTAGCCACAGGTGGCGTTCTGTTCCAGCAGATCTGCGTGCCTGCACAGACGACAAACCAGATAGAAATTTGATATTTCCGGAGACGAAAATTAATAACGGAAGCGACACTCGTCACATAAATGTCATAGAAAGGGGCGGGCACCAGGTTGCGGCAGTGGGTGTGGGTCATGTTGAAATATGGCAATAAAGCAAATATTTATTGACCGCAAACAAGGTAAACATGTCTAGCAGGGGGACCTGGACAATCCACAATCCTCATTCCTGCCCCCTCAGCCTACGTTGCCCTGGGCTATGTTGCAAATGAGCGATTAGATAAGCGCCAGTTGGAGTTCAATGGATGCGTGACTAGCAGATTCGCTGTAAATTGACTTGTTGCAGTTGACCATGACAAGGGATTGTTCGACGCATGGGTAAGTTCTCTTTTATTCAGTTATCTATAGATAGCTTAATCTATATACTTATCTAAAGATCTATCTTTCTGTCTGTTTAAATACCTAGCTGTCTGTTTTCCAAGTAATCGACCCATATTTATATTCATCTGTCAGTGAATCTATACATGCATCTATCTATTTGTATATACAATTATCTAGGTATTTATCTATCAGTCCAGCTATCTATGGGTTTAGCTATATAATCTTTATTGATCTATCTTCATCTATCAATTTAAGTTATCTACCTATCTAGGATCTATTCTTGCTATCTATCTATCTACTGGTTTAGGTATTTGATTTGTATCTATATATCTATCTATGGTATATATGTATCCAATAATCTGTCGGTCTTTCTGTCAATAAGGCTATCTCTCTATACACTTATTTATCAATCCATTTACCTTTAGATCTATATATCTGTTCAGCTATTTATCTAAAATATATATAACAATTTATCTACTGATTTTCTATATCTAACTCTTAAATTTCTCAGTTCATCCTCTGTTACATTGCTTTCTCTCTTGTCTGATATCTGTGTTTTCCTTTCATTTCCCTCATCTCATCAAACCTTCTCCAGCTTCGCCTACTCACCTGAACAGAAAGTGGTCATCCTGCAATCTTCCAGTGCCTTCTCCTTGGGGATGAATGAAGTACGTGTGCTCGCCATCAAAAACGACTCCGTTGAGGCCACCGCTGCAGGTGGAGAGCGCCACGCGTGATTCCGGCTTGCCGCGTATGTGTCCCTGTCGAGTGGCAAAACATAGATAAGTCAAAGTGTCACACACACTCACACACACACGGGTCACACACTCACCTGATAGTGACATAAATCGACATCAGTCTTGGTAAAGTTGCTCACGACGTAGCCGCTGGCACCTTCCGCCACGTTGCTGGCGTTCTGATAGCGCAGGAAGTGGGCGTCGGGCAGCAGGCGATCGTTGCGCAGCAGCTCGGCCTGGATGCGTTGTCCTTGATGCGTGTAGCTTAGTGTAATGTGCGGCGCATGAAGGCCATCCTGGTGACGCAGGAAGGAAAGAAGAAGTGGATAAAACATGAGATAAGATACAGAAACAGGTATAAAGTCATTAAGCACGCAAATCTGTGGCGCGAGTGTGTGAATGCCACGCCCCAGCCCGGGTGCTTCTCAACCCTCTTCAGTCCCGCACATGGCACGTGGAGCTTAATAGAGACGCCCTCGTTCAGACTAATTAAAAAGGGTTTTAACGCTACTGCGTCCATCCCCGCAGCAGGCACGCCCACAGACAGAGGAAGGACACGACCTGTGTGCGCCCGTTCCTGCTCCTGTTTTGCCTCCCGCTTGACTCATTTAGTCGGCATTTTCATCAATTTCAGCCTAATTTGGCGCACAGTTTATTGTTTTTTTTTTCGGGGATTAGCTGAGCTGGACAATTTAATAAGATAGGCTGTGGTTTCTCTACCCCTCTTCCACTGGCCGTATGATGTCACTTACCGTTGCATCCAGCGTACTCTGCAGGGCGCGCCTGGTGCGTCCGTGTTGCACCTGGGGGCGTATCACAGTGTGTGTTGAAAACTCATTGTGGGCAGGAAAATAGTCACCAATGTGTGCTGCAAAGAGAGAGAGTGGAGAAAATGTTGTAATTATACACTACACACACACAGAGACTGGCACGCGCGTGTGCTCTGCGACACACCCGAAATATTGAGCTGGCAGCATGACAAAAGCCCAAAGACAAATCCCGCCCTGACTGAAAGGTGTATCTAATGGACTTAGGCAACTAACGGCGCCGCCCCCACTCCGCCGACAACTTGAGCCCGCAATTAGCGACGAGACTGATAATCATCTAACAGTAAAAACATGTGTAAGTATCTCACAGATGCACCCGCGTATAATCAAAGTGGAATAAAAGTATCTTTGTTCGATTTTCAAGCGAGCAAAGTCGCTAATCGAGCGCTCAGTTGGCCCTGGGCAGGCGCTAAAATTAGCAGATTCATAAATTAAGTATATGCCACAGAGAGCAGTGGAACTAGTCACCTCCGTCTCCTCCTCTGCCACCTCCTCTTCTGCCTCCTCGGGTCTGCTCTACTTGTAAATGTTCTTGGAAGCGGCGTGAAACACGTCTAATTAAGGCGGTTCGGACGACGCAGATGTCAGACATGCTGCAGTAGCAGCAGCGACAGTGACAGCGTCTCGATTTGTATCTTGTATCTTGCAGATACATTTACAGACATTTCGCACATGCGTGGGCACACACTCGCACACAGCGAGAAAACAATAAACCGCATCACACAATTTGGGGGCAAGCAGCAGCTTCAATCTTCAAGTCTGAAGCGAGCAAGAGAGACAGACTGCCGTAACGACTGGCCTTCCCCTGTCTCCCCTCGAAACCCCCTCTAGAGACTTGGCAAGTGTCACACGCGCCAGCGCTTCGTTTTCTTGTTTGGATCAATGCGACACCCCAAAAACAACCAAAAAGCAGCGAAAACATGACTTTTTCACTTTTCGTTATGGTTTCGTATTTTTATTTATAACGCGAAACGTTTAATGGAGAACACAGCAGGGCAAACAATGAGGTTGGATCAGCTGCAACTCTGTAGGTTTTATTCTTTTCTTTTCGTTTTGCAGTGCGAGGATTGAACACTAGCGTTGCTGGACTAAAGAACCGTGCAAGGAATGGGTGGGAAGAGAGTGGAAAATTCGATTGGCCAAAGATGTGACGCGAGCTGAGATAAGTGAGAGGTTTGCAAGATATTTGTTTAATCTGTAATATGCTGTATGATACTTTTGTAACTGTTAGATACTTTTGTTGCTATAAGAAACTTTTTTAACCTACAAGATACTTTTATATCTTTAAGATAATTTGGTATTTTTTAGATACTTTTGTGTCTTTCAGATACTTTTCTATCTGTATAATTTTGTATCTTTTTATTACTTTTTATCTTTAAGATACTCTTGTATCTCTTAGATACTTTTGTATCTTTACGATACTGTTTGAAGCTTTACGACCCTTTTCAATCTTTAAGATACTTTTGTATCTACCTAGTAATTCTAGCTGTGCTTTTTTTTGTAACAATTAATCTGTGTAATAATAGAGCAATTTCTTATCGTAATATTATTTGAATTGTTTCTCAGATCTCATGGAAAAACGGGCGTACGAATTCTCGACAATTATGTTCGACATATTGTACTACATCGATTGTTAGGAATGCGATCAAATCGAAAGCACGTTCGATTTCTCGTTTATTTTGTAGAATTAAATCATTTTGCCATTTGTTTAAATATTTTTCGCCTCAAGGAATGTTGTTGCGCTGAAACAAAGGAAAATCTAGATATCTACATATAAAGCACGCAAGTATCTAACTTGTATCTGACGGGTAATAAAGCGTGTGAAGTGACTAATCAACACGCCAGCCGAGGGGGCAACACGCTAATGACTTGCAGACTAATGTGCCGGCATACATATGTTCCATAGACACTCAGATATTCGTATCCTAAGGGGGAAAAACACATAGGAAAAGCAATTAACCCGCTAGGAAAACTCGACTGATTGATAACCCTGACTAATGAGCGGGGCATGGCCAGAGATTCATAAATAATATTGAAAAGCTACTCCATCTTAATAGATCATTCATCGGGGACGCGGGTTTCCAAGGAATTCCCAAAAATAAACGTATAAATATCTGCGAATTTTTATCAGCGGATAAGCAACTGTGATAAGCCCCGGTTGTGCAGCTAAACAGCTCTATCTACTGCTGTGTGAGTGTGTGTTTGGGTGTGTTTACGTGTGTGTGCGGCTATTCTTGTGTGTTTATTTGAGCAGCAAGGGGTATCGCGGCATGAGAAGTCATAAAAGCAGAACACAAGTGGCGAGAGCAAACGGCGCCAGGAGGCGTCACAAGGACCTTTTCTAGTGGAAAATCATTAAAACTAGAGCACAACAAACACACACACACACGACAAGCACACACACACATCAGAGAGAGAGGGGAGAGAGACGAGCTACACGCTGCCAGACAGCGGGAAATTATCACACGATGCGCTTCGAGCTGAGCTCGAGGCAAAAACATATGGCGCATTTAGGGCTCAGGGTCGGAGCAGGATGAGGGGATACAGGGAAGAGAGCAGGAGGCAGCGGAGCAGGCAGGAGGCAGAGGCGTTGTCTGGGCGCGCGTATGTCCATCAGCGTCTCTGCTGAAGGCCTAAAAATAAACCACAGAAGGGCAGAATGAAAAAAAGAGACGCCGTTTTTGACGTTTTGACGGACTCATGTCGTCGCGCACTTTGATGAGCAAGATGATGATCAAGATGATGATGAGCATGATGATGATGGTCACGTTGCGCAGGATTGCCATGCAGAAGGATTAGTTGTGGTGTGTGTGTTTGTTTGTACATGCATTTGGGTTCTCGAGCTCGGTTTGCTTGCTCGTCTCTTCATGGGGGTTACACAGTGAGTCGCGTCTATTATCGCACACCCGCAGACCGCTAACTGAATCTCAATTGATTTTCCATGCAAATCCCAAAACGCTGCACATCACTTGGCACTTGTCAAGCCTCGCTCGCTCCCCCTCCTCACTTGCTTCCCCTTCTCCATCCCTCGCTCGTATAACAATCAACAGCGGCAACAAAAATTTATATTTATAGGCAGAACAGAGCGTTGTCATAAAAACGAATATATAAAATACTCGGAGAACATTAAAAAAGTATGTGAAAGTGAAGCCAGATGAAAGTACTCGACCCGGAAATACCCTAAAAGGAATACAAAGAGAGTTTCATGCACATTCCGTGCTGTATGTTGGGCATGACTTAGCTAGTTTAGCTTATAATATAATTAAAGTGTAAATATGCAGAAAACATTTTAGTACGACTTCGAACCAGATATACCCTAGACGACTTTCAGAGCGAGTTCTTAGAGTTTGTATGGCGGATTTTTAGTTTAGAATAGCCTTAGTGAATTTGGGGTATATACATGTTCTAGAATATCATAAAAACTTAAGTAAATCTTCAGAATCTGTGCTACTATAATAAGACTGCACATTTTCTACATACTTGGAAATATTCCCCGCTATACGAGCTTCATAATCCCTGCGACACTTGAGAATTTAAAATTTTGATGGCCAATTGAGACGCTGCACCCATATAGATTCATATATACCATATATATGCCTTAGTTATTATAAACGGTTATGACAAATGGTTAGGGGCGAGACTCAAGTCAAATGGTTCCATTTGCATGATGAAAAATGTGAGCACTCTCCCAGAGAGAGGGCGCTGCGAAGGGGTTAAGGGCTGAATGCATTTTTCAATCATGGCGCGATGTATTCAATATTAATGCCAAGAGATCTATTCCAGAATTATAATGCCAATGGAGGAATGCCAAACTCAATTAACGAGGCCGCCGCGTGCATTGGGCCCCATCAAATTTGTAACACTTCACGGCGAAGTTGCCACACGGCGAAATATTAATAGAAACTCCCAAACGGGGATGCATAAATATTATACCAGTTCCATAAACAGATTAGAGGCGGGCAGGAAGGGAGACGAGGCGGCCGGCTGTATGGAAAGGAATATGGTGAATGCATTACGAATGCATTTCCCGAATGGTTCGATCGAACGATGTGTGCCTAATTGATAAACAAGGCAAATGGCAGAGAGAGAGAGAGAGACGAGGCAACTTTTCTTTTATTTTACACAATTTATTTGTGTATACACACACCGACACACACTCGCACACTCTTGCCCAAACTCAGTTTGAAGTTTTTCCAACTTTTGTGCGTTTTTCTTTGCCCGCTTCTGACTGCGCATAATTGAATAATACGAAAATGTTTTCAATTGTTTTTTTCTTTTTTTTTGTTGTTGCTGGCTAAGGAAAATGTAATGAAAAGCAAACCCCCAGCAGAGCAGGGCAGGGAAATCAAATAAGCAAAGCATGAAACGGTGAAAACAGAAACAATTCAATTAGATTGTTTGCTCAGCCGAGAGACGAGTGCCGGGCTCATCGAGTCGCTCTTCGATTTGCCGCTTAAACATAACCTAGAAATAAATAAAGTAGAGATATCTCTATATGCAGAGTGGAGCTCCGTCTATGCCGAACATTGTTTTATTTATGTGCTGCAATTTCAACAAGTTCAAACTGCATTTGTGCCCCGTCCGGTCTCGCACAGCGCTGCACACAAAAATAAGGTCACTGTGATACATCGACAGAGTGACAGAGGCTTTGCTGCTGGCGCTGTCTTTGCCGTGTAACGGTACCACGGGGGCAAGCGCCGCCGCCGTAGCCGCCGCGAAGGCGCCTGTCAACAAGTACGCGTATTGATTTATACAAATTGTTGGGCAGGAACAAGGGGGAGGTAGATACGAAGAGAGCGAGACAGCGCGCACATAATTTATGCGAAACAGGCAAAGCGACTACGCGTGGCAATTAATTTCGCCCACGGTGGGAGAAGGAGGAGAAGCAGGAGGCGAAGTCGAAATGCAGTCGAAGACAGAGTCGGCAGTCGGATATGAACTAAGTAAGAGTATTTATAGCCGAATCTAATTGAAACCAACTGCTGGCCCTTACCAGGAGGAGAGAGAGAGGGGGAGTGGGAGTGGGAGAGGGAGGAGCGAGAGAGGAGCCGTGCAGACACGCATTGCACATGGCCCAGAAATAAACAAAGCAGCGCACTGGACGCAGGCCAAGTGGCAAAAGTGGGAGCCGAAGATGCACAGATGCTGCACTCAGCGAAAGCAGGAGGAGGTGAGCTTCAATTTTATATAATTTCATGTTGAAAAAACTTCCTGAAAGAACTCCTCTCCGCAGCGAACTCTTCTACGTAGCGAACACCTCTCTTGAGCCTTGATATATTTCTCAAACAGACACACCTCTCCGCAGCGAACCCCTACGAACCAGTCCGAACCCCTCATCGGACTGCCTTTTTCTCTCAGTGCACGCAACCCTCTCGCGGCACATGCTGTGGCACAACAAAGCGTCTGCCTGTTCTGTTCAGTTCAGTTTCTTTTCTGTTGTTCGCCTCATTTGCAAGTGCACTCCAAGCAGGGTAAGGCACGACAACAAGACGACACGATGCTGTGTGGGAGTGGGGGAGCTGAGGCCCCTGTTCCTCTCCACGCATTGTCCCCGGCGGCACCGCTAATGAGGGACAGCCTAATGAAGTTGAAGTCGTTTGCCGGACAGGTGCCCCTCCCTGATTTTCTAATCTCGTCCAAATTGGACCACACGCACTTGATTCGATTGAGATAGTGCGCCCCTCCAGGCTCGAGCGATACCTGAGCGCCGTCCCGGACTAGGCAGGGAGAAGGTAACCCTAGCTGGTCACCCTTTCATACCCTGCCAGCTCGTAGCGTGCCTCATTTTGAATTAAATGCCGGATCTGAGGAAATCTGAGCGTTTTCCAAAAGTCCACAACGACGTCGACAGAGGCGGCTCAAGTGCTTTTCACGCCGGCAACGTGTCGTGTCTGGCAAAGCGCCTTTGTGCGCTGACTGCGACGAGCGGCAGCCCATTTGGCCCGCCTGGCCACGAATCCAGCTGCGACGTGACGTCCTTTCATGGCTGCGGGCGCGCTCTCAAGTTACAATTTGATTTCTGTTTTTGTTTCTCTTTCTGTTGCCTTGGCTGTTGCTGTTTCTTCTGATGTGCTTTGGCTGTGGCTTTTGCTTCTCTTGCTGCATCGTGTTGCACGTTATTTACCGTGCCGCGCGCGTCTCGCTGGGGCAGCTTATAAATAATTCAGACTGCGCCCCATTGCCCGTGCAGGGCAGGGCAGAGCCTGCAGTTGTTGTGGCTACTGCACGCAACGCCCTCGGGGGCAGCTCGAACTTTGACAGTCCTTCAATCGAATGCGAATCATGCCACATGCAGCGGCCTCTGCCCTGCCTGCTGCGCCGCTCCATACACTCGACTCAAACGTGAAAATCGTGTTAATCGCACGCGAGAGTGCGATAGAAAGAGAGGGAGATAGCGAGAAAGAGAGGCAGACGATGCCACACGACTCTTGCAGCTTAGTTTAACCCAAATTTCAATTGTTTCCACGTCTTTTTGCGCCAACTGGTTGAGCGGGCGAACAGACAGACAGACCGTGGGACGGACAACGTTGCGTGGCTTGCAGCACTTGCAACCTTAAGCGGTTGCGGCATGAGGCACCATCAAGATTTGCCAGGTGAAAATTGAAGCATTAAAGCATTAAACCGAACAATTTGCTTCCGTTAAACGGATAAGCCCCCAAACGCAATCTATTCAATTTCACGAGTTAAGACACGGCTAAGATCTTGCAGATACTTTCTCCACATTAGATCTTTCAGCTCGTTTCATTTAGATGCACTTAAATATAGCGAAGAAATTTTTTACTTTCTACACCGAATTTAGTGCAGCGACTTTCTTTACAATATCTTTAAGGATTATCCTAAAGTTATCTTTCATAAGTTAAGCTATATCTATCCTCATTTTCCACCCATCATAACTTTGTTAAGAATCCAGAGATTCTTTGGCGAAATTAAGTTTAGTTTACGTTGTGATGCCCTTAGTGTTGATACATATCAATAATTGCTATATAGCCTTTTCCCCCTTTAACATTTTTTAGAATTTTTTTTTTTCATAACTCTGTTAAAATCATCCGATTCTTAAGCGAAATGGCATAATGTTTATGTGTTGATACCCTTAGTGATAATACATATCAAATAAATACAAATATGCCTTTTAAAAATTTTCGAATTTTTTAATATTGGCAAGGGTACCCCTTTACCACTTTCGGAAATTTTTTCTTATTTATATTTTTTAACTAAATACAAGTTTTTCATTAGTCCATTTCTATCCGACACAGCTTCATTGCAGTATTATTATTATCATTTAAGGAACCACGCCATTTTGTAGTTGAACAAAGCAATCGCTTTGTATGGACTTTTCCCGTCTGCAATTTCCTGTTACCTGCCATTGATAATCTCTGGCAAATCTCAGTGCAGCCAAACAACAGACCCGTCCAGACCAGTGCGATTTGTTAACATTTTCCGTATCTATAGATATAGGCAGATATAATACACACAATTGCCCCCCCCCCCCACACCGATGTGCTGCTTCCCTCTCTCTGTGTTATCTCAGGCGGAATGAACGTTAATTGTTAATGGCATTGTGCAAACTCATGAGGGCATGCACCCAGCCGGGCAAGCAGGCAGATAGAGATCATGAATGCAGCCTGTAGGCAGGTGCAGTGCGGGAGGAGAGGGCATATGGACAAAGACGCAGCGGGAGGTATTGCGAATATACAACAACTAATGGCAAATAGAACAAAGCAAAATGCACGGTCAAGTCGCTTCGAGTGGAACGCAGCGGGACTACCCGGCCAGCCAGCCATCCATGTATGTAGCTAGAACCGTAGTATTGTATAGCATCTTGCAGGCTGCAAGGACAATTGCAGGCAGCTAGTGTCGGCATTTAAGATCCTTGAGCCTTGCCACTTGGCACAATGGGGTTTTCCGCTTTTTGGCAAGTGCCTGTTAACTACCGTCTCCTGCGTCGGTACTCGAGGACCGCCCAGGGTCACCCACTGTGACTCTTACCTGGCTCGAGTTAAGCTGTCAAATTTCACACCCGCTGCGGTCGGGGGTTTTATGAAGTGTTTGTCGCGCAGGTACCTAACCTACCCCTAACCCCTACCCAGATCCCGACTAGATCTCCCAAATCCCGCCGTCTCATTGCTGTTTGCGCTCTTCCTCCTCTCTACCTTTCTCTGCCGTTTACTTTGGCATTAAATTTGTCAACTTTATTATCTGGTGCGGGCGCAGGTATCGCTGCTGCCTGCGCTGATAAGGCACTTAATCGCCACACTAAGCCGTAAAACTAAGCAATTTCTTGTGAACGTTAAACTGCACACACGACAGCAACAACAACTGCTGAGGCACGGCAAAAGGTCAACAAGTTAGATGGAGACTTTGCCATAATTGTGGACTCGTCGTATAAGGTGGGGACGGGACTGAAACTGGAACTGGGCGTTGTCTTTGGACTGCTGCGCAACATGTTGCAACATTCTGTGCAATGGATTCTGCTAATGAGAATGGATACGATAGACAGGCAGACAGGTGGATAGACAGACAGTTTGTGCACAAGAAACAATTGAGATTCCATAGAACTTGTTCAACTTGTCGTTTTGTGCGACACTGTGCACACAATGAGGCCAATTTCAGCAGGGTATATCTGTTTGCAGCAGTCTGTACGAGAGAAATGGCAAAGGCAGCCTTAAAAAATTTATCAATTTATTTAAAGCTCCGATCTCTGCCATGTGTGAGCTCAGAGACAAAATATGGTATACAGTTTCTCATATATCGTATACAGTTGTTGCCAATTTCAAATTTGAGCCACAGCGTGTAGTTATCGTAGTAAGGCTTTGATCTCTGCTATTAGACCTCTCATATCCCTTGCGCAGTTAAGGATTTTTAATAATTTGCATTCGTGCAGCTATTTTATCATAGTTTCGCATACATTGAAGCTCTGATCAGTGCTACTAGTGGTGCTAGACATAGGAAACTGAGGGTAAAGGTGCTTGAGAATACCCTATGAATTTAAGAGTTTCATCAAATTTGAGTACCAGTAGCCATTTAGCTTGGTATCTGACACTAAATTCTGAAATTAGACAAACATATCTTACGATCTCTACTTCTTAGCCTTCCACACTGCAAGCAGGGTATCTAGCAGTCTACTCTGCTCTACTGTAGCTCTCTTTGCTTGGCTTTCTTTATTCTTAAGCTGTCGCACAACAAAGCAGATGCTTTATCTCTTCATAAGTTGCACTTCCCACTGAAATCGGCGCCAATAAATCAAACCATTCAGTTTTTTATGCGACTGCATCGGCAACAGCTGCGTCTGATTCGCGTCGTGTATATAGGAAGTGCATTTGAATGTAAACAACGAGTGTGAATGCGATTCATATGCGCATGGCAACATCATAATAAACTGACTGATAGGACAGCCTGATTGACCGACTGGTTGACTGACCGACTGACAGAATTACTGAATGACAGATTGACAGACAGACAGACAGTCAGACTGACTGACTGCTGAAATAAATCTCAATCGGCGCAAATTGCAGTGCGTTTCGTTCAATTGTTGGCACAAGTCGGGTTCCACGCTGGGATACTGGAATCGGGTATTCATGATTTATATAGTTGGCGCCAGTGTAAATAAAATTTGACTCGTTACAAGGGGGGATGCACTTTGTTTTTGTTTTGTTTTTATAGGCAGCCATAAAAATTAATGGGTATGCATTGGGCCCCACTTAAGATCCTTGAAAGAACACGTGATAAAACTTATGCACTTGGACAGAAGTGACTAAAGAGCACGTGTGAGTGACCTGAGAGAGCGGGAGTGCAACCAGTTAAGCTATTATCGGCTAAACTATAGTATAGTTTGAGTAGAACAGTATCTTTCAAAAACAGGACAGTTTTTACAGAACTTTAAAGTCTTGCTGAAAATTGTAAAAAACTTTTGCAGAAATCACTATCAGCAAGACTAAAATATAATGATATATATCACAGTGTTTAAGATCTTTATAAAAATTCATATTATCGCCGAAAAAAAGAATACTTCCCGTATGGAAAACTGTTTCTTTGCAAAACTTTCAATTCTTTTGCTTGAAACACGCTTGGCAACAGTTGGAACGACTGCTATAAAGCTTAATATATTTGCTAAATATGGACTAGCAGCTTCTATGTCAAGTTGCTTAATCATCTTCTGCTACTCTCTTCTTTTATCTTCTTTATGCAGACTATAATTGGGTGAAGCTAGAGAAGGCAGACAAAACGTTTTTCAAGCGAATCTTAATTTGGTTTTATCTTTAGTCGTGCTGCAGAGTGCAATTTATAGTCGACCCACAATCGTTTGGCACTCCCTCTCCCTCTGTCTCTTTCATTCTCTCTCTCTCTCTCTCTGTCTATCACTCTTTAAGTGTCGTGCCAAATTTCACTTAGCTTTACGACTTGGCAGCAGTTCGCGTTGCATATGGCTGCTGGTGCGCTTCAGCTGATATGGCTGTCAATTTATGATGCTGCTGCTGCCTCTGCTGCTGCTACTAGCTGTGGCAACACGCCCCACGCATAATGCGTGTGCAGCATGTGGCAAGTTGCGAGCTGCGTAAACATTGTTGCCTCCATTTTTGGAGTTGATTGTGTGCGTTTTGCGGTAATGTCCGGCACATTGCACCCTTTGTGGCAGCGAGTGAGTGTGTCTATGTGTGTTGTGTGCGTGTGTATGTGTGTGAGTTGTGCACGTGTGTATGTCTGCGTGAGAAGCCTTTTCGCCGATGGCAAACACAATTACAACCAAAAAAGGAAATAAAATGCATTGCAAGCATGTTGCAAGTTCCTTTTGTGTAGTTGTCTCTCTCTCTCTCTCTCTCTCTCTTTATCTTTCGCTCCATCTCTTTGCCTCTTTCGTCTGCCTTGTTGTACATGGCCATAACGGCTTTTTATGTGGTCAATGATCCTTAAACAAACGCAGTCGCTTCTTGGCAATTCCTTTGTTTGTTTGCCAAGAAACAGGCCAAGAAGAGGCGAGGTACGAGCGGGAGTGTGGACCGGAAGATACCCTGCAAGCTGCTGTATAAAGAAGTAATCCTTCAAAGCATTCAATTAGCTGGAAATGGCATATTATCGCAGCACACTCTTTTGCCACTACAGCATACCCTTCTGTGCACACCCTACCCCTACAGGGTATTTAACAATGCGGAAGTAGCAGCAAAGGATAAGCAAAGATTTCTCACCAGATTCGACCACAGCTGGGCACACACACACTGTACTCTGTGTGGGCGTGGCAGGCAACATATGCTGTGAAAAGGCTATCGCAAGTTGGCCGTTTTCCCGCTGATTAATCAATTTTGGCAGTTTTTTTTCTTCTTGCAGCTTGCAACCCACATTGTTGCACTGTGCCACGCCCGCTAGTGCTTGCTCTATTGTAGCGAAGGTTTGTTATCTCATATAAATATAAAAAGAAGGAGAGACTGGGGGAGAGAGAGAGAAGGGAATAAAGAAAGGGCTGGCAACCTTTTAGTTTTTCCCATTCTCATTTCACACAACACTGCCTGCCAAAAGTTTGTGACAAATTCAAAATGTTTTCAACAATTCAAGCGAGAACACGAATTCCCCGCCCGGAATTCAATTAAAATTCCTCCAAGGGCACCAAGGCAACCCTGGATACACGCCGGACACATACACACGCACAGCATTAGCCAAGTGAGTTACAGTGGAGCTCATTAATATGCCTCGGCGACTGTTGCCATTAAATCATAGTCGTAGTTGTTGTAGCTCCTTTTTTCGTAGTTGTTGTGGTTCTTGTTGTTCTTGCAGTGGTAGCCACATTTGTTGCCTTGACCATTTCTGGCCGCGTTGGCAACAACTTCACAAATTTGGCAGGCCTCAAAGCCAAGTCAAAGACCCAGTGCAGTAGGGTATCTATGTATCTGTCTATCTGTAGCTGTGCAAGGCCAAGCAACGGGTAAGCTCTTTACTCCCCCTTAGCAAGTTCGGTTTGCTTGTGGTGTCGACTGTTTGGCACATATATCTATATAATATTGACTTTTTACCAAGTATCAAAACTCTGCCAAAAAGTGCGAATTTTTGCAGCGAATTTTACTGCAGATTTAGGTCGGTTTAAGGCTATGTATAATACGAAAACTTTACAAATATCTTTAGGGTATCTGCTCTCTAGAGTATCTGCTAGTCAGTCGCAGGTGACTCAGAATTTTAATTGCTTCTGTTTTTTGCCTGCCACTCTCCACTTTCGTGGGTGACTAACTCAACTTGGTATAAACATATACATATAGCTATAGATATACACTATACAATATGTATGCGTATTTACTAGGTTATTTTCTAAGTGTGTGTGCTGCAAAATATCATGACAGGCAGCTGTTTGCCTCAAGACAAAAGCAACTCATATGAATGACAGTTGGCGACAACAACAATAATACTAATATACGACAATTGCAACAACAACAACAACAACAATGGGTACACAACAACAAATGGCAGTACAAAACGATGACGACTCAATTGAGGCCACAAAAATGTTCGTTATACTCGCTGGAACTACGATTATACACATATATTTGATAAGGGTTGTTCTTGTTGTAGTCTGTATTGTTTTTGGGCGCATACTATATCTCTAATATGTATATATATATGTATTTTATTCATATATCTGACGACACAAATTCGCCGTTCTAGTTAAGGGCGTTTTTTGCCAAAAAAAAAAAGGAAATGACTTGTTAAATATATTATAAGTGTAGGAATGTGCTACTGTGATAATTTGGAATTTAAAACCAGCATAATTCATTAGAATTTCAAGTACTTTAATGCGCGTTTGTTGACAGATTCAGATTTTTCTATTACAGCTGCATACCCTGCATCTGTGTGCATACCAAGTCAATGGAAACGCAAAGTATTTACGTATAATATTTGTTATTAGTTCAATAAGCATACCATAATAATTCCCACCTAATCATCCGATGTTAACTTGCTTAAATCACGTTAAAATTTGTTTTAATTTTTAAGATCTTGATCCCAGTCCACATTTTTCTGCTAGTATGATTTATCGATAGCATAGCAAGCAGGCATCATTTCTTACCTGAAAAATAAAGAGAACAAATTTAAATTAGTTAAATAAAAGGAATATAGTAATAATGCTGCTAAGTAGCATTCCTAGAGAGACAGCTAAAGGGGCTAAGGCAGTTGGAATTTATCGGACACGATCGACCAGTTTAGTAATCAATAAGACATTAAGGGGGGACTCTATGGGAAAGTCGCTAATGCAATGTGACATTGAACTGCAGTTGGGGGCCAAACGCGAGACTGAATGAAGTTTTTCCAAACACGCTTTTCCTATAAATCACTCAAGTCGAGGCGGATGCGTGTGAGCCAGATGGAAACGGGTTACGAGTTGAGACGGCGGGCCAGACAGAGGGGGCAAGCCGACGCACTTGTCACCACTTCGAAGGCAATTAAGTCCAACAAGTTTTTCCACACTCACACACATGTTGTCTATGCGCGTGTGTGTGTGAGACTGTAAACAGTGAAATCGATATCATTTTTCACAGAGCGGAAAAATGGTTTCAGCTTTAACTTTGCCGAACTTAACTCGGTTTCTCCGCCCTGGCAAGCTGAAACCACAAGGTCGTCGAGCGTTGTTATTGTTGAGGTTGTTAATGCGTACATTTGGCCAATTAAGTTCACACACACATAGAGAGAAATACACACACGCTTGCGTGTCTCTAATAAACCGAAAGTACAAACAAATTTTATATTAAAATCAATTGCAAAACGAAAGCAAATTCATTTTAATGAGACGCCTCGGCATACACACAGATACACACACGCACAGACCCTGTTCTGACCTTGAGATAGCGAGTACGCACTAATTTATGTATTTAACAGATGCGTATGTTTATGGTACGTGCACATATCTTTATGATGGCATTAGAAAGTCAGCTTTCTGTGATGAAAACTGCCAAGAGCCGATAGTGTTAGCGATAAAGCACTTGAATGTACTCCCAATAGTAATACTGATACTACATCGACTTCTTTTGCTGATAGTAGGACCGATAGTTCTGAATTGGGCTACAAATAAAACAAGCAGTGCAAAATACATAAATAATTTAATGTAGATGGCTTTTGGAGTCAGTAGAGAGCATTTCGTTGATGATAGTATAAGCGATAGTTTGGAATTTTAACTGCAGAGACTTCGGTAAAAGTTGAACAAGCTTCTTTTCAATGCGACATAAATATCACAATTTAATTATGACGCCTTCTGTGGCAAATAGTACAAATTCTTTTGCCGATTTTACAAGTTTGTTTTTTTGGATAAAATAAATCGCATATATGCAAAAGAAATCAATATTTTAATTAAAATTACATTCATACACATTTCTTTGCCGATAGTACAACCGATAGTAGCAGTTTGAGCTCTAATAAATGCCCGCAATGTTAAACATGTGACATAACTCAGCGAACCACTCATCGCTCCATACACACCCGCACACTGCCGACGCGCTTTAGGCCACAGCAAAATGGCAAACCGAAAATATGAAAATGGCCAAAACACATTTAAGCCGCTTTCGATCGTTGGTTGACAATGCGACCGAAAATTTGCATTGACTGCGATAAAGCGCAATTAATTGCCGTGATATTTGACGCCAACTCTCTCTCTTTTTCTCACTCCTCCGCTTGGACCTCTCCGTCTAGCTATGAATGGTCATGGTGACCGCATGCAACAAAATGCGGGTTCATTCAACCAATTTAATTGATATTGCAAAGACGGTGACGGAGCCATGCGAATCGGCGGTAATTAACGCCGCCGGGGCAAATACAGTCGAGCCTTTTTATAAAGAAAGTCATTCCGTTGAATTTGGAGCCTGTTTTGCGCTTTTAAAGAGAACTCATTTAAACAGCGTGCTCCTAGTAATTTACCCCGAGCTGTGGCATCATCGCAACTTGTTTAATTGAATAACTGGACACGAAGCTGGCGTCGGCGTTGCCACATAATGGTTAATTGCATCTAAGGCGAGCGACATTAAGCAGGACACTGTTCTGCCCCGCTATCCTACGCCCTCGTCCCTTGCCTCTCTGCCTTCACTCAAATCCCCATCAAGCGGAAATGCAATAAATTAAAAACGCAACGGCTCCAAGAAACGAGCGGAAAATTGCGTCGTTCAGGATGTGAAAGGCAAAATGTGTAATAACATTCAGTCGACGAATGAAGAGAGGGAGAGAGAGGAGTAGGCGCAGGGGCGTGGTCTTTCCTTGACGCCTGACTAAAGTGCAAACGCATTTATGACACAGCTGTGCGGGTGTGCGAGTGGTCGTGTGTGTGACTAGGGGCGTCATCAACTTGCACTGAAATGCATGTTTAATGCTACCAAAGCATTTGTTACTTAAATGCCAACTGCCACGCCCACACGCCCCACTGGGAATGCTTACACCCAAAGGCAGTCGCGAGAGAGAGAGAGAGAGAGAGAGAGAGAGAGAGAGAGAGAGAGAGAGGGAGAAAGGTAGAACACACCTTGAACCGGTAACACCGTCGCCTGTTGCCGATGTAACCCAGTTTCAACACTTGAGCAGGATATGCAAATGCGACGGAAATAATTTCAAATTTGGGATACTCTTTCTGGGATTTTAATGATAAGGTGTGGGCATATTTATGAGCGATTATTTTTATTGGGTGCGGTGATATCAGGATGCTTCAAATATTAAAAGCTACCGCGTTAGTCAGCTGAACCAATAATATCGGTAGTCTGTTGGCGTAAGCTCTTAAACAACTTTATAGCAATTTTATCGATAGCCAAAAGACATTCTGTACTATCGTAAGACAGTAGACCTGCAACGATATCGCTATAGATAGTCTGATGCCTTAAACTATTATCATTCTATCCATTAGCTCAAACAAACATGTTTATAGCATTTTTATCGATAGTATCGATAGTTAAACGACCGCAGTTAGTCAGTCTTCTTGCCACCCTTTGTTGCTGATATTTCATGCTGAAACTTGAGCCCCGAGTAGGGAGTGCAGCACAATGGGGCGTTTCGTGCCATCGCGACATATCACATCGCATCATGCTTCATCATATGTATGGCATGGTAAGTAAATAAGTTGCCCCCACAACACAAGCTGCCAAGGCCAGTCAGCCAACCCCTATCCTGGGCCAGGAGGCCAGGCCGCACATGACATCAGCCCAGGCGCAGGCACAGGCTCAGGCTCAGTCTCATAAATTAAGAGCGCATTTGTTGTGACACAATCGAGAGTCGAGAATCTTGTTTAGAATTAATTACAGGGGCAGGGCGGGGGGTGCACAGTATACGAAATAAGTGAAGAAGTGCGAGAAGAGGACAATATGTTTGGGTATTGCATTACACTTTCCCCTTTTTTTCGGAACTAACGCTGAAAAATGTAAAGGATACAGCTGCCTCAAGATCTTATCGGCATGATGTTTTTCCAACAATCGAAAGTTATTTCTTTTTAAAAATTGTAAAATCTCTTTCAATCTGTTTTGCATTAAACCGATTTATCAGTTATATATACTTGTAGCTCTGGCAGAGCCAAGGCTGCCCATTCAAGGACTGAAACCTCGGCTGATTACACTTAAACCTGTTGCCAAGGACGGCAGCGGTTCGGAGGCAGTTCGAAGTAGATTACACAATTTGCATAGTATACCGTATGCAGTAGCTGCCCCGATCAAGGTGCCATATGCTGCAATACACTGCGCGAAAGTGGAGCAGCGGGAAATGAACATTTTCCAATTACTGCTTACTCGTGTTTTGGGTGGCAAAAAGTGAAACTCGCCTTCGGTTTCGACTGGTCTCGTCTCGTCTCGCAATCGACTTTCTTTTCGATTTTTCTGACAAAGCGCACAGCAAGAGCGAGGGGAGGGCGGGCGGTACGAGGCGAGTGGAGTTCAGCTGACCATGACGAGATTGAACAATGGATTCGGATTCGGATATGGAAAAAGATCAGAGCACAAATTGACGGGGCGATTACACGTGTTGCACGGCATGTCGAATGACGGAAGTGACAGCCAATTGATGTATGACTCTTGATGTACCAAACTGTATCCACACATGTATCTAGATACATCAGTGAATTGTTTCCATGCTCGCTGGCTAGGTAATTGAAGCTAATTGGGTTGTAACTTATAACCCAAGCGACTTTTGCTCAATTAATCGCACAGTCGAGCTAAAGATACAAATGTATCTGCAACTGTATTGCACGCAAAATATGCCTTTAATTTACTTAATTTGTTTTTAGCTGCTGCTCGTCAGTTCGAGTGACTCAGACAGCTACGTCGTCGGGTTCCTAGAATACGCCGATTTTGGTTTGTCATGCTAATTGGCCAGCACACTCAGAGCTTCCCCAGAAGCAGCAGCAGCAACATCTAGAGATGCCCGTTTGAGATACATATTTATGCTTATTTTGTTTCAATCTTTGCAATGGACCAACGCGACGACGCCCCCTGACCTAATTTGATTGAGCAATTTGCTACTTAAACCGATTGCTGTTTCTATTAGATTTACAGCTATTGCAGCTCTTGCTGTATCTTACAGATACGCATACGCTGCCTCTCTCTCTCTCTTTCTCAAATTTGATTTGTCAGCAACTTGCCGTCACTTGAGATACACACGCACACGCACACACACTCCCACAACACGCTCAAAACTTCATGCGTTTTTCTAGTGGCTAATTAAAGCGATTATCTTTAAGGTAATTTATCACATTAAGCTTACTTACAGTTGCCGTCGCGACAGGCAGGAAACGCGTTCCAAATATATTTACACTGCACGAGTGTGTGTGTATCTTTTAACTCCCCCGCCCATTACACAGCGGAAACATTGAAAGCTTTCACTTTTCAATTTACTCGCGATCTTCGACAGCCGAGTTTATGGCGCAAAGAGTTCTTAATGCCTGTGTGGGTTATAGAGTTAAGAAAGCGCTAAATAGCATAATATAATTGCCTGAAATAAAAGATATCTACACCCATCTATATGTATGTATCTGTGGCATGTGCATTATTTGCTATACGTATTCGGCGTATTTCGATTATCTTGGGCAATCAACTGCACACGATTGCCTCAGCCTCCTTTGCACATTGGGCAGAAAGTGTTTGCCTCAAGCATCAATTTCAATTTTAAAGCTAAAGACTTCTGATCTTGTATTTACAGTCAGATGGAATTTCGATTTCTATTTCATGGTAATTACGAAAATAAATAAACATAAACCAGCCAACCCGCAGGAAGGGTTTTCATAGGAAATTAATACAAATTACATTATTCATAGCTATTCGATTTTTATTTTTTTTTTTTAATTATAAATAACCCAAATATGACATTTCGAGCAGTGTGGTGCTCTGTAAACATCCCACTGTGTTTGCCTTTGCTGAAATTCCCTGGAATCCGGCTGCACTGAGGCAGGGTATCCGCCCGTTTGGGTGCTCTCCAGGCAAATATTTTGCAATGCGCTTGCAATTTTGAGTTGCACTCGCACTCGGATTCGGATTCGTAGTCAACAATCAGGCGACTGTTTGTCTGCTGTGCAGGCGACAAATAAACAAATAACAAACAACAAACTGACAAGCAGAGCGCGAGAAAGAGAGAGAGGGAGACAAACAAACCGAACCAGGCAGAAATTGGAGCTCTCTCAGAGATTGCTTCGTGTTGTTTGTTCTTGCTTCTTATCAGCTACTGCGAGCGAGTGCACACTCCAATTGGAGCGTATCAATTGCCAGCAAATAGCTCTACTAGCAAGCCAATTGCATACCCTGTAATTGTGTCAATTAATTTGCGTAAGGCAATTTCTTGCTAATAAATTGTAACGCCTTTGCTGACTCACCTCACCTCACCGGTTCACGCTGTGACTCACTGAGTGCTTCCACCACTGCCTAATCACCTGTGCCTCGGCTAACTACGACTTTAGCTACCGAGCAGGTTCATTGTGAGTGTATTCACACGTATTCACACGCGTGTATGATTCGTGAGGCCTTTGTTTTTCGCTCACCATAGTATTCGAGCTAAGTACAGTGATTCAGTACCGCAGAAACTTTAAATTTCATCGATTTTCGTGATTAGAAGCGGACGAGGTTTTTAATAAGTCGAACTCTCATCGCTGAGCCATAGTTTATATATAATAAGTTGAGTTCGATAAGACTATCATGCATTATGAATAGTTTCGAGTACAACCACAATATTAGTAATATTCAAAAGTGTGCAAACATATTTTAATACCCTTCGAACTTTAAAAATAGTTGAAAAGGATAGCAGCGTTGCGTAGGGTATGCATACTGATGTGTGCACTGTAGCTGCTTCTTTCTTTCTCAAGTGTTTTCTGCAATCTTTGCGTACGCTTTGTACTTACATAAGCGCTGTAAACACTTGAGTAATGTGCGCTAATGAATGTGTCCGAGAGAGAGAGATAGAGAGAGAGTGTACCCTTTATATGTAGCTGTACCCATTGTACATTTTGCAAAAGAAACGTGCCAATTTTCGAGGCGAGTGCGAAATGCGACCGCATAACACTTTAACATGAATCTCTCGAGTTTGTTTTCATTTTCGATCGGAGGCTTGAAAGCACTCAAAGCTATAGATACCATGATCTAAATGAATAAAATTGAATGAGAATGAGTGCAGTCAAGCGTTTGCTTCTAATGGAGGCAGCAGATGAGCAAGACAACTGAATGAGTATGAGTCTGAGGGGAAAAAAACAGAAATAAATAAAAAGTTTACTCCTCGCGTTGATTCTCTTTCGTTTCTGCCGATTATCAATTAGGCAGGGGCTCAAACAAGGCCTCGCACTCAGCCTCTGCCTCCCTCTCACTCTAATCTGGAAGCTGTCTCTGTCTGGCTGTCTGTCTCGCCGTCCGGGGGCTACTTTACGGTTCGTTAGCTCGAGGAGGGAGCAGCGTCTCTGCTTATCAAGCCGCAGATAAACTAGGAGAACTTCTTGAGGCCTAAGTCGAAGCTCTTGAGGAGTCAACAAGCTGACGCCTACGCTGCAAGTTGCACTCGAGAAAAGCAGAGAGAGGAGAGAAAGAGAGGAGAGAGAGAGAGAGAGGGCTTCCCAATTGCTTCAGATAATAATAGAACAAACCGCTTCAGCTGCAAACCGTTCCCATTAAAGTTTACTTTTACTTTTTGCCGGGTGAATGGATACAGAAACAACTACAGATACAGCCACACTTGGAAGCCGCTCTAACAGAAGCTGAAAAGAGGAAAGTCAACATAATATGGTATCATATAGAGGGGAAAGAGGCTGCTACTGAGTTAGCAGACTGCCTGATAAAGTTTTTAATTTATTTCTCTTTCTCTGCCTCGCTTATCTACACGCCAAAGGGTCGACACGGAATCGATATAAGGTTCGAGTAAGCTATCGAATCGAATGCGGTCTATGGGGTTATGGGCAACTTTGTGAAGAAGCGACCTATTAGAGCCGCTGTGTTAATTTAATTAGCACTTGGCGCTGCCGCTGGCATTGTTTTCGCCCCGTTCTATTCGGGTTTTCTTTTCTTTTTAACTCTTAGGAAAGAGAGCTAATTGCAAGATCTGACATATATATCTGAATATTTACCACAGTCAAATATTTGCTTAAGCTGAGAATCTTTTGAGAAAGATTCCAATAGCTACTGCCTCAGTTATCTTCAGCAAGTTGGATAAACTTTATCTTTAGCCCAGTGTAGGGTAAAAAGCTAACTTCTTTATACGAACTTAACAAAATATACAAAAACAACAAAATTACGAAACGTAAACAGAAAAATTTGTTGGGTGCGCGAGGTTAGTGAACCTCGACGTCATTTCGTGGATGTCGCCGCAGTCAGTCGAGGCGCGGCGGTGCGGTGCGGGGTATCGTTGTTTAGTTTTCAAAATAAGCACACACCTACACAGAGGCACCACACACACATACATACACCCAGAGAGGGAAATTAGACTGATTGCATGAGTGATTCTCAGCCAATCTCTCTCTGCCTCTTGCTAATCTCTTACTCTCTTCTCTGCATCTCTTTCTCTCTTTTCCTCCTTCTCCTTCCCTCTCTCTCTCTCATTCTACCTCCTTCTCTCCCCTTCTCTTCGATCTCACGCTCCCTTCCTCTTCTGGCTGCCATCATAAAATTTGCAACATTTTCGAATGATTCATGCACTCATACTCATGTTCATACACATTCATATTCACATTCACAACTATCCTGATGGAGTGCCCATCCGGAAGAAGCGTATCCGCACATTCGCATGTGCCCAGTCTAGCGTGCTGTCGCATTTCCGTTGCAAATACGCGCGTCACTATTCGTGTGTCCAGCATTGTTTATGCCCATTAAAGGCGACTCGCTTAGCCTGCTGCATAAATTAGACAGACATTTGGACTGCCAGACGAGCAGCAGACAGACATAGCCCATGTCATCCCCCCCAGTTCCCTTTTCTCTCCGACAAATCCAGAGATATTTTTCCCATTAAGTAACTTCACATGGTGTAGCACTTATTATTTATTTTTCCAATTGCTTTGACTGCGCTCCTGCTATTAATTCTACCCTGCAATCAAAGTGTCCAGGCCAGGCAGGGTATGCACTTTATATGTGGGGATAAGTAGCAGGCAGTTTATAGGGTAAACTTTCTGATTTGTCTAATACAATCTCTTGCTTACTTTCTTTCAGAGTATTTATGAGTCTTCTACAGATCACAGGAGCTCTGCCGCATTTACCTCTAATACAATCTCTTTTCTATTTTCTTACAGGGTATAAAAAAGGTGAATAAGGGCACGAATGAGCAGCCGGCTCTCAACCAATTTCCAGGGTAACACTCTGCAGTAGCCTTATACTGTCCTTTATATAATTTGCCGGTTAAACTGTAAAACTCGTTTTTATTTTCTTACAGGGTATATACAAGTCTAAAGCAGGAACGACTGAGCAGCAGGCAGAATTAGCAGGCTACCATAGCTGTTGACAGGGTAATCCTTTGCATTTTTCTCTCCTGCAACCCCTTTCACACTGTCATTATTTTTCGCAGGGTATATACCAGGCGTATACCATCCAGCATTGCCACTCTTCTTGCCTTTCTGATTAATCATTGTGTGCGGCGTCGTTATTTCGTCTTTCTCAATCAGGCACTGCCTTTGTCAATGGGTTTCATTGGACTTTCCACAGTTGGAGTCTTTTTTTGTGTGTTTTGATTACATTCTCCTTTTACTTTCCCCGCCTTTCCTATCTGTCGTTCCTATGCCTTTCCCCACTGCATTTCTAGCAGTTTTTCTGGCGTAAACAAAGCGCTCAAGTGCTTTGATTTCCTTTGATTTCTTGCTGTAGTTGTGCCCTGAACAGAGATTCCTCCTGCACCTTTCCACATGCTGTAAGTATGAAAAGCTACTCGAGAAACTGTATGTATATAGAGCGTTTCCTGTGAGGTGTGGGGATGTTGCATGGTGCGGAGGGAACCAGTGTATGGTGACTAATCCCAGCCGACACGTGGTGTGGCCTGCAGGTTAACTTCAGGGTGGAAATCGGCCAGAAATAAAGTCATAAATAACTTGAACCGGTCTAACCCCCCTCGAACACTCCCTCCCCTTCTTCTACCCCTCGCAATTCATTTGTATTTCGCTGAACTTCTTTCTCCACGCATGTGTCATGCTCTCAAACCTCAAGCCTCATTCATTTGGACATAATCCCGCCAAGCGCAACCCCAACTTGCCTGCTGCTCTAGTGTCACATTTGTGCCTGCCGCACGTGCCACACTGTGAAAAGCCAAAGCCTTGCGTAAATGCAACAATTATCACGAACAATGAAAAAGTCAATTTCATCGATTTATCCTGCATTCAATAATTTACTTTGTTTGGGCCGCAGAAGTGCAACAATTTCGCCAGGGCAACGCGAGTCCGGAATGACTGAATGAGTGTAGATACAATGCAATCCAAGAGATACGCCACACGAGTGTTCAGATACAATACAATCCAAGCGATACACGCCAGCAACACGCCCTGTCCTGTGCTCGTTGCGATCATTATTATGCGTCATGCTTGGCCTGCAGCGCGCTTCGATTTGGGTTGGGTTGGGTCTGGCCGGTCTGGGGTAGTGCCTGCTTGAGACACAGTTCGTGGGAGCTCGGTTCACAGTTGCCAAGACATTTGTAGAGTATTCCAAGAACCTCTACTCAGACCTTTCTAATGCAGGCTGCACTGCGAGAAAGTTTAGTTTTACTGAGTTTCTTGGACATTTCTGTTTATATCGTATTTAACTGTGTTTGATATAGTATCCTGCATCTTAAAGCTTCTACTCTTTTTTTCACTTATGTATCTATAACTTTTTCTTGCTGTGTATTAATGCGCTGCAACAGCTCGAGTGCCATCGTCATCGTCGCGATCATGAATATCTTTCCCGCTACCTAATTGAAAATCAACTCAATTTACATCATCATCATCATCTACGCACGCCTCTTAAGTATGCCAAGCTTCAAGCTTGACTTGATTGAGTCAGGTCAAAAGAATTTAAATGGACACGCAGTGAGTGTCCACTGTAGTCCACTGTGTGTATGGTATATCAGCGGAAGCCTGAGCTTGCATATTCCAGCGTTGTAACCGCCCCGTCCCCTGCTCCTCTTTTGGCTCCCACTTCAAGTTGCTTTGTTGACATTTGCATAAATTGCGTCTTCAAGTGGATTTCGGGCCGTAGTCATTATGCTATACGTGCCTAAGCCGCAGTATCGAGCCAACGGACTCTGAGCAGAGCGTCAATCGCCAATTGAGGATGAGCCAGAGCCAGAGCCAAGAGAGAGAAGCGAGAGCTGAGTCGTTTCCTTGGACAACAATTAGTACGGCGGGCAGCTAATTAGAATTGAAAGAAACGCACGAGACGCAGTTAGATCCGAGAGATAAGCCCCGGAAAAAGGCAATTTGCAAAAATACCCCAAAAGAAACTGCGATTGTAATCTAATTTAATAGTGGAGGAGGCTTAGCCTGCTCTACACAGGGGTATATCTTTGAAGCCGAAGAACTTACATAGTAGATATTATACTCTTTGGTTTCCAAGCTATTACAGGCTTATTTGGATTATGGAAACTATGATTTTAATTATAATTGAGTATTATAAAGATATATATATCTATAAGTTTGCAGAGTTTTCCTTTTTTTCTCCTGATATTAAAGACTTATTTTCTTGTAACTCTACGTTTCATCATATTTAATTGTGGATCTATATTATATTGATATATCTTTGGTTTTCTATAGTTTTCTTCTTTATTTTCTGACAATTAACCTGCGGGGTATAGTACCTGCAATAGTATAGCTATGTTTACAATGTTGTAGAATTTGACCTTAATTATCCCTGTCATGTAAGACTCATATTTTACAATTTATTTACAATCCAATCAGTCGTAATTGGGGTTTAGAACCTCAGATTGTACTCTTGCGATATATTTTATTGTGTAGAATAAACAGTAGAATAGTCTCTTTAATCTTTTTTATGATATTAAACTCTATTTTTTGTCGGTTTTCCGAAATACTCCTACAATTTCCTTGGGCAATAGTTAAGCTCGGTAATTGACACACACACGTAAATAATTTTATATGTACACATATTTATAATTCGCACACGACTCGTTTCTATCCACTTATAAACGTAATTATCTTTACCAAACCGACGAGTTGACGATTGTGTCATTGCGTTTGTCTGTCTCTCGCTCATCGTCTGTTGCCGCATTTAATTGGTCGACAAGTAGAAGAAGCAGCAAAGGCAACAACATGCCGAAATATGGCAACAAGTTACCAAAAAAAGAATTGGCCAAAATTCATTGACGTTTGCCATAAGGCGCTGACCTTTCCAGACCAAAAGAACATAAAAAAGTTTGATGAATGAATAAAACAGAGAGATACACAAGACGTGAACTATCAATGCAAAACGATCAAAAAATAAAACAACTTCCAAGATCTGGAAATCAAAAGAAAGCACTGTGCATTAAAATACAATTGCTGTGTGAGGAAAATACCGAATGCGCCTCAATGAGAGTAAAAGCGGCACGCAATGTCGCTTCAGATTGTTTTAAATCGATTTTTTGTTTGGCCAAAACATTCGACTAGAGTCACTACGTGAGTGAAGGTTGCCACTGATAAGCTGACCACACGATTTGCAGACACTTTGCCCGCCAACTGGCGCAGGGGAAATCTTAATCGAAATCGTTTTACTCACTCTTCTAACAGTTTCTATCTTATTTATAGACTGCAATTTCTCTTCACGTATCGTTTTTTTGTCTTCGATTTTTGATGGACTCGTTTACAGCTGTTAACAACACAAAGAAGAGAGAGAGGGCGGGGCAGGGGAAGTTGAAGAAGATCAACAAATGGGAAGCTGGTTTTACAAGCTCAAGGTTATATTCAGCCCAACGAAAGTTGACTTACAGTGGTGCAAACTAAACATAACATAAACTGATGAATACGAGGAACAACTTTGTTGCCAACAGGTAACCTGCGGTTTCCTGTGTGCAGTTTGCTTTGCCTTTAATTCAAGTTTGTTCGCGCAGCTTGTACCACTGTGCACAAGCTTTCTGAACTTGATTGGCAACTTTTGCTGCTGCTGCTGCCGCAGTTGTTGTTGTTTTGTTTCTCGTGCTTGTGCAAAACTGAATTTTGATTAGTTCTTGCTACACATTTTGCATGCCACAACTTTCAATGGAAAAACACACACACACATTTACAGTTGCTGCGTACTCACCTCTTGACTCCGCGTTGTCAGCTGTGACGTGTTGTGTGTTGTACAAGCATATGCTGAGTAAAAGCCACAGCAGCGCGACTCGCAGGCATTGCGTACGCAGCTGTATGAGGAAATGGGAAAGCGGCATATGCATTTTCACGTACAACGGAATCTTTAGAATCCAATTGCGATATTATTGTTGCTTTTGTTGTTTGTGTTGTTGTTTGTTTTGTTGTTGTTGCTGTTGGCCTCGTGGTGACATCACACACTGTGCCACTTCCCGTGTCAGTGACTTGGCTGCTGCTGCCACTGCTGCTGTGGATGCGCAACCTAAGCGCTGCTCAGGCAGCAGGCATCGCTTATTCGCGGCATTTCAACAGGATGTCGGGAAGAGAACGCGAGAGACAAAGGAATGGACGACAACAACAATTGTTGTAGCACTTTCCGGCGTGCTTGAGTGTAAACAAAAGCCAGATAACTTTATTTGCATTTACAAATTATAACGGCATTAATGCATGCGCTTGTATTGGTATCTCTTTATCTAGAATCGCTCGCTCTTCTCTTTCTCCTGCTCTCTGGTGAGCCACTTTTCTATTGGAATTTGTTTCGCGTTTGCCAACTGTCTGTATGAAAACAATATTGGCTAAACGAACTAAATTAGCTTTTAAATTCTATACATTAATTCAATTTATTCTTTATGCTTTTCGTAGTTTTGCACGCACACAAACACAATCTTGCATATACATATATACACACACACACGCGTAAGCTCCGAACCTGCCGCTCTACGCGCTGGCACAACACACTGAACGAAAAAAACGGACACGCAACCCTCCTCTCTCGACGTAAATTGAGAAGAAACTGACGAAGACTGTTAACTGTCTAGGCCGCAACGAAATGAGCAAAATAAACCAAGGCTGGTTGCCGATAACTATCGCTATGTCGCGCCCTGCTGAGACTTATCGATATACGCTGTGGGGCACAGCTGATTCATTATTTAGCACTGTTAAGCACAGCGCTGTTATACTCAAATGGAAATGTTGCCACAGCACTTAGCTATTTGTCGCGTGAGCGAGAGCACATTGCGCGGGCATTTGAATGACGAAAACTGAGATGTTGTTTTACTGGCATTTGTTTATTTATTTACGCGCAACAATAATGAATAATAATTAAAGAGTAAGCTTAAAATTACACAATAAAATACTTGTATATAGGACTTAGACCTAGACGGCATCAGGGCAAGGCGGCGCAGTTGGCAGCCGGAGGAGATGCCCGCCTAATTGCGCTTGCCGTTGAGACGATCCTGAATCTGCTGCAGACTCAGTCCCTTGGTCTCCATCACCACGGTGAGTACAAAGAAGAAGGCCACGGCGCAGAAGATGGCAAACAGCCAGAAGGCGTAGTGGGAGCCGAGTGCGTCCAGCGCCGGGTAAAAGTACGTGACCAGGAAGCCGAGTGTCCAACAGGTGCTGGCTACCACAGAGGAGGCCACGGACTTGATGTTGGCCGGGAACATCTCGCCCAGCACGGCCCAAGGCAGCGGGCCAAAACCGGTGCAGTAGACAATGTTGTAGACGATCAGAGCGGGCACAGGCAGCCAGAGCACGCTGGAGACGTCGCCGACGACGAGTTTCATGTAGAAGAAGCCACCGAGGGCGGCTAGGCCAAGACTCATGATGCTGGCCGAGACGAGAAGCAGCACCTTGCGGCCCAGACGATCGACCACGATGGGCGTCAGACCCGATGAGCTGACCTGCACGCAACCGATGATAATGGTGGCAATGGCCGGATCCAGCCCAGTGCCGGCGCTGGCGAAAATCGACTGACTGTTGAAGAGCACCACGTTGATGCCGGACAGCTGCTGGAAGCAGATGAGGCCGGCCGAGATGAACAGCGCCTTGCGGTTGCTGGGACTCTTAAAGAGATCCATGAAGGTGCCCTTGCTGGCCATGGCCTCCTCGACGTTGGCCTGGATGACGGCCATCTCGTCGTGCACGCCCTCGGCGCTCTGGCCGCGCAGAAACTGCAGCGAGCGCACCGCATCCGTCTTACGTCCCTTGCCGGCAAAGTAGTAGGGGCTCTCGGGCATGAAGAAGAAGACCACGTCGGAGATGATGGGCAGCACAATGCAGCACCACTGCAGCGCCTGGTAGGAGACAAATGGCCCGATTGCATAGACATACAGAATGCCAGCTGCCGGAGAAAGAGAGAGATTAGTAAAGGTCATGGAGAGTAAGGCAATTAGGATACTCACAGACAATGAAGAGCTGCATCAGCGAGCCGGTGGCACCGCGCACATTGTCCGTGGCAATCTCGCCCACATACATGGGCTGCACGGTCATTACGAAGCCCACGCCGAAACCCTGGATGAGGCGAGAGGCGTACAGAAGCCACACCTCGCCCGCGACCATGTTGATGAGGAAGGCGAGCACAAAGAACACGCTGCTCGAGAGCAGCGTCCACTTGCGTCCAATGCGATCGGCCAACGGGCCGGCGACGAAGGGTGCCACCAGGGCGCCCACGGCGATCAGCGAGGAGATCCAGGCATCCTCGTCGGCTGTAATGGGTCTACTCAGTGGCGAGTCCGAGGTGTCGGCGCTCTTCAACTTGGGCGCAATGGGCGAGGTCCAGCCCAGTGTGGTGCCCACCACAAAGGCGGAGAGGTTGGCTACGCGGGGCGAGAACGAACGAGTCAGAAAAGGATCGGCAGCGGCATCAGCGGTTCCCACTCACCTGCTACGGCAGCCAAAAAGATGCGACTTGTTTTCACCGGTTCCATGTTGCGCGATAAGCCGTCGCTGATCTGGAACGAACTGACTTCCGTGTAGGTTTGTTGGTATCGACTGGTTTGTACCTCCGAGCGACTCATTGTTGCTGGCGTCTGGCGTGCTCACGTGTAGCAGCTGCAGAAACATCAGATGGGGAGAGAGAGGGAGAGAGAGAGAGGGATATAGAATCACAGTCATTGTCTGGGGTAATGCATGTCACGCCCCCCTGGGCCAGAGGGTACGGTACGCCTCCCCCCTGGGAATGGTCAAACGCGTCAAATTGTGCGCGTTAATTGCGCCTCGAGGGGCGACTAACGGCCCGAGCGGGCTTAATGCGAGCTCAATTCAAGCTCAATTATCGTCTGGCTTTAATGTGCTGAAAGGGGGCGGTGCGGGGATGCCGACTATTTTGTAATATATTAATAGTTAATTAGTGGCAGATTTCATTTTTTCATTGTCTGCACCCATTGAACTTGGCCAGGAAAGGGCATAACTTATAAATGGCATACAAAAATATATTGGTATGTATCTGGTATATATTCTCATTCAGTCAGCTGATTTTGATGTTCTACAAAACCCCTCTCAGCTCAGTTTTCAGTAGAGTTCTGTTGTATTTATTTATATTCTATTTCCTTGAAGTTCCCTAAAAATATTTCAACTGCGTTTTACATATTTTTTTTGCGCACAGTTTCCCTCGAGATTTAATTGTTTTGAAAACTCGAGCTCTTATATACTTAATCCTCAAATTTCCAAATGCCTTATACACCCTTATACTAACAAATCTCTGTACTACAGGGTACAACCTAAACAATTATATCTACACATTTGTAGGTACACATTATCTTGTCGTGGAATCTGTTTGAGTACTCGTTACGCAGTCGTTAGAAGGATTCGTTACTTTAGTGTTGGTAAATGCAATAAATATTTTTTACAGGGTGTTCAAGCGTTGCTACAATTGTTTATTACTCGGATTTTAGTTTTTGCAGCATATTCCAAAAAAAGAAAATAACACAGATAAGCTTATCAAGTTTTCGAATCAAAAACAACAATATAAAGTGTTCTGTTTAGGACTGCACTGGCACGAGAGACTATTCCGGGACTTCCTGCATGACATTGAGAGGGTCGGAAAGGCGAGTGCGGGCTGAGAAACGCGGACGACGCGGCCGACTGCACGAATTTCACCGAAGGCGGCGAATGCTGCTCTCGCGCATTACGTAGATTGCGCATACGCAGTGTTGACTCACGCTGCGCGGGGGGAGGGTGGGGGGTGCAAAGTTAGAATGGGGGAAGAGAGGGTATGCGGGGTGTGTTGTGCCGCCGAATTACTCGCAGCATTTATGGAGAATCCCGCAGGAAATTCCAAAATTCAGAGAAAAACAACGCGACGCATTGAATTATCGAACTCACTCGTCTCTCTCCACTCTCCCCTCTCCTCTCTCCACTCTCCACTCGCTGCGCATCATTAAAATACGCCGTGTAAACAAACGCGCGCCATAATATCTCCGTCTATATATCTATGCATTTTGTCTATCGGAAGGGGAAATTTGCAAATCGCCCCGAAAATGATGTGAAAATAAAATCGTGCTCAATGCGGGACTCGCGAGTCGCTTGCGAAATTCATTTAATTGCGGCGCGCACAAAACTAATTGCAGCAATCTCCTCGAGCGTCTTATGTAACACCCCCGGCCTCCCGCTCCAGGGTATAAATACTGTCGTATCACATGTCACATGATGATGAACTCTCGCCCAGCGTTGCGTACGTGTGTTTCACAATCGAAATCATTTCGAGAGTTTTGTGTTCTCTTTCGGGGTTTTTTCGGGTTTTCACTTTGTAGCACATCCTTACAAGAAATAGATTGGATTAGGTTGGGGCTGCTCGTCTCGGGACTGTCGAAGCGCAGGTCTGTGAATCGCGAACTCAAATGCCGCTGCCAGCGCCGATCGAACAAATTTAAAGATGTTTTCCGACTCACACTTAATACTAAATCAATAATGCTCATCAGTACTTGACACACACACACTCGCACACACACACACAGGTGTACACAGAGTAAGCCTATCTTATCTGGGCAGCTCCGCAGCTCGCATCCATCTATCGTTGGTGGCAGCGATGCAAGCAAAGCGGCGTCCCATCGTTTTCGAATTTTTTACTTGTTTTCGTGCATTTTTATGCACTTGAATCGCGCGCGATAAGGCGCAGGGACCGAGCGGATCGAGGGCGGGGCGATGACAATCTCAGTTTGCTTGTTTACACAACGATCCAACGATCCAACGGACCACTTCAGACCAAGTCGCCAGGTTGCAGAAGTGTTTCGGGCCACATAACTGGGTGAAGCGGCAGCTAAGTCCCCTATCAGGGTTCCACTTCCCGCTGACTGTGCTGCGTAACATTCGCATAGATAATCGAAGAATACTACGAAAATATTGACATAGTATTAATCACAGTCGAGGCAGAGGCAGCGGTTCATTTATGCAATAATTAAATAATTGAATTTCAAACTCAGAGAGTTCTATATAGTTGCAAGTTCAGGCGGGGGAAGTACGCGGAACTGCGCGCAAGTGTTGCCTTGAGCAAAGTCAGTTCTTGCTGCTCTCAAGTCTGTCAAATATTTCCCAGCTGTATCCGTCGCTCTACCACGGCTTTGCTCAAATATTTGGGCTTATCGCACGTAGCCTCCATGGAGCAAGTGCTTTGTTTCCCAACAAGTGTGCGCTTCGATTGCCGCCAGCAGCAGCAACTGGGCAAACAGATGATATAGAGTTGGTAAGCTGCCTATATATTTGCCCATATAGAAGTGTTACTAACGAGGCAATCGTCACAATCTGCCCACTGGTTGGGCGTCTCGAAATTCGGCGTATACGTAATATCATGTAGTTCCCTGTAGAGCAGTTTCATATCTATAGACGAAACACTGCGGCTACAGATTGTGTTTTTGGGCTTAGATAAAGCAAAAAGCAATTAAGAGGCAACACTGTGACGCAAAGTGGCAGCCAGCTGGGCAGACTCTCCCACCCGCTCTGAGTGGGCCCCTTTCTCTCTTCCCCCCTCGCAGCGTGCTAATGCGGCAACTTGGACTGCCGCAAGGTCGAGCTGCTTGACACTATTCGCTTGCTAATTTGCGATACGGCAAGAATAATTTGCAGCTGATTAGAAAGGCAAGATAGGCTAGAAGATAGGAGATAGAAGATAGAAGAGAGAGCGATGGGAAAGCTGGACTATATAGACTATATAATGTTCAGATATTTAAATTGCAGCGCATTTGCCATTATATCTGTAGTCAATTCTTGCGCAATATCAATCGATTTATACTTGATATGTTTACAATCTTTGCGCATATCAATGGCCTTGTCTATACTTTTCAATTTACACACTCTACAGACTATATAGCCTGGGAAGGAACACAAAGAAATATCTTCTACTTCAACTGTTCTCAACTTCTTTCGATTTGAAGCGGATTTTTTAGCATATACCAACAATACCAGGCTTAATCTATATCTTACTCAATTTTGTTTCGGAATGGACCAATTATAATATATTATACAACTCAACTATGCCGTTTTTGTCTAGCAACATAACTCCGTCTCGATTTGAAGCCTTTAACAACATAACTCCGTCTCGATTTGAAGCCTTTAACTCGGATAAGTAACTCACAAATTCGAAAGTGTTGCGATCTGAACAACCTCACTTGGTCAGCTGCGAAATCGGAACTGTTAGACCCGTCAAGAATATACTAGAATATACTGATAGTGGCGCCCCGAAAAAAAATGTAACAACCAGACAAATTGATAAACAAGAGCAGAGGCGGACGGATCGGGGCTGCGATTTACCGCGATTCACACACAAATTATAATCGTAGTTAAATGAATTGAACGTGGGTGTAATCAGTTCCCACTCCAATGTGGAGACATTTGCGCAATAAATCAAAAACAATTTGAGTTTCGAGTAAAAAACCTAAACTGGGCAAATGATATGCCAACCCACTGCATACAGTGGGCACTCGCTAAGGCGACACACGCTTGCAAACTGCCTTGTGAGAGTTTCAACTTGATAGTGTAACTTGTTATTTAGTTTAGTTCCTTACAGAATAGCTGAGTCAAATTCCATACTAATTCACTTGATTGTGTTCGCTTTAGCGCATGCTCACTGTAGCTGCTTATTAGTTAGTTTACTCACCCATTTTGCCGAAATTAAATAGATCACACAACAATAAACTGAAAAATTAGACGAGTTAGAACGTTGAGGTCGACTGATTGATATTTCGGCCAAAGATGCGACTCGGCTGCGTATTCTGGGTTACTCCGGTTCGTACTCCGTCAAGGATTGGGCACAACTGTCGCCTGCTGCTGTCGCTACTCGAATGCTGCCACTGCGCGAATGTGGCGCCGATTTTGTCGGCTCAAAATGCGCGAAAACGCAAATTAAGTCGCGTCGCAATGAGTCGAGAAATTATGACAGAGACAGAGCACAGTTCGCGCGCTTAGTACTTGTACTAGATAATGCGCTCTTTAGTTATAATGTGCGCTATAGAGTCGGTCGACTGCCAGACTGTCTCGATATAAGTGAGGAAAACGCGCGATAGTATCGCAATATCGTTTCGAACTCGGCTTCAAATCGCGCCCGATGTCTGTCGACGTGTCTTTTTAGCACTTGCGAGCGAGACAGCGCGCCAGAGTGTGCGAGAGAGAGAGAGAGGGCACGCTGCTTAGTCAGACTGTATCAAAACAAGTAGTAAAAAAGCCGACTACAGTTGAATTTTTGATTAGGATTTAAGATTCCAGCCCGACTTGCAGGAAAATTCGACTGCGATTTAGAATACAAATTCGAAATTCGGAAGCGGCATCTAAACAGATTCCCATTCCGATTTCGATTCCGTAGTAAATCCCCCGCGTCGAGGAAGTCAATTGGAATGCAACTGGCGACTCTGGCGGGGCGGGCAATGACTCGATTCGCAACAGTTAAGCAAATGTACTTGTAATTGAGAATGTATTTGCATTCAAGCTCGCATTCACACTCACACTCACATGCGCACTCGCACTCGCACTCGCAATTGTATTCGAATTTGTGCTCGCGTTCCTGACATTGTGTGCGTATTGAACGAGGCGCGCAGTGGCATTTAGTCTGACAATAAACGTGCGTGCCTCACACAAAAGTCACCGCTGTCTAATTGACATGTAACCAGGCACAGTGGGATGCAGAGCATGTTTTGTGGCTGAAATCCACTCAGAGTGCTTTACTGCACTTTGCAGAGCGAGGAATGTATGGGTTCACCAAGCAACTCCCCTTAGAACTTATTAGAAACTCATTTTCCTATATCATCTCCTAAACTCAGGTTCCGCCTATCATAATTTTCTTAAAAATCAAGCAAATATCATGCGCTTTGACATTTTACTTATGTTTCGATGCCCTTATTGATCTTACGCATTTAGAATTGCTATATAAACATTTTACAAATTTTCGAATTTTTGTGAAATTGGTAAGGGTACCCCCTTATCACTTTTAAAAAAATTTTTTTTTTCAAAATTTTAAATCTCGTGTTTCCACTTTTAAACGATTGCGCAGGTCTTAATTAGTACTAACAAGTGTTTACAATTGATTTAGATAACATTTAATTTTCGACCAAAAATCATGTCATTATCGACCAAAAATTGGACATGTATCATCCTCAACAGGATCTCCTACCTCACTTTCCACCATTCATAACTTTGTTAAAAAACATCCGATTTTTAAGCGAAATGACATTTTGTTAATGTTTTGATACCCTTAGTAATCATTTATATCAATATGTAATAGATAAGCCTTTTGAAAATTTTCGAAATTTTGTGAAATTGGTAAGGGTACCCCCCTTGTCACTTTTCAAAAAATTTTTTTTTCAAAATTTTAAATTTCGTGTTTTTACTTTTAATCGATTGCGGAGGTTTAAATTAGTACAATGCAAGTATTTAAAACCGTTTTAAACGATAAATAATTTTTGACCGAAAGTCATGTCAGATCCTTAAAATTTCACATGTAAGGCCTCGACACGACCTCTACCCTGACTTTCCACCAATCATAACTTTGTTAAAAATCCTTCCATTCTCACGCGCAATGGCATTTTGTTTATATCTTGATACCCTTAGTAATCATACTTATCCGTTTTTGTAATATACCCTTTAAGAATTTGCAAGCCATAATCAGCTGTCTGGTCCCACTGTACTTCCCACCGTGCTACTACGAATGTATATTAATTATGTCGCGCTTTTTTTGGACACGCCAAAGGCAAACAAAGCGCACGAAAACGTAACAAGTCGACTCGGAATCCGAATAATTAAAGTATGGCAATTGCTTTATAAATAAAGCGAGTGCACTCAGCTCTCGCATTATGGGATTATCATGCAAAGGAGGCCAGCGATTCCTCTATAAATAAAATCGCGTGAGTTCGCTTAAAGCGAGAGGAAGCCGCATATCATTCCAGAAAAACTGGTCGATGCAATATGATTGAATGTTGCATTAGGTTGTTTTGTACAGTTAATACGTTGATTTCTTATACCGGTGAAAACCGCAGAGATATGTACGGTCTAGACAGATTAGTTAGCGTTGGGAGCACTACAAAACGTTGGTTTTCTGAGCAGACGATCTCCTCGATAGAACTCACCTATTTGCGATAAGAATGGGCTAAGAATTGGTAGGAAATCATTACGTTGATTTACTTGAATTTTAAAAGCCCTAGATATAGTGTGTAGATTTATTTTAGCTAGTAAAACATCACAATGGAAGTTTCCTAAGCATATGAAGGCGCTGAGTACTATTTCCCAGATATAACATTGGCTAATCTTAGTTATTAATAGTTATAAAATTTCTATACATTTATAAACTCTAGAAACGCTGGATGGATTATATTTTGTAATAATGGAAAGTTTCCTAAAAATATGAAGGTTCTGAGGAAGATTTCCTGGATATTTACTATATTCCTAAGTGAATGAATTTATAGCAACTGTTTTCTACAGTTTTTCCTTGATTTTGACGAGCATTTCTTGTTCCTGCCTACGTCAATCTGGGATACCGAATGTGCACGCGACGCGCTTCAATCAAATCTTTGTAGTTTCCTGTTTGCCTATGCCATAAATGGACAATACGTGTTTTATGGCAGGCCTACTTAAGCGGCTTGAAAATGCCATAAATCGTTATCTGTCCGCCGACGGAAATCACATTGTAGATGAGTTTCGATTTGGGGAAATCGAGAAGAGTTCGCAGCGAGTTGTTCGGGTTGTTGTTTACCCTTCAACTCTGGCAACTGGGAATCGACTCATCTATTTCGTAGTAGTTGAGCTCATCCAACATCGGGGAAAACGGCGAACCTCAATCTCGAGTGCTAAATAAATCAATCAAACTGTTTGTCGAACACTCGCGGCGCACTGTGACAGTAATCGAGCCCTATAAAGCGATATCCAGTGAGCGCGTGAGCTGCGTGCGAATCGAATGAATGGAAACCTGTTACAGCTGTGAGTAACAGCCTATTGGCCTATTGGGGGGCGGGGGGTCTCGCTCCACGTCGCTTCCTGAAGCCGAAGCCGGCTGCATTTGCATACGTAATTAAAATTCGCACAAAACTGGGACTACAACAACAAACGCAGTGCGATCTACCTGGCAACGAATCAATTTGCGCTCGACCTTGCCAGACGCCCCCCGAATGCCAAGTGCAAGGTTAGCGAGATCGCTGAGCGGAGTAGGCGAAAGCAGCTTGCAGTGGCGCCAATGATGGGCGTGGCCAACGACCGCACTCGAATTGCTGTGACAGGCGTCGAAAGGGGCGTTGCCAGCGTCGCCTGTTTTGGGTTATCTCGGCTGGGCCGGGTCAGCTGCCTCTTCGATTTGGCGATTAGACTGTAACTGTACACACGCTTATCAGTGTCGTAACAAGTGCATGGGGAGGCACAACTGCGTATGCATCTTGACGAGTATTAATCGCAGCGTAATCGCATCGCAAATCGCAGCAACTAATTAGCGAATAAAACAGTTTGATAAATGTTGCGCGGCACACGCGGCGTATGCGAAATATTTGCAAGTTAAGGAAACCTAAAAATTTATCGATCGTTATAAACTTGTTTCGCCAACCGGAATCGGAAACTAAATTCTCGTTTAATTAATTACAGCTTAATTTTGTTTCTATTTTAATTGTGCGCTAAGGTTTTCTTTTAAGACGTAAATCTGTTCCAGCTCTGATTCGAAAATCTATAATGCTATAATATTCCCTCACATATAGTCAGTGCGCAGCTATTTTAAATATTCTAATTTATTTCTTTCAAATCATTCATAACAATAAATTATTATAATATTTGTTACAATTGTTCATATAAATTAATTAACTAACTAACTTGTATTTGTCTAAAAAGTAAAAATAAATCAAACAATTGTCTCGGACTCGAATATATTTTGAACATTTTGCACCCGTTTCGTCTGCCCGCCTGCTCCCTCCATGCCTGCTCTAACGGTCGCCGCTGAGCCACGCCTGTATTTGCGCGCTGGACTTGCCCTTGGTCTCGACCAGCACCAGGGCCACGCAGATGGTCGCGATGCCCATCCAGATGGAGAAGAACCAGAACGTCCAGTTGGAACCCATGTCTTCGATCATGAGGCTGAACGAGTTCGTCACAATGAACGCGCACACCCAGTTGACCATCACGCTTAGGGTGGTGGCAATGGAACGCTTGTCGGGCATGATCAGCTCGCCCATCATCAGCCACGGTATGGGGCCGTAGCCCACCGAGAACGAGATGATGAATAGGACGACGGAGACCAGTGGTAGCCAGCCGATGTCGCTGACGTCCTTGCCGTGATCCTTTATATCGAAGTAGGCGCCCAGCAGGGCCAGGCAGATGGTCATGACGCAGCTGCTGAAGAGCAGCAGCATCTTGCGGCCGGCACGCTCGATGAGCACCGTCGAGGTCAGCGTCATGATGACCTGCACCACGCCCACAATGATGGCGCTTGTGTCGCCGATGCCGCTGCCGGATGACAGAAAGATTCCCTTTGTGAAAAAGATGACCGCATTGATGCCGGAGAATTGCTGAAAGACCATGAGCATAATCGATATGACGATACCCTTGCGGGCGGCACGATCGGTGAACAGGTCCAGGAACGAGGCGTTCGCACTGGCCTGATCCAGATCGTTCTGGATCACTTGAATGGCAGAGCGCGAATCGCAGTAGCGACCCCACAGCCATTTCAGAGACAGCGCCGCATCCGCGCGACGACCCTGCGGCAAAAGAAGATTCACTTAGACCGCCAGCAAGATATGATGATGTCTGCATGTCGTTCTCACCTTCTTCAATAGATAGACCGGTGTCTCGGGCAGGATCCACAAGCCGCCGAAGAGCAGAATGGGCACAATCAGGCACAACAGGCTGAGAGCACGCCAGGACACAAAGGCGCCCACGACGAAGACGAACAGGATGCCTACGGTGAGCAGCAGCTGGAACATGGTGCCCAGCGTGCCGCGTATGCTCGTCTCGGCAATCTCGGATATGTACATGGGAGCCACCACACAGAAGCTGCCCGTCGAGATGCCTGCAATGGATTCGAGAGTCTGGTGAGCTGAGCACACTCGGAGCGCCTTCTGGCATCCAGCTTACCGATCAGAAATCGTCCCAGGTACAGCCTGCCTATGGAGTCGGCGAAACTGATGCATAACCAGGCCAGGATGAAGGGTGCATTCATTATCATTGCCGTGTAGCGTCTGCCTATCGTATCGGCTATATAGCCAGTGGGTACAGCGCCCACAAAGGCTCCGATAGCCAGCCAGGAGCTGACCCAGCCCTCTGCGAAGAGAGATCAGGGTTAAATCGATTGATCATGAGGTGGCTTTGTGTAGTATGGTGGGCCAAGTTCTGGCTACACTCGCAGATACCGTTATGTCATATCGATCGCATTTATCGCAGCACTTGAATCGTGCCCGAGCGCATGCGATAGTATCGATAATAGATAGAGTAAGGTTTATGGCAGAAAGATTGGAAGGAATCTCGAAGAAGTATATAAATATCAAGCAATCCAGATATAAATACCAAGCTTACTTTCACTCTTTGTCAGATTAAATCCTTCGTAGGATTTCGGCAATTCGGGAACCGTGTAATTTGTGAGGTTTGTCGGGTCTATCGCATTTACTGGAACTGTTGCATTTGAGGCGATTGTTGCATTTGTATGGTTCGTCACGTTTGCCGGTACTACGGCTGCCTTTATGTCGGAGATCTGCGGCAGAACGGGACTGGTCCAGCCCAGCGCGGTACCCGCCGCGATGGCGCCTAAACAGACTAGAAGAGATGGCAAGAGATCAGCAATGTTCCCTGGCAGCCAAATCGTTGCGAGAGACTTTACCTATAAACGCTGCCACAAACTGACGCGTCTTTGAGGTCTTCACGACGCCGTCTTGTAGCGGATCGTAGAGCATCGGATTGTATGACGTCGCATCGCCGTCCTCTTGGCTCACCGTCTGTAAAGATCGAGAAATAATTGAAATAACATCGCAACGCCTGCGGCACGTGCTGCCAGCCAACTATAAAAGTGCTATATAGTATATATTGTACTATGTATACTATATAGTATATGGGGGGTATAATTTAAGAACTTGGTACTGGCAGGAAAAATACACACGCATATATATCACATAATGGAACAGCTGTTGCTGTACGGCTATAGAAAAAGGAGGCGTGTGCCGGAGCGTCAATCTTGATCTTGGTTCGCTTCTTTACCTGCCACCAACGCGCCATGGCTCGCACAACTTTCTCCGAGTCCATTCGCGAGAGCCGCCTACGCGGAAGTGCAGTCTCGCAGGCGTGTTATATAAGCTTTATCAGCGAACGCACTTTTATTTCTTCTATCGTATGGTATTTCTTATATGTATCTGCTTTGTCGATCGTCTTGCCCGACTGTGTGTATTTTTATCCGAACACTTTGTCGCGCCTGCTCATTAATTATGCCAAAACACACGTGTCTAGAGATATCTATAGATATCTGTTGATATCTGCCCGCAGCTTTTATATGCGTATATCTCGAGTATTTTAGTTTCCCGCGAGTCTTCGGCGTGGCGATTGTTTTGATCTGCGCGAGAAGACTGTTTCGAAAATTGTTTTCTTCTCGAATTTTGAAAATCGTGCGCTTCTTTTTCGTTGGCTGCTTTGCTCGAGATACTCTACGCGCAGGGTATACAGGAACAGCGGAATGTTTCGCCAGGAAATCTTCATTCTTCAGTCGAAGCAAAAGCGAAGATTAAATGAGCACGATTGCGATGTCTCTTCCTTCCCGTTTCCTCCACCTGAGTTAGGGTATGTCCGTGTCGGCGTGTCGCCTGCGGATTTCGAGATTTCGGCCTGTCATTGCATTGTCTGTGGACTACGCGCATTTGCTGGCAAAACATTTCACGCTTACGTCCAACACAGAAGAAAAGTACAGCCAGGTAAAAGACGACGCTGCGAAATACACTTCCCCAAGGCAAAGTTCGTTTGCGGTAACCGAAAACTGTTGACAATCGGAGCCATAGGACTTTCCCCTGATGCGCTTTCGGGAAATTTACATAATTCGCAGACTTTTGCCGAACTTTCGTAATAGTTGAACACGAATATTACGCATACGCCCCGAGTACTTCCTGCATTGTCAGCTACTCGTTTCTAATGCATTTTTTGCAATCCGTTGCCAAAACTGCGATAGACGACGGACTGCGTCAGGTAGAAGCATTCCAACTGGGAATACAAATACACCTCACACACCCACACACAGAGAGGTGTGTGTAATTATAATTATACAATATAGCAAGATTGTGGATTGTGTCATCTTTTATGCATGCAAATTCGATTGATATCAAGTTATCAAGGGTGCAGTAGGAATGCGAATGCGAATTATCCGCGAGAGTACGTAAGACACAGCGTAATTGCATCCCTTGGCGTCGAGTGCCCGCCAAAGAAACCTGTCGCCACGAAAACAACAACAGGTCAAACTGGGCAGATAATTGACAATGCGGGAAAGAGAGGGAGGGAGATAGAGAGATAGAGAGCGGCGAGCGGCGAGCGCTCATAAGATAGAGGCAGTCGGAGAGCGAGCGCTGTGCGAGTCGGACACACCCACCAGCACGAGAAGAAGCGCATCACATGCTAATTTGTGTTTGCGCCGCTTGCTTTGCTCTGTTTACGTTTACCTTACCGTTTACCGATTCCCCTGCGTGCTTATACAATGTCAAGCACATCGTTGTTTCTGGCGCCGCTGCACTTCGTGTCGACAACGAGTCGACGCGACTTGGGCTCTTCGGATAGGCGTCCGAGTAATTGAAACAGTCGTAAAAACCCTTCAAGGCAGAGGACCAGCAGCAATTAGAAATTCCATTGTTGTTCTACGGCAGCACATTGTGAGGGTGTGTTCCAGATTGTTGAATATGCGAGCGTACGCCGCCGCTGGGCAAGTCTTTAATTGACATTTTATGACAATTATTGCATCGAGTACGTATTGCAGTTTTAGAGGCACTTTAAACGCAAGCAGCAAGATGGCTGTCAATATTTATCGAAATTCAAGTATCACTGCGCTGTTAAGCTGCTATCGAACTCCTTGAGCGATTGTTAAGCCTAACAGAAATCTTTGAAAAGTCGAGCTGGACATGTAAATATTATTATTGCTGCCCAGATTTGTCGACAGAAAAACAAAAGATAAACAAGTGCAAACATGTCCGGTCCCGGCATACAAATAACAATAATGCGATAAGCCGTTGGGCGGAAAGCACAATAACAATGTTTAATATGTATTTATCAATTTGTTGTTCCGATAAAATTAACACAGCATTATGCAGGAATCGACATAAATAATAAACTGTAATTACTTAGGTATTTGCGGGCAATGACCGCAAAATATGCCAGCATAATGCACTAAATAAGGGTATCCTTAACTAAAACTTTTACTGACCTATTTAGGAGGCATTACCGCATAAACGTAAATATAATGCAAATGCGATTTCTTGGTTAAAGTAGTGCGAAAAGAAACCGCAATCTGGTCTATGATTAGTCAACCAGTCACCTAAGGCGTGAGAGTGCTGTGAGTCTCGAGTATGCTGTCGTGTAGTGTCATGGCCAAAGGTCTGGAGTGGTTTGTTCCTCGTATCGAAAACAGTCGGTTCTCACGTGAATCTAGCCAAAGAATCAGCCAGATAAGAAGAAACTCATATCAATAATATCATATACCAGATGGACTGCCCAACCCAAAGATACCCAGGGATTCTAAGTTTTGGGCGGTACATAGTCTAGACGATACTATTTGTGATACGAAACGGTTTTTAAGTACCTAATAATTGCGTACATCTCGAATGGGGATCTCTCCGTGTAGTAACAGTAAATCGAGAGCGATTATAGCAAGGTGCGGTTTAGTGCCACTTGACTAATATTATGCAAGGGCATGTACCCAGGTTCGAGTAGTATGATTCACGAGCACATATTAACTTTTATGATTGGTCTGATAGAGGTTTCGTAGCTTTACAACAGCAAGAAAAGGTCTTAATCCACTATCAAGAGCAGCCATTAGCTTAATTGTTCTACTATTGATTGCGCTATGGGGTGGCAGACTATTGTGAACTACGGGTGGGGACTATTCCTACACCGGCTTTATTTATGGCCTGCGATAGGGCGAGGCTGAATTATTTATGGATAGGCAAATCATATTGTAAATTGCTAGGAAATCTTGAGGGCTGCATTGGAAACGAGATGTGCGGATCATGATAAGATAGTACTGCTATATTCGGCTAACTAGTTCAAGATTGTAGAAAATATTAGCTAAATAATTAATGCTCTATTCCGTCTTCAACACACTATGCACCTCCATTCGAAACAGCATACTTTTCGGCCTAATCTTTTAAAGCGAACTGATCGCGGTTATATATCACACACAGTATGTTTCGATAAATTTTGTCACACACTCCTACCTTTTTAATATCCCTCGTGGTGGCCATTTTATCAAAAGAATGGCTAATATCGATATCTGTATCGATATGCTGTCTGTTTTATGTGGAGAACGTCGGATATGCTCGTAGGCTTATCTTTGCAATTGAGATTTTATTTTTCTACCAGTTTCAGTTAATGCTCGAAACGTGCGGATGGGCGCACTGAGCGAACGCGCCAAACTGAATTTCTCCAAGGAAACCCGCCAGCAGCAAAGCTAAACGCAAACGATGCCGACGCCGACGCCGACGCAGACGTCAGAGCGGGCGTCGACTGCGACGACTCACGCACCGCAATTGATATACAATGTAAACGGCGCGCCGGCAGTGACACGACGCCGACTGACATTGGTCAGCGAATATGGAAGAGCCTTGGTGGATTTTTAGATTGATTTCGATTGAGCGTGTATCGCAATCGATAACTAGATCATTATCCAAACAAACATGTTGTGGGCAGGGTGCAGGATTGATCAAATCAAATTAGATATCTGTGGCATGATCGTGCAAGCACACTTTCAAGTCCAACGTTTTTTTTTATTCATTTCCTCTTTGAAATAATAATTGATTGCCTACTTTCAGGCGAGAATAAAATTGTAAAGCCGGGAAAACAGCTAGCCCCCGGCTTTTATCAATTATTTTCATTTCAAACAAATACTTCCAAGAAAACACAAAACGTAAAAAGGATTTATACTACGGATATTCTATTTTGCAATACTGTGTTTACATACATACAAATTTCAAGTAAATATCGCAGCTGCACAACGCGATTATTTCGAAATTGTTGAGCCTGTTTGTGAATTACCGAAATTTAATTACACATACGATTAAAGTCTATTTATTTGCGTTGGGGAGTGAACGCAAAGACTTCACTGTCACTGCGCCTGCTAATAAAACTTTGGTTCGAATATTCCGGCTTGTAGAAAGCCTGGAACTTCTCAAACAGTTTTTGAAAGCCACTTTCCAACGATGCCGAGCTGATGTCCGACAGCTTGTCGAGAAGATACGCAATTAAGGCCTTCAGAAGTCCCTGTAGAGCAAGAAGATAATGTGATTAAAGGGTTGGTGGATTGCAGGAGCAGCTATAATGGAAATCGAAGCCTACCTCCATGTGCTGACAGGAGACGTTGCATCGAGTGTGCAAAGCGTGGTTGTCGCCCAGCAACATGTTGAACATCACGGGATCCGTCTGATCGATAACGCTGCTGATGAAGCGCATAAAGTTCAAGGAGTGGCCGTGTAGTCGATGAAGATCGAGTTTCCCATTAAATCGGAAGTTATCGAAGGTCTTGTAGTTTTCCATCATATAGCTGTGGATAGAAAAAGCTGTGTGTAGCTGGTTTTTACCAATCCCAGATCAGCTGCCCAGTCAGAGAGAACCTACGTAAAGTAAAAGTCCTGTCCGTAACGCCGTTCGAAAGGCTTGATCTCCCTCCACGCCTGCCGCATTGCCAACCTTTCGTTAAGCGTAAAATCACTCTCATCGATCACGGGTCCCACCACCAGCTCCGGTAGCTCCTTAGGAAAGATGTGTAGAACTGGCACTTCCGTCTCTGATTCATTAGACAGCCGTGGTACGGCTTCTTTAATCGATAATTGACTCATGCTCCCGAGTAGCAAGTTTTAAATTCACAAACTACGAAATTGAAACAAGAACGACAATGACAGTTTTGAATATTGAAAGTGTGAAAGTTGACTGAATTTTGTCCGCCTATTCGATTATTTTATTCAATCAGTCACATCTCGGACGTCTGCGATTTATTTTTATATGTTATCGATTCGCAATTTTTATAAGGGTCAACAAAAATCGAAATACGTCACGTCTTTTAAGTAACGTACAACGTCTGTCCTATCATTTTAACAAAAATACCTATCAAGACATTGCATTACACCTCCATCAAAAAAAAAACTGGCAAAAAGATAAGCTCGTTTCCCGCACCCCTATTAAAGTATCGAGCATCCCGCAAACGGCGCGATAGGTTTAATTCGTAGCTAAAAAACTTTATATATAAAAATATGAGCTGTTATTGTGAAAGTATTACATTCATTTAATAATATGGTAATTTTGAATCAAATCCACATATAAATTATAAAGTTGAGGTATTTTGTTGTTTGAAGTATTGTTTTTCCTCATACGGACATTCACAAATTATTTAAAGACTGAGCTCTTTTATATCGGTAGGAAAACGCTTCAACTCATCCAAAATGAACGCCATTGTGGGGCGCTTTTCGGCATCGTTGTTCCAAGAGGATACCACTAAATTTATAAGCTTAGAAGGGCTTTCGACGTAAAGACGCTCGATCGGAGGTCGTTCACCTACAATTAAAATTATTTCAGAAAAATACATATGCACGTAGAAATTAGGTTTACCGTTTTTGATACGCTCGCATATCTCTAATTCGTTAGGTATGTCTTTGTAAGGAATCTGTCGGGATAGAATCTCCCACATGGTGACGCCCAAACTGAAGACATCGCATTTCGCGGAGTATTTGTTTCCCTCGTAAACCTGAAGGCGAGAAATTCGAATCAATTCCATTATCAAATGGGGGCTGTTATCAGAAAAACCTCCGGTGCCATATATGCAGCAGTTCCGCTATTCTTAGTCATCGTACTCGCCAAATCCCTTACGCTTCCAAAGTCACAGACCTTCACGCTGCGACGTTGGCTACTCAGCAGTATATTGCCTGGCTTCAAATCACGATGAATCACGCCCCTACTGTGCAGATATTCGACAGCCTACATAATCGTGGGATTTGCAAACTATTAATTGAATCTATGTATAACTGTATTGGACCATACTTCGACAGTTTGATAAGACCAGTTGATAGCATGATCGAACTTGTAGGCTGGCTTCTCTTCGAAGTGCAGCAAATTGAACAGGGAGCCCCCATCGGAGTACTCCATCACTAAGTAATACGCATCATCGTTAAACGCGACGCCGTAAAGAAAAATTATATTCTTGTGCTGGGCTCGCATAAGCTGTTTGTATTCACGTTGCAACTTCTCCGGCTGTTTCGAATAAATCTTCTTAACGGCCACATCCTTATTGTTGAATTTTGCGAGGTACACTATTCCGAAAGTGCCCTCTCCGATCGGCTAATAGTGACAGTAAAGAAAGATTGAAAGATCCTATATAAAATCCGTTTACTCACGTCACCCATTTCAAGGGCCTTATAATCTATTGAATCTCCCATAGTTCTTTGTCCTCTTTCCCTCGACTTCACTTCTTTAATGATTCACGCAATCGTATTACCCATGATCGCATTTTATTGCTAATCACAGCCAGTGTGCCCAACGTTCAAAAGTTAAAAAAGCAATTTAAACTATACGATCTAATCAATTTTCATAAAAAACAAATACCAACTCCTTTTTGCTGAGATCCATATTCGGATAAAATAGTTATCATATGTAGTTAAAACTCAAATTATTAGCTGGGTTAGCAAAAGTACATGTAAATAATACAAGAATCTATAACTTAACATTTAGAAACATAAAAAACTGAAATTCATGATTTGGCGATACAAAAGCTGAATCTGCAGCAAATATTTGCTTCAATTCAATCAATATCCATTTATCGACAAATTGCAGCTACGAATTTCTATCGATATTGGCCACCGATAAGCATCGTGAGCAAACAGTTGAGCCCTGACTGTTGTGCAACCCTGACAGTTGCATCCCGGCGGATCAGCTGTTACCGGTAGGAGGAACCAACATAAACATGTCGCTGGTGAATCCGTTTCGTAGCGTATTTCGCCTTCCAAGTAGAAATCAACGCATAAACTGGTTCCCTGGACACATGAATAAGGGTATGCGACAAATTCAACAGAAGCTGCGATCCGTTGACTGCATCGTCGAAATACATGACGCTCGAATTCCCTTAGCAGGTCGAAATTCTCAGTTCTTCGAGACTATAACAGGTAGATAATCAGATTTAGATTGCCCACTCTTCACAATTCTATACCCACACAGGCAACGGAGTGAAACCACACATTTTGGTGCTGAACAAGATCGACTTGTTGGGCGCAAAGTACCAGCGAGGAATTGTGAAGCAACTGAGAGAACAGCAGCCAGAACTGAGGAATATTCTCTTTACAAACTGCAAGGATCAACGTAATACAGGCGTTTTGGACATACTTCCCTTAGCAACCAAACTAGTGGCGGAGAGCAGTCGATTTAATCGATCGCAGACCGCCGAGCACAACATTATGATAATCGGTGTACCCAATGTGGGTAAAAGTTCAATCATCAATGTCTTGCGGAACGTGCATTTAAAGAAACGCAGCGCTGCACGCGTTGGCGCCGAAGCTGGTGTCACTCGAGCCGTCGCCGAACGCATTAAAATCCAGGAACAACCACTCGTCTACATGATCGATACCCCCGGCATACTGCAGCCTTCCGTAACGGATGATGAGATGGGCATGAAACTAGCACTTGTTGGCTGTGTGCCAGATCACATAGTGGGCGAAGATCTGATTGCCGATTACCTGCTCTTTTGGCTGAACAAACACAAGCGGTTTGAGTACGTTGAGAAGTTGGGCTTACGCTCCGGACCCAACGACAACATCAGCGTTGTCCTAGCGGAATATGCCCAGCACGAGGGGCTGTTTCACCGCGTTAGGCAGTACAATGGCCAGGTAGAGGTTATGACAAATCTTCTGGCGGCCGCACGTAAATTCATAAGCTTCTTTCGCACGGGTCAACTGGGTGCAATAAATCTGGACGAGCCTTGGGCTTAGCGTCAATATATTTAATTTGCGCGGTGATCGATTAATTAATACAAATAAGTGTTACAATCTAGTGAAATAAATGTATGAAATGAACGTTTGAGATTAGTTGTCCACCATGGGCACATCGATGGCAATGTTTCCCACACCCGGCACAGGTATGGAATAGGAGACGCCAACGTTGTCTATATCTACATCATCTTGCTGCTGTACCGGCAAATCGACAGAGGTTTGCTTAGGTTCCTGCCCTGCTGCCGTCGTTGATGGCGGTTGATCCGTCTCCATGCTGCAAATGGAAGGATCCATGGCGTCTGCTGTAGCTCCGGTTACAGTATAGCTTGTCTGTGCAGCTATCGCAAGCAACTCGCTGGGCACTCCTTGCATACGTTTTTCAATGTGGCCATTATATGGGGCCAACTTTTCGTAATAATCAATAAGCATTTGCGGATTCTTTTCGGACACTAGGCTGCTGGCCACCAAGTCAAACTCGTCACAGTATTGCCATCTCACTAGGTACTTAACTTCTCCGGACACATCTGTGGCACCCATAATCTCAGCTAGTTCCAATCCACGTTCGTAGCCACGGGGTTTCTGAATTTCCTCACATTTAGGTTTCTTTTCACCCCGTTTCTTCGATTTGGCACGAGACTCTTCGAACTTTTGTATGAGCGCGGGGCAGTCACAGTTCTCCTCCGGTTCCCAAGTATTATCTCCCGAGGGATAGCCGCGCCACTTGATGAAATACTCAACTTTGCCATCAGACGTGATGCGCTTATCAACGATGCGCTCCACGACAAAATTTGATTCGTTTTTGACCATTTTCAATGCAGTATTTATTTTATGTTTATCTTTATTATTTTCGTTTCGGTGGCGTGTGTTAGTTACTGATATATTTAGTATCGATAAGAAGCGATATATTTCATTTTCATAAACGATATTTACTCTTTAAGTACACGGAAAACTCTGTTATCCTCAGGACTGCTACTACTGATTTTCTTGCAGCTCGTATCGATATTTGGTGCACTTGTTATCGATTTCAATTGTCCGCGAGCATGCATTTTGGGTCATTTCATAAAACGAATTTCAAAAAAGATCTTTATTTTACAAATATTTAACGATGGCTCAAAGTGACAGTGATTTGCTTACGGAATGGAATCCTATGGCTCAGCATTTTTACGACGACAACCTCAACAATTACGAAAACAGTAGAGAGGGTCCTGCTCTTGAGAAGGCTAAAAAAGATCGGAGCACCAAACAGATTAAATATCCTTATTTAGTTGTTAGAAAGGAGAATAAACTTATTACGGACTTGCTGTTGCGAAATTTCTTTGGCGATGACCTGATTAACGACATTGAATATCGTGTTACATCTCGCGTTTTTTTTGTATATTTCCATAATTTGTGGTAAGTTGTACAGCAACTCGCTTATAATGTGTCCGAATTTTTAGTATATTTTATTGAAGCTCTTTAGAAGCGGCTTGGACAAAAATACGTCGCTTTCCGAATATTGTAAAATGTGTCGAAGGACGAGCAAAGCAGAATCTCACTTCATATGCACTGAGCGCAAAGGAAGACAATGTAACCCCGGCTCAAACTCCAAAAATGGAAAACTTCAATGCCGTCGACTTGGATACTCGTACTATTCAAGTTTCGGCTGGAAATAAAAATCATCCTCAGTTCTTTAAGTCTCCCATTGTCGTCAAAGCTGATTACACCGTAAAGGGCTCGCTGCTGGCAAAAAACGATTCAAATAAGCGCTATCTGAATGTCAAGTACGAGTTTACTCTGGAGCGGCATGGTGCCTATGTGCGGCAGCAGAACTTGGTGCCAGATCAAGCGGTGATCCACTACAGGTCTGGGCGTTTGATCGTCACGTAAGTGTTTTTTTTTTTACACTTCTTAGACAGAACTCTAATCTAGTCTAATATATTTCAGTCCCAAGAAACAAATGGATCTTAAGGAATCTGCAGAGGACTCAAAGGTGGCGCAGATAGCAAAAAGGTGTTCTTCCTGCTGTTGCTTTACCGACAACTGCTGCCGTTTCTGCAGCATGCCCTTCTGCAATCCAGTTTGCTTCGACGCACTCTCTGCTGTGCATAAAGAGACTTGTGACAAGGGCAAGCCGCCTGTTGTGGATGTGACAACTATGCAGCAATACACAAAGCTAAAGCTACCGCCGTCCGGGAGCAATGTCAAGATCACATCGTTCGAGCAAACCAATGTGCTTTATGTGCGCTCAGCAGACGTAGCCGCCGAAGTGGCCTACTACAAGGTGCTTTCAGAGGTCATGATGCAGGGCAAGAGCTCACCCAGGCTGACCCAACGGCCGAAACTCGGTCAACTTGTAATCCTACGGTTATGTACACAGATTGTGCGAGCCATGATTCTTAATGTGGACAATCCAGAAGCCATATTTGCAGTCTGCGTGGACTATGGCAGTGTGGAGATTACTAAGTTGAAGGAGCTTCACGAATGTAGTGACTATCTGGCGGCTCTGCCCCGCTATGCCATGCCCGTGTTGTTGCGCGGGGTGCCTAAGCGATACATGTGTCCCAATTTACGTGAAATGATGTACCAGTTCGACCACAACTACACGTTCGTGATGAAGTACTCGCAACGGGAATATGATTCCAATAAAAGCATGCAGCGTGTGTTGCTTGTGGAGACTGAGCTGAATCGCAGCCTGAATCGCCTTCTCAAAACGATTCTGACCCCAGTAGAACCAACCATGTCGGAGGCCGGATTGAAAGAAGATGTAAGTGATTTCGCCGGAACCCCTTTTGCAAATGACCTATTTTGATTGGTTTTGCAGTATCTGCAGCACATGCCGGTGCCGACGGGCAAGTGTAAGGATCTCGTTATCATGGACAATTCGTTCATCAAATTTGGTGTTATCCACTGCACCTTACTTGACTTTGCTTACGAAATCACCCAAATGCAACGCGATCTCCAACAGTTTGGCCAGTCTGTTGCCAAGTACGATTTCTACGCTCCACCGTAAGCCGAAAGTGAATCCAAGCCATAATTCTTAGTATTAATTTCCAATTCTTAATTCAGCAAAAACGACTTGTGCATTGCAAAGTACCAGGATAAGTGGTGCCGTGGCCTGTGCATGGAACTGGTGGGTGATGGTCATCCCAGTATTCTTTTCATAGATTATGGGAATATCGTGCCCATACACGTGGACAATATACGCCCGTATCCGCCACAGTTTACATTCCCCATACTGACGACTGAGTTCGATTTGATCGGTTTGCCGGACAATCCTACAGAGGAGTACTTGGCTAGCCTGGAGCAACATCTTGCAATAGGCACCACTGTCACCTGCGACGAAGTCATATACAATAAAAAGGATAACAACTACTCTTTGCGCATTGCTGCAGTGCATTAGTTTCTAAACTAGTGCCCAGCACTGATCTGCCCTTCTGGAAATACATTTAATGAATGAATAAATAATTTGATTTATTAATACTACGTTTTTGGAAACGACTTTATTCAATAATTTGCTGATTGCTATAGACAAAGCTCAGACAGGAGAGTTCGTCGCACTGGAAGGCTTCCTGCAATCAATTCAATTATAATGTATTTGCTTTGATGTATTACACCAGTTGCTGCTTACCTTCAGAAAGTGCTCCCTAAAAGGCGGCTGCCATTGTGTCCAATTGGCTAGAACCTGCATGAGTTGTAATAATTATTAAGAGAAAACCGAGAAAATCTCAACTTACATTTGTTTTGTTTCCAGTCACCAACTTATGTGTAGCAGACACGTTGAGTAGATCACCGAAGTTATCGGCACTTTCGACTAGCCCCAAGTATTGCTGGAACTGTCGTTCCTCTAAGCAGTCTGCTGTAATCAGTGTATAAATCTGCGCGTCACAGTCTCCGGCTAGAGTCCCAATTCCCGCTGATCGTGCATTATAATTATAGATTATTAGGTATTTACAGTTTTTTAAGCGAATGGCAGGCAACCTGCTGGCTAGCAGAAGGTTGACCATTGGCGTTGTGGCATCCTCTGGGATGACTGGTGTATTGATGTCTAGTTGCTGGTGTGATATTTCCCAACATTGACAGTATCCTTTAATGATGTCCAGACAGGATTGAGAGCTTGCCACAATAGCACATTTTTCGCCAAGCCCGACAACCCAATTGTCCAGCATTTGGTGGACGAACTCAAACTTCGCCGAGTCATATAGACCCATTTCCTGCCAGGGTGGCAAATGCGGCAACAGGATATCGGAAACTAAGCGTTCCTGAACAAAATGCTTCAGCAGCACAGGATGATCGTAGATTTGTTCAGCTATGTCAACGAAGTGTGCAGATTTCTACAAAGAAAGTTCGTTTTCTTGAAGAAGTTCATTGTTGAAAATCATAAATCATCTTTTTATACCTTAGATGATGTCTGATAGTTTTCAGCAAGAAGCTGAATCGTTTGTATCTGCAGATCTGCAGGGTTAAGCATGCAAATATACTCGTTGATCTTATATGGGTTACAAGTGGATATTTTCGGCAGAGTTGTCTGAATTCCAGCATTGATAGAATGTTTTGGCCTCTTCAGGGGGTTTATCGACCTATGCGATCTGTTGGGCATCCCATCCTGCCCAGAAATTATACCATTAGCCGCCTCTTGCTGCTGATACCAATTCTCAATTTCTTCTTTCCGCTGTGCTACACATTCTCCTTTTGTCTTGAACTCCATTTGAATCTCCACGTCCTTCATGCCAATTTCAAGCAACGCACCCTCGTGAATCTTCTCGCTCTTAAAACACGTCAACACATCTAAAACTTTTCCCACCTCATTTTTTAAGGTAGCCTGCGTTGCAGTCATCTCCAAGGTGCCATTGCCCGTCCACGTCTTGTGCTTTTTGTTGGACTGAATGCGCCAAAGCACTAAAAAAATACGTTTGTCCTTCAGAGGATCCTCCTCGTCGCCGTACCTCCTTGGTGCCAAATTTTTATAACCTCCTGTTGTGCCCCATTGTATGTCCAGTGGCTCCGTGTTCTGCCTCTTATTGCATTCCAATGCAAGAGGTATGATACCTCTTTTGGCCGCCTGGCGCATTGATGGGGCCTGTGAACGGCGCATCGCAGTATATCTTGGGAGCAACAAAATAAAATAAAATAATATAATTCAAAATGCCGCTTGCCACTTGAATTTGTGATAAAATCCTGACCGATTACAGAACAGATAAATGCACCAAAAACATGAAAAATTATCGACCTTTTTGAGTTTGTTAACATGATTGTAAAAAAATCTTCGCGGCTTCCAAACGATTAATAATAAAGCTGTTAATATATATCGATAGTTATAACAGTGGAAATTCTGAATCTGTTAAAGGCAATTGGATTCATCGCGTAGGCTATATCGATTACTAATCGATATATCGATAATGTAAAAAACACCCGAGCCGGCTTTTGCACATCGTGGATTTCCCACCTATTCTATTTGCAGTAGGGTCTACCGTTTATAAGCCTTACGCGTAGCCTGTTGCATATGCTGCTGTCAGCATGGCGTTCCATTGGTGCGACAACAACCTGCACACTACGGTGTTCACGCCACGCGACTTCCAGGTGGAACTACTGGCCTCCGCCTTCGAACGCAACACCATTATCTGTCTGGGTCACAGAAGCTCAAAGGAGTTTATTGCCCTGAAGTTGCTGCAGGAGCTGTCTAGAGAAGGGCGTCGCAACGGAAAAGTTAGTGTGTACCTCAGCTCACAACTGAGTGCCGAGGACACTTCAATATACACGATGCTGACACACCTCACCGATCTCAAAGTGTGGCAAGAACGCGCAGAATTGCAATCATCCCTCGGTCATTGCTGGACAGACTACCATGTCAGCATTCTGAAACCGGAGACGTTTCTGTATTTGCTCAAGTACAACGAGTTGCCGCTTGGAAGTGTTCAGTTAATTGTACTGGAGGATTGCCATGACATCGTTGTCTACCGTAGTATTTTGCCAATCTTTGAAGAGATAATATTGCCCGCAGCTCTTGGGGATAGACCCAGAATTCTGGGATTGGCAGGCCCGTTGCATAGTGCCGGCTGCGAGCTGGCGGAGCTGAATGCTATGTTGGAAACTCTGGAACAGCAAATGCTGTGTCGCATCGAGACTGCGAGTGACATTGTGACGGTGTTGCGGTACTGCGCCAAACCTCAGGAGTACATAGTACAGTGTGCTCCCTTCGAAATGGATCAATTGTCTAGTGTGATAGCCGACATTCTGAAAACGCACAAAGCGTTTCTCAATGACCATCGATACGATCCTTTCGAAATCTATGGAACCGATCAGTTCATGGAGGATCTAAAGGGTGTGCTCACAGGTTAACAATCCTATAAATAATTATTCAAACAGTTTATTTATTTAGATATACCCGATCCCAAGCTGGATCCACTCACTGTACTGGACTCTCTCCTGACTGTGCTACATGAGATGGGACCCTGGGGAACACAACGAGCCGCCCATCACTTCTATCAACGCAATGAAAAGCTCAAAGTGAAGACACCACATGAGCGTCATTATCTACTTTTCTGTTTGGTCAACACGGCGCTAGTCCAGGTGCATGCTTTGTGCGAGCAAACATTCCAGAAGCAGCTTACTGCCGAGGAGCCCCGCTGCACCATTGAGCGCTACTCGAGCCCCAAAGTGCGGCGCCTGTTGAAGGTGTTGCGCTGCTTTAAGCCCGCAGAGACCGCAGATGGGGTGCGTAAAATGCGTCACCAGCTGGATCTGGCAGATTTCAACAAGTTGTCGCACGCACTGAAGGCCAAGTGTCACGTAGTGGAGCAGCTGGAACAACCAAATGTTGAGACCTTTAGGGTGGTTAGAAATCTCGAGCAGCTGCTTCACGAAACAAATAAATTGGATAAGTCCTCAGAAGAGACAGCAACGGCAACAGAAGCAGATAAGGAAACAACACCAAGCGAACCACTACCCACAACACCCGTGCCCCCTGCGAGCACGACAAAGCCCAAGGCCAATACTCAGACCCACACGAGGAGGCGTGTCCACTCGCGGCGGCATAATCGCTACCAGCACGACGCTAGTGAGACGCTTTGTGCGCTCATCTACTGCAATCAAAATCACACGGCGCGTGTGTTATTTGAGTTGCTGGCGGAGATGAGCAGACGTGATCCAGATCTAAAGTTCCTGCGCTGTCAGTACACCACAGACCGAGTAGCTGATCCCACTACGGAGCCAAAGGAAGCAGAGCAGGAGCATCGTCGGCAGGAAGAAGTGCTTAAGCGCTTCAGAATGCACGATTGTAATGTTCTTATCGGCACATCGGTCTTAGAGGAAGGCATCGATGTGCCCAAATGCAATTTGGTGGTGCGCTGGGATCCGCCTATTACCTATCGAAGCTATGTGCAATGTAAGGGACGTGCACGAGCTGCACCCGCCTATCATGTGATGTTGGTTGCACCACTCCAAGAGCCGTCATCCTCAAGCGATGCCATTCAGCTGAGCGACCAGAGTCATCGCTACATATGCACTACGACGAACGACGATACGCAGCAAGATGCTGACAGCGATTCGGATGACTCTGCGCTGCCCAACTCCTCGGCCTCAGATCCGTATACATTTGGCACTGCTCGTGGAACTGTGAAAATACTCAATCCGGAAGTGTTCAGTAACCAGCCGCCCACAGCATGCGACATTAAGTTGCAAGAGATTCAAGATGAGGCGCCACCCACTCCGGCTGTTAGCAATCTATTCGATACTGGCAACTCCAGCGACGATGCTATCAGTCTGACCAACACTACGCCAAGCGACAGAAGCGCCGAGCGCAGACCAAAGCAGCGTTTTCAATGTGAGCTAACCGCGGCTCAACCAGATGCCTCTACTTCCGCCGACAAGGACACCACTTCCATCTCTGTTGATAGCCTGACGAGTACCACCCAAGAACTTGTACATCAGATGGCGCAATACCGTGAAATCGAACAGGTAAATGCGTAATGAGCAAATAAATTAAAACCAGTTAATATCGCTTTACCTGCAGTTGCTGCTGTCCAAGTGTGCCAACACGGAGCCAGCCGAAGTGGAGCAATTGCAGGCAGATCGCTTTACCAGCTGCATCTCCGCCTATCAACCCAAGCCGAATCTGTCGACAGGAGCCTCAGTGGATCTAGGCACGGCCATTGCACTGGTCAATAAATACTGTGCCCGCTTGCCCAGCGACACGTTTACCAAATTAACGGCCCTGTGGCGTTGCGCCAGCTCGACAAGAGAAGGGATTACCCTTTATCAGTACACAATGCGGCTGCCCATCAACTCGCCATTGAAGCACGACATCGTTGTAAGTGTCGTAACCGCAATCTGGCAATTTCATTACCTTTATATTAATATCGAATCCCTGGTTTCTGTCCAAAGGGTCTTCCCATGCCAACTCAAACATTGGCGCGGCGTCTGGCTGCGCTGCAAGCCTGCATTGAACTGCACAAGATCGGCGAACTCGATGATCAGCTGCAACCGATTGGCAAGGAGGGATTTCGCGCCTTGGAACCAGACTGGGAGTGCTTCGATTTGGAGCCAGAGGATGAGCAAATTGTGCAACAGAACGATGAGCCGCGTCCGGGCACAACAAAGAGGCGTCAATACTACTACAAGCGCATTGCATCCGAGTTCTGTGACTGTCGTCCAGTCGCTGGAGTTCCTTGTTATCTGTACTTCATCCAGCTAACGCTGCAGTGTCCAATTCCCGAGGAGCAAAACACACGCGGCCGCAAAATCTATCCACCAGAGGAGGCCCAACAGGGCTTTGGGATACTGACGTTGAAGCGTATTCCTAAACTGAGTGCGTTCTCTATATTCACGCGATCGGGCGAGGTTAAAGTATCGTTGGAGCTGGCAGCTGAACGGGTGGTACTGACTCCGGATCAGATCGAGTGCATCAATGTCTTCCTGAACTATACGTTCACCAATGTGCTCCGGCTTCAAAAGTTTCTCATGCTCTTCGATCCTGATTCAACAGAAAACTGCGTGTTCATTGTGCCCACAGTGAAGACGGCGGACAGTCGGGTGATTGACTGGAAATTTCTGGAGTTGATCCAAGCGAATGGCAACATGATGCCTCAGCCAGTGCCCGAGGGAGAGCGGCAGGCGCAGCCATTTGATGCGCAGCGTTTTCAGGACGCTGTCGTTATGCCGTGGTATCGCAACCAGGATCAGCCACAGTATTTCTACGTTGCCGAAATTTGTCCGCATCTGTCACCTCTGAGCTGCTTTCCGGGCGACAATTATCGCACCTTCAAGCACTATTATCTGGTCAAATACGGTTTGACCATACAGAACGTGGCACAACCGCTGCTGGATGTGGATCATACGAGTGCACGACTCAATTTCCTCACGCCACGCTATGTGAATCGCAAGGGCGTGGCTCTGCCTACCAGTTCGGAGGAAACTAAGCGCGCCAAACGCGAGAATCTCGAACAGAAGCAGATCCTTGTGCCCGAATTATGTACAGTGCATCCGTTTCCAGCCTCCTTGTGGCGCACTGCAGTCTGCTTGCCCTGCATCTTGTATCGTATCAATGGTCTCCTGCTTGCCGATGATATAAGGAAACAGGTATCCGCTGATCTTGGCCTGGGTCGACAACAGATCGAGGATGAGAGTTTCGAGTGGCCCATGCTCGACTTTGGATGGAGTCTTTCAGAGGTGTTAAAAAAGTCACGCGAATCCAAGGAAAAGGCGCCTAGCAAAAGTGACGAGGAGTCAGTGCAGCAATCGGAGAAGGAGCAAAAAATGGACCAAGAACACGAGCAAGCAAAGCCTCCCAAGAGCGCAGTGGATCTAGTCATCGAGGGCGAGGAGAAACTGAGTAAAACCGATGACGATTTCATTGAGATTGGCACTTGGTCGAATGACATGGCAGACGACATTGCCAGCTCATATGGCGACGATGATGAAGATGAAGAGGACGAGGACTATCTGCCGGTTCTGCCTGCAAATGTGAAATTCTGTAAGTACTCAGGTCGAACACGCAGCGAAGACAACTTAATCTTGATATACTTTTTTAAGGCGATCAGCAAACCCGCTACGGCTCACCCACGTTCTGGGATGTGAGCAACAGCAGTGCGTTTAGGCAATCCACCGCAAGTCAGCCAAAGCCACGCGGCAACAAGGCACGTGTCTCGGGAGGTGTCAATGGAGTCGCTGCAGCAAAGCCCAAGTTCAGCTACTACGACTCGGACAACTCGCTCAGCTCCAGCTTTGATGACGATGATCATGTGCCAGCCATGCACCAGCGCACTTATAGCTCCGACGATGACGACGAGACACTGAGTCGCATTGAGTTCACCTCGAAGAACGAGGCGGAGACCATTGAGACGGCACAAGAGCTGGAGAAACGTCAGAAGCAGTTGTCCATCATTCAGGCGACGAATGCCAATGAGCGCCAGTATCAGGAGACGAAGAACCTGCTTATCGGCTATAATTTCGAACAGCAGGAGCAGCATGCGGAGCGCAAACGCAATACGGAAACCTATGTGGCGTCCATAGATCGCTTCAAGTCCGAGATCGAGAGCTGCGGCATGCTAGTGCCACATGACCAAGAATTAGCGCTGAAACGGCCGGTAGAAGGCCTTACAGAAACAGCTGAGCGGAATACAGTCGCGCTGCTAAAGGAACTGCTGCCGTATGTGTCGGAGGAGCAACTTTTGGACAAACTAGGCGACAGAAGGCAGTTACAGCTCGAAGATTTCATTCAGCTTAATCGGCAGTGGCAGCGGCAGCGGCAGCAAGGCGAAAGCTATCACGTCTTGGGCTGCGGCGACAGCTTCGATAACTACAATGATCACCATCATCTGGAGCTGGAAAGCAAGCAGATCCGACTGCAGTTCCAGCTAGAGTACAATGCGGATACAGCAGCCACCGACACTGATCTCAAGACTCAGTTGGCTGCGTCAAGCAGCTGGCCGGGTTTTAGTTTTGACCACCAACCCGAACTGGCTGGTCATCCGGGACCCAGTCCAAGTATTATACTGCAGGGACTGACCATGTCCAATGCCAACGACGGCATTAATCTGGAACGATTGGAGACGATTGGAGACTCGTTTCTTAAATACGCCATCACCACCTACCTGTACATCACCTATGAGAATGTGCACGAAGGCAAGCTGAGCCATCTGCGCTCCAAGCAGGTGGCCAATCTTAATCTCTACCGCCTGGGACGTCGCAAGCGACTTGGCGAGTATATGATAGCCACCAAGTTTGAGCCACATGACAACTGGCTGCCGCCATGCTATTACGTGCCCAAAGAGCTCGAGAAAGCGCTGATCGAGGCCAAGATACCGACGCATCATTGGAAGCTTGCCGATCTGCTGGACATCAAAAATATGAGCAGTGCCCAGATCTGTGAACTGGTGCGTGAGAAGGCTGATGCATTGGGCTTGGCTGGATGTGGTCAGGATCAGCAAACCGTTCCCGCTCCCAATCTCAATGTAGTTACAGCTGCACCACAACTGGACGACTCAAATGAATCGACCGATTTCAGTTGCTTTATTCCGTACAATCTGGTGTCGCAGCACAGCATACCGGACAAGTCCATAGCCGATTGTGTGGAAGCCCTGATTGGCGCCTACCTCATCGAGTGTGGTCCTCGCGGCGCTCTGCTCTTTATGGCTTGGCTAGGAGTGCGTGTGCTGCCCTACAAACTGCACCCGGCTGGAAACGATGCGGAGCAACGTCTACCGGGCACAACCAAGCCCAATGCCGCAGGCATGGTCACAGTGTACGGCAAGTGGCCCACACCGCGCAGTCCGTTGCTGCATTTCGCACCGAATGCGAACATTGAGCTGGAGCATCTTCTCCGAGGATTCGACGAGTTCGAAACCAGCTTGGGCTATAAATTCCGCGATCGTTCCTATTTACTGCAGGCCATGACACATGCCAGTTACACGCCAAATCGCTTGACTGATTGCTATCAGCGTCTGGAGTTCCTTGGCGACGCCGTGCTGGATTATCTAATTACACGACATCTGTACGAGGACCCGCGCCAGCACTCGCCGGGAGCGCTGACCGATCTTCGCTCGGCGCTGGTTAATAACACCATCTTTGCCTCTCTGGCTGTGCGACATGGCTTCCACAAGTATTTCCGACACTTGTCGCCGGGACTCAACGATGTCATCGATCGCTTCGTGCGTATCCAGCAGGAAAATGGCCACAGTATCAGTGAGGAGGTAAGCAATGAGCGCTATGGCTTATTAAGAGGAAAGGATTGTTATTAATTGAATTTCTTACAGTATTACCTGCTCTCGGAGGAGGAGTGCGATGATGCCGAGGACGTTGAGGTGCCCAAGGCGCTGGGCGATGTATTCGAATCAATTGCTGGCGCCATATTTCTGGACTCCAACATGTCGCTGGACGTGGTCTGGCAGGTGTACAGCAACATGATGAAGCCCGAGATTGAACAGTTTAGCAATTCAGTGCCAAAGTCCCCCATACGCGAGCTGCTCGAGCTTGAGCCGGAGACAGCCAAGTTCGGCAAGCCGGAAAAATTGGCCGACGGTCGCCGGGTGCGGGTCACCGTCGACGTGTTCTGCAAGGGCACGTTCCGTGGCATCGGTCGCAACTATCGCATTGCCAAGTGCACGGCCGCCAAGTGTGCGCTGCGTCAGCTCAAGAAGCAGGGCTTAATAGCCAAGAAGGATTAGGGTCGGGCTGTGAACTATTCCGGTTGCAACTTCGACTGCAGCCAAGTAGTACTCTGACTGCAGTTGCTGTTGCAGCTGTAGCTGTAGCCGTAGTTGTAATACATTCACACACATGCATACACACACCTATGTGTACATACGTACTTCATTGATATTCATGTCCTTTGTAATTCGATCGCCCATATCATAATCAATCGATGATTCCGCTAATAAATGTTCCAACAAATATCAACTAAATACGAGCATTGCCTGCTCTTTTAACCGCTTGGCAGATCTTGAGAAGAAGGCTTCGTTTTGATTTCTGGGATAATTAATAAAAAAATACACATCGAATTAAGCGCGATCGTCGCAATACGGAAAGGGCTCTTACATCATCATCCGTTGCAGTTATAACAATTAATCTCGGAGTGCAGGTAACTTTCGAGCATGGTTATGCGTTGAGGGTTGGGCAATTTTGCCTGTTTATGGCATACGCCGGTGGAGGAACCCTCAACAAATACAGTGATGAACCAAATGATTTGAGATGATGTTTTGTCTACAGTATATTTGTAGCTGCTTTACGTACAGCAGGTAAGCTAAATATTAATCCTCCCAATGAACCCACCATAGCCGAATGGGAGGCAATCTTTATACGATTTCACTTCCCCAACGAGCTGAACGATCCCTGTTGGGGGAAACCCATAAGAAAGTAATTTTCAGTATGTCGTTTATAGTAGTGGGTTATGTATTTTGTTGTTGGTTCACATGTGAATAAATTTTGATTATGGCATGATGAACTAAATCTATGGCTAATTGTTAACAATCTTTGTTTGTGGGATATCTAATACAGAACTGAATGCTTGGCCGAAATATTTACATTTAAACCGATTTGATTTTATGCGGGGGTGGGGGCTGGGCATAGCAGATTCTCAGAGAACTTTTTGCACTGCTGTGAACATACTTAAGTTTCGAAGTTTTATTCAAGTAAGTTAAGTTAGATGAATATCAAGTGAATTCAATAAATACGATCACTTGAAATACATTTGACAAGTTCTCCTGGTACGACATTACTCGACAGTGTCATATTATCCTCGTTTTATGATGTATGATGTTTTTTAATTGCAAATTTTGCATTTGTCCCACAATAAAAAATTGCAACGTTTCGTAAAAGTTCACATTTGAGTACACTATAATTATTTATGTATCGTATGTGTGTATGTATAATTAATTAAAATTATGCAATCGTTTCGGTTACGTTATCCCATTGTATAATTAATATTATGCTGAATTTGTGTTCGTTTAATAATAGTTTTATACTTTAACCTTATGCAAGTACAGTTTATAGTTTAGTTAATTAAAATTGTTTGTGGTATAATTGTTCTTGTTATTAATTTTATACTCGTTAATTGTTATTCTTTTCCGTGTTTTTTCGTCTCGTCTACGTTTACGCTTACGTTTTCTTTTTTGTTTTGTTTTGTTTCGTTTCATTCTCTTTTTCACCGCACGTTCCTGCCTACGATTTGTTCAATGACTTCTCTTCTTTTTCTTATGAATGTTAATGCATGTGTAATTGTATTGTTGTTGTTGTTGATGTTCTTGTAATTTTCGTCGCGATCAACTTGATTTATGGCCTTATCAATTTTCATTTTCCACTGTCTAATTATAGTTTCGTTTATCGAGAGAAAAAGAATAAACCAAATCAAAAGCAAATGCAGAAAAGCGAGAGTAAACGAAGCAATTGGAAAATATATGTAGCTTAGGGTCCGTTATAATATATGTAAGTGATCGTGATGATGTATGCAAGTAATTCCAAATAAAATCGATCGTCTCGAAATTGTTAACAAAAGTTGTTAAAAACGTGTTTATTATTTACTTAACTGTCTGTGATATGTGAAGTGTAGCATAAGACATAAACCAATTGTACAATAATAAATTATAACATAATAAATATAAGAAAAGCTGTCAGGTTGAGTAAAATTAAGATTCGAGACAAAACACGAGTGGATCTTAAACATTATTACAGGTAAACTGAGTGGTTGAGTAGTCGTCGGGACGGTATAAGTATTTTACAAAAGGTGAGTGGTCAAATCAAAATTATATATGGATATGTTCGTGTGTGTATTCGAGTATATTGGGTAACTAGGGAGCACTGACACACAGCAAAGTATCTGATACAAATGATACATAAGAGATTGTGAGCGTAACCGCTAGATTGAAAGATTTTCGAGAAATCAAATCTTTTTCAATTTGATCGAATTGTTTGATTATATGACGTTAGGATACATTCGTATATATGAGGGTAGGATATTACATAATGAGTACGTGACTATGCGAGAGTATGCACATGTATATTATTACATTTATCGTTAGGTATGCGCCTTTTCTGTCTGCAAATCTGGGAACTACTCGAAGTCGTTTCCTATGGAAACCTTATGGGAGTACAAAATCCCTCGATCTGGATAATACATTGTAAATGCGTAAAGTACAATTTGGTGTAGATTTGGACACAGACTATAGTTGCTCTAAAAGTCGCTGATACGAATTACGATTAAATATGCACATATGCGTGTATGTATGTAGTTATATAGGTAGGTTCGACTCGAATTCACGATTTGATTTATAATTGATTATATGCAAGATGGGGCGCTAGTGTTTTAATAGTCTCTGTATACGTGTATGTGTATCTCTGTTGTTGATGTGTGCGACTGTGTTGGAAGATTTTCTTTGGAAAACATATGATGGAAAACTCATTGATACAAGTTAATGAAAACAAATGTTATTCAAACTAATGTCCAGTACTATGGGAAATAGTGTGAGCTGTCGCGGATTGTAAATTATTTCCTGTTGATTTTTTTCCATTGTTCAATTAAGTCTGATTCTAATCGAAATTCATATAAGTTAGTCTTTCAGTGTCCTGTCTGTATATGTCTGTGTGTGTCGGTGTCAGTGTGTGTGTGAGCGAGTGTGGATTGGTAGCTAGATGCTTATGTCTAAAGAACGACGTCAGGCAGGTCGTGCGGCCTTGCCTAGGCGCGCATTTGGTTCTCATGTACAATTTTTCTCTCCTTATAGTAGATCTCCTCCGACTCTTTGTCGCAGAGCAGCAGTACTACGGCGCCGAATAGAAAAATGGCTGCGCCCCAGCCAACGCCATAGGCCCAGCCGAACTCCCAAACGCGTCGGTTTGCTGTGTGAAAAAGAATGCAATTATATTATTTGATATTCATATTATCGCTCCTATTTACCCATTGTCAGTTCGCCCGCAAAGCACACTGGGTAGACTATCAAAGCGGATAGCACAGCCAGCACTGGAAGAAGTCGAGATAGAAGATTAGTTGGCACAGCCAGACTAAGGGAAGAAGTTGCGACACTTACATGAGACGAGCATTACTAGCACAGCTATTCGATAGAACTTGTATTTCAGATTGTGATTCTGAGTCCTTAGGCCCAGTCCAGTGAGCACTGTGGCAATGACATCTGTTATCAGTGTGATAATGCAGAGCGCTGCGGTGGCCTTGATGTAGCCTGCAAAGAGGAACACAGCGTTTTTACAGCGTGATATAATTAGATTTACAGACAAAGAGGGTTACGGAACATACTGGTGTCGCGCGTCCAGTAGCAGCCTGGTGGATCCTGAATATTGAATGGCAGCGGCGACTGAGATTCCTCCTCAATGCAGTGCACGAAGAGACCTTGTCGCCAGCCAGCTGCCATTAGCCAGTCTGTGGAGGCCAGGGCCATGATCATGAGGACCACCACGATGGCTCCACATATAAAAGCAATCACCTGCAGACAGGCCGCAACGGAGACAGAAAAAGGTTAGCAAAAAATCCGTATGAGATGTAGTTGGTTTTTTACTGTATACTTGCCTTCAGTGGCCTTGTGATTGTTATGGTTTCAATTGTCGTTGTTGGCGCCATTTTATTCGCGTTGGGGCGTCGTACACTAATGAAAAGAGAATTATTTATAAACCTTATACAATTCATAAATCGGAAAAACAGTTGTTAATGAATGCGTCGACTTACCTTATGAACTAATTATGCAAAGCGTCTGCCTGCGCTATACTAAATTGGAATGCGTTTCAAATGCCTTTGGGTTAGTATATATATTTATAAATATATATGGAGTGTATAAATAGGGGAGTAACGGTAACTCTGGCTTGGAATATAACGATTTGGTTTAATTAACTTTGCATTTATTGCTTTTAGCGTATTTTCTTAGCTTTCTGAGCGTGTGCGTTCTAATTTTTTGTATATTTCTCAAATGCGTTCAATTCAAAATGCTGACTTCAGCCGGTTTAACATCTGTTCATTGGTTAGATCGGGGAAAATAGAAAAAAATTTTAACATTCATTTAGTTAGTCTGTTTGAAAGTACATGATAACGAAAATAATAACAGCTTTATGCACATTTAGGGAACAAACCACGGGCTGAGCAAACAAAACAATTATCAACAACATGCAGAAGCAACATTTCCAAGCATTGTATACTATTATAAGCCAATGGAGCCCCTGAGAATAACTGTTGCAACTACACAACCATGGGGAGCACCAAGCGCGATGAGGTCCCAGACAGAGCAGCATTAGAACGCCTCAATTGTTTTGGTTTGGATTTAATGACGCACTGCTAGATATATAAAAGCATTTAAACCAATGCATGTGTGTCAGTCCAGTTTAAAAATATGTAAAGATTGAAACTTGTGTGTCATGGTTTTAGAAGTTCTCCTCAAGTGATCATATCCAATATGTCGGTATGGTAATTTCAAAGAGAAATGTGTCACAAGAGCGCATGGCATGTACATAGATGAGTATGCAGATGGCACTCGGGCAGAGTACAAAGTGAGTGCGAGGGCGATTATGCATAGAGGAAAACCATTAAAACCATACGAGGGCGCGTCGTGGGGGCGGAGAGGCAACCATAAAACTGCATACAACTCGATGCACATACGGGAGCAGCATATCATTAATTATGCATAAGAAAATGTCAAGAAGTGCACATATGTACATACATATTTACATACAAATACGTATGTATGTTTTTGTGGATATGACCAAAACAAAGTCTTAAGCAAATACAATTTGATGTATAAAAGTAGATGCCGGGCAGGAATTTTTCGCTTGCCAAAATTTGGCCAATTTTCGAGATTTTATTGTACAGACGCTGGCCAGACACAAGAGCTATGTTTGTTCTAATTATAGCAGAACAATCGAGAGAAACTCAAAAGATTTGCATTATCTTATATGGACAGTGGAACTGGTTTATAACAAACGTTTTGGCTACTGTAAAAAATGCACAATTGCATATTAATAACATTATAGGTCGAGTTTAAAGTAAATATTGGGCATGTGATGCGTGATGCGGATAGGTCAAAACTTTTTACATGCGAATTCGTATTTATATGGATGGAGGGGTTTTTACTGTAGGGCGCAAGTAGTACATACACACAAACAAAAATTTACGTATAATTGTGCGCAAGTGTGTACATACATATGCATATATCTCTGAGCATGTGCGATGGGCATGGCAACAGGATCAGCATTCCGTGAGTAGCAAAACAACAGAAAGTAATGAAAACCAAAAGCATAAACATAATGGGGGCATCAAATTGACAACAACAACGAGAAGAATAGCAAATGAAGCCAGAGAAAATGCGGAATCAAAACAAAATACGATGTCTTCGTTGTTGTTGTTGTGGCTGTAACTGCTGCTGCTGCTAAGGATGACAGCAAAGTCGTACCTTTCCTTGTAGTAGTCCAAAGTTACCGATTCGGAATCGAATTCTGAATAATCTGGAAGCGACTCGGCATCAAAGGAGCTCATTCCGCTCAAGGTGTAATTGGGTATTACATTCATTTTGCTGTTGTTGTAGATGCCAATGCTGCCCTGTTGTTGTTGTTGCTGCTGTTGTTGTTTAGGTATTTCCGACATTTTGCTATTGTTTATAAGTTCGTTTCGATATCCGCACGCACACACACACAGTCACACGCACATGCACCCACTCAGTTCGGTTGAGAAACCTTAATTGTGACACAGATATGGGAAAAATAATGCACTGGTATTTTCTCTATTCTGTTTTCCCAGCTTTTCACTTTTGTCTGCTGTGAAAATGGCGTTCGTTGTCGATTTTGTCAAGTAAATTTCACTTACGCTATTGCATTGTGGAAAGCGTTTGGCTTTCGTTTTCGTTTTTCACATTTTTAACAAACCATTGCGTGAATATTTTTTACAGTAAAAATAAACAAAATAATAAAAATAATTATATGCAGAGGGGTTGGCAATCACTAAAATGTTAGTGCTTTGTTTGCGGTATTATTTAGCACATCTGTTCGGGGAACTAGGTGGCAGCCTCAAAGCGATTATTTCCAGAGCAACCAATGGTTGCAAAGCATACAACTATCGATTGTGCCATCGATTATTTTGCTGTTGGAATGACACCCCTAGATCGGCGTCGCGTTTGTTGTTTTTTTTGTTTAAGTTCGTTCGGGGAAAAAAACTAAGTTTAAATCCGAGAATTTCAACGAAATCCAGCCAAAAAACATCCCGCAAACTGTAGTGCAGTGGCAAATACCCCTCATGCCTGGTTGCAACGAATTATTACGGCGACAACAATGGCAACAGAGACAGTAACCAACGGCGACAGTTTGAATCTGGTCAATAGCGAAGAAGATGTGATATGTCCCAGCTGCGATGCGAAAATCAAGCGCAGCCAAGTTGCCGATCACTGCCAAGTCGAGGTTGAGCGTTTGCACAGCATGCAACTTCGGTCCACCGATGCATCAACGGTTCCTGCGGCGCCAAACACAAATGCAACTGCCACAGCAACAACACAATCCGCGACAGTTGACGAGGGGGCAGGCAGTCAGAGAAGACCTTGGAGTGTGTTCCAGCGTGTACAGCGAAACCGTCAGGCAAGACAGCGACAGCGTACCCGAAAACGACCGACACCTCCGCCGGCTCCACCTCCACCTCCAGCACCAGCAACAGCAGCTTCAGTTGCCGAAACAAGCAGCACCGGCACCTGTCCCGTATGCAATAAGAACTTCCCGCAGGCCCAGATCCAGGAGCACGCAAATCAGTGTCTTCGTCAGAGTAACGGAGAGCAGCGTCCGTCGAGTGACGAAGATGGCGACAGCGAGGAGTACGAGGAATACGAATGGGCGGGACAAAAGAGAATAAGGGTTTCTACTCTCGTCCAGGGTGGCTATGGAGCGTTAAATCTGGGCCAGACGATCAAATACAATGGCGGCCAGCAGGCCAATGAGGACGAAGACGATGTCAACGTCGATGAGGATGACACACACATATATGGACCGACGCAGTATAGTGAAGCAGACGTGATTCCACTGGCTAATGAGGACGCCGAAGAAGGCGTCACCTCTGAGGCGGAGGTCACCAGCTACGTGCGTCGACTTATATCGTCCAACGATCCAACGCCCATGAATCATTCCACGCCCGACGAGCGGGCGGACGAGGCCGCCAGCTTGGCGCCATCCACATCTCATGCGACGCCGCGTGCGAGTCGATCGTCGCATCAAAATCAACAACAGATTATTGAATCCTTGAAGGCCCGCCTGCGTCTGTACGAGAAGCAGGCGCAGAGCAAGTTCAAGTGTTTGATCTGCATCGATGACTATAAGAATCCCGCCATTTCCGTATCCTGCTGGCATGTTCACTGCGAGCAGTGTTGGCTCCAGACGCTGGGAGCACGCAAACTGTGCCCGCAGTGCAATTCGATTACCACACCGAAGGATCTGCGCAGGATCTATCTTTAAACTTAGATGTAGCCGAAAACTTAGCTTATAGAAAACAAAAAATGATTGAACTAAAATGTCTCTCGCCTCGCTTTCGTTTGTGTTTTCTTTAGTTTAAGTTGACAATCCAAATTATTTATATGCAGAACACATAAAAAGCAGCTATGATTATCATACGTGACATAACAATAAGATTTATATTAATTACAATAAACAACTACGTCATTATTTGCGGTCTTAGATTGCGCTTAAAGGATTTTGAACATGCAATGGTTTAAAATTACAGCCGAGCGCGCGCTACTCGATACTTATCGACACTGGTAGCATCGATTACTTCATAAGTGCGAATGGCACGTCACTCGTTAACACTGCTATCGGTAACACTACCCGATCGTAATCGATTGTCAGCCGATACAATTGTCACTGGCCAAACAGAGTGAAAACTTGAAAAGTTGCTTTTTTTGTCTCCCGTGGACTTTTTTCCAGGGATTACTAATTCGTAATAAAAAACGCGCGGTTTAATGCGTGCCATTCTGTAGGTGGAACGCGGTGTGAAATTCTTTGACGCGCTACAGCAACGACAACGCAACGCTTGCGTTTCTGTGGGGATCGGTCGCCTCCACCTCCGCCGCTGTCACCGCCGCCGCCGCAGTGAAGCTAGCACAGGTCCAGTTTGTACATACATATGTATATAGATGACTATATGTATGTATGTAGATATTGCAAGTTGCATACGTTAGTCGCGTTGCGCGTGGATTATGTCATTTATTTATATATAAATAAAAAGCATAAAAGTTGACAATATGAAAACAAATGCCCGCTAAATGTTGCACCAAAGAAAGAAGTAAGAAAAATCAAAACACACGTAAAAATGTAGACTGTGTGTGCGCGAGTGTGTTGTGTGTGCGTGCGTGTGCCTGTGGATGTTTAGTATTAAATATATACATAGTTTTAGCGCTATACATACATGTATATATATTCTATATGCGATGCTCCGTGCCGCACACCGTGTAGAGTCCACATAGAATCGTGTCTCCCAAGTTACAACCATAACAAATGGCCACATTTAATGCAACAAGCAACAACAGCAACAACACGGATGTTTTGAGTTCCTCGGTCGCCGCCGCTGCTGCTGCGGCGACATTTCTGGTGCCCTCCACAACAACAACAGCAACAGCTGCTGGTGGATTGGGAATGGGAGTAGGAGGCGGAGTGGCTCACCATCCGCTGCAACTGGAACAATTTGGTGCGCAATATATGAGTGCCGCTGCTGCTGCTCCGCTTCCGCTACCCCTGCCGCTGCCCCTGCACCATCAGCAGACCAATTCCTCCTCGTACACCTTTGTACAGATTAAGCGCGAGCCATGTCAGGTATCTGAGATTAGCTCCAATAATTGCCATCAGCCCCAGCAGCAGCAGCAGCAACACCATCAGCAGCAGCCGCAGCAACAAAACCACCACCAACACCATCAGCAGCACCATCACCTGCAAACGGCTTCCACATCCCTGGGCCTTGGCAGTGTCACCTCGTCGTCCGTCACAGCATCAGCCACCTCGAAAACCATGTCCGCCTCCACACTCACCACGCTGGTGAAAATCGAAGCCTCTTCGCCCAAGGTGTCCGACCTGGAGAAGTCAAATTCCAGCACAAGTAGGTTCCTCCTCGCTTAATTTGCTCCAGCAGACTCATTGAATTATCATGGTAATCAACAGGCAACTCGGTGCCCATTGGCATTGCCGTGGCGCGGAAACGTCCGCAGGAAGTCAGCAGCGCTGCCCTGAACAGTGGGACAAGTCTGCCACTGCAGCAGCCAATCAACAAGGACATGAATTGCTTCGGCATACGCGTAGCCGACTTGGGTAAGTTCTCGAATTCCCAAAACTGAATAAGTTTTCATATCGTATTGTATAATGTGGCATCTTTGTGCTCTATCTTGAATGAGTCATGCGGGGAGTTTTGAAATTAGGAATAGCACGATATCAAGCATAGTACATATAGACTAACATAGACACAGCTGACTCATTCCGTAAACATTGCAGAGTAACAAGAGCGCGTGGCTATCATGCACGAGTGACTACTGTGGCCGCAGTAATTGCGAATCTCTTGAAATTGCTTTCGGAAATAAATAAATTATAATCTTGTTAATGGATGGATTTTAGCACTTATAACAATTTCTTCGGGTACCCTGTAGCGAGAGGAACAACCCTTAGCGGGCAGCTGATCTCTTAGTTTTGTTTAGAAAATAAAAATGAAGATGAGATTCAAGTTAGAGATAGAGAGAGAGAGAGAGAGAGAGATAGCTCTTTCTGACATATAATTGAATTTGATTGCGGAGATTTGAGTCTTCCTAATGTACGCTTGACTTGTCCGCCTGCCGATCCCATGGGGCGTCGTCAGGGGCATAATTACACCCATTCCCGTTCCTGTTCCCAATCCCTTGCCTGCTTGGACGTGGAGCGTGTGACTTGCTGCCACTGGCGAGGCACTAATAGGATTTCAGTAAACATTAAAAATTCCATCAGAGAGCAGAGGGGGTGTCTTTTGTGCACCAGTCAGCTAGTCACCCCCCGCCAGGAAGCGCAGCAGCTCAGAGGGCAGAAATCATGTGAAATATGAACGCGGGTGCGTCTGTCCGTGTTGTGACAGCCCTGTGACTTGTGCCTCCTGCGGGTGTTTTATTTTTTTTTTATATATATATTTCAAGAAGTTTAGAAAGTAAAAAACACCACTCTACCGGATGCAGAGGGTATCCATTGCGTCGTCACTTTGCGAGCCGGTAAAGGTGAAGTGCGTAGATTCATAGACGGATTACTCATAGGTTTGATTTATGTCTTGTTAGATTGTGTTGTGGGTGGTTGTTCGTTTCCTTGGGTCCTTGCGCGCCCGTCGACTTGTTGTGCTCGCAGGGAGTGACACGCCACGAGGCTGAGGGTAGTAGCATGCTCACTAGAGATGCGCGCCTGCCGAGATGCGTCACGACGCAGTCTGTGCGTCCCCCATGCTCAAACTATTTGCATAGTTTCTTGTGCTCGTGACACGAGCAGCACGTGCCCAGGCCACCACTAGCAATGTGCGTAAGGGATGCTCCTGCGGCAGCAGCAGCTCGAGACGTGTAAGTGGTTTGGGTTTGTGACCATATGGTAAAGTCGCCCTCGCCGGCTGTGCGGATTCTATTTATACATGTTCGATACGCTGCCATAGTTGTCCCAAAAAAAAAAGAAATACTCACTAATTGCGCATCCACGCATCCTATGGCACGATTGCCTTCTGCGCTCTGCATTCGTCCAAGTCGCTGTCAATCTGAGGTCCTTAATAGGCTCTTAATGTAATGCAATTAGTGTGTCGTGCATGCTTTAATCGAGTTTCTGTTAAATTATCCTGCCACAAGCTAAGGGTAGGTTCAGCGGGTGGGCGGGCGCGTGGGTGGTTGCCTGGCTGAACGGATGGATGGATGGATGGGTCGGCTGGTTGTGTTGATTATCTGGAGGTAGGAGGTAGGTAGCCAGGCGGGAGTGGGAAGGTCGCCAAATGCATAGTTCAAGGACATTGCAATATTTTACGTATACACACACACTGCTCTCTCCCACACACACACACACGCACACAGACAGAAAGAGAGAGAGAGAGAGAGACACGAGCTGTGCAGCTGCAGCTGCCACAAAACAAAAAGTTTATTTAATAATTGAGCGCAGAGTTGAAAAGTTGACAAGCTGCGGCGGAGTTGCAAGTGATGACTCGTTTCACACACATACACACACACACACTCACATTACAATTTACAATACTATATTGAAAGTAATCTTTCTTCTAGACACTTAACCAAATGTTTTTCTCCCGCGCTTTTCTCTGCAGGCGCCACCAGTTGCGGCAATCTGTACTTCACGGGCAACGGCGACCTGATGACCACCGGTACCGCCACCGCAGAGGAGCTGACTCTGAGCGCCGCCGGTGTCAATCGTGCCCCATCGACCTTCTGGCCGTATCCAAGTGAGTTCGCGTCTTCGTTCGAGTGCATCCCGTGTGCGCGTCCGTGCATGTGTCGTCATTTTAGTTATGCTCCCTGCTGGACTGATCTTCTCCCCCCGTCCTGCACCCACATGCTCTTGCTCTTCGTTTGTCCATTGGTTTATTTATTTATTTATTCGTTTTGTCTCTTCTGTTGCGTTTCGTAGATGCATTGCCCATTGAATCAGTGATTTCCATGTCGCCCGCCACGATGGGCTTGCAATACTCACGCGAAGCCAGTCGCGGCCAGGTGGTGCTGCTGCCGGCTACTCCAGCAGCGCTTGGTAAGTCTATCTTTCTCTCTCTCTCTCTCTATCACTCGCTCTCTCTCTCGCTCTCTCTTTCTATCTCTATCTGTACATTATCTGTGTAACTTGCGCCGCATTTTCACCATTTCTCATGGAGCACCCAAGGCTGCAAATGCTCCAGTTTACAGAGTAGTCTGGAACACGGGTGCACCTGCAGCCTTGGGTAATCCTTGGGATATACCATATATAGTACTAATGCTTGTATCACGCGACTCGATCGTATCGTAGGTTAACTTGATTTCGAAAACAAAACTAATTCATGCTTTTATAACTCCGCTTTTCTTCCCACCTCCGCCTCCGTCTCCGCCCGCCCAAAAACAATCCACAACTCCAAATACCAAACAAAATACCAAAACCGAAACAAACTCGACTATGCACAGCAGGCATATCAAATTTTCCCCTCTTAACGCCCACAGATCCGTTCCAGCAGGCGGCGGCTGCCTTTGTGTGGCCCTCGGCCTACATACCGCAGGCGACGGCCGGCGGCGGACCGTCTGCGGCAGCTGCAGCCGCTGCACTGCAGCAGCCCTCGCCGAACTTTATTTTCCCCTCGATGGGCGCACATTCAACGTTGGGTGCCACGCCCTCGTATGCCTCGCTGCAGCTGTACCTGGCTGCGGCGGCCACCGCCAGCTCGGGCAGCGCAACGCTGTGCCAGCACAGCAATCAGCAGACGACTACGACTAATTCCACCATCAATCTAAGTGGTGGCACCGCTGGCGCCGCCGGAGTCGGTGTCACGAGCAGCAGTAGCAGTTGCCTCAGCTCCAGCAGCAGCAGCTCGCGCTTTCTTAGCCTGGCAGCACAGCCGCCAGCCGTGACGCCCAAGCCGTTGCCCATGAACTCGTTGCTGTTGCCACCGACGGCTTTGAAGCTAGAGGATTACTCTGTGGCACAGCAGCTGCCGCTGCCCCTGCCGCTGCCGTTGCCTCTGCCTCTGCCACTGCCATTGCCGGAGGCGTCGCGCGGCGACAACGAGCAGCAGGCACTCAATCTAATGCGTCTGCCCACGCCACCCACCTCGGCTACCATGGAGCCGATGACGACGCCACTGGGTCAGCAGGTGCCACATCAAATACTCTTCCAGACGGCGCCCAGCACGCCCACGCCGTCGCTGTTGAACCTATCCATGCACGGAGCAGCCACTGGCGCTGGAGTGGCGGCCGACACGGTTGCAGCCTGTGACGAGGCGGCACTCAACTTTAAGTTGCACGCACCGCTTACGCCGCAGACGCCGCCACGTCTTGGGGGTGCGACGCTGCTGCCCCAGATGCAGGACGTGAACATACAGACAGATACGCCCGTCTGCAGCGAGGATGAGAGCTCCTCGTGTGCGCTGAAAGCGATGCAGGAGCAACAGGAACCACAGCTGCCGCTGGAGCTGACCAAGCCCAGTGAAGCGAACCAACCAAACGAGTGCCATACCCAGACGAGTCCCAGTGCCAGCAGCGAGCCCAACGAAGCGCTGCTTCCGCAGCAGCAGCAGACGGCGCCGGAGGATCTGACCGGGCTGGTGTTGCTCTCGAACATAAGCACCAACAGCACACCGCTGTTGCGCGTCAAACAGGAACCGGTGGAGCCAGTAGTACCTGTACCGCAGCCGGAAATGTTGCCGGAGCCAATGCCGCTGCCAGTTCCACTGCCGCCAATGCTGGAGGTAGAGCGCACACAGTCGGAGCCGCTGGGCGGCCTGAAACTGCTCTGCGCCCTGGCCGAGCAGCGCATACAGGAAGAGGTGGTGCAGGGCAGCAGTCTGTTTGCCACGCCCACGTCGCGTACACCATCCCCACCGCTGGCAACGTCGACTACACCCCCACCCAATCCCGACAGTGTTGTATCCTCGGTCTTCTGTGCGCCGTCGTCTCCCACGTTTCCCTCCATGCAGGGCATTGAGCTGCCCAGCACGTCGTGCGCAGCAGGCGCTGTCGTCGGCGGCGAGCTGACGCCAGTGAAGCGCAAGAAGCACAAACATTCCAAGTCCAATGCGGTCTCCGGCGAGAGTCGCAGCAAGTCGGCGCGCTGCAGCAAGAAGAGCAAGAAGAAGCGGCGGCACAGCAGCAGCCGGCAACAGCAGCAACTGCAACAGGAGCCACAGCTGCTGGCCAGGGATGAGGCAGATCTGCAGGACGAGGAGCTGAAGTCGGAGCTGCACAGTGCTCTGCACGCCATGAATCCCAGTTACGCGCAGCGTTTCGGCCAGGAGGTGTTCAGCATAATGGACAACAGCATGCGGATGCGACTGGCGGACATAACTCGCCAGTATCGCAAAAAGAAACGAAAGCTCGACGAGATTTCCAAGCATAAAAAAAAGAAGAAGTGCTCCAAGCAGCTACAGCTACAGCTACAGCAACAACAGCTCCAGCAGCAGCTCCAGCTACATCCGGTGCTGCCTCTGCAGCAGGCAACTATACTGCAGCCACAGCTGACGCTCAGCTCGACATTGTCCAGTGTGCTGAGGTAAGTTGATGTAATCTCATGCTGGCTTCCTATGCTCATCCTTCTTTTCGATACACTTCTGTTGCAGCACCTCATCGCCGCTACGAGACTGCAAGGTCCACAAGTTTGCCAGCGGGAATCTGCAGGTGTCTAGTTTCCTGCGGTTTCCAGAGAAGACACACTCGTTTCCTCCACCGCCTCCGCTGCTGCAGCAGCAGCCACAGCCAGAGCTCAGTACCTTGTCGTGCAGCAACTCGCCGAGCACCACCACGTCTTCGTTTATGCGTCTGGAGCCGAGTGCTCTAGACGCGGCGGTCGCAGCAGCTCCAATTACCTCCTCCAGTTCTTCCAGCTCTTCGCACAAGCACACGCACGCGACTAGCGCAAAGTCGGCTGCTCGCAAGGAACGCAAGTTGAAAGCAAGTGCCGCCGAGGCACAGCAGGCCACCGAGGCGAAGCGACGTCTCAGCGCTGCCGATGCAGAATTGCAGCTGACCAGCGAGCATTTGTACCGGGACGAGACGCGCGTGCTGACCGACATGGGCGGTTTGTTCTACGCGGGCGTCATGAAGCCACTGCGTCCTCCCGACGTCTATGCCATTACGCTGGACGGGGAGCGTGGCAACAAGTCGCATGTAATGTCGCGCGAGGATATACTCAAGGATACGGTACGTATACTCAAGGATACGGTACTCAGCCTGCATAATCACTGATTCCATCGCTTACACAGATACTCGAGGTGTCGCCCAAGAGCGTGGACAATGTGCCGGTTGGCACGCGTTTATGTGCCTACTGGAGCCAACAGTATCGATGCCTCTATCCCGGTCGGGCAATCGAATCGGAGCCAGCAGCTGAGGGTGCCTCGATTCCAATGCCATCCACCCCGCAGGACTTTGTTAGCGTCGAGTTCGACGACGGCGACAGCGGCAGGATCCGCTTGAAGAACATTCGCCTGCTGCGCAGCAATTACCCCATTGCAGGTGTGTGTGTGCAGGACAATACTCCCAGTCAGCCGAATCCACGTGTTTACATTTATTTCGGGGGATGAAACTGCAAGTTGTATGCCAGGCACGTCAGGCGGAACTAGCGCGTATTGCGAATTGCCTTCCGGAGTCTGAGCGTGCGAGGATTGTGGTTTTATTCCCAAGTTTTTGTCCCGTGTTGCGAATTCTTGGTTCTCATTATTTACTTATGCTGTGTGTTCTTGTTTTTGTTTCGTTTTCCTTGCCCCGTTCCCGTTTCCGTTTGCGTTCTGGTTCCGGTTTCGACCACGACAACGTCCCGTCACGGTGCAGAGTACAACGATAATCCCCTTTACTCAGTAGGCAAGCAGAAGCGTGGCGCAATGCGCAGTGGCGAGAGTGGTGCAGGTTGCCAGCAGGAGCAGGCTGGCGCATCCGGAGGAGATGAAAGCGTGCAGAACCACCATGGATTCAGCATGAACAGCGACAACACAACCTCACTGGCGGCCACCATGGAGCTCTTTACGCAACGTAGCGAAAAGAAGCGTCTCAAGAAAAGCCTCAAGAAGCTGACAAAGGCTCAAAACGGCGGCGGTGGCCAGTCAACTGAGTCGAATGGCTTCCAGACGGACAGTGCCGAGCCGACAGCAGCAGGAGAGTCCGCCGGCCTGGACGATGGCAGTCGCAAGCATCACAAGCACAAGAAACGTAAGAAGCACAAGAAGCATCATCGCAAGAATGACAACGAAGAGGCTGAGTCGGTGCAGGATGGGCAGCTATTGGCAGCAGTAGCAGCGGCACCAGTAGAGGAACTACTGCCAGCTGCAACGACGGCACAACGTGTCAAGGTAGAGGTTAAAGTGAAGGCAGAGCAACTGGATATGGAGGAGGAGACGACCTCGAATATTATGTCCGAGGTATCTGATGAGGTGAGACAGAATCTTTGAGTAATCTCCATTCACTTCTTAACCCGATTCTACTTAATTTATTTCGTGCAGGCCAAGGGCGACGATCTGGTGGAGCACAACAACTCCAAGGGAAGCAGCAAAATAGCAGCATTTCTGCCAGAGCGGCAGCTGTGGGGTTGGTTTGGCACTGCCTACCGCAAGGCTGGCGTCAAGGGGCGTGCCAGAAAGCAATTTTATAAAACAATCAAAAGGGGCAAGGAGACTATAACGGTGGGTTCAGTTGGGTGGCTTTAACAACAATGCAAACCATATCTATATAATCTTTCTTCTCTCAGGTCGGGGACTGTGCAGTATTTCTATCGACGGGCAGACCGGATCGTCCCTACATCGGGCGCATTGAGTCCATGTGGGAGACTACCGCTGGCAATAGGGTGGTGCGTGTGGCGTGGTTCTATCATCCGGAGGAGACCACGGGCTGTCCGAGCCTAAAGTATCCGGTAAGAGAGAAATGGGAAATCAGTTCGGTTCAAATGCAAATACTAACGTGATGATCGTTCTCTTCAGGGTGCTCTCTTCGAATCGCCACACGAGGATGAGAACGACGTGCAGACTATTTCGCATCGCTGTGAGGTGCTGCAGTTTGTCAGCTACGTGGACAAGTTCGGCACCGACTCGAAGCAATATCAAACCATATACGATAACAATGATACATATTACTTAGCCGGGCACTATAACCCAAGGTTGCAAGTGCTGAAACTACAAGACGATATTCCAACTCTAGAAGAGCTGCAGGATACAACTACTACCACAACCACAACTACAACTACTACTACAGAGGGTTAAGCGAAGCGAAGCGAGAATAGGCTTAGGCATAGACATAGCAGAAGTGCATACAGAAATCTATATATAAATCTTTAAATATATATATATGTATACAATATATACGTTATACATACATTTTACACTACAAGAGACCGAAACAGATGAAGCATATATATATATACTATATGTATACACATATTATTTCTATATTTTAAAACGAGTAATGTAACTTAAAGAAAAACTGAAAAATGTAACAAAAAAAAGAGAAGTGAGATAATTGAGAGAGAATTAGAGAGAAAGGAACTAAGCGACAGCCACTAAACTAGGGTGTAGTAACAAAACAAAAAGCGCAAGCAATTTTAACTGTAATTTGTAAAATATAGAATGCGCGAAATGATGATGAAATGATGAGATAAGTCGAAAAGTTCGTAAAATCTTCAGCAAACTGTTTAAGAGTAAAACTAAAACGTGGGCTCCTTAATTTTGTACAACACACACAACCCACAACACTACACACTATCCCCAATCCACAGATCACAGACAGATATAGATACACTCAGATACATAGTTATACCATATGTTTCAGATGAAATTTAAATGATGTTTTAAAGATTTTAAGCAGGAAACATGCAGCAACTACTACTATAAATGTAACAATTCAATGTGATAGCAAAACAAAACCAGATGATAAAGTGGACGATGCAGATAACGATGATGATCAAGATGATTACGATTACGATTACGATTACGAATACAATTACGATGATATTGATAATGATAATGATAATGATGTTGATGTTGACGTTAACGTTGATGTGTGTAAATGAGAGATGAGTGTAAGCATAGTTCATAGCGAGAACGACAAACAAACAAGCAGAAGAATGTGTTGAATATTTACAGCTCGTTTATTCAAGTAAAACAACAACAGCAGCAACAAGAAAATATATGAAAATCAAACCTATCTATAACCACTCGTACATATATCAATAAACTTGCCGTGATTATTGTATTTGCACCATGAGTTCGTCAGTTGGCTAATTGTTTTGTAATCTGGGAAGGAGATGAAAGTAATTCCTATTAAATTGCAGATATTACCACAGAATTAGTAAACTAAGAAATATTAATTTGTTTTGCACATATTGTAAATATGATGATTAACCGCAAACATAGCAAAACCCTAAGTTACCACTTATGGCCTTTTAAAAGTGATTTTGTAGGCTGCGGCCATGTACCCTGTCTCAGTTGCGTAGGGTGCACTGCCAACTGTCTGTCAGCCTGTCTACCAATGCTTTTCGGTGTCCAAGCGTGGCAGGTTAGGCAACTGGGGCAGCGTTTGACATGCGTGCGTTGCCAGGTGATGCGACCTCCTCGTGTCCTGCCATCGATCCAACAGTCGCAATAAATTTGCATTCGATAAGACACGAAACCGAAGCCAAACTCAGGAAGAGCGACGAATGCGTGCGTGGAAGACACAATAATTAAAAAGCGATTTATTGAGGGGCAGGTGATTGGCTAAGGTGCGCTCAGGGCGGTGTGGTGAGGTGCTGCGGGGAGCGGGCCGCCGTCGCGACGGGGCGAATCCGAAAAAATGAGCACGACCCCGAAATGGTACTGCCGCAACAAATCGCAGCCAATGCACACGTTCGCGGAAATCGGGAATCTGGGCCTGGAGCTGCGACGCATTACCAAGCGGATTGTGATCGATGTCAACTCGGCCATATTCAGTGAGCATGTGAGTATGGTTTCGATGGGAAGGAATGGGGATTAGACTCCTACTACAATATAGACCTTCCCCCAAAGGATACCATTTTGGAGGAGTGCGAGCGTGTGGTGGAGCTCTACTGGAACCTGAAGGACGAGACCAAGAACGCGGACTTCCAGTCGCTGTCGAAGAAGATCAAGCGCAGTCCGTACAATGCGCTGCTCATGCGCAAGTTCAACCTGATCATGGAGCTGAACGACAGACGCTTCTGTCAGCTCACCTTCGTGCTCAAGCGTACAGTGGGTGCCTGCACTTAGCGTACAGTGGGTCAATTTATGTCTCTTTTATCTTGCTTGTAGCTGAGCCTGCTGCTGCGCAAGGCCATGCAGTCGGAGATGTGGCTCAACTGGGCACTGCATATCACGCAGCTGTACAACAGATGCCGCAACGTGCACTCTGCGCGGGATCAGCAGCAGAGTCAGCTCGTGCATCAGCAGCAGGATGGGCAGCCAGAGGCACAGGTGGACGGAGACGGAGAACCCAAGCTGAGTGGCAAGTGCAAGGAGGAGATGCACGCCAATGTCTGCAGCAATATGTATCCCGCGCTGCTGATGTCCCTGAAGAACATTGACTTTGGCTTTGTGCTGCAGGTACGTTTCGTGCGCATTCAGATCTCTCCGGGATTACATTACGCGCCCTTGCAGTATGTCGCACAGACACGCATGGAGCAGAACGCCTTGGACCTGGTCTTTGGTCTGTTCAACATGGGCGAGCAGGATGCCTGGCGAGAACATCAGCAGCAGCAGCACAACGCGGAGTCCACCTCCTCCAGCCTGGAGATTCTGCGCACGCTCAACATATCCTTCGCTGCCGGTGACTATCATCCTGCACCAGCTGCATACTGTGATTCTGCGCAGGATTTCGGCGCAGATGTGACTAAGGATCATCAGAGCCTGCGCTCCAAGCACACCGAGAGCTTCCTGCAGAAGGAGCGCATCTTCCTGGCGCAGCTAATCTCAAAGGCCACAGAAATCTGTCCGACCATCTTTGGTGAGCATGGGCATCGCAACTATCTATACCTTTCTCCCTGCCTCGCTTCCCCAATCCTCCACAGATGGCCGCAAGTCGGGCGAGGTGGACATTAACGCGTACATTGTGCGTGGATTGCGCCTGCTCTGGTCCTACGTGGGCATCATACTGGACCACATACTGCTCTGGTGGATAGACACTCCTATGTCCTGCTACAATCTTACCCACATCGATTCCATACGCTGCTGGCTCTTCCATCAGAGTGTGAATGGTGAGAGAGACCTCCCAACTGTCGCTTCCTCCTCCTGCTAACCTTTCTATCTGACAGACATACCCGAACCGGTTTACTCCACGCTGCGCGGCATTGGGGAGATCCTCACCGGCTTCGTGTGCAACAACATTTGGGATCAGCTCTTCCGACTGACTCTGGTCACCTCCAAGAATCCCGCACGACTGGTGCAGCACGTGGTCGAGCAGTATCGCGTCTGCCCCAAGAACGTAAGTTGGAACACAGCTTTTGAGTGGAATCTCAGCTCCGTTTCCTTTCAATTTCGACAGGAGCACGGCACCCCGACGGGCACCGTTTGGATCAGCATCTTCTCGAACCTGGTCAACCTGAGCAATCAGTACTTTGCCAACACGGATGTGCACAACAACTCCAGCCTGCTCCCCGTCGCCGAGCAGATACCCATACTCCACAGACTGGGTGAGAGCATTCCCGTGGGCAAAACCCCCTTCGATCCCTACTCATATCACATCCCGCAGATCACTCGGTGCACTCGATGCGCCTGTGGGTCACCGAGCAGGCGAAGCTGCTGTGCTGCGAGTGGAAAATGGACCGCTTCTTTCAGATACTGGAGCACGATGTCAAGCTCTGCCTGAATGTCTTCACTACCTTCAAACTGCCCAAACTCACTGCCGACCTGAGTGACATCCTGATGCTTGTGTGCGTCGCATTGCGCACCAAGCTCATCACCGAGGTCACCAACAACATAGATCTGCTCAAGGTGAGTGTAGTCCTCGCCAGCCAGCTCATGCTACTTCCCTTCTCCACATCTCTCTTGCAGAAAACAACCGACGAATGTGTTCAGATATTGTCGTCGGTCTGCCGCATCCTCAGCCTGGCGAACTTCACGCTCTGCTTTCCCGCTGCGAGTCACTGGCAGCGTAGCGTGTACGACGAGGAGGAGAAGAGTCTCTACGTGGGCTACGTGCTGGATCAGATCTTTCTGCCCACGATACGTGCCACCCAGGACATAGTCATACTCAAACTGATCCTCAACCTGATCTGTGAGGCTTGGCTCGACTTCATCTACCAGAAGCGGATCCGCTTTAGCGTCAACGGCGCACTGCGTCTGCTCAACGACTTCGACGACGTGCGCGTCTGGATACTTGCCTGCCCGTTGCTCGACGAGCAGCAGCTGGAGAAGCTTAGCAACCACGAGGTGCTGCGCATGTGCAAGGGCGTGGGCAAGATACTGCTGCGCAAGCCCGAGGATGTCATATCCATTACACAGTCGCCCAAGTTCGACAAGAAGTCGGGTAAGCTCGAGAGGAATGGCACATCTCCTCCAGCTTCTACTCTCTCTCTCTCTCTCCCTTGCAGAGGACGGTAACGCGCAGGATACACAGCTGCCATCAGAGATGTTTGTCTCCAATCAGAAGCATTGGCTACAGCTGCGCGCCGGCGGTGCTGGCAGCGGTTTCCCCCTGCTGCGTCTCTGCTGCGGCGACGCCATCTGATCTGAGGAGCGGGGCGAGCGGAGTGGGCGCAGAGCGGAAAGCGTGGGCGTTAATAAAGAATAGAAATGTTTATTGCGTCGCGAAAATGCTTTACAAAGTGAAAGATCTACATCGTGTGTATCCTAGATTACTCGTACGTTCCTTATGGTTATTATGATTCCCCCTGCCCGTTTCGCGCACCCGCTCGGTGCGCTTAGGCGGGCACCTTGCGGCTGATGGTCTTTATCAGCTCGTCGACGCGCTCGCTCTTGCCGGCAAACTGTTTTGGATGCGGTCCAATCATCTGAATGATCATCGCGACGTCGGGCGAGACCTGCGAGAGAGACAAAAAACCAGACGAGAAATGACACGAGTTGACAGCTGTCAATGGATGACGGCACATGGAATGGTTAAGTAGGTCAAATACCTCGAGGAAGCGTGCCAAGGCCTTCAGTGTGCGGAAGATCTGGTCCTCATTGGGGCTGCTCTGGAAGAATTGCAGAATGGCCATGGCCAGCTCGACGGCTACGTCATCGAATACCTGGCAAAGCAGAGAGAGGGAGAGAGAGAGAATCAGCAGTGGCCACGAGGGTTGGCTCTGTCCTGCACCTACCACAGTCTTCACTTCCTTGATCGCAATGTTGTAGAGGATCATAGAGCCAATGTTCTTCAGCTGCGGGCAATTCGAGAGGATGCAGTGCACGGCCAGCTTGGTGGTGACGCGTATGTTCGAGATGGTCTGCCCGTTGTATTCCCACTCCGAAATGTACAGCAGCCACTCGGAGGGGCCGACGTTCTCGAACAGGTTGCAGGTCTGCGGGGGAGCAAGAGATCAGTCTAAGAGATCGGTAAACTCTAAGAGATCAGTAAACTCACGAACATGGCCCACGCCTGCTGCTCCTCGGGCGTGTGCTTATCGATGTCCTGTGCAAAGTTCATCAGCGTGTGATCCCTGCGATCCTGATGCAGTATGATGATCACGTCGTCCTTGAGCGCCGCATAGGCGAGCGTGCGTATCATATGTATCCGCGTGTCCGGCGAGAAGGCCTGCACGTCGCGCAGCACGCGCTGCACAAACACCAGAAAGTTGTCGCCCAGCGCCCACGAGCCGTCGTCCTCGATCAGATACTGATGCAGCTCCTCCATGGCCACCTCCTCCTCCTTGTAGATCTTGCCGTCGAGCAGCTTGACCAGGCACTCCAGTTCAGTCTTAATCTGCGAAAGGCAGCTAGATAATACAGACTGATTCTGCAATGATTCGGATTCGCCGATCTTACGTTGATGTCTTTGCAGACGAGCGCCGGCTCGCGCGGCACCTCCTTCTCCTCGGTGGACCTGGAGCGCTCCTTGCCGTTCTGCGGCTGCTGCTGCTGGGCTGTGGGCTCTGACATATTCGGTCTAAAAATAGCGGGGTGAGAGAAGCAGCAAGGCATGAAATGAAATCAACTTTCATATTTATAGACAGAAGACGCGAAACAAAGTGGCGACTGCAACGGCAAACGTCATACGACGGGTTAGCTCCATCCTGACTGTGCTTGAGATACCCTGTTTGGATGGCAACATATGAGAGTCATCTTAGATCTACAGCTGCTTGGTTAAGCTTGCATGCAGGCAGAGATCTTAGCCATAAATAAGGCTGAAGTTCCAGATTACTTCAGATCTGGTATGCCAATCTCAGTTTGACAGAAAGAAACAACGTTGGAATTACAGCAATTCTCGCAGGGTATTCCACAGTCGTAGCCTCTCCGCATGTTCCCTCTCATTTAATTGTTATCAAATTATTTTTAATGATTCGCTTTAATGCTGCAATTACGCAGACTCGCGCCGAAATGTTTATAGAACCGTATATATTATTTTGGCAACAACAAAAGCACACGCGATGGCGATCGGCAAAGGGTGAGTGGGAGGGGGAGGGGAAGGCGGGTAAGGACTGGAAAGGTGTCAGGCGGGCGGGCAGCCTGCGCGACCGTTGACAACTGAAAATAGCCGAGGTATTTATAGTGTTCGAAAAGAAAGAAAAAGTGAGAGGCTGCAGAAGAATCTACAAGATGTGCAGTAGCAGACAGGTACAACTGTATCTTATTGCTTCTGGCTGCCATATGTCTGTGTGCTATATGTAACTGAACTCTTTCCGGTCGACGTTTATTAATTAAATTGTATAATTTATAGAATTCTTAATTACTCACGGTCTATTTCGGGCGAAGTGAGCCAAAAATTCCGACAGTACGATAATAATAAAGATCGTATATGGTATCTGGCGTGCCGCAGATATTTTCTTCGGATTCTCCTGTTCTGTTTATACAATTATTGCAGCAATTGTTTATCTGGAGCCGTTGTAATTTTAATTTTCAATTTTCTTTTTAGGGGCTCTTTTCTTTTTGTAAAAATTCCGATCGGCAGCCGTCTGCGTTGCGTATCCACCGAGTATCGTTTCGAAATTGCCCGTTGTTTTGGCCGAAAATTCCTGTGGCAGCGACGAGGAAAATCGAAATCTGTCGGAAAATGCACAGTCAGAAGTCGGCGATAATATCGCCCGAAACGTGTATATACATATGTATCTCTGGCCGCGAGTGGGTTTTCGTGTCGGGTCTTTAAAAATAGACGCATCTCTCACGGCTCTCGCGAGCGTCGTGCTGCCATTGCAGCTACACTGCGCGAAAAGGGCGCTACACTCTGCCGCAGCTGCTGCCTTTAATTTGCAGCATTTCGTTTGTGCGTCAAGTCAAACGGCAAATGGCGTCCGGCGGGGGGCGGCGGTGGGCGCTGCTGGTCACTGGGTAAGGTCGGGACAAAAACACAAAAGGCTATTAAGTGGCCACCAAAATACATTCGCTGCGCAGCGTGGGGTCCTGTCAATTCCTGAAAGGAACAAGTCTCACATTGCGTAGCCGACACGTTGACCGAGGACCGCGTATTCGCACTGCTTTCAATCGTTAACCAGGCGCGAAACACTGCAGTTCGCGAGCGGACCATCCCAGCTTAATCTCAATCTCTGCAAGAAGTCTGAAGTCTGAACATGAGAACCACGCTGGATATCTGCCTGCACCTGCTGGCGCTTCTCTTCTGCATCTGCTGCGCCCACGCCATGCTGGAGACAGAGAACAACGAAATGAATGTGAGTAGAGTGCAGTGTGAATACTCATTTCATTCGAATTGCATTCACTTTTCCAATATGGACAAGCAATACATGTCGCAAATGCTTGGAGAGCTTTTTCAAGTACAGAGACGCATGTAGTGCAAAAGATTTTAAACCTATTCAGCTATTTCGAGACTCCATTGTACCTAGAGCAGGAATCTCCCCTAATTAACTTCCCCACTCTCCTCCCTGCAGCACAAGCTGAGCGGCGTCATACAGTGGAAATACGAGAAGCGACCCTTCTGCAATGCATTCACAGGTAATTTACAGGGTATACAACACCTTCTACTTTATAGCTTGGAATATTTTTCATACTGCCACAGGCTGTGGACGCAAGCGCACCTCGTATCCCTCGTACCCGCCATTCTCTCTCATCAAACGCAACGAAATCGAGGAGAAGCCCTACAACAACGAGTATCTGTCCGAAGGCCTAAGCGATCTGATCGACATCAATGCGGAACCGGCTGTCGAGAATGTGCAGAAACAGATCATGTCCCAGGCGAAGATCTTCGAGGCCATCAAGGAAGCCAGCAAGGAGATCTTCCGGCAGAAGAACAAGCAGAAGATGCTCGAGAACGAGCAACAACTGCAGCAACAGCAACAGCAGCTGGAGCAACGCATCGATAACTAGACGATCCCGACATAACGAATACCTGATGAAGTTGAACCCTGCAGCGAATCCTTACCCGTTGAAGCACAACCAAGCATGTCTGTTCCTGTAAATATGTAACTACGATTCCGAAACTATCCTTATCTATTAAAGTACTCACTCGGCTGAGTACAACAACTGCGAGCATTGAATAAAAGTGTTGACTCTATTCGTAACTGTTAATTGGGGATAGTTTAATGCGAGGCGCTCTTATCAGCTGCCTACTGATAAGTGGTAAGGTACAGTATCATTTCTTATTCATTATTATGGTCAAAAAGGGTAACTAACTAAGTGCGAAAGTTAGTTAGAAGAGTGTTGTGTAGAAGATAGTGGGATACCCTGTTAAGAATATGCTAGAGTGTTTAGTGCAGTCAAACATGTTGCCTGGCACTATTTCGCTGCGAGGCGGTGTACTGCAACACGTCTCGTCACGAAATGGCCACCAGGCACCCAGAAATAGCAACAGCAAGTGAGATGCAGCTCCAAAAAGGCTTCATTAGTGCTTAAACAGGGCTAAAAACCAATGTCGATCAGGTAAAAGAATAGCAGCAGCTGGACACAGCAGGAGAACGTGACCATCACGTGCTGACCAACTACCAATCACGCTCCAAGCATCGATAGAATCGAGCAAATTTGTCCCCAGACAGCAGAAAGTATCAGGCGAACAGAAACCTGCAGTAGGTTGCTGTATTAGCGTGCGAGCACGTGGCGCATGGAAACTTCAAAGAGATCCACGATTAAATTATGATTGGCGGAGCTGCAAGCCAATTAGATCGTAGAAGCACCCATCAAAATAATAAATGTAAAACCTCCTCACCACGTGCTCACCTACTAGAAAAAAACCTACTGCTAGTTTCTGTTCGCCTGGTACTTTTTGCTGTCAGTGGACCAAGTTGCTCGATTTGAGCGGTGCTTGGAGGAGGGTCCGCTCCTGGAACACCACTCTCTGGGGCCTTTTACCATGTGCTCACCGTAGAAAGTATTAGGCGAGCAGAAATCAGCAGCAGGCCGCAGTTCTAGTAGGTGAGTGCGTGCTGAGTGAATTTTATTGGACCTTCACGAGGGTTTGTTTTGTTATGATGGTTTGTTATTTTCAAGTGGGTGCTGCTTAGAGCTCAGCCAATCAAACTTCGATTGCAGCCACCATATGGCTCCCCTTGAAGTTTCCATGCGCCACGTGCTTGCTCGACTAATACAGCAACCTACTGCAGGTTTCTGTTCGCCTGTTACTTTCTGCTAACTGGGGTTATTTGCTCGACTGCTGCTTTTTTTTTCCCGAAAGTCATTGGCTTTTAGCCCTGTTTAAGCACTAATGAAGCCTTTTTGGAGCTGCATCTCACTTGCTGTTGCTATTTCTGGATGCCTGGCGGCCATTTCGTGACGAGACGTGTTGCAGTACACCGCCTCGCAGCGAATTAGTGCCAGGCAACATGTTTGACTGCACTAAACACTCTAGCATATTCTTAACAGGGTATCCCACTGTCTACACTGCACACTTAACTGAACTTGCCATTTAGAATTCTAACTTAATGGGGTATCTCAAAGTCCACACTTTCAAATCAAATTTAGTATAATCAGTGGCAATAAACGAGATAGTGTTTGTAATCTTAATCGCATGCATAAAATTGCGATTCATTTCACAATAGAGTGCCGATTTTCATGGAAAAAACTTTCTTTATCAATATGTTATCTATGTAGCATACGAATTACTGAACTGTATAACATTCTCGTTTTAGATTTGTGGGTTATTAATAGCACGGCATCCATTCATTGAAGAATTCAGGTTACTATTTCACCCTCTTAGGGTAGATCGAGGGATCAATACTATAACTTAAAGCGCAACGTTATGTAAAATTAAACTTGCAATTTTTAGAAACCGAAATGGGCATACATTTTGTGGTAATCTTATATTGTCTCTTATCTTAACATTGTTATGAAGCTCAGTTCACAATACATGTATAAATTACTTCATATACTTGTAAACTATACTATAAATATTATCGATATGCATACATAGTAACAACAATGAAATATCAGTGCATATTCTACTATCTAGGTTCACACATTCTAGTTAGGTTTATAGGAGGATTTACTGCTATGAATACTTTCCTTCAAGAATGAAGCAAGTTAATCTAATAATTTCGCCATTAATTTTGGCACTTTCATCAGTTTTGTACGGGAACTCTCTTGGAGAGACGCACCTTGACGCCATTCTTGGGCATCAGGGCTATGCCGATAGCCTCGTAGCGTAGCTCCTGCTTGGGCATCGGCTCGATGTTGAAGTTCTGCAGCAGCTTGACAATGGCCAACTTGGAATTGATGCGACCCATGCGCTGGGCAACGCAGATGCGGGGTCCCTCGCCGAAGGGCATGTATGCGATGGGATTGTAGTTCTGGGTGGCCTCCTCGAAGCGATAGGGATCGTACTTGTCCGGGTCGGGGAAGTACTCAGGGTCGCGGTGCATTCCGTAAAGCGAGATCACTACCGGGGTGCCCTTCTTGATGACATGGTTCGAGTCTGGCAAAACATAGTCCTGTGTGCACTCGCGGTTCAGCACCGGCAGGCCGGGATACTTGCGCAGCGTCTCTTGCAGGCACAGCTCCAGGAAGTGCATTTTGTTGAGCACGTCGTAGGTGATCTTGCCATCGTTTTGCTTCAGTGTTTCGTCGACCTCTTCCTGCAGGCGCTTAAGGTGCTCCGGATTCTGCGCCAGCTCAAAGATTGTGAATGCAGCTGTGGATCCGGTTGTCTCCTGACCGGCTATGTAGAAGATTATGGCCTGGGCTGTAATCGCCTCCAGGGAAATGCTCTTAATGTGTCCTGCAGAAGGTAAAACAATGTTTGAATAAGGCATGACTGGGCAAGGGGTTTCCTGCTGGATGCTTGCCATCATCTGTGGTCTCGAGACTCCACGGCTTACTGTCGTCCTCGTCGATGCTGCCCTTGTTGCGCAGCTGCATGAGCAACTGCAGCATATCCTTACGCACTATGCCGTGCTTCTCGCGATGCTCGAAGGTCTCCTTGACGATGCCCAGCATGGCTTGGCCTACCGGATTAGATATTCCAAGGCGGAAGAGTAATTTGGGAATGCTGCGAATTTTAAATCGAGAATTAGTACAGAAAGATGATCATTTCTCGCAGAGAACAACTCACGATGGTATCAGGAAAATCATCATGCCCACGAGTGCCGTGAACTTGGTGTCGCTGCGAGCGAAGGAAACGATCTTATTGAATTTGTTCTCCGGATGCTCGTAGCTGTTGATATCCAAGCCGAAAATTGTGGAGGCAATAATGTCGATGGCATAGGTCTGGATGACGGCCTTTAGGTCCACCTCGTGGATACCCTCATCGGGTAGTGTCTTCTGTAAGTGCGAGACCATTTTGTTGCCAATGTCCTCTGAGGTACTGTACATGGCCTTCAGCTTGCCGGAGGTGAAGCATGGTGACAGCTTGTTGCGCATGGAGCGCCAGCTCTGGCCACGCAGTGCAAAGATAGACGCCGACAGCGGATCCTTCTGCTCATCCACATAGACGCCGCGATCGTGGAAGCTGCTGAAATCTTGTGCCAGCACGCGACGAGCCAGCTCCGCATCGCGTATGAGTACAGCAGGCCGGTACAGCATGTAGGTGCCCAGAAAGCGCTCTTTGCTCCTCAGATACACGTCATACACGGCCAGGCCCATGGCCTTCTCCCGCCTCCACACGCTGCCCAGACAGCCAAAGGGAAAGCTCGAATTCTTATCGCACGGAAAGCCCTGACGCTCCCAATATGAATACTGTTGCCGCACATAGTACCAGCCCACTGCCAGCAAGGTGATCCACAGCAAAATAAGCGATAACATTCTGACAAGCGAACTGAACGCGAACAAACACAAAACTCGTTTCACTGGCGTCGACGAATGCGGCGACGTTATATACCTTGTTCCACAATTTCATAATGTTCCATCGCTTTTTCATGATCTAGCGAGAATGCTTGCAAGTGCAATCGATAAGGTCGAAACTCTGCCAGCTGGTATGCTACTAATTAATCTATATGCGCGCTCAACAAACAAACGGGACGGCCAGACTGCCCTGTAAATACCCTGCATACAGTTTGGATAGACTGCAGTTGAGTTATATTTCTAAATTTCCGATTAAGACTTTATTAAGGAACTATTTAAGTCTTGATTTCATTCATAAACTAAGGGGTGGCATGGAAGAATTCCAAAAATATAATAATATAATATAATGCTGCAATATTCTGACGAAGTCAAAGCGGCCCTAAAATGCACCGTAAATCAAAGAAATTTTTGTATCAAGTTACGAGAATGAGAAGTCTAGCTAAAAGTAAAAATTTTAGACCTAATCCATGAGGACTTGCGCAGAAATACTTCTAGCTTATAAAACTGGTTAAATTAACTAATTATTAATTTGACAACACATTCTTTTATCTATGGATATTTGATTTAAATAAAAAATGAAATAATGTTTTCTTTTGTTTAACCATACCAGGTGAAAACTCATTCCATATGGCTGAACAAAGGTTCCAAAGAATTTCACATATTTCTTTCATTTTGACAATCAGAGCGATGAAATGTGCCTTTAATACGATAGTTAACATGGGTAGCTTAACACTTATAGGGGGGTGTGTGTGGGGTTGGGAGGGTATACAAGTCGCTATAAAAATGTTAGACATGCGTAATCACAACTTCGGTTAGAAACAAACTACTTATGGTAGTACTTAAGTATGACTAAATAAACCTGTAGTCTTAATCCCAGCGTTGTTTTGACTGGATTCGATCGGGATCGGGGCAGACTCCTCTAGGACTTGGCCTCGATAATCTCGAAGTGCAGATCGTACTGCTGGTCGAAGCCAATGAGGCAGTCGGACATCAGATACAACGTGAGCAGCAAACGTCCACGACGGGGCGTGGCCTGGAAGGATATGCGATTGGAGGAGCGTGTGCCTCGCAGACTGATGCGTTTCATGGCCAACAGCTCGTCGTTGGACTGGGAGCCAAGTGTCAGGAACCAAGCCTCGTTCTTGGGTTTGGGATACTTGGGACAGTGTACGGTGTAGCTCTGGCCGGGGCTACGACGTTGTCCGGCGGCGAAGAGACGCTGCATATCGACGCAGAGAACGTAATCCTCGTTGGCATGCAGCGGCGTCCAGACCACGGAATCCGCTGCTATAGAAAGCGACCGCTTGGCGTACTCATCGTCCTGGTAGCGACCTTCTACAGACATCTGCAGAGCAATCTCGGGCAGATCTTGTATCACCTAGGCAGCGAGAGAGAGGGATGTACTTTAATAGATACTACACAGCGCAGTTGTTTGCTTCAGCTTACCCTGTATATCTGCTCAATCTCGTGCTCCTCAAAGGCATCGCGCAGTGCCACTGCCAGCACTTCGTAATCCTTCCGGCACAGCTCCTTGAGCGCGGGCAACGTGAGATACTCATGATGATCGTGCGGAATGTTGAGGAAAACTTCCACGTTGGCGTCGTTGACCGAGGGCAATGTAAGGAACTCGCAGGCATCGAACCAGCGTGCCTGGATGACACTCTGCATCAGCTGCTGCACCACTAGACTGGTCGATAGCCAGCCCCGTTCCGCCGTGTAGTCCACCATGGCCTGCATGACACGCGTCGCGTTGTCCAGCGCCGACTTGGTGTCCGTCAGATAGTCCGAGTTGGGCAGCGCTTGGCGCGCGAAATGCGCCTGCAGCAGCAGGAATGTCTTCGTGTAAGGCGAGTCCCAGCTGGCCGAGGGCGGACGGTAGCGACTCGTCTCGGCCAGCTGCTCGTTGTATTTGTCCTCGTTGTGACGCACGGGCTGCTGGTCAAACTCGTACGAATCGGAGATGGCCAGCAGCACCTCCTTGGCGCCCATGCCGGGCTGCAGATCCTCGAGGAAGTGCCTCATTGTGCGGTATGACAGATAGTAGTAGGAGCTGATGCGTCCCAGGAACGTGGGCACCAGGTATCCATCACGCTCCACGACACACGCGGCGCCGGTCAGCTCGTAGACGACCTTGCCCACCAGGCCGGACATAAACGCATTGACATTCTCCGGCTCGATGCCTTCCAGCTGGTAGTACGAGGGATTGCGCAGTAGCCGACGGAAGAAGTACGTCCAGGTGAGATAGTCCAGAGCCGCCTGCTTGGTCTGCACGGTGCCAGCCACGATCTCGGCATTGATGTGCTCCGGCAGCACGCCCAACAGACTCGACTCCACGGGGAACGGATCGTAGAGGAACTTCTTGTAGAAGTTCTTCTTCTCGTCGTGCACCAGGACAACGGCCACGCCCTCGTTGTCGAACTGCGGTCGCCCTGCACGTCCCATCATCTGCAGCACGTCCGTGATGGGCATGTCCACGTACTTCTTCACCTTGCCATCGAAGTACTCAGTGCCCTTGATGACCACCAGATGGGCGGGCAAATTGACACCCCAGGCCAGTGTGGCGGTGGCGACCAGCACCTGAATCTTTCGGTTTAGGAACAGCTCCTCGACGCACTTGCGATCCGGTTCCTGTAAGCCGGCATGATGCAATCCAATGCCGAAGGCCAGACAGAACTTCAGATTCTGATCACGGATGTTCTGCAGGATGAGCTCCATCTCGTGCTCCTCGATGTGCAGGAACTGCTTGGGATTCTGGTCGCCGGCCACAAAGGTGATCAAATCCAGCGCAGTCAGACGGGTCTGACGTCTGGACGAGACAAATACTATGGTTGGTTCGCAGGGCGAGTAGGTGCGGATGGCTTGGAAGGTGGGTCGATTCATGGTCGCCATGCGGGGACAGTAGTGCTTGCCCGGGAAGCCATTGATGTGCACCTGCAGCGGCACCGGACGCACCGAGGGCTTGAAGTTGTACAGACCCATGCGCTGAATGCCCAGCCAGTTGGCTAGATCCTGCGCATTGGCCAGAGCCGTGGACAAGCCGACAATGCGTATGGAGCGACCCGTGTGGGAGCTAATGAAGTTCGTTCGCGACACGATGACCTCGATGACAGGGCCACGATCCTCGCCCAGCAGATGTATCTCATCGATGACAATCAGCGACACGTGCTGCACGTACTCCCGCGTCTGCCAAGAGCGACTGATACCGTCCCATTTCTCGGGCGTCGTTACAATCAGCTGCGATTCGCGTATGGCCTGGATATCCGGCGTCACATCTCCCGTCAGCTCGACCACCTTGATGCCCAGTGAGGAGCGCTCGAAGCGCTGCTGCCAGTCGGCAATGCGCTCCTTGACCAGCGCCTTCAGCGGCGCTATGTACACCACCTTGCACTTGGGCTGCTGGTTGAGGGCTCGGAATATGGCGATCTCCGCGACGATGGTTTTGCCGCTGCCCGTGGGTGCGCCCAGCAGCACGTTGTTGTCCGTGTGGTAGAGACAGTGGAAGATCTGCGTCTGGATGGGATTGAAGTGCGAGAACTTGTACAGCGACTCGTACAGCGCATTCTGCAGGCTGCTCACGGGCAGCGGACGCAGCGGCAGCAGCTCGGTCAGCGGCGGATGATGCTCCGGCAGCACCAGGTGCTGGAACGAGAGCGGCACGCAGGTGGTGCTGCCCAGCCAGCTGTCGCTGGTGACGCGTATGTAGTACTGTGGCGGCAGTGGTTCCTTCAGCGGAATCGTCATGACCAGCTGCTGCGACTGGTTGGCAAAGACACACTTGCGACTGAGCTGGAACAGCTCCGAGTGATAGATGTAGTTCGACTCGGGATCTTCGATCCACAGCCAGAAGCTTTGACTGGTCTTGCCGTGTACGCGATCGTTCCACGTAAAGTCCGGATAGATATTCACAGTAATTCTGAGCACGGTGCGCGTAATTGGCTGCAGGCTGGCCTCCACCTCCAGCAGAGGCAGCTCCCGGGCCGAACGTATCACCTGCTCGGCATAGCGATCGCTGCGCAGCCATTCCTTAAGCTCGCGCTGCTCCATGTCGCGCAATCGATAGATACTCAATCCGCGCCGCTCCAGCTTATCGATTGTCTCCGCATTGATTGCCGGGAACTGACGCAGGTGACTGTCGAAGTCCCATTGCCGTCGCTCGAACATCTTGCACAGCTGCAGCATCCGCCCGGTCAGGATAGCGTTGTTCTGCCGCAGCACAATGGAGAAGAGGGCGCGTGCAATTCTGCCAATGTTTTGCGTTATATACGACATGTCCGAGCTGAGTGAGAAGGACTTCACGTAGCCATTGGACAGGTAGGTCTGGATCAGAATGTTCACCTAAAAGAAGAGGATGGGCTGAAGCAGTAGCAGAATGGGTTAAGCCATCTCCTAGCATACCTTGCCGCACACGTTCTCGCTGCCTCCGAACGCCTTCAGCTTGCAATAGTATTCGCGCAGCTCGTCCAGCTCTTCGAGCTCATCGTCGCGCACCTTGAGCTGCTGGAACTCCTGGGCCTGCGACATCATGGCCAACAGCTCGGATTCGTTCATGAATGGCTTCATCAGCTCATTGAACGTTTCCACCGTATCGTATTTGATGTAAAAGTGAGAGGCAGTGCGCCCCAGATCGGTTATGTTCATGTCCATGGTGCGCTGGTTGAAGCGCATCATCTTGGCCTTATCCAGGCTCATGGAGGCGGACATGATGAGAGCGCGACGACGCGCCTCTAGCGTAGGATCCTTCTGCAACTCCGCGTACTCGATGCCGTAGACATGTGGATTGATTCGCATGCGAACGAACAGATAGCTGTGGATGAGAGCAAGATTAGTTGGGTTTTCCACGTTGTACAGATCTACTCACGTGTAGCTGAGCCACTCGATGGCCTCCTCCACGTTGGATATGGTGCCAAGCCCGATTTCCGCATTCAGATTGTCCGCCAGACACTGCACGAAGTTGGATTCGATGGGGAACTGATTGGTCAGCAACGACAGGTAGTGATTCAGCTTGTCGTAGCTGGTTATGATGGTGCCCACGCCGCTCTTGTCGAACTGCGGGCGACCGGCGCGTCCGAAGATCTGCAGCACATCCAGTATGCCCAGATCCACGAAGCTACCATGCTTGGCATCGTAGATATCCGTGCCGCGGATGATGACGGCATGGGCAGGCAGATTGACACCCCAGGCAAGCGTTGCCGTACAGACGAGCACTGTAATGTGCCCTTCCACAAAGTATTTCTCCACCATTTGCCTGTCCGCCCGCAACATTCCAGCGTGATGCATGGCCAGTCCGCAGGAGAATAGCTCCACCAGCTGCTTGTTACGACTCTTCTGTATGGAACGAGTGGCCAAGCCGTGGGCCGTGTTGTCTGCTGGCAGGAAGCAGGCGCTGGTGTTGTTCTGCTGCGCCAATTCGCGTAGCACGTTCGCTGTGCGCACCGTGGCATTGCGGGCGTGCACGAAGACCATCACCTGGTGACCCTGTTGAACCATCTCCAGGCACTTCTGGTAACAGCATTGATCCATGTCCGCTATCTGCTGCAGAGGCTTCACTGACTTGATGCCAATGAAATTGGTGTCCAGTGGGACGGGTCGGAAACGTGAATCGAAGTAGAAAAGACCCTTCATGGGATTCACGCGTAGAAAGTGCGCCACGTCGATGTAGTTGGGCAGCGTGGCGGACAATCCCACAATGCGGATCATCGACTGCGATGACTCCACCAGACGCAACGTGCGCGCTACTAATGCTTCCACCACAGGACCACGTTCGCCGTGCAGCAGATGCACTTCGTCAATAATGAGCAGCTTGACCAGACTGATTAGCGCCACATCGCCACTGCCTGAAGAGAAACCGTATACGATTATTATGGGTATAATTAATCACACCACAAGCCTTACCCTTTCTGGTCACAACATCCCACTTCTCGGGCGTGGTGACAAGTATCTGCGTGGCAGCCATCTCCGCCTTTGTCAGCTGCATGTCGCCCGTCAGCTCACGTACGGAAATCTGTAGGGATTTCAGTCGCTTGGAGAAGTTCTCGACCATTTCGGAGGCCAGTGCCTTCATGGGAGCAATGTAGACAATCTTGAACTGATCGCGATTGATCACACCCTGCTCCAAGTGACAGCGAATCGTGTACACAATGGTTAACATAGCCACATTTGTCTTGCCCGCACCAGTTGGAGCACAGACGAGCAGGTTCTCATTGCTGTGATAGGCCACGGGGTACACAACGGACTGTATGCGGTTCAGCTCCTTGCAATTGCTAAAGGCCATCTGTCCGATTTCGTCCAGCTCGGCAATCTTAATGCGCTGATTGCCCACGGTGAGCGGCGGAGGTTCACTTGCCGGAATCTTCACCTCCTCCCACTGCTTGTTGTCAATGCGCTGTGCATTCTCGGGCAGCGTAATCCGACTGCCGCCTATGAATCCTGCATGCTGCTTAGCCTCAGCTTGGCTATCGAAGACGTAGGGATAGCGTATGGGTGCCGTGTAGTTGGAATGCTCGGCCTTCAGCGCTTTGGTTGTGAGCAGCAGCGGCTCACGTTGTGCCGCCTCGAGGAGCTTTCGCTGGTGTTGCATGCGTAGCTGTTGTGCGGATATGGACACCGCTTCCTCCTCGTCCTCTTCAGTGTCTTTGATGTTGCGCATAATGCGCTGCAGCTTCTTCTCCTCGCGCCGCTGCTGCTTGCCCAGCTGTTTCTCCTGCGCCGACTGCACAACCACGGCACTGGCCACCGTGGGACGCTTCTCTGTGCCGCCGGCCGCGGCTTGCTCTCGCTTCTGCTTGACCTGTTGTTTCACCTGCTTTACACGTCGCGATCTCGTCGCATACTGTTCCAGCTGTTGACCAATCTTAGCGCGATCCTGCAGCAGTTGTCCCACCAGCTCGAAGTTCTCAAAACCGAGCAGCTCCATCAGCTCGTTCTGCAGCTCCTCGCTGCTGCGTTTGGAACTGAGCATATCACCCACGCGATCCAATAAATGCTCATCGTCCAGCTTTTGGGCTAAACCAAGCAGAGCTTCTAGCTCGGAGCTCAGTTTGTAGCCTGCATCGTTGGTCTGCACTGTGCTTGGTGCTGCGCCACCACTGGTCTTGAATTTCATGGAGAACTTGTTGACAATGCGATTCTTGAGCATCGCATCGGGCGCGAGATTTGTGAGCAGGCTCACGTCGAGCCACTCAGCTGGGGTGCAGCTTACGCGTACGTGATCACCCCAGAGTGGTCGCTCAGGCGCCTTGCGCAGCACGTGCATCCAGCGTTTCAGGGACTGCAGCTCGTCCTCCTGCAGGGCATCTGCGACAGCGAGCACGGCTTGATGAATCTGTTGCCGTTTTCGATCGAATGTGGTGCCAAACATCGCGTGCAGCCTGTTAGAGGTGGCCACAAGCATTACGCGCTGATCCAGCAGCAGCCAGAAGAGATATAGCGCTGCATGCTCAACCACCTGTGGCTGCTCTTCGTAGCCCATGCATTCCTGTACCAGGTTGCGCAGCTTGTGCAGCTGCACCTTTGCCTCCGGCTGTTTGTCCGCCGGCAACTGTGCCAGCAGCTTGGCGATGGTCTGTTCGTTTTTCCTAGATTCATATTTATTTCATGTTTACAGTTATTTCGCCACGCGAGGAAATTTTCAGCAGCTTACTCAGTGAAATTTGTCGTCGTGGAAGCAGCTGCTGCCTTGGCTCGTGCTTGCCGCAGTCCGTTGAAGCGCTGAGTACGAGATTCCAGTTCCGTCTTGGCTCGGAGCGATGCACTCAGTCGCGGCGGCTCCCACATGGTTCAATTTATTTATATATTTAAATTTCAGAAATCGTAATTCTCTGCTTAACAAATTCGGCTTAATTTTCGCCTCAGCTGTTCGTGCTCAGCTGTTGCTTCAGTGTGCCGGCGTTGCCACTTCGACGAGAAAAGTAAACTGAATATCGTAGGCGCATATCGAATATCGTTAATTGGAATTTGAGTGGGAATTTGATTTGTTAAATTTAAAATGTGGAATTCTTATTATATTCTAACAAGTTGCATCTATATTTATTTACAATAAAACATATATATATTATTATTATTCCTTGCTGTGGGTAACTGTTGTGTTTATTTATTAATTATTCTAGACAATCTTGAAAGTTTTAGAATAAGCTGTAGAAATATGCATAATTTTGTCTTGCAGCCATTGACTTCTAATGCTGCTCAATATGCATGACATGTCTCTGCGCAAACTTTTATAACCTGTTGCAAACTGTTTTGATTGCGGTAAGCCCACACACACACACACACTCACACACACACACTCACACACACACACACTCACAGTGATGGCAACCTCAAAAAGTATCCTGCACAAGCTTGTTGCGCAAGCTGCAATTGTGTGAAAGAATTATTTATTATGCGTCGCATGTCCGAGCGGGCACTTGGATGAATCTCTTTGGCCGTTGGCCTGCAACATGCTTCAATGACCACTTTGAATTTAACAGCCGCATCCTGTGCCCGCATGTGTTCCTCTGTGAGTAAGTGTGTGAGTCTGCTTGAGTTGTATAAAAGACGCTGCGCCATTGACTCGTTCCTTTCAGTTGCTGTCGCTGCTAGACACGGCACGGGCCACGACAGGATTTCCTATGAGTTTCACCAGCTGCTGAACGACACTTCCACAAGATTCCGACAAAATGCATATCCAGATCATTTTGCTGTGTGAGTAGACCTTCGCCCTGCCTCTGTTCCCTTTTCTGGAATAACTTTTGCTTCTTCAGGCATTTGCATACTGTCGCTCACCTGCTGCAATGCCATTCCCTGTGACTCCTGCGGCAAGGAGTGCGCCAGCGCCTGCGGCACCAAGCATTTCCGGTGAGTAAGGACCAAAGAGATGCAGACTGCGCCCTAACCTTACCTTTCTTAAATCCTACTTAGCACCTGCTGCTTCAATTATCTACGCAAGCGAACCGATCCGGACGCACTGCGTCTGAGCTCAAACAAGCGACTGATCGACTTCATTCTGCTGCAGGGACGCGCTCTCTTCACGCAGGATCTACGCGAGCGTCGCAACAATGGCACCCTCATCGACCTGGACCTGAACACCTACTATGCCTGAAGCTAAGACGGATCCCCATGCACTGATTGGAACCACGAACGTACTAGGACAACGATGCGACTGTTTGACATGTTAATTTTTCAATAAAAGGCGATAAAATCTTCGGGGCAAAGTGCTTTATAAAGCAGTTTACAGTGTCACTCCTAAATCCCTTAGTGGGGCTGGAATCAATTCTATCTGTATTCACTTGATTTGTGAGTTTGATTTTGTATCAATTGCACTTTAATTAATCCACTTGCTTGGTTTTTTTTTTTACATTTTCTTATGCCTTCTTTTTTTTGTTGTTTTTCGTTTGTTGCAAAGTTTCGTCTTCTTCGTGGTCGTCTGCTGCAGTCGTCTGTACTAGATCTAGGCCTGGGATTCGCTGATCTCGGTGGTGGCTTGGGTCCTGGAGTCTGAGGCAAATTCGTCCTTGCCGCAGGCCAGGCAAGGCATCTTCTCCTTCAGCACCTGCTTGTACTTGGGATGGCTGCAAAGTGAGAGAGAGACAGAAAGGAAAGATTGAGTAATCTACTGCTTCTTTACATGCACTTAGACCCACCTCAGGCCATAGACAATGGGATTGCAGACGGCGTTGGCCTTGGCAAACACCGATCCGCAGATTGTCGCAAGCGGCGACAGATGCATCGACTCAAAGATGCCGGCATAGTTGATGATTGTGTAGGGTGTCCAGGCGAAGAACCACAGCGAGATTGTGGTAAGAGCCACCTTGGCCAGCTTGATCTCGATGGCCTTGCTCTTCTCTGCCTCGGTGTTGCGCAGTGAGGCGACATTCATCTTCTTGGCCTGCTCCCGCATGGCCTTCTCGTGGGCAGCCACAGCCTGTGGAAAGGGAAACGGATTGGATGAGAAGCAATCCAAGAAGAAACTTCAAGCTCACCTTGAGAATGTGATAGTAGGAGAAGATGATGGTCAGCAGAGGCGTGAGGTAGACCCACAGCGAGTAGACAATGATGTAGGAGCGATTCCACCAGTCCTTGGCAAAGTAATCCGTGCCGCAGGCGGTCATATTGCCCTCGGGAACATAGCGATTCCAGCCGAACAGTGGCAGCAGCGCCCACGTGCCACAGATGGTCCACACGATGAGCAGGCGGATCACAGCCGAGGTGGCCGTCAGCGGCTTCCTGGCCATGCCCTTCACAATGACGCAGTAGCGATCGTAGGCAATCAGCGTCATGGACCAGATGGACACACAACCAAATAGCGAGCCGAACATGCCGTACAGCTCGCACAGGAACGGGCCCATGATCCAGGTGCCGTAGAAGCCATTCAGGACGACGGGCGGGAACATGGTGAACATCATCATGAAGTCCGAGAAGGCCAGGTTCACCACGAACATGTTGGACGGCGTGCGCAGACCCTTGGACGAGGTGAACACATACATCACGATGAAGTTGCCCGTCAGCGACATCATGCTGCAAAGATAAGCGAAAGATTGAGGGAATCCCATGTAGGATTAGCGGCATTCATTGATTACCCCAGCACGGCGATGACAAAACCGATGATGCCGAACCACATGGGCTCCAGTGGCGGCCACTGGTACCAGTAGGGATCCACCATGTGCATAATCTCGGCCGGCACGCTCTCAGCCAGGCTGAGATTGCTGCGGCCATCGCGCAGGTGAGAGTAAGCTGGTTGATTCAGGCTGAACATGGCTCTGCTGCTGCTCGAGTTTATCGTTGAGATTGTGGCTGTTACAAGTGTCCAAGTGTCCACTATTTGCTGTCCATTTCTTTGGCGCCGGACTGGACGCGAATGCCTTCTGCCCGAACCGTAGGGCCGCCTTTATACGCCGATAACAAAAAGCACTTGAGTCTAGCCTGTCTTAGACTAATTGCCCCCTAATCCAATTAGCGGCCACTTGGCCAATCCCAAGTCAGTTGGCGGATTTCGAATCGAATTCGTTTCCCAATTGCCGCGTCGGATTAGCTGACGCCGGAACACGCGTCATGCTCGAGTCATGGTCAAGTTTAAGGCAGCCGCCACCCACGCATGTATCCCTCACCCAGACCCAGCTGACCCCCTGCCAATTAGATTAGGACAAACGACTGTGGTTCACGTTTTATTCACGGCTCTCGTCAGGCATGCCAGTGGTAGCCCAGCTTGCGTGCTCCCCTCATAATCGTGTGCAGCTGGAACTGCAGCGTGCCATAGGATTCCATGGCGAGACCTGTGGCGGAACGAAGCAAAATGAAGCGAGTTGCATGTGCCTGGCCAGGGAGCCACTTACCCTTGCACTTCAGATTGTCCAGCAGTATCTTGGGGTCCTTTAGCTCCGGCTGGCGACGCAGCAGCCAACTGGTCACGTCGGCCAGCATGTTTTGGCACTTGGGCGTCAGTATGGGCACCTCGTTGAGTTGCGATATCTGCTCGTCCTGTCGTCGGCTGCCGAAAACGGGCAGATGCACATGAGCGTAGCCAAGGAGCACCTCCTCGCTGCCACCACTCTGTCCGAACACGCTGACAAGAATCTGCGGCCCTGTGAATCGAGAAGGTTAATGCACGAGCACGCAGTTAGGTACGGAGATTACTCACAGCCAAAGGGACTGGTGCTTCTGTAAGTCACCTCAATGGGCATATTGAGCACAATCTTGTCGTTGAAGTGACCGCTCTTGTTCGTGGACATCTGCGTGAGGCCGTTCTGCGGCCCGGAGGCCAGCTGCCAGTCGGGTCCGGCGACAAGCTCGTAGCGACAGAAGATGAAGTCCCGATCGGGACCCAGCGGGAAGGTGGCCGACACTATCTGACCCGTGATGCACAAGCTGAAGTAGCTGGTCGTAGTCTTGTCATCCAAATCCATTTCAACGGGTTTTGGCAAACCCCTGGCTTTCTTGGATTTCCTCTGTTTTGGCTTGGCCTGCCTTGCGTTGCCATCGTGCTCGTTGTCAGGGTAACCCGTTTCCTCGGTATCGTCCATGGCAAGCAACCGCTCCGGGGTTGCGTTCCCTATCGACTGGTTTGAGTTGAGCTGCGAGTTGACAGCGTTGCTAGAAGAGTTGTCAGCGCACAGTGTTGCTAAACGTTCAAATACAGCGCAGACTAGTAACGATTATGTTAGGAGAACCTTCTCTCAATTCGATTTTCTTATTGGAATGGTCTTAAAATATTTTATTGCATACTTTCTATAACGAAGCATCTTTACGCATAATTCATTGCATACTTTTTCAGTGAAAGTTAGACAGAATTTCAAATGAATTCAGATAAAACCTTAATCCTAATATATATTTAGATTTTAATTTCTTATATTGCTGTACTGCCAGCTCAGAACTCTCTTAACAGTTCAATTCTGCATAGATTGATCTTATCTCGCCTGCTTCGAGGTGGTAATCATATACGGCACACATATGCGATAATTAATTCCGTATATTAAAATGATTTTGTGCTATATCCGCCTCTTGTTCTCGTGGGACTCGAACATGCCGCTTGGCGCCAGCTGCGCGGGTCTTGTAAGTGTCATTTAATTCTCCCGCATTACAAAATGTGCTTGACTATTGTTTCTCTGCTTCTCCGCTGTTTTTCTGCTGTTTTTCTTCTGTCTGGCCCGATGACGTTTATCTGCGATCAATTAATAATTTTGTCATGACAATTTACAAGACTATAATTAATTTCTTCTGACTGTCTGGGGCTGGGGTTGGGTTCTGGCGTCGCTATTGTTCAGCTGCGACAAAGGTCAATTGTGGCTAATAGTATATAGTGGCAGGAATAGTATTTCTCTAGTATATAGCGACAGCTTGCTTAGCAAGTTTCTAGCTCAGAAATAATGTTGCTCTTCAGCTTGGAAAACAACATCAGCTCGTTGCGGAGAGTGAAGAGTGGGGTATATGCCTGAAGAGAATATAGATAAATGAATGAATAGAATTCAGGCAAGTAATTCAAACTTACCTGCATTTGGGTTTTCCCTTGCCTACTGCGAGGTATCTGCTAGTAGCGCCTATTCACGGCACAGCTCTCCGCATATTTATAAATCATTATGATAATTTACTTGCGCTACTGCAATGAGTAGTTACGCCCACAAACGCCCTCTAGAGCCAGCATGCTGCCCCTTCTACAAGTCTTGTGCAAGCTTGGGAATGTCAGGGGTTCAAGGCAGTCGAAGGTGTCGAATCGACGCCTGTCTGGCTCGATTACGGTCTCAGTTGCACGAGTTGCGCTGAGGCATCTTCTGTGGCAGCAGCTGCAGACGACGACGACGCAGCTGCGTCTATCTGCGTCGAAGATCGATTCAAGTGGCAGGTGGCAGGTGGGGCGATAGGCGCCGTGTTGCAACTGATCGAGTACCATGTGCAATTCAATGGAATAAGCCCATTTGCGTAGCATAAACAAGAGCTTAGACTTAAGCCATAAGTCGATGGCCAAAAAAGCCAAAAGCCGCGTCGCGTCGCTGCAATCGGAGCGAGCTCGTGCTGCTGACGCAGCTTAAATGCATGTCCACATACGTGTGTGTGTGTGTGTGTGTGCTGGTGTGCTATAGGTGGATTCATGTTGTGGATTATGAAAATTCTTTGCTGCTCCTCTAATGATGCCCCTCGTCGCGACGCGCCGCTGGTATATTCCGTTTATGCATATTCACAATTTTCATGGAGTGTTTTCAATTTCGTTTTCGGAATCAATGAACCAACAACCCGGCGAATTAATGGGAATTAACCGAACTTCTGTTGCTTGGCCAGATATCGAGTTTATATATCGCATATTATATGCATGTCTCACTCGATTCATTCAATGAACAAAAGACACTGCGCTTCTTTACACTCGCTCGATTCAAGCATTTTGCACACAGACAGACAGGGAGAGGGACAGGGAGACAGGGAGACAGACTGCACTGCTGTAAGCCGAGAATCAGTTGCATACACAATGCAGCATAAAAAAGACTATATCCCTGTATATGTCTGAATATGGCATGAGAGTATTACGTGAACTGTTTCATTGCCCGGCAACAGCTGCTCTCATCTGGGTCTTGCGTCTGCGTCGTGCCCGCTTGGATAATGTCTTCATCGGTCTTCGGGCCAGTTCAAAGCGAAGAAACGACCTTGATGCCATTCAGGAAACAATACACAATAGTTTCGCATTAGATTAAAGTCAATTTTTACGACGTTCCATTTCAGCGCGCTCTACAACTTAATTCAATATTGCGTCAGAGATCATTATTAGCTCATCACGGTGGTTCCAAGAGAAACATATGTTCGTAAGAGCTCTGCTTCCTGCAAAGAGATGAAAATTGGTTGAGATAACTGAAGGTTAAACAGCATATCGATGGCTTATCGATTATATCGATAGTTCTATTTCGATTGAGCATAACCATAAAGTTGATGAATAGCTTGATCTGATATTTATACTTTGCCTAATCAATTCGAAAAACAATCGCAGGTTCACTGCACCCAATCGATAATCGATACTGTCGATAGTCTCTCGATGCTGCAAGAAGAGCTATGGCGTCGAACCCCCTTGGAACTATCCGCCTTGTGGCACACATCAAAGCGCCAGAAGAGTCCTCAAGTGCTTCGCCTCAATGAGTCGCCATGTTGAGCAGGTCCAGCCCGCACACTTTCTCTCTGCTCTCTACGCCGCGGGGCACCCATGTCTGTCTATACGCGTATATAATGTGGCTATATCTATAGATATAGTACATTAGTTTGTATATTCGCCAGTTGCGTGGGCGCGTGTGTCTCAGGGTTAACGCAACGCAACGCAACGCAGGGCATCGCTTCTAATGCCATCTGGGAATAATATCGAACTTCCGACCGTCCGACCGTACCTCCCCCTTCCCTGCGTTGATCTGTCCGCGTGTGTGTGCGTGTGTACGTCGCACGCGTGCAATGGGAGATCATTAAATGTACATATGTGGACGACGCATGTAGTTGACTGGATGATGTATGCCATACACTTAAGTGAAATGTATCTGATAGATACACGCCCGTTGCCCGGCAAAAGCAGCAAGCGCTTACGCATGTCTTTGACCGATTCTTCCATTCCCATTCCCATTCCCATTCCCTGATGTCGATTTTGAATTCGAGTTCGATTCCTGCCGTCGACGCCGACGTTGACGCCAACGCAGTCGCTGATTGACAGCGCAAGTAATTGAGTTTGATTTTTAGCTATGCGAATTTCAAGCGAATTTAGACATCACAGCGATCGATCGGCCATCCGCTCGGCAAGCTACCAGGGAGGGGGCACGGATGGGTCGGCCGGGGTTCAAGTCAAAAGGGTTTCTGTTTAGTTAGCCCACATACTCAAATGATTTGATTTGATTGAGCAGCTGTCAAGCGATTCAAAACCTGAGCTCTTAATATTCGACCGATTGCGTACGCGAATGACTATTCGCATGGGTACTTGCCCCCCTCCCCCCTACTCCCCTGCTGACCCTTGCATGCCTATTTAAGTTTTCGTGAGCTTTCCATCATTCAATCAGGATCAATATTTATTAATTAGTGAAGCGAACGCCGAAGAAGAATGAGAAATAAAGCAACTGAAAGCGAAAACCGCGCCAAATTGTATAAACACAGAAACGCACGCACAACACAGATACACACACACACACTCATACACAGTGATGCCGAAGAAGAACCAAGATCCGCGCGTGTTGGACTCACGGACAGACTGATAGACACACTGTCTGACATCCACCTGAAGGCGAGTCTTTCGGTAGTATTGGTTAGGAAAACATAAAACATATATACATTTAAAAGAAGTGTATGATTATCCCCCGGGAGTAGCATGAAAGGTCAAAATTTTCAAAAGATAGTGTTTTTATGCATAATTAAACTAGATGCCAATCCGAGAAGAAAACGCCAACGCACACGAGAATCTGATGATTTTTAACGAAGTTATGGGTTTGGGATGGTTTTATAGGGGACTGATAATCTTGCAAGGAGCTAGCATGGATGGTCCAAATTGTTGTAAATTTTAGATTCATATTTTGATGAAGAAGTGATATAGGAGCTGAAGCACAAAGAAAACGCCATCTACCCTGAAAATATGATCAGTTTTGAGCAAGTTATGGATGTTGTTACTAAAGAACGACCTTGTCCCAGCTTAAATATTGTCGTTTGGGTTCCTACTCAGATTAATCGATCGACAAGTAAGGGAAAACTGCTTTTGGAACATCATCCTAAACATCAACTCTTTGGCATTTGTTTTTCTTGTGAGGGTGTTAAAACTTTGTGAAGCTAATCAACGAAACGAAGTGTAGGTTGTTAGGCAAGTTTTCCTCTTTGCTTGGCTGCTGCTTAATGTTATTTTCGATTTCAAATCCGATTCGCCTGTTCCCAATTACACAACATGTGCTGCACGTTCTTGCTCGTTGCAGCATAGCATATGCGTCTAGAGATCTTAATATAAATGGTATGTCTGTAGTACCGATCAATGGGAGCTCTGCTGCTCTGCATTAGCAAATAGTGTTTTCGGATTTTTGTTTTTCACATTTATTCAGGGAAATTTTATTGCTGCTGCTCCAAGTGCCAGAGACAGTTCCAGTGCCAGCGAGAGAGAGAGAGGAGGAGGAACACCAAATGGATTTTTAATTTCCAACTATATTTTCATGTGGCTAACGAGCGGGGTCTCTTTAATTGATTAATTCTTGTGCTGCTGCGTTTGATTAAGCGAATATTTCAGTATGCAAAAGGTCAATTACCACATATGGTAATTTTGCGGCAGAAATGGCAAACGGACTGGCTCGTGGAGAACCCCGGAGAACGGACCAGGGCCCACGGCTCAGCTATTTCGGACTCTGATGTGATATAACTCATGGACGGAGAGGAACTCTAGAGAAAGGCCTTAATTGAATTTCAACAGCATTTCCAGTGACCTTATCAACGTGGGAGTAATCATGAGATAATCAGTAGGCAATTACTGACAATTGCAATGTATACTCTCTGTAGGTGTATAGGAAACATAAAAATAGATTATATCTAGTAAAACTGGGAATGAATCTGTGTCACAGTTGTTATAGTTTCCCTTATCCCGTGCAGTAATAATGATAATAGTGTGAACCTGTGTGTGAAACCTGTTGCACAACAAACACACCTAATGAAGGTTACTCGAGGGATAACCTACTGCTCCAAAGTGACACCCTACGCAGAGGGAAAGAAACCCAGGGGCACGAAAGCAAAAGTAAAACTACAAATTGGACAAACAAACATTACAGATATATCTAGCATACATATGTGTGTAATTCTACACTCTTTCGGGGTTCTGGAAAGCGAGTTCTACATAATTCCAAACACGAGCAAATGCTTCTCTTCTGTTCTTCGCTTTTAATTGTTGTTTTTGGCTAAGAGCGAACTCTGCGTTATGCTCTTCGAGCCTCGCTTTGTGTGTGCCGAGAGCGCGTGTCTGAAAGAGACGGAGAGAGAGAGAGAGAGTGAATGATTAAAAGCGCGAGAGAGAGAGCAAAAACGAGCATACTTACGATCGGCATGCCTCAGAGTCGTACTTCTGCCTTGAAGCAAACCAGGAACCTCATCCTGCGAAGATCGCTTGAACTGAACTGATCGCCCAGTTCAGCTGGCTCGGGGCAGCATGCGAAGAGCGTAATCGCTCGATTGCGCGCTCAGTCGGTCTGAGTGTCGTCTGTCTTGCTGGCTGCCTGTCCCTGTGTGTGTGAGTGTGTGTGTGTGCGAGTGTTGGGTCGGCGATCGAGTGAGCGCGCTGTTGCCGTGGCTACTGGCGCGCAGTGTGCTCCCGGCCGCTTAGCCATCGCAAACAAAGCGCGTGAAGCTCTTGTGCTTTTTCGACTACGCCGTGCCTCGACTACGCGTTTTTGACTTTTCGCATTCTTTTATTTCTTATAAGCATTTTTTACTCTTCTCGTGTGTTTTCCCTTCGAGTTTTTGCCCACACAGCGTTCTTTCCCCTTTCCGATTTATTGGGATCGAGTATCGCATTGGGAATCCGTTTTCGTCTTCGTTTTCGTTTCCAGTTCCATTTCCGATTTGTGTCAACGAAATAACCAAATAATACGAAAATAAAAACCCAAAATGCTCCGCTTACGTGTTTCCGCAGCGTGTTGTGTTCATGTATAACGGTAAAGCTAATGCTACCATAGTTTCAGTCCGTCTGTCTGCGCGCCTGTGCGACTGCAAGAAAGGAGCGACATATATATATACATATATATATATATATATATATATATATATATATATATATATGTATTTAAATAAACCGCATGCAGCTTGACTAACCCAAGAGAACATTGCACTGTCTCAGCCCCCAATACGCACCCGAGTTACCTGAGCATGCCCCGTGTATCCGCTAGTTTATCTCGCCGCGCCATGTGCAGTTTATCTCGTTGCCAACTTGAATCGTTTTATTCTTATATATGTCTATATACATATCTTTAGTGGCAACAGCAGCAGCAGAGTCAGCATTAGAAGCGGCATCCGACGCTGGCAGGGAGGCAGCACTCGCGTAGTTATCTGTAAGATACAATATTATATCTCAATGTTGGTTAACGCTTCAGCCTCAGCCGCGGGTGCGTAAGCGTGAGCGCGAGCGCGTGCGCTGAGGAAAGCAAAAAAGAGAGAGAGAGAGCGAGCGAGCGAGAGTGAGAGCGAGAGCAGCGCCGCATTTCAATTAACAAAATAAGCAAAGCTCCCCAAAATCAACATATGTACATAATAGATACATAATAGGCTACCTACCGAGCTACCCGATCCGAGAGCGACACCTCAACCCCGGAGCGAGACCGAGCGAGACGACGGCGACGCTTAAGTCAACTGGCCACATAAATTCGGTTAGATTTCGCGCACATAATTCCACGTGCCACCAAGTGATTGACAGCCCGCCATGGCGACAGCCACAACGACGACGACGGCCACAGCAGCGTCCAAATCGACGACGACGACGACGACGGCAACGACGGCGACGGCGAGGTCGAGAGGCGCCGAGGAGCAGCATCAGCTGCTGCCAGACGAGACCTCCACCACGTCCTCAGCTGACGCTGACGCTGACGTCGACCCCGAGCAGCTGGACATGCTGCGCAGCAAGTGGGAGACCCCCGATACGCTGGATGATTCTGTGCTGCGTTACTCCTTCAAAGGATCGCCGCCAGAGGAATATTCACCCAAGCAGGAATACATCTACACGCAGCCACTGGTCAAACAAGAGGTATGCATCCGCACCATCCCTACATTCCCGCCTCCCCTTCAGCCAGGCCCTTCTGTGCTGGGCCCTTCGTCTTGTATTTCATGGCGTGATATCGGTTTGGGTCGGTGCTGCGGCTCCGTCTGCGACTCTCAGGGTCTGCCTTTTGTTTCATAAGGTTTCCATTTATTTATTTAATGCTGGCAAAGCGAAAACGAATATCAACTAAATTTATTGCTTCGATTCGATCGCATCGCATCGATTTGTCGAGTTCTTTCATTTCTTTTATAATTTCATTTGATTTGACGTCGTTCGTTTTGCCTCTTTTTCTACCATTGCCATTGCCTGTGCCTGTGCCATTGTTTTTGTTTCGCTCTTGCTTTTTGCTTCATTTCACCCAAAGAAAGAAGCACAAAGAAAGCTTCGCTCGCTCGCTTTACGCATTTGAATACACGCGCTACGCTTCGCTGCACAGCCCGAGCCGAACAAGCGGCGAATCGAAAACCGAAAGAGAGAAACAAAAATAAACGAAACTAAATCAAAAATCAAAATTGTTGAAAATCAATTTGCGTACTGCAAGCTGTCAACCGCAAATAAAACAGTTTTATTTTCAAAGCGAAAAAACCTATTTACGAATTCCACCGGGAAGCAATTACTCAGAAGGGAAGCAGCACAATATTACCTTACCGTACTAGAGCTGGTAGTGCGGCAGCTCGATGCGTAGATACCCCTCTTTGGCATGGGACCGTTGTTGAACCTGCCTTATCTGCAGATTAGAGCGCACGAGCATCTGTAGGCAATATCCATCTATTTACCCAGAGATTTTAACACTTCACATCTAGAAATACACATCAGATAAATATGAAGATAGTTAGGCTTTTCCTTATTACTGCAGGGTTTCGTCAATTTGGTTGATTTGCCCACTCAATTTCGATATTTCGCTATCGGTCACAGCTCAGCGTTGCCACATGTTATGCTTGTTTACATTCTAACAGCGTTACCAACTAATTGCAATTTAATCTTATAATTATAAGTGTGCTCGCGACTTACAACAACTTCTACTAAGATTGCTAACATATTACAATGTTTATAAGGTATTTTATCTCCCTCTCTATGCCATAAAATATTAAAATATATAGTTCTATTAGTGCGAACCCCTCTGTTTATTCATTTAGGCAAATAGAAAGCCCTGAAGGATGGATTATCTTAGCCACTCTCCCATTTATGACGCAAGAGTAAACGTCATACACATGTGTCTTCGGAGACGGCCGCTCCAAGATTAGCTCGTCTGTTTGGCTAACCGTGTGTCGTACGATAAAAATTGCGCCAATATTTTGGCTATAATGCAGACACATGCTTCCGTCGAGAATTTTATCTACTGTGACGTTATCTATGTAGGAGTTATCTCTAGAAAATTCGAAGAATAAGCTAACGGAAGCCTGAGTCATTGCGTTCTTTCAGTTATCGATGCAGGATCAGGGCTAAGTCGAAGTCTTAAGCGGAAACGGAAATAGGTTTTCCACGAGTTCCTTAGCGCTTTACAGCCTCTTGAAATTGATATTGTTTTTGGCAGCACATCCCATGAATGAGATTCAATTCGAGCCGTCTCTGGCGAATCTGCAGCTGCAGCTGCATCATACTTATATGTATCTCACTCATGCACACACAGCATATACACACATTCATACAAGCATAGGGTATATTTAGGTATATGTAGTTGAAATAGAGCTGCAACTCTGCAATTATTTAATGCATGTGCTTGCACATTTTTTACTGTCGTATTCGAACTTGTCCGGCGTTGTCAAGAGCGAATGAATTACACGATAATTAAGTTTTTTAGGTGTGAGAATTTCGAATTAGCCAGATCGATCTGATTGCCAGGGTGTCGGAACGTGACATTTCTAGCCGATGTTAACAAAACGAAAACATGCACCCTAAACAAACGCATTAGGCCCCAGCCACAGTCATTAGCATGTTATCAGCGTGCCCATAGACCGCATAGACCACATAGACCTCTGTGTAGCTACGGAGAGAGAGATTATCGTAAACAACACGCAGCGCGAGACGAGCGGGTTACGGCTACCCGCATGTAAATAGAATTCATAAATAATGTTGGCTGCGTATTAGGAAGTCGTTGCGCCTGTCAGGCCCCTGATCCGACAGATCTTTCAATATTACTAAGCGCAAACAAGTCACTCATCGCTGATCTTAACAAAAATAAAACTGTGCATTATAATACGCATAACTAATTAAGTTAATTCCAATGCAATTCTAAGCGCAGTGCTCGCTAGTATCGCCTCGCAGTGCAGTGCAGCAAGTGATTTGGACTTGATTGAACCCAAAAAGAGAAGGTTTAGATTATATTATGGTATGGGGATTTTCATTAAGCTCAGCTGAACTTGTTGCAGTTCCCCAGGCACAGTACCCTCTCGTACCGCCACGTGTGTGTGTGTGTGCTGATAAGACGCTTCTGGCCATGTGCCCATGTTCCCTGCGGAGCTGAGCGTGTGACACTCCGATTGTTGATGCTGTCCAGATTACCCAGAAAAAGTGCTCGGGATTGTGACTGGGTCTGGGACTGGGACTGGGCGTGCTTTTTGCTAGAACATCATCAACTTATTCGCGCGACTCGCGCTCTCGCGTGATAAATAGAGACAATCTTTCATGTTTTCAGCGTCTTTTGTTTTTCATCGTTTGTTGTGTCTTTCGGCAAAAAATAAATTCCCTTATTATATTATATTTTTTATTTTCTGTGGCGCCTTGGCAACTATAAGTACTATTCTGTTGCCGTTGTTGTTGTTTTTGTTGTGGGTTCCGTCGCAGTCCAATTTGTATTTCAAGAATGATTTTGGTACTTTGTTTAGAATTTGAATATGTATATTTATTTATTTATTTCGGTCGTACGACGACGACGACGCCGTTGCTCTCTGCGCGTGTTGTTTCTCTCCCTTTTTGTTTTCAGTGTGTTTCGCGTTATTTATTTTGTCTACTTTAAATAAATATCATGAAAAATGTCAGCGTTCGTTGACATCGAACAGAGAAATAAGTGAAAAAAAGAAAACAAATTGCAAGAAATTGAACCGTTGCCTGTCTCGCAAATTTTCAGTCAGATTAAGCCTGCGATTTGAGCTCACGGCTCTGACGAATTGCGAGCACGCTTCCAAAAAAAATATTAATTTAATCTTTTGCAAAACTTGTAAACAAATTTGTAACAGCTGTCAGAATAAAACGAGATTTGCATGTTAATATCGTCATTAATATCGTAAGGCAGTGTCATCGCTAGAACACGAGCGCGTGCGATAATTATCGCGTTATATTCCGCTCAGCTCTGGCCGGGAAAGGGATTACCTGTAATATTACAGACATTCGTCCCATGCAGAGACATGGTAGGTAGTGGCCACCCTGAATTATAATGCCCGCAACAAGTCACAGCTTGAAAAAGGCTAAAAATAACGATAAATATACGCAAATTGAAGTGCTGCGCCGGGGCGTGACTTTAGGGTGTTGCTGGCAGTTTCGGCTTCGAGTTTCGAGTCTTTGGGCTTTGGGTTTTCAGTTATGAATTATTGTTATTATTATTATTATGAGCGATGTGTCAACGTGCTCTGCACGCCAAATCTCGCTCGATTGCCCACCGTACTCCCCTCCCTCACCACCTGCGGTCGTAAGCAGCCACCCGCGTACGAGTTGGTCAGAAAAAAGCTTAAAAAAAATGCTAAGCAACTGTCAAAGTGATTAAAAAATTAAAATAAAACGAATGTCAGCGAGAATCGATTCGGCCAGACGACAAGTGTTTGCCGATTTTAATAAATTCTTTTTTAATTTATCAGTCAAGATTAATGTTAAACATTTTCGAGTTGGCTTGCAAACAGATTGCAGATCGCTGATCGCAGATCGCGGAGATATTCGAAGATTTCAAAATTCCTATGCCGTTTCGGACTACGCATCTCCCCCGAAGGGTATCGCGGGGTATTCATTATTTTAATATGGATTTCAGGCGGCCATTTTAAGCGCGGCATTAGCATAATTGCCAACCAATGTCCATCCAATCCATTCAAGGCGAAAACACCTCTCATAATTGTGTGTTCAATTTTTCCACACATTTGTTTTATTTTGGTATTTTTCTCCACTTCTTTTCAAGTTTTTTGTTTTCGCCTGTCACAAGTTGTGAATGAATTTTTCGGCAAATCGATTTCGCTGTTATTAGCCGCATATATCGCTATCGAATTCGGATACGTCTTCGGATAAGTAATAATTTGTTTAGCTGATTTGTTGGGCCTTACATCAAAGCCGGCTGAGCCGCAAAACCGTCTTTGGAGCTGGATTTTTTTGTATTTTGGAAAAATTAGCCGAATCTCGTTTTGCGCTCTTCGGCAGGTTGTTCTCGACCGGCCCCATGTTATTGGGCTTTATATGGTATTTAGTCATTGTCTGCTCGGCCGTCGCGATCACCATAATAGACCAGACCTAGCGCTCCTAATGATTTTTTATTTATTCGCTGTCATTTATTGTGCGCGAGTCGCACTCGGAGTCGCAGACGGAGACGGCCTCTCATTATCGATTCGGGAACTTGTAACATAACTTTACATAAAATCCACTCAATGCGAGCATATTTCAGTTTTACGGCACTCTTTTAATTATTTTATACCCTGTCACTCTGTCGCATCATCATCATCAATCGGTGGCATCATCGCGCAGCATATTGTAGATCTCGCTGGCATTATCGACTTACGACTTATCGCTTTGCATATAAATTGGGAACGCACGCGGTCTTTATTCATATGCAAAGAGCCGCTTCAGCCTCTCTCAGCTCTGTCTGAATTCAGAAGTCAAAGTGACTCTCTCATCTCTGCCCCGCGCCCTACTCTCTTCTCTCACCTGCCTCTATTTCGGAGCTTCGCTTTATCACTCAGCTCGCCTGGGCTGCACCCAGCTCGCCTGATCCGATCCCACATAAAGCGGCACACAAAAAGATTCTTTAATGGCTGCGGTTTTTTTCTTTTTTATACGTATTTTTATTCCAAGGATCTGTGGCGGGATCTGTGCAACCTTTGTCTCGATTCCAGGGAATTAGACAAGGCATTGCGGTTTTTGCCGCAATCTATGTACGTTCTGCTCGGGGCGTTGGTGATTTATGAATCTCGGAGAGTTATGCAGTTTTTTCGCTGCAGGCCAAGCCGATCTTCCAGTTCGACTCTTCTCGGAAACTAAACAAACAAATATGAATCGCAGTTGGCGGCGATATTCATAATCGCTTTAGAGAAGACACACAGATACTCACAAACTCACACGGCCCAGAGAGATTCGCTTCTGCTTCGAGCATAATTTGCATACAGATTCGATTAATTGTCATAATTAAATCGACCAGTTTTATGATATTTATCGACGGACACATATCGTAGATTTCCGTGTTTGTTTTCATTGCCGGCTGTGCTAAATGCCATTCACAGTAGCGGCGACACACACGCCAGATAGAGATGGTACCCGGCCAGACCTAGGACCACACACAGTCAGTCAGTCCAATCCATCCTGGACCTACGCAGCAGCAGTTCGTCCGACGCAGAGATACGCATCGCTTCGCTCCTTGCTCTCGTCCCTCGTCTCTCTCTCTTTCTCTCTGGGCGCTTGGCAGCTGATATGGTAGATGTTAATTTGCAAAACAAATACGCTGCACGTCACATCGATATTTGCTCAAATGTTTAGCCAGACAGCACACGGGGCGTATGAGTGTGCGTGTGCTTAGATTATGCATACGCCTTGTTGCCGCTTCTGCTACTGCCGCTGCTGCTGCTTTACCGCATCAGATCGAGAACAGCATCGATCGAGCCATACATGTGCCAGCAACAACAACATGACAGACAACATGACATTGCACGCGATAAGCTCAAGATCCCATTGAACTACCTTATCAGTTCGCCGCTCCGTTCCGGTATGCTCCAACATAGTGTGCCCGGAGTGAGGGCTCTGCTACGTTCTATTATTGTCTAAAGCACGATTTCTTAATTGTTTTTTCGTCAATATTTTATTATAATCATCTAATTTGGTAGTTGGCAAGTACTGCCCCCATGCGGGGCAACATCTCTTGATGCCCCGAGCGGTCCAGGGTCAGTCGACTACTTGTAGATCGACACACATAGCCGGGGCCCACATATGTTTCGTTTTCTCCAAGAATTGTGCATATTTGTCGCCGCTTAGCTATTTATTATTTGGACAAGTGCATGCCGAGTTTATATACGATACGATTCATATGTATTATGTATATTTCTCGAGAAATATCGGCACATTTAAATTCGCTTTTTGGTATTTTGTATTTATAAAATGCATTCTATAACATGAAATTCAAATTACTCAAGCAAATTCGATTTGGGATCCCATTTTTCACAATGGGATCAATTATGGGTTAGAACACGCGTCTGCACTAGAAATATGTGCAGTCAAATGGAACACAAAAATTAAAATTAAACGAAAAATCCTATAACCGATTGCCATTCTCCGATTTTCGAAAGCCGATTGACGATTGACGACTGCCCAAGCGAGTCATTGCCTTCAAGTACAGCAACAACAACGGCAACGGCAACAATTGTAGAGCAGAACAAAAACAAAGAGCACAAAGAAAGAGCGCGACGAAACAAGCGCGGAAAGGCCTAAAAGAGCCGAAAAAACCTAAAAACACTTATTAATTTTAGCACTCCAAACAATTGCGGTAATTTCTGCCAGCCCGCCCGCCCGCCTGCTTGTCTCGCCGGGCCCACTCGGGCCCATTCGGGCCAAAAGCAGGCGTGTCAATTGCTCAACAATACAAACAAATTAACAGCAACATCCAACGACCAACTGTTGCCGCCAGCAGCGGCAGCGGCAGCAGCAGCGGCAACAGCTGCCGTTGTAAAAATGCGTTGGGCTCTATTAACAATAAATTTGTTAACTTTACCTGAGACAGGCGCAAACTTGTCAAATGCCAAGGGGCTAATGGTTCATACCTGGAGATGGCAGTTACCAACGCGTGCGATAGTATCGCTAGCATAGCTAAACGCGGTCAAGAAAGAAGGCTTAGTTAATGATCAAAAACCATGACATGCATTGAGCTGAAAATACGTCTAAAACGAATAGGGGGGTCCCTTACCTAAATCGTAAAAAATCGAATATTTTGAAATAGTTGCTATCCTATGTATTATCACTAAGATATCGAGACACAAACAAAATGTCATTACGCGTGAAGATTGCATAAATTTTAACAAAGTAATGATGTTAGAAGTTCTGTGGAGGATGTTACATGACGAATTTTTAGTCGACTTGAACATGATTTTTGGTCGAAAATTAAATATTGACAAAAACAGTTTTAAACACATGTTTAGTAATAATTTTAGCCTCCGCAATCGATTAAAAATGTTTGCAGACAATTCTAAATTTTGAAGAAAAAATATTTCTGAAAAATAGTAAGGGTACCCCCTTACTTAAATTGTCAAAAATTTAAAAAACTCAGATTTTAGATTTTTTAATTAAAGAACGAATAAAGATGTCAATACATAAACAAAATGTCATCCCGCGTGAGAATCGCATGATTTTTAACAAAGTAATGAAAGTCGTAATTTCTGTACATAGTCTAAACTGAAATGTATGCATTTTTAAAGGTGTCATGCCATTAACCAAACGCGACCGACTGCTCGAGTGGCACTGATTCTTAACTCCAAGATCACAAACTACGATAAAGAGTAAGGCAAATGTATGCGAACTTATAAAAACATGTCGGGAAGGGGAGCAAACGGGAAGGCGCTCTTATCGCACAAACATTGCAACAAGTGAGTGCTAATCGGGTCAGGATAGTAAACTAGCTTAGATCGTTGCTAATGCAACGTTTATTCGAGTTGTTAGCGAGGCCTTCAGAACCTACCGCAATATGAATATATTCTTCATATTTCTTACATACATACATACTCTTTTATGCAGAGATGCTGCCTAAGACTGTCATTTGCATACCCTGTAGACATTAATAAATGTTTGTTTGGGGTGTTTTAGGTTTTTAGAAATGTGTGTGGGCGGAAGAAGGTGTGGCAAACACTATATACTTTTGAATGAACTAAGATGTGCGCGTGGCTAAAACTAACTTCCTTATAAATGGTATACTATTTTGGTTTTAATTAGTCAAAAATTTACCTTCTTTCGCTTGGTTTAACATATGCATTTATTGATCTTTAAATTGATTTCACACTAATACATATTTAATATTTTGTTTGTTTTGTTGATTCACATCTTAAAAATGTGGTAATTTATTATAAAATGAAAATACATTTTCTAAAACTGTCAAAAATCATCAAATTGTTTTACACTTTCAAGTTTTGTTTTTTAATGCACGTACAGAGTATTTAACAGTTGTATGCTTTAATAAAAATTGCCTGCTTTAAATGAGATGACAATTACGTCAAAATAGTTGGCATACCCCGCCAGCTGCTGCGCGCAGGGTGACAAATGCCGCATTTGCCGCTTGGGTGGCACAAGCCATCATCCGCCTCAGCCTCAGCTCCGTCTCCAGCTCCGACTGCTTCTCCAGCCGCAGCGGCTCGGTCATGAAGCATTTAAAATGTAATTATGAACACAATTGCTTAGGCTTTTCTCGTACTGTCAATCGATATGAATGGATAGAGAGAGGCAGAGAGAGCGAGAGAGGGAGGGAGTCTGCTGGAGGGGCAGCAGGCCGGCAATGTCTTGTTATTGTACAATTAGTCGTATTTATGCCTCGGCTGCTGTCGAATAATTAAACGACCATTAGGCGTATTTAGCGCACAGTTATGAAATTTGGGTCATTACCGTAGCAACAGCCTAAAACTCGCACACGTGCTGCTCCAAGTGGGAGCGAGGCCGGGGTCGTGACGAGCGGGGGCTACACTGCGTGTTTATTATGATTAGAGCTGATTATGCCTTCTGTGGGCTGCCAGCGTTTGGTCTGCGGGCAATCAACGCATCTGTTCTGTGTATAAATAAGTGCGTGCATAAATCAGACACACACACACACACACACACACACGGGCCTGCTCTGGCGGTCAATTTGCATTAACAACAACATTGGCAGAAGGCGAAAGTCTGAGGTCGTTGCATGCCTGCTCCCCTCTGACTTGCTTCAGCCCCAGCCCCTACCACAGTCACAGTCACAGTCACGGCATGCGTGAAGAATTTGAAGCGTGGGAACTTCTTCGCGCGCGCAAATTCTGAATGAATCTCGAATCACGACGCGGATTGGAACAGGCTTGGCTTGGCTTGGCCTGGCCTGGCTTGCCCGTTGTTGCCCCCGGGGGTGCGAGTCGTGTTTATGGGGTACCCACTGACAAAACAGACAGGTAAACTCAATTATTGGACTAATGAAATCTGCAAGAGTCGAGCCAAGCGCGCAGAGAAACAGGTAAGTAATGAGTGCGGCCCTTCCGCTGCCTGCCCGCTCTGCGTTTGTTAACCGTAACAGTTTCGGGCTTGTAGCGCTGCCAGGCATGTGTCAAGGAAATTGGGTCATATCTTGTGGCCGAAAAGAATCGGAGTGCACAGTGCGAAAACCCGTTTATCTCAATCGAATACCTTATCCACCCACAGACCTGGCACAAACTTATCGAACGCGTCGAGCGAGTGGGGCTAGATTGATGGCCTGGCCTGTACTTGTCGCGCACTTGTCTGTCTCTCGAGTATATTAGAACCAGAACGTGGTAAGCTGAGACCCGCTTTTGGGGGTCAGCCGAGCCGAGCCGAGCTGAGCGGTTAATGAACGCACTACGGCAAAAACAGCAAACCATGCAAATCGATAAATGGGTAAAACACACAGTTTTGGGTAGAGCACATGTGCTACGGCTTCGCCGATTGATTTCCCAACTTGTTTGCATTTTTGCATATCAAGTTGAACAAATTGATCGATTTATACGCTAAAACCCAGTCAGCAATAAACAAGTAGATCGCCGAGAGAGACAACAAACCTCATAACGAATGTTAATGTCTGTATGAACTACAATGTTCGATTTCCTCTTGGTTTCTGTCTCTGTCCGTCGTTATAATTTCGCGCATAACTTTGTTTCTTATGATATTCATAATAAATGTCATTATTATTGACGCGTTTTGTCATGTTCTTCACGATCTTGTGCCTTTTTCGAAATTCCAAAAGAGTCTCGCGAAAAAAACCTGGCGAACTGTGCATGGAATAGTTTATGTAGTGCCTATAAAATTATTGACAACCCGATAACGTTTATAAAGCTCGATTGGGACGTAACGATCAGTTAGACTGAAATTGGTTGTTTTTTAGTCTTTTTAGCCATATTTACTGTCGTGTCTAAGCTGAGGCGCGGCCTCGCTCTCTCGATTGCTGCACACACTGCAGCAAGTGGAACCAACCCACTAGGGAAATACCATACCAAGCGATGAATTTAAAGAGTTATCGAAATGTACGAGATGCGAAACGACTCGAGTGTCGAGCTGAGATGAGCTGAGCTGAGTGTACATCGCACCGCAAAAGGCGTTGAATAATTAAACGAGAAGAGAAACAAATAATAATAATAATAATAATGGGTAGATGCTATATATATTAATATTAATGCGTATAAATGCACTGGTTAGCCCACTTGCTAGAGAAGAGCCATGCTATACATGGACAGAGCGATCTCCGAAAGCAGTTTCGAGTTAGTCAGTTCGAACGTTTTGTTGCCTCAAGTTCACGAATAGCGAGTAACGTTCACGTTCACTCCATATTCGATCGACAATTCAGTTGGAAACTCCGGACAACACTTGAACTCCGGCCCGGAAGCTGTTAAGCAGCCTGTGCATCATTCTTTGTGCTATTTCGGGTGCGGCTTTTGCGCAATCCGCTGACGGAAAGCAGCTGCGGGAGAGATGAAAATGCTGGAAAAGCCTATTGGCCCATTGGCCTCTTCGTTGTCTCGCCGAGGAGACTGTGTTCCCAATTCGAACATGGCCTATGTAAACATGTCAAAGCGAACACAAATTCATTGTGAGAACAGCCGACAGCTGCAGAGATCGCCGAAAAACAGAAAGATATACGAAATAAATGCGTAAAATGATAGAAAACCATACATATTGAATATATTTTTTGGATCATTACAAGGTTAAGAGACACCCCCCTCCCCCCACAACACTCATCCCATCCCGTTGATAGTTTAATGTCCATCTAATGTCAAGTGCGTAAAGTGTGCTCACGACTTTGACACATGTTGGATTCGCTCGATTCTCTTGCTGCTGGATGGCGTCAAATTTGCCAGAGATCTAGATATGAAACGGTTTTTTAATGGAGTTCACAGATCTCGAGCATTTCTGATGCGTCATTCAGTCTTTAGTGTCTCTGACTGCTGCTGCTGCTGCTGCCGTAGAGATCTGCTAGATGATTCTTGTAAATTTGCCCGGCAATAACAATAACAATATCAATAAGAATAATAGGAATTTCAACACATTTTCATGATGGGAACTGTCAAAAAAAATTAAGAAATTCCATTGCGATGGCGAGGGACTCCAGTCCAGTCCGCCTGCCTGCCTGCTTAGTTGATGAATATAATCTCTTTTGATGGATTGAACAGAAATAGTTCCAGCGAACCCAGCCCAGTCTCAACTTCAGAGAAACCAAAGTACCAAGCTCGCAATGTTGATACCCGCTAGACGAAAAGTAGTAGGGTATTTAGACTGTATGTCAAATGCAGGGCGCATCTTCGAACTCATATACCACATATATTCTTGATAAAAATCAATATATCTTAGAGATTGTAGGGCAAGTTACTTCATTTTCGACTGATTATAACTATCCAAATGTTTTCCTTAATAAACAGAGAAGTTATTGAAGAAATACTTTCAGTGATTACCGGGTATATCACAGTCAAGATCACTTCCCTGTTGCTTACTTATTTATTTTGTTTTCTTGCCTTGGCGCGTAATAGAATAATGCCGAAAAAGTTTATTAATTCTACTGCCTATTCGCGTACACCCTTACCCTGTGTCTAGGCGGATCTAACCCGCCCGTGGTTCGGTTAATTATCGGGCAGGTCTAATGAGCGCGTAATTAGCAAATGAGGCTTATCCGATCCTTTCGCTACTTAACTTAATGCGCCAATTGACAATCTATTTATCCATTTATTCATTTATCTAGTTATCTAGTTATCTCTTCCAATTAAATCGTGCCCTCTCTGAGCCAAGTTGGCCAACAGTTCCGGCTTCAATTCTGCCAAATTTTTCCCGTGCAGGGCTGAATTAACTCTTGGATCTTATCTCTCTGCCTCTCTCGATCTCCCTCACTCGCTCTCGCTCTCGCTTTGCTTTCAAAACGAGTAGAAAGAGCCGAGCGAAAACCAGTTTAAGTTTGCTTCCTCCTTCTTCTTCTTCATATTCGGCATCTTGAGATTCTTCGGCTGGGTCGAACACTTCTCTCTCGGCTGTCGCTTTAATTTTTGTTGTACAAGAGTTTAATGAAGCGTTAATAAGTATCTGTCGTATGTGCCCTCTTTATAAGCAGGTAGGGCCCAGCTCACGCCCCTCCGATAAGCATCTCGAATTCACCAATGTCATCCCCGGTCGGATCGGCTTTAAAGCGCGCCGATCTCGCACGTGTACTACGGTTCTTTGTAGGGTATGGTACAAGGTACCTTGTCTTGAATTATGGTACACAGTCAGTTCGAGGCAGATTTAACATTTATTGTGTGGCATACACTGGCAAAAATATAGAGGAACATATGTGCAGAGTCGGCCTGGTACGTACTCGCCTGTTTCTGCCAGTATACAACAGCTGTAATTAAGCGCTGGCAGCCAGCATTGTCTTCGCCTCTTGCCCCATCCATGCCCGCTGAAAGACAAAGAGAGATAGGGCAGTGGGCAGAGGGGGGACGGGGCACAGCCTCATCCACAGTTGCGTCCACTCATTTCTCATTTAATTGTAATAATAATTCATTAGGGAAATGTTCGTCTTACAACTTGCAACAAATAAAAACAAAAATCGCTGATTGGTGCCAAAACAAACGCGACAGACTGTGCCAGCAGCAGCAGCGTCGACAGCAGCAGCGCCGTCGACTGCGCAGCTGAAGAGGTCATTTGTTTGCCTTAAGAGCGGTCGGAGAAGACGCCAACGCCAACGCAGGCGAACAAAAAACAACAAAAGCAGCAAATTATGGCAGCGACTGCGCCCTTTCTCGGCTGCTGTTGCTGTTGTGTTAATGTTGCTGTTGTGCTGCCCAAGAGCAACATTTGCCGCTACTCCGTTCTGTGTTGTCGTCTGGTGTAGCTGCTGCTGCTGCCGCTGCTGCTGCGGCTGGCGTCTGCGTCGGCTGCGGCATCTGCGACAACAGCATCCACCAAGATCAAGCAGCAGCAACGTTCGAACTGATCTTTTAGTTGCTCGCGAGTTGCAGAGACAACATATTTGCCTCATGCGGGCGACGCAAGTGCGCGACAGATACACACACACGCACACACTCACATACACTCACACTAAGACAACAGGATCGTTTAACACACCCACGCAGCCTGACATGGAATAATGAAGGACTTAAGGCGCAGGCTTGACTTAAACGGCAAACAAATTGCAGGGGCAGCAGCTTAGCGAAGGAGTAGAAGGCAGAGACAGGAACAGAGACAGGGAGAGAGAGAGGTGACAATCGACTTACGTGCTGTGTGTTGTGCATGTTGCAAGTGGGCGTCGCGTCTGCACAGTTAACGCTTTCGTGCCACAGTGAATTGAACAGTGAACTCAGTGAACAGTGAACTCGGTGCTCGGTGTGAAGTACACACGATGTCGACTCCGGGCTGCTCCTCTGAGGCAGCAACAGCAGTGGGCACTGGCTCAAGGCCCACGCAGAATGAGATCGATAAGCCGAACGAAATCGATAAGCCGAACTATGCCATTTTGGCGCTGCTGCAGGTAATTAAATTCGACGAAGGGGTTTTTCTCGGAGCAGAGGCATTTGTAGGAGTAAAAGAGCAAGAGGAGGAGGATAAGCAGGAGAGCGGTGCCTGCAGGGTCAATCTGCCTCTGTTGCAGTGTGTCTCCAATTTGATAAACGTTCTGACCTCAATTGAAACTCGTCGTTACATTTAATGTCTTGTAATGTGTTTTAGATTTTATGCTCCCAAGTGGAATTATTATAGTTTTGTTATACTGCAGAGGGTATACTCATTTTGTAGACCTCTCCTACCACAAAAAGTATAGTCGAACTAGTTATGTACTTTCTGCCAGTACATCAATCCGACTGTCTGTCTGCCTGCCTGCTTGTCTGTCTGTTCGTCTGCCTGTCTGTCTGTGCGTCTGTCCTTCTGTTATAACGCCAAATACTCTCTCATTTAAGAGATATCCTGATGACACCTGGCACACATGCTGCTTTACCACTATATCAAAGGAACAGTTACTTAAAATAGGAGTTTTGGTATGAAACCCTCTATAAAATATAAAAAAAAAAAAAAGAAAAAGGTAATCCATTTACAGACTTATTCCATTTTTATAGCACAAATTTTATAAAAGAATATAAAAAATATATATTTTTATATAAACAAAATATAAAATTGAAGCACTGCAAGGGTATCAGCACCTTCGGCATGTCGAGGGTAACCTTTCTTTTATGTTTTCCCCTCCTCCGGACTCACTTCTTCAACTGTTAAGGGGCTTTGCCATCTCCGAACGCAACTTGCTTTTTATTGTTTAATTACGGTTTTATGGCGCTTGTAATTAGGAAAACATTATCATAAAAAAAGCTGAAGCTGAAGCTGATGCTGAAATTTGTAGTTATTGTTCCTTAATTGGTAGAACAACAATCGATGGAACCCGTTCTCATATAAACATTTTTCAGATCATAATCATTTGAATGGGGCTGCCCCTCATTGTTTTCGTTCTGTTCAGAAAAAGGGGGAGATTTGATCGTATTGCGTCTATGATATGCACAATTTTGGAACTCTTTTGTGAAACTCCCAAGTGAAACTTGCTTCTTAAAACCAGTAGACAATCATATGGCATATATATAGTTATGATATTTATGGATTTGATAGATACAGAGATAGATGGAACTTGTTTAAGCATCTCTTTCTTAAATAGACAAGAGATACGATCATATTTCTCGAATAATTCGCAGAACTCGTTTGTTTCATCCAAAATTACCCGATAAATTCACTGACACATGCTCCGGGAAAGTCACACATGTAGATCCGATTTAATTAAGGCTGATATATAGCTCTGTGCATAATAAATTGCATATAAAGACTTCCTAGAAGACCGGCATGAACTCACTGAGCGACGCTACTCCTCGCAGATCAACGCACCCACATCGCCACAAGCCCCTCATGGACCCTGGAAGTTATGGCCGTACAGCGAGCCACATTCTACCCACTTGGCCTGCGTGTGTGCCTTTCCACTCGCTGGCGCACTGTGGCGGGGTGTGGCAATGGCACAACGACGAAGATTCGTGGGAGCGGCACGAGACTTGTTGTCACAGCCATTTGGCAATTAACGCCAAAAACACCCAGGCCGCTGCTCTGACCAGACCAAAACGAGACAGCAGCAAGAGGAGAGCAACAACAAAAACAATCAACAATAATCGGGAAATGCGCCAAAAGATGCCCGCCCGCCCAGGCAAACAACAGGCGTTCCGTCTTTATGGGATCATAAATTCATAGAAGACACACTCGCTGATGCGCAGCGTCCAATGAGCCGCAACAGCATCGCGTCGCGTCGCCTCGCCGGCACACCCTCCTGCAGCTCCTCCATTCCAGTGCCGCTTCCAGGCTGAGGGACAGCTTCAAGGCGAGCACGCGCACGCGGATTATGTCACGGGAGCTCCAGCTGGGTACCAAGCATATCATAATGAATATATCATATATATATTCGCCTAAGGTCAAGATCATGGCGCCACGTCTAGAGGCGTCGAGGAGTCGTAGGATTCCGTTTCGCTGTAGTATTTCTAGTATATATCGTATTTGTTTTGTAATTTGCAGATGACTGTAATATATTATGACATATGTAGTATATATACGCGATTCTAATACTGAAAACTTGGCCAAAAAGAAAAAGAAAATAGATGCAATTCAAGATTAGCATGCTTGCCCACTCTCGCCTAGTTCACACTAGAAACTAATTCTATTTTCAGCGCGAAAAGATCGTTGAGAGATCAGCAAAATTCTCAAAGTTTAACATATTCGTATGGGATATTTCCTGAATGCGGAATTATGGCATATTTAGGAAATTAGAAGAGAACTAACCATAACAGGTATATCGAGATGAGGTATACTAAAGAGAGCAAGAGAGAGAGGGAGAGAGATCCTTTCTTAGCGGCCGGCATAGATACATTTCTCTTCTATTCTATGTTTATAAGAGATTTCTTTGCTGCTTCTATTCTATGTTTATCAGAGTTTTTATTCGAATTCGAATTCAAATTATAATTTCTTCTCTCTGTTAATATTTTAAGCGATTCGTATCTCCTTATGCTATTGCCAGAGATACAAAATCACAAGGGAGATATATTTGAAAATTTAAAAAAACAATTTAAAAAAATTTATTAAAATTAAATTAAAAATGTATATTACTAACTAACATCCGTTTCAATGATTTATGTATATAATATTTTAGTAAGAAGATTCAAATGTTGCCATCTAATGGGAAATTTCAGTGTTCTGGTATGTATAACAGTCTAGTTTTTGTTAGCTGGCAGAGACGAATATGCTCGCAAAATTCTGTTCGAAAACCTGCGTGAAACGAGAATGTTTTTCTGGCAGACGCTTTAGTTTGCCAACGAATTTCGCACTTATTTAATCTGTGCGGCAAATGTTATCCGCCAATAAAGCGTTCGTGCCTACACAATATACTATTCCTCCGAGAGTTCAGCGAAAGATATAAAAAATATAATAATTAGAATAATACGAATTAAGAGAATAGTAGCAAATTCGAGTGCGCCGAGCGAATATGTAACATGCATGAAGTATTCGAAACAAATTGCATAAGTTCTGGTTCGTGCGTCGTCGAAACATGTCATAATATCGTATTATGACCGGCTAACGAAAGAGAGTCCATCACAATCGGCGGATATTCGATAGTTTGATTTTCGAGCAATATTTAAGGTGAATATTGTATGCAGTTGAAACTCTATTGGAATCCAGTCGGATTTCAATTTCTTTTCGAAAAGTTCACGGTATTTCAGAAGTATTCTTGGACTTGAAAGCTAAGCGAAGGGTCTAATCTATTTTTAAGTGAAATCAATTGAAGTGATTCGATGTTTATGCCAAACTTTCGCACGTTCTGAAAAGAAAATCAAAAACTATAAAATCGAATATAAACTAAACACGCCCTTTGGTAAAAATAGTCACAATAGTCACCCACTATTTTCTTTTCTTGTATCGAAAGTGTACACGACTTTCAGTTACCCCAGAAACAATATATCTTTAAAGTTGCTACAAATATGGTTGACAATCTAAAAAAATCATATAGTTATGATATAGAGCTCTTAAAATAGCAGATATATTTTCGTTTGAAATGAAAGATTGACAGATAGAATAGACGGATATGACTCAAGCTGGCAAATGTGTTTTACCACACCTCCTTCGCCACCCTTGATGTAGGGTATCAGGAAGGAGAAATTCTGCAAAAAAAAATATAGAGAAATAAAAAAGCTAAACAAATCGCAAGGAGAAATGTTTGAAAAATAAACAAAATGCGGGAAAATAAAAAACTTTTCTAAATAAAATTAGACAAATGATAAGCAAAAAATTGCATTGCCTAGAAACGAGATCAGTTCGGTAGGCGGACAGACTGAAATAGAACATGGTCTGTTTTTTTTTATCGCTCTATTTTAGTTTTAAGATTTTTCTTTTATTTACTTTCGCTTTTCCATTGTGCACGTGTGCGTGCGTGTGCGTGTGCGAATAGTAGAAGGAAGCGTGTCAGAATTTTGATGTATTTCTTTGAGCTGGCGGAGAATCATAAATTTTGTGTGCAGCGGGTTGAACGACTCTCGTTAGGGTATTATATAACCGAAGCGAATGACGGTTAGAAGTAGGAGGTGGAGAAGGAAAGGGGAACAATAAAAATTCTTTAATTAATCCAGCGAGTACGAAACGAGGCGAGGCGAAAGCATTATCAGCAAAAAATACCGAAATTGCAATAAAAAACCGTGATATATGCGGGACATAAACAAAAAAATTATAAATTGGCAATAATTAAAGTAAAAGAGAACGACAACAAAGTTATTTATGTAAAACTGGCAAATAAAAACAAATATATATGGTAGATAAATGCAGACTGTATTAAAATAAAAATAATAACAATAAGAACGAAAATATGAAACAACCCGGGCGGGCAGATGTCGACAGAGTTGAGTGTTTCGGTCTGCCCAAAATGTGAGTTTCGGCATATTTCCGAGAGATTTATTAGACATGGCGAATTCTATATAGCTATAGATACATATGTGCATATAATGTATGTCAGCTCGCTCTCTCTCTGTCTCTCTCGCTCTTTGTCTTCCCCATGTGACATTGTTTTAGAGCTTTTTGGATTTGGCGCACACGAATTACGATGTTAAGGCCGACAAATCTGTGAACCGTAAATAAATAACTGCAATGTGCCAAGTTGTAGGTAGGATTAGAGACTTCTAAAAATATATATAAACAAATCGAGCGAGTGAAATGTTTGGCAGATCCTGCATAGAATATATACTTATTAAAAAGAACAATATATATAGAGACAATCTGACTGTGACTTGCACAACTCGAGCCACAACAATGGAAACGCTATAATAGACCCGTCACAATTACATGATCTACAGTTGTTCATCTTGCTGTTGTTGTTGCGTTGTTGTTTTCGTATATGCGAAAACGTGCCGGAAATTGCGTGACAGCAAAACACGCCGAAATTCTCATAACTCGCGTTAAACATTTATATAACATTTGTACTACCCGCTTTACTTTAACGGCTCATGTTCGGATCGTGTGTTCTAACCTTGCCGCCAGAACAATGGGGTATATTGCCTATGCCACTCGCTTTGTACAGCCCACTCATACTTCTCCCCCCCGAACTGTACTCATAATCATTTCCTGCGAATCAATCAATTTCATTAGTTTTTAATCATAGTTGGAAATCCAATCATAGTTATCGATTAATCATGCATATTAGTTAAACGAGCATCTTCTACGAAATTACTCAATTTGTATTTATGCATAAAAAAAAGTGAGTCTCCATTAATATTATTTTTTTTTTCTAAATTATTACTTAATTAAATGTGCACTCCCATTATTTTGATCACAGCTGTATAGATAATTATATCTGCATTAGTCAAGCTGAGCTTCATTTAAGTCTGTGGGGTATTTGCCAAAAAATATTGATCTATTTGGATTGCTCTTAATACCAAGTCCAACTGAAATGCCATTACACCCTATAAAATTCAATAAAAATTTTAAGTTTATTAGCTATATTGTATTAAACTAATCGATTTAGACGCTTCAAAATCGTCTTGTAATCCATCTCTAGTGCCTATCGATAGTTTTTCAATCTCTTTTACCTGTTAGAGTATTTGCTTTATGTGATGCCCCATCTCAGTCTCGTTTATCTCGCTCTCATTTAGATTGAGCTTCCTTTCCACTTACCTGTTGCTTTTTTGCTTCCGTTTTTTTGTTGTTCTCTCGCTTATTTTTTGTCTGCCAAGATCATTTATAACGCCGCGAGGCTGTGAATATCGTCGCCAGAGCAGAGCAGGCCTGTGTGTCCAGTGCTGTGTATCGTGTCCATTCTTTTCTCCGGCTTTCGGCTCGAGGGCAATCAATTTTAATTATCGAACAAATTAATCAGTCGCAACTTTCGTATCATTAAGATTAATGATGCTGGATCCCCTGGCTGGCTGGCAGCAACAGCAACAACAGCAACAACAGCAACAACAGCAACAGCAGCAACAACAATCGAGCAATGTCAGGTCGAGATCTATGCAAATAGAGAGCACTTGCTGGTGATCTGCAGGCGCTCTGAGCGTATCGCAAGGCGACCCAAATGAGCCGTGGTTAATGTGATTAGAGCACGCTCTAAATGCTCGCTTTGTCCCGTGATAGTGTTGGGCAACGATCGCAGAGAGAGAAGGATGGAGAGGGTCGATACGAGGGCAGTAAATAAGTGTCGCGTTTGCTGAAAGTGCGCTGACCGACCGAAAAATCGATATGTATGCACACAGATACACACACACACATACACACACAGAGTTTAAGAAGTCATGTGTCCCGCTGAACGGTAGAAAAACGAATGAAACGAAACGAGACAAAGACAATGACACTGACACTGACAAAGAGGGACAGAGAAAAATTTAAATTCGCATTTTCATAACGTCGACTGCAGCCGCCGAGTAGGACGGGACGGACTTGACAATTGTATCTGTCAGATACAAACTGTGTGTGAGCGACTTATGAATTATTTATGCCAGTACGCAGCACCCAGAGCAAGTCACAGCAGACTTGCTTATTTTTTTTGTTTTATTTCTGATTTCTGAATGAAATTGCAAAAGGCATCGACTTCCACTTCAGCTTCAGCCTCAACTCAACTTCAACTTGCACTTTGAGACGGGGCCCCCTTTCGGAGTACGGCTAATGACAGGCGGCAGTCTGAAATACGAGTGCAACACACACTCACACAGTGGGCATGCAAATTTTCAGCGATTTAAAAGCCATAACTTATATTATAAGCGCAAAACTCTGAGGTTAATTGGCAGCCGGCCAGACAAACTCGCTCAGACCCGGCCCCAGTTGGAGACTCAAAGTGCTGCGCTGTGCTCGTCGTGAGATCGTAAAAATAAAAGACAATTATTCATACAAAACGAAACCATGTGAAGGTTTCTCGCCAAGCTTTTCCGCATACTCTCGCTCCCTCCTCCGCCTCTCTCTCTCTCTCTCTCTCCCAGGATTATGTCTCTATTAAGCTGCCTCCTTCCCCCCTATGATATAACATATCGTATCTTTCTAGAGAGCTACCCCTCCATATCATTTCCATATTTATTTAGAATCCAATTGAGGCAACCTCTTCGACGGAAACGAATTTAATATAAGCTTACATTCATCAGGTATTCTTCGCCTCCCTTATAGAGAGGTAATTTCCTAAGAAGTCATCGCTGTGAATTCTTGCAGAATTCCCACAGTTTATGCCTGATTAAATGCTTAAGTAAAATCGATCCGACTCGTCTTCTTGATAACAAGAAAATACTTTCAGTTCTTCCACGTTTCTCGTGCCTTAATGCGATGATTGATGTGGCGCCCCTCGGAGCGCAACATCTGACTACAAAAAATGCAATGTCAGACATGGAGATACGTCTGTGGGTCGAGGGATAGAAGGAGAGGGAGACAAGTGACAGCGACATGCTTCGCGACTGACAGCTGCAGCGCAGTTAATTAACCACATACTGGTGCGATTCCATAAAGATCTGGATCTTAAATCATACATATCATTAACTCGCGTACAACATCATTACACGATCGTTAATCGATCGAGTTCATGGGGTCATTTGCATAGGAAAATTTTCGAAACAAAAACTGATTCAAACACAAAACATGCGCCCCATCAAATTGGCATAAAACGCGAATAAAAAAAATAATATGGTCTGTCAGACAGATACCCTGTAGAGCTAGTGTTCTTCGATAGAGTTAGCTATGCAAATATCTGCAGTTTGTGGCGCCCCACATGAGGCTAGGTCTACCCTGTGCCCACTTTCACTGGGTATTAGCCGCCCCAGTAACAGTCGTGCTGCTCACTTCTATCTCCCTTTTCGATTTGTATATTTTCCCCTGCTGAATTCGACATTCCACCCTTCTTTAGTATCGCATGTTTATTTAGTTCCCGTTCGGCTCGAACTTTGCCCGCCTCGCACACACACAGACAGGCGCACACTTCTGGCAGATAGAATTAATAACACTCACCTGCATACAGAGTGGGCAAGCGAGGGCGGGCGAATGATCCCCGCTGAAAGTCTTAATTAGCCAATTTTACTTTTCAACCGCCTCATAATATATGCTGCGTGTGCTGCGGTTCAGATTCCGCCAGATCTATGTATATATAAACCGCAAAGCATATAGCATATAGCATATAGCAAATAGTCTATGAGTCAATTCGCGCCGATCTACCACACACCTGTGAGTAACACTCGCGCAGTGTGAGGTCTCTCCCTCCGACGGTCAGGCCAGACCGAAAATATCTCGAACTATTTTTACTTAATTGCCACAGAAACATACGATTGCCTCCCACTCCCAGCGAGAGACCTTTTATCTTTGTATAAAAAGAAAATATTTAAAATATGCATAGACCATGTCATCTTGTAATCTTGGGCCCATTCTTGACCTACCTCGCTGGGGAATGCAATCAATCAAATTGCGAGCGCGCGTCTCTCTCAATTGACTCGCGCGACGCCTGGCAATTTGCTCTGCTGCTGCTGCTGTTGTTGTTGTCTTTGGCTTTGACCATTGTTTTGCTGTCTGGTCCATGGTCAATAACAACAACTGCAGCAGCTGCCCCAGCCACAGCCACAACGAGTGCAACAATAACAATAACAATTACACGACGATGACAGGCAATAGTTTAATTGAAATGTCAGAAACGTTGCAGGCCATAACTCACGCGTATTATCAGAGGCAATTAAAATTTGTACCGACTGCAGCAACAACAACTCCGACAGCAACAACCGCAACATAAACAACAACAACAACAGCAAAAACAAAAACAATAGCAGAAGGAGGAGAAATGCAAACAAAAAGCGTGCCAATGAATCGTTCATTTCAAGTTTATTCACATTGCACAGCGCACACTTCCTTAAACAGAGACAGAGACATAAAGACAGAGAGAGAGAGAGGTAAATGGGGGTACGGGGAAAGCGAACTACCAGAACTGGGCAGAACCCAAGCAAACAAACCAAAACTACAAACGGTAAACGCAAAATCCATTGTAAACAAGCCAGAAAAAAGGCCAACTACATCAACCCATAGGTTTTATACACTTGCAATCTTCGATAAGCAGCGATACCTAGCTAAGTTATAGTATATATTTCTTATAATCTTTTAACAACTTCTTAGTATTCAAAAAACACAGCTTATATCATTTATATCGCTATATTATACTGGTTTACACGCAATGCCCGCATTTTGCAGAATTATTTCTATGTGATATTGTTGCGATTTTGATAAAATTTGGAAAATACATTATATACATAGTAAAAAAAAGAGTTATGCTGAGTTTGCTCTCAATAAATTGTTAAATAACAAAAATTACTTATAGTTTATAGGGTAACTATACGATATTTCATGGCGGTACGAACCAGTTCGACTTAATAACAGATAACTCTAAAATATAGACTATTTGGACTTGCCAGATGCAGATTCAGAAATTATACACCTTATAAGGCATAGGTTTCTGGAAAAAATGAATACACCCACAGCAAGAGTATAAAAATCAAATTATATTTCTCAGTTCTCTCGCTGAGACTGCAGGCATATTTGCCCTGTACTAATCTGCAGTGATCTGATCTGATCTGATCTTTACTGTCTGACGGTCTGTTTGTTTGTTCAGCCAGCACATGGCTGCCAGAGATCTGCGCCGGGTAGGCGACACTGGCTTTGCGTCGAGTGCGTCTTTATAGGGAACTCGCAGCTTGAGTAAATTTTCTTTGCAATTACCACAGGTGCACACCCAGAGCAATGTGGTTGAAGTAAACAAATTTAGTATTTTGAGATCAGACCACAATGGACATTTAATGGACGTAAGAGAGAGCGACCTGCATACCAAAAGGGGGGCTTGAACTTGTATTCCCTTGCAGAGGGTACATTAATTTTGGCCATCACATGGGAGACATCTTCCAGCCCGTAAGGTACATATATTCTGACTCAACAGAAAGGTTTTCCACAAGAAAACATATTTTATTGTGCGAAATAGCTCGTTAAAACGACTATATGCTGTCAATTATAATATGAAAAACTACAAACCCTTGCTGTAAGGGGTATGTCGCAGTAGCCCTACATTCTTGTTCGGAATGTGACGTCCGGTTGCGGTGGGCGAGCTGTCAGGGGGAGTATGGTTTTTTGGTGTGTGTGTCATTGTTACATGCTACTTCCTGCTCTTCTGAATATTTAATATTATTGCATTTATTTATACGAGCATATAAAGTCGGATACTCGTTGATGCACGTTGACATTGACATTGTGACGAGAGTCCTGAGTACACCGAGCTTGCACTGCGCGATTTCAGTCGTCATTGATATCGTAGGGTGAGTGGTATCGTTTTTCAAGTGTGCTCAAGTGTTTAAAATTTATCCCGTACGATATTGGCTTAGTGGAGACTCGAATCAGCGTAATATATACGATATTTGTTGAATATAGTGCTCGAAAAAAGTGCGGATTGATAACAAACTAATTCAGTACGATATTGAAGTTGCTAAGCATACGATATGGGCTATAAGGACAATTTGGCACAAGTTCCCCACAATACGGTACGATATAAACTGAGTTTCGATACGATATAAGCTATTAGTTCACCTTTGCAGCAAATACCCCCGGTTTTCCTATCAAATTCAATACGATCTACATACAATGTTGCTTTCCTCTAAAGCTTATTGTATAATTTATAAATTGTTGGCATTCCTTGAAAATAATTTCGCATTGTTTACACTCAGCCCTGTGCGTTTAGTTCAGCTAATTGTGCTCTTACTTTTTTATGTGCAACCTGATTGAGCCATATCAAAAATAAACAAAAATCCCCATAACATAACATACACACACACAGTGCCGGCGCCGCCGAGTGCGAACTCTGCATTCCTCGGGCCCAGCCACATAGTCGGCAATTAAGCCGCAATGGTTATTAACACATCTTTGCATCTATTTTATAAGTGTAAACACACACGCGCATAGCCGATCAATAACTTGCAGTTTTCAGCTCAAGCCATGTGGCCATGTGTTTCCCTGGAAGACTCTTTGAAGTGGCAACACGCCTCGGCGTTTAAAAGTTCAGAAATTTCGCGGAACACTCATGCAGCGCTTGCCGAGCATTCCTTTTCAGGCCCCACTGAAAGGAAGCTTGCGAATTACTTTATTATTTACCTCCTCCATTGTCCAGCCTCCGCTCCAGAGAAGGCTTGCCTCGATTCATCGGTTATTTTTGGCAAACGAAACGGACAGAGGCGTGCCAGGTGGTTGTTCTTGATTGTGCACTTTGTTGTAACCCCCTCCGACCCTCACCCCAGTCTCCCCCCACCCCTCCAAGCCATCCCCACCAGGTTACTTCATAAGGCCAACGCCTCGGGGCAGTATTCAAATAAACACGCACACTTTGTAAGCGCGTCGGAAAGCAAATAAATATTTGTAATTTATGTTTTCGCACGACGTGGGCAACCGACTGCACAGATACTGCTATAACGCACTGTATGTGCTGCATAAAGTACACACTGCATGCAAATAACGAACGTGAGAATGTGCGGCACCATGGAATGCCGAATGCACTACCAGACCGTATCGACTGCTTCACTCAGATAATGCCAGAGACGCAACGGCCGCGCGATATCGATAGCATCGATTGGGAAAGCGAATACTTGAAATGGTTGAAGAGCAGAAGTTGATAAATTTTATCGCGTTTAGTGCAAAGAAACAAACAGATTTGCCCTAAAAACATAGATCTAGCAGTCTCTCGGCTTATGGAATTACATACATTACGCATACGCCCCGTGTACAATTATTCAAGCATAGTTTTTCCATGCCTGCTCTTATAGAGCATTGCAGACGTAACGCATACGCCCTGTGCATGCTGTGTATAGACCTCGCCGTCTGCCTGCTCGCAATCGCAGACATAACGCATACGCCGTGTGTAGCCATAAATTATTATCCGCTCGATTTTTGAGTAAGTGTGTGTTATTTCATTTGCCTCAAAAGTGTGCCAAATAAATCAGAGCTGAAACGCAGGAAGGCGTGTGTGCGGGGCGGGGCAGAGCATTTTTAAGTGCATTAAATGAAACCTGAATAAATACACACAGATTTCCTGTTCCTCAATTGCATTTCGCTTTTACATCACTTGCAAGAATCGATTAAAAAGTTTACGGCAATTTTACAGACAACTTTGGCCAAGGATCCCGCCATGAGTCACACACACAGACGGCACCACACGCCATTTTCCATATAGCAGATAAACATATATGTACCGTATAAAAATCTGTAGCATGTTTGTTTCGATTTGCATGTGTGCTGTTATGCACAGTTCTCTCTCTTTCTCTGTCTCACTCTGCGGCGCTTATTTCGTGCCAATTTTATGAAACGAAAGCTAAACAATGTTGATTATTTTATAGTTCTGAAACGATCGAAACATACTCGTTAATTTCAAGGTTAAACACGCAATATTTAACTCGTCTAATTTACTTTTGGGGGTCTACCTCCGGCTGCGCCATATGCGCCCGCCAGACATGATGATGGCGGCATGGCAAGCATATGTCCAGCCCGATCGCCTGATCGCCCGACCGACCCATTGTCCGATCCCCCCATCAGTCTCGGCATTAGTCTCAATTTAGCCTGAATGCATTCGCGCGTTGCCCATTTTCATTTTCAATTTTCAATTAAGTTTCTGGCAAATGCATTTTGCCCCAAGGTTAATTGATCCGCGCCTCCGTCAATTGTGAACTGTGTGCACTGTGAATGCAATTGTGAATAGCAAAATGTGAAGTTATCAATGCACTTCAGTTCAATGCTGATTTCAATTTAGATACACAATGCCAAATGCATCTTGTGAGAGCTGCGTAAATCCATCAAAATGCTTTACGATATTCAGTTTTGGTCAGTACAGTTTGACAGGAATAGGCAGTTGCAATCGATCTTAAACTGCATTTAAAGGTGAAGCACGACGTGCTACACCTGTCGATAGTTTCATGCGACGTCTGTTTCAATTTTAAGAAATCCTTCTAATTCAAATGTTTATCCTTATTATGTTTATGTTCTCCTTATTGATCAATGATAACAAACTCTTTCATTCCTCTTGCACACACGTCTGCTCGCGTTGGCTGTCATTAGAAGACTTCTTCTCGTTCACATCCCCAGCTATACGATTCAGAATGAATCACATAATCTCAACTGTTCACCCAACGAAATTGGTGCATTAATTTGCCAAGAAGTTCCCCACTTCGTATACTTAATATGTATTGATTTGGGATTTCCAGCAAAAACTAATGTTTAAAAATATAAGTGACTTTTAAAAATGATTATCATACCCATTGTCCTTCCCGCTCACAGACAATGACAGTCTGCTTTGGTGACTTTTTTCCCTATTTCACATATTTTTTGTGGGGCTTTTCTGCAGGGGATTCACACCGTCTTTTTGGCTCTGTTTGTGTTTGGCTCGCGCCGCGGACTGTTTCGGATAAAAGAAAACAGTTTGTAGATTTTTATGGGGATGTTTTCTTTATGTGGCTTGGTTTCTCTTTCCACGCCCTCCACACTGACACATGTTTGATTGCACTGCACATTTGTTTTGCTTTACTTTTTCTTCCCACGTTCTGTGCTTTTGGCCTTTTCCATGGCAACTGTAAAACGGGAAAAACATTTCCCGGAAAATGCTCAAATGCAAAATATTTACAAATTTTTTGGGCATACGTGAGTTCTAATTAAACTGCGATCTGTTTCACCAATGCGCCGTGCGAGTATTTAAGCTAATATCCGCCGTTTGGCCAAAATTTAAAAGGTTTGCGATATCGCGGAACGTGGTCAAGGCTGCTCGCCCGGAATAAAAAATAAATTAAATAGATAAGAAGGTTACAATCAAGTGTGATCGACCCGCTACACACCTATAGCTGCTGTACGTAGTATTTTTTGTTGCATACTTTCGAGTGCTGCCACTAAACCTACCAAAATTATTTGTTAAATAACTTCTATGTGAATTATGCGATTGCATCTGAGTTTGCAGAAATCATTTGGCTGGCAGTATTTATTGTACACATCAAAAATGAATAACTTCACTTTAAAACTACGCTTGCAATTCGATTTTATGCAATTTAAGTGGGCGTATGGGGGCGAGGACAAATTCGAAAACAAGCTCGATCTGCGTGCAATTTTATAGCCCTAGCTACTGTACTAGCCGAGTTTCGTTTATAATATTCTTCCACTCTGTGAACAGCGCGTATATAAACATATATCGAAAAAAAAGAAGCCTCAAGGCCAACAAATTCGACGAATAAACTATTTATTTATCACTCGCACTCGCGCTCGCATGCGCCATCTATTAATACAAAACGCGCCGGATTTGCGAATTAATCGAAATTGTGAATGGTGGTGAGAAGAGAAGAGAAGTGTCTGCTATGGCAAATCGAATCGAAAACTGCGAAATTGCTAAATTATTGCAAAACAACTGCAATTGCAGCGAGCGTACCATATAAGGTACGGGATGCTGTGGCTATAATTAAGTGTGAGCAGAATGCAAAGTGAAACTGAATATGCAGGGCGAGGCGTGTGTAAATCCAGCGATTGGCCCCAAAAATGGAGTCGATAAACTGTCGATAACTTATCGTCAAATTTGCTAATGTCTTGCGTTGCTTGTACGCCACGTCTGCTCGGCTTTGCTCTGCAATTAAGTCATTAAATACATATTAAGCGCAACACATATCGCGCATACGCCGCATAGCACCTCGAGAGACCGCAAACTTTGCTCTGCGGTTTACAGCGGCCTTGCCGGGAACAGACAGACAGACTTGGCGGCGACTCGACTCGTAGACAGAGTGTCGGCAAAGCCGAAATGAGCCATTGGAATAAATTATAGTACACAACTGACACACAAATCGAGCTGGCCGGGCCAGGCGTAGACCGGTTTCGACTCCACATGCCTCTGGTCACTTTCTTGTTATCTCTTTGGGCAGCGACTCTTGTCGCCCCCTCTCCCTTTTTCGGTATTTTCGGTCAATTAGTCAGCGGCGAGGAACCACTTTGACTTAATCATAAATTACATGAATTATATTAAGTGGAAATGAAACGGGCAGCAGGCGAGGCACGGCACGGCCTGCGCTGTGCATCATTTGCATATTGATGAGCCCGTTTGGAAACAAGTTAATAAGCAGCACGGCAAACGCATGCATAACTAAACCGAAACCGAACAATCGTCGCAGATAAACAGAGATCAGCAGAATGGCGCTTTAATTAAATACATAAAGAGCCCACGGAGCAAAGTTTTAGCTTGCCATTTGCAATGCAGATGGGTTCAAATTTATGATAAGCCTCACACCAGCCGCACGAGCACACAGAGAGTTAGAGAGAGAGGGGGGAGAACGGAAAGTGAAGAGAGGCAGGTAGAGACTGCCAATAGAATTTCTTAAATATTTCCCAGAAATACAAGTTCGCCCTGCCCTGATAACCTCAGCGAATGTGCAGAGATACGCGCACGACAGCGGAGCGTATGATTAATGCGCCTGCCTGGCAAGATAAACAAGAAAATATTGATAAAAGCGACAGCAATTTATGTGGGCCTTGAACCCGGCCCAGATAAGTAGGCAACTGTCTGGCAGCCAGATCAAACAGGCTGACAGTTACCTGCAGATATGGCCAGCTTGGATTACTGACAGATGACTGTCCGTGCGAGAATAAATCAACGTGATCTATTTTCAATCGAAAAGGTCAATGACAATAAATATATACTCCCAGATTGCCATCGGTTTGCTTTACCCACGCCTCGTGGTCTCGCCATAAATCCAGTTGCGCGTAACATCAAAGGCAACGCGATGCGACACTTTGCAGATCTCTGTGATCTGTCGCGAAGTGATGTAAAAAACGATCAACTAATTTTCATGAATATTGGCGACGCATTAAGCTGCATTTCTCATTGCTCAAGTTGCTCAAAATTATACGGGATTTTGACACACAATAAAAACAGAATACAAAACACATCGATCACGCTGCGCCACTTTTAAGAGGGGGCACGAAATAAATTAACAAATTGAAAAAAGACTTGAGGCGGTACTTAAGCATAGGGGTATTTCATCTTCACTTTCCGCCCCCTGCCCCCTATATCCATCTGCCTGCTGGCACACTTTACACCTTGAAGCATATTTGTTTAGAGAAGTAGCCGCAGTAAATGTGCGAAATATTTGCGAGGAAGTGTTTTCAACGAGTCCGCAGCAGATCTATGGCCTCTGCGGATGAGTGGTCTCTAGCAGGTGGCTGGCCAGGGCATCAGGTAGATAAGCAGGCTGCTTGCCAGGCAACTCCCCAAGCCGATCGAGTATTAATCACTACGCTCGTCTGCCGCGCTCTGTTTATTTGCTGCAGCCGGAACGTGCCCCTAGACCACGCACCAATCTCGCCAGCTGTCTCCCTCCCCCTACACCGCCGGCAATCTGCACCGAAGGTGTGAGAGAATGCCACAAATCTTTGATTTTATCTGCCGGCAAAAAACTGACTTTCTATCCCCCTCTTTCTCTCTCTCTCCACCTATCTTTCTGCAGCTCGTAGTGAAGAAGATTTACGCGTGGTGGCTCTACAAGAATAAAAACAACTTCGACATGTCCACACACTGGTGGCTACGATTCTGTGCCGGCGGGGCCCTATTGCTGGTCATCTTCTATCTCATCTTTTCGCCCAGCCTGCCCTCCTTCCGCTCGACGGGCAGCAGCCCCGCAGAGGGAGTGAACACACAACTGGAGGAGATCAAGCTACCCAATTACAGTAACGTGACGAACAGTAGAAACGACAGCGATAGCGACGGCGACTTTAGCAACATCGATGACGTTGGCGACGATAATCTGAGCGCCTTTGTAATACCCATCAAGGTGCACAATATCAGCCTCAACGAGGAGGATCTACTCTACGAGTCGAAGCGACAAGGCGAAGCCAGCAGCAGCAGCCAGAGAGGTAAGTTAGCTCGACAGCACATTGGTTACTCGGATTAAGCATCCAGACGCCTTTCAGACGCCTCGTCGGCATTCAGCATGACGGGCACATTCCGCAACGTGTCCAGCGAGATCTGGGATCCGCATCCGCAGTACATGATAGAAGCGTTCGGACATCGTTTGCATCTGATGCTCAAACAGGACACATCGTTCATTCCCACGAACACGTTCAAGGTGATTCGCATACTCAACAACCAGACCGAAGACTACGAGGATCAGGGCCATTATCTGGGCTGCTACTACAAGGGTCACGTCGAGGGACACAACCAGTCCTCCGTCTCCGTCTCCCTCTGCAGCGGCATGGTAAGATCAAGTTTAGCAGGTGCCACTGCGCCACTGCGCTGCGACCTTCGACGGCGTTTTGCATCGCAAATTATGGCCAAAAATATGACTACTAATCAGCTTCCCCTCCCCGACTCTCCCTCCCCGCCAGACTGGTTATATCAAGACCGGTTTCGGCACACTGCTCATTCAGCCGGTAAACCGCACGAACAGCGACCTGATCGAGCACCGGGTCTGGCGACACTCTCAGCGCAATCCCAGACACGCTGTCTCCGGCATGGACATGCTGATGCAGGCGTTCGAGCTGGCTGAGGGCATGGACGGCAAGACGGAGAGCGTGCTCGGCAAGGTGACACGCCGCAGGAAACGACACTTTCTGAACACCGGCAACCAGGTGTACACGCTGGAAGTGCTCATCGCAGTGGACAACACAATGGTGGAGTTCCACGGCAGGGATCTCTACTCGTACATACTCATTCTGTTCTCGATAGTGTCGAACATCTTTGCGGACGCCAGCATAGGAAACTCCATACACATCTCGCTGTTGGATCCGATCGTGCTCAACGACAGCGTGACCCCGGACCGTGGAGCCAATCGCCGGGGCGGCGGCACCTCCGAGAAACTCAAGCATTTCTGCTCCTTTCTGGCCAAGAAGGGATATCACTACGACACTGCCATGCTGATCACCAGGTGAGTCGAGAGTGCCAACCAGACGTGGCAGCACTTGCTTAACGCGTTTGCTTCTCTTCCACAGGGATCAGATCTGTGGCAACGAACGGGATGAGCGTTGCAGCACGCTGGGACTGGCCGAACTGGGCACCGTCTGCAAGGCCCGCTCCTGCTCCATCGTTCAGGACAACGGCCTGCCCGCTGCCTTCACCATTGCCCACGAACTAGGCCACATGTAAGTCCAGCCAACTCCCCAATCTCCAAACCCGCTCTCAACCAGCCCACCGCCTGCTTCTTTAGCCTAAACATGCCTCACGACGACGACGACCGTTGCAAGCAACACAACACGAAAGGTGGCAACCAGCTGCACATCATGTCCAGCATCATGGGCGACCACATGCACCCCTACTCGTGGTCCAAGTGCTCGCAGCACTATGTCTCCGAGTTCCTCGAGAAAACCGATAAATCCTGCCTGGAGAACACGCCCTCCTCCTACATGCCCAACCTGAACACGAAGCTGCCCGGCGAGATCTACTCGCTGGATCAGCAGTGCCAGCTGATCCATGGCAATCGCAGCACGCACTGCACCTTCGAGGCGGACTGCCGCCGGCTCTTCTGCAACAAAAACAATCATCCCAACGAGGTGTGCACCTCCAGCAACCTGCCCTGGGCGGATGGCACGCCCTGCAACAATGATTACTACTGGTGCCAAAAGGGCAGCTGCGTGCCTCGCATGGGCGGCTCCCTAAAGCTGGTGCACGGCGGCTGGGGTTCCTGGAGCGCCTTCACGCCTTGCAGCCTCACCTGCGGCGGAGGAGTACAGGAATCGCGCCGCGAGTGCAACAATCCGCTGCCCGAGAACGGCGGCAAGTACTGCGTGGGCAGTCGCAAGAAGTATCGCTCCTGCAACACGCACGCCTGCCCGCCGGGCACCCCCGATCCGCGAGAGCAGCAATGCTACGACATGAACGGCAGAAACTTCAAGATTCCGGGCATAAGCCCCGACTCCAAGTGGGTACCCAAATACGGACGTAAGTTAGAGATCAGTCGGTTAGTCCATGCTGCCATCGATACTACTCCTCCACCTCCTCCCCCCTTTCTACTATTCCCGCAGTTAACACCCACGTGACTGACAAGTGCAAGCTGTACTGCCGTGTGGAGGACGACAGCGCCTACTTCCTGCTTAAGGAGATGGTCAAGGACGGCACCACCTGCACCGTCGATAGCTTCGACAAATGCGTCAACGGCATCTGCCGTCCCGCGGGCTGCGACAACGAGCTCAACTCCATAGCCAAGCTGGGTGCGTAGCACAGATCACTGAACCCCACAAGCATGTGCCAATTGCTTCTTTCCCTCTCTTTCTCCCTCTTCTTTCGCTCTCTCTCTCTCTCTCACTCTCTCTCTGCAGACAAGTGCGGGGTATGCGAGGGAAACAACGATACGTGCGAGGAATTAACCGGAAACGTGTATGTCTCCGATCTGCTCAAGCAGAAGAAGCCCGCCTCGAGTCTCTACTATGTCACGACAATACCAAAAGGTGTGTATGCCTGCTGCCAGGTACCGCGCGCCATCCATCCACACCCTCACGCATTGCTGAAAGGTTCCCCAATTAATTTGGCTAATGATTTGATGAATGAATGCTAATGCTAATGATTCCGCAACTTAATGTGCAATTAATTTAACGACTGCGATAGCCAATTGAGTCATCGCATAGCCCAAAATGGTGCAGGCGTAGCAGGCTGACTGCGTGCCTAATAGGCCGTGTATCAACTCTCTTTTTGGCCTGGTTAGATCAGAATTCCATGCCCGACACGTGTTTCGCCACTGCGGCCGCCCACGACGTGGCCAGTGCACCTTCAGTTGCTGCACATTTCGGAAATGCTCAATCAAAGCTTATAGATAGTCTTGGCTCACCTTTTGCTTGGCGCTGGTGCTGACGTGACTCGTGTGACTCGCCTGCTGATAGGGCACTGCTTCGTGATCAGCTGATGCTGCCATTGCTTTTGTTGCTTTCGCTGCTGTGGCGTCAGCTCGTCGCCAGGTAAAGGCAATTCCATATTTTGCATTTGCCATACGTACTGCATCTAGGCGCCGCACGTACGTGGCGATTGGCGATTAATCAGTAGACGTCGCCGGATGACCGGGGCTAATTCCATTTCAATTCAATCGGTCAGCTGCTCTCCAGTTTGCTTGGGTGCTTATCAGTAGCTGCATTGGGGCTCTGGCGCCCATTGCAATCGTGTAAGACAACACACACACACACATGTTAAGACGCGCACATGGGGTGCGCGCACACGTACGCACTGCCGCACCGGTAAAACTATTTAACCTCGAAATTAAAGCATGTGAAACACTCGTGTAAACACATTTTATAGTTCTTTCGCGCCTGAGTACAAAACAAACATGAACGAAGCAATTCGAGCAAACTGAATTTGAATAATACAAATGCACAACCCTTCCGATCGAAATGCATTTCACAATTTTCACAGTCGCGTGGGTGACTCGCAGTTTCCTCTTCTCTCTTTCGATAGCGATGGGGTGTTCAACCGATAGACGTGTGATATGTGCACGCACACCACACCAAACGCACTATCACGCATTAACTGCACCATGTCAAAACTAGGTGTGTCAAAGCTTAACAGAACATTTGACATGTTATGTTAATCTATTTATCGAAAAGCTGTTCTTAACAGAAGACGCGCATTTAATAATATTATAAATAATAAATAATATTTAAAGGTTTTTGATATAATTGATTTTGACATTGAGTACTTAAAACGGTCACATTAGCTTCATATTTGGTATTAAATAGCGATGCGCTCTAGGTATCGACTAGAAGAGTGGATAAGTGCATTCATCATTAAATTGATTTTGACATTGAGTACTTAATACGTTCACAATAGCTTAATATTTGGTATTTAATACCGATGCGCTCTAGGTATCGATTAGATAAGTAGATAAGTGCATTCGCCTGCATATCGATATCGATTTAGACTTCGAAGCAAAGTTGCATGAAATTTGAAAAAATCTGCTTTTGCGCTTTCAGGAGCTGCAAATATCATTATCACCCAGCCAGGCTATCCCGAGCAGAACTACATCGTGCTGAGCGACGACAACCATGTCGCGCTGCTCAACAGCGACAAGGTGGTCACACCCTATGCCAAGAAGTACTCCTATGCGGGCGTTACACTCGACTACAACGGCTCCAACAGCACCGTAGAGCGCGTAAACTCAACGTATTCGTGGAAACTGACGCGTGATCTACGAGTCGAGGTAGGATTGACAATATATTTGCTGTTTGTGCTCATCGTGTAACCAAATTGCTCCTCCAAGATCATTTCCATTGACCTGACCGCTGCCAAAAATCAGAACACGGTGCTAATCTCGTATTCCTACACGGTTGACAAGACCAACTATGATATGGCCGAGCTGGAGATTTATCGCTGGCAGATGCAAACGTGGAGCAGCTGTGACTCGCTCTGCCAGGGCACCATGCACCGCCAGGCAGCCTGCGTGAGCACCACGCAGGGCGTCAAAGTGGCGGCTCAATACTGTGACGAGTCGGCCATGCCCAGGCCGGAATACCGGAGCTGCAACATGGACTGCGTTCTGACGTAAGTGTGGCACACGTCACGAACTTCTTACCCTGCTAAGCTTCGGTTTCCTTCTGCTTCAGCCTGAACACGACGAGCATCTCCGAGTGCTCTGCTGCCTGTGGAGAGCTCGGCATGCGCGAGAAGACCTTCAACTGCATTCAAACATTCCCGAATATTCAGCGTTCGAATATCGTGGACATGTCCTACTGCCAGCTCAAGTTTGAGGTCGTGCGCCACGAGGATTGCCGCGAGGGTTGCTGGAACTACACGGATTGGTCCGCGGTGAGTACTCTGCGTACTCTCATTAGCAATACATAATTACTTCCTCTTTTCTCGTGCTACAGTGCACCCAGACCTGTGGCACGGGTTCCCAAGTTCGCGAGGTGCGCTGTTACCTGAACCAAGCTCCTGTGGCCGACGATCACTGCAATCCGCGCACCAAACACGAGTACCTCGACCTCATTCGCTCCTGTAACATGGAACCTTGCCGAACTTACCCAGACGTGATGGTGAGTGCTTAAATTCGTCGATCATTTACTGAATCTCAGCTTAATAACCGATCTACCTCACAGGTAAACACGCGCGCCGTGAACCACTGGATGGCGGGAGAATGGGGTGAGTGCAGCGACTGGTGCAAGATGAACCGCACGGTGACCTGCATGCATGCTTATGGCAACCACTGTCCGCTGGACAAGAAGCCCAAGGAGGTGCGCAACTGCTGCCACATTAAGTACATGGGCGAATGGGAACCGGTGAGTGCGAGCACGTGGATAAATTGTGGCCAATCATTGAACCCTCGTTTTTGTCATGCGCTGTAGTGCTCTGTGCAATGTGGCTCAGGCATCAAACGGAAGGTACAACGCTGCGTGAGGGTCTACAAGTCGGAGGTGCCGGGTGCGGAGAAGCGAAAGGAGTTCATCAGCGACGCCTTCTGCATTGCCCTCAAGGTACGCAAGCCCGCGCTGCGCAAGTCCAGGAAGGTGTGCAAGATCAACTGCCGCTGGAATTCGTCGAACTGGACGGGCTGCTCCAAGGACTGCTCCGATGACTATCAAACACGCCACGTGCGCTGCGAGACCTGGCAGGGAAACAGCGTCAACGAGCAACACTGCGACCCAAAGAAGCGTCCGAGCCGTCGCAAAGTATGCACCAACTGTATGCGAAAGCAGTACAAGGTGCTGAGTCCAGTAAGTGTCCAGTGTGGTATATGCCCATCCCTTTCGGCAAACACTTTGTAAATCTTGTTTCTCTCTCCCGTCTCACAGTGCGATTGCTCTGGCTACGAGCGGCGTCGCATCCTGTACTACGATTCACACATGCGCCGCGTGGATAACAGGCCAAAGGTGGAGAAGATCAAGTGCTCGCCGCCGGCCAGCTGCCGAGTCCGCAGCGTCATCGGCAGCAGCACCAGCATTGCAAACAGTGCCAGCAGCCGCAGCCGGAGGGCGCAGACGTGTGCCGATCTGCAGCGCATGTATCGCCAGTACGCGGATGGGGAGTACATGCTGGAGGTGCGCTCACGAGTCGTGCGCATCTACTGCCACCAGATGAAGAGCGTCACGCCGCGGGAATACATTACGGTGGAGCCGCAGGAGAACTATTCCATCTTCTACGAGTACAAGACGCATACCGACAGCTGCCCGCCCGCGTCGCGTGCCCACGAGTACGTCAACGACCAGAACTCGGGGCGCACATACTTCCGCAAGCTGCGGCTGAACATCAGCGACCTGCGGATCATTGAGAACGATTTCGAGTTCGCCGACTCGCGGGGTCAGCGACAGGCGCTTGGATCGGCGGGCGACTGCTACAACCGCAACATGAACTGCCCGCAAGGAGACTTCTCCATCAGTCTGGCACGTACGGGGTTCACCCTGAGGCCGGGCACGGTTTGGAATACCTACGGCAATAGGTCGGTCATGAAGCTGTCGAGCGATGTAAGTCTCATGTTCCATCTGGCTGACTGTGTTGCTAACTCGTTCCCTGTTTCAGTTCGACGCTGCCAACTCGGTGTCGCGACGCGCCTTCTGCGGCGGCTTCTGCGGGCGCTGCTCCATAGCACCAACTTCGGGACTCTACGTAAACGTTGTGTGATCTGTCCATGCGTTTCAGAGTGGTGCAGCAGCCACCTGTGGCCTGCAACTGGGCTGATTGATGAATCCTTGGTGCTAATATTTTGCGCGGCTGGCTCCTGTGCATTTATACTGCTTGCTCAATCATCAACACTGCCGGCAATGGATCCGTTATCGATGATTACCGCTGCCAAAGCAAGCTCACTGCTCATGCGATCTCCTTCGTGCGATCCCCGTCGCTAAGGAGTCGTCAAGTGCACTTGAGTCACATGCACAAAACATACAAATTTAATAGTATTACAACACACACACACATAGTAGGATAAATTTAAAATTGAAACTGTACTTCGGAATGGTAACACGGCGATCCGTGTTTCCTTGGCTTTGCTCGTGTTGCATCCGGCCGCAGGCGTGGCACTACCTCACAAAAGGATGGCGTAGGGCACAGCGCAAATATGCTTCCATCTAGGAAATGGCAGATTGCAGTGTGCTGTGTCCTATGCCAACCAAGCAGGCATGGACGAGTAATCGGTTCTGCCTGCGTAACTCGTGAGATGCATCGTCGAAATACGAGTGAAACCAAGGAGAATCCTTTAATGAAGCAGACCAGTATCGTCAGCACCTTCCGAGCTACAGTCAGAATTAGTTAGTTAGGAAAATTACTAACGAGCGACAGGCAAAGTATTTTCGATCAAAACTGGAGCTGCGATAACTAATCGTGTCAGGCAATTGATGCTAGTCTTGTATCGAACGATTTTACCAAAATGAACTATATATAGTATATGTATATACACCTATTTGGTTATGTCTAGAACTAGTTAATAGCTCTGCACACTTTGCGACAGACTCACTACGATAGTTCACGCGGCTCCTGAACAACAAAAAAAAAAAAAAAGTAAAGTCACCTTCCTCTTATACCCTTGCAGCTACTGGCTTCAGTCTTCACTGATTATTCCAATGATTGTGCAATGATTAACATTGCGCATGTGTTCGTTAGGGAATTCTAATTAGTTTAGACGTACAATCTTAGGCCATGGATTTTATATTTAACAAAAATGTTCACCTGACTGATGAAAGTTAGAATATAGTTTTTATGGATTGTCTATCTAATTAATGGTATATTTAAAATATATACTGATAAGTTGGTCTTTTGCAATAGCCTCATTGGGGGGATTGCACCTAAGGCAGCTGTATATATCACATTATAGTGATTCGATTCTGTTGACATTTTTACAACATATTATATAGTATATAAAAGAAAACCGCTTTTACATATGCTGATTCAGAATTTATTTTATAATCGAAGTTAATTAGCCCACTGCAAGGGTATAACAAAGGTTGCCAAAAATATTTAATTGTCCAATCAGAAATGAAAGAGAAAAATGAAAAATGAAAAATGAAAAAGAAAAGCAACTGCCTACAAAAACTTCCTTGAAACGAAACTTCGAGCAGATATCATCGCCATTCATAGTCAGTAAGGAATGTACATAGTTAAGGTACTAAGTCGTATTGTAATCTTATAGCAAGCGAGCTTCTGATATATGCATATGATAGTGCATATATCTAGCAACTATATTAAGTGTAAATGTTTAATCCTAAGTCTAATTGTTCAATCTAAATCTATACTCGTGTATAGGCTTAATTACGTACGTTGGCCAAACGAAGAATACTCATTTAGTTAGTAGATCCCCCAGCCCCATCCGAAACTATCGCGGAGTACCCAATTTGCAGTAATACTACTAACACTGCCGAACGGATATTACCAGCTAAACGACGTACACTTGAACGAATAAGATCACTGCCAGACCATACGTACACGTTCAGGCCCATCAAGCATATGCATATCCGCACATAATCCTCGCTACCCGTAATTACCATGTATGTTAACGTATTTTAGTATTATAAATTAATAAATTATTCTAAGCATTTCCGAAAATATTCAACTTAAACTAGATCTAAGCAGAGCCAAACCTAACAAAAGGAAAATAAACGAGTTTTTTAACCGACTGCAATGTGAGTTCTTTGGGCATTGGGATTAGAGACGGGGACGTGGAGATCGATCATCAAACGAGAGAATTAATAGAAAAATTGTCTTTATTGAAAATGTTTATATTTTTAATGGAAGATATATTTGGCTTTCATTTCACTGACTAAGTTTAAAAGCTCTCGCGATAACACGTTAGATAAGTTTATAAAATATATATATTGAACAACCCGGCAGACTTTCCACTTGGTTCTTCGGCTGGAAAGTCGCCTGTGTTTTTTTTTTTTGTAATGGTGTTGGTAATCTTAAAAAGGATATTAAAGCTCCTTCTTCAATTCAATTCTTCAATTGCTGCTTTAGAGTTTCTCCTCTTCTTGCTGGTGGTGTTCTTTGCTGATCCGTTTCAATGCGAGGCGTGCTGGCGTTGGTGAAAAGCTCGCCCCTTGTTGGTGTAGTTGTTGGTGTTGGTTTCGGTTTGTGACTTGGCTAGTCGGGTGCTTGTCTTGGGTGATCTTTCGAGGCTCGCGAAAGATTTAGAAGCACTTGCGGTGCACAATGCCGGGACCGGACTCATCGTACTCTTGCTTGGAGATCCACATCTGCTGGAAGGTGGACAGCGAGGCCAGAATGGAGCCACCGATCCAGACGGAGTACTTTCTCTCGGGAGGTGCAATGATCTTGATCTTGATGGTCGACGGGGCCAGGGCAGTGATTTCCTTTTGCATACGATCAGCAATACCTAAACGGAGCAGGCAGAGGATCATGTCAATAAATACGCATACAGATGCTGTCTTGGTATGGGAACTTACCTGGGTACATGGTGGTACCGCCGGACAGCACAGAGTTGGCATACAGATCCTTACGGATGTCGACATCGCACTTCATGATCGAGTTGTAGACGGTCTCGTGAATGCCGGACGACTCCATGCCCAGGAACGAGGGCTGGAACAGAGCCTCGGGGCAGCGGAAACGCTCGTTGCCAATGGTGATCACCTGACCGTCGGGCAACTCGTAGGACTTCTCCAACGAGGTGGAGGCGGCAGCAGTGGCCATTTCCTGCTCGAAGTCGAGGGCAACGTAGCACAACTTCTCCTTGATGTCGCGCACGATCTCACGCTCCGCCGTGGTGGTGAACGAGTAGCCGCGCTCGGTGAGGATCTTCATGAGGTAGTCGGTCAAGTCGCGACCGGCCAAGTCGAGACGCAGAATGGCATGGGGCAGAGCGAAGCCCTCATAGATGGGCACAGTGTGCGAGACACCGTCGCCGGAGTCCAGCACGATACCGGTGGTACGACCGGAGGCGTACAGGGAGAGCACGGCCTGGATGGCAACGTACATGGCCGGCGAGTTGAAGGTCTCGAACATGATCTGGGTCATCTTCTCGCGATTGGCCTTGGGATTGAGCGGCGCCTCTGTCAATAATACTGGATGCTCCTCGGGGGCCACACGCAACTCGTTGTAGAACGTGTGATGCCAGATCTTCTCCATGTCATCCCAGTTAGTGATGATGCCGTGCTCGATCGGGTACTTCAGGGTGAGAATACCGCGCTTGCTCTGCGCCTCATCTCCCACATACGAGTCCTTCTGACCCATACCCACCATCACGCCCTGGTGACGGGGACGACCCACAATCGAGGGGAACACAGCACGGGGGGCGTCATCGCCGGCGAAGCCGGCCTTGCACATGCCCGATCCGTTGTCGATAACTAATGCACCCGCATCATCGTCACACATTTTGACAGTTGTTTATCTGGAATTATCGAAGAGACAGCTACGATAGTTAATAATACTTCTATTTAAACAAGAAACAATTCTAAGAGAATTCATTGGGCTACCGAAAGATCAGACAATTTCGTAGGCTATCCAATTTCTCTGGGATTTAAGGAAGTCGAAAGTTGATCCTAATAAACTCTTATAAAGTTCAGGGGATTTTTTTTTAAATGTCTAGAAAAACTATAGCTTTATATTATACGATAGTTATAGAAATTCTTTTCAGCTTTTATATATTCTGAAAGACTTTAAACTTTAGGATTGATTTTATAATTTTCTATAATTTCCGCAATACAATTTCGATAATGATATCTATAGGTTATATAATTCTTTAATATCAACTTTCATAGCTTTCTATTTAAGAAAACGGAAATTTATCTTCGAAAATATCACTTTAAAGACATAAATCTGATTTGTTTAAACTTTTGACTTTGTTCTTAATTTTGGCTATATATAGCTTGATAACTTGTTGAACATGAGTATTGCTCGTAATCCATAGCTTTGTAATACCGTAATCACAATCGAGTTATTCCATTTTTGACTTTGTACTAAATAATATTCCAAAAAAACAGAACAGAAAAGTTTGTTTTATGCCGCGTATCCTTAGAATCCTTTTTGGATTTGCATTATAATCAATATTTAGATATATATATATATAACTCTCACACACACACACACCTCTTAGGCCAACAAAAGGATGTGAAGAAAATAAAATCGCACGCTCGGGTCCTGCTGGCGTCCAGACTCAACAACAAATGGCACGCCGATCGGCCAGAGGCGTCTTTATATCGCCGACTCTCTCGACGCGAGCGCTCTTCGGATCGAGATAAGAACTCGATTAGTTGGCAGCGAGCAGAGCGTGAGTGCCGCAGGCACGCAACGCTGCGAATCGATCCATATAAGCAGAATTCCCAATTGTCAAGCGATTTGGCGTGGCATAAGCGACCGCTGAATGCGCTGCGCGTGCTTGGAGTTGCCCAGCGAGGTCACGAAAAGTAATTCGAATAGACTGGAGAGGGGAATCCTTAAGGCATTCCTGATTGGGCACAGTTCCGGACGAAGAATAGTAACAGAAATAAATGTTAAGCCACTCTAAAGACCTTGCAAAATTGGTGTAGGGTGCATGCGAAAAGTTTTGCGGAATGACAAAGTTGGCCAACTGATAAGCGTGATATGCGTGGCCGGGTGAGTAAGAGGCGCGTCGATAGCACCTCCATCTGCACGCTCTCCCAAACGCCCCCCCTCCCCTCCTCTTGCCCAGAGGCGTCGTCATGCCGAACAATTGCCGAGCTAACGAGCGCACTTCGCCTCGTTGCCAATTCAGAAAATAGAAACGAACCTTAGAAGGACCGACTGCTGCCCCCAGAACAATTGGCAGCCCGTGGGCCCTGACTGTGGTGCAACGGGGATGGCAATAGAGTGCGACAGTGCGAGTGAGACAGAACTAGCCAGGGACGTAGACACGCAGCGTGGCAGCGTTGCAGACATCGATGCACCGAAATAGACGCCGCTGCGACACCTATAAATCAACATCAAGGTTGATATCCGCGAGCTGCTCGAGGAAGCATCGACCGAGCACCATTCCCCTCAACCCCCCTTCTTCCACCTTCCTCGGCCGTTGCGAAGTTGCGAAACTCGGCGTGGCGCGAATTTTTCATGCCAATTCATCGCAATTTACCAAAAGCAGCCACGGCGTTGAAACAGATTCATTCGAGGCGATTTCTCAGTCGGCTTCGCCAAGTATTTTCTCATCGTTTCGCTAGCTGCTTTCCTTCTTTCTCTCTCTCTCTCTGTCTCTCTGTCAGTGCATTCCAATTGAATTTATCCTTTTAAGTAGATTTTATTTTACGTTTTTCGAATTACGTGGCGAGATATATATAAACCGCGCAGACATTCTGATATAATTAGCCCGTCTAAGAATATCTGTCGATAGCTCGGAAGTGATTAAGTGAGATTCCCAATCAATCAGGTATGCGATTGTCTAATTTCAATTAAATTTCTGCCCGATCAGCTGTGATCAGCAAATGTTCTACATAGAATATTGTCAGCACACAATGATTGATGGACAATTGAGCTCAAGCATATTTATTAATAATCACTCTAATCTTTTTATGAATTGAAAAGATATGGGCTTAAGATTATTATAAGAGTTTGCCGGTCATTAGTTTTTATTTATTTACATATTAAGGTATACGGGGAGCTCTGTTAACCCCTTTGTGACCTTCGTTTCTATTCATTCAGCCCCTTTTGACGCGCCGGCTAACTATAGTTAACTATATCTATTATAAGAGTGCAAAATGGGAACAGAATTTAGTCGCATGCCTGAAAGTATGCAGCACTTTTGCAGCTGCAGCTAAGAAATGACCCTGTATGTGATCGTGCTCTTGGCGGACAAATAAGAAGATTGCAGGGAAGACTGGGAGATCCAAAATTAAGAAGCCTTAGTTTTTGATACAGAATTGATTTAGAATTCAAACCATGAACAAAATGGCATTCCAAAAAAAATTGGATGACTTTCGACTTAGCTATGATTGTCGATAGTTTCTCAGGTCTTGGAAAGAAGGGGCTCACAAAAGACTCCCCAAAATTCCGAAAATTTAAGACCCATGTTTTTGATGCAGAATTAATCTAGAGTTCAAACCATGAACAAAATGACATTCCAAACCAAAATCTGATGATTTTTGACAAAGTTATGATAGTTGATAGTCACGGGGGGTCTCTCAGGTCTTGGAAGGAAGAAGGGCACAAAAGACTAGCATGACCCAAAATTCCAAAATATTTGGACCTTTGAAGTAGTATTGATCTAGAGGGCAAACCATGAACAAAATGGCATTCCAAACGAAAATTGGATGAATTTTGACAAAGTTATGATAGTTGAAAGTCTAGAAGGTGTCTCAGGTCTTGGAAAGAAGGGGCTTAGAAAAGACAAGCAGGACCCGGAATTCCGAAAATTTAAGACCCATGTCTTTTGATGCAGAATTAATCTAGAGTTCAAACCATGAACAAAATGACATTCCAAACCACAATCTGATGACTTTTAACAAAGCTATGATAGTTGGAAGTCTCTCCGGCCTTTAAAGGGGAGTACTAAGAAACTACTATATACTAATTGACAGGGAAGAATGGGAAACTGCTCAAGTCGTATGAATATGATCGTTAAGATGTAATTTTGATTTCTTACACAACTCGAAACGGTTATACAAGATGGTGAAATTGAGGCGCAAATGAATTAAGCGAAACCTCAGCCAGAAGAAGACGAAGACGAAGACGAGGGGGAAGATGAAGAGGGTGCCCAAGAGAACTTTTCGGCTGGGCCGAAACAATGAGACAGCACAAAGCGAAAGCTAAGCGAGGCGAACGTGCGCTGTGGCCAAAACGAAAGACTTAAGACACGAACTGGCGCTGTGGGACTTCGTCGGCGACTGCGCTGTCGACTGCGACGCCGACTGGAACTGGAACTGGGGAGCTGAGCTGAGCAGAAGTAGAATGAGCCAAAAGCAAAAGCCACAAGAAGGTAAATCAAGTTTGTGACGACGGCGACAACGACGACGACGCCGGCGGTGGCAGCGGCTGCGGCAGCGCTTGAAAAAGAAAGTGCAAGTGGACGCGGATGCTTAAGTATTCCATCAGCGTAGCCAGCGAACGTGGTGAGCGTCTTTGAGTGTATGTGTGTGTGTGTCAGTCTTGCTCTGTATATATGTGTGTGTGTACTTTTTGATTCTTTTTGTTGTTGTCGTTCGGCTTTGGTGTCTGCGCTTGGCGCTGCGTTGCGGCCGTCGAGACCAAAGCCAAGTTCGAGAGCGCGTTGGCGATGGCGATGGCGACGTCAGCAGCGACGTCGGCAGCGAGGCTGACCTACTTCCACGCGCGCTTACAATCAGAATGTTTCATGTTTCGATTTTATTATTTTATTTTCTTTACTGTTCGTTTCGTGTATCTTTTCGACGCCGATCAAATTGTCCGACTGTCTGCCTTGGTGTGTGTGTGTGTGTGTGCGTGAGTTGGCTCGAAGTTACTTTTTCTTTTCGACTGCTCTCATTTGTTCGTCTCGCTCTCCCCCTCACACCATCTCTCACACTCTCTCTCTCTCTTTCTTTCGAGCTCTGCTAGGCCTACGAAAGATACGCGCATCTGCACAAGAACAATTTCATTGCATGACTTTCCAAAACTTCAAACAGCGTCAGCCCGCATAGAGCTATATAGATAGATCAGTTGAATATTTAAGGTATATAGAAAGAGCAGGCATATAGATATAAATATAGTATTTTGTATGACCTATGCTAGCTAGCATTTCATTGCACACACTTCGTTCTCTTGTCAATTACTTTCGAAGTTGTCGGCTTGAAACTCTCAACTCCCCAAGTATTCCAAAGTAGGCGTGGCTAATTGACAGACTCGTCAATCTGCAGCTGCCTGCCTGTCGGACGTACTTCTGGCCATGACGAATTTGCGGTTAATCTGGAAAAGGTTTCAGCTGCGCCGGCACAGTGGGTGACGGCGTGCGAGCAGGTTGCTTTAGGTCAGTAGGGAGTTGTTTTTAAAAAGAAAGTGCAGATTGAAGAATTGCAAAAGCAGAAATTAATTTGATGAGCAAAAACTTTCGATTTTTAGACGGGGATTTGTGATTTGTTTTCAAAGCGCAAATAGACGAACTCGCCATGCCAAAATTGTTTTCATTTTCTATTCAATTGTCGAGAGTTTGAAAGATTTAGCCTGATCTCTTTCGGTCTTTGATCTTTTTGTTTTAAATTGAGTTGAGATGAAAAGGTGTGCTTTATAAAGATGGTAGAGCTTAAAATAATCATTATGACTGATGTTAAAAAAAATCGAAATAATATATAATAAGAATAATAGTTTCTTAATTTTAATTATGCTTATTAATCTATTTAAGTTTTTCCTTAGTATAACTTTTAAACATTTTGTTCCCTGCAATCGGATTGTTAATTATTTCCGAAAGTTCTTTCCAATGCATTTCTCACCTGTAATTTTTTCCCGTATCATCGCAATCGCCGCGTTCCACTGTGCGACTGTTGCATGACATAAACTTTCGATTGTCTGGCTCTCCGCTTCGTCACATAACTGTTGGCCATCGTCACGGACCGAGCCGCAACCGCAACGAGATCTGTTCTCTCCGGCTTGAAATGGGTAACTGGGTCAAGACGCGGCGGGAAAAGCTTTCAAATTCATTTCACTACACAAGATTCTTTTTCGGGCTTAATGTGCCCTTACTCACTCAGCCCGTTTTCCCATCTCCTCCTCCGTCAGCTTCGTCATGGCCCGTGGGCCGTTCTTTACGATAGCCCGGAGTAAAGAGATCTCAGATCTCTTGTTTCATTTCTGTTTCATTTAGTTTACAACTTTCGTGGTTTGTATTTCAGCCTGGCATTGTTTTGGTTTCGATGCGGCTTGGCTCGACTCGGTTCGGGCCGCGTTTCTGCCTCTCTGCTTGGTTCTGCTGCCCCTCTCTCTCTCTCTGCCTTTCTTTGCGCTGCTGGTTAATAATATTATGTTAATTATTAAAAAGTGAAAATACTTTTTAATGCTCTCGAATGAGTCTTGTGGTTTCATCTCGCATCTGAATTGGTTCTGCTCTCGTTTCGAGGCGGAGTTTTCCATCTGCGCATCACTCCCTGTGTGTGTGTGTGTTCAGCACACACAACTTTCACCCAAATGGCCGTGGCTGAGATCGTAAGAGCGCAATAACGGGATCGGTATTACCATCAATCGGTCCGGCAGCGGATGCCGCCAGACCAGACCAATATCATCGCAAGCGGCCAAACTCTCTGTAGTTGTTGCACTGCATCATTCGAGTACTCGGCTGAAGTACTAAGCACACCTGTGGACTCAGCTAGCCAGTTCCCTTTTCCCTCTTCCCGCCCTCGCACAGTGCGTAGAATTGTAATTGCAGTCGAAGTCGAAGTCGAAACTCAAAACTCGAAACCGTCGACTCTCTGCACGATTGAAATTCTCCAGCGATTTCACAAGCTTGGGAAAAATCTCAAAAGAAAGAAAAAGCAGACGGACGAGCGGACGGACAGAAAAAGAGGCCTATCAACTTCAGCTTCAATTGAAGCGAAAGAGATGGCAGACACCAGAGTCAGAGTCAGAGCGGGAGAGAGAGAAGGGGGGAAAGAGCGTGCGGAGTGAGGGAAATTTGTTAGCAATGAAACAGCAGACGGCTTCTACATTAGAAAGTTTTCTACAACAACAACAGAGCTGAGCGGGAAAAGGTGGGAGAGGGGAGTAAGGTGTGGAAGAAGGTGGGGAAGAAGCAGAGCACACAGACAAAAGAAGCGACTGTAAGTGCGGCTCACTAGATGAGGATGAGGAGGAGGAGAAGCAGGCAACAAAAGAGCCTTAAAGAGCTGAGGGAGATAGATTGGGAAGGGGCTGAGTGAGTAGGCTGAGAGAAAGGGAGGGGAACAGGTAGAAAAGGAGGGAAGAAGGGAGGTAGAGCGAGGGAAAGGGAGGTAGCAAAGCGGAATGCTGCAGTAGAAATGCAATTGCTGCTGAAAGTGCAGCTATGAGAGGGAAATAGAGAAGAGAGAGAGAGAGAGAGCAAAAGAGAAAGAGAGAGATGCAGGGAGTAAGAGCTGCCAAGTTGGAGGGAGTAAGAGAGATAGCTTGAGCAGCCTGGCATTGGGTGCTGCACGCTATTAAAATATAATTAAGAATCCCATTTGCGCGTTTCACCCTTCCCTAACCTTCTCTCTCTCTTCCTGCCTCTCTCTCTGCCTCGTGCGTAATTAGCCCGCAGAAACAAAAGTAAAATCAAAATCAGCAACAACAACAAAAGCTGGGAAGGTGGGGGTGGGGAGGGAGCTGGCAATTTACAGCTGGGCAAAGTTACAGCGAAACAAAGACGAAAATGCAAACGAACAAAAAGAAAAGAAAAAATAATGCACAAAGCAAAAAGTTTAAATTATATAATTAAAAAAAATCTTGACGAAAATAGACGAAAGTTGTAATTTGCAGCTAAGCAGGCAGTGGGAGCGAGAGAGGGAGAGAGCGAGCGAAAGAGAGAGCGAGAGCGCAAGCAGATGAACCACAGCGCAAGCAGATGAACCACAGCGCAGTCAAAAAAGAAAGAAAGAAAAAGAAAGAAAAAACTCGCTGCGCGCTTAGAAGAAAGTTAAAGTTATAAAAGTCCAAAAGCGGGAACGTTGTGGCAATGGAACACCCGTTAAGCACTGCCCGTGTGTGTGTGTATGTGTGTGTGTGTGTGTGTGTGAAGGCGAAACTCTTACTGCGAGCGAGCGCACATGGCGCAGCCAAAGTGGAGACCAAAACAAAAGACTTGCGCGAAGAACCAAACTTGAACTGAGAGCAAGCTGCGCGAGCGAGCGAGTGCGCAGGCGCATGTGTGTGTGAGTGAGTGAGCGAGCGAGCGAGTGAGAGAGTGTGTGTGTGTGTGTGCAGAGAAAGAAATGGAAATGGTAACGAAGCACAGAACCAAAGCTGAGCTGCCACTGCGACACAGACAAGCTGATTGTGTGTGTGTGTGTCGTGTTTGTGTGTGAGAGCGTGTGCGTGTGTAGCTGCTGCGCCTGTGCTGGTGTTAAGCGAAAGCGTCGCCACACGAAACGGAATGGCATGAAATTTCTTAGCGATCTGTTGAGGATAAGCGCGGGTTTCACTGCGCGCTGCCGCACAGACGTCAACTGTGGTTCGAGGCAGACGCTACGTGCCACCGCTCGTCGCGCAAGAATCGCCAGCTAAGAAAAGCGCAAGCCGAACAGAAACTAAACTGAACTGTGTGTGCAGAACTCTCCCCGTCTAAGCAAGCAAGCCCTCGCGATCTCTTCGGCAGTGTGTGTGTGCAAACGCAAATCGAACTGTGTACAGCGTGTTCTGTGCAGCAGCAGCAGCAGCAGCAGCAGGCAAAATGTCGACTCCGCCTGCCAACTGATACGCACTTCTCCCTGCTCCCCAACGCAAATCGCACAAAACAATTTCGTGTTCTACGAACAGAAAAAGCAAAACGCAACCCCCTCCGACAAAAAAGTGAAAGTGTTTTCTTTGACTGCGGCTCGGTTTCTTTTCGGGAACTCAACGCGCGAGTCGAGTCGAGTCGAATCGAGTCGAGTCGAGTGAGTGAGTGAGTGCGTGAGTGTGCCGCTTGAATTCCAACACACAAGAAATATCTAACGATGGAAACCAGGCAGACTACCGCATAGACACAGAGACTAATCGCAGTGCAGCGAGTGAGAGACAGAAACAGTTCCGCATCGGGTTGCACAAGCACTGAGTAAGAAACATTCATTGGATTACCCTGTAAAACAGCAACAACAACAACGAAAACAACAACAACAACGGCCGAGACTACAGCAAGTCAAAATTCTCAAGGATATCGAAGCGATCGCACGCGACACACACGACTTGGATATGGCCGCCAACGAGATAATGGCGCCGACAGTCAATGCGAACTGTCAATACTCGACCAGATATTGCTGTAAGTTGTTGCATGCCCCGTCCCTGCACGTTCTACCCTACTTCTAAGGCGCATCCCGCAGGCCTATACTTATTGTAAATACTGCGCTGCGTGTATTTAAACGATTACTGTGCGTATACTTGATGCAGGTACTACAGTGTGTCGCGCAGCTTGCCTAGTCTAGTTCTCAGGCGCATCCTGTGCGTATACTGTCGCAATTCGTGATATGCGCTTACTGTGCGTATACTTAATGCCTGCATTGCATCCTGTATAGTTGTACTGCCTGCCTGTGCGTATACCTAATGCCTGCGCTGCACGGTGCAAGCTTTTCGCCTTTCCGTGCGTATACTTAATTGATTTTGCCTTGTGTTTCTCATTTGCAAACTCTTTTCTTAAACAAAAATAGCTTTGTGGAAAGTTTAGCTAAGCAAAGAGAGAGAAGAATATTTTATTTGCAAAGAAATAGAGAAGGAGGAGACTCCCTGGCAGAGTTCTGTTATATCGAGATTATACTAGTTGCCTTGGGTAGCTGGCACTTTTCAGCTAGAGTTGCCACACGCTGCCGCATCCACACTATTTTCTACGCTCAAGCAGGCTTCTATGCTCCGCAGGGCATATTTAGATAGCAGCAAATATTTGTTTATTAAAAGAACCCAACTTAAGAAACCCTACTCCCACTGCACACGCTGCGTATGCTTGATATACGAACTGCCACTCGTGCTACTCGCTTCTTTCGCCAGCGCAGCATTTGCTAGAAAGTTGTAGACCAAGCTCCATTTACTCTATCTGCGCAGACGCCTTGCCGCTGCAGCTTGCCTGCCTTCCTGCAGCCCACTCTGCGTATACTTAATGCACGCACCCTTTCCAGCAACTATCTCTCTCTTTAGCTATGCCCCCACACGCCACACGTTTTTCCAAGCTGTGTAGAAAGCGAGCGAGCGTGTAGATCTTCTGCTCTGCTCAAGCGCCGATGTTGCCAGCGTCGCGCATCGTCAGCGACTGCACGAAGCGCGTCGGCAGCGACGCTTCCACTCGGCAAGCTTCGGCTGCGGCTGCGGCTTCGGCTTCGGCTCGCTGCTGCCTCTGCTGCTGCCGCTGCCGCTGGCTCTGCCGCTGCGAGTCGCATATTAATAGGTGAAAGTTGTTGCTTGATTTTTATTTTTATTTTTTCTCTCTTTCTGCTGCATTTTCTTTTCTTTTGCTTGGCGTCTCGATTCGATTTATGTTTCCTTTTGCCTGCCTGCTGCCTGCTGCCTGCCGCAGTGTGGCAGGTGAGATTTAGGCTTGATTTAGTCCTGACCCAGTTCGAGAATTGTGTAGAAATCTTCATGTTTCTCGCGTAAAAACCCAGACGAGCGTCGATCAAGGTAAATTCTGGCATTGCCTTGAAGTGCCTGCAGCCTTCAGCCTTCGTTCATGTTGTTTGTTTGTTGTTTACAGCAGCAGCAACAGCAGCAGCAGCAGCAACTCGAACAACAACAACATACTTGAATGCTTGCTCTGGCTTTGTCGCTTTGCCATTTCCATTTCCATTATAATTAAGCTCTTGCATAATCGGGTTTTGTTTACAAATTCAGCTTTGGCTTTTTCGAGTTCAATGTCCCAGCACACACACACGCACACACGCACACACACCAGCGGTCTGTCGATTGCAACAGCTCCTGGGCGACTGCGCGTGTGGATCTCTCTGGAACACGCGGCGTATGCGCAATCAGCTTTAGCTTTCAGCTCAGCGAGTCTGATTTTGTTTTGGATCTTGATTTCGTATAGATCGTCGCCCGTCGATTTCTATGCTATTCATATTTAGTTTTCAAAATATTATTGCTGCCACTTTTGCACACGCGCAATTATCCAGCGTGACTCATCGGGTTTTCTGTTGGCCAAGCCAAAAACTGTCTTGCCAAAGCTGCGTGTGTGTGTGTGCGGGTGAGTGTGCGTGTGTCTCGCTTTTGAAGTGCATAACAAGAAAATAGTTTAAATGCTGCCCCGAGTGTGTGTGTTCGAGTCGAGCCGCCGCCGCGAGCTGATTCGAGTGGAGGTTGCTCAACAATACCGTTGCCCGATAAACCGCTACAAATTATACACACACACACACAGGCGTACACCCATACATCAATACATCAATATATATATATATATATATGTGTGTGCGTCTCTTCGCGCTGTTTTGGCCGTTTTCTATTTTCGTTTTGACTGCGATTATGCAATCTGCGCTTGAGCTTCGCTCGCGTGGTCCCTCTTCACGGCCCCCCCGCTGCCCCCGCACCCGCTGCAGCACTGCTCTTGCCTGCTCTCGGCAGAGTGGAGAAATTTCTGGCAATAGAATTGCCCCAGTCCCCCCAATCCTCGCGTGCCTCCACTCGCTTTCTGCCACGTTGCCTACTGCTTGCGCCTTATGCAAGCGCCGCGTTACACCGCATTCTATCTGCAGCTCGTGGCACCTAATTGGCCAACCAAATCGGGCAGCAGAAGCGACAGTCTAACGCAAGCCTAATTTATGTTATGCACGCAGAAAAGCGCCGCGGAAAATTCGCCCGAAAAGCAAGAAAACTGTAATGAGACTTCGACAGAATCGCAGGCGAAAACAAACGACTCTAATGAGTAAAAGATACAAGCGAAGCCATTGTAGCGCCCAGACACATACAGATACAGATACAGAGATACAAAGGCACTCAGATACAAAGATATAACTAAAAATATACAGATACAAAGATACTGCTACAGCCGGAGATACAAAAGAAATGCGACGATCTATCCAAGTTACATTTCGTTTGCCTTTCTTTCGTTCCCAGCCAATTCGCTGGCGCGGACTACCGCAACACAAAGACCACCCAACCAAGCGGGCAGCCCCGCTCCCCCTCCGCGCACCCCCTTCACACTCCTCGCTCTACTCTCTGCTGTTGCTGACTGCCCGCTTGGCTGCCTTAGCGAGTGCTGCGGCGGGAGTCGCTCGCGCTTATTAGAACTTTCACTTTAGGTTCACCTCAATTGCCGCTTCGAGTGCGCCTCCCCCGCCCGCCTGCCCCTCTTTATGTTCGTGTACTTTTTTTACACCTTTCTTTACGCATTTCTTGTGGGAATTGAATAACACTGCGAGGCGCCTGCTTCGAAATTGTTTTCAAAATATTTCCAGTCATTCCCAAATTATACCCTACAATTTTGAGTAATTTTCAAACGACAGCTGAGTGGGCTGAGCTGTAAAAAAAAAACATACAAAAAATTATTGATAATTTGCAAAAAAAGCAACAAGTCGAAAAAAAAATGTATTTCTTGTTTTGCTTTGGCCGAAAACCGTTTTAGTTTTTTGCTTTTTACCTTTTGCTTTCATCAGGCGAAGGTTGAATCTATCTTTATTTTTTATGTAAGATGCCGCAATGAGATTCGAGTTTTATAAATTATTTCGCCTATATACAATATCTTTAATGAATGATTTGATTTTTAATTTTTTCTTTTGCCATTTGTTTTTTGTTTTTTATTTTTTTGTTGTCTTTTTGCGTTTTGTTTTCTGTTTTCTGTTTGAGTTTTGCAATTTTGTGAGACGCGCCAAAGTCATTTGAACCTTTGTCTGGTTTGTCTATCTACACGACCGCATCTAAGGCACGTAACTGCGTGCGTGTGTGTGCGTGTGTGTGTGCGTCGAGTGTGTGTGTGTGCCATGGCTCTTACCGCTATTTACATTAACATTAGAGCTTTACTTTTGCTTTGCTGCTTTTGTTGCTGTTTCTGCTGCCGCCGCTGCTTCTGACGGCGCAAAGTGAAAGTTGTGATTGCCCGTGTGTGTGTGCTTGTGTGAGTGTGTGTGTGCTGAGCTTGGCCGCAGCCAAATTCAAGCTATATCTAGCTTTATTTGTGCACAATTTCGTTGCCTTCCTGCGCTCAGAATGAAAATGAAAAGTGACTTTCAGTAACGCGCCTTAACATTGAACGACAAACAAATCCATAAAACAACAATAACAACAAACAACAACAACAATTAGAAAATGCAAACAAACACACACACCGACACACACACACACACACACTAGCAAGCTGTGCAGCAGCAGAAGTTGCGCATACGCCGTGTTGCACTTTCGAAAAAGCGCTGCCAGCTCAAGTGCAGAGAGAGAGGCAGAGGGAGTGGGAGAAAGAGAGGCAGCTGAATAAGGAAAATCTTTGTTAAAGTTCATAAACCTTCTGGCAGACAAAGCGACTAACGAGCTGGCAGCAGCAGCAGCAGGCTGCAACTGCAACTAAGTCGCTTTTCAAGCAGGTTTCCCCAAGCGTCAGAGAGAGCGAGAGAGGAAGCAAGATACAGAGAGACAGAGAGAGAGATTTGCCAAATTACTTCTGATTACAATAATATATAATCACGCTCATAATGACGACGATCATATTGTTGCCAGCGATCGTTTTTCCAAGCCGTGGCGGAATTTCCACAGTACGTTCAACTGCAAAATGAAAATTGCCAAAGCGGAGAAAAGCCTGCTCTCTCTCTCTCTCTCTGTCGCTGTCCGTGTCTCGCTCTGGCCTGCAGCAGGTGGAAACAGCTCGCTCGGCTGCGGCTAATTAGCAACTTTGACTTTTGTCTGCGCAGCTTTTCTTCTAGCTTCGCATTTCGTCGGAAACGCAGCAGCAAAGCAGAGACAGACAGGCAGAGAGATAAAGAGAAAGAAAAGCCGCATGCAGTTGCAGTTAGATTATGGCAAAGACGACAACAGCAAACACACATTTCTGCATCATTTGGGAGAAAGTAAAAGCCGAGAATTAAATGCTGCTGCTGCCTCTGCTGGTCGATGACTTGCACTGCAGTGCTGCGGCGCACGGGGCGTATGCGCATTGCGGCTGCCGCACGGAGAAAACTCTCCCAGGCGCATTGTGGAAAAGCGAGCTGCAAGCTGCAAGCTGCAAGCCGTTCGTGTTGTCGTTGTCGTTGTCGTTCGAAAGCCGCAGCAGCGTCTCGTGTTTCATTTGTTTTCGTTGTTGCAGACGACGCATTCGAATTCTTGCATTCGCCTTGGCAATGCAATCGCAGAAGAGTTTCACATTGTTGTTTTCACGGCCAGTCGAGGTCGCCGGGGGGCTGGGGGTAACGAAGGCGGGAGGTATGTGGGCTGTGCCTGGGAGCATAGTTTAGGCCGACACTGTAGCTAGCATTGTGCTGCGGCTGCGAGAGGCCAAAGTTGAATTCTGCAGAATTTCAAAGAGAAATTGAAGAAGCTGCGGGGAGCGAATGCGATAATGCGCAAACTATCGATTGTGTTATCGAAACTAAATGATGGGGTATATAGCTTGCAAGAGACGATAGTTAATTCGATAAGCAACTCGATAGACAGCTCGATAACATTCTATAAATTAGAATGAAGAGTAGACTGGATGGGAAACTTGTCGAGAGAAGCGATTCAAGTATTCAAGTATCGATAGTAGAGTCCACCATGTAATCGATAGTAAGCTAGACTAAAGAATCGAAAGAGTACTCAATCGATAGTAGTAGTAGTAGCAGCTCATATATGTTAAATAATAAAAGCACCCGCTGTCAAGTTCCTCCTGAGACTTCAATCACTTTCGCCCGCTCGGAATGGGAGTAGGGCAATTGGAAACTCCATTTATATGCATTAGAGACACACTGAAATCCTGACCCAATTGGAAGTTCTCACGCGAAGAATGGAACGGAACAGCAAGATGGAAAAAGTAAAAGAAGAGAAAAAGAAACGTAGAAAAACTGTGAAAAAGCGAAACGTCACGCTGAACAATTTCGCATTTCATTAAGTAAACAAACAAGCGAGAAGAGAGGCGGAGGCAGCGAAGAGGAGGCAGCAGAACAAGCTGCGAGGCAGAAGAAAAAGTAGAAAGGGGCAGCCAGCAGAGCGAAGAATCGAGCGATCGAGCGAGAAGAAATGCGGCCGAAAGGAAGCGTTAACTATGCGAGTTCTAAAAGCAACTTGTGTGTGTGTGTGTGTGAAGAGTACAGCTAAGCAACCTTTCTTCTTTCTTCCAAGAAGAGCGAGCAGAAGAAAGGCAGCAGAACAGGCAAGATTCTCCCCAAACAAAATGCAAATGCGGTTCCTAAGGCCGAGAACCGGTTCTGCGAAGCGGAAGTTAGAAGTGAATGCAGAGAGAGGGGGATGTAGAGACGGGAATAGGTAGAGAGAGAGAGAGAGGGGGGAGCAGAGACAGTTGAAGAACCAAAAGGTGTGCAGTCAGTACAAACTACAGCAGCAGCAGCAGCAGCAACGGCAGCAGCAGCAACAACTGAAATAACGCCGCGTCTTTGGTCAAATATAGGTCAAAAGAGAAACTAACGGTACACGCTGGTGTCGCTGCTGCTGCGCTGCCACTGACAACGCTTCGCTTTGGCTTCTCCGGCAGAGAGAAGCTCTCGACGATTTGGGTTACATAAAAGGGCGCGAGGGACGTAGAAACCAGAAGACAAGCTCAAGCTCAAGCTCTAGATGTGCGTGCGTCAGCGTAAGCTCGCCTCGCACACACACACATGTGTACATACACACACACACACACATAGACAGACGGTCACACACACACTCGCATGCACAAAACTTGTTGCAAAGAAAGTGAAACTTTTTCATGCGCCGCATCGACGCTTCGACGCTCCCCCGGGCGACGAATTTAGCCACTTCTGCTGCTCCCCCTCAGCTTCCCCCCCGCAGTCCACCTCTTACTGCTCTCTTTCTTCTCGAGCGTACGAGTGGAAGGTTGAGTTTGTTTTACAAGCTACAATCACCGCCGCGCAGACTTATCTGGCATCTCTCGTATACTCGATCACTACGAGATGACTGTAAGATCGCTGCATGATCACGATATATAGCCCAATCTAGCTATTTATTGGGTCTCGTCTCGGCCTGAGGTTGGGCTAGGTTATAGCTCGTCTGCTGCGGGACAGACAATCAAATGAATCAACTGTAAAACTGTCCACAGATTGCGATCATCAGCAGCGACGGCCTTGCCCTGGCCCCGCATGCTGCAGCCGCGTGAGCTGGAAAAGAAAACATTAAAGATACATATATAGTTGGAATATGAGTTGCTCACCCGATTTATGAGAGATTCGCGCGTCGAAATCCTTGTAGAAATCGTTACACAGTCGATAGTAATAATGGTTTGCTAAGAGTTTCAATAGATCGTTTATTTTCTGGTAATATCAAAGGTTTTTTTGGAATTTTCAATATTTTGGAAGTTGCTGTAAACAACACTTATAAATGAAAATCCTATATAGTCCCTAGTATCTACAGTCTTCGGCTAGTTACTCGTTTGCCTCCACTCTTTCCCGGTGCCTCGTCCTTTTATCATCGTCAACCATGCTGAGCATAACCCAATTCAAGTTTAGAAAGTAAATTTCGTGGGCCCAGCTAGAATGCAGTTGTAGTCCCCCTTAGCTGCCTGCCTGCCTGCTCCCCCCCTCCTCTACCCACCGCTAGCAGAGCAGTCTCCTGCTCCAAAGTAACCGAAGATCGAGACCGTTTTTAGATCCGGCTTCGCGTCATTTTCTCCCCAAGCGAAAAGTGAACGAGGCAGCTTCTTGGCCGCAGCGAGAGACACAAGAGGAGGCAGGGAGGGAGCGGTTAAAGTGAACGAGTAGAAATTACGGTAAATAAATAAATGAAGAAAGACGGCAAAAGAAACGGCGAAAGAGTGAGCAAGCGAACGTCGCGTCGTCTTCGTCGTCATGAGCGAAAGTGAAATCTGCTAATGAATTCTTCAACGTTGAATAGTTTCAGTCATTATGGAGCTGCCCCTGTTGCCCGTGGCGTATACTTGATGAGACACAAGCACACTCACACACACACACACACAGACGCATGCATACCGTATGTAACTGCGCATCAGCAGCTCAGCTCAGCTCAGCTCGAGATGCGAGCTGATCTTGCCAACAACTTCGGTTTTTGGTTTCGGTTTTTGGTTTTGCTTTTCGATTTTTGGCTTTGGCTGCGGTCGCGCTGCCTGGTAAAAGTTGCTTAGATTCGTTATAGCAATTAACCAGCAGCGGCAGCAACTCACCTGGCAGCAACTCACCTGGCTGCTCACCTGAGCAGGCATTTCTCGCCGTCGAGCGACGGGTTCATTGAAACATTGCACATTGCTGCAGCAGCATTGCCTGTTGTTGTTGCAGTTGCTGCAGTTGTTGCTGCTGCACTCGAATTGCTGTGGCTGGAGGTCTCGATCGGCAATGCGACTTAAACTTGACTCGCATCGCCTTGTGGCAGTGGGAAAGTTGCCGTCGATCGGATCATTGCCCCGCGTCGATCAGTTTGAGGCATCGCATCGCCATCGTTATCGTATGAGCCCAACTAACTAGCTGAGTTTTCTTTGGGTCGCTCGGGGAAGCTCATTAAAATGTTGAGGCTAAGTTTTGCTTTCTTCTCACTTCGCGATCAGTGTCGACTTCTACGACATTTTCTACAGTTTTTTCCATTTCCCAGCATAAACATTGCAAATGTCCCGTATCTTTCTTATACGATCAGCTAATATAAACATAAAAGACGCATAAAATCGATCGATCATTTTCTTTTATGCCCGATTATCGTATAACGACTATGCTCGTATTTAAACTTGCTCTCTAAAGCGCGAAAATGTTTAGTGTGAGATGGGATTGGGGCTTTGGGGCTTTGGGGCTTTCTCTACAAGTCGAACCACACAAAATCCGTGTGGAAGCCAAAGCTAAATAAGCGTATATCGTATGAATATCGTAACTGCCAAAAACACTCAGCTTTATCAGATTCAAACAGGTCTAAAAGCTTGCTTTATGCACTGAATCAAAGCTAAATGTGTTTTATCAATTAACTCTCCATTTCATTACGATATTCGGCTTATGATTAATATCGTAATGCAAAGCTGGATTAGTCTTAAGTCTTTCGCGGCTATGCAACCCACACTTATATGCGAATATCGTATATCGTATCTGCCGATCCCTCCGCTTCTTGCGTAACGCGCGCCATTGCGCCGATTGCGTAATTGATTCAATTGCTTTACTCACAAATTGCTTTCTTTCTTTCTTTCTTTCTTCCCTCGCTGTTTCTACCTTCGTAGGGGAAGCCGAAAAAGTCAAATCTCTGATCAGATTGCGGGCCGAGCTCTCGCCCCTGTTCACGGGCAAGCGCAATGCCTCCAAATATGCCTGGGCGTAAGTATAAATTAGCCACGCCCCCACGTCGAGCTAACGATGATAACGCTCCCTCTCTTCGTCCGTCCCTCCCTCCCCTGTAGCGTGGTCGAACGCGAGCTGAACGTGCCGCTGCCACTGTCGAAGATCATCAAGAAATGGAACAATCTGCTGCAGGAGTACAAGGCCATCAAGATGTCCGAGGAGCCCAAGCGGCGCGAGTGGCCCTTCTTCACGCTGATGGACGTGTACTTCAGCGACCAGGTGAACGATCCTTCGCTGCGGCTCTTCTCGTCGACCAAGACGCTCAAGGAGACCCTGGACGACAGCGTGTTCGAGGACGATCCGATCATTGCCTCGGCCATTGCAGCGGCCACCAGTGGCGCCTACATGGAGATCGATGAGCTCATCCGGCGCCAGAAGGAGCGTGCCGCACTGGCGGCGGAGCGCAAGTTGGCTGCAGCCGCCGCTGGAGGCGCTGGCGCCGATTTCAAATACGATCTGAAGCCCATGCTGGGCAACAGCAACAACAACAACAGCAGCAACATTGGCGGCGGCAACAACAACATGGTGAAGCTGTCGAAGAGCGTGGACGATCTCTCCATGCAGCAGTACAAGATCAAGGCGGAGCTGATGCGGCAGCGCGAGCACGAGCAGCAGGAGAACATGGTCAAGATCAAGCAGCACGCACGCCAGCAGCAGCAGCAGGCCGCATCGCAGGCAGCACAACAGCAGCAGCAGCACCAACAGCAGCAGGCACAGCAGCAGCATCATCAGCAGCAGCAGCAACAGCAGCAGCAGCGCTTCATGGGACACGGACAGCCTGCGCTGTCGCCTCATCCACATCGCCTGCAGTCGTCGCTGCAGCAGCAGCAGCATCTGCTGCAACAGCAACAACAGCATCTGCAGCAGCAGCTGCAGCAGCAACAGCAGCAGGCACAGCAGCAACTGCAGCAGGCACAGCAACAGGCACAGCAGCAGCAGCAGCAGGCACAGCAGCATCTGCTCCAGCTGCAGCAGGGTCATCCACATCAGCCGCCCACGCCGCGTCCCAGCACGCCGCCAACCACCGCACAGCAGATCCACATTACGGCCACGCAGCACCAGGCGGCACAGCAGCAACACAAGCAGCAGCAGCAGCAGCAACCCTACACGGATCCCAACACCATCGATCAGTACCTGCTCTCGTGGAACAACTTCCACGGCAACATGTGCCGCGGCTTCCACACGCTGCAGAAGGACGAGAAGATGGTGGACGTGACCATCGCAGCCGGCGGAAAGATTTTCAAGGCGCACAAACTGGTAAACTGAAGGCGCAGCCGGCGCAACTCCCACTCTAACACAAGTCTCCCTCTTCTCTCCCTCTCTCTCTGTCTCTCTCTCTCTCTCTCTCTCGTTCTCTCGCTCTCTCTTGCAGGTGCTGTCCGTGTGCAGTCCTTACTTCCAGCAGATCTTCCTGGAGAACCCCTCGAGTCATCCCATACTGCTGATGGCCGACGTGGAGGCCAGCCACATGGCCGGCCTGCTGGACTTCATGTACAGCGGCCAGGTGAATGTCAAGTACGAGGATCTGCCCGTGTTCCTCAAGGTGGCCGAGGCCATGAAGATCAAGGGGCTACACACAGAGGTAAGCGGGCGGCAGCAGCAGCAGCAGCAGCGGCATTAATCATTAATCTCTGCCCCATCCCAGAAAAACCTGGACAGCGATGCCAGCGACATTAGCTCGCCCCTGGAGAGCGACGGCACCGAGTGCCGCTACGAGCGCGGCACACACAGCGTCAACATCACCAGCGGCCATGCCGCTGGCTATGGTGCCACGCCCGCGCTGGAGCAGGCCGCCCTCAACGGACCGACGCCCAGCACGACGCCGGCGCCCAGCCCGTCGCCGGGCTACGCCGGTTTTCGCGAGCACATCAAGTCCAAGGCGGCGCTGGCCGAGAGCTTCATCAAGAATCTCAACCGCAACAACAACAACAGCAGCAACGGCAACAACAACAACATCGGCGGCGGCGGCTACAGCAGCAGCCAGCAGGAGACGGAGAGCAGCTACGCGGGCATCCTGCAGGCATCGAGCAAGAAGATGCTCGACTCGGCACGCAAGCAGCACAAGTACCTGGCCAAGCGCAAGATCCTGATGCACTACAGCGCCGAGAGCGAGGCGAAGCGCCTGAAGGAGATGGAGCTGGAGCGCGAGGGGGTGCGGTATCCGAGCAGCGCGGAGCAGCACGACGATGCGTTGAACAACAACCACAACAGCCACGCCTACGCGCATGGACTCGCACAGCAGGAACGGGACAGGGACAGGGAGAGGGAACGGGAGCGGGAGCGGGAGTTGCTGGAACCGATTATGACCATCATACCGAGGACACCGGAACCGCAGCCGCCGCCGGCAACGCACAACAACAACTTCAAGATACGCCTCGTCGAGAATCATCAGCTGACCAGCAGCAACAGCAACAGCAACAACAATAGCAACAGCAGCAGCAGCGATAAGAGTCCCAACAGCAACAACAGCGCGAGCAACAGCAACAGCAACTGCCATGTGGGCGATGAGGAGGCACTGAACCTGGTCAACGGCAATCGGCCACGCCCGCAGACGCCTGCATCCAGCACGACGAACACAACCACGCCCACACCGCCTCCGCCGGACATGCAGCTGGTTAAGCTGGAGTTCGATGCGTCGCCCACAGAGATCAGCAGCAGCAGCGGCAACAACAACAGCAACAACAACAACAATGGACACGACGAGGATCTGGCGCGCAAGTACGACGACAACAACAACAACAATCACGGCATGGACATGGAGATCGACTCGAACAACAACAACAGCTGCGCCAAGGGCAACGAGGCGAACAACAACGGACTCGGCGTAGATGTGGGAGCCGGCCTGGCCCTGGCGCTGGGCAAGCACAAGCTGCTGAATGCGATCAATCGCAGCCTGGAACTGGAGCAGGAGCGCGAAAGGGAGCGGGAGCGGGAACGGGAGCGAGACCGAGAGCGAGAGCGGGCAGAGGCAGCGGCGGAACACGGTGGTGGCGGCAACAACAACAGCAACAGCAATGGCGAGCACGACAACAACAACAACAACAACAACAGCAACCAACACCTGGATCTGAGCACAATCAAGAACATTGCCACGGCCGAGATCCTGTGCGGCCTGAAGAGCAAAGTGCTCAAGCTGGAAGAGGAGCAGCGCGAGCGGGAACGGGAACGAGAGCGCGAACGGGAGGCCTGTCGCAGCCTGAGCGAGATCAAGAACGCCGACTGAGGGCGAGGGCGAGGCCGAGGGCGTGGGCAAGGGCAGGGCGGGGCGGACATTGCATTTGATTACAACTAGAGCGGATACACACACACCCGTACACACACACATACATATATAGTACATATAGCGAATCCATCTATGTATGCTACTTATAGTTATTTATTATACCTTCTAATATCGTTAATGTAATTATAACACGCACACACACGCGCACACAAACACACACGCACACACACACAGGAAGACACACACACGCATACTGGTTCCACGAATGGTTCCAGTTCTTCATTTGGTTAGTAGGTAGACAGAACTCCAGTTCCCCTAGTTCATAGGACTCACATCGATAAATATCGATTGTGGTATATCGTATCGTATATTGTACTAACGCGCGATGCACTAAACGATGACAGAAGATGAATTTCAAATTTAATTTAAGCATTTGGAAATTGGCCCTGTTGCAATACATGTTAAGATCTTATAAAATTATACTATATACATACATATTTTATACATACTTACGATCTTGTAGCTAGCATAAAGATCGCACTTTTATTTTGATTTCGACGATTATAAAATGTATCTCAGCATCAATCATGCATGCATACATACAAACAAACATTCAACGCACACACACACATTCGTACTCTCCCATGAAAGAATAACAAATGAAAAAGAAGAAAGAAAAAGAAAGTAGATTTATGTATATGCATCTCGTTTTTAGTTTTAACTTGCCAGAACTTTCGCTGCTTCTCGTAACCCTGGAACGGTTCCGGATGATTGTTAATTGTTTTACATGCGGATGCGGCTGGAACCTAACCTCAAACATTATAAACTACGACTCACAACCATCCCACAAGTTATCAGCAACAACATCAACAACTGCAACAACAACAACAGTAAGAAGAGCAGGATACACAACAAGGATCCATACATTTGTTACCCTAATACCGTGTAATTCGTACGATATTTATTAACATTGTTTACATTTACGACATTTGTGTAAAAGGATGAATGAAATAAAGAAAATTGACACATTCAAAACGGGCTTAGTCTATCGGTTATCGAACGTTATGCGATAAGAGGCATATGTTACTTTACAGACGAAAATGTTAATTAACAGCGGCAGGACACCAGAACGAGAGAGAACAAGAGAGGCGTCTGCGCTCGTGCGCTCTCTCTGCGTGTAACCGCCCTCCCTCGCTCTCACACTCTCGTTCTCGTTCGCTGCTGCTTAGGAAGAAACAAACACGGAATACATTTTGTGTATTTTCGGTGGTTGACGGATGGGGGCGCGCCTTTTTTGCCCTTTTTTCGCGCGCGCATACAACGCATGTAACTGAAAACTATACCGAAAGCCGAAGGGACAGCCGAGCTGACACGAAGTCCTGCCCCGGCCCGGCCCGGCCAGCACACGCACACACACACATGCATATAAGCGTGCGTAGCGAAGAAAACGAGCGAAGGAGCGAAACGAAGCAGAGAAAGGCGAACGGAGAGCGGCGTATGGCGGCGGCGGCAGCGATAGCAGCGGCGGCGGCTAACAGAGGCAACTAACAGAAAGACAGTTGCCTGCTCCGTTCCGTTCCGTTCTCTCTCTGTGTGTGGTTGTAAAAAGGCGAAAACGTCACGAGAAAAACCGGTTAATAAATTATTGCCAATTGAATGGGAAATGCTGAGTAAATAATCGAGTAAATAATTTCAAAAATCAAGCATCAGGCACGCCATCGAGAATTGTGAACTTAAATCGTAAACGAAATGGTAAAATCAAGTGAAAAACCAAAGTGAAAGCAGCAGATGAAAATTTCATTTCGCAGAACATGGCGTAGTTTGTTGCCTTTTTCCATTTCCATCTCCCATTTCCTCATTTCATTCTTCGCCTTCGCACAGTGTGTGTTGCGGCCATTTCGAAACTGCTGCGCAAAAACGTTTCATGGTACACACACAGACACACACACACACACCCGGACAAGGACACGGACTGGGACTCGTAAACGGCGATGTCTTGGACATCTGCGGCCAGCCGGGAGCAGCCAGAACGTTTGTGTACCCATCGCAGCCCGGCCAGGCCCGTAGCAGACGGCAGCCTGTCCAGCAGAGCACCCTGCTGGCTGCGTGTGTGTGCGCGAAGAAAGCAGCAGTTGCTGCCTTTGGTTTTCAAGGATGCCCGCAATCCGCAGTCAGCGGCGGCGCTGGGACACACGAAAAGTTGGGCAAAGGCTGTGTGGCAGATGCGGAGGTGGAGGCAAGCGCAGAGACAACGACCAGGACGAGGACGACGCGGCCGTCGCCCCGAAACAGGAACAAAGCAGCAGCAGCGGCAGAGGCAGCAGCAGCAACAACAAAAAGGATACGAGCCATAAATGAATTTTACGTATTTCGGTATACACACGACAATCGCCGACGCCGACGCCGACGACGACAACGATGACGACGCTGATGATGTTGCTGTTCATGATGAGCTTGTTGTTGTTGCTGCTGGAAACAGGGTGGGTGGCGAGAGTCCGTCTGCGACAGTAGTAACACACACACAAACAGACCGACAAGCGCGCTCACACACGGACACGCGAGCAGATGGCGGGTACAGAAAGAGTGTTCACCAACTGTGGAGAGAGGAGAGTGCGAGAGAGCGTAAGCAAGAGAGTAAGAGCAACGAGAGTGCCGCCGCCGCCGCCACCGCCGCCGCGCCGGGTACGTGCCAAATAAGGGATGGTCCGTCAATTCGTCGCGTTTTTCACTACTCATGTGTACTTACACACGTATACATGCTTACGCGCGTGTGTGTGAGTGTGTGCATGCACGTATTAATGTGTATAGTTCAATTTGGACTGCATGAACTGCAGCGCCACAAGCAGGAGCAACAACAACAGTTAGCACTCAAATCAATAAGCCGACTGGCCAACACCCTGCAAAGCACACACACACATATATGCATTTGTGTGTACAACAGAATCATCAATTAGTTGTAACCTCGCAAAAGGTTACAGCGCGCTGCAAGGGCGCAAATGTAGCGCATAATTCGAGGCTCGATACGAAAAATACGTAAAATTGTAAATCCATTTCAAATGGATGAGAGAACGGCAATGATGATGGCGGTGGTGGTTGTTGTTGTTGCTGCTGCTGCTGGAGGGGGGTGCACGAGGGGAGAAAGAGCAACAGCGAGAGCGAGAGAGAGAGAGACACACATACGCAGTAAATGGCGCAGACGGCAGTTCACAGTTAGACTGACTGGCAGACATTTTAAGCTGCGGCAGAGGGCGGTGGTCGCAGCCTCAGTCTCAGTCGGCGTTGCCATCGACAGCGTTGCTACTTTTACTGCCACACACACACACACGCGCGCGCACGGAGTCAAGCGTAAAATCTGTGTGCATGTGTAGGTGCACGCATGCAACATGCAGCGGCAGCAGCAGCTTTTCGCCTACTTAACCTACAGAAACGCAGCAAGGAGCGCCGATGTCACGCAGCCCAAGCAGATTCTCGATTAGAAGAGTTAGCGGTTAATTACATATGCTACATACACACACACACGCGCAAACTGGCAAATTACTTAACGTTACGTATGCCATTACGCCCCGAAAAGTTTACGTTGTCGTCATCACAGCCGGTTCCTTCTGTTTCCTGGTTACGTGAATTGTATTACGGCCTCAGCTTGGGAGTGTGTGTGTGAGTGACGTATGTGCTTGAGTGTGTGTGTACGTGGGTGTGTACATGTCTCACTTACAATGACATCAAAAAGGGCTGAGAATGATATATCTGCAGTTGAAGCGTATCACAGCCAGCTTTGATGGGCATTGCAAAGGGCAGTCAAGGCGCTAAACCGGAAAAGGAAACTGCAAATAAAACTGCGGACTGCACACACACACAATTACACACACATGCCATGTCTACAACAAAGCCAACAAGTGTTTGCATCTCATTAGGGTGGACTCTACTCGCCCAATTCTTGCGTAACTCTTCAAGGGGTTGTGAAATGTTGTAATTCCCAAATCATATCACAGCCATTTTGATGAGTTTCGTGTGAATTGCTGAAAGCGTTCGCATCCCGATCCCGATCAGATGAGATTCCTGCGAGCAGCTGCTGCCGCCTGGAAGGTTTTCTTTCTTATACCATGTCGTTAAAATGTTTGTGACCTTATGTATTTTATATCATATCACAGCCATTTTGACGAGTTTGGGTAAAGAAATCTCAACAGAACTCTGAATGGACAAGGCAATCTTTCCAATCATCGATAATTTTCCTGGATTTATCGATAATGTAAAAGAAAAGCTAACTTTAATTTTAACAAATCCGATTTGTATTAACTCCATATTTACACCTGGGTAAGTATTCAATCTCAAGGTAAGATATTAATTAAGCAACAACACAAGTTTCTTTTTTAGATGTTTTGTTTTTTTTTTTTTTTGGTTTTTTTTTTGTGGTTTTTGTTTTTATTTTAATTAATAATTATTCTCTTTCTTTTTGTTTTCATTTAAGGAAACTTTACAAAACAAAACAGGACCACAACAGATGCATCTTCAGATCAGACTGAATTAAATCGAACTGATTTAGTATGACCGGCAAAGGATTAAGACGTTTTCTCTGATGGACAACGGAGGCACTAAAACCCAAAAACCTGACTCAGACTTACGCGCTCTTTTTGAAATGTTGATTGTTTAGAATGCTCGAAATGAATGAAACCAGAATGGAAACAATAAAGAATCGATTCGTGACACTATCTCCCTCTCTCTCTTGCTTTTTAATCTGTCTGTCTCTTGAAATCCGAATTGCAAGAGTGAAAACAAAATTCAATTTCAACAAAATCAATTAGTTTTTACAATTTATGACATGATCTCTTCTCAATTCACATTCGTGACGCTCCCCTTTCGGTCTCTTCCACAAAGCAAGCAAAGTTCTCACACACTAAAGCTATCGTAAGTACTATCGATACAGTCTTAAATTTCCACAACATATAATATACATATATATGGTATTTGTGTATATAATGGCCCTGACAAATTGACAACTCAAATTGCTTAAGCATAAATACATAGATAACAATTTAGCACGGTATTCATTTCTCACTTTTGGTGTATTTAAGACAAGTATCGCGTTCTTTTTCTTCTTCTTTTGTTTGGACTCTTGGATAGTACAATCGACATTTGTGCCTGATGATGATCCCAATTCCGATTTAGGATATTATATAATAAAATACGAAAACAATTCAGAGCTCCTTTCTAAGACTTTGCTTGGCTTGCTGGAAAATGTTTCGTGTTTCGAATTTTGGAATGATGACTCTAGTTTTCTTTTCTCCTGGCGGTGTCTCCGTGTCAATCATTATAGGTAGGTGTGTGTGTGTGTGCGTGTGTGAGTGGGGGTGTGCTTGTATGTGTGTCGAAGTTTAATTCAGGGCAATTTTACAAAATTTCATATTAATTTGATTCTCCATCTTTTCAGTTTCGTTTTTGATTTGATTTCGCTTTAGCTCTTCTACAGCACAATTCTAGGGAAACTTGAGATATGGGATATATAGTACATAAATAGCTAATACCATCGACACTTTCACAGGGTGCTTCGGTTTCTAATTTTGCTGTGGTTCTTCTTTTGCAACTTGTTACAAATGATTCTACTTGAGTTCCCCTTTTTGTTTTCATTTGCATTTGTTATATTATAATTTCCTAGTTGTTGTTGTTGTTGTGTGCTTATGCTGAATGAGAGGGGAGGCAGGGCGCGGGTGAAAGTGGTGGGCAAAATAACAGACAATTCTCACAATCATGTGTGTGTGTGCGTGGATGTGTGGGGGTGTGGACGCAAGGGACGTAATCGGGGGTTGCTTATGAGATTTAGATGCTGTTGATGTTGTTGTTGTTGGTGTTGTTGCTGTTGGTGTTGGTATTGATGTTGGTTCCATTAACGCAACCTTCAGTTGGAGCAACCTCTCACTGCGTGGTCGGCTGCTGCATCACAAGCTGAAACGGATTCTGCGGCGCATGCTGCGGCGCTCCGCCCGGGAAATATGGACTGGGAACCAGCTGTGTGGGTACACACACCATATGATATGTCCCCGGCGGCTGTGTCTGGGCTGTGAATGCCGTCGGCTGCGGTCCCCCGCCGGCAGGGGAGGGCTGTGGTGGCGGATGGAACTGCTGCTGCGGCTGTCCCGGCGACGGTGTCGTCGATGGCGGCGTCTGTGTCAAGAACTGCAACTGCTGCGGCTGATCGTGATACATGCGCATCGGTACCGGACCGTACTGCGATTGGAAATGTGGTGGAGGCGCCGCCGGGTACTGAATGAACTGTTGCAACGGTCCGGATGCCATCAGAGGCTGTCCTGCTGCCGTCGTCGCGGTCACATGCATTTGCGATGTGGCCATTGGAGCTGCACAAATAGATCATAAGAATGAAAACTATCGGGGCACATCGTAACGCATCTCTACTCACCATAGTTGCCGCGACGCATGCGCTGCGCCTGGCCGGGTTGGTGTGTGGGTGGCTGGAATGCATGCGGCGGCATCACATAGATCTGCTGGTTGCCCGCCGGCATATGGGCGCCTGTGGTTGTGAAAATGGTCGGCATCGGTACCGGTGTCTGTGGTGTGTGTGGTCGCGATGGATTCGGTGTGCTGGGACCGCGAGGTGTGAACGGCTTAGCCGACGGGTTCAGCACATGCTTCTTTACCACTGGCGTGCTGCTGGTGGTGCTGCTGGTGCCAGTGGTACTGCCATTGCCTGTTGCCGTGCCACTGCCCGTGGCCGGTGTTGTGCCACTGGCCACAGCAGGCGTCTTGTCCGTGCCAGCAGCAGTCACTCCTGTGCCTGTGCCGGCTGGTGCACTTGTTGTGGGTGTGTTGGCAGTGATGCCAGTGGGTGTAGTGGTATTACCCACACCGCCGGCAGAATTGTTGGGCGCCACCGTTGCCTCCGGCTTGGGCGTCACCGACTGCAAAGGCTGCGGCGGCTGTGCCTGCTGCTCCAGTATGCCCGGCGAAGTTTGCGGCTGCTGGACCGCACCTGGTGGCGCCGCTAACCCGTGGTAAACAGCCTGTGGCGGCGGCTGGCTTGTTTCTGGCGCCAGCTGCAGTGCAGGCTGCGGTGCCTGCGGCTGTCCCGGATGCTGCTTGGGAACGTGATGCTGCTGCTGTTGTTGCTGATCCACCACCAACTGTTGATGCTGCTGCTGCTGTTGTTGTTGCTGCTGCTGCTGCTGTGGTGGCGGAGGCTTCTGCTGCATGTGTTGCACGTGTTGTTGCTGTTGTGGCGGCGGCTGTTGCTGCTGCTGCTGTTGAGGCACAAAGTGTTGCTGAGGAGGCAGCTGTTGGTGATGATGCGGTGGCGGCACATGATGCTGCATGGCCACCAACTGCGGCTGTTGTTGTTGCTGCTGTTGCTGCGGCGGCGAGACCGACTGCTGCAAACCACCGCGCTGCATTGAATGTTGCAGCTGCTGCTGTTGTTGTTGTTGCTGCTGTTGTTGTTGTTGGGGCGGCGAATTGTTGCTGGCCGCCAGCTGAAAGTCCTGTCCAAACTGCCGCAGATCCTGCAATTGATTGTCCCGCGAACGCACCGGACGCTGCTGCTGCGGCTGACTCGGATGCTGTTGCTGCTGCTGCGGCGGCGGCGGCTGCTGCTGTTGCTGCTGCACGCCTGTCTGCAGCGGCGGCGAGTTGCTGTTGTGCCCACCATGCACATGGCCACTGTGCATGGGCTTGCCCAGCGGCATGGACTCGACGTGGTTCATCGACGAGTTGCTCTGCGAACCCTGGTACTGGCGCATCGGGCGCTGTGGCAACGGTTTGCCCGTGTTGCCTCCAGAGTCGCTGCCATTTAGCTTGGGCGCACCACCCATGTGGCCCTGGTTGCGGTACTGAGCAGAGCTGCGAAATAAACAAGACGATTAAAGACTTGCCAAACGAGACTTAGGCTCATCCTCAGCGGATAAAGAGCACTATATCTAGACTAACTATAGAGATCTACTTAAGATCGACTTGCTCACCCGTGTATTATCTGAGAGTTGCCCTGATAGGCGTACTGATTCTGCAGGCCCATCGAGGACTGATAGCCACCGCTCTTGCCGCCCACATTGTTGGCATTGTTGCTCTGCGGCACGTTCGTGGCGTTGCCGGCGCCGACGCTGTTAGGCGCATTTCCACGCATTATTTTGTTGCCCTGTGGCACGGTTTTGCGCTTTATCATCGGACCTCCGGCTCCAGCGGCGCCTCCACCTCCGCCAAGATACTTGCTGCCTGCTGCGGCGTCTGTTCCCACATTGGCCGAGGCCGTGGGAGGCCCCGTGTTCTTAATGCTGCCGGTGAGCAATTGAATTGCCGCCGACTGAGCACCCTGTGGTGCCGTCATTATATTCTGATCGCGACTATCACGATCACGCGAGTTCGTCACCACCGACGACTGCGAGGACGACATGCCGCCATGGGATGGTGGTGGTCCATTGTTGTTGTTGCGTGGCTGCTTGGTTATGTAGCGATCACTGCTCATGGTCTCCCGCAACTGATAGTCTCCAGATCCACCACCGCCACGTGGTTTGTTGCCACGATCGCGATCACGATCGCGTTCCCGTTCGCGTTCACGTTCGCGTTCCTCACGCTCTCGCTCCCGTTCTCTGTCGCGATCATTGCGCTCCCGTTCACGTTCTCTGTCCACTTCATGATCAGGCGCAGGCCTCTCCACAGCAGCGAACAGCGCCTCCTCGTCTCCATTCTCCAGATCCAGACGCTCCCGGCATGTGGGATTATTCTCAATTTCGGCTGCAAGTTTTTCAGCCTTTGCTTCGGCCTCTTTGAACTCCAAGGAGTCTCCCTTGTCCAAGGCCACAGTGTATGACGACAACGAGTCATCGAACGTGGAGGTAACACCAAACTGATTCTCATTCTTGCGGAACATCTCGTTGGCATCCCAGCCATTAGCAGCTCGGTCCAGTTCAATGTCTAAGTCTCCATTGGCGTCTGAGTCCCATGGCTCAAGCTCCTTCTCATCAAATCTTGTGCCTTTCCGGAGGGAATGAAAAATCGTTAAAATGAAGAATTGCATAGAGACGGAAGGCGGGAGTTACTTACCGTTGCACTTGTCGGATATGGCGCCATCGGTCTGGAAGGCACCTGCTGTCGCGTATTGCGAGTCAAAGTCCTTGGCTATAATGGTCACTACGGTGTCCGCCGGGAATATAATGTGTTTGGGCACTGTCTTGGCATCATCGGGCTGGTTTCTGGCCTTGATGCATGCCGGCAGTTCCAGAGCGATGTCAAAGTTGCCGGAAAATGTGCGAAAAACGCCCTCGTAAACGTTACCCGAGCGCAATCGAACTTCCACAACGCTGCCGACCAGCGCCGTTGCCGAGTGCATGAAAAACGTGTTGTTATAGACGCCCTGCGCCAGTGAGCGACCGACTCCGCCGCCCCCACCGGTTCCGCCCACGCCGACGCCGCCCTTATTGTTCGCTGGCCGCAGACTGTTGTCGTTGGCGTTGTATCTGCATGGAAGGGAGCAGCAAAGAAGGGGTTTCAATTAATATTTGTATTTGCAGTTTGTGCACCACTGTGCGTACGAAACAATCGAACCCGAACATTGTCGCTCAGGGTCGACGCCGCCCGCAGAGCGCTACGATATCGATTCGGGGTCTCTGCTGCCGTTGCTCTTGCTAATCCCCCCCCCCCCATACCACCCTCTGCGTTGCCCTGCCCTCGTAAATAAACTCGTGCTGGTCCTGCCGCAGCTGGTGTGTGTATGTGTGTGTTCAGTCCAGTGAACTCGATTCCACAAACTCCTTGCTGCTCATGAACTCACTATATGGTTTAGAGTCCCCAACTAATTGGGAATTTTACATTCTGCTGACATTCTTTGTGGTGACCGCTTTCCCGCTTTCACTTTCGTTGGGGGAAGGCTGAAATTATAATTTCCCCCCTATGCCACCACACTTTTCCTCATTAAACTCGGAAATTATTATTTGGTAGTAATTATTACTGCCTGGTGTACCGCAGTGTAGTTAAAAACCAATAAAAAGCAAAAACATACTCGCAACTGCTCCAAATAACAATAAATCTGAGGAATTTCGTTGGCTCTGGGAACACAATTTTAAGAATTTAATATGCGGCTTTGTTTATAATAAATTTAATAAGATTATTTGCTTTCAGAAGTGAATGTTATAGTATGATATTGTAGGTAACTGTAGAATACGCTTAGAACAACTCGTGGTTCGGTTGAAATGGCAATTATTTCTGGGCGAACGCCTTTTGGGGTTGTTTTGATTGCGTGCAGGCGGCGTCGGACAGGATCGACGACCGTGAAATGCTCGACTCGCAACGCACAATGAACTCGCCGGAGACACGCATATATCAAAACAAAAACAGCCAGCGAGTGGGAGAAAGAGAGCGAGAGAGAGGGAGAGAAATAATAATAATAACACAAATGATATCAGGATGGGGCGAGAAGCGAAGCACGGGGCAAGGAGGACATGATTCACTGCGCACTTTTTCGTCAATGGAAACAAATAATGGATTGTGTTCCACAGTGAATCATGCGTAAAGCACACACACACACACACACATACACCTGCCTGCATGCCTACATTGATAAGGCAGTGTTGGGAATCGACCGATAAATGCATCTGCGCATACCCTAAATACACCGCCAGGCTAAATAGGCTGAGACGCAGATGCACATGTGTGCGTGAGCGTGTGTCTGTGTGTATTTACATGCGACTATCGACGAACGGGGCTTTAACGCAAGTGTGGAGAGACAACGGAATGCCTAATAAAGAGAGAGAGAGAGGCAGAGCGGAAGATGGAAACAAGAACGATGCGATACCAAACCGATTGTTCGTTCGGTCAGCAAATTGTAAAGTGACCCAAATTCAGTGCGCCCGGCGGGAGGCGAAGTGTGCCAAGGCAGCGAAAGAGGCACAAGCAGAGGCAGCAAGCGCAGCAGCAGAAGCAACCGTAGCAGCAGCAGCAGCAGCGCGTCGCTACGCGTCGCACGTCACTGCAAAATGCTGACAATGCAAGAAAAGTGCATACGAAAAGAGGCAAGCAAAATTAAAATAAGAAGCAGTAGCAAAAAATACGATAAGTGCGCGTGAGCGTACGATATTGCAGTGTGCCGCAACGAAGCCGAAAAGCGCGATTTGAGCTGCGACTATATCGCTTGGTGCCACTGTGCGCGCTGGTATGTACAAATATATACACATACATACGTGCACATATGTATCTATGTGTGTACGTGCGTGTGTGTGTGTCTGTGCGCGCTCTGCTATGCACCGCAGTTAAGTTTCAATTGAGAATTTAAAGGGCTCGAAGAACAAGGAGGAAATGAAAGAGGGGGAATTGGAGGGAACAAAAAGAGAAGAGGCACGTAGTCATCTGACGATGTCACCTTCTCGCGTGGGGGTGCTGTCTGCCGCTCGCTGACCGAACTGGGCAATTGAACGCCTTTAAACAAATTATTCATTGCGCTTTCCGTACATATTTTATGCCGTTTGGAGTTGTTTTTGCGTGCTGAGTATGGATTCGTGAAAGGGAAATGTAAACAAAGTACAAATTACACGAGAAAACGAAACGACACATATGCATATGTGCGAGCGTCATGCAAACATATGTACATACGTGTGCAGCAGCAGCAGATCCACCACACACTCACACGCACGCACACACACACACACAGAGGCATAAATCAGTGTTATATAAGTAATGACAATTCGCCCTGATTGTGGTTCTGTGCCCCTCGTAATTCTAGTTTCCACTTTAATCCAACAAATTCCATAGAATAAAGTATTAAATACATCAAATACAAAAATAAAACGATTCACGCGCTTTCACCTTTCACGGCAACGGGACCCGAAGCCAGATATTTCGTTTTTTTTTTTCTTTTTCACTGACTGCAACTACAACAAAAGCAACTAGCAAGAGCAGCGCAGCTTGTGTTTTTCTTTGTGCGTTTGCTTTTGCATTCGCTTCGTGCAGCAGCAGCAGCAATTGCTGACTGCTGCTTCTTCTTACCTTGAGATGCCGCCGCTGGGACCACCGCTGCCGCCTCCTCCTCCGCCACCGCCACCGCCACCTCCACTAGGTCGACTTTTTCGCTTGCTATTGTTGTTCATAATAGATGAAGATGGGCAAGTCAATTGCCAATTGCCAGCACCAGAAGTCGACGAACGCAGGGAACTTGCGTTTACGATTGCGTTTTTAGTTGTACTTATTTTTGATTTCAATTTTATTTATATGCGTTTCTTCGACGTAGCCGTTTTATTTTTATTTTTTGTTGTTTTCCTTTCTCGCTTTACTTTCTGTTGCCGTTGCCGTTGCCTTTGCCGTTTCTGTTTCTATTTCTTTTTCTCTTTATTTTGCTGCTATGTCTATTGGCTCTTTCTTTGCTGCTTTTTTGCCTTCCGTCCTCTCTTCGCGCTGGCTTTGGCTGGGGCTGAATCGAATCGAATCTGAATTTCGCTTGGCGACGTCACGATGCACACAACGGAAACGGGGGAATGGGAACGGAGAGACGGAACGATTTGTCGACAATATGCTCGCTTAATGGAGGAGTAGATGTCGCCCAATCTTTTTCTTCGCCTTGTCTGGGGCCAGCATTCAACACCTTTTGCTGAGCAACAACAAACAATACGTTGACGACAACAATAACAAAAACACTAATGGCGATCTGGCGTTAATTTTTCTAAATATTCACGCACTTCTTTTTGTTTGGGGGTTAGCCTTTCGTGCTTTGTGGCTGGTCGTTTTCTGCTTTGCCTCTACTTTACCTCCTTCTCCACGGTCTTCTTCTTCTTCTGCCTTTGCTCTTTTTCACTCGCACTCGCTGCTCGATTTTTGCGAATTTTTGCTTTCATTCAGGTGTTGCCCTGCCTCCTATATTTGCGTTTCGCACTGGCAAGCTCTTTTAGGCAAAAACGAGCAATAGCGACGGCGCTTTGGTCGTTTAAAGTCAGTTAAATATAATTCTTGTTCCTAATTATATTTTTATTCGCTGCGATAAACGAGCAAGGTTGCACAAAAGTTAGCTGAACTGCATATTTAATTCAACTGATATGGCAATGTATCGATATGCAATGCTTAACAACCCTACACAAAGTACGCGAATGCAGCAAAGTATCGATGCCTTAGACAAGTTATTGCGAAGAGAAAATATTATCATTACCGGTCAATACCTATAATTTAGTAATTAAGTCCAATTATAAATATACAAGTTACTAAAAATCAATGTAAAATGACAACTTTTTACACAAACTGAGAGAATGTGAGAATTTTTCGATATATTTAGTATGATTCCAATATATCGATATATGGTATTTAATCAGTAGTGCGTTTTGCCGCACTAGAAACGGTAACACTGCAAGAGAGAGAGAGAGAGAGAGCGCGTAATTTGAATTTGTAGAACATATGAACAATGCAGGTTTTTCGTGTATTTATATTTAAACTCAACTTCTGCTTATCTTGCGACTAAAATAGATTTTGTTTTGCGATATCACTGCGGTATAAATTATTTATATATTGCCGATAAGCCCGAAATGGGTACAAATCTATCACGCATAAGTCAAAAAAACAAAAGCATGGTACACTCCATGGTGTAGCGATATGTGATTAAAAGTTTTCGCCTAAACTACATATGCATTGTGTATTTTTCAGATAAGATGCACATGCTGTTACAGCCCAGACTGCGATTATCTGCTCCAAAGCCTTGTGACAAGGTTGAGAAGATTGTGGGATGGTAAATAGAGAGGAAATCTCTTATCTCCAGCCGGGAAATTCAGTTGTAAGTGTGTAAAAGGTAAATGATTAGATAATTAACACTTGCCCGGAAGCTGATTAGCTGGTATCAGCATAGTTACCCAGTCACTTGCAGATACTAAAGATCGCCGCTAAAATGATCACACCTTAGTTGTCACAAGGTATCACCAATTGATTATCACAAATACAGGTGCACTTGAATACCGCATATTTCTTGTGACAATATTTCGAACATCAATCTAAACTCTTGCTCAAATATTAACCAATTATGTAGATTGGAATTTTGATTGATTCGATGGAAAAAAACTAGAAGTCTTCGAAGATCTCTCTCTCTCTCTCTAACTATGTTCCGATCGATTTCATCATTAATATCCCTCGTACCACAAACGTTATCAAAATCGCAGCAGACGAGCAGATATATAATATATATATAGAGAGAGATATTTCTGGGATATCTATTGTTATATTCCGCACCACAGTCCCAGTCTTTGCCTCCCACTTGCGGTCTGTTTATCCGGCGTTAAGTGCCCCATTGTTGTTCCCCATCGCGATATATAAAACTGACAAGAAATTGTCGCCGTTTTCTTGACTCTTTTCATTTTTCTTGTTTATCAGACAAATCTGTCCGACCTTACTTATTTATCATTCCGAAATACTCCCATTCGGCAGTTTTCATTAGATTGCGGAGCGCTGCACTTGGGTTTGGTGCGTCGAATAAATACACAATAAAGTTCGGAATATCCTTAAGGATTATAAAACAACTAAAAGTGAATGCGGTGATCTTAAGACTTATTGGCATAAAATGACCATGAAAAATAGGCTATCCTTCGACGGTATGTGCGAGTATACTTAAGCAAAAGAATATATCAAATAATACGATCATAATTGAACTTGATTCGATATATTCCTTTCTTTCTAATCGTTTGCCCCCAGGCGATTCTGTTGTCTGGGGTCAGTAACTATGCCAGACATCTATGTCGACTGAACGTACTGCTCTTTATTTTTTATTATTATTATTATTTATGTCTCTCGAGCGTGTCAGGCACACACGGTTCCTATAAAGCCATGACAAATCGTATATATTAAGCTCGCATTATTCACAGCTTCACACGATGTCGGGAAACTAGCGTGAAATTAATTATAATGGTTGGTCACAGTATTTTCCCTATGTTCATAATGCTACATAGAAAACACAATTCAATTTGCCGGGAGCATAGATAGAACTTATAGATATTACTGCGCTAGCATTCATTTATTTAAGAGTTGCAAATTAGAGACAGTATTTCCAAAGTAGAGATCAAAGATGTAAGAAGGGTAAATGGGACTACCAGAACTGTGTAGAGTGTACCTGAAGTTCCAAATTCCAAATATTCCCTAACTTTTTCACTTCACTCGAACTAATGGACAGAAATAATTGACAGTCTCTTTATAATATTTATAATATATATATGTATATATGTTTTTGCATCAGTTAAGAGACCGTTTTAGCTGTTATTGACATGCGCTGCAACCGTGTCGAATTGCAAATGGAAATATGTTGGAATTATGAAAACAAATTAACACATTCCGAGGAGTTGGAAGAGTTTGGATATATGCAGGGGACGGATCGATGCTGTGACTCAACGCAAATATTCTATTCATAGAGGTGCCAGGAGACGAATGCACACGGCGAAAATAGACGTTAATTCGGTTCTCAAACATAGAGCAGGTAGACAGAGAGAGAGAGAGAGAGAGAGAGAGAGAGAGAGAGAGAGAGAGAGAGAGAGAGAGAGAGAGGGAGAGAGAGAGCTATCTATGACATACTGAGCCAGAATTTTGGGCAACTGGAACTACTACCGAAGCTACGAATCTATTAACCTTTATTTATTTTTTATATGTTTGAATAATTAATATGCCTGCGAAATTTAACTGAACGTAAAAAATTGTCGATGATCGCGTTGGCATAACATTTGCTTTGCGAACCGGTTTCGCCTCGAGTGAGCGGGTGTGGTGATGAGGGGGGGGGTGTGGAAGGGCAGGCGGGACTTAGATCGAATCCCATACGGAAGCGTGTCCGAACTGCGATCGAACTCTCACTCCGAAAAGGCAAGCAAAATACCCTGTTTCAGGAAAACCGAAACGGTATAACCCGTCGGGCCTAGTCATTGGTAGAATCGGGAGATTTTTATTTTCAAGCATTTATGTTAATTAGTTATACCCTGTAAAGAGCTTACCTTTCTTTAAAGTGACATACTGAATGTTATATTTGGGTCAGTTGTGTATACTCAAGTTTCCTGTTCTTCTATACCCTACGCATACATTGTATGCTACACTTATAGACTACCACACGCCACTCCCGGGTTCCTCTATACCCTACGCATTGTATGCTACATTTATAGACAAACACTCCCCACTCCCGGGTTAATTGAAGGCACCTCCTACCTTATTATTTCTGCACACCGCAACTACAGGGTATTTGCTAGTCGAGCAGCCTGCGCTGGCTGTCACTTGTTTTCGCACTTTGGGTACGTCATATTGGGACAGAGTTAATTGCGAGATCGCACTGTATGGAAACAAAGCGAGCTCGTCCGGCAAGAGCAGGCAACGGAACGGGACGCGCAGGGGTGGAATGGGATGGAGCACGTCTCTAATAGCACGGCTGGAAAAAAAGTTCCCCCTGTGCTGGAGTCGCTGAAAGCGTTAACATACTCGATTGGCACAATCGGCGGCTCAGTACGAAATGCGTTGGCCGTGGAGACACACGTTGTGCGTGGCGAGCAGAAGGCGCAGGGACGGCGGCAGGGCGACGAGTAGCCCCGCCGGGGCCACCGTGCAGACCATCTACAATCGTAGGGCGAGAGCACACAGTTCTCCCACTGCTAGCAGCAGCCTCGCTAATCCTCTTGCTTTCTTCTTGCAGCCAGCTGCGGCGAGAAGGAGAAGTACACGGCGCAGCCTGGCGAGGATGGCCACGAGCAGGGACACTGCCTGGACATGGACATGCAGAGTCGCTACAGCGCGCCCAAGGAGGCGCACTGGCTGCTGCGTCGCATCTACATACTCAGCTGGATAGGCAACTACGATCGGCCGCAGGCATTCGCCGATCTCATTGCCGGCATCACGCTCGGGCTGACCATCATCCCGCAGAGCATTGCCTACGCCTCGCTAGCGGGGCTCTCGTCGGAGTACGGCCTGTACTCCGCCTTCATCGGTTCCATCATCTACGTCTTTTTCGGCACCATTCCGCAGGTATCTATCGGTCCCACCAGCCTGATGGCCATCATGACGCTGCAGTTCTGTGCGGACAAGCCGGTGCAGATGGTCATTGTGCTGGCCTTCCTGGCTGGGCTGGTGGAGCTGCTCATGGGCATCTGCCAGTTGGGCTTCATAGTCAGCTTCATTCCGTCGCCGGTCACCAAGGCCTTCACCTCCGGCACGGCTGTGATTGTGGTGCTGGTGCAGATCAAGAATCTGCTGGGCATACGCTTGAAGCAGGTCGCCTCGGCGGGAGAGTTCTTCGGCAACATACGCTTCTCGGATGCCGGGATGGGCATCACCTGCTTGTGCCTGCTGCTCTTGCTGCGCGTAAGTTCAGTGTTCAGTGTTCCTTGAGTGAATCATTTCTCATCTCATCTCTCTCGCCCTCGCCTGCTGCAGCTGCTCTCGCAGGTCAAGTTCAAGCAGGACACGCCGCTGACGCAGCGCCTCAAGAAGGTGCTGTGGTACATCAGCATATCGCGCAACGCGCTCGTGGTCTTCTTCAGCGGCCTGCTGATCTACGTGTGGGTGCACAAGAGCTCGATGGAGGCGGTGCCGTTTGCGCTCTCCTCGAAGGTTTCCTCGGCCATGCCCAGCATCAAGCTGCCGCCCTTCGCCTTCCAGCACAACAACCGCACCTACGTGTTCACGGACATCCTGCAGGAGCTGGGCAGCGGCGTGGTGCTGGTGCCCATTGTCGCCGTGCTGGCCAACGTGGCCATTGCCAAGGCCTTCGGTGCGTATGCGTGATATTTTCGAGGCAAGAGCCCTTCCCTATTCTTCGCATCTGCCTCGATTTGCAGTCAAGGACGGCAAGCTGGACGCCTCGCAGGAGATGCTCACACTGGGCCTGTGCAATCTGGCCGGATCCTTCTTCAGCGCCATGCCCACCTGCGGCGCCTTCACCCGCTCCGCCGTCAGCCAGGCCTCCGGCGTGCGCACGCCCATGGCCGGCATCTACACCGGCCTCATTGTGCTCTCCGCCCTGTCCATACTGACGCCCTACTTCCAGTACATACCACGCTCCTCGCTCGCCGCCGTGCTCATTGCCGCGGTCATATTCATGGTGAGATAGCTTCCAGCCAGAGTTCCTTCTTCCGCTACTTAGAGTTCCCCCCCCTCTCTCTCTCTCTCACTGTCTGTTTCCAGATCGATCTGACGCCCGTCAAGGAACTGTGGCAGACCAAGGCAAGCAAAAAGGACTTTTTCAGCTGGTTGGGCAGCTTCATCATTTGCCTCGTCGCCGGCGTCGAGCTGGGCCTGCTCTTCGGCATTGTGCTCAGCATGATCTGCATACTGCTGCGTCTGGGCAATCCCAGGGTGGAGGTCAGCCTGAAGCAGGTAAGCAAGGGAGCACAAGACATGGAAACCATGCTAAACCACTGCTCCTCCCCGTCCAGCGCGACTCCAGCTACTACGTGCACGTGGTGCCGCAGTCGGACATCTACTACACGGGCGTCGACGCGCTGCGCTCTGAGATTCGCTCCGCCTGCCTGCTCTATCGCTGCGACTTCCCTGTGGTGCTCGAGTGCGCACGCTTCATGCAGTTCGATGCCACGTTTGTGGAGATGCTGATGGCCGTCGCCAAGGAGCTGGCCAACGACGACGTTCTGTTCATACTGCAGCACATGCGGCTCGAGCATCAGCAGCAGCTGCCGGTTGCCTCGAATGTGCGTTTCGCCAATGAGGATCAGGACTCGCTGCCGCTCGAGATCAAGCTGTAGTTGCCTCCTCCCCTGCTCCGTCCGGCTACTAGTCCGCTGCCGCTGGGCGGCAATCTCAGCGAGACACACGTCAACTCGTCCCGCGCGCGCGTGTTAATCGCAGCACGACGCTTTTACGAGGCTGTTTAGATCCATAAAAAATATAGAGACGCCCCTTATCGCCGCAGCCAGAAGTTACGACTCGAGAAGCTAAGCCCGCAAACAAATAGAGATCGAGATAAGCCACGCGCACTTCGATTTAACTGGGGCACATGATTATCTCGTATGGTTCTGGGAAACCCCTATCTCGTCATCTTATCTATATAGTTTCTCACTTAACATAAGTGTCCTCCCAGCTGATCAATAATACGCGCACTGCTCGCTTTTCAAATTGTTATTTAATTATTATTCTTCGCTTTCTTCTTTTGTTATCAATAAGGAAATTATAAGTTATAGAAAAAGTATAATATACCGTATAACAATTTAGTTATTTCTTTCTTTTTCTTCTCGTTTTTCAGTTTTTAGTTTTTGGTTTTTAGTTTTCAGTTTTGGATAGTGTAGGTGTACGCTGCGATCTGTATGGATCTGTTCTTCTAGTGTCTCGAAATAAATCGTGTGCTGCTTGTCGGCTACGTCGACTGCTGCATACCCTAGGCAGCCTCGGTTCGAGCCGGATCGTACTATATACTATACATCTACTATATGTACAAACAAACTGAGCATCGTGCTTGACATTTACGCTGCCAGGGTATACAGGCTTCGGTGTGGCCCGAAGAGCGAAGTCGGAGATCGGACAAGCTGCGGCTAAATCATACAATGATTGTTTGTTTGGGTAGAAAATCATTTACGTGGGAAAAGTTAACGCTTGTTTCTCGATATATATATGTATCGATCGATAGTTTCATTTATCGGAATCTTCTCTCTCTCTCTGCCTTGGTACAAGCTGAATCTATGCGCCAGTTTATAATTTACAGTTGAGTTTCGCGGGCTGCTACTGCTATTAACTGTTGCTTTAGTATGCTATATATGTGTGTCTGCGTGTGTGTGTGTGTGAGTGTGCGTGTCTGAAGAATTCCGGTTTGATTAGTAACAATTCGCTCACAATTCTATTCCAATCCAATATGCATACAACATGCCGCCCTTTACAAACATTTTATAATCATTTTCATATTCATAGTTGGTTTTCTTCTTCTTCTTCTTCTTGTTAAATATAGTATATGTATGCATGTATGTATGTATATGCTTTTATTTATTTTATTTTTTATACTTTCTGTTTTCATAAAGCAAGAGAGGTACGCGATGTATTTTGTTTTGTATGGTTTTTAGACTTTTTTTTTCAATTTTTTTTTTTTGTTTTTCTTTTGGGTTTTGCTAAAGCAATTATTAAAGATTAGGAAACAATTTTCCATAGAGAAAGAAAGCAAATTTCGAATCGGAATGTTTGCTGGAATAAGGTTAGGTTAGGTTCGAGTTCTAGCGAGTTTTTTTTTTAGTTGGAAGTTTGATTTTGTTAGTCGAACAAAGAAAATCGTAGAAGGGATTCGATAGGAAACATGTTCGAGCATGTTAGCTTATAAGTAACTTGGCGTGTGTGTGTGTGTGAGTGTGTGTTTGTTCGATTGGTTGCCGTTTCAGTGCGATCGCATGGGAACAGCAGCGGCAACTTTCCTGGGAACAGGTTTTCTGCTGCGCCGCAAAGTATGCAACACTTTTTGCCAGCGCTTCGCACTGAGCGACTCTTCCATGCAAGTGTTGGTGTGTGCGTGTGTATGTGTGTGTGTAGTATATATCGGTATCGATTTACTCGATCTTTTATGCATAAGTTTATCATTGTTTTCTTTCTTTTGTTTCTTTTTGTTATTTTTTTTGTTTGTCCAACGCGCTTTTTATATTGCTCAACTTTCCTTTTCGTTCACTTTGGGATTTGATTTGGTTTTTGTTTTTTATAAATTTAATTAAATGTGTATTTGTTTGTTTTTAATATATTTCAAATATATATAATATATGTATGTTTTTTTGGATTTCACTTATAGTTCATTTTGGTTTTGGGTTTGTTTTTCATTTCCTTTATCCTTTTTTGTTTTACTCGTATTTATCTTTATTTATTTATAAACTGGTCAGCAACAGTAGCAAATTTAACAATGTGCGTTAACAAATAATTGTAAATATAATGTATGTATATAATATATGTATGTATTTGCTTATCCCCCTTATATTTATATAAATTAAACGTGTCCTGTACCTGGTCTGTGTCTGTGTCTGTGTCTTTTCTTTCAGTGTATGGAATCTCAAATTGTTTGCTTGATGCTGCTGCTGCTGCTGCTGCAATATCTTTATCAATTGTATTAATAAAAAATATTATCGATTCGAGTTCTTGCTCTCTGGCCGAACGGGCAGGCAGCCTGCGCGGCATCTCCGCCGTATAATCGTGTATATATATTGATCTGTATCGAGGTGTGTGTGTGTGGTGTGTATACGTGTTTGTGTTAGCTTAGTAATCTTTATCAATAGCAATAATCATAGTCGTAATCGTAATCGTAGTCATACGTAATAATAGGTCTAATCTACGAATAATATAACAGGACCCTATGGAATGACCGGGGTTATTTGCCGAAGCCGAACCCGAACTTGCCGAACAGATCTTTGCCTTTCGATAGGACGTCGCCGCCGGGCGCCGCCGCCGCGATACCCTTGAGGCCGCCCAGCAGGCCGGCGCCCGGCCCCTGCGGCGGTGGCTGAGCTTGCGGTGGCACTTGTTGTTGCTGTTGCTGCATGCCCGGCTGTTGTTGCATGCCGGGCTGGTGTTGCATGCCGGGCTGCTGCTGCTGCTGCTGCTGCATCCCTGGCTGCTGCTGCATGCCGGGCTGCATCTGGCCGGGGGCACCGTAGGCGTTTGCTTGTTGCTGCACAGGCTGCACACCACCAGGTGGTTGCATTGGATCCGTTTTGGGCGGTTGCTTCGACCCAAATAGACCACCGGTGGCAGCCGAGGTAGCACCAGAGAGCAGGCTAGTTGCGCCGGAGAAGAGTCCGCCCGTGGGCGCCTGCGTTGTCACAGGCACCTGTTGCTGCTGCCCCATGCCCATCTGGCCCATCTGGCCCATCTGTCCCATCTGCTGGCCCATCTGGCCGCCCATCTGTCCCATCTGCTGGCCCATCGGGCCCATCTGTCCCATCTGGCCCATGCCTCCCATCTGCTGCTGCTGTCCGTGCTGCTGTCCCATGCCCATCATTCCAGGTTGTCCCATGCCCATTTGCTGCTGCTGTTGCGGCAGCTGCTGCTGCTGCTGCTGACCATACGGTTGCTGCTGTTGTTGCTGCTGCTGCTGCTGGAGTTGCTGCTGCTGCTGCAGGCCAACATTACCAACGCGACCGATCATCTGCAAGTTGTCGAGTGGGTGCGATACCAAAGAGAGCGGATTAGTCGATTAGGTTGTTCCAGGCGGGCAGGGAATGCAAATTCTCAAAATGGCAACTAATCAGTTAAATAATCGCTCTGTCTCTCTCTCTCCCTCTCTCTCTCTCGCTCTTGCGAGCGGACAGACTAGGTATATAGTATACGGTATATAGTTGGTTTTAAGTTAGTATACGGTTTAGTAGCGGGCCTACGAGTTTAATGTGAGTTAGTTTGATGATGCGGATCGGTTAGTATAGAAAAAGTATAGTTGCAGCTACGTTCGACGTGTGTATGTGTGTGTGAGTTAATCTCGAGTTTGTGGAAAATCCAGCGAGAGTTTATCGTCGTGTCTGATCTTCCACTTGAGAGATTTCCACTGCCGATGCCGATGCTGCTGCTGCTTGCGCCGATCTTAATCGATCGACAGCACGTGATTTGTCGGGGGTGATTGATCGATCGATAGATAGATAGATGAATGTTATGTAGAACTAGCAACGTTTTGTCAACTCGATGATGATGCCCACACTACGCTCGAAACTCGCATACACTAGACTAAACTAAACCAAACCAAAATCAAGTCTAGAACATGAGCTGAAACTGATACGGGCTGTGTGAATGCGACTCGGGGTTTAAAGAATCGTGAAAATATACGTATATATATAGTGACAGTGCTGGCATCCGATCTCAGGCCCCAAACTCTCGGGCTGCTGCCACAGCATACTTTGCGGCGTCTGCAAGGAACAAATAGAGCTGCATTTCGACTGCCCGCGAAAGTATGCTATGATTTTCGGCCCCAACTGTAGCGGAAACTTTGATCGGAAGCAACTCTGTGCCAGCTCTATACTAGGTTTGTATATATACACTAGCTTGATATGCATTCTATGTGTGTGTGTATGTGTGTGAGTGTGGCTCGACACCCGCTTGCTGCTGGAGATTCTTCAAGTCATCCGCTCAAAATGAAATCAGCCTGACACAGAACCAAAGAAACAAGAAAGTGATCGATCGAAAGCGACATCAAACTGAAAAATCAAATGTGATCATTATATGCGGTATAGGGCGGAGAGTCAACTCAAGCTATACGGAAAAACTGAAAACATCGAATCGAAAGTAAACAATGAAAACGACACAAATGAGTCTTGAAACTGAAAAGATCGAGTAGTTTACACATACAGTGAATCACATAGAAATTTGTACACATTACATCCAATATTCCATATAGTAGTAGTAATAGTAGCAATTTTAGTATATAGTTATTTGATTAATGTAGTTAGTAGCGTTTACGCAGTAAGGAACCAAAAATAAAACACAGTTTGTATTAGATTAGATTTAGAGTTATGGTAGTACGGATACGAGTACGATAAGTATATACGGGTTATCACATCTTAGTTCTCTGGCTGTGTGTGTATTGAGTAATTGGTATTTTTAGTATTTAGTATGCGGTAGTTAGTATCAACTGCTGGGCATATGTACATAGACACGCTTGATCTGCCCTAGCAAAACCGAAAATCGAAAGCAATAACCGAAGCAATGAATTGCAATTGGAAATAGATCTGATGTAGGTATGAATGTGTATAATGGGCTCGATGAGGCTGTTCTCAGTACTTCCTTGACTGAAACTAAAGTATTCTATATAAACATAATGTGATAGGATATAAAAAGAAACTCATTGCGAAGAGAATTCAAAATTAATACAAAGAAAGCAAGAAAAGGAATTAGATAAGTCTTATAACAAAAGAGACCAAAAGTAATGCAGGTGATGATCGGGTGCTGCAGGAACTGTAATTGATGTCTGTTTCGAGACCAGCTGAAGCTTTGGTATATAAGCTATAACTATACACACATAGATTTGTATATTATATATATATAAATATATTACACGAACTATGCAAGTGCGGGTCGCTGGTCGGGCTTATGCTTGGCGAGTAAAGTTGATGAATAAGGCAAATGTACATACGGACGAGTTTATAGCTTGTTTATTTGAATGTACAGTTAGTTATGATTATAGACATTGTTGTAGGCTGGCGACCTATCTCCGGTCTTGGGTCTACGAACATGTTGCTAGCTATACATAGTTTCTTTTGGGGGCCTCTATAGGCTGTTCGTGTGGTTCATGTTCTGTACTGTAAGCGTTTCGGATGGATGTGAATAGATACGCACGACATACACATGGGGTGTACTATAGGGTGTCGGAGAGGGTGTTTTCGAGTAGTGGATATACAGGTATATATAGATATCGATACATTAGTACAGAGGTATAGGTATAGATAGGTTATAGACAGAGCAAGATAGTAAGATCAAAAGGAAGAGCGAGCGAGGCGAAACAATGGACGACTGCGAGGTGTGTGTGGATGAGTGAGAAAGGGGAAACTGTACACTGCTTTCCCAGGCCGTACTCAGTGGGTGGATGGATGGGTTAGGCATTTTATGTGGTGTGGAATGGAATGAGTCGTATATCACAGTCGCTTGTTCTGAGGTGGAAGGAAGAGAACCGAAACCGAAATCGAAACCAAATGAGTGACAGAGAGAGCAAGTAGTTTAGCTGTAGTAGTAGTAGTATTAGTATTAGTATTAGTAATAACGGTATTTTGTAGCTTGTAGCGTATGAGGTGTGGTTTATATATTCATAGTTTGCGCTTTCTTAACAGTTTTTCTTGAGTATTTTTTTAGCATTTTATATTCAAACCAAAATAGAAACTGTTGTAAACTTTTTTTTTTTATTTTTGGCTATTTTCAGTATTTATTTCGAAATCAAAAGAAACCAAAAGAGAAAGAGTATTTACCTGCGTTTGGTGATCGGGGGCAGGGTGGCCCGTGTTGTCTAACAGTGTAGGGGAAGCAGGGCGAGCATCTATAGCAACGAATATAACATAAAGACTTCACATTTACCACAGCAGACCATTACAAAAAATTATTCGAAAGAAGTTGTAGTAGTAAAATTTAATGAACCCAGTAAAATGAATATCGAAAATCGAAAACCGAAAACCGAAAAAACAAAAAGAGATCAGCTCTAATTGAATGTAGTCTCAAAGATTTCAGGAGAGTTTTTGAGTCGCGGCAGCTGCCTGCCGGCTTACTGTTTTCTTATAGATAGGATCGAGATCGCGTGGGTCCGGAATGTTTCTCAATACTCGTGCGTGTTGGTTTTCATAACTGACCGCATTATTAAAACAGAAATAAAATCCAAAACCGATAACGAAACAGGGAAATCGATAACTGAGCAAGTCCAAATGAAACAGAAACCAATCACAAACCGATAGAAACGAAAATCCATTTTCAAACATTTATGGGGGCACTTGTAATCGAAATCGAAATTGGAATTGAAATTGAAATAGAAATTGAATTGATATCGAAATGTTGGTACGATTGCAAACACAATACAAAAACGGAGAAGAGGCTCCAAGAGTAACGGATCGCTAGGAGATTTGTCGCATGGTCGTTATAATAGAGAGATTACTGTACAAAGAGTTACTTTAGTTAAGATTTAGTTATGATTGTCGTGTGTTATATAAGTAGCATAAATATTACCTTGTGCGCGTGGCGTTGCGACTTACGGTAATTCCCTATAAACATGCTCCACCTGAGGAGGAGCAGCGACTGGGCTTATGAACAGAACAAGATTATACATAGGATAGAGAGTGGAGAGATTGCTCGCCACGTGGGCGTGGCACTTATGATATTGTTGGTATTTATAAGACTTCAAGACTTTAGTTTGTATTTTACAGTTTGAATTAATTTACACAAAATGTACAAGGAGAATTCAGATTGCTCGCATTGATTATTGATTTGTAACGATATTTTGATACTTGATTGATATTTCGAATCGTTTTGTGCTTTAAGCCCCTGCGGTGTTGTTGTTTTTGTTGTTATATCGCTAAAGAACAAAATAATGAAAGAAAATATCCGAATAGGCTAGATAAATGGCAAACAAACAGAGCAACATTCAAAACCAGCCGGAAAGTAGTAGAAACATGTAATCGTAATCGTAAATCGAAAATCGAACATAAAATAAAACACAAATTGAAGAAGAAGCAGCGCAAAAGAGCTCAAACACTTAGGGAACGGAATCCGGAACACAAATCGAAACGGAAAGGGAAATCGAAATCGAAACGGGGAGTATTATATGATATTCAGAGCAATCGTCGGGTACAACTTGTACGTGAAGATATACGGCGCATTCTTCTTTGGGCATTGAGACTCTAGTTGGGTTCCATACGTACAGCCTGGACTGTATCTCGCTTGGAGTCGGAGCTGACAGTTATTCACTCTAGCATCGATCGGTGAGTAACTAAGGCATTACAGTTCATTCGTTCATTCGACAATCAGGTGCAGAAACTAGTCTCATTTCGAATGCAAATCAATTGAAAATGTTGTAAGAACTCAAAAAAGAACCTATTTAGTTAAGGGAAGTACAATACAATTAGGTTTACTTGGATTAGTTAACATGCAGAGACCATCTAGATATTTGCCAGGCTATAGAAAATCACGCAAGACAAGAGACAAGAGAAAGTAGACACAATTCGGGAGTAAAAAGTTTGTGTACAGACAGGAAATAAAGAATACGATAAGAAATTTTAAGATATAAAAGATTATGTTATGAAAATCATTACACATAGTGAATCCCAGACTCATACAGGAGTTCCAATCAAATCAAAAACAGTTTTCCAGGCCATACTTCCAGTATGCTTTCAGAAGTATGCTCAAAAAACTTCTATGACTCAAACTTGGAACTCACATATACAGAACTGTAAATTCATTTTCGATGATGATGGATCGGTGAATTGAAACTGAACGGAAAGCAATTGAAAGACAGTGTGTGTACAACAACAAGAACAACAACTATGTATCTATATATTTTGTATTTGAGTAGGATTAGATAATTCGAATGGAACCCAAAAACAAGTAAGTAAGAGGATCTTAAAACTGACTGGTGCTGAAACAATGAAATATCTTACAAAGAAAACATATTGAATATTGTAAAGAAATGTTAGAACATCTTACAAAAGTTCTGCGGAATCGTAAGGTACAATAAACCAAAAGAAAAAAAGAAATAATTAATCGAATATCGAAAATTAGCGGCGTTCATAAACAGAAATCTGTAAGTATTCATTTCAATCTGTAACTGTTTGTTTTTTTTTAAGTATTTTTGAAATTTTGCGAAAGAGTTAGACAGAAAAAGAAGAGAGTGAAAGATATTCAGTGTCACGGAATTTGTATTTGTTTGGTTTCATTTTGAAGAGTGATCGTATTGCTCATAGATGTTTCATTTTCGCTGACTCCAAATTGATATTACACATGTAAGAGTGTAGTACGAGTGAGATAGAAAGAATCTTGAGAGATAGGTATAGTCGCTACTCGTATGTAAGACATTATCATCCTGCTTGTTTGTGTAGTAGTAGTCTGGAGAACCTGCGTATTTGATTATCTTATAGAGTGTACAATGTATTTTCTGTAGAGATTTGCTTTGAGATTTTTTTTCATTTTTCAAAGTATTTCTTTTTGTTCAACGAAACTCAAGTTGGAAATCAAAAATATAGTAAGCCTGTAATTGCTTTTCGAATAGGTTTTAGTATCACATCGTATTGTAAAGATCGTATTGAAATCAAATCGAAAAGTAATCGAAACACAAAACGTAATAAAATGCAAAATCAATTTGATCGTAGGAGAATCTTCACAAAGCCTACTTACTTTTGCCTGGTGGACCACGTTGCCCGGCGACGCCAGGCATCATGTTGTCCCGCGGCGGCGGCGGTGGTCCCCTAGCACCAGGCCCTTGGCCCCTGCCCCGCTGACTGAGAGCGCCGCGCCCAGCTCCCGGTCCCATCTGGTTGTTGTACTGGTCGGGCGCATCGGCGAGGAAGTTCGATGGCACCAGGCCCCTGACGCCATCTAGTTCGCCCATGTAGAAACCATCTTCATCCATATCACCGTAAACGAGTATGATTTCACCCGTCTTAAAGCACAGTTCCACTTGCTGCAAATGGCATCGGGCAGGCAGAGGAGAGATTAGAATCTCGTCAAGCAGGCATGCCTCTCCAGCGCACCCACTCCTACACTTGGAGCTTAGAACACGCACTCACTGAACTCTGCACTGCACCACACTTGGAAAGCAACTGAGGCGCAGCGTCAACTGGCCCCGCTATTTATACTCCATGCTCGACTTCACTCCCTCAATCACTCAATATTGAGCTGGCTACAGGCTGAGCTGCTCTCCCTCTTACACTCGTGCTCTTCCCGCTGCAATTGTTAGGATGACCCTAAGCTAACTTCTTACTAGTTTTTACTCCAGAATACAGCAACGTAATAGGGTGACCATAACTCACTTTTCATTAGTTTTTAGTTTTTCTGGAACACAGCGTCTGAGAAGGCTGACCCTATACTACTCTTCAAATAATAGGGTGACCCGACGGTGCTAGTATATATTTGGTATTTCGAAAGCCAGCATTTTATTAGGGTGACCCTAAGCTACTCTTCAGCATCTCTTTATTCTGGTACACATCATCTTAGAAGGGTGCCCCTTAACTACTCTTTGGAATATAGGGCGACCCTACGATACTTTTTCATATATTGTATTCCGGAACACTTCAGCTTCTCTTCATTATCTCTTATTTTGGAATACAGCACCCTTTTAGGGTAACCCTAACCTACTCTTCTGCTTATATGGTAACCCTACATATCTTTTATTCTGGAACTTATGAACCTATTAGGGTGACTTTACCCTGCTCTTCATTATCTTCTATTCTGCAACACAGCAACCTACTATGAAGCTACGCTTCATTATCTGTTGCCAGCTGCAGTCTCTACTCCCGCCATCACTTTCACACCCTTTCCACACTTACCTCGGCATCCACATTGGGACTCAACTCCTGGGGGTCGTAGTCGTAGAGGGCGATCATCCGCTTGACCGGCATGTTCGCGTAGATGTCGCCCCAGCGATCGCGACTCACATTGCGCATGCTCTGCTGCGGAACGCCTTGACCGGGCATCACCTGAGCCGTGCCGGGCGTGGCCTGGGCCTGCATGGGCATCTGGCCGCCCGTCATGCCGGCCGTGGTGTCCTCCACCTCGCTGACCATGTTGTGCGGCACGTAGCCGCGCCGGCCGCGCAGCTCGCCCCAGTAGAAGCCATCGGCGTCCTTATCACCAAACACCTGTGCGCGCGAAGAGGGGCGAGAGAGAACCAGGTGAGTCGGGCTAGTGCTATCTATGGGGCGGGGCTAATCGTAGGGCTAATTGTAGTTGTAGCTGTTGTTGTTGTTGTTGTAAGTGTAGTGCATACCGCTAACTTATGGAACTATTTAGGAATGGCGAACAACTTCTACTTAGTGTGTGAGTATAGATTAGTTAAGATTAGATTGGATACTGATTAACTTAACGATCTCAGAGTAGGGGGGGCGAGTTGAGGGTACTGAGTTGAGGCGAAGGAAAAACATGCACTGATTCATTGAGATTCGCTGTGAGGCGACTCATTCAAGCGGTCCAACCAATTGCATCCAATTCTGAGCAAGCGCCGCTAAGCTGCCGCTTGGCCTGATTAGCTGATTGCCTGATTAGCTGATTATCTGATAGTGGCCGATAGTATCTGGTTAATCTGAAGGGCTTTACCGTTCGTGGCGCACTGGGTAACTCCGGCAGGGGAACTGGGCTGCGGCTGCGGCTGCAAAGTGTTTGGTGGTTCTGTTTTTCGGGAGGAAATTCGGAATGCGCTTACCTTGATGGTGTCGCCCTCTTGGAAGGGCAGCTCTTCGTCGCATCCGTCGGGATTGGGACTCATGGTGGATGGATCGTAGTCGAACATGGCCACAAAGTAGCGTGGCTTCTTCTGTGCCCCGGCCATTTGCTGCTGCTGCTGCTGTTGGGGCGTCTGGCCGGGCTGCTGGCCTGGCATGAGCTGGCCCTGCTGCTGCTGCTGCTGTTGCAGCTGCTGTTGTTGCTGTTGCTGCTGCTGCTGCTGCTGGTTGAGTGGACCACGCGCGCCCGGCACCTGACCCATCATCTGTCCGGGCATCTGACCGGGCACCTGCCCCGGCATCTGACCCTGCACTTGACCCGGCATCTGTCCCGGCACGGGGCCACGAAAGCGCGCAACTCCCATGGATCCCTGCGGACCGTAGGGCTGCTGCCCTGGCTGCCCCGGCTGCTGCTGCTGTTGTGGTCCCTGCGGTCTGCCCGGCACCATGCCGCGCTGCGGTGCCCCCGGCTGGTAGCCCTGGTTATCGATAATTTCGATAAGTCGATCAATCGTTGAATGGAGGCGATGAATTTGAATCAATTTGAATGAATTTCAAAATTTTGTTAGCTTTCATTTCTTGCAAGATTCTTGGGTTAGTTTTGTACTCTGTTTTTCATTCACATTCTCTATAGAGACGTACTATATATTATATATCATTAGCGTCTGCGTCTGCGCACAACTAAAACGGGTTATGTATCTATGTGTGTGTGTGTGTGTGTGTGTGGGTGTATGCGTGTTTATGTTTACACATGTGTGTGTGAGCTAAGGTACAATCAACTGGGAACTGAAAAGCTAAGGCTGGTAAGTAGGTACTATACGGTTTATATAGCATATATAGGTCGCAAGGAGGCAAGTACGAAGCTTAGATTACAGTTAAACGGTTTCGGAAGTAAGAAAGCAAGAGTCTGAGTATGTGTAGAGCTCTATGTAGATCGAGTATAGTTATGCATATGGAGTACGAGTAGATATAGATGTTTTTGTATATGTGTTGGGTAATATCGCTCTAATGGGGTTTGAACTGCGTTCGGGCAAGCCTACTATGGGCATACTTACATATACGAGTATATCCTACTTAGTATAGTAAGGAATCAAGGTTCTTATACGCATAGTTACCCTGCCTTATAGTCCCCCAAAGACTAAGACCATATTATATTATGTCTTTATCATGCTCAGTCTAGTAGTTCTTCGAGTCTTCATTGTATTAAATGGAGTAAAACTATTAGATTTCAAGTCAAGTAAAGCAGAGTTCTACAAGCTTTACTCAGACTTATATTACGTAATGCTATGCTTCAAAATAAATGTATTATACTTTATAAACAAATTTGATCAGCTTATCATGCAAAGTTCCCAAAAACCCTTAAACTTTAAAGAACTTTCCTAGATTTCCTTCTATATGGCATATATGCTCAAGTTAGAAAAGAAACCATTTACTTCTAAGAACAGAAATCAAAGCAAGTTTCGAAAAATGAGCTTAAAATGAACTGAAATGAACTGAACTTAAGATCGGGAACACGATAAACGCACTCGGCATTGTATTCATACTTTGAAGCGTATTCTACTTGTTGTTTATATTTAAAAATACAATTATATGGATACTCTATAGATATTAATGTAGATCGACTTGTACCACTAAAATGCATCGAACTCTTAAATGGACGTGTCTCTCTGTGTAAGTATGTGTGTGTGTGTGTGTGTGTATTAGTAGGCAATGAGTAGGCGAGAGATGTTGTGGGTATAACTTACATTCTGGTTCACTTGACTCTGTGTGGGTTTCGAGAAGAGGCCCCCGAGCAGGCCACCTAACAAGCCGGAGCCGCCGTCGGGCTGTATTCGATTCGTTTCATATTCGTATTCGTATTCGTATTCGTATTCGTATTCGATCGATTCGATTCGATTCGGGTTCAGTAATCAGTATTCAGTGGTTTCATATAATGAAATGAATAGTATGTAACTTGTTTTGTTTAAAATTGTTCGTTGCATTGCGATTCCTTAGTATACTGTAATTGGCTCGGCTAGATTCGCCGGATACTTATGTAAAGCTCTATGGTTAATCTCAGCAACTCGGTTAATTCAATAATAGTATCAATAGGTTTGATTAATTATTGTTGTAATTGTAATTGATATTGATATTGATATTGATATTGGCGTAATTTGCAAAGTTAATTATGGTTAATTGCGGCCGCAATGCGGAGCATGCTAATGGTGAATCGTACTCAGAAATCAGAATTCAGAAATCGGAAATCATGAATCATTAACCAGAACTCAAATACAAACACTAGCACAAACTGGAACTAAGTAAATCAAGAGTAACTTTACATACATACAAATCTTTTGGCATTTCTTTTTTTTTGGTTTTTGGTTTTTGTCGGGTTGGGTCTCAATTCTTATAACGATAATCGAGGGATCAACTTTCTGAGAGTTTGTTTAAATTTTGTGTGTGAATTTTGTGCGCTTGTCTAAATTTGATATAGTTTTATATATTGAATATATATATAGTTGTGTATGTATATAATGTGGATATATATTTGCAAAAGAATTCAGAGAAAGAAGGCGTAGAGGTAGAGAGTAGTAAGAGTAGAAAGGCAATTCAAAAGAGATCGGAACAGAGTGGCAAAGTAGTAGAAGTAGGAAGAGGAATAGTAGAGAGAGCAGTACAATAGATAGATGATGGATACTTTTCCTTTCCAAAATAATCCGTTATGAATCAATCAATCTGAATGGGAAATAAGGACAAGTCCAGGCAAGTCCAATGGGCGCCTGGAGAGCAGTGCCAAAGGGATTCGCGATCGCGGCCGGGCGTTCTGCTCGTCACGATCTTCGACTCCCAGAGCATTGCAATCGAAGCGATTGGTGGATTAAAACGTAAATAAACCAGAGATGAAACATATTTTGTGTTCTAAACGGTTTTCCATTCCATCATCAACTGAACTATCGATGCATTCGTGGTGCAATACGGAAATCATAAGGGTTTTTCGATCTGGATTTGGATTCGCATTCTGTATTCGAAGTTGATGCTGACATGGATATGGGGTACGATCTGTATCTACATTTTTGTACAATCGTGAAGTGAAATTCGAAAATTTTGAAAACTCAACCAATTGCATTGAAATGATAAGAAAAAACGAGTTCACAGAACAATATTACGTATACGTAAAGTATAGTAAGTATAGTATAGTCTATGTACAGCGCGCGATCTGTAGCTGGAACTGGAGCCGGACTCGGCAGTGCAGAGCACAACTGAAACTAACCTGATGACCCGGCTGGCCCTGGCCCGGCTGCTGGCCCGGCTGCATGCCCGGCTGCTGCATCTGATTGGGATCGTACGGCGCATTGGGATCGTGTGGCCCGCCCATCATGTGCCCCTGCTGACCCGGCTGCCCCGGCATGCCCATCTGCTGCTGCTGCTGGCCGGGCTGGCCGGGCATGCCGTGCATACCCTGCATGCCCTGCTGCGGCAGCTGGGGTCCCATGCCCATCTGATTTGGTCCACGGCGGGCGACGGCATTGCGCACGGTATCTGCGGGAACGAAACGTATGAATAGTTCAATCATCTGCCGAAGGACTGCCTCGCACTCACTTGGTATCAAAATGGGCGCACTGTCCGCCGACTGCGAATCGCGTGATTTGGTGCGTATGGTGACCGCGCGCGGATTGAACACGCCCAGCTTGCCGATGTCGATGAGCGCGTGGTCGCCCGTGGGCGAGTTGATGTCCGTCACCTTCTTACCATCGGCGTACACAGCGTAGCCGGTTACAGGCCCCGTGGCCGTGGGTCTGTTAACCGGCTGCCATGTCACCAGAATGGTACCATCCTGAGGGCCAGCCTCAAGTTGGATGTCCTGTGGCGGATCGGGCAGGCCTTTGGTCAGTGTGCGGAAATCGGCATACGCGCCCGGTGCCTCCTCCTGGCCCGGCCTGCCCGGCGTCTGTGGCGTCTGCTGGCCGACCGCGCGCAGATGCTTGGCCCGCACGGTCACCCGGTACTGGGTGCTCGGCGCCAGGCCCGTGATGGTGTGCCTATACATGCCCGGCTTGACGGTGCGCACCTCCACATTGTTCACACACACCACGTGCTGGTGGTTCGAGTTGGCCGGCAGCCACGAGATGACCGCCGAGGAACACGTTATGTGCGAGGCGCGCACCGCCGAGGGGCCCAGGTGCGAGGTGTCGCGCCCGATGATCATTGTGCAGGCGGCGTCCCTGGACGTCTGACGGTTCTGGGTCACGCTGCGCACGCTGATGCGATGCGGCTGCGGGGGCGTGGGCGGAGACGGAGGCGGGAACGATTGAACTGGATTAGTCAAGAATGAGCTTGGGACTCCTCCTCCGGCTTACTCACCCGCGTGGAGTCGACGCCCTCGATCAGAGCGCGTGTGCGTTCGTTGGCCTTCACCGTGACCTTGAGCACACCATCGACATAGACGTGATAGCTGTCGATCAGGTTGTACCCCACCGGCTCTGGCGGCGACCAGCCGATGAGCACGCTCTTGTTAAGCTGCCGCTCCAGCGTCAAGTGCTTAGGAGCTGGAACTGTGTGAAGCAGGAAGAGAAAAAAGAAACGATCAGCTATATAATGGAACCAAGTCCATCGTGGAACTAGCCTACTGCAGTGCGTCTCTAGGGGCGGTAGAGCTGCTCGAATCATCAATAAATCGAAGCAAGGTTTATTTAGATTCCTAATATTTTGATGCATAATCGATCTATAGAGCAAACTATGACGGAAGAGCCATCTCCCAGGAAAATCTGATGAGTTTTAAGGAAGTTATGAGTATGGGAAATCCAGGTAGGGTTCCTACAAGGGGGTAGCATGGCAAGTCAGTAGCATGGAAGCTCCAAATTTTGGAAAATATTAGCTTGATAATATTTCGATGCAGAATCAATCTAGGCATCAAATTACGAGGAAAATGTTAGCTTCCACAAGAATCTGATGATTTTCGACGAAGGTTTGGGTTTGGGAAGCAAACAGACTACAGGGGTCTTGAAATCTAGCAAGGGACTAGCATGGAAGGTCCAAATGTTTGATTAATCGGTTACATTGATGTTCCCAAACATCAATCTGTGCTCAGCTCTAACAGGCGGGACTTATCGATCGATCGAGAGAAGGATTCATGCTCACTTGTGCCACGGAGGACGCATTGAGAAAGGCCACAAAAATCAAATCAGATTAAAGACAATGATCGGGTGGTAGGGAGACGGGGTGTGCCGGGCTTACCGTTGTCACTAATGTCATCCTGGTCGTGCTCCAGATCGGTGTGCGTCTCACTCAAACGTGCCAAGTCCTCGTGCGTGTGTGTGAGCAATGGGTTGTGCGGCGGCAAGGAAGGCAGCGACGTTGTGTCGCACTGCATGGATCCGTCTTCGGCATCGCGTAGCGTCGATAGCACCGCCTGGTGGAACTCCAGCAAATCGTCGCCTGCAAGCATGGCAATCCGATTAGGAACCTGTGCTTTAGCCACCTTTAGCCCCCATCTCGTGCCCAACTCACCCACAAGTCGCTGCACAAACGAGGCGGGCACCAGGCCCCGGCGTCCATCCAGTAGCTCCGCATCCAAGTAGCCTCCTTGCGGCTCTCCGCTGGTCCACACCAGCAAGTAGTCGCCGGCGCAGAGCGACAGCTCGCCCTCGGCTTCCCTGAAATGGGCGGATCAATCATTCAATCAAACACTTCTCTAGAGGAGTTCGCTCCCTTCCCCGACTTACTCTGGCGGATCGTAGGGGAAACGCGCTATGAAGACGCAACAGCGTCCCTTGCCCGGTATGTCCAACATGTCCACCTGCGGCTCAGTGGCCCCGTTCAGTCCGTGATTGCGAGCTGCGGAGCAAGTGCATCAATTAGTCTAGTAATCAAATGGAATGCATTGCTGCTCTACTCACTGTCCAGATCGAGGGCGCCCAGCGCCAGCCCGCTGCGATTGTGCATCATGGAGGCGCCCAGGCCGTCGGTAAACTCATCCAAGCCCCAACTGCCATGCGGCAAGGCGGGAATGGGCGAGCAGGGCGAGCTACGGTTGCCGTAGCGCGCCAGCGGTATATCGATCTCGTCCAGCATCTTCATCTTGGACGCCTGGCGTAGGGCGGCGGACGTGAACGGGTACGAGGCGCTTGAGGCGGCATCCATGAACGGGGGCCCATAGGAGCTGCCCAGCCCGCCGCCAGCGGCACCGGCGCTCAGGCCGTACAGCGAGGTGGCACCGGTTATGCCGCCGCCGGCGGGTCCCAGGCCAAGCAGTGCGCTCGTGTCGAGCATGTTGATGTTGCTCATGGTGGGGTGCGTCAGCGAGGAGCCGACGCCGACCCCGAGACCGCCGGCCCCGGCGCCGCTCAGTCCCAGCGCCGAGTAGCTGGTGGAGCCGCCGGGTGGCAGATTCTGCGAGTTCAGTGACAGGAGAGGCATGGTTGTGCTCTGCAAATTGTACAGTTGTATTGTTCCGCGCTTCTCGTTTCAATTTCAATTCGAATTCGAGATCGAATTTCAATTCAATTCGGATTCAATTTCAATTTCAGTTTCGATTCGGGGTGCATTTCGTTTGGTTTTGTCAATTTACATTGTGTTTTTGTCGTTTTTGTTGTTATTTCAATTGGTGTGCGAGTGTGTAGGTTAGGTTGCACATACAGTTAGACACACACAGAGACACAGACACAGACACAGAGGCAGACACACGCACACACACAGATACAAGGCAAGGTTAGGTACATTTCGTTCGAAAAGTTCGCAAGTTTTCGGCGAAGACAGAGAGAGAGAGAGGGAAGAGGGAAGAGATCGATTCGAAGAACGAGTTATTGTACAAAAAGAGAGAAAGAGAGTGAGAAAGAAACAGAAAGAGAGAGAGAAAGAGAGAGACACATAAAAGGGGAAAAAAGATCACAGAGTACACGTTTATTGGTCAATATATCAAATGAAAGCCAGCTATAGCTATAGGAACAGCATTAGTACAGTTAGCAATGAGAATGTTGCTTGTGATACGATGCGAGACGCGAGAATGATACATATAATACATATATAGAATACGCTATGGAACTGCGAGAGTCTTGAGTAACGCGCACTTACGAGTCTGCGCAAGATCAAACAGAAAGCTGGGCAGGACTAAGGCCTGGCTATGGAAATTATTGATATATGTTACATGGTATAGATGGGCATATGTAGATATATGAATTATGGCAGCCATGTCATGTATCCTCTATGTACAAATGAAACTAGTGAAGTGCCAGAGCAGCTCGATTCATTGGACATACTCTGTTAGTTGATGATATAAAAACATGGGCGACTCTTTAGCTAGTCGATATGATAATTGGGTTGGTTAGGCAAGTGAAACTAGAGAATTTATACATTTCGTAACTTGTAACTATATTCATGCAATGATCTTAGTCTAACAAATCTTCGCTATCTAACAGAACTGATTGGAATTAAATAAATAACTCAGATACATTTACAAATATACGTGTAAATAAGTAAATACGCAATATATGGGAACAAGTTGTACTACAAATGAAGTATTATAATCTATAAAAAACGATGCATGCACTCAAATAAACAAATTTGAATTGTAAATAAATTAAAATGCCCGAATAAGTATGCTACCCTTTTAAAAGGGCTATCAAACGGAAATAAATAAACAAATGCGCTTAAAAGCATGCTACACTTTTTTAAACGGAATACAAATGCCCGCAGAAGTAAGGCTAGTTTATTGTGATAAACAACATTAGGAGCAGAGAAAACTAAATAAAGATAGATAAGACAATATTCTACTTGATTGAAAACGTTAAACATACGAAGACGAAGAGCAAAGAGAGTGAAAATTACGACAAATGCGAACGTACAACGATTAGCAATGTTTGTGATGGGTTCTGCTTGGTGTGTTTTGTGATGTACGCGTGTGGGTGTGTGTTTGTGTGTGGGTGAGCATGTAATTATTTTCAATAATGAAACTACAACTAGGCAAATTATGCGGCGATTTGCAAAGTAAGGCGACGTTCGGCGATCGCGAACTTCAAATGACGTCAGCAAATCAGAACGAAACGGAACGGAACGAAGACTTGGAACGGAACACGGTCTACTGAAAGCAGATGATGACGAGCCAGACCGATGGATGCCAAAGCCATTGTTAGCATTGCCAGGCGTCAAAGCGATCTCGGTTCGACAACGATTACGAAAACGATATGAAAGAACTACATAGATAATAATCGAATTGCATTTAACATGGTATACTATGTAGCTGTTGTTGTTGTTAGACAGTTATATATATATATAGACAAAATTTAATGTTGTTGCAGTTGCTGTTGCAGTTGCTGTTGCTGTTGTTGTTGCAGTTGTAGTTCATTGCAATTGAAAATAGTTGGTTTACCTGACTTAATGCCGTCGGCATAGCCTTCATCGTGTGAATATTTACCGGCAAAGGTGGAATGCCAGTCATTCCACTAGTTCCACTCAGCAGCTTCTCCACGGAGCTCTGGCCGGCGCCGTAGGCGGCCGCGTTTAGTGATTGTATGGCATGGCTGCTGAGACTCGAGGATATGCCGCCGATTGAGTTGGGCACCAGTTGGGCCGATATGGATGCGAGGCCGGCCGTCGGGACGCCGGCTCCGAGTGCGGCAGCGGCAGCAGCGGCGCTCTGCGAGCCAACGCTGGTGCCGCTCATGCTGGTGCTGGCGCCATTGGCCAGCGTGGAGGCCAGCGAATGTGGCAGGCTCGAGTAGCCGGACGAGAGGGCCGACATGGCGCCGCCGCCGCCACCGCCCGACGCGCCGCCCAGCACGGCTCTCTTATAACGGTTCAGTTCTTCCTCGAGCTCTGCGGAAGCGACGACAAATGATTGGGGAAACCTTTGCGCGCCACGCTCCACGACTCGATTCGACTTACCACTCTTTGATATGGTTCTAAATTCGCTGTTTCCCGTGTTCATCATCGAACTGGGCGGCAAAGCGGACATGCTGGCGCTCGCCGAGGTGCGCGGCTGTTCCAGCTCGGCCAAGACACGATTATCCTGCAGCAGAAGCGAAAGAGAGAGTTAATATTGAGTCAACGGCGTCAAATGATTCGGAATCCCAGTGGGCTCTGCTAAAGTCCAATGAAACCTGTGTCAGTTCTGTATGTGAGCTCTACAGGGCATGGGAAATATTCCAAATTCGAGAGTGGAATGCCGGAAGCAAGGAACCGCCGACATGAGCAACGTTAGCACGAACCCCATCAACATTCTCATACTGAAGGCGCAGCGACTATCGAACAGCTTCAACGAGCTGCTCGTCAAGTCGGATCACCTCCTGGACGATGGCAAGAACGTACAGCGCAAGCTGGTTGAATCCTGCGGCGTGCAGGACGATCAGTTGCTGAAGAACCTGATCAAGTACTGCAAGGACGACGAGTGCATTCACCAGATGCTGGAGAACGCCGAGCTCAAGCAGACGGTGGATAACTACAAGGCCGGCGTCATGGAGATCATGGGCAAGTACAAGCTGCACTGCCAGGGCGACGCACTGACCAATCACTACGATCTGCGTGCCAAATACGTGGAGGGACTGCAGGAGGTGGTCAATCAGCTGGACAAGCGCATCGAGGAGATGACGCTGCTCATGCTATTCACAGTGACGCTGGAGGATCAGCACAGCAACGAGAACAAACGCACCATCCGGCAGCTGACGCAGGAGAACGAGCGGATGCGTCGTCAGCTGCAAATCTCTCAGCACGCCGAGGCGGGTGAACATTTCCAGCAGGGATTGCCGCCGCAGAGCGAATCGGGCACACAGATCGAGTATGGCGACACGTACCAGGACGACACGGACACGGACAGCACGAACAGCATCAGGAGCTTCATCACCTGCGCCTCGTACGCCAACTCTGCGTTGAGTGAGATCGAGAAGCAGGAGAGCTCGTCAGAGAATGCATGCTAGCTGTGCCACAGAGACACAAAGCTGAACTCGGGAACTCAATCCCAAAGAATAAATAGTTATCAAATAAACCACACTGCGCGCGTCTCTCTCCATCCTACCTGCTCGATCTTGGCCATTATGATGTCTATCTCGGAGCCTTGGTCCTGGTGGCTGATTGTCGGTGCCCATGTGACGGTGGAGCTGCTGGCCGAGGTCGGTATGCTGGCGCTGGGCCCGTAGCCCGACGAGGCGGCCGAGACGCAGACGCTGGCACCTGCCATGTTCGCGGCAGATGGACGAGCTGCCTTGGCCTTGAGCGCGGCAGTCAGCTCGATTTGCAGCTCCTCGCAGTGCACGTTCTCTAGTGCCACCTGTGGGAGTAGAAGAGCAAAGGGAGAATTGTTAGTGGGTTGGGCATTTCGGGCGCGCGCTACGCACCTTCTTCTCCAGCTCACGGGCACGGGATTGCAGATTCTCCACCGCCTCGGTGTCGGGTCGAGCGCTGCCGCTCAGATTGCGTATTTGTGCCAAGGTTTCCTGTTGTTGGGTTAGGATTAGCTGCTTCTCTCTCACAGACTCCCCCGCGTGGGCATGACTCACCTGATGCGCCCGCTCGATCTCGGTGCGCCGCATTTCCGCGTCGCGCAGCTGCACACTGAGCGCGTCCAGCATGCTATTAGGCGCGATGCCGGCGGCCACTGCAGCGGCCGCCGACTGATGATGATGCATCGACTCGTACGGCATGCTGTGGCTGCCCCTCGGACGACTGCAAAGAGGGAGATGGAGGGGTCAGTTGAAGCAGAGCAGATGTGCCTATCCGCACTTGGATCTGTTTCGGGCATAAATCACGTCCGGGCAGGCCCCCAAAGGGTTGGCGACGTGACGCTGCTTTCTGCTTTTTATTATTTATGCCTCGAAATGGGTCAACTGTTTCCCGAAACTTGGCAAGCGTGTGCCGTGTGTGTGTCCTTTGAACTTTGAACTTTGGGTTAATTAGCGTTGTGGCCCCGTTTGGAGGTCGCTGTGGTTACCCCTCGGCATAAACGGCACGCTTCTCCTGCCTAGAATAGAATTGGGGCGAGCCTCGCTCGTTACGCATACGCCACGTGGCCGTTTGCCTAACTCGATAATGCCTTGTATTTTTCCGATTTAATTGTCCAACTCTTTGGCTGCAATTTAACGCATTGATTGCGTTGTCTGGCTAACACACACACACACACACACACACATGTCACACACACACACGGCACACACACACACACACTCAGAGAGAGCACGCATCGTATTACTCATACGTCGTGTGGTGGAAAAAAATAGCATACTCTGATGAAATGCGAAGCAGCTTGGCGTGTGCTACACTTGGCTCGACTACTGCATACCCTGTAGACAGTAAATTTGCTATATACCCAACATATACGTATACAGTAGCAGGGTCAAATACGACAGCAGTTCGATTAAGTTCGATTCAGCAAAATCAACATACCCCACTCGACTCTTGCCGTTTTACAGGGCATTGCCAATGGGCGCCAATTTGTCTAGACGGCCGCAAGACAAGGCAAATGGCAATGAGTAAAACTGAAAGTTGCGAACAAATGTAGAAGGATAAATCAGACATGGGGCCCATGTTGAGCTCTGGGATAGTGTGCGGGTGTTTGTGTGGCTTTGCCGCCATTTTGTGGCTTAAGCGCTAACGGTTTAATTGCAACTTAAATGCAATAATAAATCGCAGCAGAAATTCAATTTGAATCACTTTACGGGCCAATGGGAAATTCTGAAAATTAATCAACGCAGTGCAGCGATAAATTCTTTTCCTCTCGCACACAGACAGGCACGCGCACGCACACACGCGCCGAGCAGCACCCACACACAGCTGCAGTCGAGCGTGTGTGTGTGTGTGTGTGTGGCACTTCCCCCGCGCGCGCCCTTTTGACATTTAAAAGCAAATGACAAGGTTTATCCCCGTCGATAGCTGCCCCGCCCAGCGTGGGCGTAAATGACAGCATCCAGCAGGTGGGCTATGGCACATACTCGGGTTCTGCCTCTGCCTCTGCCCGTGCTTTTGGCTGTGGCATTTACTTGACGTCCTTCCGGCGATGCCAGCGACAGGACTCAGCTACACTTATTGCATGTTCGTTTCAGTCAAATATCAAAGGTACAGCCTGTTCCACTGTCCAGCAACTGCTGCCAGGCACTGTGGGGATCACAATATTAAAGCAAATGCAACTCGGGCTCACTTACGCTGACGATAACGATAACGATAACTGCTTAGTGCACAACTAAATATAGATGTTTTTAAATAGTTTTGTTTTTTCACTCCGTATTTGTATATGCAACAGTATGCGTGTGCCTAACTGTATACTATACAATCGTTATAGCGAAACGTGTGTGCACTGCAGAAGGCAGCGCAGTCGAATGCGAAGCGCAACAGCAGCAGAGTCTCATTACGGCCACTAGTTGCTGTTATGCATAGCGCGCAGCCAGTGCCGCTGTCTCTGCCTCTGCCGCTGCCGCTGCCTCTGTCACTGCCTCTGCCTCTGTTGTATGTACATGCGAGCGTGCGCGCGTGTGTAGCAATTTACAACTGCAAAAGCAACAGCAACAAAAACAGCAACAATGTTGCCCACATTGACTTTTAGCGCTAAAGTGTGCACAGAGCTCTGTGAATGTGAGAACAAGATGACAGCATTGGCTGTGTGTGCGTGTGTGCGTGCGTGCCTGTGCACGGGTGCGAGTGGGAGAGTGGCACAGTCGCGGAGAGTGCACTCTCTCGCCTGCGGCCTGAGCAAAAGTCCCTGCCAGAGATTGCAATCTTCCAACACTGGCGCCGGCGCAATGGCGGCCTGTTAACTTAACAGCGCGCTGTTAAAGCCCCAAACAGCGCACTGTTAGGCTGCCCGCAGTGTGTGTGGAGGGATTTTTTAATTATGATTATGAAGTGGGCGTAAATTGCTCCCACGTGTGTGTGTGTGTGTCTGTGCGGGTTATCTTTGCTTTGCACTTCTTTTCTCATAATCATTTTGCGGCTCGATGTGTATCTTAGAGTGTGCCGTCATTTCCGCTCAACAGCCTCGCATAATGAGAATGTAATTTGCATTCATTTCGCTCGGCCTACACCGTAATCGTTGATCCACAAACTGGGCCCATTCAGTCGGCGCAATTAAACATTTAGCGGCAGCAGCAGCAGCAGCAGAAGAGGAAGAACGTCAACAACAACAACAACAAGCTGGGGCCACAACAGCCTCGTCAGCTGCTTCGTCTACTTTAAACTTTAATGAGGACCCTCTGCACAGAAATTAGCCACAGAGTGGGGTCACAGCGGATACGCCATCACTCAGCGCCCGCCCGCCCGCAATTGCCTTCCATCCCCCTTGCTGTACCAGCTGAAAGTAGGTTGCGGCCCGACGCAGCTTTACACTCTATTAACCCAATTTGCAGCGCCATCGGATCGGACCAAATTAAACGGAAAATTCGCATTTCAATTCCATTTAATTTCATGTGTGTGTAGGCGTAGGCGTAGGCGGGGACAACTTGAAGTCGTAATTAAAATGCGCTAGGAAGAGACGCGACGGGTCGTTCAACTCTGCCGGCTGCCAGCTTGCAAGTAATTTAAGAAGTTTCTGCAACTTCTGATGCACTTCAGCATGGCCAAACGAAAAGAGAGAGAGAAAGGGAGGGAGAGGGAGAGGGAGAAAAAGAAAAACAACAAGTTGAGGTTGCAAGTTACCAACTGAAGTTGCAGCCGAACTCGTGTCACAGAACTTTCCGCTGGAACACAATTAATTTGCATATGGCCGCAAGTTTCCGAGAGCAAAGTCAGTCGTAAAAATCAACAAAAAAGGCAAAAGAACAAACAGGAAACTGTTTCCGCAGCAGCAGCTCTTAAATGATAGAAGGCAAAGGCAACGGATAGGTTTTAAAAGAGCATGTACTTTATAAGGAATTTCAGCGCAGACATCTTCTAGTACCTACACTATATATGGGAGACAGAATTCCCAAGCTAAGCACGTGCTCCCCTTCCGTTTCATTTCACAATGAGTTCATGCCGTTCGCTTTATTCAGCGCAAAAAGATTCGATTTCCGGCAGAGTTAACGAGAGTGGTATAAGGCCAGCCCTTTTTTAATTTCGAACCCTATAGAGTTCACTATCCTGCTGACGCTTTGACCTCAATCGGAGCAAACAAAGAGGAGAAGAGAGAAGCGTCGAGTTGGTTCGAGTCGAGTGCCGCAAGGCAACGAGCACAAGAACTATCTTGGCTATTTATAACTGAGCACACACATACGCACTCGCATTGAATTTATGCGGGCTCACACACACACAACGATATGTAGCATAGTTTTTTGGGAAAAGCGGCCATGTGCTTTTTTGCTGTTTCTTCTCGTTCAGAATCCACACACACACAGACATACACACACACATGATATTGACGGATGGCCATATGTCAGAATTGAGCACATTCCACGATTAATTGTAACTGTCACACACACTCACACACACGTACACTCACACACACGTACACTCACACACTCGCACACACATGGGAATTCAACTGACTCTACGCGCTGCTTTGCCCCACTGTGCGTGACCTGTGCTAGTTGCATTCGCAGCAGAAAGCGCTTTCTAAATATACGAACGAGCAACAATAAAGGAAGCGAAAAGTATAAATACAATGAAAAGGCAAATTGCGAAAACGTCCAAAAATAGTTGTTTTTTTTTAGCAGTTACAGTTAGGCGGCGCTGCTGCTGCTGCTGTTGTCGCCTCTGCCTTTGCCTCTGCTGCTGCTGTTACTGTTTACATGCACGCACACACACGCACACAGTGCCACGCACTGTTAGCATACTGTGTGTGTGTGTGTGACACAAGGCAACCGCATGGCAAACATGGCAAACACCTGCCCCCTGCCGCGTGCTCCACCTTTCACACACTGTTCGCTCTGTCGCTCTCTCCTGCTCCTGCTTCTGTATACACACACGCACAGCTGTACACGCATGTGTGCGCGTGTATGTGTGTTTGTGCACTTTCTGTTACGCACGCAGCAGCAGCAGCAAACAACTTTTACGCCTCCCACGCGGACGCCACTTCTGCTGCTGCCTCTGCTGCTGCGCGCCAAGTGTCAAAACCGCCCCGAAAGCAAAATGGGCCACTTTTCATTTATCTTACGCTGCTGCGGCTGCTGGCTCTGCTGCTGCGGCTGTTACTGCGGCTATGAATATGAAACGCACTCACACACACACACTCGCTCTAAGCCCGCTCTGCTCCAGTTTGCCTGCCTGTGTCTGTGCCTGTGCGACTTGTGCGCGCGCGCTTTTTGCACAAATGCAATTTATTTTCCAAATTTCGGCTTGCTTATTTATGCATTTCTGCCTAAGCACACACTAGCACAACATTAGTAAGCGCACCGCACACGCACACACACACGCATGCATATGTATTTCATTTTCATTCAAAGTATTCGCAGTGCGCTGCCTTTGCGTGCGCGCGTTTATGCACGAGCATGAGCTTTACCCGAGCATGTGTCTGTATGCGAGTGTGAGTGGGGCTGTGTGAGTGTGTGTGTGTAATTTTACGTTAGCTGGTTGGGTTTTTTTTTATCGTTTCATCGATATGCCACCGACACAGTCTCAGTCCCAGTCCCAATCTCACTTTTACTTTTACATCTCCCTTTTGCTGGTTAACATTTTTGAACACTGACGAGTTTTTTCTGCGTTTTGCCACACACACACGCACGTTACGTTTCACTCGACATTTCAGGCATATTCACATTCATATTCACTATCTGCCGTTTTCGTTTAGTTTTGGGAAAATGCAAATATTTCGCGAGCGAGTTCGACGGGCTGCTGGGAACACATTTTTCCCCATTTGGTGTACAGCGAAATTTTTTCGTGAGCTCGTTCGCCCTGGCTCGCCTCGCCTCGACTGGCCAGCTCTCGGGTTTTCACTTGTCCTGAATTCGAGCTGGGTTTTTGTTTTCGAATATTTGCACAGTTTTTTATCCGTTTTGAGAAAATAAATTACTCGGCACAGTTAGCGAACCTTTTTGCTGCTGCTTCTTGGTTGCTGCTGCTGCTGGGGCTGCTGCTGCTGATTTTTGAGGTCGCCTTTTTCCACTTCCACGTTAGAGAATTTACATAAATGCATAGAGTTTACACTAGTTAACGGGTTTTTGTAGGCTTTACATAATATACAACGCGCGACTCGACTAAGTACTAGATTAGAAAAAAGAATTGCAGCACTATTTTGTATAGCAGTTGGATGTGAATGCGAAAACCGAAAAGTGGGTCATCTCGGTCGCGCTGCTCGGCTGGTTTGTACTCTGATTTCTATCCAACTGCCTGCCCAGAGTGGCCCAGTGTGAAAACGAATCGATTTTTCTGTCAAATGACACTGAAAAATGGGTAATTCTCTCCGCTGGCGCTCGCAAGGGTTCTCTCCCACTCTCTCTCTCTCTCTCTTGCGGTGGGGTTGCAAATGTAAGCTCGCAGTTGCTGTTAACTGGCTAACAGCGCTGTTAACACCTGTTATCAGTGCGAAGCAAGATGAGAAAAGGAAATGCAGTTTTGAATATAAATACATTTTATTTGTCGTGTTGTTTTTATCTATTTCTACAATATGCTTTTCTTTTTTGTTTTATTTTCATATAACATTTATTAAAAATAAAATAATTTTCTTCTTTCGATCTCTGCCACTATCTTTCGCGTTTTCAAATTGAACATATTAAATAGTAAGTGTATTGTTTATTATATATGTATAGTTTTGTTTTTCTCTTTCTTTCAAACTCTAACAATTAAAAACAGTTAAAAATTCAATTGTTGATTTCCCATTTTGTTTTGTTTTCTTCTCATAGTACATTACCTGTTTCTCGTTTTTCTTTTATTTTTGGCTAACATTAAATTTATTTGTGTTCGCGTCTCCCTAAATCAGAAATAAACAAAATATATCTTTTTGTTGAGTAGTTAACAGAAACGGATGAATTATTTACAATAAATTGTAAACACGCGCGCACAATTGACTAAATACGAAAAAATAGATCTCAGAACGAACTCCCCTAATCGATAGTTTAATCGTTTCTTAGTTGTTGTTGCTTTCGTTTTGTGTTTGAATTTAGTTGCGATTAGAATTATTTAAATACATTATGCCTATTTATCGATTCTTTTTTTTTTTTGTTTATTACAACAGGTTTCTGCAGCGACAGTGGATTGCAATTATTTGTTTACGTTTTGTTTGTGTTCCTTGCTTATGTGTTTGTTTGTTTATTTGTTTGCTTGTTTAATTGTTTACTCGTTTATTGTTTTTGTGTAGTTGGTTAGTTAAACATAAAGTTAAAATGCCACTAAGTTTGCATTAATTAAAACATTTAATTTTCTACTCGCATTTACTCTTAACTGTCAGCATTATTTGATTCGTTTGCCTTATTAGAAAAAGTGCACTTATGAATACTGCATTAGGCCTGAAAGTAGAAGAAAGGATACGAGGACAGCGCAATTAGTTGTTATTACAATAATAAGTCATTGATTTTCGAATCGATTCTCGATTTAACTCGCCTCTCCAAGGTTCCATCGCTAAACGATGCAATTCAAGTGTTATTTAAAATGTAAATTCCCATACTCTGGCCCCCACACGCACACACACAAACACATTTCAGACGTACGCTTGGAAAACCTCAACTGATAAACTGATAAGTTCGCGAATTCGTTACGACAATAGGATGACATCATGCTCGGTCAAGGCACCGTAAGATAAGAAACCAGATATCAAGGCGATTAAAGAAACCAGCTGTTCCTCTGGAATTTCGATGACAAACCCAAGGCATAACATCAAGAATACTTACTGTCCTTCTTTGAAGTATTCCTTCAGCGTTGTGCTGAACTTCTTTGAATATTTGACGAACTCCTTCTTTCGCTGCTCGACAGCCTGCTTGCCAGTCACGCCGGGAATAAACGAGCCGATCTCGTTGACCACATCAAGCAGTTTCTTTATGGCGCTTGCGATTTCCCTATGAAATCATTCAATTAGCATAACTGGCACAGAGATAAGCGCGGAATACTATCGCAATCTCGTTGAAGATATGATAGTACCTCTGCTACTGACAATATTTACTCACTTGATGGTCTCCAGGAAAGTCTTGCGGTCGTTGATTTCGTCTGGTATGCGACTGAGTATCACTTTAAGTGCCACAGACTTGCGATTCAGTTCCTGGAACGGCTCCTCAGTGCGTGTCAAGCGATATTCGTTTACTGCGAATAGTGTAGAGTTAGAAAAGATACCAGGCACAGGATTAAGCACTCTACGGAACTTGCAACTGTCATTGTGGAACAATTTCTGACACAAATTCCGTTTGTACCTAATACAAATATTACATGTGGATGATACTCACGGTCTGCCTCGGTGATGTTGCCCTGCAAACGCAAGACGGCCTCATTTAGGTTGACATTTAGATCGGCGCGTCGCATGATCGACGCAACGAGGTCATAGCAGAAGCCCGGATTGTTCTGCTCCGATTTGAGTATGGCCGAGCGCAGAGACTGGGCCGTGCCAACGTCGCGACGCTCGAGCTGCAAGCAAATCACGTTTACGCAACATTGCATCTAACTGGGACGCTCCCCCGCTCGGTCGGGTCGGTGCTCGGTCTGTGTGAACGAACCCAACCCAACGAGCAGCTTACCCACTTACCTGTGTGAAAATGGGCCTCAGTATAACGGGCAGAACGAGAGACGAAGTTGGCTCACGCTCGCCCATGGTCATTTTCTAAGGCGTTTCGTTTAGGCGCGCACGTATTAATTATCTGGGCAGGGTATCTCTTTGATTATTGCAACATGCACATGCTGGCCACTGCCCGTGGTGGTTTTGTTATATTTTCACGCGTATGTACGATTTATACAAATTAGATTAAGAAATTAACAATAATTCACAACAAAATGGGCACAGTGTTGCCAACACTGCAAGACATGTAGTGTTGTTGATATGCTATCGATTGTCTTATTTTCTATCGATATTGTGTCTGTAATTGTCAAAATCAGCTGTGTTCGCAGCTAACTTCACACGACGCAAATTTGCGTTCGCAGCGCACTTCATTCCGCAGCAGCTGTTCGCCAGTGTTGCCTAACGAACAAATTAAAGTGAAAAGTCACACAGCTAAGTGAAATAATAATTAGACATAGCTAATAAAATTCATGCAACTATGTTCGCCAGATAGTGAAGCAAGTTCAAGTTCTCCTACATAGGAGATCTGTTTCAGTGTGTGTGTTTTCTGTTCGCTTTATATTTCCGTTGTTTTATGCGATCCACTCGACGTTCCAAAAAGTGAGGCTGACTCTACTGCCTGCGTGCCATTTTTGTAGCTGCTCGAGAGCCCCGTGAATATTTACAGCCCAGCTGCGCTCCGCGACGTGATGACGTCCACTAGCAACCTGGCAGATGTTGTACGCCACTATCAGCGCAGCATTGAACGCCACAGCGAGGACGAGACACGCGTAAGTTTCACCTGCCTGCACCACCCTCTTCCCCCACACACCCACAGCTCATTCAATCAGCCCTGAGACAGACGTCTCCATCTCTTTCTATTTGTATTTGCTCCTCTGGTAACGCTATATCTGCCACTTGTGTAATTCCGGTATTCCCCCCAAGCCGATTTCAACAAACTTTCAGAGCCAAAAAGCGTCTGCCTTGGAAAAAATCTGGCAAGCAGTTGATAAATTGCACGTGTGTGTTCATATGTATGTACCATGTATGTAAACACAGATGCATGCCCACACACACACTCTCGCATGTATATGTATTTCTATGAAGCTATTGACCTTTCGTCTTAGGGGATCCTGCAATAGAAGAACACACAGTACTACACACACTCGCGCACAAGTGTTCAAACTGATCGATTGTTATACCAATCAATGTGTTTGTATATGCAACCCCCGAGTTTTCATAGATTTTCATAGTCTGTAACTGGTACCAAAGTGCTTCTAAGAGATCTAACTAATTTGTATACGAATTGCAACCCCTAAAATGTTGCAGCGGAACCATTTTGAGACACCCCTTTTCAGTGATGATCAAATGAGGAGCGTATTTAGGGTGCAGACAGAAAAATGCTTTGTTGTTTTCTTTCTTCTTCATTGTGTGCATGCCTGTGCTAATCCATTCTTATAAGTGCCTAATCCGCTTCATACCTGACCCGCAGCTGCTGCACTGCATCACAAAGCTGTTTAATCTGCCCATCACATTCGAGCACCTGCAGGAGACGGGCATCGGGAAGACTGTCAACGCGCTGCGAAAGATCAACGGAGAGGTTGGTGTCGCTGCGAAAACTCTAGTCACAAAATGGAAGGCAATGGTCGCGGCCGAGGAGGAACCCGCAGTATCGGCGGGAGGCACACAGCAGGGTCACAGCACGGAGGAGGACTCATATCGATCGAATGGCCGACGCTCCAGCGATGAGGATCAGGACCAAGAAAACAAGGGCAGCAACTCCTCGGGCGGCGATGACGACTGCCGCAGCAAACACAAATCCAAACAAGACGAGCACCACTCAAAGAGCAAATCTTCCAGCGGCAAGAGTCATTCAAAGAGCCGATCGGAGAGCGACAGCAAAAGACACAAGAGCAGCAGCAGCAGCGAGGACAAGAGCAAGTCCAAGAGCACTGAGAGGCATCACAGGGAGCACAAGAGCAGCAGCAGCAGTAGTAAGCCGAAGGAGTCTGTGGCAAAGCATCAGAGCAGTAGCAACCTTAAAACCAGCAGCAGCAGTGGCTCCAGCGGCGGCGGCGACAAGCAGCGGCATCACAGCAGCAACAAGAAAAGTGAGCACAGCAGTCACAAGAGCGAGCACAGCAAGTCCAGGCAGGAGAAGAAGGAGGAGGTGAGTTGATTGAATAAGGAAATCAAATCTAAATGTCAGGCTAGCTTGACTTTGTAGCTTTCATTACTTACCTATTATCTTAATATCACTCCAAGGTTCCCAAAGAGAAGTCTGACAAACACAAATCTTCTTCATCGTCTTCGAAGTCATCCAAGCGAACGCGCACTCCAGAGCGACCTGATGGCGATCAGCCTAAGAACAAAAAACACAAATCAAAGTCAAAACCGGATGCAGTTGAACAAAAAGAGAGCACCTCCGCCGATGGCTTTGACTCCAGCATGGGTGCAAACTTCGACGACGTTCTCGGAATGCTCAATATGCCAATGAGTGGCAAGAAGATAGCCGGCAAGCCCAAGACTCCAAGCAAGGCACCAACTTCAGCTCCATCTGCTCCGGCTGCGAATGCAGTCAGGCGAACCACAACAACAGCAACTAATGCTTCTGGCAGCAGCAGCGGCAGCAGCAGCAGTACAAGTAGACAAGCTAGCACGAAGGTAGATTCCAAACATTAATTAGATAGATCAATTAATTTATCCACAATCTGTTCCTTAGAAACCCGAGCTGCTGGCATCCACAGCCAAGCTGGAGCCACTGGACCCGAGCATAGCGCTAGACTTGCCCACAATATCAAACAACTACAAGCCAATGCCGCTGAACCAAACTGTCATGGATGTCGTATTCAATCATGGTGTTAGCAGCAGCGCACACCGGCCAATGCGAAGCATTAATGAGTCGGAGGCTTTGGCAGCAGGGATCTCATCTAAGACAATGCGGTACGTTCTTGGTGGTATATAGTGTAATCAAGTGTTTAATAAGCATTTTCTTGTGCAGCACAAAAATCTACTCTGGTGTGCGAACTGGTCAAATACTGCAGGTGCCTTCGCTGTTCGATCTGTGTACTCGTGTGCTGCAGAAGAATATTGACGGTATGATGAGATAAAGATCGCTTTAATTTGAATAGCACTAACAAGTTTCCTTTATGCAGCTCTGGAGTACACCGGCGGTGTGCCTTACGAGGTGCTGCGACCTGTACTGGAGCGGGCCACGCCTCATCAGCTGCTAAACTTCGAGGAATACAATCCTTATCTAATGGAGGACACCGATGAGCTGTGGAAGCAGCACGTGCAGAGGCATTGTCGCAGCCAGCGGCGCGAGGAGATGGAGTCGTGGAGAGAGATGTTCTTGGTAACTTGAAGAGAGGTTGAACGTAATGTTTATAGTTTAAATTTGCTGCCTGCTTACAGCGCTGCGAGGAAGAGAAGGAGCGCAGGCTGAGCACCCTCGCCGAGAGTATAAAGGCATCTCAGAAGATCAGCGAGGCTCCTGTAAGAAAAACTCAGCTCGCTTTCGTCGACTCGATGGTGAAGCCGCCACGCAGTGTGATGCGCAAGCAGGAGCAATATGGTACCAAGGGCAAAATGATTGCCACGCCCGCGGCACGTGTGCAAGCCCTCTCCAGCGTGACACCCAATGCGGCCAAAGTGGGCGATGCGAGACTGCGCGTGTTGAATGCAGCACGTGACACAGCGCAAGTTGGTAAGTCAATTGAAATATAGGAATCGATCGTCCACACACTAATGATTCCCTCTTTCTTAGCTGCGGCTCCGATGCGTAACAAGAAGGCTCCACTCATGGCAAAGGCATTGCAGTTGATACGTGGACGACAGCGCCGCTAGGATTAGAATTAGGACTGAAGTCGGATGCAAATTGTATACTCATTCGTTATCTACATATATCTACCTGTTAGGCAACTTCATTACTTTGATCGACTAAAAGATGTCCTATGTTCAACTCCCACACGCATAACGTGTGTCTGTGTGCGTTTCCCGCATGCCAATCTATTTATTCATGTTCTCTGAAACCCTCACATATTTATGATTAATATAAGCTTGCGAGTCGAATAGTTTAGCCTGTTGTCACGTTTTGTATTCACTCTTTATTCGTCTTTTATCGCGATTCTGCCACACATTCAGATAATTGTGTAAACTAACTAGCGTTAAGTTCGATTATGTTTTGTTCCACTGGGCTGTGCGAGTGTCCAAAATGATTTTGAGAGGACTTTCTACTGTACATACATACATATAACTATAGTATAATTACTAAACACACACATGATATACATATATATTAAACAACGTAGGTATTGAATTCAATTTGAAACACAATTAATCTTCATTTTATTTAATTCAATCCAAATATGATCAGCAACACGAATTATGAAAATGATATATTGAGATATATATGTATATATATACATATATAGTTATATACGAGTATGTACACAATGGTCTGGAGTCTTGAAGCATCACTAATTAGGCAGGATGTTCACGTTAGGCATGCAGCTCGGTAACTCTGATCACTCACGATTATTGAATTATCTGGCGTCATCCCTAGTACTTTAAGAACCTACCCTCGTTCGGAGTTGGAAAATTGTTAGGCAGGCAAGAAGAAAAAATCATGTTCCACTTGATAGTAACAGTAATACTTATTATACAGACTTATTACAAATAAATTATTTTAAAACAATCACGCCGACGTCTCTCAAGTGCCTATGCAGTACAGCGTTTTGCTGCGTCCATAGAATACATCGACCAGACGCTGGCAGGAACTATTTAGAGTTAAGAGACGATTCGTTGTAGCTGATGAAGACGATGATGATGTTGAGTAGGCGCTGCTGCCAGCGATTTCACTGTGAATATCACAAGATGTTTCTAAAGGAATCGGAATTGATTGTCGCCTTGTAGACTCACCTCATGGGCATCAACTTCTTGATGTCCCACAGTCGCAGACTGCCGTCGCTACAGGCCGTAGCCAGTTGCTGATTGTGTGCACCCCAGGCCAGGGAACTAACACTGCTCGAATGATCCTTGAGCTCACTTAGCTGGGCGCCAGCAGCCAAGTCGAATATCCGCACCTTGGACTCGTCTCCGGCAACGGCCAGCATCTTGCCATCGGCACTGAAGGCCAGACTAGTAACCGCCTGCCGGCAGTCAGCGAACACACGCATCAGTTTGCCGCTGGTGGTGCACCACAAGCGCACCGAGTGGTCTGCTGAGCCGGTGGCCAAGTAATTACCATTGGGATGAAATGCGATGCACTGCAAACAGGGAATATATTAGAAACTGGATGCAAGTATTATATAAACCAGTTTACCTCCACGTCCTGGGTATGTCCTGCATAGATAATAAGCGCATGCTCACGCTCCAAGGACCACAGTCGTGCGCTCAAGTCCTTGGAGCCGGTAACAACATACTGTCCCACAGGACTCTCGTCCAGGCACCAAATTGGATAGTTGTGACTGCGATATATTGCAGCGCATTGCAAGTTGTGGGCTCGCCAGCAGCGGAGCGTGCAATCCTTCGATGAGCTATAAAAGAGCGGATAGTGGGCCGAGAAGCGCACATCGGTGACTCCACGAGTGTGACCGCGCAGTTGCACACCGCCATACTCATTGCTGCAATGAATAAGTAAGAAGGGTTAGCTATTGTCTTAAGTGTCAATCCCAGGGTACATACAAGGAGTTATCTGTGTATTTGTTGCGCAGCGCCTTGCTGCATTTGGCCTCCTCGTCGCCGCTTTCTATTTCCTCCTCCTGCTCCTCGTCAGTGCAGTTGTTCAGCTCCCAGGCACATTGCGACTGTGGAGCTCGCCTGTACAGACTCTTACCCTTGCACCGCTGCTGGTTGAGCTGCCACAACTGCACGGCCGAGTTGTCATAGCCCGCCAGCATGTGACACTCGTTGGCATCCACATGAGCCGCGGTGAGTCCCCGCGTGCGCTCGTTAATCCTGTAAAAGCATGGCAACTCCACTTGCGCCTTGAGTAGATGAGCGGAGGATGATTTCATTGTCTGTACGCAGGCGTCGATGTTCATTTTTGTTCTATCTGCAGTCGGAGCATCCGCCTCGGTCTTGATGTCCGTCTCCAGCTTGATGGTTGGCTCGTCGGCCACTCGTTTCTTGGCACTCTTACTGGACTTGTGGTCGCTGCGACTGTTCGAGCTGACTGCAATGTTGACCGACTCGTCGGGTTCGATATCTTCAGGGCCATCCAGCTCCTCGGTTATGCCCAGCAGATGATCCTCTGTGAACATACGCTGATCATTGTCAACAATGTGAATATGCAGCCAGGTGTAGATCAGATTCATAATCAGCACATGTCCACGACGCTGCAAGTACGCGCTAATTCTGTCCACCACCTGCGCCGTGGTGTGCAGCTCGTACTTGGAGGCGCGAAAGTGCGCGACCGTAGCATCTGATTCAGCGGTCTCCAGCTTTGTGAAGCCCGACAAGATTTGTACTAGTTTCATAAAGTAATCCAGCTCCGTGTCACCAGTGTTTTGTGCCTCACTGGCAAATCGAATGTGGCAGTCGGAGGCGGCGGCCAATTGCACATCGCTGGTCACTGAACAGCCGTTGATTTTGGTGGGCAGTGGAGCATCGTACAGATCAACCGGCGCCACAAGGTGTGCATATTTCTTCAAGAATTCGACAGCTCCCTTTGACTCACGCGCCTTAAGCAACTCCAGGTATAAATGGCACAACATCGGAGCATAAAAGCGTTTCATTTCAAGACGCAGCGGTTCCGGTTGCGCCTCCACAAATTGTGAGAAGCGGCCAAACTGCTGATCCACTATATGTTGGTTGTTTGTAATCACCTGGACGTTTGAGTACGAGAAGCTGTTCCCGCCATGCAGGTCTGTGTCCAGCATTTTGTTGACAGCAAATTGACTTTTGTTCTGGAGCAAGAGAAAATCCGAGCGTCGAAACTTTTCGCTCCCCTGTAAACATAAACGATTCGTATGCGTTTTTTTATACAAATTCAGCTTGCATTCGGCTTACCACATAATTCTTCTGCTTCAGCAGCAAACCGACTGCGGCTCGCATTAGATCGTTTTTCGAGCTTTTCTTAATAACTGACTTGTTGCTGTTGTTGTTGCTGTAGACGGGCGATGCAGTATGATTGTTGTTGCTGTTGCTGCTGCTCGCATTCGGCAAACTCATATTTCCGCTCGTTGTCCTTAGCCGTAATCCTAATCCCGTCCTGCAGCTAGCTCAAGCATCCGTACTGTTTGACTGTGTGTGTGCTTCTGTGCATTGCGCAGTGCTGCACAATGCCAAAATATACACTAGTGCTGCACACGATAGCCGCAAGAGCAAGCGATAGTTCGATAACAGCAAGCGAACAGCTGTTCAATGATATCACTTATTATTGTTGTGTTGTCGTAGTGCAGCAATTCGCGCGGCGCCTTTTTCTGCATTTTCTTTGGTTTTTATTTTACAAGCACTACAAGAAGGAATTTAAATTTAAATAAAATGAGCAGTACGACTAAGTTTGTTAATGAATTCTGTGATATAATCGATTCGTATGGAGGTCGTGATAAGGTGAGCATCAGCTATCCAAAATGTAACTGGATAAAAATGTAAAAATAATATTATTTTATTTTACAACCAAATTACAAATATTTAAATTAGTTAAAATTCAAAACTGCGGCGTGGCAGTTGTGCTGGGCTCTATTTCAAGCTGCCTTCGGTAGCACTCCAACAGGTTTTCATGCTGGTTATTGTTGTTGTGTTTGGTTTACCTTGAGCACAGTCGGGAGAGGCATTATTGAACCTTGCCTTGACTCACTTTCTTGTTGCGCTTTCAACGCCCATTCTGCATTAATATTTTGTCTTATCAGGCAGACTCTACATTTTAAGATAACGTTGGAAATTATGCCGAGTAGATCATTAACTCAAGGGGGAATTGATATAGTAGACTGGGCAATTAAAGACCCATCGAAAAGTAATTTTCTATAACCATATTTATTGAATTCCCTTTTAATTGTCACCTAAGTTTTACACCCCGAGCTTATGGTCTGCTTCCCACTGTAAACAAGCAAAGACAAACAACTGTTAATATTAATAAAGCCTTAAGTAAACAAAAGCGTAGCCCATAAAATCGAATTCCCTGGGCAACTCCAAGAGCCCCAAAGTAGTAGCAAAGCAGACATACGACTATCAAGATGCTTGTGGCATTTGTTGTATTCTTCATATCGCTGATAATATTTTATCTCTTCGTGGCGGAAAAGCAATTTCATAAATTGCACTAAAGTACACACGGCAATAGGGTCAAGTAAATAGGCACGCTTCATCTACTTCCATTCACTTATATATGCATACTCACGTGTATATCTAATTTTGCAGGTAATGAAAGCGCTGTGTTACAGCGCCAAGCTTGTGGCAGGCTACCACGCCAAACGGAATCCGGACTTGGCAAAGCGTTACGCCATCGCCAGCTCGAAAATCTCGGGAGCGAGAGCCACGTTGCGGCTGATTGATGATATACCTATGATACAGTATGCACTGGAGTACGGACTGGGACAGGATGAGCCGGACCGCGTTATGGCTATGCTGGGCGTAACGGCCAATATTGTTGACTTGCTCTACTATCCGATTGAGAAGATATGCTGGCTTTCGGACCACAAGATCGTCGATGTCAAAAATGCCGACAGCTGGGATAACGTAAATTCGATATTCTGGGTGCTATCGGTCTACCTGAATCTAATGCGGTGTGTTCTATTATATTTATATCCAAGTACATATATAATGTAGATGCTTACGATCATTATAGAACTCTTCGAAACTTCTGGCTGAATCAGGAGAAGCTTAATCGCAGTCACAAACTCTGTAGGTATGTATGTTTGGCAACGAATTCCTGAATCCCTTTTTAACTTTCCATTCGTGTCAGTCCCACCAACATTGATGCCAAGGCCTTGGCCAAGCATCGACTGGAAATGATGTCTATAGCCCGCATATCACTGGACTTCGTGCACGCCGTAAGCACGCTTCCGAAAGGCTACCTCTGGGGCGGCAAGCTGTCCACCTTCCAGGTCGGAGCAGTTGGAACGCTCTCCGCCTGCCTGGGCATTTATCAGATCTTTGCCAAGCGGAGACTGAACAAATAGTTAACAAATCAGGCGCGCATGTAACTGTTGTTTAACTAGTCCCTAATCACATTCGATACACTATTTAAAAACCTTTTTTTGTACGGATAAAGTATTGGAGTAACGCGAGATTGGTCAGGCACAGGCTTAGCCGTTAGCAATATGTATTTATGTATATGATAGGTAAATAAATAAGCGAATTGTATTTTGGTCTGTGTGTCCTTTATTATCTATTCCTTCTCTTGTTCTTCTGTTGATATACAATACACGTGTAGTTCGCAGTTTAACTAAGTATTCAATTTACAGGCTCATATATTGTCGACTCGTTGAGGATTCATTGTGTGTTCCTCACTTGGGTTTGGTTAGCAGTCAGAATTATTGTTTACTTGCTTAGGCCTTTGGTTTGTGTTATGTATTCCGCGTGTATACATTTATTATCGGAATATATTTGGATATAATACATGGAAAGGGTATGTTCGGGCGTGTGTTGGTGTGTATGGGTTATTTTTCGCAGCGTTATCTGTTATCTGCTGTGGATACAAGTTAATCTGTTGCTGTCTAAGCATGTAAATACGTATTAACAACTAGTATAATTCCAGATCTGCGCCGGTAATTTCCCACTTTACTTTTGCTGTTTCCGTTTTTTAAGCTCTTTCATAAGTACGGGGAATTTACATATACATATATAAGATAAAATTAATTTAAATTTAAATGTAATTCATGTCGCAATTACTTTAAATATATATTTTTTATTTTTAGCCTGTTTTGTTTTTCATTTATTAGGTAAGCGCATATATTTATTCTTTAAAAATCATGTTATTTGATATTAATAGATATTTGGGATTTGTGAATTGGTTAATATACCTAACTATCAGTGTGTTTGCTGTGTGTGTGTGTGTGTCTTAATCCGCTCGCCATATAATTAATATGTCTCTTGTGGGTCGCGCATTTTGAAAATGCCATACAAAAAAGCATCAAAAAATTTGAAAAAATTTCCGCACTCAAAATATGTTCAACTTTGTTCCATTTGCTTTGGTTTTCTCGTCGTAACTTTAATGCAATTTGAACTTTAGCTCATAACAATATATTTTCAAATACATAAATAGGTATGCATATACTAGGTATGTACGTATTTATGTGTATGTATTGTATGTATGTATGTATATATGGTATATATTATCATATTTTGTTACTTATCGGAAGCTATTTAAAATGGCACTGCAGTAATTTTGTTATATTCCTATATATAAGGTGGGAAAATCAATTAGAATCGGGGTGAGAACCATTTTTCTCATTTCACTTCCCTTGAGCCGATGAGCCGAGATGAAGCTGACTTACCCCAAGTATGTTACTATGTATGTTCGTCTACTCGCAATTCCTCGCTAAAGTTTATAACAATTTTAATTTGCAATAGCTTGTATAAGTACGAATGAGTACCCTCTTTCTATATCTCTCGATTCGAGTATCCTTTAAGTTATCCAATATTAAAATATATATATTTATATATGGTACTTGATTATTGCATTAAAAGCTTAGTAATGTTCGTCATTATTATTCCGTTTTCTTGTGTATATATTGTATGTCCTTGTATATAGTATAGTATGTACGTGTATAATAGTCTTTTTAAAAACCGTTCTTATTGCGTGTTTTTGTTTTGCATTTGCCGTGCAAATATTGTTAGTTTAAAATTCAATTTGCAAATGGTTTTTGCTAATGTTCCCCCAAAATGTGTCTCACATGTCGCTTGTGTATCTCTGTTCATCGTTCTTCGTTCTCTTTTTCCATATCCATGTTCTTTTCCACTTCAATAAATCGGAAATACTAAAAATACTTCTCGTAAATATGTATATAGCTAGAAATAGTTTAGTGTAGTTTAGATTTCGATTTCGAGTTCGTTTTGGTTTTAGTTTAAGTTTTAGTTTAGCATAGTTTAGTTAATGCATGGTAAAGATATCGGCAAATGTGTAGATATTGTAGTATAGGGTTAGGTAATTTCTCGTATGCCAACTGCTTTTCACCTTAGCTGATTTTTAAAATATGTCAGTATGTGTATGTTAAGTATTGCGAGTTATAGTGTGGATTCACTTAAAATAAAGGTAGATTAACATACGAATTAATTAGTTGTAATTAGTTAGTAAAATACAAGTAGTACCCCTCGTATTTGACCATTATAATTATTTGTATTTTGCTTTTACGTTTTACTTTTACTTTGCTAAAATTTAATATTATCGGTTTTGCGTGGGAAGCGTTCGATTTTGGTTCCATTACATTTCGTTTTATTCAATTCATTGATACATTAAATTTTCTTCAATTTTTCAACAATTTTTTAATCGATTTTAAAAAAATTGTTTTGTTTTTCTTTCGTTTTGTAGTTAAATGATAATACGGAAAGCTTTTTGGAAAATGTTTAAAATTTCTGTAATAGTTTCGTTATTTAAAAGTTTAGCTCGTAAAAGCGTTTAAAACATTAAAGTAAAAGTATATTAAGTATGTACGACTTTTAAGTTTAAGTACCAATTGGGCCAGGGGATTTTCCCCTAAATAGCCTTAAAATTCTCTTTAAAAAGTACTTGATTTCCTTTTAATTTAGTTAGTAAAAGTATATAAATTTTAGTTATTTAAAAGTCAAGCTTGTCTGTAATTTCTAGAGTCGACTTCTAACACTGGGTGTTTAAATAAACGAAAGTTTTGAGTTCCATTACTTATGTAGCTTATCTTTGATTTGAGTTCGTGTTATTCACATAAAAACACTTCTCTCGATCTCCGACTGGATCCAATAAAATATTGCTGCTACCCGCAACATTCTGGTTTGTTTCTTCGTAATACCTTCCCTGCTTCGCGGCGAAAGTATGTGTACGTTCACTTTAAAAGAGGCTCGTCATTCATTTGCTTTGGTAGAGAGAAACAAATCGAGTAAATGGGAATGTGGGGGCTACAAGTCTTAGTATTAGAATTACATTGTATCGTAATTAGGTTATAATTCAGCTAAAGCACCATTTTATGTATAAATATCGTCCAGTATTTACAGTTATTATCTAGTTAAGGTATATGTTCGTTATATGTATACGTGTGTATATATGTATATGTCCATTCGCTTTCGATTTAGTTGTCTATTTTAGTTGATTATTCCGCTTGCTATGAGTTCGGTAAATATTCTCGATAATTCTCGATTACATTACTCTCTGGCGACACCTGATTTTGTTTTTCCCACATACAATGCAATATATATATAGTATATTGATTTATAGTCGATATTTCTAAGTATTATATGTATGTATATAAGCATTTTGATTTGTGGTGTTTCCCTCAAAGCGATTTTCTATCGTTCGAGGGGGTGACTCGCTTTAGTTAGGCTTATCATGTTATTGGTTTACTGAAGGCATTGACTATATGTTTACAGGCTGCGTGGGTAGAGGCTTTAGTATATATGTATATAGTATAGGCATGTGGGTGTATACGTGTATGCGTAAGTAGGCATATAAATAACAATGCACGATAATTGTCTAGCATTTTGTAGATTTAATAGCTAAATATTCACTTACAAGTCCTTCAACTATCGACCAAATCATATTGTACAACTGATCCTGAAGTCCTAGGCAAACAAAACTAAGCTAGACTAAGCTACAACAGAAACCGTTACACTAAGAGGCATCCAAGTTAATCCTAAGACCCGCGTTTCGTTCGTTCTCGTCTCTTCTATTGATTAAAATTGCTTATTGTTTTTAGGTGGTCGATTAGAAACTCAACAAATTCAACTAGTTGCCCGGAAGCTACGTTGCGTTTCGCTCTATTAACATTTCGAAGACTACCATAAAATCCCTGTAGGTTCTTACATTCTTACGTTCGTAAAACATCGAAATCGAATCAAAATAATGAACTTGGTAATAAAACTAATGCCAATAACACCCGGTAAATCGAATATACCATATTGGTATTTACATAGTTCCTGTGCTACTCAGTTACCCGTCCAGATCTCTATGTGAGCCTCATATCGTATTTGGAGTATTTTAGTTACAGTAATTTAAAGTAATTTTTTTTTTTTTGTTTTGATTGTATTTATGCTTAAATTCGTTTGAATTTAACCTTTGATATTATACTAACTGGAAAGTATCAGCATGGGAAGCGCAGGGTTAGTTTCGAGTTAAGTAAAGATTCGCTTAGGTTAAGAAAAGGTTATCTATACAAAAAGATAAAGAACTTGAGAAACATCTTTAAAGCATTTTGCAAGTATATATTTGTATGTGTATGCGTATGCGTATGAGTTTATTTTTTGAGTTGACGCGAGTGCGCAAAATAAATGTAAAGGCATTAAATTAAGGCGTCATTAGAGTACAGTATGTAATGCTCGCATTACATACAAAAGCAACGAGATCCATTCTCAAATACATGAAAATAATGTAAGACATAAATAATATAATAACAAAATTAGTTTGTTTTAAAACTAGGTCTACTTAAAGCCAAAAAATGGGGCCTTCAAAAGAAAAACAATGTTTAACAATCAAGCGTAATGTAAATATTCAACAGAAAATAATATGTAGTTAACCTAGGTTGGGGCAAAACAAAAAGCAAAAACTTAACTAAACAGAGGAACAAATCATAACTGTATAACAATTTCAATGTAACAAATTATGTAAATTCACAATTTTTAAATCGTATTTAAAAATTGCAATTCGCCGAGCACGCTGCACATGGACAAATCCGAAAATTATAATCTTGCCTTGGCTAATAAAAGAGAAGTTATAAAATTTCTGATCAATAGCGCAACAAAAATATATATAAACCTAAATAACGTTCAGATTTGGATAAGCCAAACGGTTTTCATAATACAAATTGCAAATGATATATACTTGTATATACAACACACATACTAGTTATGTGCTTGTGTATGACCCTCCAAGCCAAAATTATAACATATTCTTTCGTTCGGGCATCGAATCGAATGCCCGTTCCATATTCTGATATGTAAGCATGATTATCAAAAATGGTATATGAGTAAATTGGAATAGATAAGATGTGTCTGTGTGTGAGAGAAATACTCAATTTTAAGCCTAATATAAATCATATATGTCTCTATATATATATATATATATATCTATATACGTATATATATATATATATACGTATACTAATATTGTACCGCTTATGTAATTACAACATAATAGCTAAGTGTAGATTTACAACATTCATTTTGTGAGTTTGAGTGCAAAACATTAACAATTTCCTTACAAATCTGGATTCCGATTTCTGTTGCCTAAAAGTGCAAAAATTTTGGTAACACTTAAAATTCAAAAATATATATCCAATCGTTGACTTGAGGTACTATAAAACGGTACGCTAAAAGTGAGAACCAAGTGGGACGCTCTTAAATTGTCTGCTGCTGCTGTTGCTGCTGCTGCTGCTGTGGCTGCTGCTGCTGGTAGTTGTACAGCGAGTTGGCCGCTGCGTTGGTGGCGGCTCCATTTGACAGCAGACTCAAGTTGTTGGCCTGTTGCAGTTGCATAATTTTATGCTGTTGCTGCAGTTGCTGCTGCTGCTGCTGTTGGTGATTATGATTGTGATGATGGTGAATTTGCTGCTGCTGCTGCAAATTAGTTTCCATATTCATTCGGTTACCAGAGGACGCCAATGAGATCGTCGACGACGACGAAGACGGCCCGAATCCCACCAAGATCTGTGACTTTGAATTACGTGTCAAGGGCTTGTGGTTCTTGACGATATCGCAGCTGTGCTGCCACTGCCAACAGCTGCGACAGAAATAGCTGAAATACAATCGAAAGAGATCGTTAGTTAAACAAATATTGGATTCCAAGTCCAGTGCAGCGCCGTCTCACCGAAAGCATGATAATTCGCGGCAATAGTATGGTCCATGCTGCACGCCGCAAATGGAACAGAGAGCATCCTCCAGATAAGGATCCACCTGCACCTTCTTTGTGAACTTCGAGGTGCGTATTTCAACGAATGCCGCAGACACGGCCTTCATATAAGAGCGAAAATTGCTAAAGGTCACGCGCCCCGATCCAATCGGATATTTGTACTTATCCGTGTCGATACCAGCGTAGAGAACGCCATCAAATAGATCGTCCATTATGGTGGCCAGTCCCTCGGCGGTTAGTTTGCCATGTAAAGCGCCAACAAATACTGTTTTAGTTGGATCCAACTTCTGCGAACTTGACCGCACAAAGTTCGAGTCTGCTATAATCCAGGGAATAACTTCAACCTGAGCACAAAGAGGAAAGGTTAGCAAAACGGATATATCATAAGCGTATCTCGAACTTACGTCTTTTGACTTGATGCGCCGCGAGGAGATCTTGAAGAAGTAATTGCTGCCGCTGTGGGAATCATCAATCTGTAGTACGCAAGCCGAGAGCAGCGCCTTGACCTGCTTATCCGATTCGAATATAATGTAAACATAACCCTTCGGCTGAGCCGCCTGCTGTTCCTTGCCGGGCCATTCCACTCTGCAAATCAAAGCGTTGTGCATTAATATAAATGGTATACAATAAATAAGAAGAGTGCTAAGCTACCTAATGGAACCAAAGGGTTTGAAGATCTGTATTAACGACTGCTCGCTGATATCCCACGGAATGCCGCCGAGAAACACTTTGGGCGAATAGTTGAGCATGCGATGCGAACGTGGTGGCAACTGTCCGCTCCAGGTGCATGTTGCATCACACAAAGCCGCTGAACTGCGATAGAACTTGGCGACCCGATCCAAATGCCAATCGTTGGACGACCCAGTACCGCCCGTGCCACTGGTCACACTCACGATACCACCAGTTGCACTACCGCCCACTAGACTGGGGTTGGATATTGAATTGTTCGAGCTGGCAGAGTTCGCAGTCTGTGCCGGCAAGTTGCCGGCATAGCTCTGCAGCAGTTGATTGAGCAGCGGCATTTGCTGCGTCTGCGCCTGCAATAGCTTGAGCGTGTTGATGCGCTGCAAGTTCTGCAGCTTTGCCAGTTCCATGTCCACAATGGAGAAATTCTCCAGACTACACTGGTTCAAGCAGTCGTTGTTGCTGCCCAAATCGAAACTCTGCTGCGATCCACTTAGCAATTGCGGCTCATAGTTTCTGAATGGTTGCTGCTGCTGCTGCTGTTGATGCTGCTGTTGCTGCTGCTGCTGCTGCGGCTGCTGTTGTTGTTGGTGATAGTGATGATTTTGCACCTGCTGCTGTTGCTGCACGTGCTTCTGCTGCTGCTGCTGCTGAAACTGTTGCTGCTGCTGCATTGATGCCAGCTTGTTGCTGCTCACCGAGAGCAGATTCTGCAAGAATTAAGTTGATTAAATGATTCAATCTCTGTGCACAAATACTCACAATCATGTCCAGCAGATTGGGCTCATTGATGGATTGATTGCTGTTCTGGCTTTCCGGTGAATTGGAGCGCGTCGAGGCGTTCTGCAGATTCAGTCCGAGATTGCCGCTGCTGTTGCCGCTGTTGAAGTTGTTGTATCTCTGCTGCTGGTACAGCATGTTGATCGAGTCCAGCGACAAACCGTTGGCGCTGGAGGAGTTACTGCTGTCACTGGAAATAGGAGGGGGGAAACGGGATGAGTACGGCGGGCGAGGGGCGCGAATGAGTGCGTTTTACCTGACTAAAGGTGAACTGTGAAAGGAGCGATTGTAAATAGATGAAGGCGTACTTGGCGATAAGGGTGCAGAGCAATCGAAGCTGATGTTTGATCTTTGGAAAGCCTTAAGTGGGTTACTTTGTGCAACATTTTCAAACTAAGTTCGCCAATTCACCCAAAAAGAAAAAGAAAATAAATCAAATAAATAAATATTGAAATCGAGAAGAGACAACACACAAATCATACCAAGATAGAGAGAGAGAGAGAAATAGAGAGAGAGAGACACACGACGAGCAATATAGAGAGTTAGATAAATTTGTTTTTTTTTTTGGTGCAGATTTGGTGCATAAGAAGGTAAAGAACACTGTAAAGGTGGCGGGGGCTCGACTCACCTGAAAGTAATCGAAAATCGACTTGGTTCCTGGTGAGGCCGAGGACTGTGTTGAGCTCGGTGTTAGCGGTGCATAGGACACTGCATTTGAGTTTGCATTCACGTTCGACAGTTGGCTACAATCGCCAGTGGCAGCGACAGCGGCAGCTGCAGCCGTCGCCGCATTACCAAGTAGCAAGTTGTTAACGCCGTTGCTGCTGCTGCTGCCGTTACCTCCGGCGCCGCTTGCAATGCCTGCTGCCTGTGCTGCTGTTGTTGCTACTGCTGTTGGGGCGGTTACTGTTGTTCCCTGGACTGCAGTTGCCCCACCGCTGCCGCCACACAAGCCAAGCAGATCGTTCAGTGTGATTGGATCTGCAAATAGAGGAGGCAAGACGAGAGCAAACTCAAATAGTTATCGATAAATCAAAGGGCAAACTACAACTGCAACTCGTAGAATATATTTTTTTGCTGCGAATGCAAATATAAATTTCCAATTTTGAGGGCTTTGCAAATACGCGAAAAGAAAGAGAGAAAGATAGGAAGAAGGCGAGCAAGAGCGAGAGGGGGCTAATAAATTAAGCAGAACGCTAAGAGAGAGTCGGAGACGTCGACGTAGACGCACACTCGAGAATCCTTTTGGCACTGTGCGACGAAGAAAGGGAGGGGGGTGCCTCCACCAAACTTACTGCAATTGCCATGACTTGGGTTGTTGCTGTTATTGTTGTTGTTGCTTCTGATGTTGTTGCTGCTGCCGCCCATGTTGTTGTTGTTGTTCATGTTGCTATTGTTGTTGTTATTATTGTTGTCGTATGCCAAATTCTGTGCGCCATCGCCATCACTAGCTGCCTCGTCATTGGCGCAGTTGTTGTTGTTATTGTTGTTGCAAGTATTGTTGTTGCCAGTGTTGCAGCTGTTGTTGTTAGTGTTGTTCATACCATTATTGTTATTGCTGTTAGTGTTGCTGATGTTGTTGTTGTTGTTGCCAATGGCATTGCCGTCATATTTAATGCCAAATTCGAAAGACTCCTGCGTGGGCGACCTAGTTGGCAGGGCGTTTGGCGTCTGTCTCATATAAAGTTCCTCGATTCCCAACATGCTGCTGCTGTTGGTCCACTACTATTGTCTTCCAATGATGGAGTCTGGAACGCCTCAGTCTGTTGCTTGGGGTCTCAAGTCTATTCTCTAGTCTGCGATTCGACCCCTTTCCTTTACTATTCTTTCCGTTTACGGTACATACACAATAAATTTCTTGTTTCTTTTTTTTGGTAAAATTTAACGATTACTTGAAAATTTACTGCACGTCCTTTGCGATGGGCAATCGGGTTTGGTGCACACTTATTATGCAATTTCAATTTCAAGGAATTTGATCCCAGATTAAATACTACTTGAAAATAAAGAATTATAATTTAATCGAGGATTATATGTGTGCCGACTTCAAAAAGTAAAAAATGATTGAAAATTATTTGTCGATTGCCAGTTGACAATACAAACCAATTCAACTTCTGTCATGACAAATTTCTCAACGCAACCCTCATCAGCTTGGAACACTTTGATGTCTAGACATTTTTCTTTCCACCTGTCTGATGTAAACTCATCGGGGATTGCAAAGGCAGGCGCTAGCTCTGTGTATTGAATGATCTTTTAGGTATAGAGAGAACATAGGCGGCTCTTTAAACTCTCCTGAATTCGTTCTTTCAAATTTGAAAGTTCAGAACTGTCAAGGATCTCTTGGGTTATTTGGGCATAGGGGATGCTTCAGCTCTCTTAACTCACATAAACCCACCCACTCTTCAAATTCAACAAGCTATCCTTAGATCACTTGGCTCACTCACCGTTTATGAAGGAGATGAGTCCATCGCTGGCATCGTTGCGTCTGCCCACCAACAGTTCCTGCTGCTGGTGCTGCTCCAGCAATGAGCTAATCGAATGCTTCGAGTGCAGCAAATCGCTTGCGCTGGCGCCGCTCAAGGCACGCATGTTGCCACCGCCGACGCTGACACCGACGCCGCTGGTAGCGCTGCAGTCAGTCATCTCGTACTGCAAGTGGATGGAGACATGTAAATTTGCATAGAATTTGAGTTTGAATCATAATAAAAGCGGGCGGAGGAGGCACAAATCAAATATCGCGTGTGGCAAGTGTTGGTGTTGGCGGTGGGGCAGCTGCAACATTGATTGTGCATCACGCACCATGCGCAACGCCATTAAAGTCGCCGCCCACAATAGACTTCTGCTTCTGCTCCAGCCAACTATTGTGGCAACTAATGAATCGTTTATCTTTTGCATTTCTTGCCACATGACGGCAGGCAATGTTGCAACAACGTAGTCAAGTTGGCAAGACAACCGCACGAGGGCGAGGGCGAAGGCGAGGACGAGGACGAGGACAGACACAGACAAACACGGAGAGAAGGAGAGGAGGAGAGAGAGAGCTAAAGTGTACCCAGTCAGGGCCAGGCAGTCTGCTCGCCCGCCCCCCACACAGCGACCGTGCTTGACTAAGCGAGCAGGGGCCGGGGGCAGGAGCTGAGGCAGGAGGAGAGCACACTCGAGCGTTGGGCGCAATTAAAAGCGCATCAAGTGTCAGTGGAGCACACTTAAAAATGCCAAATTAGTGCAAATATTGTTATCAGGCACTCACCAAACAATTTAGCGCAAAATGGCGTACAACTCATTACGCAGGATTAATGCAGGGATGGGGGCTGACGGAGCGTGTGGGAGCAGGAGAAGGACTGATAAACACTTAAGCAAAGATTACAGTGATTTCAAATGCGATGGCAGGAAGAGCAGGGATCCTCTGCCTATGCCTCTGCCACATGCTTTGTGCAGCACAGATGCTTCAATTAATCTAATTCCTGCAAATAGGTAGACAAACTCGGCCTGCATACGTTTCGCAGCAGCTCCTTATCATATTTTCACCACAAATACTTAAAGTTTTGTCTCGTCCCCTGCCTTCCCTCTCCTCGACAGCATTGTCAACTCTTGAAGGCAGTTTAACTCGTGTGTGGCAAGTTCTAAATGGAAGCAGAGCAGCAGCAGCAGCAGCGCAGACTGAACTGACTTTTTGTCAAGTTGTCACAACTATGTTAAGTACAAAACTTGCTATGGATTTAAAAATTGAATGACAACTTGATGAAGGTACGTGAAAAGTCGGAAATGGCATGAGCATCCGCATGCATGGAGCATACAGCATGGCAGGCAGAGGCAGCGGGGAGAGGAAAAGCGAGCAGGAGCAGGAGAGACACACGCACGCACACAGGAAGCAGCGCACACCCACTCGGAGCAGGAGCAGCAGGGCCAATGTAAGTCGATGTGCAGATGCGGCACCACTGGACAGGCGGCATTGTCGCAGCCTGTTGACACATTTCGCAGTGTGTCGCACGGAGATTTCACAGTTTGCAGCGCGATAAAAGCGATGTCAATGCAATGCAAATTGCGGACTAGCGACTTGATACAAGGCCAGGAAAAGGCCAAGCGAATAGAGGGAGAAGAGAGACAGAGAGAGAGAGAGAGAGTGGGAGAGGCAGAGAAACTAAATATGCTTTCACATGCGTGGGTGCCTGACAGTGGGACTACGATTAATGAGCTGCCTTTCAGAGGCGACGACTAAGACGAAAAGTTGAGAAAAAAAAGCTGTTTTTGTCAGGAAGCTATGCAAAAAAAAAAGCTGAGCAATTGACTTAGAATAGCTAACATATTTGTGAAAGCTAAAACGTTTAAAAAACTCATTTAAAACATGTAAAAATGGAACTGTAGATTTTTGTGCAAATTATCGATAAGAACCTGCAATTTATATATAGAAAATATAGAAAAATGCCAACAGATAAACAAAAAAAAACCCCGAAAAAACCCGCTACCAGCTGCTCGTAAATTTGTTCCTTCGCTGGTCCTTAAAAAACAGCCTGATTTGGCTGGAAAAAGGCGATATCAACAGCGCTAAAGACATGAAATAAAAACGGAACGAGAGGAAGAGCAACAGAGGCATTCGCCATTTGAGTTTAAAGAGCAGGAAATTTTAAAATACCATAGATAAGTATAGACCCAGTGGGATGACAAACGGCATGTCCCAGTTAAAGTATCCCACAACGTGCACAATGGTCGCTCCCATAAACAAGGAAATTGAATACGACAAAAAATCTTAACCACTTGCCACATGTCCACCACGACGAGGACGAGTCTCGTTCCGTTCGGGGGCATTTACTTCATGCCATTGACACCCCCGGCCAGGATTACTTCTTTTTCTCTCTGCCCACCCATCGCCTCCCCCACTACCATACCCGTCCACGTCCTCGTCAACGTCCACGCCCACGCCCACGCCCACGCCCACGCCCACAACCCCTTGGCGAGCACATTTGCTGTTGCCCTCTGTTTGTCTTTGACGTCAAGGATTTTCCAAATTTGATTTCTTTTTGTGTTGCCTCGGCTGATGTTGTCGCTGTTGTTGCTGCTCCACGACGACGCTCCACGCTGATGCTGATTGCCACATGGAGATATTTGAAATCTCTCGAGGAGAAGCGGAGGTGGGGACAGCCAACTAGCGGCTACTATAACTCAGTATATAGTTATTTATCCAGTGGCCATTCGACAGTCGTTTCGGCTCCATCTGCATCCTCCTGCTGCTCCCTCTCCTCGATTCTCTCCTTCTCTTCTTGCTTCGCTTTTTGGCAAGCGCTCTTGGAATGTTCTGGGCTGCATTTTAGTGCATATGTGCAGCAGGGTAGGGGCTAAGGGGTTACCCTCTTGGCTGTTTGAGAAAATTACAAGTTTCCGCTTTCAGAGAAGTCCTACAAATTATTATGTTTTCATCGTTTACAACACTTATTAGATGTTGTTGTGCCCACCCGGGGAGCAGGAGGAGCTGCCGCTGCTGGCCAAAGGGTTCGACATTAAAATTTGATGGCATGTAGTGATAAGCGCTCCATGTCGATGTCGATGTCGATGGCGTCCTTGTTGTCCTCGCCATCCGTTCGCCATTCACCCGTCACCGTCCCCGCCCCCATCCCTGTCTCTGCCCTCACTCGATTCAATTCCCTTCGCTTGGCTTCGCTTCCACTCGCTGCGATGCGATTCGATTCCATTCGATCTTCCATCCTTCCTCCAGTGACCAGTGGCAGTGGCTGTGCCAGTGCCAGTGCAGGCAAAAGCGCAAGAGGTTAATGCACAGTTGTAATTTTTTATGGCCGATTACATGTTGCAAACTTGCTAACTTGGGAACACTGGCAGAGTCCATAAAGAATAAAAGTTATTGGCAAATACATTTGAATTTACTTTGCTCTGCCTGCAGGCCCTGCCCTACTCCTCGTTTCACCTTCAATTTCCCCAGACCCCTGCCTCGTTTAAACCCTCCTCCCCCCACTTAAGTAAGTGGTAATAGCCCATCCACGGAGCAGGCATTAAACGAGACAGACAAGACAGATAAGATTTATTTTATCTGCGGCCTCATAATGTTCCCTTCTTTTATTCTTTTCTCCTGCAGAAGCCGCAAGAGTTATGGACAATGCGTATTTGAAGCATTTTTATGGCAAATTTTAGCAAGTTTTATTTTCAAGTCATACGACATATTAAATTTTATATAAGGTGCAGAGCAACCACAGCCCTGGGACGAGTTCATCAACTGGCAACTGGAGACGGAAATCATTAAGAAAACCTAGAGATAGAACATGCACCATCCTCGGCAGATCCACCCACCGTAACTCTGTTATAAATCAAGAGATTCTCAAGCGGAATTTTGTGTATGCCCCAACATCCTTATTAATTCTGCATTTCAAGAAATTCAATATGGACCCTTATCCAATTTTCGACTTTTGGGATAGACGTAAGGGTCCCCCCTTATCATTTTTCAAAAAAAAAAATTTCAAAATTTTAATTTGCCTGTAAATACTTTTAATCGATAGCGGAGGTCATAATTAGTTATATACAAGAGTTTAAAAGTGATTTAGAGGATATTTATTTTTTGGTCCAAAATCAAGCCAATATCGACTATAAATTAGACATGTAACATCTTCGACCGACCTTGGTATCTCACATTCCACCCATCATAACTTGCTTAAAAATCAAGTGATTTCCACGCGGAATGACATTTTGTTTACGTCTTGATATTTTTATTAGTTCTTCATTAAAAAAAATGACAAACTGATTTCTGACAATTTTCGAAAATGTAGGTAAAGGTACCCCTTACCATATTTTGAAATTTTTTTCTTCAAAATTTGAAATTACCTGAACCCATTTTTAATCGATAGAGGAGGTCATAATTAGTACTAAACAAGTGTTTAAGAGTGTTTTGGACAACATTTAATTTTTGGCCAAAAATCCTGTCAAAATTGACAAAAAATTTACATATAACAGGGCAGACATCCTCATTACCACAAATGTTCTACGATTCGAAAAATTAAGCTACAAGGACATACAGATCTTTTACAGATACAGTTCAATGTGAAACCCTGAAGAACACATCAATGTAGTTCGAAAAGTAAATGGACTCATCATAGTTCTAACCGAATCTGTATATGTAGGAGTTCAGTTATTAGACCCATAATCTATGTACGTGCATTACACACTCTGACAAACAGTTAGATCAGTTGTAAGTCAAGTTCCGCTTTGATTTTGGGACTGCCTTTGCCGCCGCTCGTTGCTTTCGCTTGCTGGGCGGGAGGGGAGTGCGCTCTGCGAGCACAAGGACACATAATCGTGGTGCATGCAATCGATTGCAGGAACTGCAAGGGATTCGAATGGCTGCAGGGCGTATGGGCTGCACTAGGCCGAGACTGAGGCGCAGTGGCACGTAGTAATTGCAATTGCGCCTACAAGTATGCAACATGCAGAGGCAGAGGCAGAGGCAGTTACTGTGACGCCAGCTGCAGCTGATGCTGCTGTTGGGGCAAATTAAATTGAGTTGCATGTTAAATGTCATTTCATCAGGCTCACTTGATTTCCAGCTTTGACACGCTGTTGCAGCACACGCACACACTCGCACACATACGCATACACACACAATGCGAGGCATTAAATGACGCCTTGAATGAACTATCAAACAGACGCAGCAAACGCTGCTGCCTCCGCTGCTGCTGCTGCCGTTTGCGCCATGCATCCATTTAATAATAACAATATCGTAATTCAAGCAACTCCTGACAGAGCGGCGTTACGTGGGAGGAGGCAGACACGACGACAGCAGGACAAACAAACGAGTAGAGGAGAAGGTAGTGGAGGAGGCGGAGGGAAGGAGGCAGCAGCAGCGCTGCGACATTTCAGTTTCAACGGCAACATTTCCGATGCCTGTGCGCTTTTGTTGCCTCTTGTCGTTGTTATTGTTTCACCGAGTACAACAGTTACACGGAGCGGGCGGGGGAGGGGGAGGCGAAGGCGTTGCGGGGGCGTAACGTATAAAAGACAATTTTTAAACAGCCGTCAACAGGCATTCAATAGTCGCTCTCTTTCTCTCTCTCTCTCTCACCCGCTGTGCGAGTGTACGCGCGTGTGTGTGTGAGTGCTAAGTGGAAATAAAACACGCGCTTTTGCGCGCGCAGCGTATTATTATCTATGCGCACCACGGGGCGTATGCTGCATATTATCGCGAGCAGGGCGGGCGCGAGCGAGACACGAGATCTGAGGCCGTTGCACGACAATTGTCTTGCCGCATTCACTCAAGTTAATGTGTCCAGCCAAGAAGAGCAGAGAGCGCGGGTTAAACGCACTTGCTGCAGTTTACAGGGTATGTGTGAAAGAGGCAACACTCTGGTGGAGTGAAACTGCATCATATTGAAGCGCATATAGTCAGCTTAGCTTGCCAGCACAGTCATATTTAGCCGGGTAGGCAATTGCCCTACACTTGCCACACATTTACAGGGTATCTGCCCGTTGAGTTCTGCCTTTTTGCAATGCCCTTGCATTTTGTTTTATTTTTTTGCAGTTGGAAAAAACTTCTGCCTGCCTATTTACGAAATAAAAATGGCTCCACTACGCGTGGCTCTGACTGACTCTGGGTAGGAGCGTGGGTCCCGCTCTGGCTCGGAGCGTGGGCCTGATGGCCTTTTGTGGTTGCGTGTGGTTATTGTTTTTCTACGTTTGCCCCGTATTTTCTTTGGCTGCATTTTTTGTTCGCTTTTAATGATAACACACAGCAGCAGCGGAGGCAGCAGGCGCAGCATCACGCGCTGCACTGCAGCATTGTTGTGCAACCCACTCCCCACCCCCACCACCGCCCTGCCTGTGCCACGCCCTGCCACACGCATAGCCACATGCATTAAATGCTCTAGGGGAGTGGGGAGTGGGAACAGCAGGAGCAGGGGCAGGCTGCTGTCTGCGCTAAAGTAAATTCAATTGAATTTTTGCAATTTTTAATGCCAGCGGCTCATATTACTACACCGGCTACGCCCAGTCCAACACACGCAGAACAACAGTTTGCAAGGGCAGAGAGACAGGGGAAAGTGAGAGGGGGGAGCAGCGGGCGCAACCTTAGGCACCCGCACCGCAAAACGCGTCGCATTTTTTTATCCCTCCGGCAGTTGGCAGCTGGCAGCGGGCGTGTGATTTGCTTGGTATCGACATTTTAATGATGTGCCTCGGGGCGCTTTCACCCGCACCCCTCCGCCTACCATTGGGCCAGACCGCCAATGCCGTCATGTACTTTTGCCATTTGCCCGGCGCAGCAGTGGATGAGCAGGGAAAGGAGCAGGAGAAGGATGAGAACGTCGCCGTCGCAAGGCATTCCAAGACATTCCACTGGCCATCGCCATAGTCGCTAAGCTGTCAGGCGGCTGCCTGCCTTTTGTTAGGGCTCCAACACACACACACACACCCACACACACACTGATACAAATACATATTTAGCATTTACATACGTCTGTATATATATATATATATATATATATAGGCGTAGTACAGCCCTCAGTTGTATCTGTAAATGCTGCGCTTTCAAAACGATTCCTCATTCATTTCGTTTCATTTTGTAAGTGTAATGTCAACGATTCAACGATTCGTGCCCCTCGAGAGTCAACGAGGATACACTCGCCCAGCTAATAAGAGTAATAATAATAATAATAACGCGAATCTGAATAATAACTGGCAAGTGCAGGCGCCGAATTTGTAAGCCAGCAGCTCCCTCCCCCCTGACTGCCTTTCAAGGCTTTGATACTTGCTGAAAAAACAAGTAGAAATGGCTACACTCAAGTTGGGACTCCGTAAGGCCGGGGAATTTCCATCTATGCCTCACTAACTAATTTTAAGTAACTACTATATCTTTTTGTAAAGTGCAGATATTATTTAAGATTTAATATTTAATGTATAAGACAAAATTAAACGTTCTAACTTTGAGGCCTGCAATTCGATTTTTAACGATTTCAAAAGGCGGGAAAGGGCGTGGCTAAATTCTAAAGCACTCTTAAAGTCTCTACAATATATACGAGTGTTGTCACCAAATTTGATGACACGCGCAATTAGACTTTCTTAGCGATTTAAGGCAAGTATAGCTAAATCAATCAGATTGCAAGATTATACTACAGTAAAATGCTTTCCAATCTTAACTACATTTGTAAGATATTATAATTTATTTCAATTAGAATTAGAGATCAGAGTAGATACACGTCCTACCCCCTGTGCAGGGCATATTTATCTTGGGCTCAACTAAGTAATACCACGTAGTCTTCAAGTTCTTCACACTTCGGGCTGCTATGGGCGTCCGAGTCTATTCGAAATGCCGTTAAATGTAACTGGGCCACAGCAGGGTTCACGAGGGGCGTGTGAAAAGTTTGCAAATAAATGTTGGGGCAAACGACAAATGCGCTTTATTTATAGGCATTTTTAACAGCGGGTCAGCTACGGCAGCGGCGGCACATAAATAAAATATATTACATAAATAAATGCGTATAAATAAAGCGACGGATGGACGAGAGAGGCAGAGGCGAAGGCAGAGAGAGCAATGAGAAATATAAAGTATACGTCTCGTGGCCAGGAAGCATTATCGCATGAAGGAGACGCCTCCCTTTTTTTTAGATATTACGAACAAATAAAATAAATATGAGTGTATATGCACATTTTGCAAGAAGACAACAATAATGGGTGCCCCCATTTTCCTCTCTCTCCCCCTCGCTACGCTGCCGTACGTCAATGGGAATGCCGCTTACACGACAAAATTGACATTTTGCATTTACTTATTTCTGCTATACGTTTTTATTCTCTTTCTTCTCTCTCTATCTGCTCTTTTTTCTGTTGCCTGTAGCAGCCACAATAAAATGAGAAGAAAAATTGCATAATAACCCCTTTGAAATCGTCGGATTATCCTTAAATATTTGTGTAAACATTGTAACAAATGCACAGCCCCCATTGTGCGGCCTCCACCTCCTCTATCTCCTTCCCCTCCCCTCGAAATAGCTGAATGATGAGCAATAGACGAGCCCGTCACATTCGACAATGAGTAACTTTGTAGCGTCTCTTTCGACTGCATCCCACGCCAAGGGTAGAGCGAGAGAGGGAGGGAGAGACGCTTACGCATGCAACAATGGGGGCGTCTTACGGGCAGACAGAGACCCTCATCCCCCTCCGCACACACTGAGACAACACTTTGGGATCGTTTAAGCCTCCGCCTGCAGAGGAAACACATGTGCGTAAGCCCTGCCACACAGAGGGAGCTCTGTCCCGGTCCCTGTTCCGACTACTATTATATTATAATGATTACATGTGTGTCACTTGACTAAGCGGAGGCGACACACACCCGCCCACGGTGCGGAAGCAACTGCGACAAGTGACAATTTGGGCATGGGAGCGGGCTTAGTGGAAATTGGCTGGACTGACGACATAATATTTACTGGGTACGACTCGGGACTCGGGACTCGGGACTTGGGTGTCACATTTTAAGGATATCCTCAAAGCTGCGTTTAAATGGCGAATTGTTATGGCACTCCCTTCCCGAGAAGGGGAAAGGGCGAGAAACGCGTGACAGATGCGCACAAAAAATTAGGACTTCATTGGGGTTTGTAGCCAGAAATGATGTAGGTAGTGCGCTTTATTACTTCTTTTTACATATTGCAGATAGAAAGATAATAAAGTGGCAAGAGAGAACTTGAACAAACTCAATTACAATAACTTTATGGTATATAAACTTCCATTAAAAATCTTTCTGTATTTTCTGGCTCCTAAAAGTAGGCTATATATAAGAACTATCCTCTTTCCCCTTCAAAAATGCTTGAAAAAGAGGTAAATTTATGTAACAGGCAACAGGAGGCGTGGCAAAGCCTACACAGTATATATATACATGTTTGGCCTCCCTAGCCGTGTCGATTGGAATGCATAGATCTTAGTTATTGTAAGAGCTGGAGATGCTAATTTTGGCATGCAGGTTTCTATAAATCATATGTAGAAAGAGTTTATTCAGATGTCACGTCCTCGATTATTTAGCAAAGAACAAGGTTTATATCTGTGAAACTGGAATTAGTTTACTAGAAAAACCTTATTTATTTTGGGGTGAATGGTAAAATATATGTTATTTTAAGAATTGCCCAGTCGAAATTTGCTGCTCAACTAGTATTATATTTTGCTATACAACTATTTGTATTTATTTGCCTTTCAAGCGCACAGGATACTCAGGCTGGAGCACAAAGTAGATACATATGTCGCGCATATGACAGTGTAATCTTCTTAAATATTATTATAGAGACAGCAAGAAAGAAAATGTAGTAGTCGTAAACGTATCTCTCTTTCTCTCTCCTCTCTCTACTATACTATCACTCTCTCTATTGGCGTTTTTATATACACACACACACATAATCTTCTTCTGCATCATTACGCGCATCGTAATAATTAAATTTGCGTGCTTTGTTTGATTTTTATGCGGCCTTCGGAGTGTTATTTGATTTGATATGAAGCGTGCGAGTGTGGAGCGTGGCATCTGGACTTCATCTGGCCTAATCGAATCAGGCTCGGCTCATTTAAATGAATTAAAAATATTTAAAAGCGCTGCAAATTAAATCACGCAACTATTTTGCGCGACAAAGAGTACAATTAAACGCGCTCGACATGCAGCCACACCTACACCCTACACCCTACACACGTACACACACACCCACGCACACACACTCGCGGCAGCGTGGCAGCCACACAAAGGACGAAGGCGTTGCACTGTCTAGAGGAGCTGACAAGCGCCACAAGTTTAATCGAATTCAACTACTCATAATGTGCAACAGACAACAAGAGTCGTGAGTTGGGTTAAGAAGTGTTCCAAGGGCGGGCTGTAGAGGGGTAGGGCGTAGGGGGCGGGGGTAGCCCTGTTGGCACACCGTGTTGCCGCCGTGAGGCATATAAAGTTAAGCACTAATCCCATTAGGATCATCTAGGCGCCCAAACAGTTAGTAGCCAAAGTTAAGTCTCGCCTCCTCCTTCTTCTTCTCTTCACAATCATTCGCAAGGTGCAAAGGCAACAGAGGGAGCATGGAGGAACAGGGGGCAGGGGGCAAGAGGGTGGGAGCCATGCAGGGCGTGGAAGCACAGCTGATGCGCTGCCGGCTGGCTGCTCTCTGCTCGCTCATCTGCTCTGGGGATGCCGTACGTGAGCGGCTCAATTACTGCCTGCGAGTGCGAATGGGTTTTATTATTATTTACATACCTGTTGCAGCAGGGGCATTGTTTTGAATAAAAATTCCAATTTCCACACTTGTATTTCACGTCGTTGCTGTCGTGTGCGCGCTCCTCGTCGTGCTCCTTCTCTGTCTGCAGTCGGCTATGGCATCGGCTGCCGGATAAGCTGACAAAGCGGCAAAACAGATGTCGCCACTTCCGTGTGCCAGGCACAACGCACACACACACACGCTCACAAGCAGGCAAGCAACACTGCAGCCCCAACTCACTCGGATCTCGCTCTCTCAGCTCGCTCTCTCAGTTCGTTCTTCTCTCTTGTTACTCTGCGCGCTCTCAGTGGTTCGTGCTGCGCAGCGTGGCCCTTCGGACTCGAGAGCACGGTTCGAGCTGATGCGACGTTGTTGGCTGTGGCCTCTCTTGGCTCTGACGCTGGCGCTGGCTGTGGCTGCCCGGCCTCAGGCAAACATGTTTGCTGGCCAAAATGGTTTGCTTAGCTAGTCTAGTTGTTGCTTTTGTTGCTGTTGCTGCTGCTGTTGGTAATCACAAGAATTTGGCAGCACACTCGACTCTCGACTGGGCAGACAGCAGGCAGGCAGGCAGTTGCGGCGTCCGTGTCAGCTGACGCAAATGGTCATCGATTCATTATTCCCCTTGAATACTGCAAGACTTCTGCTGTTGCACCCTGTGGAAATCAAGAAAAAGAGTTTAAAGATATTGGCAGGAAGAAAGACCACAAAGAAGATGCACAAATAAAAATGATAGTTGGGAGAAGTAAACACTGCCCTTATATGATATTATAGAGGGTTGATTAATCAGATTAATCGGTATAACTCTTAAAAGGCATTTGTATTATTTGTAGATCAGTTTGGCAGCCTTAATTGATTATCATTTGCACAAAATGTCATTAACTCTTAAGAACAACTTAAAAAGTAATAGAAAGTTTGCGAAAATTATTTAAAAATCACTCAAATATTAAAAAATACTTAAGTAAATTGTAAATGTGATCATCATCAGCTTAGGTTAGTTTAGGTTCAATTTAATTATAATCTAACCTATTACTTATTTCATTATTTCATTGTTTTTGTTTCATGTTTCAAGTTTACCACATGCCTCATCCTAGTATCAAGCAAGTTTATCTGCCCTTAAAAATGTCCTTAAATAGTTCGAATTCCCCTTCAATTGGTTCAGTGAAACTCTAATCCCAAAACCGTAGCACGAGCCACACTCGCTCGGCACAATTCAATTGGAAATCCTTTACAGGCTATTTTTATAATGGCACCCCCGGGCTGGTAGTGCCCCCGGGAATAAACCCCAAAAATTACCTATAAGCACCGCTCGCTCGTCCGTCCGTCCATCCGCCCGCACCGAACCCATTCAAAAACACTCGTAAATGAGCTCAGTTGAGCGTTAAACGCAGTGTAAATCGATCAAGGCGTATCCCCGCAAACATAACTGTAATTAACCAATTTCCGCTATTCCCCCATCTACCCCTTTCGCTTTGCACGCAACGCCAACGCTAACGTCGACAGCGACAGAGACGACGACGACGCGTCGTTTGAAAGTGCTTTCGTGCGAGCGAGTGCCTCATAATTTTGTCGTTCGCAGTAATTATTTTAATTTTCATTTATTTTTTACTTTGCTTTTCCCCACTACTTGGCAAGTGGACAGCGCAGCGCAGAGTCTCTTGAAGGGGAGACGACTCCTGTGCCGTGCCGTGCCGTACTCGGCCGTACCGTGCTGTGTGCTGTGCGTGGAAAGTCCTGAGGACGTGTTGATGTCTATGTATTCGTCTCGTCGTCGGTCGGCACAGTAATCCTTTTGAGAAACAGGAAGCGAAGCTATTATTAGGACCATAAATCAGCATGAAATGAGCAGAACGCCGCAACCAGCAAAACCAGCAGCAGCAGCAGCAACAACAATGGGCGAGCAGGAGCCAAGCCGGAGCTTTGTTGTTGCCTGCTCGCCTCTGCTCTGCTCGTCCTCTCTGTGCGTATTCGTATTCGTATTCGTATTCGTAGTTGTAAAAAGTGGTCGAGAGTAGTAGCTGCTGTTGCTGTTGTTGTTGTTGTAGTTGTAGTTGGGGCAAATGACGTGAGTATGGCGAGGCGTGCGCGACGTAAAATACTCAAACGGAACAACGGAAACTAGCAGAAGACAGTGACGAAGGCAGAGCAACAAGAACGGCAACAAGAACAACAACAGCATCAGGCAGCCAGGCAGCCAGGCTTCACGCACTGTGGTGTAAAAGGGCATTGAAGTTGCAGTCGATGAGAGCATAACTGCATCTAAGGCAGGGTCCCATAGTCCCGGGAATACTCTTACGCTCCACACACGCACGCACACGCCTTACACTTTACACACAAACTAATTTGCCAACGTTTTGTTGTGCCGGGCCCATTTACCTTTCCAAGCACACACACTCACAGAGGCTCACACACATGCGTCTGTGCCGACCGAAATTACAGTTGTGTTTACTTTGTTTTTTTTTTCTTTTGCTGCTCACACGTTTTTCTCACATTAATTTTGTATTGAATTTAATTTGAATTTCGCACTTGCATTCAATATTCGCAGTCCGTCTGTCCCTCTGTCCGCCCGTCTCTACCACTGCAGCAGCCAGCAGGCAGGCATGCAAAGCACATTTTTCTACTCACTACTCACACTGTGCTGCTATCATCCGGCGGCGGCTTGGAACCGTTACTTCAGTTTGTGTTGTATGCTTTGCACGCGTATTCGTTAATTTTACTATTCTACTATGCTGTTTCTGTTGTTGCTCGTTTAATTGTCGCTGCAGTCTCTTTTGAATTGTGTAAAAATAAGCTACAAGTTTGTATTTATTTCCTATTTTAACATTAACGAGAAAAACGAAACGAGAAAAAAATATACTTTTACTCTAACTGTGTCTCGCAGTTGGAATTGCAATAACCTCACCTAACGAGCAATTGAAATACACTGAAGTCAGGCGTCGACGACAGATGCTGCTGCTGAGAGAGAGCGAAGCAAACGGAATCTCTATGTCGGCTGCTGCTGCCCCAATCCTTAACCCCGACCCACACCACACAGTGTGAAGGGGAACAACAGGACACAACGGACAAGTTGCAAACAAATTCCCCAAATAATTTGCAAAAGGTCTTTAACAAAAAATTATTAACATAATAAGCAGCTTAAAGAAAATATAAGCTCTATTTTATCGTTTTAAAGATTTTACCAATTAAAATGTATATTTTGAAATTTCAACTTGAGCGCCGAATGTGTATTGAAAAAGAATTTCTTGCTGTGTAAGTACCCGTTTGTGTGAATGGCAAAAACAGCTGTGCTTGTTGGTGTTGCCAGATCTCGCAAGTTTCATAGCAGCCATTGCCGGGTAAAGGCAAAAGAAAATTAACAAAAATTGAAAAAATATTAGATTTGTGTATTAAAAATGGCCGGAGAAAATGAAAATAGCAATACTGAGACCGCAAACGATTACATTAATTTGGCGATATATCGTAAATTGGTCAAACAATTCATAGACATGGTAAGTTAAAGTCAGAAAGAAAAATGCAAATAAGAAAATGAAAAATCTGATTATCCCTTTCCCACTCCAGCGTCGCTATTCGACTGCGCTTTTCTGGGCCGAAAAGGTGGCTGTCCTTAGCGGTCAGGAGCCACGTGATGTCTACTACCAAGCGCAGTGTATGTTTCTCCTAGGCGAGTTCCATCGCGCCGCACACACAATTCAACATAATCAGCTCGAGAAGACTTCGCTGCCATGCTTTAATCTTTTGCTGGAGAGTCTCTACGCTGCCAAGGAGTATAACGACGCGGCAACTGTCATACAAAACGTTGAGGTGGAGGCAATGAGCACATCCCTCATTAACCAACCTGTGGACACCGCCAGCGGCTGCTACTTGGAGAGCAACAGCGTGTTTGGGGGCGAGGAGAACAATCGCAACGAACTGATGGCTTCTATCTACCTGATGAAGGGAAAGGTCTTTGAGGCACTGGACAATCGCGGCATGGCCATGGACTTCTATGTGCAGGCCCTGCACAAATCAATCTACTGCTTTGAGGCATTGGAAGCACTCGTGCAGCACGAAATGCTCATGGCTTGGGAAGGTGAGACACGCAGCATTATTAACATACTCAGAGTCAAATCGATTTCCAATTTCATGCAGAGTTTGAGCTGATGCACCATCTGCCACTGGCACAACAATCCAGCGAGGCAGACGCCAAGTTCATCCTGAAGCTCTATGAGTCGCGCTTGAAGAAGTATTACGAGCTCATATCGGCACGCAACGCAGAGGAAATCTCACCCATAGTCAATCCCGATGTGCTCAAGTACATCAAGGAGTTCACCGTCCGCGTGCAGCAAACCTGCTCAACAGACTCTCAAATCCCCAAGTCGATTCTCAAGGTGCCAGTTACTCCTTCTCAGTTTATGTCGCCAGCACAAAAGTGAGTAAGAATTAATCCACATTTTGGAAGATTAGCGCTAACCTAAGAGATATGCTTGCAGGGTTCTGGAGGATCTAAAAGCGCCCACGTTTTCGCTGCAGACGAGCTTGTCACGTGCTTCCTCCATGATCGATGCCACTCAGCGTTCGCTCTTTGATGCCTCCCACCGCCGCAGCTCACGCGAGCAGGAGGTGGACACATTGATGCCGCTCAACGATTGCTTAGCCCGTGTCCAACGCAGCACAGATCTGCTTGCTGCAGAGGCCGAAAAATGCTTTTACGACTGCGATTACAAGCAATGCCTCAAGATTCTAAATGAGTATGTGAATGATATTTGAATTGAGATTGTAGTATATCCTTCTGTTCTCTACTTGCAGCCTGCTTAAAGTAGATCCGTTTCACAACAACGCACTGACCATACAAATAGCCTGCCTGGTGGAAAACGGAAGCTTCAATAGGCTCTTCTATGTGGCTCACAAGCTGGTCGATCGTTATCCGGATAAGGCTATTTCGTGGTATGCCGTGGGCTGCTACTATGACATGATTGGCAAAAGTGATCCGGCACGTCGATACCTGTCGAAGGCCACCTCACTAGACCGGCTGTATGGCCCCGCTTGGCTGGCCTATGGCCATTCCTTTGCCAATGAGAACGAGCACGAGCAGGCGATGGCCGCGTACTTTAAGGCGACTCAGCTGATGCGCGGCTGCCACCTGCCGCTGTTGTACATTGGCGTCGAGTGTGGACTGACCAAGAATCTGGAGTTGGCCGAGAAGTTCTTCCTGCAGGCCATGACAATAGCTCCCATGGATGTGTATGTGCTGCACGAGCTGGGAGTGATCAAATACGAGTATGAGTATTACGATGGCGCCGCCACAATCTTCCAGTGCACCGTGGACATTGTTAAGCAACGCGCCAAGACCAACAACGAGGAGATCTCTGCGCGCTGGGAGCCTCTATTCATAAACCTGGGACACTCCTGCCGCAGAATACAGAAGTACGAGGAGGCGTTGTACAATTTTCAATATGTAAATACATTTTGTTTTTTTTCTATTGCTTCGATCAACTGATTAACCTCCGTTTGCTTTGCAGGCTCTGCTGCTGAAGCCTCAAAGTGCAACCACCTATACTTCCATTGGTTTTATACATGCGTTGCTGGGCAATCTGGATCCGGCAATAGAGTATTTCCACAAGAGTTTGGCGCTGAATCGCGACTGCATAGTCACCTCGACCATACTGAAGAGTTGCATCGAGGATCTCATGGACGACAGCAGCACCATCAACGAGATCTGCAGCAAAGCACTGCGGGACGTGACCGAATCAATCGCGGCCAGCAGCCGAAATCAAATGGCCAATGTGGACAAGCTGAAGGGCATCAAAACCAACCTGAAGTTCGAGGATGAAGAGGAGCTATCTAACTCCAACTCCAACTCGAATTCCGACTCGAATATGGTCGTTGAAATGAGCTTCGATACTCAATGAGTCACCAAAGACAAATACGTTAGATCTGTAAGAGATGAATAGAATGTTGTACTTGTCGCCTGCACTTGAACCTAATTCGTGTGCGCGGTTTACACAGCTGTTCCTAAAAAACGCACCGAAGAAGCATGGGATTTTTATTCGAAAATGTATTTTCCCAAATTTGTGTTTGAAGTTGCCGCATCGTGTTGTTTTGTACGAGTATTTAAGTCATGAATTGTCTTCATTTAGATCATTGTGTACCAGGTCAAGCTTAAGAACTCCAGATACAACGTAGTTAAGTTATTAGGAAAGTTTTCGAATTTAGAGACTGCTACAGGTCTAAGTTAGGCTAAGGCCAAATTGTATTCTTGCATAACCGTTGCGTGATCCCGTGGCGATATTTCCACTCTAAATCACAGCGACTTTAAGCCCCGAAATTGTCGCCCATAAATCCATCTAGCCAAAAAGGTCAGTGCGATAGGGCTTATCGGTTATTGTTATGCGCGAAATAAACGAACTACAGAACTACATTAAGTTACGTTAAGAATATGTCATTAAACTTTGCATATGCAAACAAACTACTGATACACATTATGGAAATAATTTCACGAAAGGAAAGCAGCAACAGTGGAACACGCTTTTATGACGCGAGCGTTAATCAAATATTTGGCCAACAGTAAAGCGTGTGAGACGATGACGATGGCAACAACAACATCAACAAGAATCGGTACGAAAACGCGCACTGTTTGAAGGTCTGGAAACGCTGATAAAGACCAGCGCCTCTGCACTTGAGTATATAAAAACCATTCCTGGCCAGAGCTGAGCACAGTCAAACTGCAAGCGGCAACAAGTAAATCAAGCAACAATCAATCCAACATGCACAGTTATCCCTTGATCCTCCTGCTCTGCACAGCATTGGCACAGGCGGTGCCACTGGCATTCTACGATGACATCGACGACACCGATGTGATTGAGCTGCCCGAGAACGGCATCGAGGAGCCGCCGGCACCGGGCAAGGACATAATCGACCTGAGTTCCTATGGAGCGGCCATGTATGGCAAACCAGATCAGGAGCTAACCGCGGCTCTGGTGAGCAACTACAGCGTAGACAACAATGACGTGAATCCCGAGGAGCTGGGCAGCTACCTGGAAGGCGACATTCTGGTGCCACAATCGGATCTGACCGTGAAGAACGGCCTGACCACACAGAGCTCGCGCTGGCCCAAGGGTGTGGTGCCCTACGAGATACGCGGCAACTTCAATGCCAAGGACATGGCCACCATTCAGGGCGCCATCGAACAGTACCACAAGCGCACCTGCATCCGTTTCGTACCGTACAGCGGGGAGCGGGACTACATCTCCATTGTCAGCGGCAACTCGGGCTGTTGGTCGTCGGTTGGTCGCGTGGGCGGCAAGCAGGAAGTAAATCTGCAGTCGCCCGGCTGCCTCGGCCGCCCTGGCACCGCCATGCATGAGCTGATGCACGCCCTCGGCTTTCTGCATGAACAGAACCGTATGGAACGCGACTCCTTCGTAGCCATTCAGTACAGGAACATCCAGTCGGCGGCGATGAGCAACTTCGAGAAGGCGGCCAAGACCGAAGCTTTCGGAGTACCCTACGATTATGGCAGCGTGATGCACTACTCGGCCAATGCCTTCTCCACCAACGGACAACCGACCATCGTTGCAACGGTGAGTTCCAGTGCTCCATATGCTCTTATGATCTCTAATCTAATTAAAATCCTTTATTCCGAACCGTACAGCAATCTGCAGGAGCCGCTCAAATGGGTCAACGTAACGGTTTCTCAGATTCCGATGTCGAGAAACTGAATCGCATGTACGACTGCGGCTATGTGGCAGCTCCAGCTGCTGCCGTTCCAGCGCCTGCACCCGGTGCACCAGCTGCACCTGCTCCAATTGTTCCCGGCGGAAATCCCATTGTGGACAGCTTTCTCAGCGGTCTGATCAGCGGATTAGGGCTCGGCGACGAAGATAAACCAACCGAAGGCAGCAGCTAAACGCAAAAGGCCCAAGGAATCAACTAATTCACATGATCAACTATTTAATGCGACCAACTATTTAATGCATCAGACAATCATCCACATATAGTCTATAACTAGTTCTAAATCATAAACCGATCAAAGTAGGAAATAAACTAGCACAAATTTATATGAAAATTCCTAAAAATTGCCGCAACTATTTCATATAGAAACTCCGAATATAATTAGAAAAGGAAGCTAGGACGATATTAAGATAACATTTGTTCATTTAACTTGCAAATCTGATGAATTCGCAGTATTAAGATACCCTGTTAATGTAATGCACTTGTATTCGCTGGATTCCAGCATGTGGCCTGGTACTGTACTCCACACTAAGTAGTACCAGGCATCCAATAATACATTTGCAGACAGTTATTAGACCCTTTCTGCTTCTAGGGTCACATTCGAAGCTGAAGCTTACTTTTTAAATTTGATAGTGCTAAGTTAAGATTGATGAACTGTTATGAAAGTTTAATAATAGAAGATTATATCTCTGAAGGCTATGCTAGAGTGTGTTAACCCTTTGAAATAGTTGCTCGCTATTTTAATCTGAATGTACATGTGCATATAGTAGGTAGATCAAACAAAAACTTAGTTATTTGCTAAGCAGTCTACTACAGAGTACCTTGTATCTAGAGCGTGTGACTTTTGTGTTTTTTGTTTTGCAAAATATCTCAACCGGAACACTTAATTAATTAAGATTAAACCAAACGACCAAAGACACATGACTCAGAAAGGTCGCTGTGATAAGCCTTATCGGTTAAGATGTTTGGGGTGATGGAGTAACATCACATATGCGGAAGATAATTAGATATACTTGTAGTATCTTATGTCGCGAATGCTTGTTGTTACCAAATTTATCCGGCTGTCGGGTGTATGAATACTGTGTACTACGTGTAACTGTAATTGTAGTCTCTTATCCGTGGGAAAATTTTGTTATCCCAAAGCTAAAGCCTTTGAAGGTCCATCTAGTTGTAACATAGATAGCAGATGTACTACTAGATCATAAGATCAGATTTTTGTATAAAAGGGCATCTGCCCACGGTATAAGAATTTAGTTAATGTTTAAAAAGAAATCGTGGAGCTAAGCATGAGGAGATCTCTCGTAATCCTAATTGCTTTGGCTGCTGCCATCATTGAGGCGCTTCCCACGGCGATGGAGTTGAAGTCTTTTGAAAGCGACGACGAGTCCGAGCAAGTGAATCCCGAGGAGACGGGTGACTTTTTTGATGGTGACATGGTGTTGTCGCCCGTAATTACTGGCAGGAATGGCCTGGCTACGCCAACGAGACGCTGGCCGAATGGCGTGGTGCCCTACGAGATTCAGGATCAGTTCAGCGCAAAGGAGCTGGCCACTATTCAGATTGCCATTGCAGAGTTCCACTATTACAGCTGCATCAGGTTTGTGCCGCGTACCAACCAGACGGATTACGTGTCCATTGTCAATAGCTCAACCGGATGCTGGTCAAGCGTGGGTCGCGTGGGTGGCAGGCAGGTGGTCAATCTGCAGGCACCCAGGTGCTTTAGGAAACAGGGAACCGTCATGCATGAGCTGAACCATGCGCTTGGCTTCCTGCACGAGCAGAACCGATCCGACCGGGACGATTATGTGCTTATACAGTACGAGAATATACGCCCCAAGTGGCTGAGGAATTTCAAGAAGTACAGCAACACGCAGAGTTTCGGAATGATCTACGACTACGGAAGCATCATGCACTACTCATCCAAGGCTTTCTCTGCCAACGGTCGGGAAACGCTGGTACCAAAGGTAGGTCTCATTGTCTTTAATAGCGCCAATCGATCAAGTTAATCATTTCCTCTGTCATCCCTACAGCAACACCTGGGAGGTCTGCGCATGGGCCAAAGGAAAAGATTAACAGCTCTGGATATAGAAAAAGTAAATCTGATGTACAATTGCGATGAGAATGCGTCAACATCTGGCGAAGACGAAGGATCACCCGAAAGCTCTCTTTATCAACCTGATTAAGCTACGTCTAGTTATAGAAATACCTTGTACTTTTAATATGACGACCCTCTGCAGATCGCAACGGCTCTGCGAGGCGCTGCAAATCGCACTGTACTCGGAATTACACCAGGCGAGTAGAAATATCAGCAGGCAGGACGGAACAAAAGGCATCGATAAGTTTATTGAAAAGGAGGAATAGAAGAAATGCAAAGAAGTTAAGCGAAAAAACGAGTGAGAGCACATGTTGAAGGCAGAGCGAGAGGCAAAGACTGATAACTGTGCTTATTTTGCTTGCAATCTCCTTATATATTACTCATGTGGGTTCCGTTAATACTTCCGCATTGAGTCAATTGGAACAATTCAATTGCTTCTCTGTTTGTTCTGTTCTACCTGCTGATTCTGCTGCGAGCCGGGTGTTATGTCGTGTTAAGGCAATCTCGACTCGTTTTGCAGTCGCTCCTCTTCTCCCGCTCACTTACCCTGCACGAGTCGATCAAAATACACCACCACGCAGCCAACTAGGCACGGCTACTCGAAGGAGTTTATTGTCGAAAATTAAATATACCCTTTACCTTTTACCTTACAATGGGCACAACCTATAAAAAACCTTTCCGTAGGTCGAATGTTATAGAGTATTCCAGAGTATAGCCCTTAATGAAAACTAAAGTAATGTAATTATTTTTATTCATATTATTTATTAGGCCAGCTCTATGAAGAAAGTCCGACGTAGCTGTTATTATTGGGTATTTCAATTATAGGGACACTATTACAATACCATGCATAAGAACAGAGTCGAAAATCAGCTAGTGATATTTTTTTGCGAGGCGCTGTAAGTCATGCTGAAGTCGGAATTACACTAGGCAAGCAGAAATATTAGCAAGAGTAGGCTGAGGCTGAGGAATTGAACAAATTAGAGACAAAGGCAAAGAACTGTGCTCCTTCTGATAATTCGCACTCTCACCCGTTTGCACTCTCCTTATCTATTACTAAAGTGGGTTCCGTTTTGAATTCCTTATCGAGCCAATCAGAACAATTGACGCAGACTTTGCTTTGATCGCGATCAGCTCACTCTCTCACTTTCGCTCTCAGTCGTCTGACGATGCTTGCTGCCTCTTTTTGCTGCGAGCCGGGTGTTATTTCGTGTCGAGTCGACGACGACGAACGCAACCTTTCGATCTCTTCCGCTCTCCCCTCTCTGACCGAGTCGCTTTGCTGTGATCGAGCTCTCAAATAAAAGACAGCACCAGGCAGCAAATTAGAAGCGCTTATACATAAATTGTTTAACAAACGAACTTATGGCAATAAATTAAATTGAATATCTCGAAAGATCTTGCAGCTGACGTTCGCATTTTCAGTTTATTACTCAGAGAACAGCAAACTAAACACTTTGAATAATTTGTTGGGATTGGGCCAAACGGGTAAATAACATGGGTAACGTAAACACATTGATAATCTTGGATTGGGTACCCCGGATACGTTCTACATGTTGCGCTTGGCGGCAAGCATGCGAGAGCGGGGCAGACGGCACTGGCTGATGCTGTGCAGGCGGTACTGCATCTCCGGCTGAGTGATCTTCTCGTATAGCTTCTGCTTAGCCTCCTTGACGGTGTGTATGGCGACACCGTCGCCGCCGTCTTCGATGTTGAAGGCTTCGCCCTCGGCGCATTCGGGACACTGTTGGGTGAGTACGATGTCGTTGAGATCGGTGGGCAGCTCGCAGATCTTCTCGATCTGCTTGACCACGTAGTCGACATTGGTATCGTCTTGGCGCTCGAACACGTACACGCTGGCCACGATGTCCTGGATGCGCGCCTCGAGCAGCTTGACGAAGCGCTCCACGTTCACCAGGTTGACGTGCGTGTGATCGCCGAGTAGCTCGGCCAGCGGAGACGTGTCCACCGAGCACATGTCACAGATCATCTCGATGCCTTGCAGCAGATTCTCGAGACGCTGATCGTTGGCCTCGCGCGTCTTGTTCAGCTCCACGTTGGAGGCCTGCTTGCGGTTTACCTGCTCCTCCAGCGAGTTCAGCAGATCGACCTGTTCCTGCAGCGTATTCGTGTTGTCCCGCTTCAAGTCGACGATGTCGTCGAACAGGCGGTTCACCGAGTTGTTCAGCAGCGTGATGTGGTAGCTCATCTCGTTGGCGTAGTTGAAGAACGAGTAGTAGAGACTCTCCTGCTGCTGGAACTTCTCGATCACCTCGTCCACGTCGCTCGAGTTGGTATAGTCGAGTATCTTCTTCAGTACCGAATTGTACAGATTGATCTTCTTGTTGTGCTTGCGTCGGAACTCGTCGCGTCGCTTGTACTCCTTGGGCTGCAGATCTGCCAGCACACGCTCCCTGCCCTTGCACTCGACAAACGCGGTGTTGTCCGCGTCGGCGGCCACCTTGCGCATAATTCCCTGCAACTCGATGCGTCGCAGCTCGCGCTCCTTGGCCTCACGCTTGGTGATCTTGTCGATCTTCTCGTAGACGTCAATGCAGCCGTCGAAGGTGTTCAGCGCGTACTCGATCAGGTCCATCAGGTACTTCTTGTCGCTGTTCAGCTTCTGCACCATCTTCGTGTAGGATTCATTGAAGAAGGTGCGATGGTTGAGGATGCGGATGAGCTGCTCGCGCAGCTCCGCATTGGCCGCAGTGAACGCGCACTCCTGCCGTATGCCCACTTCCAGTGAGTTCTCCAAAATGGTCATCTTCTTGCGCACCGATAGCACATGCGCCTGATGCATCTGCTCCGGCACGGTCAGCCGGTTCAGATTGTAGATCTGCTTGCGAATGCGTCCGATTTCGCGTTCCATATTGGTTATGGATGTCTTCAGCTGGGTTATGTCCTTGGCCAGGTTCTCCTGGCACTCGACATGACAGCGTATCTGCTCCAAGAAGCGCTCGTCCTTCTTCATGTGCGTCTTCCCGGCAGCCACCCAGATCTGTGCGCGCAGATCGTTCTTCTCCTCCTCCAGGCGATCGATGGTGTTCTCATAGCTCGAATCGATGATCGTCTCATTGCGAGTCTTCAGCTTGCACGCAAGCAACTTCTTGTACTCCCGCTGCCGCTTGCCGAGCTCTCGATGCTTCAGCAGGTAGCCCTCCAAGAAGGAAACCTTGTCGAATGGTTCTGTCTGTTCTGTCATCTCGTCGCCTTGAAAGTGTGTAAACTACCTTTAATTTGCTAACTAACAGAATAACTGCCTGGCGCGTACCACAGCTTTTTTTTTCCTAAAATGAGTCTATCTCAATTTTTCTTTTTGTGGACCGATGTCTGTTTCTAGCTCAGGGTCTTCGTAACACAATTTTATGGTTTCACAAGAGATTGAAATTTGCCTGGGCTTGTTACGTATCTAGAAACGGTCAACTAATGAATTCTCGTTCATATCAGTTCATTCAAACCTATCGAATCGGTTGACCTTAAACTCAAAACACACTTGAAAAAGCAAAAACACTAAGGGAAGATTACCGCAGCCTTAGCTTTATCTTAACCTCTTCAGGTTAAATGTGAAATTATATATAAAAGATATTTAAAGTTTTCCATAGAACTGATCATGGTGATATTTAATGTAGATCTGTAAGAAAAATCTATAAAACAGATATAAATCCTTGAAAATTTTGAAGAAAAATACTCCAGCCATTTTATTTTGATAAAGATTGGAGTTCAGGAAGAAAGTTGGCATATTCTGAGATACATGTAGAATCAATCTAGTGAAAAATTCACAATGCAAATTCCATGCAAATCTCATAATTTTTAACTAAGTTAGGTTGCCGAAGGGCATTATAGAAATCATGTAAGTGGGTAGTTTGAAATGTCAAAATCTTTGAAAATTTATGTTCATAATAAGTTTTACAATTATAAACTAGAAAGCATTCATTGAGCACGAACTAAGAGGTTTCTTATTCTCTTTAAAATTTTTTGTGTCGCATTGAATTTTAGAAATTGCACTATTTTTTAATTGATAATATATATTTTTAAAATTGGTATTCTATTAAAATTAATATCAAGTTGTAGAAATGCTACGTGCTGTTTCAAGTCTAACCTTTGGAAGATGTCTTAATTCCCAGCAAAATCAGCAAACCCGAGGCAAGCATCAAATACCAGAACATCTCAAGAAGATCGCGACGGAAAAGGATCCCGAGTTCTCGGCAATGGTGCAATACTATTATCATAAGGCCGCGCAGGTCATGGAGGAGGAGCTGGTCAAGGAAATGGATCGACATACTCATTTCAAGCCAGAGGAAAAGCAATCTCGGGTGACCGCCATTCTAAACCTGATCGGCAGCGTGTGCACCTCGTTGGAGGTCAGTTTCCCCATTATCAAAACCGATGGATCCTATGAGATTATTACAGGGTATCGGGCGCATCATGTACGCAATCGACTGCCCCTTAAAGGAGGTAAGTACCAGAAGGCACCGAAGGGAACACTGACTAACAGCTTGCTCCTCAGGCATTCGGTTTGCTATGGATGTGGACGAGTCGGAGGTGAAGGCTCTGGCCACGATAATGACGTTCAAGTGCGCCTGCGTCAACCTGCCCTATGGCGGCTCCAAGGGAGGAATTCGCATAGATCCCAAGAAGTACACTGTGAAGGAACTGCAGACAATAACCAGAAGATATACCATGGAGCTACTCAAGCGTAACATGATTGGTCCCGGTATAGATGTTCCCGCACCCGATGTGAACACCAGTGCCCGAGAGATGAGCTGGATTGTTGATCAGTATCAGAAGACCTTCGGCTATAAGGACATCAACGCAGCGGCCATTGTAACCGGCAAGCCCGTCCATGTGGGAGGAATCAATGGACGCACATCGGCTACGGGACGAGGAGTGTGGAAGGCGGGCGACATGTTCTTGCAGGACAAGGAGTGGATGGAGCTGCTTAAGTGGAAGACCGGCTGGAAGGACAAGAAAGTGATTGTGCAAGGATTCGGTAACGTAGGCTCCTGGGCAGCCAAGTTTGTACATGATGCGGGCGGCAAGGTGATTGGTATACAGGAGCATCAATTTTCCCTGAGCAACAAGGACGGCATTGATATCAATGTAAGTTTTGGTAAGTCTGTCTTAACTCTGGGCTAAATCGGGTACTTCGCGTAGGATCTGATGAAGCACAAGGACGAAAAGAAGAGCATCAAGGGCTACTCGAAGGCAAAGGAGGGAAAGGAGAACCTGCTCACGGCTCCGTGCGATATACTCATGCCATGTGCCACGCAGAAGGTGATCACCAGCGATAATGCCAAGGACGTGAAGGCAAAACTTATACTGGAAGGTGCTAACGGTCCAACCACGCCTGCCGCCGACAAGGTGCTGCTGGACAAGGGAGTTCTCGTGGTTCCGGATTTCTACTGCAATGCCGGAGGCGTCACCGTATCCTATTTTGAATATCTGAAGAACATCAACCACGTGTCGTACGGCAAGATGACAGCCAAAACGACTTCTGCGCTCATTATCGAAATAATGAATTCAATTAATGAGTCCTTGGGTAGCTCCGGCGATCTTGTAAGTAAAGTAGAATAGAATAAATTTCATATAGTACGTTGTTGCACGCAGAAATCTCTTTTCATAATCCCCTGCAGCCCGAGATCAAGGCGACCAAGGGCCTACAGAAAATTCGCGACTGCACTACCGAAGCGGACATCGTGGACGCAGCTCTTCAGACGGTGATGGAGGGAGCAGCGCGCGGCATCAAGATGGTTGCCCATAAGTTCGAGCTGTGCAACGACCTGCGAACTGCCGCCTACATCTTCTCCATATTCAAGATATTCCGCGCGCTGGAGAGCTCGGGCATATCGCAGCAGTGATTTTAGTACGACGATCGGATCAATTGAATTATTATTAAATTGACTTAATCATGAGAATTCTCGTTTCTCGTTTCTTAGCACGATTTTCGATTTCAAAATTAGCTTGTACTTCGCTACTGTAGCTTAGATCTATATGAAAGATCTAAGTGAGCTCGGCTAGTGATCTTGAGAAAGAGAATATAGAAGAAAGAAGCCATGGTCTAAGAATTCAATTCAACAGAATTGTAAGCAAATTCCTCCGAAATAAAACATGACATCAGAACTTCAGATATTTAATTTTTTAACAAGTCATACAAAAGAAATAATTGTTTGGTTATAAAACAAACGGAATAAATACGTTAATGTCAAGTTTTACTGTGGCCTTACTGTTGTGAGATTCCAGAGCTTTCCAGCGCACGGAATATCTTGAATATGGAGAAGATGTAGGCGGCAGTTCGCAGGTCGTTGCACAGTTCGAACTGATGTGCCACCGACTTAATCCCGTACGAGGCGCCTTCCATCACCGTTTGCAGGGCTGAGTCTACGATCTCGGCTTCGGTATTGCAGTCGCGGATTCTTCGTAGATTTGAATTTGGCTTCACTTCGGGCTGTGGCCAATTGAAAATAGGCAAGAGATAAGCCGGAAGCTCAAATAGTTTATTTACATACCAATTTCGAGTCTCCAGATTTAAGAGATTCATTGATAGAGTCGACAATCCCGTGGATAAGTTGGCTAGTTGATTTCGCCGTCATCTTGCCGTACGACACGTGATTAATGTTCTTCAGATATTCAAAATACGATACAGTGACACCGCCCGCATTGCAGTACAGATCTGGAACAATGAGAACTCCATTCTCCAGCAGCACCTTCTCGGCAGCTGGCGTGGTAGGACCGTTAGCACCTTCCAGTATAAGTTTTGCCTTCACGTCCTTGGCATTATCGCTGGTGATCACCTTCTGCGTGGCACATGGCATGAGTATATCGCAGTCAGCTGTCAGCAGGACCTCGGTGCCTTCCTTCGCATTTGAGTAGCCCTTGATGCTCTTCTTTTCATCCTTGTACTTCATCAGCTCCTACAAAACACACTCGTTCCAGATCGGATCATAAATGCTTCGAGCAACTTACGTTGATGTCGATACCTTCTGGGTTTGTTAACGAGCAATCAAACTCTTGAATGCCAATCACCTTGGCGCCCGCATCATGCACAAACTTGGCTGCCCAACAGCCTACGTTGCCGAATCCTTGAACAATCACTTTCTTGTCCTTCCAGCCGGTCTTCCAGTTAAGCATATCCATCCACTGCTTGTCCTGTAGAAACGTATCGCCCGCCTTCCACACTCCTCGTCCCGTAGCCGATGTGCGTCCATTGATTCCTCCCACATGGACGGGCTTGCCGGTTACAATGGCCGCTGCGTTGATGTCCTTATAGCCAAAGGTCTTGACGTATTGGTCGAGAATCCAGCTCATCTCTCGGGCACTGGTGTTCACGTCGGGTGCGGGTACATCAATGGCCGGTCCAATCATATTGCGCTTCAGCAGTTCCATGGTATATCTTCTGGTTATTGTCTGCAGTTCCTTCACAGTGTACTTCTTGGGATCTATGCGAATTCCTCCCTTGGAGCCGCCATAGGGCAGGTTGACGCAGGCGCACTTGAACGTCATTATCGTGGCCAGAGCCTTCACCTCCGACTCGTCCACATCCATAGCAAACCGAATGCCTGAGGAGCAAGCTGTTAGTCAGTGTTCCCTTCGGTGCCTTCTGGTACTTACCTCCTTTAAGGGGCAGTCGATTGCGTACATGATGCGCCCGATACCCTGTAATAATCTCATAGGATCCATCGGTTTTGATAATGGGGAAACTGACCTCCAACGAGGTGCACACGCTGCCGATCAGGTTTAGAATGGCGGTCACCCGAGATTGCTTTTCCTCTGGCTTGAAATGAGTATGTCGATCCATTTCCTTGACCAGCTCGTGCTCCATGAACTGCGCAGCCTTATGATAATAGTATTGCACCATCGCCGAGAACTCGGGATCCTTTTCCGTTCCGACATTCTTCAGATTTTCGGGTATCTTGTGCGCAAACCGAGTGCTGATCAAGAGCGGATAAAATTGATTTCGATTAATTGTCAACGCCTTCTGGCGCATCATTTTTGAATATTAGAATTTAAAAATTTGGTGAGCAGTATGTCGAAATTCATAAAACGAGTCTAAAAACTGTCAGCAGCTTGGAGCTACTGAGATGGGGAGAGTGGAAAAGTCAGGAATGTTTTTGAATTGATAATATTTTTGGATTTTTATTATTGTATAAATACAGGTAAAGTATTTTCAAATTGCTCTACATAATACGTGGCTACGGGCTACGAGCTATGCTTAAGTAGTTAAATAGTTAAGATCTATACACAGAAGTAAACATACTTATGCTTTCTTAAATTTCACGTTTCTTACTCTTTTAAAACTCTTTAATTTGTTAATTCTTAACGCATGGAAAACTCTAAGCAGCCAATGATTAAAAATAACTAGGAGTATCCTATGCTGGGTACTTATCTACATAATATATACCATATATAGTATGTGGGGGTAACGTTTAAAACTTTTGGGTTCGCAGGGAAGCGCAGAAAACGAATGTGGGGGAAGTTGCTGGGGCTGGGGCTAAACTTAGTTAGTAACGGGGGAGTGCGAAACACACATTAATATGATAGATCTTAAGCTACAGATTTGTATAATGTTATCTCTCTATATACACACACGGACATACAATTAAATGGTTTCAATTGAAAACAACGACCCCGTTCGCAAAATGAACAACTTAATATCACTTTGGGGACATACGCATCTCTAAAAGTTTATCGTTCTTCGTCTCCGTCTCTGTCCCTGTCTCCGTCTCGTTCTCGTTCTGTTATGGCCTCTTTAACGATGGATACAATGGGATAGTATATGTTATAAGTATGTAGAACTGCGATAAGACATTGCACAAGAAACTCTCATTTCCGATTAGCTATCGATCGCAATCGGTTGTATAATTTATCGATATTGAAACTGGTTGCAGGTCGGATGCCTCCTCACTTATGGTGGGGGATAACTAAAACTGTGTGGGGGGCAGGGGCGTGTGCTTAGCCTAGGTGCATTTGCAATTAATTTCGAATTAATTCAAAAGTCAAACATTTACAGGGTAACGCTAACTAACACTATAATTACATGGGGTTATTACGACGACCTAACACATTAATCTCGTAGCAAGATCGCAGGTATTGCTGCTGCTTAAAATTTAACATCACGCTTGGAAACAATATATGTTAGTCTCAAAGTATTATGCTCTTGAGTACTATAGATATTCTCGTGCCAGATCGTTGGCGATCGGATCCGTTCAGGCAGCCGCCGTGCTGCTGCTAAGCGTCTGCTAGTCGACGTCTTTCTTCTCGATCTTCAGATCGAACTTGGCTACCAGCTCCTCGGGGGTGTGACTGTAAAGGGGGGAGGGGAGGCCAGTTAGTCAAGATCTCTAGGCATATAGACAGCTATATAGATGACTTACCCCACCAGGTTCTGCAGATCGCAGACAAAGCGATAGACGTAGCGTTTGCCCGCCGTCTTGTGGATGATGTTCTTGTCGTAGTAGTAGCGCAGCCCGCGGCTCAGCTTCTCGTAGTTCATCTTGGGCTTGTTCTTGCGTATGCCCCAGCGACGCGCCACCTATGCGAGAGTAGGGAAAGTATTGATTAATAACCGAGCAAATCAATTGAGATCGCGAACTCACCTCATCGGGATCGGTCAGCTTGAACTCCCAGCCATCGCCTGTCCACGAGATGAAGCTCTGACACGACTTGTCCAGCAGCAGCTCCAGCAGGAACTGCCACAGTTGTATGGGTCCCGAGCCCGTGAAGCAGGGCACGCCGCCTTGCGTTGTGTAGCCGCCCAGCAGCGATTTGTCCAGACCCAATGTGGTCATATACGCTGCCGGATGCTGATGCGCATGTGCGCCCCACTGTTCCATGTTCGGCTGCGCGTTCATCGACTGGAACGGTGCATCGTACGACGGGTACTCCGAGGGAAAGGCATCGTGGAATCTTGCCCGGCCGTACGAGTTGTAGAAATCCGAGCTGCCATCCAGGTAGCCATTGCTATTGGCGCTGCCACTGCCGTTGCCCACGCTCGATGCCTGACTCTGATGTTCTTGCGCCGATAACGTGCTGTGATAATCGTTATCATCGCTGCCGGCACCAGCGCCAGTGCTGCCGCCCGCGCTGCCCGCACCGCCTCCACCGCCGCCGCCGCCGCCGTAGTGTCCGGCAGCCGCTGCTGCGGCCAGATGTGCGGGCAGGCCGTAGCTGCTGAGATCGGTGGGATCGTTCTGTGCGTTGGCGTTGACGTAGGCGCTGCTGTTGCTCGACTGCGTGCCCGGCTCCTCCTTCAGCTGATGCTGCTGGTAGAGCGCTGCTGCCATTGCTGTCATGTAGATGTTGTTGTTGTTGTTGCCCGCATTGCCACTGTTGTTGTTGTTGCTGACCGGGCTGCTATTGTTGTTGTTGTTGTCGTTGGCATTCTGCTGCTGTTGCTGCTGCTGCGGCGGCAACATGCTGTTGTTGTTGCTGCTGCTCGTGTTGTTGCTGCTGCTGCCGTTGACATGTTGCTGCTGCTGCTGTTGCTGGGATTGCTGCGGTGGCGGGCTGCTGTTGGTGCGATCGTGGGCATTGCTGCTGCTGTTGTTGTTGTTGTTGTTGCTGTAGCCTGGAAAAGAGAAATAAACGAGGAAAAGATTAGGAAAGGAATCATTGGGGACGTATAAAAAGGCATCCAGTTTGCAGATACCTCAAAAATAAGTTGAACAAGTCAAAGGCAACTATGTGATATACCCACAACTCGAAAAAACGGCCAAATGGAACAATGCGTTCTTGCTTTTTATTTCTTCGTCCTAATTGTTTGCCTATGCAAGTTCCACTCGATTCTTATGATGTTGCCCTTGCTTTTATTACTCTGCAGTTATAAATTATGCATGTGTGATAGAGAGCCTACATACATACATATATGCTGCCTCACAATACATCTCAACATATCTAATTAGATTTGTCGTTTGTATTTTGTGTTGCTGCTCAATGTCTCTTTCGATTTTAAGTGGCTTTAAATATACTAAAAATTTATTTTGAATTTTGCAACACACTATAAAATAAAAAACAAGTCGGAAAGGCTACAGTCGAGCTGACTCGACTGTGATATACCCGCTACAATTCTTCGGAAAAACACGTGCCAAATGTGAACAATGCGTTCTTGCTTTTTATTTCTTTCTGTCTCTAATTTGTTTTGCCTATGCAAGTTCCACTCGATTCTTATTGGATGTTGCCCATTGCTTTTATTACTTTGCAGTTATAAATTAATATGTTGCTGCTCAATGTCTCTTTCGATTCTAAGTGGCTTAAATATACTAAAAATGTATTTTGAATTTTGTAACACACCATAAAATAAAAAAATAAAGATACAAAAAAATAAATATAATTCGCCGCGGCACCCAGGAGTTGAACCCGGACCTCTCGCTTAACAGTCAACTACCACACCACTCGACCACTGCATTTCTAACGCAATGGCCAATAAAATTGCACTATGAATATTTTCGGTGCACATCATTAAAAAAAAGTTGCCACATAATTTAAAAAAAGTTGCCACATAATTAAAAAAAGTTGTCTGCTGCTGGTGTTGAACTCGGGTACAACATTAGAAAAACCGACACAGGCACATGGCCACAAGGCAATACTATTTCTTGAATATCTTCCTTATTTATCGGCCGATCTTATGAAACTTTGCCAACACGCCCGCATGGTGGTTTTTATCACATGGATAAAAATGAATGCTGTAGAGCTATATTTGCAGCTATTATCGATTTATTATCGATTTTGGGGGCGGATGGAGGCGTGGCAAAAATCCAAAATAAACTGATCTGCGGGCATAATTAACACATATTGTCTCCAAATTTGGTAGCTCTAGCTCTTATAATAGCTGAGATCTAGGTTTTCATACGGACAGACAGACGGACAGACGGACAGACGGACAGACGGACAGACGGACAGACGGACAGACGGACAGACGGACATGGCTATATCGACTCGGCTGTTCATGCTGATTCAGAATATATAACTTTATGGGGTCGGAGATGTCTCCTTCTGCCTGTTACAAACATTTTCGGTTGGCACAAATATAATACCCTTATACTCTCGAGTAGCGGGTATAAAAAATATAAGATACAAAAAAATAAATTTAAGTCGCCCAGGCACCCCAGGAGTTAACCCCGGACGTCTCGCTGAACAGTCAACTACCATCACCACTCGACCACTGCACTTCTTTCGCAATAACCGATAAAATTGCACCATGAATATTTTCGGTGCACATAATTAAAAAAGTTGCCACATAATTTAAAAAAGTTGCCACATAATTAAAAAAAGTTGTCTGCTGCTGGTGTTGAACTCGGGTACTAACATTAGGAAAAACCGACACAGGCACATGGCCACAAGGCAATACTATTTCTTGAATATCTTCCTTATTTATCGGCCGATCTTATTGAAACTTTCGCAACACGCCCGGATGGTGGTTTTTATCACATGGATAAAAAATGAATGCTGTAGAGCTATATTTGCAGCTATTATCGATTTATTATCGATTTTTGGGGGCGGATGGAGGCGTGGCAAAAATCCAAAATAAACTTGATCTGCGGGCATAATTAACACATATTGTCTCCAAATTTGGTAGCTCTAGCTCTTATAATAGCTGAGATCTAGGTTTTCATACGGACAGACAGACGGACAGACGGACAGACGGACAGACGGACAGACGGACAGACGGACAGACGGACACACGGACATGGCTATATCGACTCGGCTGTTCATGCTGATTCAGAATATATATACTTTATGGGGTCGGAGATGTCTCCTTCTGCCTGTTACAAACATTTTCGGTTGGCACAAAGTTATAATACCCTTATACTCTTCGAGTAGCGGGTATAAAAATATCTAGAAAATAAGTTGAAATATTTCTCTGTCTTTAAGCGAATTGAGCAGAGAAAATTGCGTAATTTAGGCGCAAATAAGGAACCCTCTTCCAGCTTCCATCTTTCATCCTTTATCTAACAATCCTTTACAATTAACCCTAAGAGGCCTCGCCTCGCCTCGTCGTGGGGCGTCGCTGTGGCACGAACGCGCCGACGAACTCGACGCTTCGGAAGCCAATCAAAATTCGTAGCGCACACTCGCACACACGCACACGCAGCTCATAGATACACACACACTCGTACGCTCGCATTAATTGCAAATACATTGAAATTTCACACATCTCAGCACAGCACAGCGAGCGAGCGAGCGAGCAATGTGTGTGTGTGTCTCTGTGCGCCTGTGTGTATCTGTGCGATACAAAAACCTGTTGAGATACACAAGCGCACACTCCCGCCATCTCGCTCACACGCTTGGCACCGTTTTCTCATTCGTCGCGGCGACAGCGGGTACTGCGCAGATACAAAGATACAAGATACACAACGCCGCCCGCCGTTGGCTGAGCGCCAGCGCGCTGTCACAGAGTTTTAGGTGCCCCACCCCCAGTGGCAGCATCAACTGTGTGTGTGTGTGTGTGTGTGGCAAGTAGAGGCATCTCGCCAGCCATCTAACTGCCTATGTATCTGAGTACCTTTTGAGCTATTCGTATATCTATCTGCTGGTGTATCTATATATCTGTGCATCTATCTACGTATCTATTAATTTATATAGTCATTAATCCATCTATCTATCTACTCATCTTTGTATCTAACTATATATCCAGCTAGTTATATATCTTTCTATCTATCTATCCATCTAACAATCTATCTATCTATCTATCTAGCTATCTAGCTTTCTATCTAGCTAACTATCTATATATTTATCTATCTAGCTAGAGATCTGTCTATCCATCTATTCGTCTATACATGTATGCATCTGAAGGAATTTATGGATATATATATATATATATATATATAAAATAAAATATAATAAATTTATCGATCTATTCATATACCTATCACTCTAGTTATCTATCTGTGTATACATCTCACATTAGTTGCATAGGTATATTCTATCCTATCCTATCTATCTATGAATCTATATATTCATCTAACGATCTAACGATTTGTGTATATTTCTTTCTAGGTATATTTCCATCTATGCATATATCTATCTCTCAGTCTATCTATGTATCTATACATCTATATATCTTTCCATCCATCCATATATCTTTCTATTCTTCTATCCATTCATCTCTCCATCCATCTATCTAACTGTGTATCTCATCGCGACTGTATCTGTATCTTTGTATCTCATAGTTAGTCAGGTCGCCGCGCGATTTTGTAGCATGACGCGTTGCGGCATTTATCGCCCGCTCAATCTGCCCTCTCTGCCCTGAACCCCGCCCCACCCTCTCCCGCCCCATTCAACTTGTTGCGTGTTGTTGCTGTTGCTGTGGTTGCTGCTGCTGTTGTTGTTGCTGTGCGGTTGCTGGCGGGCGTCGCACACACAGTCGAAATTACAATTTAATTATGCAGCCAGGGGTTGCGGCGGCGTCGCATCTTTGATTCAAGCTACTTTTCACACTCGAACACCTCGCACAGCACGGGCAATCTAATTAGAATCGCTGTCCATTTGATGTTGGCAAATATTTGCCAAGCTGTACCTGAGCTGAAGAAGTTGATGTCCGCATCTGTGTAGTACGCGCTGCCCGACGCAGCAGACGACGCTGCTGCTGTCGTCGTGCCCGGGTGAGAGGCGGGCGCGTAGTCCGCCACGAAGGGCGCCATGTCGTTGAAGTAGCCCAGGCCCAGCGAGGCGGCCGTGGAGCTGCCCAGGGCACCGGCCAGGCCGGCGCTGGCGAAGCTGTGCGAGGAGGCACTGGACGAGGCGCTCGAGCTGGAGCCCGAGGAGGAGGAGGCAGTGTTGCTGCCGGTGCTGCCGCCGGAGAGACGATGTTGCTGCTGTTGTGTGGGCGAGACATAATGCGGCGGCTGTTGGTGCTGCTGCAAGTGCTGCTGCTGTTGCTGCTGGTGTTGCTGATGATGCAGCAGATGCTGTTGCTGCTGCTGCTGTTGCTGTTGCTGCTGTGCAGGCAGGACATGCTGCTGATGCTGCAGATGCGTCGTCTGCTGTGGCAAATGGTAGCTGGAGTAGTTCTCGTAGCTTTGTAGCACCATGTTGTGGCTGCTGCTGTTGCTGCCGTGGGGCTGCTTCGTTGCGTAGTTGTAGTTGGTGGCCGTGTGGCAATTGTTGTTGATCGTGGAGCTGGGATAATGCTGTAGGATTCTCAGCTGCTGCTCGATGTCTGCTGCCGATCCCGTTAACTTTGCGCTGCCGACGTTGTCTGAGGCGTTCGCTGCACTGATTATGGTGGCATTAACTAGGAACGCAGAGGGCGGCATTTCTTCGCGTTTTCCGATTGATCAATTGTCAAAAACAGAATGGGAAAAATGCACGTCATTGACTTGACTCGATAATCCAATTGTCCCCGCGCGATCGTTCCCTCTGCCTCCCCGAAACAAATCAAATCTGCGGGAGCGGCGACTCGACTCAATTGACAATGGGATAAGTTGCTCTCTGCTGCTGTTGTTGCGGTCGGGTCACCGTTTATGCTGGTGCTACTTGCAGTCGTATTAAAATTGATTTCACTTTCGGTGCGTTTCGTTCGAGTATTTTAATTTTTGCACAAGCGACGAGCGGGACGAGTTCTGCGGGTGCTAATCAATTGAGTGGCTGCGCGTGAATAGATGCGTGATATGGGGGCGTTAGCGAAGCACTTTACGAATCTTAACTTTATGTTTATCTCGGTTCTTTGGGCTTCGGCTGTGTAGCCCTTTATCGGCAGCTTCCCGTTTTGGCAAGTCTCGAATATATATCTTTTTCGACTTGGAATGCCGTCGCTGAATGCCCAAGCTGATTAAAAACTTAACACTCGCACTTAATGGCAGAAAACTGAGGCAGATTAAGCGCACACACACATGCACACACACTCGAACACACAGATACTATGTACATTAAATGCCACTTGATAAATTAATGCGCATATCGTACATATTTTATATCGTGTTTATTTTGATGCTGCTGCCTCTCTCTTACTTCTCTGAATTCTCTTGTTTTTTAATATTTATGTTTTATTTAATATTTAATCTGCACTGTGGCTTGCACTGGCAAGTGTGTGTTTAGCTGTCAGTCAGTATCACGGCGCGTATGCGTTATTTGCCTGCTTATTTATCGATACACGATCACGATACACGATACTCGATCAACTGCGACTAGTCTATGCGATCATGCGAGCGAGCGACGGCAGCTCTGCCACCTTCGACATCCGTTTAAGAACTGAAGTTGACTGAAGTTGTGCGTCGTGTTGTTGCCTGTGCATCGGCTCGTCGTCTCGTTCTTGCTCTTGCTCTCACCTCGCTGTCGCTCTCGCCGCGCCTCGCCTTCGCTTCGCCGTGCCTCTGCTGCTGCTGCTGCGTTCGTGCGTTCGTTCGTTCGTTCCTTTGCTTCGTTTGTGTGTGGGAGCGCGCGCGCTCGTGTCGCTGCCTTCGGCTCGCACGTTCGCTCGCTCTCTCTCACGCACACACACACACATAACACACGCGCGCGCGCTCGCATTGGCAATAATCATTGTTGTGGGAGTCTCGCACACACTCTCGCCGTGCGGGCAGAGTATACTGCGCGCTGCTATCGAAACTTTATTTATATCAATTTGGCTTCCCCACTTGTTGCGCTAATTAGTTTTCCTTTGCGTCGCTGCTGTTTTTGCCCTTTTCGGTACAGTTAGACAGACGCGCAAGATCATTAGCCAAAGGCAGCACCAACATGGCCATTGGCCACACACTGGCGGCGAGTGTGTGCCTGTGTGTGTGTGGGCAGTAGCTCATCAGCGAACGCCAACATATTTCGTTGATGGACCACAGCAAGCACTAAAAAAGCATCTCACAGATACTCTTACACACACACACTGGCGCACACACACGTACCTAATTGGACAAAGTTGGGATTGGCTGACGGCGGTGCCTTATGTGAGCATGAGATCATAAGCAGCAGCGATGACGACGAGGCGGCCAACAACCCAACCAAGTTCCAACTTGGAAACTTGTTCAAATTGCCTGCCTTCTTTTTTTCTCTCTCTTCGTTTTACTGTTTTTTTTCTCTCATTCGTTTTCCTTTTTTGTACGTGGAAAAAAAGCACAGAAATCTTTAAGATTTTTTCATGTTGTTGTATAATTGTTGTTAACAAATAAAAATGGTGGCTAGCCGCCACTACAGTAAACGAAACGTGTTGTGGCGCGATTTGTGGCAGCAACCAATGAAAAAATGAAAAAAACAAAAAAATAAAACGAAACGAAACGACGAGCTACGTGTAAAGCCAAAAGGCACGTTCCCATGCTGCCAAAACTCCCCAAATAACTAACGATAAAAACGGGGAAAAGCATTTTTGCAAAACTACCTTAAAATTAATAGATAAATATTTGTTGTACAGCGTCGAAAATAAAGCAAATCGCATTCACCAATGGCCGCTGTCGTCATTTCAAGCGATTACATGTGGAGACGTTGCATTATCAGATTAGTATAGCCCTTATATCGCTCTAAAATGGTGCTTGCTAGGCGTGGCAGACTCTAGAAAGTGTATTAAAATCACAAGCTGAGTCGATTTAGGCTTGTGGGTCTGTTTGAACGTACAGATCTCTGCTATTATAAAAGTTAGATATATCAAATTTGGCAGGCAGCTGGCTGTATACCATAAGCAGCTGAAGTACATTTCAAATGTTGCGTACCTTGCGTATACCCCACGCAAATCGTTTATTTGCGATTATATTGCCAAATATTCAAGTCGCATCTAGCTGCTTTAGCATACACATAGATGCAACTACAATCTAAATTTAAATTCAATCGCACAGAAGTTTTTCAAGTAAACATTTTCCACACTTGCAGCACTACAATAGAGTTTGCTGTAAGACTTTAGAAGTCTATTTGTTTCTCGCAGCTGAGCTCAGGGTATCTTACGGTCAGGCACGCTCGACTGTTGCCATCGTGGCTTGTTTATTCTGTGCTTTTTATGACCAACTCGACTGATAATGCCAGTGCAGCAATGGCCTCGCGGCGTTTTCCTGGAAAAATGTTGCGAATACCCTCGGATTTTTACCTTGCTGATAAAGCATAACTTTTGATTCTTTCGATATCATTGTGCACTGCCCCAAAATGCTAAACAAACCGGCAAACAGTTAGCTCAGCTGTTGACCATGTGCGGGGGCTGCTCGGGCCACAAAAGGATCGACAATTCAGTTTTCTCAAGTGTATTTCGTTTTTTTGGCCAATTACGCATGCAGCGGGCACACGCAGCCACACGACAAATATGGAAAAAAGACAAAAACAATGGTACGAAGCATATCTATAAGCATATATCCAATATATCTATATAGCTATATGTGTTTTGATGTCTTTGATATTTTGATTTGCTGCGTAAAGTGGAGAGAACAATGGGCAGCATAAGCGGAAATACACGAAAAAAAACAACAAAAACACTAAGCGAGGCAATGACAGCTGTAGCCGAGGAGAAAGAGAGAGGGAGAGAGGCGAGTGAAAGAGCTGCTGATGCGCCTCGCTTACGGCCGTTTCCGGTCGGAGCACGTGCGCACTAAAGAGGAGACACACGGAGCCACCACCGCGACGCACCAATCACAGGCAGCGAAGCCGTCTCCGTCTCCGAATCCGAGTCCGCATCCGAATCAAAATCGGAATCGAAGTTGCAATCACTGTGGATCTGCCTGTCTCCCTCTCTCTCTCTCTCTCTCCCTACTTGCCCAAAACGCACACGTTCAGGTTTCAATCGGGTATTTGACAAAGACGAACATAATAATTATGTGAATAGCTGTGTGAATACCAAGTGAGTGCGCCGACTGAGTGTGTGCGGAGTGTCGAGTGTGGAGTGGTGTGTGCCAAAAGGATTGAGGCGTTGCCCAGGAGCAGGCGACGATTCGGGCAAATGCTGTTGAATTTCAATTAAAACAAGTTCCTCATGCCGACAACAATGGAGCAGCAGAACGGGCTCGAAAGGGATTACAATTTAATGCAATAACGCGTCGAAGAGGCGGGAGAAGAACAAGGTGCGGAGGAACAGGAGACAAGAGCGGAGCTGAAAAGGAGATGAACAACTGGCGGTCGCCTCGAGTAGGGAGTTGCAGGAAGCGCCTACCCGACTACGGCTCGCACAGCTGTCGAGGGCGGAGCCCCGAACTAGCCAGGGTTGCCAGGGCACTCGCTGACACTTGAGCTGACTGAATAGACTCCACTGCGAATTGATATCGAATTAAGGCTGCCGATCTCAGCGCGATCTCAGTGCGATCCTGCGGCACACGTGTGCTGCAATCAATGCAAACCTGAAGCTGCATCGGGTCTAGAGTCTCGGATCGCGGGTCTAGCCCCCTTCGGCCTAGGGGTTTCTTCATATCTCGCTCTTTGTAAGCACTTCCGCTGTAGCGCGCCACACGTGTCTTGGTCGCTCTCGCGCTAATGTAAATCGGATGTCAATGCAGCGTGATGTGTATATAAATTATCAGCGAAAGAGACAGACAGAGAGAGAGAGAGGGAGAGCGTATCCACTTGAAGACAGAACCTGTTAGAAGCCAAGCTAAATAAATAAATAAACTGTTACTCTGCGAAACGGAAGGAAATCATAAACACAGCCGCAGTTGTTGTTGTTGTTGTTGTTGTGGTTGTTTTGACACGCATACTATCATAATTGCAGCTGCAGTTGGGCCACCAACCCAACGCCCCACACAGACACCGAGGCACTGCGAGACACACCTGTTGCTGCTTCCGTGCAACGCGGTGGCAAAGAAAAATATCAATTTTCCAAGTAAACCGAAGCTGCCGAGTAGCAGAAGCTGCCCAAGATGCGTCCGCAATTTATGTAGAGCAGAGAGTCAGGTGCAGGCAGGAGGAGGGCAGCAGGAGGGTAGGTAAGGGGGAGAGGGGCAGTGTGTACCTGCATTTTGACAACAAAATAAACAGATGCAGCACTAAAGATATGCTTTGATTGTTAGACTTGTAAACAACACACACAAAATCCAAACAAGAGCGCACAAGGAGCACAGGAGAATGGGCAAAGGCAATGGTAATGGCAATGTGAATGAGAATGGGAATGGGAATGAGAATGGGAATAGTGATCGTGTGCGCGTCTGTGTGTGAGTTGCATTATCTTGGCAGCTCCTTGGCGCGCATGTAGAGCGGAAATGAAACCAGATACTTTGATACAAACGAGGAGAACGCATGCTCAGCCCAGGGCAGGCCAAGCCAGGCCCGATCGACAGCGCTCGATCGACTGCGATCTACAGCGATCTTCAGCTCTGATGATGAGGCACTCTGTAATGATCTGGCCATAAATGAGGCCTGCATATCGACACAGAGATATTATATTTATTGATCTTGGTACTTGGTACTTGCTTGATTGAAACCCTCTGCTGTTGATCTTGCCACTGCACTCGATCAGACATTGATCCAGCGCGGCCTGCGATACGAATTAATATGCGGCCATTGATCTTGACCTGCATTGCGACAAGTAAAGCTGCTGCCAGTGCAAAAAAGGAAGTTGCGATCGCATAAACTAGAGCTCAATTAAGCATTACCTAATTTGGATTGATCCTTTCGATCGGTACGGGATGGGGCAAGTGATTGTACGCAAACTTACAATTTACAATTTACTATAGATCGACAGTATCTGCCCTACGCCTTTTGGACGATCTTCTAATCTTAACTTCTGGTGATCTGCACTCAGAGCGCTGTCAGGCTAATAGTTCAGTATGGGCTTGAAGATCTCCATTCCTCTACTGATCCAACTTTCACACGATCTTCAATGGGAGTTCCCTCTAGATCAGTATCTTCTACTCCTTGTGCCAATCTGATCTGATCATACTTGCGCATGATCTTCAATCAGAGCAGAGATCTGTATTCTCCTTTTACCGAACTACTGATCTTCAATCAGAGCTCTCCCTCAGGCTTATACGTATATCTGGTTTGGGCTACCCCGCTGCCTGTTTCGAGGCTGTTCCTCGCGCTGTGGACAGTTGGTCGCTTCTAAAATTTGAGTGACTCGCTAAATGGCTCATTTAATGCCGTTTCCCACTGTGCACAGAAGGTGGCATGCGGTCAACAACAGTAACAACAACAACAACGACAACAACTATAACAGCAACTGCAGCGTAAAGCACAAACGAATGAGGCCGAACCCGGGAGAGCGCGGGGCAGCGCAACTCAAGCGGCTGGCTGAACGTCAAATTGTGCACCTGTCCGACTATCACCATGACAACAGCAGCAACAACACGAAATTCGAACAACATGTGTGCTCTAAAGAGAGGGAGAGGGGGAAGGGCGGAGAGAGGGCAAGAGAGATAGAGAGAGAGAGAGACGGCGACCCCTGCAAGAAGTCGAGGCCGGGACAACTGTTGTGTGTGCCTGAGTTTGCGCTTTTTTCCAACATAATTCGTTGCCAGATTGTGTAGCACACACACTCGCACACACACACCCATACACACACGCAATCACCCACACACACGTTTCCGAGTTTTGGTTCCGATCTGTGAACGCTGTGAGAAAACTGCAGGCAGTTGCTGCCCGAGCGGAGCACGCAAGATGCAGCCAGGCGATATGGGAATAGGATATTAGAATGTCAGGGCAAAGGATCGACAGAGAGAGGGAGAGCGAGAGAGGCAGAAGCAGTGAGGCAGTGAGAGGGAGAAGTAGAGCGAGCGAGGATCGACTGCAGCTACCTGCCTGGCCACTTTGGCTTGCCTAATTTACTTGTGCCTTGCATCTTCCCACTCCCTCTCTCACTCGCTCTCTCTCTCTAGCTCCCTCACTCTGCCTCTGCCTGCCTGCTGCACTTGTGTATTTCATTCACAAATCCCCGAGAAATCTCAACCCAACAAAGGGCGAACCGAACCGAGCTAAGACACACCGCACATGCTCCTTAAGGTCGCCCGGTCTGTCCGGGCATCGATACGGAACTAAAGGAAGTAAATTACCGGATGTTGTATTCTCATTTGCTTGTTCTCTCCTCCTTTCTCTGCTGCCTTTGTGATTCACCGAGATATCCTGCGGCTTTTGTGCACTCCACAAGAACCTTGCTCATTTGTCATGCTGTTCCCGTTCTCATTTCGCATGAAATGACCAATAAATCCCTAACTCCCGATCCTTGTGTTTGGCAACTCATAGGGTCATATGCACACTCTCCTACTCCTACCGCACACAGAGCTACACACACCTTTCATTAGCTGCATTAATTGCGCAAATGCTACAATTGCTTTTTAATAACCCAACTCGAGTATGGTCACACTGGCTACGAGTGGCTAAAGATCGTTTCCCACGCAGGTTGCAAGTTGCATTTTGATAAATTATACAACAAATGCAGGCGAAGAGGGGGAGAAAGCAACTGAGAGATAGAGAGGGAGGGTGCCAGGGGGTGATGCCGGTTCCAGCTGATTGCACCTTAATGTCGCGTCCTGCGCAAGGACTCCTCGGCTTGGCCTTTTCCAGCGTGGGAGACAACAACGCATACCAGGCAGGGGGAAATACTATTTAGTTTGTTTAGCAAGTTAAAATGTTTTCGGAAATAACTTAATTGCATTTATGTAGAGAGACTGATGGAGAGAAAGGGAGGGAGAGAGAGAACAGGGAACCCTGTTTCAACTCATTTGCAATTAATTTAGCAGAACTGTATGATATGAGGCATGTAACCTTATGGAACTCATATTTAAAAAGAAACCCAAGATGTAAAGCCAAAAAATGAGACTGTTTCTAGAGGGTAACACTGGAACATTTTTTAAACTGATCATAAAATATGAAATTCTGAGCTAACTATATAGAAAAAACAAAAAATTTCAATAAATAATTCCTAAATTCTCGCTTTTCGCAACTCATACGTTTTTCTCGCAGTTATCTTCAGATTTGATAGTGAAATTGGCAGCACCGGCAGCAACAAAGTGCGGTTAAGTTGAGTCATTTATCGATAACACATGATCGTTTCAGAATTACACACTCATTACACGTATTATCGAAATCTCTAGCCAACTAAATTGTAAATTAATTAAATCTATTTCCATTCAGGCAACACTCGCTGGTAGCAGACCCTCCCTGCGAGGTACTGCTCTCCCGGCTTGTGGGTCTATATACCCTGCGCTTATCTATGCAAATGAGACGAGAAGAAGGCGAAGGCGAAGGAGACGGCGAAGAAGAAGGCACTTGGGGCGACGACTGGGCAAATAGGCGAAACATGGCAAAGCAAACAGCAACAAAGAGCTGCAAATGAAACAATATGACAACAACGACAACAACAGCAACAACAGTATCAACAACATTTACAGAAATCAACAATGACAACAACAACAACAAATCAGCTGCGCAAGCGCACAGATCAAAAGGCAAAAAGCCGACACTAAAAAGGGAAGAGAGAGAGAGAGAGAGGAGGAGAGAAAGAGAGATGGGCCGGCTTTGAGCTGAAACAGAAATTGCAAAAGGCCCGAGAAACAGACGAACAGACGAAGAGACCGAGAGACAGACAGACGGGGCGCTCGAAAAAAGCAGAGTGAAAAAATTAAAAGCTAAAACAAGCTGAAAATTCAAATTTATTTACACTTTGACGCATTTAAAACAAAGAGAGCGAGAGAAAAAAATAAAAGCAGCCAAATAAAACAAAAAACAAAATAAAAAACCCAACAAAATGTAGACAAATAAATGAGACGACGCCAACAGCAACAACAGCAACAACAACAACGACGACGACAGCAGCGGCAGCAGCAACAACGCATAACGATGTGAAAACCAAATGAAAAGGCAAAAAGAGCCGAGAGAAAAGGGAAGGGGGAGGGGCAAGAGGGGAGGGGGTAATAAAAATAGGTAACTAGCCGGGCTGATAAAAATCAAGTGGGCAAGTTTTGCACTGAATTTACGAGGTCCAAATTGCACCTTAGCTTTACGAACTGAGAATTTTCCCACGTTGTCCGCCGAGCAGAAACTCTCAGGTGACTCGAGGAATCGACAAATTACAACGCAGCTACAGGACATGCCGGTGCAGGATCACGGTTCGCGGTGGTGGTTTGCACCGATAGTCATCAAGTGCAACCCCGACCCCGACTCCGATCTTGACCCACCCCTACTAAATGTGCTGCACTTGCTCAAACTCAAACTTTGTTTGGTTCGCCCTGGCAGTCGGCACCCTCATAACATAACATAACCTCGCTCACAGCAAGCACAACATAACCTCACTGCACATAGCAGCACATAACCTCACTTGTCATTTGCCTACTCCGCTCCCCGCCCCACTCGCCCGCATGTTCAGTTGTTGCATTTCCCTCTGCATTTCTCTGTAATTTCGTTATTTGTCTGTCGAGTGACAAGTGTCGCAGGCTTTGGATTTGGTTTCTGTTTCAGTTCCCAAGGGTGTTGGGTCACCTGCCAGGGGGTAGTTCTGCCGGCAGATCACTTTTTCGTATCTCTGATGAATACGAGATATATTAGCTATATGAGCAAGGGGCGTGTCTGCGCGGTAGCTGAAGATCTTGGCTGTAGATACAAATGTATCTGCAATTTGTGCAGCATGCATTGTCCATTCGATCAGCACGGCCCAGGAGAGGCAGAGAGAGTAGAGACAGCTCTGTACATGTTAGAGATGCTAAAGTATCTTTAAGATACTCAGCGCATCTTCCACACTTGCGCCTAATTCGATTTTCGCCAGAAAACTCACAAAATTCGCACAATTCAATTACGCGCCGTTAATGAAAATTGCGCAAAGCCAAACAAACAAAGAGCAAGAGAGAGAAAGGGAGACAGTGGAAATGCAGGCGAAGTGGAAAACGCGAGAGAGAGGCCGATGAAAAGTGTAACAGCGGAAATATGCGAGGAAATTGCAAAGGCGCTGACTGAATGATGAGCGCGAATTCAGGCACAATCCACCAGGGGTAGAGAGGTAGAGGGGGCAGAGTGGGAGGAGTTGGTAGTTCCCCCAAACGACAGATATACACGCAGACAGTGTCACGCCCCCACGGCCAGCATTTGGGGGAGTTCAAGCGGAAATTGCGGCTTACCAAGTGCAAAAGCGGCGTGAAAATTGCCGAAATATAAAAAAGTAATTCTAAATTGTATTCCAAGAAATTCGATGAAAGATATAGAAAAATTTTGAAATTCGTGGAAAGAGATAAATAGTTCAAGTGAACTGTGAAGTAGTTCAACTGAACCGAAAGTAGTTAAATTTTTAATTGAGAAAATATAGAAAAATTCCGCTGCTTACAATGCGAACCCACAAAAGGTTTAAGAGATTTATTAATCTTCGACTTTATAACTGAAATTCGCATTAATAATATAATTATTGTGGCACACACACAAGCTACATGTGTGTGTGTGTGTGTGTGGACAGGAGCGATGGCAGCAGCAGCAGAAAAAGCGCAGCCTCACATCCGGTCAACATTTTGTCGCCGTTGCCGTCTCTTTCTCATGTGAACTCTTTTGAGAGGCAACGATGGAGGCAAAGCAAAAAAAAAAGAATTACAAAAAAAAGAGGTAAACCAAATTACACAAATCACACACACTCACACACACACACTCAGTAGAGCTGTATATACTCTACATGAAGAGTTTGGATCGTAGACATAGCTGCTGCCGTTGTCAGCTCGTTGTCTAGGCAGATTGTCCGCTGTCCGCACTGTCCGTTGTTTAGTTAAGCGCGAATCTAAAACAAGTTACAGTTCATTCATTTCCATTCATTCACATCCATTCATTCATTCATTCAATCGGAGCCACAAAACCTGCTTTCGGTGTCTCCATTCATCGACTCCATGGCCCCTCGAGCGGATGTTGCCGTAGTTCTTCAACTGGGGCGGCTTACACAGTGCCTCCAAAGACGTTGCTCCTTATGAACCAACCTCAGCTGCAGCTCTCCTCCCCCACACACACTCATTCACTCACATAATTTGATTTCATTTATTTGTTCGCTTTGCCGGAGTTAATAATTATAAATTGGCGTCTCTTCGAGTTGGCCAACTCGAGCCACATCTGTGTCTAGTCTCTGTCTCCATATATCTATCTATCTTTACCTGTGTGTTTCTCCATTTTGTCGTTGGTTTTTTCGTTTGCCTAATTCTTAATGATGCATAAAGTGCTTCAGAGTTGCTGCCGCTGCCGCTGCCGCTGCTTGGCAAACAGAGTTTTGAAAGTTGATTGCAAATTAATTGCCAAACTGCCCCCGTATGCGACTCTGATTTGTTTCTCGAAACGACATAAGGCAATGCCGCAGTTGGCGCAAGAATTAGGAAACCCATTAAAGATAATGTCTAGGAGAATCTGTAGCAAGTCTGGTTTAAGAAACTTCTATGCAATCTGCCTAGCTACCATATATGGTTTATTCTCTATATGGAAACTGGTGCTTCATGATTGATTGTGATTATTATACAACATTATATTATGCTGTAGGATCACTCATTATAGTTTAACTGGCAATTACACACTTTTTATACTCTTCAATCATAGAGAAAAGCGAGTCTGTCTGTTTGAACTCACAGATCTCAGTTAGTTTAAGAGCTACAGATATCAAATTTGTCAGATAGATTGTTGTACATGCTACGCAGCTGAAGTGCAAATCAGTAATTTGGGATTATTGCGCAGAGTATTTAAGTTACAACTTTCTACTTCAAAATACACATAGATGTAGCTTATACGCCTTAGTATTCAAATTTCAAGCTGATCGTATTATAAACACAAAAGTTATGTGAGTTAACTTTTTACACACTTTCGAACTGCGTTGCAATAGAACTTGCTATAAGGCACTAAAAGTGCGCTTCGTAATTGCCTGAAGAGTATTTTATTATTAGGCATGCTCGACCATAGCTTTCGTTGCTTATAACCACATAATTAAAAGACTGTATTATATTTAATCATTATAATTACACAGATCTTGCGGTTTCTAGTGCGGCTTAATTATGCAAAATTGCAATTGATTTCGTTTAATAAAATGCAAATGAAAATACAATGAAATACTCAAAACTTAATAACATTATTACGATTTAAAAAATACTAAAATCAGTTTTGCCATGCGCTGGCAACCCTAATCAGGTGAGTTCAGGGCAGTTCATGGCACATACGAACGAGGCTCTAATCTATTCATCTAGCTGCAGCACACACACATACACACACTCATATGCATATATGAATGCGACTTTGAATGTATTCACAACGCATTCACATATTCACAATCCGAATGCAATTCGTCTCTGCGTTTCGTTCATTGCCTTTGGCTCTCTCCAGGTTGTTGTTGCCGCTGCCGCTGCTGCTGCCTCTGCCGCTGCTGCTGCCTCTGCCGCTGCTGCTATTAGCGGCTTTCGCATTATACAATTTAATGTTTAATTTTTTTCCCCCCGACTCGAAAACAGCAACAACAACAACAAAAAGCCCAACTCACAGTTGCCGCTGCTGATGTTGTTCTTTCGAATGTTCTTTGTTTTAAATTAACTCGACCGTAACGCTTTTCTATGGCGTAAATTTACATCTACGTACGTAACGAAATGAAAAAGAAAAAACGAGCACAAAAAACACAACTGAAAACTGAAACAGAGAGAGAGAGAGAGAGAGACACAGAGAGAGAGGGAAAACAGTTCGAGGAGCGACGCCATCGTCAGCTACAGCCGGCGTCGACAGCAACAATGGGTATAGCTATATATACGAAATTATTCGAATAGACGACGCATACGTAGACAACTCTGGCAACTCTTAAAACCCATTTGAATTTCTACTGCACGGGGTCGGTGAGTAGGGTGGGGGGGGAGGGTTGCGATCCAATGCCATCGCTGGTGTTGCCGTTGGCGCGCGTCAGATTCAGCTGAATATGGTAATAAATTAAGCGAAATCCGAAAAGAACAACAAAAAAATACTGACATAGGAGCGCAACAATGTGGCAGCTAACTGGCGATCACAGCAGCAGCAACCGCAGGTGAGTGGGAGCGGGGGGTAAACCACAGTGGCGGTTGCAACCTCCCCCAAGTGGCAAGAGAACTCGGTTAAATTCTACGTTGTGCGGCTTTCGAACCATGCTAAAAACAAGTCACAAAAGCAACAGTTGATTGTAATATACCCTGCACCCAATTCTGCACAAATTCCTCTGCGCTGCATGAAAGTGTGGAAAACCTTCACTTGAATAACTTCTGTATTTCTGCTCGGATCGGTTTGTAATTGGTATGAAATATGCATATAGGCTACATCTATTGTAGGTTAGCATACCCTTTTATCACAGTTCGCAGGGTATAGCAAAGAACATAAATACAGAAAATACCATTAAGCCGAAGCCGAACCCGTTGAATCCCTAGCAGAGCCACCACCATCACTGGCAGTGCCACTACCAGGCCGAGGAGGAGAGGGTAGCGCTGGCGTAGCACTACGTAACGTTGACCAGCGAAGCGCGCAGGCGCGTAGCACAAATTTCAGTCCACAAGTCGACTATGTTAATTAGCTGGCAATGTGATTTCTGACTAGAAGGTCTAACTCCAACTCCAACTCCATCTTCATCTCTACCCACCCCTACTCCCGCTACCCAACGCAACTTCCACTCTGTTCTTGATTCTGTGAGAATGATTAATACGCTACCTCCGGGAGAGGCCCCTCTCCGAAGTGGGCGCATTAAATTCCGCTAAATGCTATAATAATATGCCTAGAGAGTTGCCAGGTCTTCTACTGCTTCCTCCTCCTCTTCTTCTTATTCTTCTTTGGGCCATTGCTGCTGCTTTTGGCCCAAACAATGGCGTTAAAATTAAAAATGAAATTTAATTTTATGACCTTAACAAATTTGCAATCAACATAATTTTTACCCATCGCAACTGTTATGACTCCTCCAGTGCGGGGGGAAGGGGCGGTAGGTACCAGAGGAGGGTCTTGGGATTTATGTAGTGTAACCCAAGTGGAGTAAGCTGAGAATCTCCCTTGGCCGGTTCTGCTTGGTTGCCACATAATTTGTGGGAGGTGAAAAGTGTCTTGCGTTAATGGTTGAATTTAGTGTAATTAATACACACGGCGTATACGTAATGTCGATCGTTTTCGATGCGTCTCTGTATGCTAATTGAGTGTAAGACGATGTAAGGTAGAGGGCGGAGAGCCAATCAAACTGATCCACAGTTTGCAGAAGTATCGTAATACAATCGATATTATCATTGGCATGATCACTTTTTCGATTAGTCGACGTTTGTTTATTTTAAAAAAGGCATGGAAGTATTTTTCAATATTTATGCCTTAAACACTTGGAACGAGCAACAATGATAATAGTCAAAATATCTGTTTTGCTTAGAAATGATATGCAATCGATAATAACGATCGATAACATCACAAAAGTTTCGCAAATCAATTTTTGCAGCAATAATGTTGTTTTATAAGAAGGCGCTACAATATGCTTGATATTTCCTAGATCGCTTTAAAGTCTTTACACTCACATACACACACTTACACTCATACACACACACGCGCACGGACACCTCGCTGCATTCCATTGTCGCTTTCAGAATCAACAAACTGTAACTAAACTAAAACGCTTGGCACACACTCAAGAAGTCGCCACGAATGTCGCACGAATACACTTATGAGTACTCACAATCGCACTCGCACTCGCACTCATATTTGCCATGTCAAGGCATACACACACGTGTGTGTCTGCGTGTGTGACACGCAATGTGACGATCAACGGCGTCGGTTCTGACTCTGACCCCGAGGCGTCTTCGCTTCGCTGTAGGCGCAGGCGTAGACAGGGGCGGCACGAAAGGGAGAAGAGGCGGGTGGGGGGGCTAGCTGCATGCGCAGTCGGATGTATCTACAAGTCAAATATGCATTAAATGTGTCATTTTGTGAGGCAACAACAAGCGCGGCACGAGCAGCGCACAGCACGGCCAAGCGATCTGGAAAGCGAGTGAGGTAGAGACGCCCCCTCAGCCGACCGCTCTCTCCCCTTTCTCCCCTCTCCGCACCGGCGACTTCTGTGACTCGGCTCTGTCTGATCGGTTGGCTGACTGGGCTGAGGTTATACGTTGTACGTAGCGTATCCCGACATCGGGGCAGCGCCAGCTGATCATCATGATCAACAACTCGATCATCATCATCATCATCATCGTCGTCGTCGTCGTCGTCGTCGTCGTAGTCATCATCGCGATCAAAATGAATCAACGGCAGAGGCAGCAGTAGCAACAATGGCAACGCTTCAAGCTTGGACAAACATTTCACGCATCAGGCATTTTATTGTGTAGAAATATAGCAAAAACTGAAGACCAACTGGCATACACTATATGTATATATATAGAGTATATATAGAGAGTAACAGGAACAACGATGAAAAGACGAAAAAATAGAACAGATTTTGCGCAGAGAGTGTTGAAAAGTTGCTTGACCTGCAAATTTTTGGGAAGTTCAAAGATACAGCTGGGGCGGCGTGGGGGGGGGGGGGTGTTCCCGAGTAGAGGTAACCAGGGAGGAGTGCAGGGGACGAACAAAAGATCACAATGAAATCGCAGCGCCAATAAAAACCATTTTTTTGCGTGCAAATATCTAAGATACACTAGCCTACATGCGCTCTCAACCAAAACATACAAAGACCCTGGCTGTCCGCACACACACACGCACGCACACACATGTCGTGTATCTATGAGTTATTGTTGTAAGCGATGAGTAAGCGTTGTGCTGCAAAAATTGATGAAGAATCGAATGAAAAGCCAAAGAAAATCGAAATTTGAATATGAAAGAAGGCGGCAGGAAGAAGACAGACAGAGAGAGAGAGAGAGAGAGAGAGAGAGAGAGAGGGAGAGTGAGCCAAGCAGAACAGCATATGTAACACCTAGAGCTAATGCACATTCCCGACTGCACTACAGACTCGGCTGTAAATCACTCGCAGCGGGGGTCAAGGGATGCCCGAGTTGGGATTATAATGCGATTGTATCTGTAGAGACAAAACAGAAATCGCTCGCGGCCTGCAACGATGACGAAACTTTCAAGCAGTTTCGGCTACGCTTCGCTGCCTCGACTCGACTCGTCTGTTGTAGGTGTTGTTGTTGGGGGTGGGGGCGTGGCGGGGTAGGTGCCAGCAGTCGAAATTAAAAACAAACTTCACAAAAGAATACACACAAAAAGAGCAGAAAATGAATTCAAGTTAGTAGCGCCAAAACGTTCATGACACTGTTTCTTGAATGGATCCCTCGGTGTGTGTGTATGTGTGTGTTGGTCATGTATATGTGCGCTTCTTCGACTGTTAAATTTTCGACTTTTGCAAGCCATAAACTCAATTTTAATGAGCACAATTAATAATAATTTGTTACCAACTCGCTCAGAGTGCATGAATCCGTTGAGGAGTCGCTTCTCGTCTTGCCTCGCACACCTGGTAGAAATAAATGTCCACACACACGCAGCTAGGTGATTTGCATAATTGCGCCACTGCACTTAAGGACACTCCACGAGAGAAGGAAATGGAGGGGAGGTAGCCTAGTCAAAGTGTCACGCACTCTCCCTCCCTCTGTCCGAGTCGATTCAATCCTGAGTTCCCTACGATTTTCACACATGCTACGAAGCCGCCATAAAAACTGCCTGCCTCTGCTTGCCCAGAGAGGGGAGAGAGGGGCAGAGGGGGCCTGTAGGTAGCTGGCTACATCAATAATATGTAAATGCAGCAAATTAATGACTGACAAAAAGACAATCGAAACGAATTAAGCAAACAACCTACGAGACCAGCAGGAGGCGGCACACAAGCAGCGCATAATTTGTATGCGGGCAGTCGGATCAGCCACAGGGCCCGGGGGCAGCGAGAGAGAGAGAGGGGTTGGGGGCGGGGCAGCAGACAGAGGGGAGCAACGTACCACCGCAAAATGACAAAGCACACACACACTCGTACACTCGGGCGGCTACGCGTTCATTTAGAAATTATTGAATCAAATTGAAGACGTTGTGCCTACAGTAAAAGAAAGGGAGAGGGAGAGAGGGGGAGACGGCGATTTACGATTAAGAATTAATGTAGAGTCCAGCTTGGATTATACTCGGTTTAGGCTCGCCATAAAGCGTGCTTGTTTCTCGATCGTGTGACAAACTTTTCAACACTCGTAAATGTCTTTGAGAAGAAAATTTCCCAGTAGTCCAAGCTAATAAACTTGATAGAAAATTGAAAATATTAAAAATAAGGCATATTAACTTCAGGAAAATGCATGTGATAAGTGGAAAGAGGCAGTGAGAGACTTTATTTATTATCTGAGTCGATTTTGCCATGTCTGTCTATTTGAACACGCAGATCTCAACTATTATAAGAGCTAGATATACCAAATTTTACATGAAGTTTGCTGCATATCATAAGTAACTAATGATTATATCTTGGTTGCCACACTCATCGGCCCTGCAAATCAATGAATTGCAGTTATTAGCCAAATTGTTGTAGTCCCAATTGTCTGCTTCGACATACACATAGATCCAGACTATATGTATATTTATACCAATTTTCAAATCAATCCAACTATAAACTCTAAAGTTATTCAAGTAAACCTTCTCCATCGTTTCGAGCGAGGTTTTAAAAATGGGCGTACAGTGGGCCACTTTGCTTATTCCTACTCCCTTTTTCCACTGTGGATGAAGCGCAACAAATCTTCGTAATGCTGAATGTCTGATGAGTTTCAGATAGAAGAGTTCTGTCGTGTTGCCAGCAATTTACTTGATTGTTTCATTAGCAAGTCGCATCCCCCCCCCCCACACTCACCCTTCAGAGAGAGAGCATGTTTATAGCTTTAATGGCCATAACGTGTCAAAGAGCGTAAACTCGATTAATCTATTATAATGTCAACAGCAGCAGCAGTCCCCCAACCTAAACCGACCTAAGCCTAACTGTAACTGCAGCTTGAAAAGAGAGATATAGATAGAGAGGGAGAGAGAGTGAGAGAGAGGGCAGATTATTAATAAATGTGTGGCGCATGCTGCAGCGGAGAGGGGCAGGGGCGAGACGGCTACGGAATGCATTAATGATGCGCTCCAATTTGTACGGCGACACAGCATTAAATAAATGTATCTCAAGCTGTGCTGTGGATGCCTCTGCCTCTGCCGTTGCGAATGCCTAAATACGTAAACAATTTAAATAGATATTTAGATATGCTGTCGACGTGCTGTCGACCTACGCTGGCGCCAGGCAACGTATTTGTTTTCGAACATTTAATTTCCGTTTCAATTTCAATTTCACATAAATAAATTAAAAAGCGAAACGCGTTGGCAATTAATAAAGATCTGTATCTCTAGCTGTTTCTATAGCTCGATCTGGAGCTGGATCTATCCATGAGTTGTAGGTGCTCAACACTTTGCCGGATGCAGCGAAACACATGCCAATATTGTATCTGCTGGATACGCTCGTCTATTATAGATAGATCCGCCATAAACAAGCGCAGTGATAGCTTAATGTGGGCATAGCTGATTTAACACTAATTATCGACCCCCGACCCCGGGCTATATAGCTATATAGGGGATTTATGTATGGAGTATCTCACGCATACATGCGCTGTCTACTTACCGCTGTGTGGCATGGCGGGTGTCGAAGGGTGGAAGCTGCTGCTGCCGCTGCTATTGTTGTTGTTGTTGCTCTTATCACTGCCGCCTGCCGCATAATCCATAGACAGGCGACTCGCAAGGCTGCTGTTGTTGTTGCCGCTGCTGTTGTTGTTGCTACTACTGCTGTTGTTATTGTTGTTGTTGTTAGAGACGGGTGTCGCCGGGTAACTGGCTACCTGATGGTCTGATCCACAGACCGAGCCGGTGGTGGCCGATTCAAAGGAATTTCCGTGCCCCACAACAACAATATCCTCATTTGGTTTCTCGCAATCTGTGAAGAGAGGGAAGGGCAGAGCGGGGTAGAAGGGAAATTGACTTAATTAGAAAACAACAATACATGCATGCATGGCAAAATTTATTTATTATAATAAGTGCGTGGAGCCCTAACTAAAAGCTTTTTAAACTCAATAAATTCTAACAAAAAATTGTTACACTTTTTGCTTCGCTGATTCAAATCGAATTTCAACCGGGCCCAGACCGGACAGGACGCAGTCAACAAGGGGTGGGATGAGGGGTGTGACGGGGCAGGAACCCGTTCGCCGGTAACTAAATGAACCCTCAACCTTCAGTTGACCCGTCGCTGTGCCATCCCTTGCCACCTGATTGAGTTAGCGCTCCTTCGACTTCCGCCAAAACGACTTTGCCAATTTTTGCGTTCTACTTTATAAGCAGGCTAATTTCGACGGTTTATTGAAGCTGCTCTATGAGGTTTAAGGAATTTAGTAAAGGGGGCAACTCTGGCAATTGAAGATACTATACTTTGCTTAATAATTGCAAATTAATAATTGGCGAAGGCGTTGGGCGTGGCAGCCAAAATTTGAAATAAACGTTAGAAGCTATCTCTAGATCTTCGAATAGGTGAGATCTACGCGTTCAAACAGACAAATATGACTCAATCAACTCTACTGATGATCCAAAGCGAGAATTTACTTTTTTCGAACGGTATAATAACTCCTAATCAGTTATGCCTCTAACAAATTTATTCAGAGTTAATTTTCCCATGTATCTACAGCTCAAAAACTCTATCTGATCGCAGCAAAGTGCTTATAAAAATGAATTGAAATTATGAATAAATTGAATCGATTTTATGGGAAACTATTTTTGTAGTTTATAGTCAATTCGGATCGGTTGACAGACGCAGCGATTTACTTTATGTGCGGCTTGGCGCCAGTCGCCTTTACTCTTTGTTTTTATTTTTGTTGTTGTTGTTGTCGTGCTATGCCAGTCACGTGCTACCTTACCTTTCTGCAGTATATCCAAATGCTCCCAGAGTATGTCGCCGGTGAAGGGCGGCGTTATGGCCAGAAATTTCTCCTTGCCTAGCTCGACCATTTCGCGGCCAGTCATCTTGCAGAACGGGCCCAGGTCCATGGAGAGCAGCGAGAACTCATTCTTGGCCCAGTTGAGCCAGTAGATAACATGTTCCTCCGTCCACTCGCGGGGATCTACACGGCGAATCCGCCGAGAATAAAATGTAAATTAAACACGTAATTAAATCAATTAAATTTGCTGCCTAATTAATTGTTGTTGCGGTGCGTGGGAGCGCTGTAAACCGAATTCGGTTTGGAACAGAAAAGTCTATCGTATATTGCTGTGGGAAACGATTAATATTCATTTATGATCACGTCTTCGTCGCCGCTGCGATCGTTTGAATGTTTTTAAATTATTATTTTATTGGCGTTGCCAATGCGACGAGACAATTGAATCGAATTGGGGTTCGGTATTGGAAATGGTATCGTACAAGTGCATGGGAACTGCAGTTCTCGAGGGAGAGAGAAAGAGACTGATAATTACCTTTGGTTATATTGCAGTTCTGCACCTCCTTCTCCCAGGAGGCAAATGAGGCCTTGAGCACCTCGTTCACCTTGCGATTGGTGCCGGGTGTCAGGGGAGGCAACGCTGTGGGCACATCTGTAAAATGGAGACAAGGAAAAATAGATTAGAATTGATATAGGTTCATGAATATAATATTATTTAATAAGATTGTTAGGTATGTATTTTCCAAAATTCTCTTAACTAAGCTTCACATAATGCCAGTATCGATTCGTATACATTAGAGATGACACTAACTATTTAAGTTGATAAATTTGATTTTTTTTTCAAGAAATTGTCTAGTATTATTAATAATTTCTCTACTGAATTCAACAGACCTGCCCACAGTGTCACTATCGATTAATGTAAGCCAACTATTGCATTACTATCGCTTGAAAACATACAATGAATGCGATACTTATGCAATAGAGATGACACTGATGATAATAACACTGTATTATCAATAAAATGTGCTACAAATATTCCTAAGTCTTTAGAACTCTCTAAACATTCCCGCATTCTAATCTCTCATCGATTATCGATAGTTTCAAGCGACTATCGCTTCGTTTACCTCGCAGTTTGCCATTGTTCGTGTGCAGTTGTTGCAGTTTGTGAGCTTTGAGATGAAACTTGCTCGTTAAGCTTTGATAATTATAATTATTATTGCCAAGATAAGTTTGCGGATTGTTGTTGCTGTTGTTGCCACTGTTGTTGTTGTTGTTGCTGTTATAGTTGACTGAGCGCAGCGGCGGCAACATGCGGCAATCACTCCAATCGATCCATTCATTTGTCATAATGTTGCAGATGCAGCGCGAGAGCGGGCGCGGGGGTAATAAAAATGTATCTTTCTATAGTTGATGTTGTTGTTGTTGTTGTTGTATCTGTGTCTGTTGCTGTTGCTTGGGTGTCAAATGTCAGAGCAATTGGAAGGCGTACGAAATACAGGGAGGGTTGGGTCGGTCTGGCCTGGGCTTCAATTGGCTTCAATTTATTGGCGTGAAATCAAAGCGTCAACAAGATTAACCCGAAATGTCAGTGCGAGTCGCGACCCTTTTGGCGCGCAGATACAACTGTATCTTATTGCCCCTTCGGGTTATGTATCTTTAGGCAAGGCACGCTAATTACTCATCGCAGTTATCACTATTATTAGCCCGGCAATGGCTCTTGCTGTATTATCTTTTATCACACACACACACACACTGATACACAGATACACACACACACACATACACTGACACAGTACGAGGCGCAGAGTCGCGTAACGCGCCTGGGCGCGATAAGATTTATTTAAATTTATTTAAGTCAATTTCCACAGCGTTCGTTGCACAATGCAACGGAAAACACGAAAAAACGAAACTGAAATTATTTTTATTATATTCTCTTGCTTCGAACTCGGGTCTCTGCCTCTGCCTCAGTCTCAGTCTCTGTGTATCTATCGGATTGCTGGATTTGTGAAGCCAAACTGAAACGAAACGAAACGCCGCGATCGCCTCATGTATCCTAAACAACGAGAAGAAACGGGCCAGCGCGACAGAGCGCGAGAGAGCGCAAGCGACACAAGTGCGGAGAGAGAGAGAGAGAGCGAGCAGTGCGGGAGAGTAGCGAAGTGAGAGAGCGTGAACGGCGCGCCGCTTTCTCGTTGTGCAACAAGTGGAATTGAAATGGCTGGCAGCGTAAATCTCAGTGCGAGAGCGAGAAACGAACTGGGAATTCATTCACAAACGAAACGGTTGAGCGTGCGCGTGTGAGAGCGTGCGTGCGTGTGTGTGTGCGAAACGGAAATGGCCATCACAGTGTGCCGACAAGAGCAACAACAACAGCGGGGCTACACCTAGTAAAACAACAGAGCAACAAGCTGTTTGTTTAGCGCACTGAGAGAAAAAAATGCATAAAACGAAGCGATACGAAACGAAAGACAAGGCAAACAGCAAATAAAGGGAGGGCAGACAGAGGGCAACAGGTGACACCGTGTGTCACAGGGTGTAGCAGGTGCAGGCCTGCGTCCACAATTGCAAAGTTCAAAAGCTGCACGCTCTCCCTCCCTCTCCCTCGCTCTCTTGAACTCTGCTCAGGTGGCCATTATTGCTGCACTGCTCTCTCATAGCTCACATATGGCAACGCTACTCAAGTTTCCACTCACACACACACACACACATGCGCGACTCCTGTGCTGCAGGCAGGCAGAATTTATGAATGAATTTCTTATGTTGCCTTCACACGCGCATTCGGGCAGCAGCAGCAGCAGCAGAAGAGGCAGAGGCAGACAAGTTGTAGAAGAAGTAAAGAGAGAGAAGAGAAGAGAAGGCAGAGTCGGCTCGTTTTCTTTTGCGTCAAAAATACATCGAAGAACAACAGCAGCAACAACATCGGCAGCAACAATGATCGACGTCGACGTCGACGCTTCCGCTGCTTCCGTTCGCTGCGCTGCGCTGCGTTGCGTTGCGTTTTCGCCGCCGTGTGGTAAATAATATATGGGAGAGAATGTGATAAAGCAGGCAAAGGCTGGCACGCAGGCAGGCGAATGCGCGCGGGAGGGGGAGAGCGGCCTGCAGATAGAGCTATTATGACTGCGTAAGCAGGTAAAAATTTTTATGAATGAAACAAAACGCGCGCGCGCGCGAGTTGCGACGCGACGTCTATGAATGAAATTACGAGCGAGGGCGACGGCGACGGGCTGAGATCATTTGGTCATTATCAGCAAACCGCATGGAAGAGTAATTGGCGAGCAGGCAGAACAGCCTAAGCGAACTCTGCACACATGTATCTGTCAGATACATGTTTGACATTGCATACACAAGATACACGCGCGTGTGTGTGTCTCTCTACTCGGCCCATAAGGGAAAAGCTCTTTAAAACGCAGTTGTAGCTACAACTTGAAATTACAAAACGTCTGTGCGTGTCTGAAATTCATTATGAGTCAGTGTAGTGCCTCCTACCTCCTACCTCCCCCGTCCCGCGCTTGATGGAGCAGTTCCGTTGGCTTCGAGGGCCACACACAGCAGCAGCAGCAGCAGCAAAGACAACGGACAGAGACCACTTGGGTGTTAATGGAGCCTAGACAGAGCGCCTTGACGGAGCGCAGTTACTTCGGGGACCTTCGTGTGGCTGCCAGTCTGCCCACAAGGTGTTCATTGTTCGAGCTCTGTGAGCCGAACTAGGTCAATCAAGTCGTTACATGCCGACTCAATCCGCCAGATGAATAGATAATGTCGTTCATCTGCACGGAAAGATGATTTGAGTAAAAACAAAACAGGAAAGTGAGGTTAGCTACGACTAGGCGCAGCTTTAATACACTTTTAAACTAGAATATCACACTAGCTCTGCTAATCTTATAGAGTATCCCAAGCATATACCTAAAACTATTATGAATTTTAGCAGTATATTAATAATTAATACACATTATCATACAAAAAAAGCTCATTTCGGCTGATTATAGCTGTAAGCTATAGTGCGCCGATGATAAGCAAATTTTGACAGCATGTTATGTAGATAAGAACATGCAGCTGTGCTTAGTTTGCTTGCCCTATCTCGAGAACTAACAAAAACAACCGATAGTTGCCACTTATATACTAACATACTATACAATATAATAGTGCGAAGCTACGTATTCCTAGTTACAGCAAAAATCCGCAGCTGTGCCAAGTTTCAACAATAAAACTCTATTATTCTCGGAGTAACAGCTGAATAAAGCTAGATCGACTACTCTGTGGAAACCGTACAAGAATATATATGCTATATAGTTTTGCAGCTGCCTGATCCAAATACATATACCCTACACAAGTGTATAACGAGAGATCTGCAACACGCTCGAGTGCAGATCAGCTTAGAGAGCAGCGATTTCAGGGGCAAGTTTTGCTATATTATAATATAATAATCATCTCGTACGCGATCGAGTGGGTTTATCTCGCCTTGTACAGTCATTTGAGCAAGCATCAGGCGTACTCTATAAATGTCACGTAGTCCATAAATCGACTCCAGAAAATCTCCTTTTAAATCTGCGCTAAGCCTGCTCTCCTCCCTCTCTCTCTCTCTCTGGCTGCGATGAGTCAGTTCTAATCGCTTTACTAGTTACGTATGTACAGTCTATATAGAACCCTATATACACACACATTTGTATGTAATGCGCAGTTCATTCAGTAAGCCAATGTCGCTTATCAAAATTCCGAGAACTGAAGAATTGAAGGAAATGGACGGAGCACTCGCAAAAATGTAGTAGAGCAGGTTATTTTTGTACTCGGCCTTATCGAGGTGATAAGGGGCCCGCCGTAGACCAATTACATTCACAAAATAGAGTTACTCGATCGAACTATATATAGTATATATAGATTTGCTTATCTGATATGTAGGTGTCCGCGGGGGCAAAGGAAGTTTGTGCTCCAGGCACGAGTGCGAACCGGTTCCGGCCGGAAACCGAATTCTTATCACTGATAACAGCAAATTGGCAATTCGTTTAGTGTGATTGCCAATTTCCGTGAATTTCCGTCCCCCTGCACTCTACACAAATTGCAGCCTGTTCGAGTATCGCTAATGTGAAGAACTTAACACATGATTCTCAAGATATTTTCGATACAATTCTTAAGTGATTTTCAAATATTTCGAGAACTGGTTTCGATTGAAAGTTTTTCTCGCCTCTACTTTAATTGTAGCGCCCCCCTCCCCGGGCTGCAACTAACTACACGCAATTTTAGACAGAGATGGAAATTAGCAACGGAAAATGGCAGCCAAAGGCAAACAACGCAACGAAAAGAAGAGAAACGAAACGACCAAACGACCGAACGAGTCTGAACCAAGCTAACACTCCAAACAAGCAACCGCAGCGCAACGCAACGCAATGCGAGGCAGGCCAACAACATTATTAAGTATTTGCTATTGACTTCCGGTCGTTAGATATTTCATTACCAACCTGACGGAGTTGGAGACGGTGTGAGAGTGCCGGAGAGTGTAGGGGAGGGGGAAGGAGGAGGTAGGCAAAGAGCTCAGGGTTCTCTACTATTAAATTGATGCGAGATGCTGCGAGAGAGATGCGCCGCTGCGATTGAAATGTCGAGAAATTATGCTGTAAAACAATTACTAACTGTAAGTGGCCTTATATACAGCCCTCAGCCCACCCCCCTCACTCGCTCTCTTTCTCACTCTCTGGTAGCTCCTTTGATTTCCATTCGGCTAGAAGTCGCTTCTGCCCGGGGCCATACAAGGCGTCTTTGTGGGAATTTTCAACTAATTTGATTCAATTCCGATTGAAGTCGTCGCTCGTCTGATGAGACAGTGCTCAGAATAGAGAGTCCACGCGACATTTTAATTCGTAAATTATGTCAATAATGGGGCGACAGAAAAAGCATGCTTATATAATTACCCCCTCGCCCTGCCTGTCCCACCCGACGATTCTTGGAAAAGCCATGAACATTGAGTATAAAAATCGTCGACAATCGCCGCACACAGTGGCATGCATAAGTTCTTTTGCAGTGGGTGGGGCAATTCCGCGAAAGACCAAGCATAAAATTCAATAAAATAAAATAATTCAAACTAAAGACGAGCTGCAAAAGTGCAAGCAAATTGAAATGGCAACAAGAAGAAGAGAGTTGTAAACATATTATTATTATATATACAAATTGAAATTCCTCTAAACAATACAAATTTATATACTGTGGGTCTACGCTTATATTTAAGAAAATTTTAACTCCCTCTGCCTCTGATTTATGGATTATGCTAAACTTAACTTCCACCCATCATTACTTTGTTAAAAATCAAGTTATTTGTATTCTAAATTATATTTTGTATATGTATTGATTCCCATAAGGATTCTGCATAAAAATACTTGCAATATGGATTATTTAAAAAATTTAATTTTTTTTTGCTATGTTGATAAGGGTCCCCCCCTATCATTTTTAAAATAAAATATTTTTTAAAAAATTTTATATCTCGTGTTTTTGTTTTTAATCGATAGCAGAGGTCATAATTAGTACTAAAAATGTGTTTAAATCAATTTTAGAGAACATTAAATTTTTGCCAAAAAATCATGTCGAAATCAACTAAAAATTTGACATGTAAAACCCTCATCAGGTCTTGGGACCTCACACTCCATTCACCATAACTTTGTTAAAATTCAAGCAATTTTGACGTGGGATGACATTTTGTTTATGTACTTTCATCTTTATTAGTTCTACATTAAACAAATTTACAAATAGACTTTTTAAAATTTTTTAACAATTTAGGTAAGGGTACCCCCTTATCACTTTTTGAAAAAATTTTTTTTTCAAAATTTTAAATCTTGTGTTTTCACTTTTAATGGAAAGCAGAGGTTAAAGTTAGTACTAAACAAGTGTTTAAAAATGTTTCAGACGATATTTAATTTTTCAACAAAAATCATGTCAGGATCGACTAAAATTTTGACATGTAACGTCGTCGATAGGACCTCGAACCACACCTTCTATACATCATAACTTTGTTAAAAATCGTACGATTTCCATGCGGAATGACATTTTATTCATGTTTTCAATCTCTTATCGATCATGTATTTAAATAATTGATATACAAAATATTTGAAAATATTCGATCATTTTGCGATAAAGGTAAAGGAAGCCCATTACTGCTTTCTAAGAGGCTTGGTCTGAATAGCCTACAAATTCGCAATTAAATAATGGTTTCCTGATGCAGTAAATGATTTAATGATACTAAATAAATAAAAATAAATATACTTTATCCCAAAATATGTCTATCACATATGCTTATACCTTATTTTAGTCCCAAGCATTTGTTTTAGACTTTCACCTTCCTCGATTCCTCGAATATGTTGGAGGCATAAGAAATACAATAACTCGAATTCTGGATAAACCGTGGAGCATAACAAATTATATCGAAAGCATATAAATCAAGTAATATGCATCCAAATTACGACAAAACACACAGAGCGATAAATACACACACTCACACACACGAAGAGACGTGTTTGTGCATGTCAGGCGGTCCCAACGGCCGCCTCATGGAGTCGCTGATAGTGAAGTGGGCTGTTTCAGTTTTATGTTTTATTTTTTTCGATATAAAAATAATTGCAGGAATTGTGTGAGACAACGTCGACGACGACGTCGGCAGCGACGACTGCTGCTGCACTTTTGCAGCTGAAACCGAGGACAGGCGAGCAAAGCGGAGCTGGAGAAGATGCGGCCCTGACGTCGCCTCGACCCGACGTTGTCGTATGAAAACTTACTACGCCGGAAATATAAAATTACACACTCAACACTTAAATTGTGTGTGCCCGCCTCGCTACCAGTGTGTGTGTGTATGTTTGTGTGTGTGTCCATGTGTGTGTGTGTGTATTTCTCACATGTTGCATGCTGCACAACGAAGATTCTAGTGGATCGGCCGGTGCGGAGCGTAAACAGGGTGCAAAACGATCGAACCCAATGCGAGTGTTCTGAATATTTTCCTTCCTTCCTCTCCTTTCTTTTCTCCCTGTCTCCCCCCTCTCTTCTTTCTCCTGTTTGGTGTAAAAAACAATCGGTTAAAAATGATATAATTAATTGCCATTTTGATGAGGGTATCCAGAGAGAGAGAGAGAGAGAGAGAGAGAGAACTGACACAAAAAATGCTGAAATGCTGCACCTGAGGAGTGTGATAATTGTTTCTACTTACAAAACGATTCACGGATCGATCGTGTATAGAGAAAGAAGAAGAAGAAGGATGTGTATCGATCAAGATCAAGTGAAACGTAATGCGAATCAGTTCTGTTATTGATTGATTGTCATTTGATTGAAGGAAATAAGAGACTAGAAGGTAGATTCAAGGCTTTAGCTAGTGTAGAGTTAAAAACGATCGAGTGATCCTCATATTCAATTTGTAGATATCGAATATTATTATATTGATATTTGATTGAAGGAAATTAAGACAAGAGAGAATTAAGCACCCACTTGGCGAAGAATTTAAAGATGATCGAGTGATCTACATATGCCATATCATGACAAAAATCACTCTAGTGAGATTTATAGACGATCTAGATCTTTAAAAAAGATCGATTATTGTTTCACTTTGCACACTTTACTAGATTACAGACATGATCAAGCTATGATCTCCATATATACTATATTTCATATCAAATTCAGAGATTACATTCTACTTCCTCCCACAAAACTCTTGCAGATCCCAAGTGTCGATTCACTGCTATAGATTCTGTTGCAGATGTCCATTCTTAGCTATCTCTTCTATCTCGAGCAGCGTAGTGACCATCGATGCTCGAAGAATTCGAGGAAACAATATTTCCCACGCACTTGAACTTGAAATTCTTCAGTGGCGAGTTCGAGGCATGTATTTTGACATATGAAGGAGTATTTCGTTTGATAAAGAGTGGGAAAAAGAAGAGAAGACAAGGAAAAGAAAGAAACGACTCAAATTACAAACACGGCGAGGACATTCTACAGCGCGAGTCCTGTCCACAAAGGCTGAGGCTGCTCTGGCTCAGCTTTTACCTGCCCTGAACGATCCCTTTCAAGAGCTCAACCGCACGAGGTGAATACCCTGTGCAGGCGACTTGCGGCCCACTGTGCAGCTCTTACTTGCTCGCGATTTAATCTCTCTCTCTCTCCCTCGATCACTCGTCGAGCATCCCAACGGGGCAACGGATCAAGGACTCGTCGCCGCTTGGCGTCTGGCTCCAAGAGTCGTGGGAATACCAAAATTTCGCGCATTTATTTTGTTCCCTTGGTAGCCGAAAATATTTCTCAAGCTCGTCTTGTCTCCCCCCTGGAATCTTTGCGCCGTTTTGTTCGCGTCTCCCCGCGAAAAGTCTGCCCAATCACCTGACCAGGTAGCCAATAGGGCAGCCAGCAGCTAGGGTAATCCGTGGCATTAATAAGCGAACTGATAACAAAGCGCTACGCTGTGTCTAGTTGCCCCAGAAAGCTGCCTCAGCGTGTCCCCTCGAGGATAAACACACGATTTTATAGTCAGCCGATTACACTGAGAAAACTGGCAAGGAGCTGGGACTTTATAGGGTGTAGAGTATCGAAAACGAATGGGAACCTCAAACTAACTTCGTATTTCTAATATAGCTATAAGCTGCTTGGAACGCAGCTTCAGAGACAGAGCTAGGTTCATCAAGTTTGACCTAAAGATACTTGATTATATCGTATATCAGTAAAACGTATCTTCAAGCTACTTTTCGCACTACTCGAGCCAACAGGAAGCTTTGATTTCTCTCCGTGTACGCGCTGTCGTATGAGTAATATAGATATGGCGAGATAACTAAGCGATAACTGCAGTTAGTGGAATGTTTAATTCCGAGAACTACTCAGAGAATTACTCAGCTATCGACATGTTGTTTGTGTTATCAAAACAAGTCAAAAACGCGCTGTCTGCGACGGGCAGTAGCCCGAGCTGGCGACCCTCGCTCACAATGAAGGCGCATTTATGTAGCTGCAGTTTGGCAGTGGCAGTACGAGAGGGGAGAGCGAGGAGTTTTCAAACATGAGGGAAGGCACTTCTAAAGCGACATTTTTGTCGAGTTGCCGCTGCTTTAATTGGCGTCTTTCAATTTTAATTTCATTCAATTAGCCCAAGGGAAATCTGACAAAATCGAGAGAGAGATAGAGAGAGAGAGACCTCTGCGCGTGCGCAGTGTAGCTTCATCTTTAATTATGCGTGGTTTAGTCGGTCAGTCAGTCCGTTTATCAATGCGTCAGTCTCGCAATACAACAGCCTCTTCAAGCGTTCAGCCAGCCAAGTCTTCGCTCTAATTGATCGTGGGCGGCAAAAACACTTTTCCTGGGCACGATCGTGCAATTCTGCACGACTAATCGAGTTAGTTTGTAGGCATTAACTAAGCTCTATATAACCCCTTTAGAAGACTCAAGAATTCTACAGAAACTCTACAGCTCTTGCCCCGTCCAGATCGTACACCGCCCAAAGACAAATGGCGCGAAATTTAACAAAATCGAAACAAGCAAGAAAACAAGTAATGAAAATGTTTATTTAGCAAACGATCAACACAAAATACAATTTATATAGACAGGCCAAAGTCAATCGATGTGTGTTTATCGAGACTGGCAATCCCCCGGCACATGAGTAAGGCTAGTGCAGGACGGCAGATACCCTGTAACTGGCACAACTTGTTGTTTATGCACTCCCGGCTAATATACCCCACTTGCAGCCTGCTTTTTAGTTAGTATAAGACAAATACGTAGCCCCCAAGTCGTTTATGTAATAAAATTGATGATCAAACGAAAACTCTCACATTTTGTGCGAGCGAGAGGAAAGCAGCGACTGAGTGAGAGAGAGAGAGATAGGGGTATACTCGAACGGAACTGAGATCAATCGTCTCCCGAGTCGATACGATTCGATTTTCCAATAAATTCATTTTTAATATGTTGCCGTGTGCTGCCTCCCCCTCCCCCCAAGACATTATTGTTTTTCATATTTGTACAGCGCATGTTTATGGGTATTTTGTTTCAGCAGCAACAACAACAACAACATGAAGAAACACAAACAGACAGCGCGGCGTTTGCTGTTTCATTGAATTTTTCGGCGGAGTCTTTCGGTTTCGCCGGAACTTGTCGTGTTTACAAACAACAACACGGCAAAAACTACGATTCACATTATGCTAAAATTCGGGAAAAATTACCAAATATATATTCGGCACATACAGATATATATATATATATATATATACTATATATCGCGCCGAATGCGGCAATATATTTGGCCCGCAAATTGGGTGCACAATAAATTCTGGTTGTCGAGTCGAGTCTCGTTGTTTATTTTTTAACGCGTTTTTCCAGCAGTTTGGAAAAACATCAAACGACAATGGGGCGAAGCGGAAATCTCGACAAGTAAAACGCCAACAAAAAGTGAAGGAGAGAACGACCAACAAAAAAGCGTTTTTACGACTCTCGCAAACGATTTGTTATACGTACTCGATAGCGCGCATCTCTCCGGCTCTATCTGCCTCTCTCTCTGCCCATCCGATCGTAATTAAAACCCCAGATCATTTTAACATACAATTATGAGTACTACAAGGCTCTAATCGGTCGGGGCAGGGCGGGTTATGCCGGGGGAGTGCAGTCGATAGATCAAAGCGTTCGCTTTCATGTTTGTTGCCATTGCACTTGTTGTGGCTGCACCGCGTCTGCCGTGGCAAGCAGAGCGGGGGCATCCTCAACGGGCAGGGCACAGGGGGCAAGCGAGGAGTGTGGCACAAGGTGTGAAGAAACTGTCGAACGGAAGAAGGGAACCATGAGTCTGATATCAAACAGACACATTGGCAACTGTTTGAAGTGCACTCATCGAGATTATGATTACACGCGTTTATGGGGTACCCCAAAAAATACCGAATACATTTCCAAAGGGAAGTCGCAGCCTCCAAATGGTATTCCAAATAAACTGCAGCTAAGCTCTAGGTTGATATCTAGGGCAGGCATTTCACAAAAACCTAAGCATGCTCCTTTTTCTATGCGTTTGTCTGTACGAACACCTATATCTCAGATACTATGGGAGCTTAAATTTGGTGACAATACTTTTATGTTATTGAGTGATCTAAAGTTACTCCTAGTATTTAGCCACGCCCTCTAACACCTACTGAAAATTAATAAAATCCGAATACCAAGCGAAGTTTTTGATTTTTATGCATATCTATGGTCTCATTGATTCTGTTTGCCATTCTAGAGCAAGGTTTATTTTAAACTGTAGTTCCTAGATTTCCTATGGTATCATTTGCCATTTCTTGCCACACTAATTTCCTAATTTCATAATTAGCCATGATTCCATCTGATTTTCATACTCAATCGACACCCGAATAAATCACAAAACGTTACGCAGACAAGTGTAACGAAATTGATTGATTGGGAGAGACTGCTGATCCATCAACCCGCTCATTAAATCGACCTTTCAGCCGCCTCACCCAATAAGCAGCCCTATGTAAACAAGACTCGGCCACAATGACAGATTGGCATAGCCCATCATGGATATATCTTCAGCTGATCTACATAAATCGCAAGGAGGAACGAAATCTTAATCAACACTCATTAACTCTACAAGATCGCCGGCAATATAATTAAGAGAAATTATGTTTCCACCGTGGCGACCTGTTGGATCGATGGACCAGCCGAGGTCCCCCCCTTCTCGCCAACCCGACAGCCACAACTGAAGTTGCCTCCAGATCTCTAGTTGTTGTTGTTAGTGTTGCTGCCGATCAACAATTTCGCAATTCAGCTGTCGATCATTTCATTCATAAAATGTGCATGACACGGCAGGGGGGAGGGCCCCTTCCCCGTCCCCTTCGTACACGCCTCGACTCATTCACACACACACACAGCGGCAGCCAGCCCGCTCTCGCAGCTCTCGGGTGATCTGGAAACTCGCACACATCCGCGCACCATGGGTTAATACGGCAACCACCCGCCTGCTCGATCGCCTCGATCACTCGGACTACAAACGAAGTGATTAATTCATGTATTCTCGGCCGAATACCCCCTTGTTTCGGCCTGCCCTGCCCTCACTTGCTTGGTGCTACCCCAACAGGCCCCCAGCGATCTTTGCCGTTTTCTCAATGGAAACTGGTTTCGTCAGTGTTCGACGTCGCAGTCGGCTGCTGCTGCTGCTGCCGATGTTGTTGTTGATATTGGGGCTTATGTTATTATATTCATCCTCACCTGATCCCCAGCAGCTGCTCATCCGGTCAATGTGAGAAAAAATACACACACAGCGAAGCGAAATGCAAAAAGAGGTAAGAGTAAGACAAAAAAAAAATAAAAAAATAGACAAGCTCGAAACGCAGGCAACTTTTTCTTTTGCAGCACAAGCTGATCATTTAGTCAGATAGTGAGGGGGCAGTAGGAGAAGGAGAGGGGGGAGAGAGCGGGATATGGCCAGCTGAAATGCGAAAGCTGTTGCTCAGGATATCTGGCATTCAAATCAGCGCTGGAAAAGCGCAACAAGTGACCAGAGTCAGCAAAGTGCCCAAGTCAAATGCAGCCAGAGAAGTCGCTCGTTTCAGCATCCGCGGACAGCAAAGGAAGCGGCCACAGAGGGGGAGTAGAGGCAGCAGCCGAAGGGGAGAAAAACTGCAGGCAACAAAAATAAAAAACTGGAAAAGCGCTGCGGAAGTTGGCCAAGCGCGTGTAAAACAGTTAATGCACACAGGATACGTTTCCGCAGCGAACGGGTCTAGCTCGGTCTCGCTCGCACCGATCGTTTGCTTTGCTTTTCTTTTTCCCAGTTATATTCGATTATTAATTATCGATTCTTCTGGGCCAAGCTGCCGGTTCTGTCGACTACGAATTGACTTTTAATTGGTACGGGAAGCGCGCTTTAACAATTTCACAAGTTTGGATCGACCGATCGCATGTGAATCTTATCCACAATACGATATATACGGTATATACGATAATTTATGCGCTGGGAAGTGGCGCATCGATAGTTTGTTCAGTTATTATCGAGGGGGTCAGTCACCTATTGGCAAATTCGCAGAATCGAATGGGAAAATCCGGCAGATTGTTTAATTAGCTGGGAAAATTGCGAGCAGGCAAGAAGGCGGCAGAAAGAAGAGATCGAGAGAGAGTTATAGTTAGTAAGTCTGAAAGCATGGAGATACAAGATAAATGTATCTTTGACGCACTAAACACACTCTTGCCAATTTCACTTCGATTTAAATGATGAATGTTATATTATTGGTATTCATACATATTTTACCTATCTCACAGGTAACTCAGCTCAGTAAAAGCTCTCTAGAGCGAGTTAACAGACTAAGTATGAAAGAAACCCCCCGCACGACCCCCTTTCCAGACTCCTTACCCAACTCACAGCTCAAGGAAGTGTCCGCATTTCGAAGCGCAAGATAAACTCACTGGGATGCTGCGATCCAATCGGTTGGGATCGCATCAGCTGCTGTTGCTGTTGTTGCTGCTGCTCAAATCGCGGCTACAACAAACAAGATCGTGTGACGATGCCTGCCCTGTTTCTCTCCCTCTCTGTCCCTCCCTCTCTTCCAACTGGACAACTGAAATACAGTAGCAGCAGCAGCAGCAGCAGCGGTAGCCGGCAAACAAATTACACACAATTCCAACTCCAAACAGAAACTCATCCACAGCAGCAACAACAACAGCAGCAGCAGCAGCGACAACATTATTATCGCTGCTTTTGTGTCCAAGCTTCGAGCTGCTTGGCCTGGCCTGGCGCTTCAGCTCTGGCACCCCACTCGCAGATGATGATGATGATGATGTTGCTGCTCATGATGCTGCTGCTGTGGAAGCTGTGCCTCATGTTGCTGCTACTGCTGCTGCTGATGATGATGATGTTGTCGTCGTCGTCGTAGACATAAGAACCAAAACGAATCAACTCGAGTGTTGTTGTCTTCATTGTTGTTGTTGTAGCTACTGTTCAATGGATGTGGATGCTCCTCTCCTCCTCCCCTCTCTCGGTCTCTCGCTCTTCGCTCGGCTCTTTGGTCGCTTTGGTCGTTGCTCGCTTGGTTTTTCGGTTAGTAAACCGGATGTTCCTAATCATTGCTAGTTTGCCTCAAATTAAATATGCTACACACACATGCATCACACACACACACGCGCACACTCACAGATACATCTCTCGCGCTGTGTATCTTTTGTTTGTGCACGTCGTGTATTTCATAGATACGCGCTTCTATCTACCTAAAGCCACAGCGCAAATTATGAATGAAAATCAAGCGAAGATCCCCCCCAGCGGTTCTCTCCCCTTTTCTCTTTCTCCCCTCTCAAGCTATCTACTTCATCTTTATCTTTTTGCGACTTATGCAAATCGTGTGATTCTTCTCTCCCGCTGACGCATCTTCGCAGTTTTCGCAACTAACTGTTTGCCAGGCAGGCGGACAGGCCGACAAACGGACAGACAGATAGATAGATAGATAACTCTAACGTTACTTCCGGCTATACACAGAGAGTCAAGTCGAGTTTCGCCAATCAACTTGCTAAGCGACTTGTTCATTCATGTAAAATCCAACTGGGAGGCCAATTTAATTGATAGAAACTGAGAGAGAGAGAGTGAGGGAGAGCGAAAGGGAGCAGAGCGACACATTCATGAATTCATTTTTATCAGCATCAATTAGCAATAATTATTCATTAGGGCCTGGCAAGATGTAGAGAGAGGGAGAGCTGCAGAGAGAGGGATAGATAGAAAACACTGAGAGATCAGGCAGAGCTAAGAGACCTGCCAGAAGACGCCTCTTCCCCGGCTACACTTCCAATTGCTTGATTGGCAACAATCTGCAAGCTGCGATCACAATCAACGATCGTATCTATGCGTAAGTGTTGAGATATGCGACATTTCCCTGAAGATCGTTCCTTATTGCGTGCTGAAATTGGAGATGTTCCTTCTTCTTACTTCTTTAGAAGCACCTACTAGAAGACGACTCTGCCTCTTAATGGAAAACAGTCTTAGCTGCGATCACAACAAACGATCGCAAAAGTCGATATATCCCTGAAGATCACTTCTGATTCCCTGCTGAAACTCAAGACGTTGTTCTTACTAAAGATCAGCAAGTTGGTTATACCGACTAGAAGACGACTCTTCTACTCTTCCTCTTTGACTGAAAACAGTTTACGAGCTACGATCACATTCAACAAATGCTAAAGTCGAAATATCCCTGAAGATCACCTCTTATCCCCTGCTGAAACTCAAGAACTTTCTTCTTGCTCAAGTTCCAAGCAGACTCTACCTAGTCTACTTAGTTATAGCACTCTGATTGACCCCGTTTTAATGGCTTTCACACACTCAAAGCTGAGTCGTAATGGCGACGTTTAGGCATTATAATGTCCGCTGTAGATCGTAGATCTTCGCTTAAATTAAGTCACAAATTTCGTATGTATCTTTTCGTTGGGCAGTAAAACATTTTGTTCTCTTCGTTTGGTTTGTTTGACAAATCCATGGCCATTAGTCGATAACAATTAAGATGCTCGACGTAGGGTGGGAGTAGGAGACGAGAGCAACCTGCTAAGTGTGACGGAAAACATTTTGAAAAGCGCCGTCGATAAGAGCCGAAAGAGCCGAAAGCCAAATTAATTGTGCGTCTTCGGATCTACGTCAAGTGGCGCCGCCAGAAGAGGCTGAGGTAGAGGGGGGAACGGATTCGAAATCAGTTTAATTTCCTCATAACAAATTGACAGTGGGCAGGCAGCTGCCTGATCGAGCCAGCGAGCTTCCTTCTCTACGAGGCGAATGAAGATGCGAGAAGCGAGTTCCGTAATGAGCAGGGAAAGCTACATGCGAGCGTGCCTGACAGTGAGATACCCTACTAATGTCAAAGAGCTAAGCAAAGAGCTCAAAGCAAGTTTGGGAAATGTTAACTTCAATAATTGGTCTAACAGTCGGAAATTAGTGATTTGAATAAGTTGTGGGCGTGGCAAGCAATATTTGAAATATATACTTCCTAAACTTATGGTATACATCAACTTTGATGGCAAATTTGATAACCCTAGCTACTATTATAGCAGAGATCTGTGCGTCCATACAGACAAAAAAGGATAACTCGATAAATATATATTGCAACTAACCAAGTATCTGTACACTTTGTGGGCTCTGCCACGCCTCCTACTGCCTGCTACACTTGCACAGAGTGAGTATACCCTTCTTCAGAGCATTTACCCAGGCGAAAGGGTATAATAAGCCCACGCGGAGCACAAAGAACCCAACTGGGGAGCAGCAACAACAACTGCAACTGCAACTGGACTATCAAGTGTTGTCCAGTGGGCCTGGCGATGTGGAGCAACTGCCAAGCTGAGCTGAGCTGCGCCATAGCACCTGGCGTGCTGCCTGCCCTAGCTCCAGTTCAAACTAGAAGCTGCACTTGAATTGTGCGTCGTTACAGGCTGCCTGTTCCTGCCTGCGCCTGCCCCCCTGCTCCGCCCAGCATTTGCATATGGAAGCAGGCGGGGCAGCAGGCGGGCGCAGGCAGCACATTGATCATTAGACTATTTTTAATAGAGAGCCCCAGTGCGAGTCCAAGCCGAGGCCAGACCAGTTTGCCCGTTTGCCTCTGCCTGTCTGGCCGGTCTGTCCAGCTTGGGAGGCTTGGAGCGAGCGTGCAGCGTGCGCAAGTTTCACCTGCTCCTGGTTGAGATTTTGCAGCTTGCGTGCTGAAGTGTTTGTGGCCGCTGCAAATGCATTTGTTGCACCACCTTTCCGGTGTGGCAGCAGCTAGGTGGCAAGGTGGCAATAGGTGGCAATAGGTGGCAAGGCTGTGCCAGTGCTACCTAAACACGACGCAGGCAGAATGAGCCGCACTTGAGCTCCCGAAATTGTTGTTGCCACAACGACAAACTAATTTATGCCCCACGCTGCCACAAATCTTGTGGCTCAAATAAACAAAAGACTCTGCGCCCAGCCCAGCGATGGCAGCTAGATATATAGACATTATATATATAGGAACTACGCACCCCCCGTCCCTCTACATCACTCTACTCTCCCTCTCTCCCTCCCCCCTCTCTGCCGCTCTCACACACGCATAAATTAACTTCCGAAATCTACTCGCGCGATTGTATACAAATTTATGCTCAGTCACAAGTTCGAGTGCCCCCTCGCACCTCTCTCTCTCTTTCTGCCCTTGCTCGCTGCCGCCTGGTGTTATGGTCAGCATCAGGCGGCAACAATTAAAAATGCAATGCCAACAGCAGGAACAGCAGCAACAACAGCAACAGCAATACGTACAACAGCAACAAAAACACTCAATAAAATGCGTTGATAAATTGCGCCGAAGCATCAAAGGCGAAGCTGAGGCATCCCACAGTGTTGCTGGCGCTTCCACAGCAGCAACACTCTCGACAACGACAACAACAACAGCAACGGCAATAGCAAAAGCAACAACAGCAACATTGGGGCAACACTGCCACTTGCAATCTGCTTTGAAAATTTATCGATTGTTTTTTTGTTTAGAGCAGCAAATCGCTTTTCCCCTGGCATAGACACAAAAGCGCCAGCGAAGCCAAAACAATTAGACACACGTAGCAGCAGGAGAGAGAGAAGAGGGAGAGGAGGAGAATGGAAGTGAATGTCAGCCGAGAGGCGATCTACCATATGCAATTGGAATTACCACACTTAGCCAAATTTCAAAAAGAGTTCTTCTGCTTCTCCTTCTATCTTCCAGCGGAGTTTGATCAATATTTCGGAAGCTTATCCAAAACGATCGAAGAAATATTATGATTAACGATCATGAGATCGTTTAGATTGAATGCAACACGCTATAGATCGCAGTGGAGCCTGTTTTGAGTGCAATTTCGGTTGGAAATCAGAATACAGTGTATAGAAAATTGATATTTCTTATTGATGATCAAGCGATCGATCAGCAAGCGATCGTAGCTAATACTGGAAGTAGATTAGACTGTAGAGAGAATTGAATTAGCAATATTTTTGATTTTGGATTGTGATACGTGGTACGATCACCCAATTAAGCAACGATCGTATGCATATTTACTAGGGCCTAGATCGTATATATAATGAAATTTCTATAAGGTGTGTTGTAGCCTACAATCTACATCTACAGATCTCCCAAATGCATTTCTCCATTAGAAAGATCGCAATAGTTAAGTGCAGATCCATTTGCAGTTGGACAGAGCGACATCTGTTGTAGAAAAACTGCAACTTCTTCGTGCGCAGCGAATCGCGCTTTTAATTGCGATGACAATGGGAAAAAGGAGACTAGAAAATTCATTTGCAGGGAGTTTTCAGTTTTCCGTTGCAATGAATTATGACAGTTCAAAAATTGGAAAAGGTCGCCCGGGAGCGGGGGGGAGGTGCTGCGCACTCGGCCAAAAAACGAACAAGTTCGTATGCACAGGCAGTTAATTTTAACTGGTTTTTTTTTTTGTCTATTCCATTTGGTTTTTTCCAACCAATTGAAGCGTTAAATTATCAATTGGGCTTTAAGCCAGAATCGAGAAATGAGAAATGAGCAAGGGCGACGGCAGCAGCGAGAATCGAGAATCGCATCGAGGCACTAACCAAGTCGGGGGTGATGGGCAACAGCGTTAAATTGGCCCAAAAGGCTTATGGGCACAGGGCAGCCGCCTCCTCTCTTTAATTTACTCCCCCTCTTGCTCACTACTTCTTTCTCTACCCTCACTCTCTTGCTCTTTGGCCATGCGCGGACACGCTTCAATTGATCGCACAAACTCCTGGAAAACTATAAAAGAGAAACACTCCCTTTTCGCCCCTTCCCCCTACGCCACTGCCTCGTGCAGGCAACTGGAAAATTGTGCAGTACGCGACTGCAGGTGTGTGCACGCCTATGTGTGTGCGTGTGCGTGTGTGTCATATTTCCTCATGCTGATCGCGATCGATAGTTCGATAGATCGACACACACTCGCTCCAGTTACAGATGCGATTCGCAGTTTCATCGATTTTCGTTTGTCCATTGCATTATCAATTGGCCAAGCTGCCACTTGCCGCCTGCCACATGCAGCTTGTTGCTTGCTGCATGCCCCAACCGAACTGGTTTTTGCCGCAGCGCAGTGTGCAATTTGCCGCAGTTGTTGCTGTTGTTGTTGCCGCTTTTATGGCAACATTCAAGTCTCCACACTGAGGCAGATCTCTTGCCTTTTGTTGCACGAACTAATTGATTCATATTTGCGGCAACTTCTGCTACCGCTGCCGCTGCTGCAACATTCCGCGTGCCTTTTGCGTCGCCTGCGCGTTTATATCTCCGTTTGGGCCGCCAAATTAGGTGAGGATGATTAATTGACTCGCGAGCGATGGCAGCGACGTCGACGCCAATAATTATGATAATTATCGAGAGATTTAATTCGAATGCTAATTATGGATATGCTCTACAGATTGCAGTTTCCGCACGAGATGAGATTAGCTTGAAGAAACTTCCCCAAACAGAAGAACTGTCATCGCAGAGACAGATTTATCAAATGAAGTTATATTCTCATTAAAACGTAGTGATCAGCTAAACTGTATATAGGAGGAGGCATCTGAAAGCCCCCAAGTTATATATATTCTAGATCTGTGCGTCGCTATTGCCAGAGGTGCATCCTTTCTGCTCTAAGGTGAAGGGAATATAAAATGCTCGAAAAAGCGACATAAAGTGAACAGCGCAAAGTAGGCAACATTTTTTGCTACAGCCTGTGGTTTGTGTCTTGGCTAGGGTAGCAGCAAATGTTGCCTACTTTCGTGCTGATTGATGAAAACAAATGCTCAGAATAAAAAGTGTAGCATACTTTGCTATGCTAAACTTATTAATTTTTTTAGTTTGAAAAACAATTTGTTTTGAGAGCGTGCTTGAATTTTAGTATATACAACTCTGCTTTTAGATACTTTGCACTGCCTTCTAGTGTCATACGTAGGCTAGTCGACTCATAGAGACGGTATACCCTTGCATTTCCATTATTCCCAGGGTACCCAGCAGATAAAATCGAAAAACAAGTCTTTGCGTAATTAAATTATTTTTCGAAATCAGATTTCGGTTGTTGTCGGCCCAAGGTACAAATTCATTTCAATATATAAGTGGCGCTGAAGTGCGCTGATAAGGCCAAGCACGGCAAGCAGCGCCGCTTATCAGCGGCAGCCACGAAAAACAGTAAAGCAGGCAAAATGAGTTCAAACTGCTTGAAGGTCGTTTGCTTGGTCAACAGTGTTGGAGGAATAGAGGGGGGTGGGGGAGTGTGGAGGGCGGGGGCAGCTAGTCGACACGTGCGCGCAAGCAACACGACTTTCCCATTGGAGTTACAATTGCTTTCATTTACCTGCGCCACCCCCCCCTCTCACACCATCTCTTTCTACGATTGTGCTGGGTCAGTTTTTTTCGTATGCGCCGCAGTGGCAACTCTGGCGACTCTCTCGCTGCGCTGCGCGTGCTGATTAGACATGCCTCTGGCTCAGTGCGGCCTCCGCTCTTGGGGGATGCATCAATTTATTTGCTTCCGCTCGCAGCTCGATACAAACATCGAGAACAATAACAAAAAAAAAATAAATGAATATGAAATTTATAGCACATTTTTGGTATATTTATGAATGAAATTGAGCCTTGATTAGATAGAGCAATTGCACGCAGTTGGATTCTACAAATACTAAATACTATATATGGTACACATATAGTAGCATATTTAATTGATCCACTTCTGGGTTTTGCCCAATTTGAACGCTACGAAAAGCCGCTACGATTGTCGTCTTATAAATAGAGTACAACTAGCATATCGTATAATAAACCCGATGGGGCTGGCACTTCCGCTGCGCGACGAGCTGTGATTACGATAAACTAGTTCTTTCTCTCTCTCTCTGCTCCGCAGCTTGCTGCTTCTTTTTGGTATATTTATATTTATACCCATCGATTTGCAAAAATACCAACAACCATAACAATCGAATCGAAACTGTAATCGAAAAGCGATTTCAGCGCAATAAATTACTGGTTTTTTTTTCATCGGATAATAAATAAAACTGCAGAATAAAATTTATGAATGAACACTCACACATAAACACACGCACACACGGGCAGCGGATAATCAGGCGAGAGGGCAAAGTAGCCACGTCTGTGTGTGTGTGTAAAAAGTGACGTGCAAACGAAATATAAAACAGGCGAGCCCCAACAACAGCTACACGCACAGACTCGCACACATATGCATTTTTATATGAATGAAAAATCGTAAACGAAAAACAAAACCCGAAAAAAACGAAGAAGCAACAAGCAACAAAAAAAAGGCAAAAAGTTGTTAACGCAGCAGTTCCACGAACAGAGACAACAACTACAACAACAATAACAACAACAACAGAAATCTGTGAACAAGAAATTTGAAAGGTAAAAACTTAAATTAAAACAAAACTTAAATGAGAAACACACACGGACACACTGACACAGAGACGCAGACAGACAGGGACGCAGCAAGTGCCGAGAGGCAGCGCAGTCCGAGCAGCCGCAGTCGCAGCAGCAGCGCAGCCGCCGCAACTGGTTTGGAGCAGCTGTCCACAAATGTGCGTTAGGCAGGGGACGGCAACTCCAAATTATGAATAAATAAAAAGAAAAAAGCAACAACGGCAGCGGCAGCAGCTAAAATCAAAATAAATACACTCAAAAGAGACACAAGTCGCACAGCCGCAGTCGCTGTCGCCGCGCCCACGTCGCAGTCAACGCGTAGCAGGCAGCGCAGTCGTGGCCCAAGCCGGTTTACAGGAACTTTGCTGGGGGCACACGCAAAAAGGAAGGAAACAAGCATCAAGAGCATCATCCGAGTCAACAAAAACAACAGCAGCAAGAGAGCGAAGGCACTGCGCGTGAGAGCGACGGCGGCAGCGGGAGGCAGGCAGAACTTGAACAAAGCAGCGAAACGAAAAAATAACAAAAACAACTTAGCTGCCCCTCGATACGATGCAAAGTGCCAGGCAGCAGCCCCAGTCGCAGTCGCCGTCACCGTCGCTGCCTCAGCCGCAAGTCAAAGTTGTTGCTGTTGTTGCTATTCCCCATTCATCAACTGCATTTCAACGCCGCGAGGCGATCAAGCAGCGGCAGCAGCAGCAGCAGAACCAGAAAACTTTTTCGTCTTTTTCTACTCGCGCGCGGCGTAAGTATGAATGAAAACGAACGTGTTTTTTTCATCGTTTTGTTGTTTTTCTGCTTGTTTTGTCAAGAGAGTCGCGCGCGCGAGAGAGAGAGAGAGCGCGTATGAATGAATTGAAGCGATCGTCGTCGTCGTCGTCGACGAGTGAGTGAGCGCCCCAAAATGAATGAAAGTAGTGGCGCTCTCTGCCGCAGTCGCAGTCGCAGTAGCGCTGTCTTCGCTCTTTCGTTCAGTTTGGGGCTCTCTTTGCTGCGCTCTCTCGCTCTCGCTCTGCACCCACCAATACAGGCATCAATTACATACGAATACGATTCTGTAGCATATTAAATAAATATATATTTATTTGCCTTAGTTTTTCAGCGCGCTCGCTCTCTGCTTCTGGGTCTGCTTCGTTTTGTTGTTGTTTTCAAAGTTTATGATTAATATGCGCTGATTAAAGGCGCGCAGAAAAATAAACGCAGCGCGTGAGTGTGTGTGTGTCTGTGTGTACATAATTAAAATAAGGGCAGGCTGGATACGCGCACACACGCACACGAGCAGCGGTGTGTGTGTGTGTATTTACTTTTGCCGTTGCCTGCGCTCGCACATACTTTATGCCAACTAAATTTACGTGCGCCGCGTTGTCTTTCCCCCTTTAGTTATTATTACTTTTATTTATTATTATTATTTGTGCTCCCTTTCGCATCTGCAGCCGCAGCAGCAGCATCTGCGCAGTTGTCGCCCGCCCCGTTCCATTTCGTTTCGTTTTGCATGCTTTTTTCGCTCCGTTTTTCGGCCAGAGTTGCCTGCCTGCCCGATCTTCTTCTAGCGCGGCGGCGCTAAGGAACTAAGGGGACAGCGAATGGCGACTGTAGCTGACGTTGGGGTTGGGGTTGGGGCTGCGACTGGGATTGGGATTGGGCATGGGGAGCAGAGGAACACGCTTGGCCAGCGCGACATCGCTTCGCTTCGCGTTGACATTGAAATTGTTTGGGTTTTCGCTGCTTATTTTTTGGTTTTTTTTATTTTGTTGTCGATTTTTACGCAGCGATAAGGCATAAATACTTTTTTGTCTACCCAACGATGTGAGTGCGACTGTATGTGTGTGTGTGTTTGCGAGTGTGTCTGTGTGTTTGTGAAGACAAAAATATCTCATTTTGTGATTTGTTTTTATAAACAACAATAAATTCGGACACTTTGCCAGCTGCCGATGCCGTTTGCATTGTTTCATTTCGCTTTGCATGGGAACAATGTAAAGATACAAAAATGAATCTGTGAGATACAAAAAGTAGCTGTCAGATACAGGCAACAGTAGTGCTTGAGAACGCGGGATTTACCCACCAAATATGACTAAAATCAATCTCATTATCAATATTTCTAGCTAGTTTTGGCTAGAAAGTACTAAATCAATATGAAAATGCTAATAATGAAAATTAACGGTAGGGGTCACTCATAATTATCAATCATTGTGGGTATTTCATTCAGAATTGCTAGAATCATTTTTTTTTATTCATCTTTCTTATGATTTTATAGCTCGAAAATAAAAGAAATTAGATCAAAGGTTTATGATCCAATCAAAGATTTAAGTACCGATAATTTGTGTAGTTGATTAAATATTGCTAGAATCATGAGTTTTTTTTAGTCTTTTTGCGTTTTATAGCTTGAAATTGAAGGAAAATCGAGCAATATGTTCAAGATTTATGTATATATTGGAAAATTAAAGTGAGGACCACTTGCAGATACTAATGATATGTTTGAATTACACCCTTTATGGATTATTTAAGGGTTTTCTAGTTTGTTTGCGCTTGAAAATTGACTAGATTAAAGAGATTTATGAAAAACGTAAGTGAAGATCACTTGCAGTTAGCTATAAAAGATACTTAATCTCTTTCCTTCACCTACATCAGCTTGAACTTCACTTTGAAACGGTTCAGCGACAGGTTTACACTCAGTTCTACATGGACAGCCTGCCGAATGCTGTAGAAACTTCCCAGCATTGTCACAGAGTCGCAGTTGCAGTCACAGAGTCGCAGTCACAGTCACAGCTAAGCCCCCAAGCATTTTCATCAGCATTCACACAGCAAAGATGCATACAAATTACCATAAAGCTGTCGGATACATTAAGACATAAATACACACAGACACATAGATACACACACACACACACAGATAGAAACACACGCTAATATAATCATAGAATAGTGGACAAAAGTGTAGAAGACACATGCCACGACGTTTGTCACATAACGTAGGGTATTTTGCCAGAGTGACTGACTGACGTATTGCCTGATTGACAGCAGGCAGCTGAAGGAGGGGTAGGTAGGGTAGGGAAGGCAGAGTAGGCAGGGAAAGCAGGGAAGGGGGCACTGAGTGCACATTTCAGATATTTATTTTGTGTATTTGAAATGAAAATGTGTGCGTGAGTGTGTTCGAATTGAATGACTTGACTTGGGGGCGACTGAGTGAATGAGCGAGTGAGTGAATGCGCGCAGGAGTGAGTGCCAGAATGAATGAATCTGTGTAAGTTCGCTTGGCACTTTGCCGGCATTTCGGCTGCCCCTCTCCCTGCCTCTCTCACACTCACCGAATGGACACCGGAAATAAACGACGTGACTTTTTATAAAAATATTAACCAACTATGCAGGGTATAGAGGCACTCTCGCACACAAAGAGGCATGTGAATAGGAAATAAGTGTAATCGAGCATTCAAGTTTATTCGAAGATCTGCCTAAATCATAGCGAGTTTATTATGTGATTGGGGCCTGTTATAATCGACATTTGATTTGCATGCTGGCAGTGCGACCTTGTAGTGCTACCTTCTCGGAACTACAATATCTCTGAGCTTCTCAAGTGCTTTATAGGGATATTAACGAGGTTCCCTTAATTATGTGAGGCTGTTTCCCATTCTACAGGGTAACCGAGTGCTGCCCCTAGCGCTTTTTCCAGTCAAATCTGGCTTTAATTGTAATCTAGCAGGAATTATGCATTTCTTTTAAACAAAGTTAGCCTTTGTCTGGTTCATTTTTGTATTATTTAAACTTCTATGTAATTGAGCATTTCAGTTATTTATAGATATTTTACAAAGAAATTTTGGTATATATTCCCTTTAAAACTCAATTTTTTCTTTCTTTTATATATATATTCTCAGATTGTTGCGCATACGCACTCCCCTGCATGTCTGTGTGTATGTGCCAGTGCCTTGTTTTGCGCCTTATCTTATCGCAAATAATTTGTATTTTGTTCTTTTTTCTCTCGCTGTTTTATCGCCCGTTCAAAAGGCATATGTGAATAATAAAATGGCAAAAGCAAATCGCACAGCCAAAGAGTCGCTGAACATGACTGATGATGGCATTGTGAGTGAGAGTGTGTGTGTGTGTGTATTAAATTTGATACACACACCCTTTGCAGTTCTCTACAAACACACACACACACTCGTCTGTCTGAGTGCAAAGATAGCGCGAGTCTCGTCCAATCGCAAAGAAGAAGAAAATACAAAAACATTCGCACAACATATTGCTATTTAATTATTTCCATTTCTTGGAACTCGCTTATCTGGAAATGCCTCGAAACATTGGGGTTCTATAAAGCAATTGGGTTAATAGTTACGTCGTTGCGTATTGTATGCGCAACAGGTTTTATTTCAGATCTATTCCCATATTTCCCATCCCTAAATCACTTAGAACATCTTCTTCTTCTTCACTTACCCAGCGAGGTCTCGTGATCTGAAATATCCGATAAACTGTTGACGGGCAGATCCTTGCAGCCATTGATGGGTTCCTCCTTGAAATATTTATTCGTCGACTGTGGAATAGAAAGCGTAGATAAGATACCAATATAATACAATATAATAACATGAATAACTTCTAAGAATATTTCACCTAAAAAGCGCAACTTATTGATTAAATAGGGCGGTGGGCGTGGCACCCAAAGTTTGGTACAAGCAACTACTTTGGCTGATATGCAGAAACCGTCATGGAAAATTTGGTGGCTCTAGGTTCTAAAATAGCCCAGATCGGTGTGTTCAAACAAACACACATGCATACATCGACTTGGGTAGTGATTTTGAGAGTATTTTTTCACTTTCTGGGATCCGCCACGCCTCCTTCTGACTGTTACATGTATTTGCATAAAGTAAGCATAACCTTATTTGATCATTTTCACTGATCAAAGGGTATAACAATAAATAATACTGATAATAAGACGATATCTGCGCTGTTTGTAATTAGAGGGTACCCAGTAAATTAGAACCATCAATCCCTCGTTAATTGGAACAGTTACAAATGTATATATGCAGTTACCCTACTCTACCCGCCGTGTTTCTCAAATTAGTTAGCAATTTTGAATACAGTCCTCCCCCAAAAACAAAATAGAATACGAAGCCCCAAGCCAAAGCGAACAGAATCAGAGCAGCGGAGAGCACTACCGCAGTACGGCATAGATTGCCAGCAATTGACTGCAGAGCGAGGGAGTAGGAGGGTGCGCGGAGGGTAGTAAACAGAATCTACATTGCCTGTCCCAATTGCCCGGGCCGTCCCCTGGGTCTGATCCATGTTAAACGCGTTCTAATAAATTCAATTGTACGTTTGACTTCCACACACACTCGCACAGAGATATCTCTCTCTCTGTCTCGCTCTGCTCAGTCTGGGAGCTACAGTGGCTGCTGCCGTCGTTTATTGTCGTTTATGATAATGGAGGTCAAAGTAGTCAACCGAAATGTTCATAAATATCGTAATCAATTGACGCCAGAACAAGAGACAATTCAATTTGAATTTGAATGTTTGAAATCGGAATTTTGACTCGAAATTGGAATTGCATTCACAGTGTCTTCAGGCAGTATGCAGCTTCTGTTACCTTGCTCAGATTGTGCCCGAAAAGAGATCGAAACTTAAGCCTCGACTTGGTGCAGACTGTAGATTGAATTACCCCCGACACGACTCGACTGAATTTTCCACGCGACTGCGCATGCGCACAGGGTCACGCAGGTCCTTGGACAAGGCTCGGTTCTGGCTGTTGACCGGTCGATCCGTCGATCGATCGAGCCACAGACCGGATGAAAGTGGTCACCTCAGCGGATATGTTTACCGCAAATGCCTTCACACACACACCCAGCCCCAGCCCCAGCCCGAAAATGAAAAGAAAGGCAGGTGAAAAGGAACAAGAGTGTCGAAAAAGCTGCATCATCGGACGAAGCCTTATATGGCCATATACACCGAGTGTATTGTATCCTCGATCCTCATGCATTGTCTCACTCGGGCGTCGACTCTCCCATTCGCATTTCGGGCAGGTCTTTGACAGTCTATTTTGGACGCCAGCTAAGTGGCACGCTTACTACTTTTATGGCCACACGGCTGCTGTCCGAAGACGCAACTGATCGACACTTGCATACCCTACACACGCAGACAGACCCCTGAAAAGCCAGACAAAGCCGGCGAGATCAGTATTCCGAGTGGGAGATTCGTCGTTATCACAACTCAATCTCGTTTTCCCCTTTGCTACCTTGCACAGTGATTATAGGGTATTAAAAGTGCATGATACACACAATAGCATAATACATAATAATCGCGTATTGTTTGGCTACCCAAATTTAGAACCGATCGACGAGCTCTGCATACCAAAATAGCCTCAAGATCGCGCTGAGCAGTCGCTGACTAAAGGTAAAGTCTGTCAACGATCAATCAACTGATCGACTGGCAATGGGAAGGGGTATATAACCATAGGATATACTTGTACATGTCTGAAGAGCCTGATATTATTGACGATCATCAAGAGATCTTCAAGTGATCCACAAGTGCGGATTAGTATGTGATATTCTATAAATGTAGCTACGAAAATAGTCACAAAATCACCCTGAGCTGTCACTGGCTTTAAGCGGGACAGAAGTCAAGTCTGTCAAGAAGGTATCGATCAAGTGATCGACTGACGAGGGAAGTAGGTAAATATAAGTATAATAAGTAACAGGAGAACCTGATTCTTCTTCTTGATAGACGACCATCGAGTGATCTCCAAGTGAGGATAATCGATAAAGCCATTAATTTATATTTATCTAGGTATATTCTAAATATCTGCAATGGCCTTAAGAAGGCAGCGATCTTCACTGGGGGAAACTCACCTCAACTAGGCTCGATAGAAATGTCACTTTGCGATTCTTCTTGAGCCTCATGTTGGTGCTGCTGCTGCTGCTACCGCTGCTGCCGACACTGTTGCTGTTGTCGTTGAGGAGGGAGTTGCTGGCGTGCTGGTAGCCCGTCTTGAAGAGGTGTTGGCTCGCGTTGAAGTTGAATAGATCGTTTATATGCACGGCCCGATCGAGGAACGAGTGTGTTGCATTTGCCTTCACCGTTGTGGTGGCAATTGCCGCGACGGAGGGCGGCGCGGGAGGCAGCATAAACTTGGTGGCAGGCAGTTCTGTCTTAATAATGCCCAGTTCCATATTGTGCGGTCATCTGAAAGAAGAAGAAGGTAACAGGTTAAAGCAATTGGCAATTGGCTGAGCAGAGTACACGATCTACGTGAGAGGGTATGGTTTACGGGGCGCCCTCTCGTTATTGGCCCATTAGTTAGCGCACTCTTTATGCAGCCCGTTCACACCTTCAACTATGGCCGCTGTTAGCACCTTTATGCCCAATTTGAGCCGAGGATCGGGCTTGTTGACTCAAGAAATTATGACACTTTTGTGCGACTCAACCGATCTCGGGGTACGCTCGGTACGCTCCGTGTACTCAGTGTACACAGTGTACGAGGGAACGATCGGTGCCGCGTGGCGCAACAACAACAACAAAGCGGAGTAGAAACATCAAAGTCTCCGCACGGTTCCGACACGGCACAACGAGGCCACAACAAAAGGAGCCGCCGCAGTTTGCATATAAAGACGGTTCTTCTGTTTACACAGCATCCATCATATACTTTCGTACACTCTCGGCCGTACCGTAGGGCCTGCGGCCAAGGGGTTTGATTCTCCATACTATGTGTGGATATAGTATGTTTCTAATGGATTCAGAGTTCTTCAATATTTGCTCTTTAGTCGCGCAGAATGGCGAACTCTGAGTCTGAGTGGTGTTTCCCCAGTTCCGAGAGCGCTACTTTGATCTAATAGAATCAGATGAGGATCGGTTGGTGGGGACAAGCTACACAGTTGGGCAGTTTTTTGAAATGGATTTTGTAGCAAATGTAGTGCTAAATGGGTCAGTTTATATAGGGTTCTGCCCGTTTCTAGGGCATGTCGAGCTAGAAAACAAAACCTCGCTATCACAGCAGCTTCCGGCAAGCTTACAGAGTTACTAATCGCTCGAATAAGCTGATAAACCGGTAGAGATTGCGGCAAAGTAAGCTCGATACAGTACACGCTCGTTAAGATGAGACTTGTGCACAGGACTAGAGTGGACTGAGACATTCTCAGCTTACGATAGACCCCTGTAGTTGTTATCCCAAGTTGTGCTAAGCACAACGTTATCAACGAAAGTTACGCTAAGCACACACAAGAACAAATCAGAATCAGAAAGAGAAAAAGAACCCGCACTAGGGTCAGTACTACATGCAGATACATTTGTATCTGGCAGTCGTAGTAATACGACTATAAATAAAGTCACAGCAAGATAAATAAATTACGCATTTTACTTAATATTTACATGAGAGTAAAGTCTGATAAAGACGTATGGCAAGTATTTACTACGCTAAGGTTCCTTAGGGATCTCGAGCTGTATCTGTATCTATAGCTGCTGAGGGTTCTGATTGCGCCTAATAAGATACTTTATGCAAATACTGCGTGACGTGGACGCTGACTTGAGGTTCTCCAAGTGTTGTCCGTTATCTACACACGTTATCGCCATCTGCATATGTATGGTATGGTATGACATGGTGTGATATGGTGCGGTACACCCCAATCTCCACATACACGAGGCCTTTGCATTCGGATTCGCGCAGATCTAACTGCATAAATTTGGTGTGCGCTTTCGAAATCAATTTCGATGTTGCTTTTCGATTTGATTTGCTGATTTTACTCGCTTCCAAGCTGGCCAACTGGCTACCCAGCTTACCCACAGAGAGAGAGAGAGAGAGAGAGAGAGAGAGAGAGAGAGAGAGAGAGAGAGACTGGGAGAAAGGGGAAGCGAGCGGGACCGAGCGGGACATACATCACATGTCATACATCAAGTGTGATTGAGTGCAGTAACGCGAATTTAAGTTAATCAACATTTAAATGGATAATAAAATCGCAGAGTGCACCCGGCGGCATCAAATCGGCCTCTCGGGTATATAGACTGCTATATAGATGCACGTATATCTGGCTATAATTGATTTGACAGCGCAATAGTGCATACAGCGTACATTATGTGTGGTGTGTGCAAGTATGTCTGTATAGCATATATACACCCGTTCCCAAGCACTTAGTACACTTCTCACACGAAAATAATTTATTGACGCATAAAACTGGCAAAAATAATAAGCAAACGAATATTCGAATTCGATTCGAAATTGATTCTACGTGTCTCGGCGCGGCACTACTGAAAAATTCAATTAAATAATGCAGACTATACAAACACTATACGAGAGCATGTGTGATGAGAGTGTGCTATATAGAAGGGATCGATCGATCGATCGATTGATCGATCAGACAAGTTGGTCAAGTGGGGGAGATAACAATAAGCGGATTGTTAGCTCAAGAAATCGCTATCAGTCAATTAACGGGAAATACCCAACTCATAATAATTATTCTCGGTACAAGAAACACATATGATGTTATAATATTTACCGAAATACTCGAAATACCATGAAAACAGTGTAGTCTGCGAAATTCCTTTCGATTTTCACTAATAAATGCAGCTGTGATATCTTTAAGATACTCTATCTTAAGTGTATAATGCCTTTTATAATTCAAATATAAATATTTGTAATTCCCGCTGTCGATTCCTGTGAAATCGGGCTCTTATTGACAGTATTTTACGCTTATTTTTAAAAATGTATTTGGTATTTACGTATTTTTGGCTTCTTTTTGCCTAGTTTCCCGTTAAAACAGCCTTTTCTGCACTCTTAACTTGGCTGTACTGTTTGTAATACTTATGGAGCGAATCTAACCTACAATATCTAATCGAAAACCTATTGCAATAGCTCATTAACCAAGGTATCTACAGATTGCAAGCAATTTGGGGAAGGGGCCAATTGCCAAGCCATGACGAAGGGCGCAAAACCAGAGAAAAGTATCTTTAATTGTTGCGCCCACATATCACGCACTGCGGGAAGACAAGACAGACAGGAGAAGAGTAGCGTAGAGAAGACAAGACATTATCTGGTAGAGCAGGCACACGTTAGATAAGACTGCACAGACGGGGCAGACACTTTCTACGAAACCGAATTGAGAATCGGAACATATGTTTTCCCTGGAAGCGAAAGAGCGACCGGGAGGAGCAGTACGGATTTGTAGGCGGCGAAGCCAGACACACATACAACAAAAATAAGACGCAGGGAGACAGGGAGTCAGAGACACAGAGAGATAGAGAGAGAGAAAGAGAGAGCAAAGGAAGATGGGAAAAAATGGTCCAGACAGCGGACAGCAGATGCTCAAGGAACAGATTGTAAACGAATATGATATTTCGATATGGTGCAAACTCACACACACACTCGCACACGAAGAGTGGAACGGGGAGAGGGAGGGGGGAGACATGCAACAATAGGGGTGCAATTTTGGTGTGTACGTAACGGTAGACTACACTTTAGTAGCCGATGCTGTTGCTTTTCCTTTTTTCGGTCTTGGGAAAGGGATCTTCACTGATCATCGTCGATCTTCGGCCTGTGCCTCTGCCTGGGCCTGCGTCTGCGTGCACATGTATTTGCTGTCTGTCTGTCCCTCAGTCCCCCGCTTTCTTTCCCAATCCGAATCGGGAGTGTGTGTGTGTGTGTGTATATCGATCTTGAGCACGGCCTGTCTGCCTGCAGCAGGTTGATCCAGATCCTGATCGGGTCCAGGGCCATTAAACGTAGCATGGGGCAACGAACCAGGGAACCTCGCAACGCAGTGAACTGTAAGCGATGTACCCGATGTATTTTTGGACTCGGTCAAATGTCATAGTCGTACACTGACAGAAATAAAGGGTCACACTGAAATAGGCGTGCATAATCACTCTACTCTACACAATCTGGCTACAGAGCGTGCTAACAGGTGTTTTCCATTTATTCCGGGTGATTCAACCTGATATTTATTCTGACTGATCATGTTAGATCTGGAAATCTTTATTATCCACGGGTTATCAGTTAATTGCAGTGTATTTTTAGACTATGCAAACAATGCTTGTTGATATCGTTTGCCATTTTTAGATTAAATGAATACATGAATACATGAAATATAAGAGAATACATGAAATTTAACTTCGTCAAAAACCATACGATCTGGGTTTGTATTGTCTTGATGGTTTTTACTTAAGCTATATATTGTATTTTTTTTTTCAACTTTTTATGCAAAACAATTTTTAAACGACCTACACTCTGTCAAAATTAGATATTTTTCAACTAAACCATTTAGTTTTTAGAATAAAACCGATCAAGCTATTATAAAATCATTTCCAAACAATTCCCAAGTAAATTTGAGGAGAATATCTAAAATATAAACGAATTTTAGATGCGCATAATTACACACACTACGATTATTTATTTCATCGGTATTATCTTTATATTATTTCTTTTATAGTTGTGAAATTTATCAATTTATTGCTGCTTTTATATAGTTTTCTCCACCTTGCCCGAAAGCTATACAAAGACAGTCTAGCTTCGAGTATTTTTGATTGTCTTACGAGGATCGTAAACGTAAACGATCTTACGCGTTCATTGATCCACATTCTGGAGAGCAACAGTAGCAACTTTGGGAGCGATCACACGGCTACCGAAACCCAACCACAAGCATTAACACATTCCCATTAACCAAATGGGAATCAATGTCCATAAAAGACAGAGAAAAAACAAGAGAAGAAGAATGGGAAAGAGAGCGAGGGTGGGGGAGAAATGCAATCAAAAGGTAAACAGACCGGAAACTGTAACAGTTGTAATTTCAATTATGTCCCAGGGGTTGGGAAGAAGCAGCACGAAAATAATACTATATATGCCTATATATAGGCTGACCAATCTTCTTTCCCTCTCTTCAGAATCATCTCTTCAAGCTGAGACTCGAAGATCGCCAACAATCCTAGCCCCAATCGATGGTTAGGCCTGGGCAAGGCAGCAACTGGTAGCCCAAACCAGTTTTTCCTAGATTCATTCAAGAAAACAGGCAGCAGAGAGAGACGCACACACTCGCATACGATCGTGGTATAAGGGTCTGGAGAGGCCTGAGGTAGCTGAGGCTGAATAAAAATACTTGAACTACTGTTTTCAACACTTCACTCACCGGTGGGGCAATAAAATGGAGGCGTGTCACGCCCCTCAAATGTAGCTTGTGGCTTGCTATGTCTTCTCTTCTCTCTGCTCGCTGCGTTTTGTTTTCCTTTTAAGCGTTCTTTATTCGCTTTTTTATTAGGGTATCCAAATTAATTACAGCTTCAAATTAGGCGCATAATCTTGATCGGGAACATAGTCAGGAGCTGCCGACAGCTTCAGGTATCGCTCTCTCCTCGTCTCTTTCTCGCGCAGTCTGTATGTATCCGTAAGCCGCTGTTTATATCGCGCGGATCAGCAGGCAGGTTGATTATGCCCGGCGAGAGAGAGAGAGAGAGATTACGTACGTGCCTGAAACAAAGCGCACGAAAGGAAACGGATCAGATCGGATGGGATCGGGTCGGGTCTTGGCTTTAGTTCGGCTTATAAGACGCTGCTGCTGCTGCTGACGTTGACGGCGACGCAGCGCAGAGATCGAACGTCGCGACGATGGATCAGAGCGACCCACACACAGACAGGCCGAAATGCACACGCACACACGCAAGCACACGCGCGAACACACACACGCACGCACAGCGGATCTTTTAGAGCGATCTTGTGGTTTTGTAGACAGATTTTTGAATCTTTGCCGCAGGGCTTAGCGTGTTTTTAGCCTTTTTTCGACTCTTCCGCTCTTCTTCTTGCCTCCTACTGCTTTTAATTGCACTTCTTTCTTTTACACTGCGCCGAGATTTGACTATCGATATTTGCGCTTGTTTCTATTTTGTTTTTGTTGCTTCTTTGACGAGACACGAGGAGAAGGGGGAGACGCGACGCACTCGCGATCAGTTTTCTTGCTAATTGAATTATGTACGTTTTTTGTGCTCTTTTGATTTGTTGTTTGTTTCTTTTTTGTTTTGCGTGTAGTTAAGAAGCATTCAAATATATTCAAAACACACACAACCGTTAAACGGCGACACTGGCAGAAGCAGAGGCACAGGCACAGGCAGAGGCAGTAGCAATCGCTATGTGAGCAAGACAGAGACACACCGCGTCCAAACGCAAAGAGAGTCGACAACAAACTGAAGCAGGCGGCGCAGCGCAGCGCAGCAGCAGCGGCAGCAGCCACAACAACATACACCGAACACGCCGACGCCGACGCCGACGCGTCCCTCTTCAGACAGCAGTGAGCGAGCAATCGTGTGTGTGTGTGTGCGCGAGTGTGTGCGTGAGTGTGAGGGAATTGAGCGAGCAGAGCAAGTGCCCAGTGACGGAGAGAGCCGAAAGCAGAATCAGAAGCAGAACAAGAACGAGAAGGAGCGGCAACTCTGCTGAGCGAGCCGCAACTAGGTAACTGATAACGCCAAAAAAGCGAGAGTAATAATACTGTGCGAAACGAAAGCTCGTGAAGGCAGAAAGAACAAAACGAAAATACATAGAACAGTATGCATAATCACAGCGATATATGTGTTTGTGTGTGCAAATTACATATGTGTACACAGTGTGCACATATGCAAATATATACATATATACAGTGTGTACATATGCAAAATAAATTTGTCAATTGCACGCGCTGAGATCCGAAGAGCGCGACGCGCGTGGGAGCCGCAAGAGAGTCACTTTTCCGCGAGTCGCAAGAGCAAGAACGGAGGCAATCGCGAACACACAGACAGCGCGAGCGAAAAGAAAATCAGAATAAACCAAACGACAAAAACAAAGTGCTGCTACGAAAAGAACAACAACAACGCGATAAAAAACTCTGCGTGGTCAGAACGCTGTGTGAGTGTGTGTGTGTTAGGTAGCTGCCTGGGTGTGTGCGAGTGTGTGTGTGAGGTAATAATTTTTAGCAACGACGCACAGTGACACAGAACAGCGAGTAAATTGTCGAAATTTGCCCACTGTTAATACGAAGCGCTCCCATAAAGGCTGCAAACAGGTTTACACACACACACACACCCGCACGCATGCCAATGCATGTGCTCATATTCTGGCAACGCTTTTCGCATAAATTACCCATATAGACACACACACGCACGCAACACTGTCGCTATGTGTGTGCACAGTGGGCAGGGCAATAAGATTGAGCGGCGGCAACGGCGACTCCTGCTCCCTGTTCCAGTGGCAGCCTTGCATAACGAACACGTGTAACCAATATGGTTGAGTGCCAGCGATAGCGAACGCCGACAACGACAGCAACAACAGCAGCAGCAGCAAAAGCAACAGAAGCAGCAACAACAAGAACAACAAAAGACTGTCAACTGGCCGGGGGAAGCAATTAAATAGCAGCGGAGCGACAAGTGCACGGCGGCGCAGCAGGACGAACTGAACGAAAGAGAGTTTACGCCGAGAGAGAGAGAGAGAGCGCGCAGTCGAAACAAGCAGAGCGCTTGCGCGCAGCGTAACCGTACGTGCATACGTACGAGTTGCATTTCGGCTTGTTGCTGTGCCTGTGTGTGTGCTGCTTGCCGACTGCATTTTTACTACGCGTGTAGGTGAGCCGGATTTTATGAATGAATTTCGTGGTGTGCGTGTGTAATTCGATGTGCACAATGCAAAGCAGACAGAATTACGGACATATAATGGAAAATAAACTGCCAACTAAACAGGCTGAGTTGAAAACGCGCACACACACACAAAGACGAGGGGCGACTAAGTAGTAAGTGTGAGTATTATATTAGCCAGCATATGTAAGTAGTACATACTTATGTAGGTTATATTTAGGCCCGCCAAGTCGAGTGACAAGAGACCTCACAGCGGCAGCAGCAGAGGCGTCAATGAACGAACAGAGCAGCCACAGCCACTTGCAGCGTGCAGAGAACACACACAATTCAATTTCCACTAAACAACAAAACAACAGCATGTGGTCATTTTATTGGTCAACATGCCGAATGCAGCTGTTGCAGAGATAAATTGTTCGACTCATTGTGCACAATTTTGGGCACAATGGACTAAAATTAAAAACATATTATTAGAAAATGATGTTGCACTTTTGCACATACGTACGAAGACGAGAACAGCACGTAGTGTAGGTTGCAAGGTCTGCAAACAGCATACAATGTGTACATTGCGGCAACATAGGTAAGTAGGAGATGCAAAATGTTTAATAATACTGCTTAATTGATTTATTTGCACCGCAAACACATTTTTGAAATTGTATTTTGCCGCAGTGCACTTTTGCGCACAGCCAACTTCAAGTTACTCAACTTGCGTTCAATTGCGCAAAATAATGCTCACCCATGAAGTTGGCTGCGATTGCGCCAGCAATCGGTAAGCACTGTCTGCGCGCTGTTAAGGCAATGTTATCGAACAGCTGAATGTATTGCGCGCGCTTTTTGGCTGTAAACACAAATAATTTCGCATTTGCAAATTTAATAAACAAATTGATTGATTGTTATTGTCAAGTGAATTTAAATGCATTGTGAATAATGGCAGAGGGCGGCAAAGGAAAAGTGCTGCAAAACACTGGCAAATTTGTCAGCGAAACGCGTGCCGAGGGGTAGGTGGAAATTGTTGTAAATAAATTGCAAATATTAAAGTTTTCCCTGCGCTTTCCCGCAGCGACGACTTCTTCAATGAAGCAGGCTACCGACAGTCACGCGAGAATGATAAAATCGACTCGAAATATGGCTTCGACCGGGTGAAGGACAGCATCGAGCGCACGGGCTACCTGATCAACATACACGCGGTGAGTTGGGGCAAGGATTGAGGAAAAGCGGAGTAAATACGGGTTTCCTTCCATAGAACGAGGTGCTGGACGACGATCGCCGACTCGTGGCTGCGCTGGATCTGTTCTTCATACAGATGGACGGCTCGCGCTTCAAGTGCACCGTGGCCTATCAGCCGTATCTGCTCATCCGCCCCGAGGAGAACATGCACCTGGAGGTGGCGCGCTTTCTGGGACGCAAGTACTCCGGCCAAATATCCAGCCTGGAGCACATCACCAAAGAGGATCTGGATCTGGCCAATCATCTGTCTGGCCTGCAGCAGCACTACCTGAAGCTCTCCTTTCTCAACCAGACGGCCATGACGAAGGTGCGGCGCGAGCTCATGGCCGCAGTGCGTCGCAACACGGAGCGCGAGAAGTCCAACACGTACTACATGCAGATGCTGGCCAACTCGCTGGCCCAATCCTCCAGCAGCGCAGAGGAGGGCGGCGGCAAGCGGCAGCAGGACTACATGGATTGCATCATGGACATACGCGAGCACGACGTGCCCTACCATGTGCGCGTCTCCATCGATCTGCGCATCTTCTGCGGCCAGTGGTACAACATACGCTGTCGCAGCGGCACGGAGATGCCCATCATCAGCTGCCGCCAGGACATACTCGATAGACCCGAGCCCGTGGTGCTGGCCTTCGATATAGAAACCACCAAGCTGCCGCTGAAGTTTCCCGATGCGCAGACAGATCAAATCATGATGATCTCGTACATGATCGACGCCCAGGGATATCTGATCACCAACCGAGAGATCATCTCGTCCAATGTGGACGACTTCGAGTACACGCCCAAGCCGGAGTTCGAGGGCAACTTCGTGGTGTTCAACGAGGAGAACGAGATGCAGCTGCTGCAGAAGTTCTTCGACCACATTATGGAGGTGCGTCCGCACATTGTGGTCACCTACAATGGCGACTTCTTCGACTGGCCGTTTGTGGAGACGCGTGCGGCGGTCTACGATCTGGACATGAAGGAGGAGATCGGCTTCTCCAAGATGCGTGATGGCAACTACCTCAGTCGTCCCTCCATACATATGGACTGCCTGTGCTGGGTCAAGCGTGACTCCTACCTGCCCGTGGGCTCGCAGGGCCTCAAGGCGGTGGCCAAGGCCAAGCTGCGCTACGATCCCGTCGAGCTGGACCCGGAGGACATGTGCCGCATGGCTGTGGAGCAGCCGCAGGTGCTGGCCAACTACTCCGTCTCCGATGCAGTGGCCACCTACTACCTGTACATGAAGTACGTGCATCCCTTCATCTTCGCCCTGAACACCATCATTCCCATGGAGCCGGACGAGATTCTGCGCAAGGGTTCGGGCACGCTGTGCGAGACGCTGCTCATGGTGCAGGCTTACCACGCCAACATCGTGTTTCCCAACAAGCATCAGAGCGAGCTGAACAAGCTCTCCAACGAGGGACACGTGCTCGACTCCGAGACCTACGTGGGCGGCCACGTGGAGGCGCTGGAGTCGGGTGTCTTTCGCGCCGACATACCCTGCCGCTTCCGGCTGGATCCGAACATGGTGAAGCAGCTCATGGATCATGTGGACGCGGTGCTCAAGCACGCCATCGAGGTGGAGGAAGGCATACCGCTGGAGCAGGTCGCCAACCTGGATGAGGTGAAGCAGGAGATTCTACAGGCGCTGCAGGGCCTGCACGACATACCCAATCGCCTGGAGCAGCCTGTCATCTATCACTTGGATGTGGGCGCCATGTACCCTAACATCATCCTTACGAATCGCCTCCAGCCCTCGGCCATGGTCAGCGACATGGACTGCGCCGCCTGCGACTTCAACAAACCAGGAGTACGCTGCAAGCGGAGCATGGATTGGCTCTGGCGCGGCGAGATGCTGCCCGCCTCGCGCAATGAGTTCCAGCGCATACAGCAGCAGCTGGAGACGGAGAAGTTTCCTCCCCTCTTCCCCGGTGGACCCACACGCGCCTTTCACGAGCTCTCCAAGGAGGATCAGGCTGCGTACGAAAAGAAGCGACTCTCCGATTACTGCCGTAAGGCGTACAAGAAGACCAAGATCACCAAGCTGGAGACACGCAACTCCACCATCTGCCAGAAGGAGAACAGCTTCTATGTGGACACGGTGCGTGCGTTCCGCGATCGGCGCTACGAGTACAAAGGCCTCACTAAGACGGCGAAGGCGTCTGTCAATGCGGCCGTCGCCTCGGGTGATGCAGCCGAGATTAAGGCGGCCAAGGGGCGCGAGGTGCTCTATGACTCTCTGCAGCTGGCGCACAAGTGCATCCTGAACTCCTTCTATGGCTACGTGATGCGACGTGGCGCCCGCTGGCACTCCATGCCCATGGCGGGCATTGTCTGTCTCACCGGATCGAATATCATCACGAAGGCGCGTGAGATCATTGAGCGAGTGGGTCGCCCGCTGGAGCTGGACACCGATGGTATCTGGTGCATACTGCCTGGCTCGTTTCCGCAGGAGTTTACGGTGCATACAACGCATGAGAAGAAGAAGAAGATCAATATCTCGTACCCCAACGCGGTGCTCAACACGATGGTCAAGGATCACTTCACCAACGATCAGTACCACGAGCTGAAGCCGGCTGATGGCGAGAAGCAGCCTCCTAGCTACGAGATACGCGACGAGAACTCCATCTTCTTCGAGGTGGACGGTCCGTATCTGGCCATGGTGCTGCCCGCCTCCAAGGAGGAGGGCAAGAAGTTAAAGAAGCGCTACGCCGTCTTCAACTTTGATGGATCGCTGGCCGAGCTGAAGGGATTCGAAGTGAAGCGTCGCGGTGAGCTGCAGCTGATCAAGAACTTCCAGAGTTCCGTCTTCGAGGCATTTCTGGCGGGGAACACGCTGGAAGAGTGCTACGCCTCGGTGGCCAAGGTCGCGGACTACTGGCTGGACGTGCTCTACAGCCGCGGCTCCAATCTGCCAGACTCGGAGCTGTTCGAACTGATTGCCGAGAACAAGTCCATGTCCAAGAAGCTGGAGGAGTATGGTGCGCAGAAGAGCACCTCCATCTCGACGGCCAAGCGCCTGGCCGAGTTTCTGGGCGAGCAGATGGTCAAGGATGCGGGTCTGGCCTGCAAGTACATCATCTCCAAGAAACCCGAGGGAGCACCGGTCACGGAGCGAGCGGTTCCCTTGGCCATTTTCCAGTCGGAGCCAAGTGTGCGACGGCATCATCTGCGCCGATGGCTCAAGGACAACACCATGGGCGATGCGGATATACGCGATGTGCTTGACTGGAACTACTACATCGAACGCTTGGGCGGCACCATACAGAAGATCATTACGATTCCAGCGGCGCTACAGGGCTTGGCCAATCCTGTGCCCCGGGTGCAGCATCCTGACTGGCTGCACAGGAAAATGCTGGAGAAGAACGATGTGCTGAAGCAGCGACGCATCAACGAGATGTTCACCAGTCGACCCAAGCCCAAGCCGGCGTTGGACTCGGAGGAGAAGCAGCTGGAGCTGGGCGACATGGAGGATCTGGCGGGCAAGGAGGATCCGCAGACGGGCGGCAGAGCGTTGGTTACCAAGCGCAAGCGTACGCAGCTGGAGGAGGAGGAGGAGGCCGAGCAGTCTGCGCCCAAGACATGGCGACAGGCTGTGGGGGCTCCTCCGCCCATGGGCGAGACACGCCAGACGATTGTGGAGTGGGTGCGCTTCCAGAAACGCAAGTGGGCGTGGCAGCTGAAGCAGCGCCAGCTGTGCCGGCAGCAGAGCAAGCGGCAGCGTGCCGGGGATGAGGCAGCCGCCGCTGGAGCCGCACGAGCCACCACGTCCACGGCAACGCTGGGCGGATTCCTGCGTCGCGCACAGCGCACGCTGCTCGATCAGCCCTGGCAGATACTGCAGCTGGTGCCGGTGAATGATCTGGGCCAGTTCACCGTGTGGGCTCTGATCGGGGATGAACTGCATCGCATCAAGCTGACTGTGCCACGCATCTTCTATGTGAATCAGCGCAGTGCTGCTCCGCCGGAGGAGAGACAACTGTGGCGCAAGGTGAACCGCGTGCTGCCCCGCTCGCGTCCCGTCTACAACCTGTACCGGTACAGTGTGCCGGAGCAGCTGTTCCGCGACAACTGCCTGGGCATGCTGGCCGATCTGGCCACGCCCGACATCGAGGGCATCTACGAGACGCAGATGACACTGGAGTTCCGCGCCCTCATGGACATGGGCTGCATCTGCGGCGTGCAGCGCGAGGAGTCGCGTCGCCTGGCGCTGCTGCAGACGCGCGAGCTGGAATCCTTCAGCATTGAGCAGCTGGAGCAGCGTCCACAGTCGCACATACGCTACCTGCAGCAGGCCAGCTCCAAGCTGCGCAAGATCTACCTGTACCAGCACAACATACCCACAGCCAAGAAGGAGATGTGGGCACTGTTCCTGGTGCCGCGCAAGAAGGCGCTGATCTTCGCTCTGGACACCGTGCGCGCCAATCAGATGCCCAACATGAAGCAGCTGTACACGGCGGAGCGGCTGGCGCTGCTCAAGAATCTGCAGGAGTCGGCACAGGCGGAGAAGTTGCCCGGCGACGACTACAGCTTCGAGGTGCTCATCGAGGTGGATGTCAAGCAGATCTACAGGCACATACAGCGCGCCCTCACAGCCTACAAGCAGGAGCAGCCCGGTCCGACCATGCTGTGCCTGCAGACGGCAATCGAGGCAAGGAAACTGAGTTCCGCCATGCCGATGCTGCTGGAGTTCCCGCAGGCACAGATACACATATCCGACGATGCCAGCCTGCTCTCCGGCCTGGACTGGCAGCGACAGGGCGCACGTGCCGTGGTGCGTCACTTTCTCAATCTGAACAACGTGCTGGAACTGATGCTGGATCAGTGCAGATACTTTCATGTGCCCATTGGCAACATGCCGCCCGACACGGTGCTCTTCGGGGCGGATCTGTTCTTCGCCCGCCTCCTGCAGAAGCACAACTTCGTGCTGTGGTGGTCGGCCAGTACCAGGCCGGATCTGGGTGGTCGTGAGGCTGATGACAGTCGCCTGCTGGCGGAGTTCGAGGAGAGCATCACCGTGGTGCAGAATCGTGCCGGTTTCTATCCGGATGTGTGCGTCGAATTGGCTCTGGACAGCCTGGCAGTGAGTGCGCTGCTGCAATCAAATCGTATACAGGAAATGGAGGGCGCCAGCTCCGCCATCACCTTCGATGTGATGCCACAGGCCTCGTTGGAGGAGATGATTGGCACTGTGCCGGCGGCCACGTTGCCCAGCTACGATGAGACGGCGCTCTGCTCAGCCGCCTTTCGCGTCATGCGCTCCATGGTGAACGGCTGGCTACGTGAGGTCTCCATCAACCGCAACATCTTCTCCGACTTTCAGATCGTGCACTTCTATCGCTGGGTGAGATCCAGCAATGCGCTGCTCTACGATCCCGCGCTGCGTCGTTCTCTCAACAATCTGATGAGGAAGATGTTTCTGCGCATCATAGCGGAGTTCAAGCGGCTGGGCGCGACCATAGTCTATGCGGACTTTAATCGCATCATCCTCAGCTCGGGCAAGAAGTCCGTCTCGGATGCCTTGGGCTATGTAGACTACGTTGTGCAGAGCCTGCGCAACAAGGAGATGTTCCACTCGATTCAGTTGAGCTTCGAGCAGTGCTGGAACTTTATGCTCTGGCTGGATCAGTCCAACTTCTCGGGCATTCGCGGTAGACTGCCCAAGGGGATTGATGAGACCGTGTCCTCGATTGTATCGGTGCGTCAGAGCCAGACAAGGAATGTGGATGCCGACGAGGATGCTGATGATGACGATGATGAGGTGGAGGCTGTTGAGGGGACAGAGGGTGAATCGGAGGCTCCTGAGCAAGAAGAGGAGGAGGAACTGGCTCTGGAACTCAACTGGACTATTGGTGAGCAGCTGCCGGAAGAGAACGAGTGCCGCGAGAAGTTCGAGTCGCTACTGACGCTCTTCATGCAGTCCCTGGCGGAGCGGAAGAGCACGGAGCAGGCTATCAAGGACATATCTCACTGCGCCTTCGACTTTGTGCTGAAGCTGCATAAGAACTACGGCAAGGGCAAGCCTAGTCCGGGGCTGGAGCTGATACGCACCATTGTCAAGGTGCTCAGCGTGGACAAGGGATTAGCCGAGCAGATCAACGAGCTGCGACGTAACATGCTGCGCCTGGTGGGCATTGGCGAGTTCTCCGACCTCGCAGAGTGGGCTGATCCCTGCGACACATACATCATCAACGAGGTGATCTGCAAGGCGTGCAACCACTGTCGCGATCTCGATCTATGCAAGGACAAGCAGCGCGCCATGAAGGACGGCATGTAAGTCTCTCCCTCTCGGTTGCTTCTCTCATCCTAGCTAACTCCATTTGCTCTTGCAGTCCCGTCTGGCTGTGCGCTCAGTGCTATGTGGCCTATGACAACGAGGAGATAGAGATGCGCATGATCGATGTGCTGCAGCGGAAGATCATGTCGTACGTGCTGCAGGATCTGCGCTGCGCGCGCTGCAACGAGATCAAGCGGGAGAACCTCGCCGAGTTCTGCACCTGCGCCGGCAACTTTGTGCCCCTCATCAGCGGCAAGGAGATCGAAACGCTGCTCAACACCTTCAACCAGGTTGCAGGCTACCACAAGATGCAACTTCTCCAGCAGACAGTGCAGCAGGCCTTTAAAACACCGCGTTAGCTAATGTTTGGGCTTAGTTTCGCTGTTTTCATAGAGTATACTAGAGTATTAAGAGCTGTATTGATAGGGGAGAACTTAGGGTTAACTATATATACTTATTACTGGAAGATCTTTATATAAAGACATATTAATCTAATACTCTTGCTATGCGTGTATCTCTCGGTTTGAGTTCTCTTTCACTCTGCTTTTAGCAATAACGCATTTATAAGTTTGTAAACTTTTGTAGAGTAAATCTTTGCAATGTGCAAGACACTTGGGAGTTAAGTTCTCTTATCCCTCCCTTGTGCACAATATACCCTATAAGAACATTCGAAAGGGCGTAAAACCTCATCCATTCATTGCTCTGTTAAAAATTATTTAAGAAATAACATATTGTTTATGTTTGACACCCTTTGTGATCATACATAACATTAATGTCATTATAAACTGTTAAAAAATTTTCGAAATTTTTGCGAAGTTTTTCAAAATTGAAAATTGTCTGAAAACACATTTAACATCCTAGAAAAGACTCCTAATTACACTTCCATTCAACATAACTTTGTTGAAATTTAACCGATCTTTACGCGGAATGAGTTCCACATTTCAATTATTCCAAGTCAGACTTTTCAAAATTTTTCAAGTTTTGTATGATCTATAGATAAGGTACGATCCCTTACGCTATTTAGAAATTGTTTGTATGACGGTTAATTGTAGAAACTTTATGCTTAAGTAAGTAATTTATATATCGTAGTTTATTGGGGGAAAGTGTGTTTAGATATAGTGTAAAAATAACCGGAAGAAAGATAGTTATAGATAGAGGTGTATGGAGAGCTTAGACCACGTTGACCGCCTTCACCTCGCGAATGTACTCCTCGAAGTTCTTGTCATCTGCCAGCGTGGGATCGAATTCATTGATGATCTTGATGAGTGCGGGATTGTCCAGCATGGTCATGTGATTGCCCTCGATGACCTTGAGCGTGACCTTGCCCGTAGTCAGCTTAGAGACGCAATAGTCCTCCTCGATGTCCTGCAACGAGACCTCAGCCGGTCGCACCAGTGTGATCGGAGACTTCAAGTCCTTGATGCTCTCCAAGTCGAAGTGAGCTGCCATCTTGATTCTTCGGAACATGGCGCCGACCATGGTGCGAGAATACTCCTTGCCGTAGACACTCTGCTTATCCACATACTGCATGAAGAGCTCGATCTTCTCCTCGATCGACTCGATCTTGTGGAACACCAGTGCTGCGGACTCCTTTGATTCCTCGGGGAAGATCTGGTTGACAATACTTGAGAGGAGCACGTCGTACAGGACGCTGTCCGTGAAGTTCTCTCCGAGATGCAGGTTGGTCAGTTTCTTCAGGAAGTGCGGTGCGCCGTCCAGGAGCAGAATGTGTCCGCGGTAGCCCTGACTCTCGAGCAGATCAGCCAGCTGAAGTGCCACAAAGGAGCCGAACGAGTAGCCGATCAGATAGAAGGGATCACTCTGCTTTAAGTTTGCCTTGATGTACTGCAAGATTGGGAATACATTGAGGTATGTTGCCTCCTCTTGATACCGTCACTCCACTTACCTGCACTGTCTGTGCGGCGATCTCGCTGAGCGTCTCCAACTTGGCGAACTGATGCAGCTGCAAAATGTTCGACCTGCTGACGAGCCCGGCCCCGATGTTGTACCAGGCCTGGCCCGCCATGCCTTCCAGACCGGGAATTATGACGTGCGGTGGCATTGACTGCTTGGAGATTGGAGCCTTTGTCAGCAGCTCTACTATAACCTGATTGCACTGCGTTTCGTCACCCAGGTTGCGTAAAAGCAGGTCCATGCCCAGCACCTTGCCCTCGGAGGCAAAGATCATCTTGACGGCATCGTCGTTGTCCTTCTGCATGGAGTCGACATACTCCTGCAGCTTCTGGAAGGTCAGTGCACGCAGATCCTGCGGCGTCAGCACCAGCTCGAAGTCCCGCTCGAGCGTCTGCTTAATCTCCACGGCCATCAACGAGTCCATGCCCATCTCCGAGAGCGTTGTGCCCAGCGAGACGGTCTTCAGGTCGCGAATGCCCATGATGTTCATGACGGTATCGATAAGACTCTCGTTACCGGAGCGTCCCGAGCGCTTCTCGGCCACCACCATGCTGGCCACGATGGGAGACTTGGCAGTGAGCAGTGTGTCCAGTTCCTGCAGGCAGGACGAGATGCGCTGCTGCAGTGTGCCTCCAATTTCCATATCGATCTTATCCTCGGCCATGTCAGCCACCAGGCCCACCTCGCCCACGGCTCCCCACTGTATGGCCTTGGCCGGTAGTCCGTTCCGGGCGCGGTCCTCGATGATGCGCTCCATCACAGAGTTGGCCATGCCGTAGTTGGTCTGTCCGGCATTTCCGCGGCCGCAGGAGACGCTCGAGAACACTACGAAGTGCTCCAGCTTGGGACAGAGCGTGCGGGACACAGTGTCCAGGTGCTTGGTGGCCACCGCCTTCGGTGCGAGGCTCTGCACGAACTGCTCTACGGTCTGGTTGGTGAACATGCCGTCACGTAGCGCCACCGCCAGGTTGAAGATGCCGCCAACGGGGCCCAGCTTGTTAGCTTCCTGCAACAGAGTGCGGCAACCCTCGAGCGTCGATATATCTGCCGTGTTGACAATCGTCTCGCAGCCGTAGGTCTTCCAGAGTCTGGAGGGGAATGCATTCAGTAACCCGTTAGATCCTCCAACTGTCTCTACTTACGCAATGCGGTAGGGTTGGTAGTCCTTGGAAATACCACGGCTGGAGCTGAGCACCAGCTTGCGGGCACCACGTATGGCCATCCAATCGGCCAACTCCATGCCGAAGCCGCCCAATCCGCCGGGTATGACATAGCTTAGTTCCGGGTTAAAATAGACCTGGCGCACGGCGCGTACGGGCAGCGTGTGCTTGTCCTCGGCATTCTCACGCATTTGGATAAGCACCTTGCCGATGTGTTTGCCACCGATGAGGTGTCGGAAGGCCTGCTCGATTTCATGAGCTGGGAAGACGGTGGCGGGCAGTGGCTGAATGATGCCGCTAGCGATGTCCGTGTCTATTAGTTTCTTCAGATGCTGCAGGTGAGATAAGGGGTGTGAACTCTCTTTTATGTAACATCGGGTGAATGGGAGTTTTACCGCAATTTCGTCATCGTTGGCAAACAGCAGGGTGTCGGCCAGAACGGCGTGGAAGGTGAGCTCCTTGAGGAAGACGCCCAGGCCGAGCTTTGTGTCATTGGCCATGTCGAACTTGCCGATCTCCAGGAAGTGTCCACCCTGGCCAAGACAGCGCACCGAAGCCAGCAGCTTGTCCTCCGATAGAGAGTTGAGCACGAAGTCAACGCCCTTGCCCTTGGTTTCGCGATGGATCATTAGCTCGAAGGATGTGTCGCGGGAGTTGCCAATGTGGGATTCTGAAGGTGCATAGAGAACATAATTAACAGCTCAGCGCCTTCGCTAATCCCACTTACCTTTCAGCTGAGGGAACGTTTCCAGCAGGAACTTCTTCTTCTGTGGCGAGCTGCAGGTGGTGTAAACCTCCAAGTTGTAGGCCAACGCCACACGAATGGACGCCAGACCGATGCCTCCCGTGCCGGCGTGGATCAGGATGCTCTTGCCCTTGCGAATGTCGGTGGACATGAAGAAGGCGTAGTACACTGTGATGTACACGACCGGAACGGTTGCCGCCTCTTTCAGGGACCATTTCTCAGGTATGTTCCAAATTAGTTTCGAGGGTTTCTCCACATAGGAGCCCACGCCTCCCTTGACCACCATACTCATTATGCGCATTCCGGTCTTCATGTTGATGCCGGAGTACTCAAAGCCGAGCACGCAATTCTGGTCAATGCGGCTCGTGCCGTAGAGCTCGACGGCCAAGCGGCCGGTGGCCAGCATAATGTCGCGGAAGTTGAGCGAGGAGTAGGCGATCTTGATCTCGCAGTCCTTGGGGTCCAGCGGTCCGTCGAACCATTTCAGGGAAGACAGATCACCGCGGTGCATAACGTTGCCGTAGATATGGTCGAGTCTTGCCTGCGGCTCCTCCTGTTCCTCCAGCTTGAGGTGACGCAGACTACCCCAGGCTCCCTGTACAGAACAAGCGAGTCATCATTGATCATTGGATCAATCGAGATGCGTCAGGACCTTTCACTTACCTGACGGTACACGTTGATGGCCAAACCCTGTGCGTGTTGAGCGGCGTAAAAGGGATCTGCCAGGTTGAAAGGCGGTGCCTTCTTGTCGTCGATGTAGAAGCACGTGACCTGGTTGCCCTCGGGCTCCTTGCGCAGACAGTTCACCATACCGATTAGACCGTTGAGCTTCTCGTTGAAGGAGTACACCACTACGGGGGTTCTGCTACCAATGGCAGTCTGCACCTGCGCCAACCACTCGAAGCTCTTGTCGCTTTCGGATACCTGGATGATGGCGGGTGGGATCTGCAGCTTCGTGGACAGCTTCTGCAGCAGCAGGAAGACCTCCTCGTTGTTATCGATGGGCATGACCATTAACAGGCGGAAATCTTCGGGCAGCTTCAGATTGCTGATGTTCGTTGTGGGACGTTCGCGGACCAGTAGGAAGCCGTTGGCTACGAGTACCTTGGAGGCGGTTTGTATAGCCTCCTCGTTGCTGGCGCCACAAATGCCGCGGACAATAACGAAGTGTGTATTCGATTGCGTGGATAGTTTTCCGTCCTCTGCGTGGATGCCGGGAATGTTCTCTGTCTTGCGGTTGGTCAGGTAGAGATACTCTCCGGTGACAACGGGCAGATCTTCGATGGCTTCGCTAAACTTGTCCAGCACGGTGTCCCTGCCATCGGTATCTACTTCGATCATCTTCACCTTGAGCATTGGTATGTTGTCCAGGGCGAGTTGCACGCAAATACGCGCTGCGTTTGTCTGGCTCACGGCAGGAGTCGGCATATGAGGCAGGAATTCGTATGTCTCCAAGACAGGAATACCGGGAGGACGACGCCTTTGCACTGGGCTGGCATGAAGGCCGGTCAACTCGATGCCGCCGGCTATAATGCGGTCGTACTCGCGGTCCACATAGACGTCGAACACGCGATTCTCGGGATCCATCTTGCTCATCAGGTCGAAGTGGTGAATGCCGTTGATGCGCAGTTTCCTGATCTTCGTCGGCAGGAGCAGTGTGCGCGAGTCGGTGCCCAGAATCTGTATCTGCAGCATTGCATCCATGAAGGTTACCCAGTTATATTCCCACTCCACCTGTCCGTATAGTCCGTCCGAGCGGGCGCATCTCACGGCACGGAAACTGCCGTTGTAATGGTAGCCGCGCAGCTTGAGCTCCTTGTAGAAGTCTTTCTTGGAGATCGTGGGGAAGTCCGATTCCTTTTTAAAGTCATATACTTCCGGCACGGTGGGGTATTCTACTTCCCTGATCCTTCCGGTAACTACCAGTGCACCTGCTTCGGTTATCTGGAGATATTTGCAATGATGAAGACATGGCTCAGTCTCCTGGGTTATGTACTTACCTCGAAGTGTCCCGTGCCGTAGTGGATCATCACGTTCAGTTCTACCTCGCCATTGACCGACATGTTTGTGGCCCTTAGGAACTGCACCTCTTCGAACTCCACGGGCACGTCCATGTAGCTGGGGCCGTGGTACATCAGGGAGAAGGTCTCCCAAACGTACTGCAGGTAGCAAGTGGCGGGTACCAGGATCTTGCCATCAATGACGTGGCCACTCATGAACTCCTCGTTGTCGCTACCCAGATTGATGGGAAAGACGCGTTCTCCGCTCGATTTAGTCTTCATGTTCTCATACTTTGTGACAAACCAATCCTCGCTGTGATCCCAGCGAATCAGCGGACTGATGCTCGGGGTGGAACGCGAGACGGGGAACTTCACTTCGGGGTATAGGTTGGCTACAGGTACCATTAATCCGTTCTGGTAGAGTCTGAAAGAAGCAACGAAAACCGAATCAGATTCAACTAATCTGGGGTCAACTATTTAGAGGTCTAGCCAGACTTCACTTACTTGCCAAGCGCCGTCAAGAAGAACAGGGTGTTGTTCTTGTTGCCGCGATTCGTAATTGGAATGTGAACACCTGTGGGCATGGAACGCTTCAGGATGGCACCCAGCAGTCCGTGGGGAGCTACTTCGATAGTCAGGGCGTTCTTGGGCAGCAGGGCGAAGGTCTCCTCGAAGAGTACACTGCTCAGCAGGTTGTTGGTGTGGTACTCCGCCGAGCAGAGCTTGCGTTCGGGCACTTCCCACTCGGTCTTGGGCACACTGGTGCTCAGCCACTTCTCGCTCCTGGGCTTCGGGTCGGGAATCACCTGCTTCATGTTGCTAAGTAATGGCTTGCCCATCTGGGCAATGTAGCGCGAGTGGTATGCAATGTTGGAGCAAGGAACTTCCTTGGCAAAGATGTTCTTCTTCTGAAGATCATCCACAAACTTGCCAACGTCCAAGATCGGGCCGGAGATGGTGCAGGAGTCGGGGCCATTGTGGCAGGCTACCTCGATTGTGGCAGGTAACATAGACCTGATGGCCTTGTAGCCAATGCCCACAGCAGCCATGGAACCCTTGATCTTCTGCGTTTCCACGCTCACCTTGCCACGATAATAGGCTGCGAGTATCATCTGCTCGGCCGTTAATCCTCCGTCCGCATAGGCGCAACCCAGTTCTCCCACCGAGTGCCCAATGATGTAGTCGGGCTGAAGGTTCAGGGAGCGCAGAACATCTGTCAAGCCGATCTGGACTGCAGCAATTCCCACGAAGGAGTTGAGAATGTTCTTATAAATTTCTGGATCGGTCGACGTGAGAATGTGGAAAACATCTATTCCCATAGGCTTTAGGGCATTTTGGCACAGTTCAATAGACTTGCGGAACTGTGGAATGATCAACAGCGATGCACCCATCTCGTTCCACTGGGAACCCATTCCGCTATAAACAAACACCAGGGGGCGCTTCAGGCCGGTGTAGTGCTGCACGTCGCGGACCAAGGTCTTTGCCGGCTCCACACCATTCTTGTCGAACACGGCGTATCCTCTGAAGACCATTCCGGTCACGTCCTCCTCCTGTATGTTATGCAAAAGCGCTATAAACTCCGCGTCCAACGGTTTCTTCTCGATGGCATTGAAGACCTCGTTACAGGCCTCCTCGGAACGACCAGCCCAGGTTACCAGGCGCGGTAGATCATCCTCGGGCTGGCCAAAGTTGACCTTAACCTTGGGATTCGCTTTGAGGATTGCATGGGCGTTGGCACCGCCAAAGCCAAAGGAGTTTATGCCGATGTACGGCTTGGGCAGCGGAGTGCAGTCCTTGACCACAACCAGACGACCCTCGGCGAGCGGCAGAATCGAGGATTTCAGCTCATTGAAGTTGATATTGGGTGGAATCACTCCGGTCTCGAAGGCAAAGCAAGCCTTGACCAAGGAGCAAATACCAGAAGCTGCTTCCGAATGGCCCACATTCGACTTGACCGAACCCACCAGAAGCGGCTCTTTGCGCTGGCTACAGATGACGTTATCGATAGCCTTGCACTCCTCGGGATCACCCACCACGGTGCCAGTGCTGTGCGCTTCCAGATAACCCAATTCTTTTGGCGTCACTTCGATCTCCTTGTAAAACTGATCCAACAGCTTCTCCTGCACTTTTCCCGAGGGATACGTAATGCCCTCCGGCTTGTAGCCATCACAGTTGGTCTTCGAGTGGATGACACTGGCATAGAAGCGCTTGGCATCGCGCTTCTTCTGCAGAAAGAGACAGTTTATAGTCTCCGCGCGTGTGTAGCCGCTTGCATCCTTGTCGAAAGGACGACAGACACCATCGGCGGCCAAGACGCCGAGACTGAAAGAGAGTAAGAAATGAGCTTGACTTGGACTTTTCCTTAAATCCTCTTGGATGCGACTTACCGAGCGAACTGAAGGGTAACAAAGGGATGCAGCAACAGGTTGGCACCAGCAATAATCGCGGCATCTATCTCTCCGTTTCGAATTGCACTGAATGCATTATCCAACGCGTACATGGAGCTGGAGCAGGCAGTATCCAGCAGGAAGGAGGGTCCTTCTAAGCCTAGAGCATAGGAGATCCTGTTCGCCATCATAGCACGACTGCAGCCTGTAATACCGAAGCCGCCCGACGAGACCTTCTCGTAGAACCACGTCTTCTCCGACTCCGAAATGCAGGAGCCAACGTAGACGCCTGTCCTGGTGCCTCGCAGAGTTTTCGGATTGATGCCCGCATCAATGACAGCTTCGTAGGCTACCTCCATCAGTATCCTAGTCTGGGGATCCATGGTGTGCGCCTGCTTGAAGTGCACTCCGAAGAACGTCGCGTCGAACTTCTCCAGATTGTGGATCTTTCCCGAACGCTTGGGGATCTCAGGATTGAAATGGCGCCAGCGACGCTCATCGTCATCAATCATATCAATCTGACGGAAAAGAGTTACAATACATACGTGAAGTGTAGAACTATCTTATTAGTTTACCCAGAAGAGACCGATGGCCTTTTTGGGTTTAAAATTGGAATTAAATAGAGGTTTGACTCAGGTTGATGTGGATTTTATTGTGGATGCTTCCACTTGTCCGTTTGCTTAAGAATAATTCGTTCATAAGACTTAATTTAATATAAAAACAAAAGAATAGGAACTGCGAAAGGAGTTCACGTAATAATAGATCACCGAGATTTGTTATACCATCACCAGATTTTAGTTTTAGTTGTCTCTTATATGATCAACTTGTATTCACCTTGTTATAGAGATTGTATTCATATTCTGCAATGTTATTGCAATTCGGAAATTTTCCCGACATTCCGGTGATAACGATTTCATCGCCATCCGTATCAGGACGGGTTCTCGAGGATTTCACATTGGGGGCCATTGCACTTTGAGTTGAGTTCTTTACAGCACTGATTAGTTCGTAGGGATAGTTTGCTTTTATATTATATATATCCTTCTGCAGCACTATTCACTTTCACACTAAACACACTTCACAAAGACCGTCGGAGTCGAGTCTCTTTCCGAACAAAGTAATCCAACGCGAGTATCGATCGAATTGCCAGACATGGAGCAATTAAGACCACAATTTGCCCAATGGCTGCTTTTATACACCTGTAATCGAACCATATTACAAATTCTAGAATTAATACTTTGGAAATGGAAATAACTTTGACCACCAACACACCCAAGTAATTAAAGTCAACGAATTGCATAAATAAAGTACTCATTTCGATATGCACTCCGATTTGATTTCAAGGGCTAGTACAAGAATATAATGTAGATCGTTGTGTACCTATTATATTCTCACTAATCATTAATCGCTTGGTGACGATAGTGTGCTTGAATGTATTCCGAAACCCATAATGAAAGTTTCTATTCTTATGTAATAATTAGAATGTTTAATTGTGTAGTCAGTTTTTTTTTGGTAAATTTCGAAATTTCAAGGGCTTTGCTTTCAGGTTCAATAGAATTCAATAGCTTTTGCTACAGTTCCCAATTGGGTTTCTTAGAATAGCGAAAGAGTATTTAAGCTTTTAGCTTTCTTCCTGCGCGGTATTTGAAACTAGCTAGGTCCCTATACCTGGCACGATATACAGATTATATTCTCAGTGTTGAAAAATGTCAGATTAGCTAATTCGCAATATAAAGCCTGACTTCCTGAATATGATGAGAAACTAGTCGTTTATTCCTACTACAGATAAGATATTATATTTTCAGTGTTAAAGAAAGTAAATATTTTATTATATTTCGCAATAGGAAAGAATAGGAATGCTGAATAGGATAAGACACTAGTTTTTTATTCCAACCACAAATAAGAAGATATTTTGAGTTTTGGGTAAAATCTTTAAATTATTATTTCGATTCTATTAGTCTGGGCTTTCGAACTATCGTTAAGGATAAAGATGCATAAACTCCATGCAATATACTATAAGAAACTAGTTCTTGATTCCAATCACAAATATGAAATTATGATTAAATTTTTAGTGTTGAGTAAAATCTTATAATTATTATTAAGATTCACTAAGTCTGGGCTTAAGAATCGTAAGCCCTATGCAAAATTCAAAAAGAATGCTTCAAAATATTTGTATTGTAATCAGTTCTTTTCGATTTCAGCAGAAATACGCTTTTGTTTCGACAACTCGATTATCTTCATATTGAATTGTCACATTGTTCCGTTCTTGCTAGCTCGCAAGTGTAGGGTATTATTGGAGCGGATTGTGACGGCGCTAAGCAGTCGTGGGCTTCACTTGTTGTAATGTTCGCCTAAAGTTAATGAACTTGAAGAACGCCGCTTCCACTAGCGAAATGTAAATCGCGAAATTCGTTCGTTGAACCTGCCTAATGGGAATGCGTATGCGTATGTGTATGCGTATGCATAGGTGATTAACGCAAGAAGTGGAAGTGTGCGCGATATATGTCCGCGTCGAAACACATGTCATGCTGCACGACGGGTAGCACAACTGATATACACAAGACCCAGCGGGCGTGTAGGTTCTCTTTATTTTTTTTTTTAATAATTTTTAACTTTCACCAACATTCACAGCGATTAATTTAATTTAATTAACCCTGGTGAATGCGGTCGGTCGGTCGTGTTAAATGCAATGCAAGGCGTGTGCGATTCACATACGTATATATATATGTATATGTGTTTAATCAAGATTTATTCATTTGCATTGTGAAAAGGGATTTCTGTAGAATTCCTGCCAATCCGAGCAGCAAGTTCTGTCGATGATTGTTGCTAATAATTTGGGAAAGTGGCTTGATTGCGGCCAGGAAATGCCCAAAAGGCTTCCAACAATCAATGGCAATCAAACGTTTTTGCATTCGGCATACCTTTGCCCGGCACTGACATGCACACACACATGCGCACACATGCACAGTCATGGATGTGTGTGTGTGTGTGTGTTGCGCATATTTGGATATTCGGCCAGAGGCGGCTTATTCCGGCCGACAGTGTCAATTCGAATGTGCTCCTCGTAAGCCAGAAAGGAGATTTGTCCTTGTCAGCCATGTAAATTGTAAACTTCAGCTCGGGCCCAACATACAAGAGGCTTTGCCTTGAGCCCTGCTACGCGTCGTTATGTCTCTGCATGCCTGTGTCTGTGTCTGTTCTGACTCTAGGTGCGACGATCAATTTTAGCTCAGGCTGTGCTTAGCAGCTAAGTGGAAATAAAAGACTAATCCCTTGCATTTGCATTCCAGAAAGTGCCATATTCGATTCATGTTTGCGCTGAGAACTGTCAGGAATGCCTAGTCCAGCCGGTTTAGCCGTGCACTGAGAGAAAAATATGCGAACCGACCGACTTTATTATTAATTTTTGCTACCTTAGCTGAATTTAATTACGTATTTGTCTGTTATTGTTGCTAAAATTGGCAGGCAGACTTAAGTATTTATTTATTTCCCAGGCAGAGGGTACCCCACACCCTACACTAAGATATTCATTTACTGGCGTAGGGTCTGCTGGGTTGCACGCAAGTCAACGTCATGCACGCAGTATATGGCTCGAGTACTTATGCAAATGTAGAATTATCTATATCGGATGTTTAAACAATTGTGCAATAATTGAGAGCGTAGAAAATATCTATATACCTTCTGAAAGGGGTCAATGGAAGCCAATGAAAATTAAAGCGCATAAGTCGAGTTTGATATTTGCATTGATAAACCGCAAGCGACTTACTCATGCACGATCGCTTGGCACGATCTACCGTTTAGTTTGAGACCTGTGCAATGAAATCCCCAGAAACCGGTTCCTGGATAAACTGGGCATAGCTCCCAGATGTGTGTGAGCATTTCAAAACAGTTTCGTGTAGAGTGCTCTCCCCGTACTAGCCAAGATCATCTCCACCTCTCTTCTCTCTCTCGCTATCGTTTGGGTCTTATCAAAGCCGTGAGAGCAAAGCTTTTACTCTAAAGCTCCTCAGCTCGTCTGAGCACAGTTTATTTGCCTGTCTCTCGGCTCTGCGAAGTAGTCTTCGTTTAGCTCTTGAGCGGGAGAGACGATCGCGATCGAGCAGATCACTGATCGGGCTTACAAATTTGAGAAGAGATTAACAAAGCGCTAATCGTGCAGAAGTCAAGGTTATCAGAAATTAAACCACGTACTACAAGGTAAGTCGAAGCCTCTCTGCGACTTTTGGCTACAATTCTCGTTTCCGAGGGAAATTTGCAACCGAGCTTGACGCACTTTTGACGTCATTCCCAAGCGGGTGTTTCCCATGGCCCGATCGATCTAGCCTCTAGTATTGTTTACAAATTTAGATTAGATGTGTTGCAATGTGTAAAACAATGAGTAAATAGTGAAATTTAATAGGCTCGCAGAAGGCATTCTGATTGCGAACAAGTTATACCGGTTCAATTTACCAATTTTTCCATAAATTTAAATCTAATTCGAAATCGACAAGATTTATAGTTGAATTCTCGTTTCTATTTGTTGACCTGAATTGATAAGAAAGTTTTGTGTGTTTTCGTTGGATTCGATTCGTGTTAAAGTTTACTCAATGCATCCGTGTGTGTGTTTCTAATAAACAGGCTTATCTTCTGTCGAATTGTTTTATAGTTGATGCCATTATAAATGTTCCTGCTAGAATTTGCATATTTACTGAGGTGTGATCATCTCTACTTGTTATGTGTGTTTTCGTCGAATTTTGAAGTAAATTCGACGCATCTCCGTAAATTATCTCCAATTATCTGGCTTATAGAAAGTCAAGTTATTATATAGCTAATTACATTATACGTGAAATTTGCTATAAATTGCATCTTTTTCGTAGAAAAGTCGTTCCAAAAAGTATTTGTTGATGTTTTCATCGGAATTTTAATTAGCAGGTTTAAATATAGTCGAATTTTGTTTTATAGCAAATTGTATTATTAGTAAATTTACTATAAATTGAATATTTTTCGTGGAATACTTACTTATATTTCTTTTTTCTCTGCAGATAACGATGGGATTCATGTCCAGTCTTGCGCTGGTCATCGTGGCTGCTCTGGCCGTCGCCCTGTTGCCGTCTCCTGGAGCTGCTGCTCCTCAGGACACTTCCGTTGTGGATAGAAACATACAGGACGTATTCAACACAAACCCCACCGCACAGCAACCGCAGCAGCAGCCAGCACGCCGCACCGGGATCGACGTGGTGGTGACCCCCTCGCCAATTGATCCCAACAGTCCGTTTATCGGCTTCAACTCCATCAGTGGCAAACAGGCCAACTGCAACTGTGTGCCCTATTACAAGTGTGATCCCTCGACGAACAGCGTCACCGAGGACGAGTCGTTCGATGGCTTTGGAGTGATTGATATCCGGTTCGGTGACGACGATCCGGTTTGCCCCTCCTCCGTGGACGTTTGCTGTGCCGGCAACCGCACACGCAGCCAGGTACTGAATCCCACGCCGCTGGACAAGAGGCCGAATCAGCCGCGTGGCTGTGGAGTGCGGAACGTGGGCGGATTAGATTTCACACTGTCCGGCGCCACGCAGAATGAGGCCGGGTTCGGCGAGTTCCCGTGGACGGTGGCGCTGCTGCATGCCAACAACTCAACCTACTTCTGTGGCGCCTCTCTCATCCATCCACAGGTGGTGCTCACTGCCGTCCACTGCCTGGTGCCACATGCTCCCGGCACCTTTGTGGCCCGTGCCGGCGAATGGGATGCCCAGACCACCCGGGAGCGTCTGCCCTTCCAGGAGCGCTCGGTGCAGCGCATCCTGCTGCATCCACAGTACAATGTACGCAATGTGGCCTATGACTTTGCCCTGGTAATCCTCTCGGAGCCATTCACCCTGGACGATCACATCAATGTGGTCTGTCTGCCGCAGCAGGGCGCCACAGCCTCCCCGGGCACCACCTGCTTCTCCACCGGCTGGGGCAAGGATGTCTTCGGCGCCGCAGGCAAATTCAGCGTCATCATGAAGCGGGTGCCGCTGCCCGTCGTCGAATTCAGCAGCTGCCAGCAGCAGCTACGCTCCACGCGCCTCGGACCCAAGTTCGCGCTGGACCGCTCCTTTATGTGTGCCGGCGGTCAGCAAGGTGTGGATACCTGTCAGGGCGATGGCGGTGCCCCGCTCGCCTGTCCCATTGGCCAAGCATCCGAGAATCGTTACCAGCAGAGCGGCATCGTCGCCTGGGGCATTGGCTGCAAGGACGCGGTGCCCGCTGCGTACGCCAACGTGGCCGTGGCGCGCGAATGGATTGACCAGCAGATGCTGGGCAACGGCTTCGGCACCGGCACCTACTCAACCTAAGTAAGCCCCTCCTCCAGATCTTCCCTCCTAGCCAGAGAGCATAAAATAAAGGAATATTAACTTAACCCATTCCCAGCGAAGCGTACTGTAATTGAGATTAGGAGATTCCTTTTATTTCTCGCAGAGAGCAGCCTGCCTACTTGGTTGCCGCGTGTCTTTAATTCCGCTTTAATTAAGGCAACTCTGTCGCCGCCAAATTAAGTTAAAGATGCAAACAAATGTGTCCTCAGACCGAAATGGTGTCAAAATTCTTGTCACTTCAAACACGCCCACAAAGTGTTGCAATTATATTTGTCATGCATGCGGAGCACACGGCGCAGCAGCTGCGGGTAGCCAGCCGAGCAGAGCGGAGAGCGGGGAGAGGGAGACACACACAGACGTGCAGGAGATGCCTGAACTGGCGACAATGTTGCACGGGCTGCTTGGGCCGAGCAGCAGCAGCAGCAACGGCAGCAGGCAGGCGCTTTGAATTGCTCCAACTGGTTGCATGCCTCCTGCCTCTGCCCCTGCCCATGCCTCTGCCTCTGCCTGGTTACCTCTGCCGAGTCTCATTTCAGCGCTGTCCGTCCGCGGCTCGTTAAGCGTGGCAGAAGAAGGTGACTGAGTCACAGTAACTGTAGTTGTAGCTGTGCAACTACGACTGCTGCAACTGCAACTGCAACACACAACATGTGCTTAACCCAAAAGCAGACGACGCACCCCACGTCCGCGTTCTCCCCCCCCTGACATGTTACAGCCTAATTGCAGTTTTTTTCAAATGTTGCAGTTGCTTCCGAAAAAATTAGGGTCATGGAATTTTAAAGGCGCCTTTCGCCTCCATCGGAACAGCTTATGGAACAGCTTAAAGGACCCTCCCCTACCTCTACTTCGCATCCCTTCTCTCCTCTTCTCTGCTCTTTGGCGCAGTTCGCTTCAGTTTTGTGGTTGCGCTGCCGGCGGATGTGCTTGTAATACGAGTAAGCCAAGAAATGGTATGCTAACGGCATATCCGCTCCACGAAAGCACTTAAACTTTTGTTTAAACGAAATTCGCAGAAAATTCTCATCATAAGCGTATGACACTCTAGACTCTGCACTCTACACTCTACACTTTAAACTCTGCACGCTCGAATCGAGCTCGAGACAGAAACTGAAACTGAAACCCCGAACTGAACTGCCCCAACTCGAAAAAGTGTGAATTGCATTAGCCATAAATAGATTGCCTATAGCAACAACGCAGGAATGTTCTGAAACAATTTCGCGATCTCAATAGCATTTTTAGAGTTTATTAAATTTCGTTTTTACTTTGACAATTTACTTGTAGCTTAAGCTATTACGGGTTCATTATTTCTGAACTTTTGATTGAGTTGGCAATGGGAAAAACTAAATTGGCCTTAATAATTTTGGGTAATTTCTTGGTTTTATATGATATAATCTTAAACATGCTTGCAACCTTGGGCTTAGCTTCTTCTCTTTCCTAGTATATTTAAGATTTTTCTAAAAAACAAGATTTCGATATTCATTTTGAATTGTTTTTGAATAATTGGAGAATTTCCTTGTCTGTCTTGTGTATCATACAATCAAGGAAGTAATGTTTTTCCGCCTTGATATTCTTAAGATTTAGCAGAATATACTTTTACTACGAAAAACTTAATTTCTTATGATAGTTTTATATTAATTTTCAAGGGGGATTTCTCGGCTTTCATTGACATAATCATCTTATAAGCTCATACTACCTTTTAATTCGAATTTTCCTAGCTCGAGAGATAGGGAAATTAATCTAATACGCACAACTTTTAATCGATTGTATGGATCTGCTTGTTGATTGACTTCTTGGTCATTCCCATGGCCAAGTCCAAGTCCAAGTCCACGTCCGAGATTCCATGTGTAACCTGGAATTCTGACTTTTGTCAGCTGCTGTCGTAACTTTGCCTTTGGCCAGGGGCAAGTGGCAAAAGGCAAGAGGCACGAGACAGAAGGCAAGTGGCAACTTTTAGCCAAGTGTCATAAGCTGGCGAGGAAAAACTTAAATAAGCATCGCTTGAGTCGAATCCGGAATGGAAATGATTGGCATAACGACGTCAGTCAGCTGCGGCTGAAATAAGTTAAAGAGCATTTGCCAACAGACACCGTGCCACGCCCATCTTTCCCATCCCACACAGCATCTAACCCAGTCCCTCGAGGGAGGCAGAAGAGGCAGACGAGCGAGAACGCTGGCATGACTCTGGCAATATATAGAAAGTTTCCGCTGGAGACGTGGAGGCGTTGCCAGAGTCGCAGGCACCGCAGGCACAGGCTGCATAAATTCCATAAGGACACTGCCAACCTGGACCGGTTGCGCCTGGCTCCGCTGCCATTTCCACTCAATGAGTACGCGTCGATGATGCCGGTGCTTAGGCGTCGTAAAATAGTTAAAATATTTGCGGAACTTTTGCCGACTTAATGAGGGCTTAAATGGCTTGCATACTCGTTCTATATGCAATTGTTGGCAGTCGCTTTTCACGTGGGCAAATATCATTTTCGGAGCGCGTGTCTTTAAACTCTCCTCTCCAGGGGGCGAAATATTAAAAACTGAAAAAGCTCACGCGACCCATATGGGGCCCGAATTGACCCGAATGCCGACAAAACCTATTCTATTGTCAGTCACATACCTGTTTTTTTTAACTACTTCGTTAAGCCGCAATTCTTAACGAATTCAGATGTACGAAACAAAAAGTGTTCCCTCTTCTCGGTTCTCTGTTAACAGTTCAAGCTACTCTGTTCCCTATTCTCGGTTCTCGGTGCTCGTTGCTTTGTTCGTTTTTCGCTACATTTTTCAGGATGTTGACGTGGTGGAACTCCTCGACTTACAGATGAAAATTAAACTTTTGCAACGAAACTAACCCAAACTAGCGGCAAAAACTGATTGGCGAACGACGCGAATGGAAAAGCGGAAAAGCGCACAAGCCGTGTGCGAGTACGAGGCAAACGTGAAAGAAAAGATGAAATTTTCACGGTGCAGGAAAATGTTCCATTAATTTTTACATACAATGACCTGAATCAGCGTTTTTGGTGCTTCGTCTTCTTCTAGCCTGGACGGCAGCGTAGGCGTAGGGCGTGAGCGTGTGCCAGGGAGGGAGCGGAGGCGGGGGCGGAGGCGTGAGCAGGGCCAGTGACTTTAGCAATTACATTGGCGCGGAATGGTAGTGGGAATGGGAATGGGAATGGGTAGACGTGAGTGCGGCCGGGAAGCAACCAATGAATTCGGGCTCAGGTGGGAGTTTTCGCATTGCCATTGCCATTGCAGCTTGCGGCATGGTATGGCGTGGCGTGGCGTGGCCCCGGCTTGGAGTGGGAGACGCAGCGCAGCGCAGCACTGGCAGGCTTAGCTCAGCGTGCTTGACTCGGTCTCAGCATGCAGCATGGTGCTGCTGGCGCTGGCGCTGGAGCTGAAAAGCGTCGCTTCGGACGTGCAGAGAATCTAAAACAATTTGTAAAAAGGCTGTGGATAGCAAGTGGGGACGTGCAGGAAGCTTGAAATTAAATAACTTATAGCACACCGAAGCCGGCATACTCTGCGCACTGTTTGTGTGTGTATGGGGGATGTGGCCGGAGGAGGATTGCTACGCAAACGCAGTTTGATTTTAATAATGGAAACTCAAGAACCTGCAAATTGGTTCCATGAATAGTATGTGTGGCTCCATTCAGACTCAGCTGAGCCGAGCACCATTCTAAAATTGTCCCGCTCGCGTTGCAGATCCGGTGACAAAGTCGCTATGCTGCACACGCCCGGACTGCAAATGAATGAGCTGGGGGAGTCATTCAGTCAGTCAGTCAGCCAGTCGGTCTGTCAGTCCATCGCATTTCTGCTGGCCTTTCATTTGCGCCAGCAGACTGAAACTGAAGCAGCAGCGCCCTGGCCAAATTATATGGTCGTATAGCTGAGCCCGAGCTGAGTTCGCTCGCCCGGCAAAGGTCAAGAGCTGCCCAAGCGTCGTAACGTAGCCTTTCATTATGCACATAACTTTAATTATGCTAATCGGACAGCAGAACAAGAGTTTGCCGCACAAATTCCCGAATTGCATTTTCCGTACACTCGAAATAGCCAAAAAAAAAAATAAAAAACAGAAAACTTTGTGCAAACTAGAAAAACAATGGCAGCTCTACACCGGACACCCCTTTATGGGGCTGCCACAACAAATGATATGGAGAAAAATTCATTACTTCCGTTTTAATAAAGCGCTATAAACACGACAACTGCTCGGGGTGTATATTCTATTCGGGTTTATATAGATTGCACTCACTGTCAGTGAGCAGCAGAAGGGTATATTCAATTTGTAGCCATGCATATGGTTCACTGAATCTAATTTGCTGCGTGGTGGTGTATTTTATTTGAAAACTCGATCGGAACAGAGCGACTCGAGCAAGTAGGAGAGAGAGAGAGACAGCAGCGAGCACAAGCAAGACGACTCCTCGTCGTCGACTCGACACGAAATTACACCAGGCACACAGCAAAATCAGCAGGCAGGCAGCACAGCGAGCACCGTCAGATGACTGAGAGCGAGTGTGCTGAGCACGATCAAAACAAAGTCTGCGTCAATTGTTTTGATTGGCCCGATAAGGAAGTAATAACGGATCCCACTTGAGCGATAGATAAAGTAAATGAGAGTGAGGGTGGATTGAGGCCAAAGTGTGATGCAATCAAATAAACCTCACATGCTGTCTGGCCTTGTCTTTCGCATGTGCAATAAAATACTCTCACTCGGTTATGCTCTCAGCTTGATTTACAGCAATACAGCGAGACAGTGCGCTGCACTGAAAAATATAACTAGGTGATTTGCTTATCTTAATAAATATTATAAATTAAATTTATTACTTCTGTTTTCAATAAGTTATATAAACTGGAAAACTTTTATGCGTACATTACAATCGGACACGTAAAAGTTTCTTATAGGTTGTACTAATTGCAAGGGAAAAGAATACATTCAATTTGACAATATAAATAAATTTATAAATAAATAAATAAACAATAAATTCCATACTACTTTGGTTTAAGAAATAGATCATCAACTCGACACGAAATAGCACCAGGCACGCAGCAAATTGTGCAGGCTGGCAGACAACAAGCAACAGGCAGTGTACTGAGAGCGAGTGTGCTGAGCGCGACCAAAACAAACTTTGCGTCAATCGTTCTGATTGGCTCGATACTGATGTAATAACGGAAACCACATGAGTAATAGATAATGAGAGTGCGAAGTGCCAGATGATCTAAACGAACTGCACAAGGAGCACAGTCTTTGTCTTTCGCACTTGTCATCCTCTCGCTCGCTCTATTTCGCTCTCCTGCTTTGTACACAGTTGTTCTATCCCTCAGCATCAGCTTACTCTTGCTAATATTTCTGTGTACCTGGTGTAATTCAGAGTTTAGCTCAATGTAAAGCGCCTCAGAGCGACACAGTGCCTTTCAAAAAAATACCACTAGGTGATTTGTCACTCCGTCCTTATGCAAGTGGACGCGAAAGTGTTCGTATAATTAAAATACCCAATAATAACAGCTACGCCGGACTTTCTTTTATGGAGCTGGGATAACAAATAATATGAATAAAATTAATTTCATTACTTCCGTTTTCATTAAGCGCAATACTCTCGAATACTCCGCGTACATTTTCGAACTACGGAAAGGTTTTTATAGGTTGTACCCATTGCAAAGGAAAAGGTAAGGGGTATATTTAAATTTCGACAATAAACTGTTTTGAGTAACTGTGCCTAGATGGCTGCGAGGGAGAGAAAGCGTGACAGCAAGTACAAAACGAGTCGACACTGCCTCAATACGAATTTATACCAGGCACGCAGCAAACTCAGCAGTTAGAAGAGAACAGAAACATCGTCAGATGACTGAGAGCGAAAGTGCTGAGCGCGATCAAAACAAAGTCCGCGTCAATTGTTCCGATTGGCTTAAAGCGGAAGGAATAACGGAAACCACATGAGCAATAGATAATGAGAGTGAGAGCGGGTGCGAGCCGCAGGAACGGAGTTATTTCGCTCTGTTTATAGCAGGTGCCATAAAATCCACTCGCTCTTTGTGCTTTGCTCTCCTGCTTTTTCGTTGTTCTAGTACACAGCCTCAGCTTGCTGACATTACTGTGCACCTGGTGTAAATTCGAGTTTAGCTGCTTGCAAGCGTCGTATGCAAACAGCATGGGGCAGTAAAATAGCACCAGGTGGAGGGTGTGCTACTGCTACGGTTTATTATTATTCAGCATTTTATAGAGGGTATCTTTGCGTGGTCTGCGCTCTACTTTCGCTGGTGATAAGTCGTTTGTCTGTTTGTATGCAGCAGCTACGCGAATAAACACATAAATACGGATATTTTTAATAATACCCGTAGTTATACGCATGTGTATTGAATCGAAAAACCAACTTGAAAACTGAAGTGCTTTAACGCGCTTTTTTCTGCGATTTTCCTGATTCAACGGAATGAAAAACAATTCGGAAAAATCAGTGGAAATGGTCAAAGTGGGCGGCAGTGGGCGTATCGCTGGTTTCGCCCACTTCTGCTGTCTCTGACCGACAGGCCATGTAAATGTATGTGTGTGTGATTGTGTGTGGCTCACATACATATATGCAGCAGGGTGGCCGCGAATTTGGCTTGTTTTCTATACCCTGCGCACAATTAATTGAGCAAAACGGGTGTAATAAGTGCAACACGACAACGGAATCGGCAACTACAGCGAGGGGTATAAGGGAGGGTCGGCGTGTGGTTACAGCGTATGACCACGTCGAGCAGCCACTCGCGCCCGATGCTCCCGCCAGTTGTTTATTATGTATGTATGTCCATATGTATGTGTGCATATATCTCCTGTTTGTTGCCGATGCTGTTGCTGTGGGTGCCGGGTGCTATTTCAACAATGTTTTATGGTTTTGGCAGCATTTAAACATCGCATTCGTTTAATTTTAGTACCAGCTCGCGCTCTGGACACAATTCGAGGGATCGATAAGTGTGTTGGCCGAATACATACCGTACGCACTGTGCTCCCGGTTGTCTACAAATTTATGTGGATCGTATTTCTAATGCAAGTTGCGTACTCTAATGAGGTCGATTGGCGGGAATGGGGAGAGTGGGAGGTGTGACCTATCAAGAAATTGCAGAAGGCGACCGCATCATAAATCTGTATTGTTCCCTCCTGTTTTTTTCCCCAATTTTGTTTTATTATCAGCTGCGTCTACGTCTCCGTCTCCGTCTCCACATTCGGGTTTCATTAAGTGTAATATTGTTCCGCATTCGTTTGCAGTAGGAATTTATTGCAAAGTGCTTGTGGCTATTTAACGTTTTTAATTGAAAAACTTTTGTTTTTGTTGTCGCATCCGGACCGAACAGAGGCTCTTCTGCCCCAGCACAGCACAGCCCGTACACAGGGCACTTGCTAGCTTCTGGCCGGGATCTAACCCAGCACCGGTGTGGTCGTGTCCTTGTCGTCGTCTTCCGAGTTGCTCTGTCTCTGGCTCTGGCAGCGACAACTACTACTTGCAGCCACTTATCATAATTAGCCCACTGCTGCTACTGCCAATGGAGAAGTTGTCACTCCCCCCCATGCCACCCACACCCCCGCTGCAATATACTTGCTAACATTGGTGCCCACTTGGGCCACAGCAGCGCCATTAACAACTCATTGCCAGAGGGGAAGAGCCAGGGCGGTCTGCTACGGCTCCTGGTACTACGACTCCTGGTTGCCAACGAAATTATGCTCGTGAATACATTTTCATAACGAGAGCAGTCATTCCCGCACTCACTCCGCCACTCACATTGTTTGTTCGAGCTGCTTCATCATTATTGACAGACGTAATCAATTGCAGCCCATTAGACTTTGCACTCGGTTTCAGACAAAGCGGCAAGCTGAGGCTAGGTCTTAACACAATTTTCACAGAGCGAGGATTATATCTGTTTTGCCTCTCTCTCTCTCTCTCTCTCCTTCTCTCTCTCTTCGTCTTTAGTGTTCGTAAAACTAATAGTGCCAGCCAAGGGGGACCACAAGTACTTCAGTACTTAGTACTTACCGGTACAGCATTCTCTTTTCTATACCCTACCCATTAAAAGTTATCAGAAGAAGGGTATACCAACTTTGTGCATATGTATTGAACAGACAGAAGAATATAGTATATATATTGTTGCTCGGAATCACTAGTACACTCGATTTGGCCATTTTCGTCTGTTTGAACGCGCCGACCTCAGCTACTGCAAGAGCTTGGGACATTAAATTTGCCATGCAGGTTGCTGTATAGAATACGCAGACAGAGCGTATTTCAAATGTTGGATGCCACGCCCATCGTTCCTGCAATTTGGCAATTTGCTTATATTGGCTAGTGCGTAGAGTATGACTTAGTCGGGTGTGCTGCACTCGTTACTTGTTGACTGCAATAAAGCTTAAGGAATCGTTTGTTGTGGACTCAAGTGAATCCTGGTCATTTCATTTCGCTTGTATAGCAAAATTTATAGCATGTCCGCTTGCAAACAGGAAAACGACTAAATAAACGACTATTCTACCTCTTCGTATCCACTTCCCACTTACTCACCCCATTCAGTACCACAATGAGTTGATTCCATGATAATACGTATATTCGTTTATTACCCTGTTTCATTATTTAATCCCAAAAATTATAAATATTGAGTAAGAAAATGTTTGCATTTGCATTTCGGTTTCGCTTCTGTTTGATTTGAATAAATCCATTTTAATTAATTAAACAATATTTGCACTGGCCTCAAGCTGTGTTGAGTTTCTTACAACAAAAATATAAACAATTTGCAATTCGCATTCCGACAATCGGGAAATAAATAGTTTCTCGAATCGTGCTGGGACTGGACTGGGTCACTCTTTGCATGTGTTCAACAACAACTTTTTGAAGGCTCTCAACTATTCACTGAATTCACTTTGATTTTATTTTATAAACGAGTACTCAATAGGCATTCATTTCATTTGTAATTCATGTATTTATTGCGTACAGCATTGGATCTTTGAAACCTGCTGTTAAATCAAAGATATATATGTTGTTATAACCGAATGAACTAAACGAACTGGGTTTCTTCTTTAACATCTATATATATGTGTGTAATGCTTACAATTGTTTCAATTTCTCTTCCTCTTTCCTCGTCTTACAGGTATACATATGCATGATCAAAGTATTTTTGGCTTGTACTCGATTCTATATTCCATTAAAATGAGTTTCAACTACGTATTACGTGACTGCATCTGGGGCTGTTTTGATGTATATACTCATCATCCTAATTCGTAACGTAGGTTAGTTTACCATAGATATACAAACTTGTTCAGTAATTCTCTTTTTAATAAGTGTGGCCATTGTTGGCTTTTAAGGCAAATAAAACTCTCAAGTTGTGTGCTCCCGATGTGGATCAATGCTACGCAACGATATACGATACGATATACGATATACATAATCATATATGGGTCGTAGTATTCTTTAATGTAAACTTGGCTTCCTTAAGACTAGAAATTCATGAAATATGAGTACCGTATAAACCGTATTATATCGTATTATCGTATTATATACTAAAAATACCAACGCATTCGAGCGGCATTTGTTGCTGTTAAAATTTATGCTAAATACAATAAGTATGCTGGATTTGCTAGACGCGCTAAAACAATTTCAAAGTAGGATCTCTCTCGATCTCATCATCGTAGCCCGCTAATCCGTAAGTGGTTTGGTTATGATTACAGGGTAGCCTCTAGTTGCCATTGCATTGTATAATTAACCGTAGAAATATGTGTAAGATTCGACTTGAAATTTTGCTAACTTGATTAGATTAAACGGCGCGACAAGTGGAACGAACCTATGTTATTTACAGATAGAAGAGGACTTCGCCCTCGTTCCTCCTCGCCTCCTCCTCCTTCTTCGGGTCGGCGTGCTCGCCTGGCAGTTGGCTGCTTCTGGTGGTTATCGAGAGTTGCTTGCTTCCCTAGAAGCATTGACTGCGCCCCGACGTCGACATGGGCATGCTGCCGGAACCTGTTGGCGTGGTCGCAGTCGTCTTTATCGGGCCGTTGCCGGAGCGCGCGTCGCCCATGGAGGCGGGCGGCTTTAAGGCGTGCAGAATGGAAGATGGTCCTGGCGAGGCAGTCACTGTGATCGCTGGTATGTCCGACTTAGTGTTACCATTGGTGGGAGTGCCCGCACGGCTGCCGCCCGACTCGCCCGCCACAAGGGGCGAGCCCAGGCCCATGGTGGCCGACATTGGCAGCATGTTGAAGTTCAGATGCGGTTGCGGTCGCACCGCAATCGCAATCGGCAGCGAGGCCTTGCGGTTGAGCGAGTGTCATCCGTAGAAGTACTGTCCGCTGCTCTCCGTCGACATGCCGCGGGCCAGATTGCGCGGCACCGTGCTGTCGTAGTAGACCCCGCTGCCGGTCGAGGCCAGCGAGTGCGGCGGCAGACCCAGGCCTGTTCCGTGTCCGGGCCCGGGTCCTGCAGACGGTCCCAGCCCGATTCCCAGGCCCATGGGCGGCGGCGGCGAGGGAGAGCTCATTAGACCCATGCTGGTCGGTATCAATGTGCGCCGGAGGGTGCCCGCGTGGGTGTGCTGGTGTCCCGGCACCATTATGGTGCCGCTTATGTAGGCCGGGGGCACACCGCTCAAGCTGGACGGGCCAAGCATGTGCGGACCTGTGTGTTGGGTAGATGGAGAGAAGCTACGATTAATGCACGATATAAATAAATGCAGAGGAATCGACTGGAATCGATAGCGCGTATTTATCGTATTCATTTCAGAGTTTTCTTAAGCGAATCCTCTCTTGAACTGGGTCAGAGAGCAGAAGCAACGCCAAAGGGCGAAGGTTTCAATAAATAATTAAGTAATCTGGCACAGTGCTTACCAATAGTCATGGCTCCGCTCACGGCCGGATGCCCCATGCTAGTGTAAATGTTGCCCTGCGAAGGTGGTGCCATCAGCACGCTGGTTGCCGTCGACGAGGGGTGGTGCAGCTGTGGGCCGAGTGAGCCCGGTCCCGGGCCTGAGCCCGGTAAACCGCCGTAGTTACAGTTGGGCGTCGGGGCGTATGTCATGTAGGTCTTTTGTTTGTTGGACCGGGCACAACAGGCAGGCGGGTTGCCGGTTGCCGGTTGCGGATTGCGACGGCAGATGCAGATGATGCCGAGAGATGTTGACATTCAGGATGGTGACGGCGACGGCGACGGTGACGATAAAGGACATGCAAAAGAGCAGAAAAGCAGAAAGGAGCGTAAAGCAAAGAGTTAAGCCTGCGTTCATTTATCCTTGTTATTGGAAATGGCGTTTCCGGCAAACGGAATCTTCTCACTCCCTGCCGTTCTCTGGCCCGGCCTTTCTCTCCGGTCTCTCTGGCTGCGCACACAGCTGGGGGTGTTCCATATTAAATGCTGTATTTTAAATGAGGCAGAGATTCGCATAGAGCCTTCGCTGCGCTACCCTAAAGCTGTCATAGGGATCTGAGATTCTCAACTTATCTTTGTCGCTGTCTTCCTTGCCCCTCGATACTTTCTATCTGTTGCCTTTCTATCCCTATCTGTCCTGCTCCCTCTCGTTGCATTTCTCCAAGGTGTTGCCCTAAGTATTTCCCAAAGATCCTTTCTTCTCTTGCCATTTAAGCCACCTGTCTGTCAATTCCTGTCTCTCTGTTCCTAGGCCTTTTCCATATGTACTCTATCTTATCTTGTCTTTATTTCGTAATTTCTTTTTCTCCCTCTTTCCAATACTCGCACTCCCTTCCCAATCTTATAATTAACTTCACAGTCAACGTTCTCTCCCTCCCGATTCTCCGCACGCAATTAAATACTTTTCGGCTTTTTCAAGGAATAATCTGGAGGGGCTGCAGAGAATCGAGCTGGCCCGATATCTTGAAATTTACACTGCCTGCTGTTGGTATTCGTCCTTTGTGCGGATTTTTCCTCAGGCAGCTTGTCCGAGCGCCGCGTTAAGGTACGAAAACGGTCTGAAACGGGCGTAGTAATTTTAATTTTCCACCTTTTCAGCGAGTTTCAGCAGACCGTCAGATGCTGCCCGGCTGTGTGGCAAAGGCTCACACTCACACACACACACATGCATATAGTATGGTATATAGTATGCTGTGGCATGGCATGGTTTCTGCTGTTGTTGTTGGCACACTTCCTCCTGCTCAGACCCCCATGAAATGAACAACAGAAAGTACAAAAACTGTTGCAACGAGCATTTGGAACAAGGCTACTACGAGGCTGTTCCCAGTGGAAACGGAGATGGAAGCGAGCTTGGGGATAGGAAGCGGGTTCAGAGTTGAGGATGGTTGCGCGGCAGCGGGGCGGCGGGGCAGCGATTTAAGGACTCGTCGCTTTTGTTTGGCCCCAAAAAGGGTCTTAATGGCTCGGAGAACTCCGGCGAACTGGCGCCCAGTTTCCTCTCATTTCCTCTCGCTCGCTCGCTCTGCAGCACAGGCAGAACCACAACAAGTCGCTCCCTTTTGATGCGTCCTCGTTGTCTATTGTCGGCCTTCTGAGCGAGAACAATGAAATTTCCATATTTCCAAATGATTATTTACCCCAGGTAATGACTACAGGTAATGACCACGCCGCAGGAGCAGCCTTTGTCGGAGTCCAACTAAGACTACGACTGCAGCGACTCTGCACTGACTGTGCCGGCGATTGGAAAGGTGATTCACCAAATTACTGGCCGTTAAGTCGCTGGTAATTGCTGTGCCGACTACTTGGTAAACAGCAGCTCCGGGGGAGGGACGGACAGACGGACGGGGAGAAGAGCGTATCAGGTAGTTACGCCGCGGTCCAACTAAAACTTCTGAACACAGTTTAAAAACAACTTTTTTCCTCCCCGGCAGGCTCAATTACCTGCGCTGGCAGGCAGAGCGAGAAGGGGAGAAAGACAGTGAGAGAGAAAGAGAGAGTGGGGTAGAAGCCTCCATCGGATTACCAACTTAAGTCCACTTCAAACAATCGCAATCGAAACTCACCTCGTTCCGTGACGAGAGACTGGACAGCGGCACGGGATGGGTGAGGTCCACGTCGACATCGATATCGGAGATGTCGTCGCCAAACGAGTCGGCCAGATGTGATTCACCTGTTGCCAACTGCTGGAAATTGCCACCAGCTCCAGCTCCAGTTCCAGTGCCACCTGCTCCTGCTCCTCCGCCTGCTCCAGCTCCTGCTCCTCCCGTTCCACCGCTGCCTGTGCCATCGAGTTGCGTCTCGCCAAAGCCTTTGCCTGCGCCGCTGCCGCTGCCGCCGCCACTGACACTGGAGCCGCGCTTCTTGCGCCCGCCGCGTCGTTGCAGCGTGAGGCGACCGATAACCAGCGTCAGGCAGAGCAGCACGCCGGCTGTCACCGATATGATTAGATAGAGATAGAACTGTTCCTGGTTTTCTGCGAAATGAAGCAAAGCAAAAACAAATCAGTCGATGCGGCAGCTTCGGTTACTTCGACTCCGTTGCCATTTCCGGAACGGATTACGCTAATTTGCCACACGCAGAGCAGGAAACATTCGAAGTAGCTTGGCTGCATTCAGAGATCTGTCGACGTCGCAACCAAATTGGGCAATTCGCAATGCAAATGGCACTTAATCATGGCAAGAATCAACAAACTCTCTGGGCCAAATGCAAATGTTTTCTTGCCGTGTGCCATGTGCGGAGACGGGGCTGCAGATGAGTTTTACACTTGGCTGATCTTGGCTGCAGCTCGTCAGTCAGCCAGGCAGGCAGGCGGGGAGCCAGCCAGCCAGACTGGGAGACAGCCAGCCAGTCAACTCGTCAGATTGTCGACAAGCTGTGCTAAAGTTTTAATCGGGCGACTTTGTATATGACCGAAACGAAATCAAAAAGTTGAGCTGATGTGGCAAGCAGAGGGTACAGGATGCAACAACGTGTGGCACATGCAACTTTGTGTACAGCAGCACCGTCCTGCCCCCCCTCGGAAGCGCTGCTAGTGTGTACGCTGCTGATGACAGGCGCCCGGACCCGCTGGCAGCCACCAAATCCCCTCGTGCTTCAAACCGATTCCCTTTTTGCTTGCTTTTTTAGCAAACGTGACATATATCGTATGTGGTTCAACTTGTTGTTGTTGTTGCTACGGTCTGTGTGTGAGTGTATAACTGTGTGTGTGTGAGCAAAACTTCGATTAGTTACACATGAAAGCCTTAACTGAACGAGCCAAAACGACATGCCAACGCAGGGCGAACCAGAGAGTGATGATGATGGGTTGGGGGGAAGCAGCTGGGAAAGGCTGGGGGCTGGAGGCCAGCTGAAACTCACTTCGGATGTAGAGATAGGTGTGCAGCCAATTTGCCAAGAAACCAACCACTTGGACACGTTCGGTGACAATGTCCTCCTCGGTGCAGTTGAGACCGATTGGACCCCAATCGTCAAGCCGCTGACACTTGCGGAGATGAATGAAGTTGCCGCCGCTCTCCGACTGCCCCGCACTGGGCTCATTATCATCGATTGCTGCGCTGCCATCGCTTGTCGTTATAATCTGCTCATTGGCCAGAGTGGTTGCCCCCTCCTCCTGCTCCTCCTCCACCTGTTGGCTGTCTACAGGGCTGCTGGTGGTCTCTGGCTGCTCGAAGGAGTCTCTGATGCGGCTCAGCAATCGCACAGCCGACTGCAGTCGCTCTGCGAAAGTAGGAGCATTGGCAGCGAGAGTAGTGAGAGAGGCAGAGGCCGGAGAGGGAGCTCGCGACATTTGAAGAGCGCGACTTGATTTGACGTTAGAGAACACGCTACGCTCGCTCGCTACATACGCTACCGACTGCTACTGCGGGAGCAGCAGCGCATTAGGTTGCCCGGGGGGCGTCAGACGGGGGCTAATGAAGACGGATGGGAGCGAGCGCTGCTCAAATATTTATGCGCAGCTGCCGCTGCCGCTGCCGCTGCCACTTTCAGAGGACGTTTCTGAAGGACAGACTCCATTAGCGGGAGTCAGACGTGTGAAAGGCGCCCGCGAAATCGCATTATAAATCTAAAGCCGCACCCGAAACTGGTGTAGACACTTAACCCGACTCGAGAGTGGGTTAGGGCGAAAAAAGGTTGCAAGGAATACTGGGAACACTTACCCTCTAAATTGGCATCGTTGCGCGAGAGCAGCGGCGGCAGCAGCGTGCTGGTGGCCTCCTCGTGCGGGTCGCTCGTGTCAAAGTCAAAGGAACGTCCCACATTGGCACCCTGCACCTTGGGAGCCGGCGGTATGGCCTCGGACTCCTTGTAGAACTGATCCTCGTCGTACAGCTCGTCCTGATCCAGGTCGAGATCGGTTTGCTGCGGCTCATCCGACTCGGGCGCAGTTTCGTAGCGATCTTTGAGCACCTTGCGTGGAACTGCAAACGGGGAGAGTTGAGAAGAAGGCGGAGGCAGTCAGGCTTGCTATACTCACTGCAGGTGTAGACCACCTTCAGATACATGCGCACATCAGTCTTGCAGGGACGTCCAAAGGTGCCGGCATCGGCGGTCACCGAGCAGCGTCGTCGGCCATGACAGATCTGCATCACAGTCTCCGTGGCATAGGAGACCAGGCAGGCTGAAGAGGAACAACAACAAGAAGAGAGAGAGAGAGAGAGAGTGAGCTTTGTCGAGTAACTGGACGGGGCTGGAGGCACATACTCGGCTGTCCGCTCTCCTCGCGATTGATCAGCACGTTGCCGGCGGCGCCGCCGCCCTGGCCTCCGCACTGCACGCTCTCCCGCTCCGTGTGGCCGAAGGAGGCGCTGTAGATGGCGATGCGGGAGTAGGGATTGCACATCAGCGGCATGTTGTCGTTCTCGCAGGCCACCTTACTGCGGAATTCGTCTGGGAACATGCAAAAAATGATGGGAAACATTTATTGAGCGTACGCACAGAAATGTCGCCATGAAAAATATCTCTTAATTGCGGTCATTGGAATTCTGCAGGGTCATAACGGTCGGCCGAAAACAAGGATAAACATGGGTGACTATGTTCCAGCAACACACAGACAGCCACAGCTACAGCATCCGCTACATTCATACAAATATGTTCTTGCTATGGGACAGCAAATTCGGCAGAATTCGGAATTCTATTGCAAATTGCGTATACAAATAACGCATACGCGCCGTTGCCGGCCAAATGATTCTGTTCGAATCGAATCGAAATTTAAACAGTTTGTACAAATAAAATATGCATAGCTTTATATATATATATATATATATATATATATATATATATATATGTATAATAAATATGCAAGTGAATATGCATATTCACCATACCGTATTCACTATGAGTATTTATTGTATTTAAATCGGTTACTGGGCGAAAATGAATAAAATTGCGTATACGCCGAGTGTTTATTTGCGTTCACAACTGTGCACTGTCCACACGCAGAACTTTATTGGATTTACATATACACACACACTTACACACACACATACCTACATGTACTGCGTTTATGACTGCAAAGGTTGCATTTAAGCTGGATGCGTGCTGCTGCCGCACACAAATTGATTTGTCAATTGAAGTTTACCAGTTTTAAAATTAAATATTAAATTGCGCAAATATTTGTGCATATTATGAGCACACACACACGCACATACACACACATAGTCACGCTGCTCTGCTCCCAATTTATGCAATAAATGAAAAGAAACTTAATTACGCCTTCAATTGCAACGAAACCTCAAGGCATCGTGCTAATTTCTGCAGAAACTTGCACAACAAATACTTCTTGTAAGCCCAGCCCAACCCCTCGCCTGCCCTGCCCTTCACCCCGCTGCCTTTTGATGTGCATAAAAATGCATAAAAGGCAACATACAGATAAATATGTTGGCCCTTAAAAAGTATGTGCAATATCCAATTACGAGCTCCGCCTTCTATCCCAAAAATATCTGCAGGCCATTTCTGAGCACATGTGCGCCCATATATACGTATGTATATGTATAGATATGCATTAGAATTGTTGGAACTTGGCCAAACCGGGCTCTGTAATTGTCAAAGTACAGTCGAGCCAAAGCACTCGACAAAGCCTTTGCTCACTTGCAGCCTCCTGCTGCTCCTGCTGCTCCTTCTGCTGCTGCTGCGAGCCCGGAGCAATTATGACTTGCGATGCCGACTGTGCTACCTTGGGGAGGCAGAGTGAAAAAGAGAGAGAGAGGGAGAGAGAGCCAGAGAGCCAGAGAGCAATGTGCAGTATGTGCTTAGGCCTATGTAGCATCCTGTACATCACTTGACGCATACCTAAAAGAATGTCTGCGGCCCAGAGAGCTTGGTCAGAGATGAACTTTAATAAATTCGGTAAATATTTGCATAGCCTGTTTACAGGCCCGGCCCTTTGGCATTGACTGTGGCTAAGGGAGAGACCCGACCCCGACCCCGGCCCTACCCCCCACCCCCTGCTCCCAACGCCCACACGCTACGTGCGAGGCCGTGCGATTGGGAGCTGTGATTCCTCTGCTTTTCCTCTGCTTTTTGCGAGTGCGAGTGCACGTTTTATTATGAAGAGACGTGAGAAAAGTTGAAAATTGCCATATTTTTATGACCACAATGTGCCGTCTGGCTGGGCTCTACACCCCCCTCCCCTTCCCATTCCCTCCTTCCTCCGCGCTGCTCTTTACCCAGTCATCCAAGCATCCTCCAGCCGGTCCATGGTCCATTCACCATCCACCGGCTGCGGCTTGTATGCAATGCCTCAAGCGTTCTGGCGGCAGGCACGGCAGAGAGCAGAGGGAGCAGAGGGGGTGCAGCGGGGGTAGCAACATCCCACGCATATAACCAGGCCGTAATTTTTCAACATTTTCCACTCGTACTTTGCAGTTTTATTACTTGTCGCTGGTGTCCATAATGAGCAAAAGATAACAGACAATTTAGAAAAAAAAACGGCGCTCCTTAATTATATTACCTCAGCGCACCCCTCTCGCCGTTCCCCGCCTATCCCGGAGGCCCGCAACAGCCGTAGGCAACGCTAGGCAAGCTACACTGAGCTATGCCAAGCAGGCAGCTGGAATGGAGCAGGAATGGCGCAGGAATGAGGCAGGGAAACCCACCCGGTGCCGGCTTTTCCGACCCGCTGTGCATTTCCCTTTTCTAATTTGAATGCCGTGCACCTCTTTTGTCTCACTCCTGTTTGTCTCGCTCCTTCGGTTTGTTTGTGTGCTCCTTTAACAAGATAACATCTGCGTCACTTGTCACAAAAAGTACAAAAAGTACAGAAAATACGAGGAGCAGGAGATGAGAGAAGAGAGATGGGAAAATGCCAAAAGAAGCAGCGAAAATATTTCTGGCAGGGCGCTGCTCTACGGCTGAGCAGCAGCTAAAAGGCTGACGCAAATTACCAAAGAATTACACGGAATGCACAGCCCGAGCTGAGGCTGGAGCTGAAGCTGGCGAAGAATCTGCTTCGTAACTGAATATGCTGAGCTGAGCTGAGCTGAGCTGAGGAAGAGAGAGAGAGAGAGAGAGAGAGAGAGAATCGAACTGTCTGCTGGGGGCATTAAGAACTCGTTTAACGACCATCGACTCTCATCGACTGCAACTGAAAGCAGGTGGGCGAATGTCATTCCCAATCCCCTACCCAATCCCGTTGCCATTGCCATTGCCATTCCCGGGGTTGGGGACGACCTCTGGTTAGGTGCTTCATCTGTTCGCTTATCGGCTTCTGTTTGCCGGATGATTGCGATTAAACACGAATTGCTCGACGGATCGTAAATAATCGAGTGCCATTAGCCCAATCGCCATTGCCATCGCCATCGCCATTGCCGTTGCTGCTGTCGGAACTCGCTGGGCAAGCTGGGCAGAGTGCGACGCAAGCGGGACGGGGGTGGTGCGCCGGGTTCAAAAGCGACAGCTCTGCACAAAATGCACAGAGAGCAAAACTATGCAAATAACTCAGCAAAAAAGTTTATTCAACTATTTTTAATGTTCGTAAAAAGCAAAAGCGCAGCTGCATTTTTCATTATGCTTCTAGCTGAATTAAATCTACAGCACAATCCACCCAGTCACCTCTCTTTCCCATTCCCCCTCCCCCCCTCTCTCTATCTCTTTCACTCTATCAGCCTGCACCCCCCGCTTATCACACGCCGGAAGTTCTAACTAGTTGAGCTCTCATTAATTTTATTTTTACGCCCACGCTGCAAAAAGAGCAGCATCAGCAGCTCCCCCAGCCTGCTCTCTACCCCCTTCCCCCACCTATAGCCACAAAGAGATATTGTGGCAACACCTCCTGTTGTGAATGCCTCTGGTTGTTTTTGTTGTTGCATTCGGTGATGGCATAATAATAATAATTATTTTTTATTCCCGTCAGTTTGCCTGTTTCATTGGGTTTGTTTACTTGCTTGACGTGCAAATGATATTTCAGTTTCGTGTTTTTCAGCCATTTAATCACTCAACGGGAGTTATATCGTTGTTGTACTACCCCTCTCCCCATTCCCTCCGCATTTACATGCACTTTGCGTGTTCCATCCCAGTTCGAGCGTCTATTTTCGCATAAAATCTTATGCCCATTAAATATGTATATCACGATTTGTCTGAGTGTTTATATTCATCTCTTCGCTCGCCATTTGGGTATTTAGGAATACGGTAGTACCCAGATTTTATTATTTTTCTGAGTGTATGAGCTCTTGAAGTCTAAATTGGTTTTTTTCAAGGAAAGTCCAGTTAAGTCTGTCAGGAAGTAGGGAAAACGCATTTTAGGCTTATTTTTTGTTTTTAGATCAATCTCGAGGTATTTAATTTATCGGCTAGATATGTAACTTACTCCACCCATAACCACTTTAATAAAATTTACGCATATAAATAATGAAAGTATTGACTGTTTTAACTTTTTTGATTTTTCGCCATGATGGTAAGGGTCCCCCCTGTTCATTTTTCAAAAAAGAACATTTTTCAAAATTTTAAATCTCGTGCTTTCACTTTTAATCGATTGCGGAGATCAAAATTTATAGTAATTAAGCATTAAAATGTGATTTAAACGATATTTATTTTTTGGCCAAAAATCAAGTCAAAGTCGACTAAAAATTAGACATGTGACATCCGCGACAGGCTCTTGTACCTCATACTCCACCCATCATAACTTTCTTAAAAATCATGCGATTCTCAAGCGAATTGAAATTTTCTTTATGTCTTGACATTCTTATTAGTTTAATATTTCAAAATTAGAATAATAAAGTTCTTAAAAATTTTGAACTTTTGGCAAATTAGGTAAGGGTACCCCCTTAACATTTTTTCGACATTTTTTTTCTACAACATTTTTAATTGCCCGAAAACACTTTTAATCGATTGTGGAGGTCTTAAATGGTATTAAACAAACGTTTAAAAGTGCTTAAGACGATATTTATTTTTTGGCTAAACATTTTGTAAGAGTCGAGTATAATTTCGACATTTAACATTCTCGATGGGACAGTTGCATAAATGGGAGCCTCAGCAAAGCATGGAGGAACTAAAGCAGTCTGCTCACACTCCTTAATCTCCTGCTTGTTGTCCTAGTCGCTGCTTACTTAGCCGATAGTCTCACGATGTAATACTATCGCCGAGGCTTAGTTCACTCTGCACCCCAAAGAGCGAACCAGCTCGGAGATGAACACGCGCTGCAGGCGACGTCATTAAGCCATTTATTTTGCTTTCGCTCTACTTACTATCGCAACTCGCGATAGTCTTATCGATTGTTTGTGCAGAAGACGCGCAGCTGGCGCTGCATGTGCATGCGGCGTGTTTTTGCCTCAGTCAAAACAGTTTTGTTTGCGTCGCAGCTTAAATTGATGTTTGCCACTTTTGCATCTGGCAAATATATATTTTGCCGCAGGGCGAATGGAATATATATCATGGTTAAGGCGGCAAGGACAATAACAAGAACCTGGTGGCCTCAGCCAGACAGAAGACAGGAGAACAGGCCCAGAGCAGGCCCAGCCCGAGATGCTTCGGCGATTATATTTCTTTAAAGTGCAGGCAAGTGTGTGTGTGTATGGTCCCGCTTGGCCGACCCGCAAAAGGAGAGGCAAACACTCAAGGGGGGAAAGCGAAGTGGGAAAGAAGGGTGATTCAAGGAACTGGCATACTTACATGGACGGCATTTGTAGGCAATCTCGACGAATTTCCGTATGCCCGAGCAGGGGTCTCCGGCTGTGTGCGTTTTGGAATTCGCAGCGAACTTGCAGTGGCGCTTCTTTTGGCAGGCATCCACGACGGTCTGCAGCAGGGCGTACTGCAAGGAGAGCAAGATACGGAGAGAAGATATAGTGTCGGTGGAAGTAACTCTGTCTCTGTCTGTGTAGGTGTTTTCTCTGCCTCGCATACATATGGGCTCGATGAGGGCGCCCATTGATAGAATATTGGGCACACATGGCAGATGGCAGCCTGGCGCGCAACCTCTGGCAGAGCGCCATTCCAGCCTCAGCCACAGTCACAGCCTCCGCCTCCGCCTCCGCCTGGCTGGGAGGAGAGTCGTAAATCTCTCTGGCTGCCGAGCAGATAAAGCTATGAATGCATTTAATATGCCTTAACAATACGACGCGCGCTCCCTAGAATGTTGCATGCACAATGTTGCAAGCATATACATATATAGTATTACGTATACGTACACATTTATCTCCCTCTATCTCTCTCTGTGAGTGTGTGTGCGAGTGTGTTTTTGCGAGTGTGAATAGCTGAATAATTATAATTTAATTAATTATCTGACAATTGCCCCCGGTTGTGGATTATGATGCAGCTACTTAACCCCGTCAGCAGCGAACAAACCGAATTCGTAATAAGCCGAAATTGAAATAAATATTTGTAACATTCATACGAAATTGTTTGCATTCTGTTGCACACTTACTGTACGGCTTACAGGGTATTTGGTGGGCGTTGCTTGTGCACGTTTTCTATCCGAAAAACTGCTGAATTTGTTTGTTCGTATTTTGTTTTAATAAATAAAGCTGTCAACAACGATTACGAAGAAAAGTTGAGTAATTTGTGTTGTGAGCTGACAAATGTTTTAATTTGTTATTAATTAGTTTGAGTCGCATGGAGAGGCCAGCCACATCCTGCTCCGGGTTCGCACAAAGATGGATAAATGGCGTAATTGGATTTTGAGGTTTGCTGCCAGCCCCCCAAAAGTCCATCGATTGGACTGTCCCGCAATAATTTGTTTACTCTCGTTGCGAGACTCGTACGTCTCGTATGCTTAGCCCGGCCACGCCCACACGGGGAAAGAGACTGGAAGAGAGACATGGGAATCCGGCGAAAGCGTAAGCTGGCCTTAATGCGATGTGCCCATAAGTCAAGGACCGGCCATGAGGCCATACGCAATTCAGTTCCGCTTTAAGGAAGCGCCGGAAATGAAGCGTGGGTATCTCTCTCTCTCTCCCTTGCTCTCGCTCGCCTGCCTGCTTGTGGTTACGCTCGACCGTATGCCACACACACACACACATACGCACACACTCGCTCGCACAGACAGACATATTCACATACGTATAGGCAAAGTCTTACGTCGAATGGATGTGCTCAATGAAACGCAATCAGGGCAGCTTCGTCACTGTGTCCCCTTGGAGGGACACGCTCCAGTGAAAAATTAACCACTACATCGGGTACGGATTGAGGTTCAGGCTGGGTTCAGGTTGGGTTCAGCTAGGCCTGCGACATGGGCGCATGCGAAGGTCAAACGAGCTCATAAATGTGACAAATTGCGACAAACTCACAGTTAGTGTATTAAGTTTTCGTACGGCAATCTAAGCCGGTTTTCGGTCTCTGCTCAGCTCGGCAAATAAGCGATAGTTTCTCATATATCATAGCCAGATAAAATATGCTTGCAAAACACCGACAGAGTGAGAAAACGGAATCGATTTTAGGCAACAGCCCGAGGAATTCATCTTTCGCCCGTCAAAAATGTCTCGCTTATGGTTTGAAATAAATTACGATATTGATGCATCGGGTGCGTATACGCGATATTTGACAAAGCTGCGTGATTTATTATGGATTGCCGCTCGCTCGGTTGGGCATTCCGGTTAGGGTATCTGACAGTCGTAGCATGGCATGACTTTTATGCACTGCACTTAGACAAGTAATCCGAGTATCTTAAGTACAGATCAAGCTCAAAAAACGATTATAAATGGGGAGGCAAACCACAAAAATATACATTTGCAAAGAATCATATATTTAGAGCGATGATGGCGGAGATTTTGTGTAGCGATTGCGCCTGTCCGACTATAGATTTACTCGCACATATCGGTTATAAATGGTGTACTGGGTCGGTTTAAGCTATGACTGGGTAAGTCCCTAAAATTGTAGTATGATTTATGCCTTCAGCTTGGCCAAAGTGAATCGAATCGATTTTCATTATGAATTATTGCTGTTTTTATGGCATCGTTCTACTTCACTGATTTATTTTTTATTTGTACTGGCAGCCTCTCACATGTGTAGGTGACCGAAGGGAGCCATTTTTCCGCGCAACTGTATGGGTGTGTGGGCGAGTTTGTGTGTGTGACGCCTGGAGAATGTCTTTGAATGCACGCTGTGGAATCGTGCGGAAAATGGGAAAATACATTTAGACGAAAAGGTAAGCCGAAGTTGCAGGCTGCGGAAGGATAAACCTGCATACACACACACACATCGATACTGTGTGTACGTATGTGTGTGTCCTGCTGAGCATGGCTGAGCCTTCTACTTTTGGATGATGAGTGCGACGATGATGAAATTGCAATTATACTGATTCAGCTTACCTGTAATCCGCTTACGGTACACGTTTCCGGCGGTTTGACTTCGATTTCGGTGCCACTGTGGATGACGGCATCGCCGGCACTTCCGGTCGTGGTGAGGTCCTCCTGCGACACGGGTGGACACAAGCTGTGGTCGGATAAATCTGTTCAAGTGAACAGAGAGTGTGAGTGAGAGAGAGATCAATTTTTTTCTTTTCTCTGAACGTGTCGTTGTCATTTTCGAAGTACGCTCAAGTGGAGACTCCGTGGAGAGTGAGTGCAGGGGGAGTGGAGAGTGGCGAGTGGAGAGCGGCATGTGTGTAGACCTCAAGCGAGGTGAAGTGAAGTGCTCCTATGGGTTGAGTGCCGCATGCCAAGTAGATACTGAATGCAAACGCTTCGACTGACCATCTCCAAGTGTACACTGCGTATACTTGATACGGGCGTGGAGCCAGTCATGGCAGGTGGCTGTGTAGGGAGAGGATAGAAAGTGGGAAGGGGAGGGGGCGGACAAAACATGTGCACACTGAAATAAGCAAAACACAATGCGTACAATCGACGCGTGTAACGGACAAACTTTGGGCAACAATCAATCAATTGCGATATTGGCAGTCGCTTCAGCCGCAGTCGCAGCCACAGTTGGACTCCTATTCCATGTACACTGTTGGGTCCACTCAACACTGTGCGCTACTCCTCCTGCCCTGCTCTGCTCGCCTCTCCTCCTCCTCTCCTCTTCTTCCCTCGCACTTGGCACTTTCACATCTAGAGATAACGCTCGACGCGCTGCCGTACGTGACAATGGAACTTACCACCCGCCCGTCCGTACTGGGCCAGCTCTATGGAAATGCTCGTGCCACGTGGACAGCTGAGTGACAGCTGTTCGGAATCGCATCCGGCGCGCTGGTACGTCCGCAAGGTGGCAGCCAGTAGAGCTGAAAGCAAACAACGCCAAAAATCGGGGCTACATTAATACATATTCTTCTTTTCGATGTTTGCCAGTCTCTGTGTGTGTGTGCGTGTGTGTTTGAGTGGATGTGTTTCGGCGTGTGTATGTGTGTGTTCCACAAACGAGCGAATGGGGGACAAAGCAAAAGTCGCAAAATCGACAAGTAGAACGCACGTCAGAACAAACATCAGACCAAAAGCAGACCAAACTACATGAGAAACATTCCCTGCTCTCCCCCGCCCCTTGTCCACTTCCCTCCCCACTCTCCCCCCTTCATATGGCACAGAGTGAAACTGGCAAATCAACTATTCATCGAAAGTGTGCACTGTGTTCGAAGCTGAATGCGAATCTGAATGCGAATAAAAATAAAGCGAACTAATGGAACAAATATCGCCAGATTGCTGCATTTTCATGGCATTTCATTCTTATCGAGCATCTTTCTGAGCTTTGCCACGCCCATGGGAGGCATGGAGAGTACTTTTGCTTCTTCAAACTCTACTAGAGAGTTCTTTGAACAGTTAGCAGAAGCATATTCCCGACTGAAAGATACCTATATAACCTGCAGAGTGTCTCATTTATTAAGCATTCTAGATGAAACTAGGCACAGCTGCATTTTGCTGCCATAATGCTATGCTGTCGCACCTCTACCTTAGGTCAAAGGTTTTCCAGTTTGATAATAGTTAAATCAAATGCAATTTATTTCACTTTTACTTGATACACTGAAAAATCTGCTCACACCCTGCCCAGCTGGTAGAGTATGCGTGTTTTTCAATTAGAAACAGTCGAGCGTAAAGTTCGATTAACCTTGTCGATTGCGAATAAATCGGCTGGACAGAAGTTTAAATTGTTGTACAATCGGCAAATTGTTATCAAATTGATGGGAAAAGTAATTCATTTTAAATGTCAGCACGCAAATTGGTTTTATTCTTTTATTCCGCATCGACAGAGGCAGCTGGCTGCAGGCAGGGGGCGGGGCGAGAGGCTGGGGCTGGGGCAGCACGTAAATAGATATTAATTGTATTTATTATTTCAGTTAAATTGCACTCGAAAACGCTGCGTGGCAGCGCCAGGTAAAAAACGACGCGAGAGTATCGGGGAATGGGTGTGTGAGTGGTGTGTGTGCGAGTGCGCTGCGTATGTCTTTGTCTGCTGGCGAAATAGTCTTGAAGTAAAGTAAATTGAATTTCCATTATGCAATCGCTCGTTCGGTCTTCAACTTAACTGACACTTGACACCTAAGCAAACTCTGACTGAGACATTCAATTTCATGTGAAATTATTTCCGAGCATTTTTCGTTTCGCTTGGCAGGCACCGAACAAAAAAAACAGAAACAACAACAACGAAACAAACAGCGGGAGCGGCGGCTACAGCAACAACAACATCGGCGAAATTGTCTGCCATTTGTTTCTGTTTATTGTACATTTCTCTTATCCACTTTAGAGGCGACAACGGTGATGGCGCCTCCTCCGAGCCACTGACTTCATTACCCAAATTGTTTACGTGTGTGTCGGTGTGTGTGTGCGAGTGTGTGTGGGTATGCATGAGTGAGTGTTTACACTACCAAACAAATGCCTTACAATGCCGCTGCCAATGTGTGCTATAAAGCGCGAGCTGGAGCGAGCAATAAGTGTGTCTATGCTGTACGTGTACACACACACACAGCCATACACTCACACACACTCGCAGACCATCAATGCCTCTCTCTCTCTCTCTCTTTCTCTCTGTAGTTGTATTTTATATTTCTATTATTGAAAGCCGTTTTTCGGCGTGAAAATGGCAAACATTGAAAACAGCTCGAGGCACTCGGAGCATGTCGAAAACGTGCTGAATTAAATCGTCCATTGTCAATATTGCAACCAGCTCGCAGCTCACTTCGAGTGCCCCACAATGAACGTACCACTAATTCCCATGGATTAGCGGCTTCTTACAGATAGAAATGATATCATATCGATCTATAGAGTACTTGCTCGAAATTGAATGCTGGAACTCAGTCTGTCGTAGAACTCTGCTCAATGAGATAGAAATCATATCTAAACTAATTTATATATAGAGAGCTGTTTTTCTAGAACTCTTTGCTTTTAGGGATAACAAATATATTTATCTTAAATATATATAGAAATGATATTAAGAGAACTCTCTGAATTGTAAAGCTAAAAGTCAGTCGTAGAACTGTCTGCTCTCTAGAAAATATATTATAATTTGATATTTATAGTATTTTTTTAAAAATTTAAGGCTAAATCTCCGTATGTCTTAGTGTGCTCTGCTCACTATCCTAACTGATCTGTTTGAACCGGCAAAATGCTTGGCCAATTCCAAGCGAGATTGAGATGTCGACTCAGTAGTGCGTAAACCTCCTTGCAAGCATCTTAATAATTGTAATTGCGAACTGGTGCGGTGGCCATTAGAGAGATGTTTCTGACAGCACGGCCTGCCCCCAAGCTCAACCCTCTTAAAAACCCCAGTTACAGGGTACAAAGCACGCATTACACGTGTGTGTCTAGGGTCGGGGGGAATACGAGTTATTTCATAAATCACAAGCCATGCGCATCCTGGTCGAGGCGCCGTTTTACGACCGCGACGGCATCTTTAGGCTCGGCTACACGGCAGTCCCAGGCACGCAGCTGGCGAGGGGAAAACAAAGCGACAAGGGTCGGGAAACTGCGGGCACTCCAGGCGGACGTTCCATGCAAATTTATGCGACATAAAATGATAATAACTCTTTCACTTTTCATAATTTTGGCAAGCATTTACCTGGCTGTTTAGTTGGGCGTAAGGCGACTTCCTACGCGACGAGGTAAACACGAGTGTTATTATATTATGAAGGGTGCGGACAGGCAGAGCCTGGGCAGGCACGACCCACAGAATACCCCTTAATTCAGCGCTGGCCCAAGCCTCGAGGCAAATAGTCGAAAATCGAACCGCCATGCTGCCCCAATAAGTATGCTATGCTAATTTTAAGAGCCCACACAAACCCAACGGAAAGCTGCCCCAATACGTGTGCTATGCTTATTGCATAATGGTAATTGAAATGCCGCAACCACGACCGCTACTCGCGCATACCCGTCGCCCACGCTGTGTGCGTGGCATATGAAAAATAGAAAACAAGAATATTAACGACCCTGCGGCTTCTGTTTGCTGTGAGAATGTGGCCGGAGAGAGTGAGCAGGAGAGAGAGAGCGAGTAGACTTTCTCTCGCCGCAGAGGTGAAGATTGTGCGGCAACTCTGGCAAAGGCAGCAGCAGCAGCAGCACATCGAGCAACACGAGTGCGAGTGCTCACAACACTCCTGTCGCCCCCAGTTAAATTTTACAGCTCATGCAAGACACTAAAAGGCATCGTGTATGACAAAGGCTCGGCACAAGGACAGACACGCAGCTCGCCCCGCAGGCAGCTCCGCGCCAGGCAGGAAAAGATGCCAGATTAAAGCACATCTTAATGCGAGGCGACTCCCAGTTCGCAGCTCGCAGCTCGCAGCTCGTAGGCCATGAAACTTTTGCGGCGCGTTATCAACGCGACCCAAGGCGCCAGTAGCGAAACGAGCGAGCTACTCGCACTCTGCGCGGGCTTAGGTGGCAGCCATGGCCCTACGCCATATGGAGCAGATTGCTGGGCTTGTGCGTGTTATCTATCTATCTGGAAATATTAAAAAAACACACACACAGCGAGTACACACTCACAGACTTACAGCGACACAGCAATTGAATATTTATAGGGTTCGTGTGACGCACGAGCAGAGCAGAGGAGTGGCCGGGCAGGGGATGGGAGGGGCAGTTACCAGTTTCCGGCAAGTTGTTGCCAGAGTTGTGTGGCCAGCAGAGTTTGCGAAAGCTACATAAATCGCCTATCCCCCCTCAAAAGTTTGAAGCCAGCGAAAACATGTTCATTTGCTGCGGCCTTGAAATTAATGAGCCAAACCGTTAAGTACTTGAAAAGAAAACTTCGTGCAGATATTATTTAATTATCGTCGGGCTCACATATATCGTAGTGTGTCGCATGTCAGTTGATAATCGACTCTTATACGTATAAGAGCAACTGCTGGCTACCAACTTTTGCGTCAATAGTCATAAATATTTGCGAAAAATGTACTGCTTTTTGCCCAAGTTAATTTCAACTTTGCGAAACTAGAAAAGTTCTTTGCTCTACGCTCGACGCAAAATAAATGTTTAAAATGTCTGAAACTGCGCCAAGGGACCCGGCTAATTTGCCGACTAAATAATATATATATATATATATATCTGCATAATTCATTCGACGCATTTGAACACGAGTGAAACGGGCTGCGAGTTGTTTGCTTTGATTGCCAGTTGCAAATGGGATTAGCTGCGTGATTTCTCAACTAGTTTTCAAGCACACAATTATAGAGCACATACAGAATTAATGGGCACTGTGGGCGGGTATTCATTTGCATGGTATTTTCATTGGCAGCTCAATCAATATGTATAAAGCATTGCCCAGCAGCAAAGCACACATCACATCAATTTTCCAACTGCGAACGAACCGAGGCAATTAATTCGGTTTGGCAAGGCTGGATATGGCCAATATTGAGGCTGTTGACGCCAGAGGTGCCGCTGGTGATGAGGGACTGCGACCTTGGCAACTGTCGGTGGTATATGCAAAGCAATGGAGTGCAGCGGAAATGTTGCCAAACTCGAGTTAAGAACTTTTTGCAGCGCAAACTAATACAATGATTTGTAGGTGGTGGATTATGATTAGCAGAGGGGAAGCAGAGCGGGAGCAGGGAACTGATGGACAGCTAGATAATGCTGATGGTCTGCAAGTGGCCACGGGGCAATGATTCAACATTTCGCAGACAATGGAGCTCGGATTGGCAGCGCGAGGCACTCGTATCTGCTGCTACTCCCGCTCGCCCTGCTCCCCCTGCTCTGCGGAGGCGCAGTTAATTAATGTGGTTTAATTTATGAATGTTTGCCTTGGCTGTCCTATTAATCATTAATGACGAACATAAATATTTGGTCGCTGTCCGCTCCGCTTACGGATCATTTGCCAGAAACTTTCTGCGAGCCCGTAACTGGACTGAACTGGACAGCGCGACGGCAGCGTCCACTCCACTTGGAGCCAGTGTGTATTTGAGCTTAATTATGATTTATACATGAAATATATACAAATTTGTATACCTCTCTCTCTGCTCTGTCTGTGATTGTGTGTGTGTGGCTGTGTGTGTGCGTGTTGTCTCTGTGTTCGTGTACTTTTTGGCAGGCCAAAAGCGTCAGTTCTTATGGCTTGCGAATTGTTTTGTTGCCGTCGTTGTCATTGTTGTTGCTGGGCGCAGGGGGGAAAGGCGCCTGCATTAGCTAAAAAGCGGTACAGCAGACCCTTCTCTGCCCTGCCGCTCCGTCCCAACACCCTGTGATGGTTATTGCTGCAGATAAAACGCAAAAGCAACGCGATTCTACATGTAACCAGCGCCGAGGCTAACTCTGTCGCTGCCACTGTTTCTTTTGCCGTCTCTGTCTCTGCTTTTGGCCATAGCTGTCTCTGTCTCTGTCCGTGTCACTGAAATGCGAAAGAGGGAAAATAAAACAAAACATTTACCCAAAGGATCAACTCGATAAATAACTTCCGGCATGACGGGCCGCGTCAGCAGGCACACAACAGCCAGCAGCCAGGCCACTCTCCTCCAGGACCACGAGCAGGAGCAGCAGCAGCAGGAGCACTCGTACTGCACGTGCCGACATTTGTTAGCTTGGAGTCCTGCCTGGGCGGGGGGCAGGCGGCGCTGCTGCTGCCATTGCAGATGCTGTGCGGGATGGGGCTTCGTTGCGGCCATTGCCACCGGCCAAAGTAGCTCGCTGGCTCACTCGGTCGCGCGCTCTCTCTCTCTCTCTCTCTCTCTCTCTCTCTCTCTTATTGCTGCTGTTGTCCTCGTCGCTCTTGCTGCGTAACTGTCTCTCTCTGTGAGTCTGGCTGTGTGGCCAATATTATCGTTGGTTAGCGTCTGTTGTTGATTTGATGTTCTTTATGGCCGATTTTATTGTGCGCCCTCCGATTTGGCAATTTGCATTTTTGGAATTTTCATATTTATTGTTATCATCAGCCGCGTCGATAGCTCCGGCTGCGATTTCGATTGCGAATGTGGCTCTTACGACTGGTCAATATACTGGCAGTGGAATACGGATTCACATTCACATTCACATTGCTGTTCATAATCGTCTTCGTATTCATATCCGCACTCACATTGCTATTCATACGCGTACTCATGGCGACGCCGCATTAGCTGCACAAGGAAAAAAACACTTTATAGAACTGGAGGGGGGCATTTTATAAAGAGATATATGGCAATTTGTATGTGGATTCTGATTTGGATTTGGATTTTTATGGCGTTGATAAGCACACTTATTAGTTTTCACAGCGCGATTCGATTTGCCTTTGTGTTTTTGTTGTGTTTTTTTTTCAATTTGCTTTTTCTCGCCTCTCGCTTTTTTTTCCTGCCCGTAAAACAATTAATTATATTTCACACTCGCTTTTTTCTTCTCTTTCTCTTTTTTGCTGTATGCTGTCAATTCATGCAGACACGATTCACAGTGTAGATAGAGAAGACAAACAAAAAAAGATATTTCAGTACTCGTTACTGATAACTCGATTATCCAATAATACAACCACTACGGCAAAAAGGGACGCTTTGAGCGAATTTTTGTTGTTATTTTTTTCCGGTTTTGTTATTTGCTTAATGATGATACAAATTATTGAATTATTTTTATATTTGCAATTCCGCGTCGCGTCGCGTCGCTCGTGTCTTAATTGGGTTGGGGTTATTTATTGAATTCAAAATTAATTTTAAATTAAAACAAATTCGCCACTGAAATCACAATTAATTAGTTCGGTTAGCAATTTCAAAACTTTTTGCCCACGCCCCTCCTCCCCCCCATTTCAACACAAACATTGTCAAGGGATTTGGATATCGAGAACGCAATCGGATTATTGGCTAAATACGAAGCACCCCTTGAGGGGTATTTGCCATAATTCAATTTACGGTAATGTTTGCCGTGACCTCGATTAGATTAAAATGAGAAGCCTGCGTGGCAATTGAACTGTATCTATAAGCACTTAAAGAGTGGAATCGTCTGGGGAAAAGGTTTATCGGCTGAGCAGGACTGGGAAGCATCTTCAAGCAGAACTGACAAGTCAGGAAATGCTTTTTGGAAAGGAATCGAAAGAGCGAAAGAGCTGACCGACAATTAGCAGGCATCGACTTTCCTCTGCACTTGGACTAGACGAATTTGCCCGACACTCTATCACTTTGAGCAGCCAAAGAAAGTCACTCCTGCTGGGCACTTCTCACCCACCTGCTGCTCCCAGCAACACCTGCGTGGGATGCTAAGCCCGCAGCTCACTGAGAGCGGCTTCATCTAGTTCGACAGGCCAAGTAAACAGTCCTGCTGCGTGTAGGCGGAGCTCAACGATTGCGACTCCAAAACAGGAAATACCCAATTGAGCAGAGCACTCTCTCACCCTCTCTCTCTCTCTCTCCCTGCCTCCCCCGTCGGGATTTATGCGGCCAACTTGACGTGCAGCAAACTGTGTACACAATCGCTGGAGCCACCCAATCGAAACGGACAAAACTTTACAATGGAGCGCGGCACGACCATTGTTGTGGCCTTTTACAGCTTTCATGAAGGATGCAGAGCACTCTGCCAATGCCCCCAGGGCATTTAAGCCACGCATCCTGCATAGGTTCGCCCGGAGAGAGCTGCACTTGAACTGCAGTACACTCCATTTCAGGCATACACTTGTCCAGGGTGCAAATCAAGGAGACTGCAGGCGAGTTGGGCAAGCTAAACGTAATACCTAACCAGCTACAGGGCTATAGTCATCATAAAGCGAATAGAGAGCTTTACTCATAGCACTATGGAATCCCACTGTGGAGCAGGCTGTATTCCGTATAGTGTCGGCTATCGAATCTGTTTGTGTTTCTTTCATAAATTTGTAAAAATGTCTTGTATTTTTTGTTGCGACGAAACAAAGAAAATACAATCCAATATGCATGATAAGATTTTCTATTTTGTCAGCTGACAATATTCAATGGGCTTCCCTTCCCTTTGCCTACGTAGCTGACTTTCAGCTGCCCGACTCCGGGCTGGAGGCGTTCTCTGACTAGATTAAAAGTACACAAAAGGTATCAATTGTGTTCATTTATCCATGAAATTCTAACAGCACCCGTTCGAGATGAGTAATGGCTCCACACGCACACGCACACACACACACAAAGAAAACTAACCCAAATTCACAAAAAAGGCAAGCGTGTGTGTGCTTGCCCACCCTGCCCACAAACTGTAAACTGTTTTTGGCTTGCGTCGAGTCGAGTCTGTGCAAGATGCGAGTCGTATGACAAAACATTCATTAACTGACACTTGCGGACAGTAGATGAGGATGTGGATGTGGATGAGGATGTGGCTGCGGATGAGGCCGTGTCCCGCCGGAGTGACGGCTCAACACGAAACGAACTGATGATGGGGCATGTGGCATGTGGCAAAGCTGGGCAAAGGCAACTTTCGGTTCAGCTCGGATCGGGTTGAGACCAAACAAATCCCTTGTTATTCTAAGAGCTATGAGTAAGTACGTCGTCGGCATGAAAGGCTGTCGCACCAGCTACAGCTCAAACTTACACACTTACACACACTTGCACCCACTCTCACACACACACTCAGACTCAGACCTGAATATGTTTAGCTGGCCTGCTTGGCTGCCTGAAAAATGCTTCTTTATGTTGGCTTAATGTATTTCTCGGCATTTTCTTATTGTTCCTTCGCCTCGGCAAGCCAAGCCAAGCCAAGGCAAGGCAGGGACGGGGTGGGGCGGGGCAAGAAACCCAAAAACCGCAAACTTTCAAAAGCAAACTTCATATTTTGCAAACTGAGCGGAAAGTGCTTACCCTGCACACACATACGAACACACACACACACACATAAAGCCCACTAGTGACACCATTATAGCACTGCAGCAGCGCTTGCGCCGGCATCGGCGTCAGCTTCAACGTCGACGTCGACGCCTGTCTTTGGCTCGCCTTTGTATCCGTATCTGAATCTGTCGGCTTCTGACGTGCCGTCGCAAGCGTTTGAGCTGTTTTTATATCGTGTACCCACTGGGCAAGCGAAACAGCAGCGGGTTTGCCGCCGAAAAGGGTTACGTATACGTGATATATAACGTATACGCAGCGGAGGCAAAGTTCTTAAGCTTTGCTTAGCACAAATAGTTGTTCTACATGTTTTAACATAATACACAGTCGGAGAGTTAAAACTTCACTTTGCACTTTGTGTAAACAGCGTGGGGAGCATTGCCTGCTCGTCGCATTAACAGGGTATCTGCAGCACGCACTTGGCACAGCACTTTGTGGACTGCTGCTGCTGCTTGCTCTCTCTGCTTGGCGAAGGTTTTGAAGTGGTTGTTGCATTCGCCCCACACCACTCTCCCCCGCTCTCTCTCTCTCTCTCTCCTTCGATCCATCCCGCACTCACGATGATGAACTTTCAGCCGAACTTTGGTTTATGGCTTTTCCAATGTTTTTCCTTCATTTTTTGCTGGTACCAAAATTAATATATATAGGAACGAATATTTTAACTTTCATCTTGGCCAGCATCCGCTGCCGCAAGCTGCAAGTCGAGCTCAGTTCAGCTCCGACCTCAGCCCCTGCCCCAGCTGTAGCTCGAGCTCCAGCTCAGCCTCGGCCTCGGCCCAGCTTACTTTTTAGAGACTAGGCTGTGGCTATAGTTGTGAAGGGCGCTGTGGCAGTAGCAGCGACAGTGGCAGCGGCAGTGGCAGCAGCAGTGGCAGTGGCGCAGTGCGGGCATTAACGGTTTTTTGGGCGCTCCGCCCGCGCGATCCACAGTTATTTATTCGAATTTATTTAAGCGTAAAGTTGCGCTCGTAATTTTCTCATCTTTTGTGCTCAGTTCAATTTAGTGGAAAATTGAAATCATATTGAAATTTGTCGGTCAGCGAACTCATCCGCCGCGTCGACAACCGAAAAATTCAATGGAAATATCAAACTGTCTGTCTGTCTACGGTTTTTTGTCTTTCCCGCGCCGTTCGCTTACCCGCTTTCCCGGGATGTATTTACCGACACACAGCCAGCATGAAGCCAGCATCCCGTTTCAAATGAAATCAATTGCATTTTCAACACATCGGCAGCGGCAACGGCACCAGCACCGGCTCGAGTCACAAAATTGTCAGCCACAAAACACGAAAATACAGAGGCAGTGCTGCCGAAATTCATCAGTGCTTTTGGCCGCAAACCAGCCAAAAGCAGCCGAAATACGGTTTATGGTCCCCTGCTGAATAATTTACCAAATTGTTTGATTCGACACAACTGTAAATTTGAATTAGAGTCTCGGCCCAGTTGCGCCCGGTCCCAGCCAGGCCGCCAGCCAGCGAGCCCGACCAGGCCGCCTGCCTGCCTGCCAGTCGACTGGTTCTGGCCAATTTCAACGGGAGCCAGAAGCGCAAATATACAATTGCCAATTGGGAAAAGGTCGGCGCAAGTTTTGAATTCCCCCCCCTCCCCACACACACACACACACAGACAGTGGGATGGTTAATACACTCACAATGATGTAATAAAATTTCGTATTATTTAAAGCATATTTGAAAAGAGTTTTTGTATTTTGTGGGAATAGCAGCGGAAATTCCTTTTCAAAAAAGTAAAGAAACTTAAAGAAGAGTCAGCTCGACTGTTATATACCTACTATCCAGCTGCTTATTTCTGTAGCATACTTGCAGGCTGAAGACTTGAGGTCTTTGAAGTAATTTAGGAAATACTTAAATTAACAATGTTTACTATACGCTTGGAATTCGATTTTTTTAAATTTATGGGGGCGTTGCTAAATTGTAAATAAGCCTGAACTGCGTGAAATAAAATGACTTGTTGTCAGCAAACTTGGACAAAAAGTTAGGCGAATACACTGATCTGGAAAAACGTATACTTTATGGTGCCAGAGCTGCCTCTAATGGTATAATCCCCTTCAACTGCAGAGGTAGAGGGTATAAAGAGCAATGCGTTCAGTTAGTACGGAACAGACTTTCTCCCGAGCACTTTATTTAAAATTTGCGATTCCTTGCGCATTCCAATTGTTCCGAATTCACAGAAAACCAGTTAAATTCCATGAAAAATGGTCTCGCATTCATGATGTATCTGTGCCGCCCATTATGCCAAGGGGGGGGGGACGGGTCGGGATTTACCTATACGATAGATTCAATTGAGACTTGTTGGGCCATCGAAAATGTATAATTCCTGCACAATGGCCACATAAATCTTCGCCAGGTCAAATTGCTCCCAAATACAAAATTCATATTCACATTCTGTGATTGATGGCCGAGCGAGGCCCCTGGCAGGTCGAGGGCGGGTAGGGCGGCCGAATGCCGTAATTCCCTCACAGTTTTTGCGGCAGCTCGAAAAACCCTTGCCTGGCGCCGACACTCTACAACCGACAACAGTGTGTGCCAAAGATAAATGCACGCTCGAGGAATCTCAAGCAGCTTTTCGAGGTCTAAATCAAAATTATGGCTTAGTGTCAGCTCTGCCAACAGGGATTGAAACTTCTGCTGCTGCCTCTGCCAACCGGATAAAGGTGCACGCTTTACAAGCGAGGCAAAGGTGAAGGGGAAGGTGAAGGGGGCGTGGGCAGTGGGCAAGGTATATATTTATTAGCTCAATAATTTGGCAACATTTCGCAGGATTAATGTGCAAATTCCAGAGCCATAAATTATTTGCAGGCGTATTCCTAAATTTTATTAAATAAATAAAAAACCCGAAGCAATCAACATAACCGACGTGTGTGCGAGGGATCGGGTATGCAGGGGGGTGGGGGTTCGGGTGTTTTGTTTCTGTTTTTGTATTTTTCTTTATTTTTTGCTGGCAAGGACACGCAACCATAATAAAAACTTGTTGAAAAATTTACGAGCGCAGCAGCATCAAAGGACAAATCGGACAAACAGGCCGACGGGTCCAGGTTCGGGCCCGCTTCCAGGCCGGGCTGGGCCAATGAGCCGGGCCGAGGGGCCTTTGGGGTCCACGTGAGCGCAGCCGCTGCCGCTGCTGGTCACGTTCCGGTCCCACTGCCAGTTTAGCACTCCCCCTCCCTTTCATTGCCCCTCTCCCACTCCACACCCATTGGCAACGACAAGGGCGTGTTTATTTATGTTGTGCCCACCGCTGAAAAGTTTAGTCGTTGTACGTGTCAAAAACTTTTGACAGTGCAATGGCTTCTCGACTTGAGCAGCAGCAGCAGCAGCAGCTGCAGCAGCGACAGCCGTGGGAGCAGCGTGGGGCACAGCTGCGGGCCTATTAAATCGGAGCCAACTCACGACCAAAGTCGACAAGTCGGCTGTACCGCTGTGTGTTGCCACAGCGCACAGTGGGACGAGCAGCGTGAATTTACCACAAACATGACCAGCTGTGCGGCTTCCTCAGGCAACTTTATATGTGCTGATTACCCACTAAAATCTCATTTCTCTTTGACCGAATTATAAATCATACTACTTGACAGTGATCACAACAAGAGAAAAGCGCAAAATACCTCAAAATAGGTCGAAATAGGTTGAAATTAGGTCGAAGTAGGACAAAATAGGTCGAAGTAATCTTAAATATGATTGATTATTATGTTTGATCAAGTGTTCAATGTTGAAGCATTATAGAAACCCCTTCGATTGGTGGCTGTCGTCTTTGTTAGGTAAACGGGCTCTGATAAGATCAAGCACACTCCTTCAAAACGCATCGAAGAACTTAACAGGTACCTGGGAGGAAATAATCAATAAAATAAAGCAGCTCAATGCGTGCTTCGGCTATAAACAGAAATCTGTTAAGTACAATCTCTGGTTGATACAGCAAGACACAAGCCTGGTAGAAGTTGATACAGAGAATGAGGATGGCAGAGTCCCAGAGCGAGCTGGCATTGCTGTCCACAAGATGCATAGAACATGCAGAAACTCAAGCTCAGAGTGCAACTGCAGCTCTATCTCTTTGAGCATCGCTTAGAACCCAAGCTGCTTTAATCGCTTGATGAACCGAGATGCCACCGAGAGAGGCAGGTACGTTTATGGTGTACAGCCTAGGGCTTTCTGACTACGGCTCAAGCCTTTACTCAGCTGTCCAGAAGTCTCCACTTGCCTGGGAGCGGACTACAGTAACGGCTGACACTCTAACCCATCTGCTACTAATGGTCTACATGCTATAATCAGTTGCGGACAGTTTCAACAAATTGTTTGTAAAGATTCAAGATAACACCTTGTGCTTTTTTCCGCAGACATGTCGCTACCTCGGCCACTGTTCAGCGTGGAAAAGGCAGCTCGTTATGGAAGGCCAAAGTTAGGACACCGAGTAATTTGGTTAGTGAGTCTCGTACAACTTTCATTGGCAACTGTAACTAGAATGCGTTATTAAATAATGTTTGGTACATGTACTAGCTGCCTCTGCCCGCCCCTTGCTTTAGTCACGCCTACATCAGAAAAATCACAAAGCAGCCACGTGACAAGCGCAACACGACGAGCAGCGAAGCAGCCGGGGGCCGGAGTAGGCACGCCATGAAGGCGTCTTCATTTACTAAATAATTGATCTGGGTTCGTGCAAATCTCGGAGCATCTGCGTCGTGCACAGCCGGAATATTAAATGTGGTCTACTCTGCTATGCCGTATCGAGGCGAGGTGGCCGTAGCCGAAGCCCCAGCTACGGCTCCATCTCCGGCTCTGGCTCGTGTTTGATGAGGATATACTTAGCTGAGGCCAGCCAAGTCATGCAGGCCGCAATTGCTTTTCCTTTTTTCACTTTTCCGCTTCTCTTCAGTATTCTTTCACCTTTAATCTCGCACGCTTGTCCGCTTCCTCTCCGCCTCCCCCCGGTTCAATGTGACTTGCGGGCGAGTCGGGAAAGCTGATTTTCACTTACGATAGCAGTAGCAGCGGCAGCAGCGGCAGACCAAGTTTATATAAAAAATGCAATCTAATACCTGAACATTCTTTGGCTCAAATGTGATCCATATACTCCGCAAATTGAATATCCGTAATATTCCCAAAAAACAGAAAGAAACACTAACAAAAACCCACACAGAGCGAAAGCTAAGCAAACTAGTTCGAGAGGGGCATTTTGCTTAGAGCAGATTAAGCTCAGATTACGTATACGTACGTATACTCGATATATATGCTTTGCGAGAAAAGAAAAGAGCATACTGCATACTCGATTTCTCCCAGGCACATTATTCACAACCACCCGGCACTTCCTATCTCTCGCACTCTTCCTTGCCACTCTGCCTTCCCCTCTCTGTCCACGGGGAGCGCGCAGAGCGAACTTTGTCTTGCAGAAAAGTCAATGGCGCAAGACACGCAGCGGGTTGAAGCAGGTGCCCTACTATTTGGCCCAGTGTAGCGCTACTGGGAACACCTAACATATTATATGAGAATATACGCGAATATATAAGTAATAAAGTGCGTATGCCACAAAAAGAGCGGAGACGCGAGCGGAAAAATAAGGAAAACAAACGATGAAACTTAACAAAAAGTGGTGCGTGGAGTGTGGAGTGTGGTGCGTGGTGCGCGGCATCAAGGGCAAAAACATACATTTTGCGCTTTACGATGGCATTTGGCGAAAGTAAAATGAAAGGGGCTGGCTCCGAATGGGCATTTGAAGCGATGCCTGGTGGAGGGGGGGTGGGGTACACTGGTCATGCGATGCTGCGCAGCTGCGTGAAATGATGGCGGAACAAAGAAAAGTGAAGTCGAAGTTGCCGTGGCCATAGCTGGAGCTGGAGCTGGAGCTGGAGCTGGAGCCGGAGCCGGAGCCGAGAGCGACAACGAGCCACTCGATGCAGACTCACGACACAGAGGAGGACAGACAGGAAGGAGGGTGGGGGGAGGTCGCTGAGTGCCAAGCATACGCGGACGGTGAAATGTTGGCTCTGTTGAAGGCAATAAAATGAAATTACAACTTAATTGTCATAAATAATTCAGAAGATTCCTTGTCGGGAGTCGAAAACTTCGCGCGCTCTGCTTCTGCTCGGCTTCTGCTCTGCCAGCGAAATCAGAGCGACCCGCAAAACGTTTGTATGCCCCCCCCCACCCCTCGATCCCGCTCACCACTCACCCTACTTTACCCCGTGTCCGGCTTCTTTAGTGGCGCGCAAAAGCTTAACGAAAATTTTAAAGCCAGCTGCTGCTGCTCTGCGCCAAGCAAAGGAATTGGTTCACGGCAGCTGCAGGAGCAATATTACGTGTTTTATTATTAACAAAGTTAATCCCCTGACCTAGTTAAGTCCACACACACACACACACATACTCCCCCTCAATGCACACACACACCCACACACACACAGAGCAATAAGCCACAAAAACAAACAGGCAGCTGAAGCAGATACTGAGGTTCCTAGACAAGCCGCATGGGCTTTAATAAAATATTAGAGACAGCGCCGTGGGGGGAGGGTGGTAGCAGGGAGATGGGGTGAAATGTATCCGAAAATAAATAGCTGATTAGAGAGCATCAAATTCGGTGTCGCGCACAAAAGTCAACTGGAATTGATGATATTTAATTACAGCTTATCCCAGCTGAACAAATCGAGGCGAATCGAGGCGGATCGAGACCACAGTGTGCAATTTCATTTGCGGCGGGTTTCAAGTTTTACTTAATCCCCAAACTAACCGAACTCTTTGTTTAACTTGATAAATCATAAAGTAAATATAGAGAGCTTTCCCTTGCTGGCAAAAACTAAGAGAATTTTGAGCAAGCAGCAAGTGTGCCCGACTGTATGATACTCTACACAACTCTATGCCTAATAAGCGCATATTACTGATTAGAGGGAGGTTGGTGGGCGTGGCATGCAAAACCTGAAATAATATTCCGCAACGTGTGGTATACAGCAACCTTTCTGCCAAATTTGATGTCTCTAGCCTTGATAATAGCCGGGATTTGCAAGTTCGTACAGACAAACAGATAGAATGTGCTTCAAAGACTTTGCTACTGATGCTAAACAAGAAGTTTGTGGGTCTGCGATGACTTCAACAGTCTCTTACATTCATACATAAAATAAGCATACTCTTTCCACACCATTTCTAAGGCTATAAGCTATGAGGAACTACCTGTTACGATAAATGTAGAAGCAAAATATTATTCCCTCTCGCATGCGGGCAACATCTAAAGGAGCAACAGTCGATTGTTTGATACTTTACACAACTAAACCCAAAACATTATTTGAATTTCAGGCATTCTATTGAGGGTTACCTAGCCGGGATACCTGTTCCGCACACACACACACCCACACACACACAAACGACACTCTGCAATTATTATTATCGAATCCTTTTTACAAGTCCACCGTGGGCTGTGCAGCAGCCATACCATACCATATTTGCCGTTCGAGATTCTTGGGGTAGGCGCAGAGTAAACAACAAGTAAATAATGGTAAATTAGCAAAATGACAAAAGTTCTTCAACAATCACATACACGCACTCGCCCACATGCCGAGTGGAAAGAGGGGAGTGGCGAGTGGGTGTGGTCTGGGCTAGGCTGGGGCGGGCTGTGGACACACAATTTGGGGCTAAGCTGAGGATGGGGGCGGGTCCTGATTGCCAGTTAAGAATGTGCAAACAAGCAAACAAACCGTCGCGACGGCAGGGTCTGATTGTGATTGTAAGCAGGGAGGGAGAGAGGGGAGGAGAGTGCAGGGGACAGGGAGAGCGAGAGAAACTGCTTACGAAAACAAAAATAATGTATAACACATGTTCGATGCGATGGTGAATTCGCTTTTCCTATAACTCCTGCGCCCGGGCATATTTCTATGTTCTTTTGCCAATAATCGAGGGTGAAGGGTGAAGAGAGAGGGGGAGACAGGAAGGGGATGGTATGGTATGGCATCGTATGGGGAGTGTCAGTACTCGAGGCCTTTAAAAAGTAACACTCTGATGAACAAACAAACGAACAATTTATTTTGGTTTAATAATAATAAAAGCGAAGGCAGAATTGAAACGAGCCAAAGTGCAAGCCAAGTGAAAACCGGAAAATGTATAAATGGCCGCCGGACTTGAAGAAGAGAAGAGCTCGCACAGGGTAGAGCACTCACTGCGACTCGAATCCTTTGCCTGGCAGCCTGGGATGCCTGCCTGGATGCCTGGACGAACGTATATTAAAAATAATGTAAATATACGCATTCGTATATGAAAGAAAAACAAGAGCAAAACACCAAAAACAAAAATGAAAATAAACAAGACAAACCAGAAGCGTGCTGAGCGGGGCAACTAGCACATACCCTATGCAATACACTACAATAGTTTCCTGCATGTTTCCTTTTCCCCTTGTCAAATCGAAAGACTCGGTGAGAGAGAGACAAAGATGACAAAGTATGTAAATATTTGTGCAGTGAACACTTCAAGTGGTAATGCACCTTCCCCCTCCCCTCAAACACTTCTACAGGGTATACGCAGTCGCTTTCTATGTGTGCAAAGTCATAAATCGAAATATATATCAAATAAAAGTGCGTTACTCCAAGCACAGTCCATACAAATGCTTTTTAAATAAAATTAAGTAAATAAAACAGCATGTTAAGTGTACGCCAAGGGATATGCGAGCGAGCAAGACAGATGTATGAAGTTTGGCAACCACGCACTGCATTCGATAGAGGAAAATACTTTATTGAGCTGCTTTCAGTTGATTTCAAACCATTTTTTGATGCATGATCAAAGAAAAGAGTTGCCCCAGCTCAGTGAGTAAATTTCGCTACTACCCCGTCGTTTTCGCGCACTGTACGCGTTACTCAAGCGGACAAGCAATGTTTATTACCCCAGCAGGAGAGAGAGCGAGAGAGAGAGACGTATTTACGCTATATACGCAGTATGTATCGTATATCAAAAGTAATGGGCTAATTTTAAGCTAATTTGCAGTTTATTTGTTGCATGCTGCATACTGCAAGTTGCACACGCTTGCCCCACTGTGCGCGCCAAAGTTGAGCAAAAAGGAAGCCCCTTATAATTAACAACAAAAAGTTCTGAGTGGCTGATGGAGGGAGGCGGAGGGAAAGGAAATCTAAGCAAGTAATTAACTAAAACTGAGATTCCACTGGGCATCCCCGGCATTTTTGGGCTTTCCCCTCGCACCACCGGCCCCACTGGCCCCGCTCCACGGCAATTTCTCATCTTACGCGATAAACTCGTGATAATTTAATTACACGAGGCAACTCGAAACTCTGCCCAAGGCGCGGGAGGAGGTAGGAGTGTGACTGAGACAGAGAGCGCGACTGAGAGTGCTGCAAGTGGCTGCGAGAGAGAGAGAGAGAGAGAGAGAGAGGGAAACTGAGTGACTGTGGTAAGTGGCAGCAATGTAAATTACGCGTATTAATATCAATTTATAATCCGAATCCAAAACCGAAATAAAATAAAGAAAAACAACATAAAAAAGTGGGAAGGAGGAGGAAGGAGAGGAAAGCCAGGGGAGGAGCCATCCTGCGAAGTCTGTATGCCGACGATGATGCTGCAAATCCGTGATAAATCCTTAAAAATTACTTTTAATTTCGCAGCGCAGAATGCAAAGCCTCGAATTGATGCCGACTCTGAAGAGCAGAGACTGGAGATGGCAGATGGCACAGGAGACGGGACAGGAGACATCGTCTCGTCCTGCTGCAGTGCGGGCAGCTTGTCTGCGCACACGGAGAAGGCAGGGTCGTGAGCAGGGGCAGGGGCAATTGACTTGCCACCACTGGCGCAGGCACAAGGAGAGAGAGATTGGGAGGGAGAGGGGCGCACAGCCAGGCAGGCAGGCAGAGATTGGGCTGGGCGTCTAGATTAAAATAAGTCGAGCGATGAAAATAGATTACGCGCGTATTTTGCGAATGATGCGGCCCAGCAGAGCAGGAGGAGGGGCAAGCAGCAGCGTCGCCATCATTGCCGCCATCGCCGACGGCAGCAGCGCCAGCAGAAGCGTGAAAAATCCCCCCAATTTAATTTGAGTTTTCCTCGGCTGCGCCGTCCCTTTCTTTGTTTGATTAGTCGATTTTGTGGACTTTGGCGCTAATTGTGCACACAGCACACACACACACACAGGCCTCGCTCTTTCTCTCTCTCTCTCTACCTCTCTCTCTCGCTCCCTCTCTCTCATTCGCTCCCTCTCTCTCTGTGTAAGTGGAAATTGCATGTAGAAACAGGCAGGAGAAGCAATTCCGCATCCGCTTATGCTAATCAATTGTAGCCTGCCTAACACACACACACACGCATAGTCACACATTCACACACACTCTCTCATACACTCAACACTCTGTTGCCGTTATTTTTGCAATATTTGCATAATTGCTTTTGTTGCTTTCATTCTCTGTCGCTTCTCGCCGCGCAGCATGTGCCAAATATTTGCACTGCCCCACTTCCCCTTCCCCTACCACCCACTACCCTATACACCCCTCTGCCCACTACACCCCTTGCCAATGCACACACAGCCAGGCAACGGCATCGCCAACTCTGCCCGTCGTCTACGTGAACGCCTCCGGCTCTCTGCGGTCGCGCAATTTTTGCCCAATTTCACACAAGTTGCAATCGTCGCTGCCAACGTCTGCGTCGCTGTCGACGTCATCACACACACACATTAACATATTATAATTAGCATCAGGCTGGCTGGCTGCCTGGCAGTGGGTCGAGTAGCGGTGCGTTCTCTTGTATATTTTATACGCATTGCACAAATAACACGGCGCAAGTTGCCGCAATGCTGCAATTGGCAGCCCAAGAGGCGGCAACGGCGCGGCGACGGCGACGTCGACGTCGATACGGACAGCGACCCGACCCGGCTACGGTTTCGGCTCCGGCTCCGGCTGCGGCAACGGCTATGGCTCCGGTTTCGGCTCTCGCGGCGTATGTTTTGACGCTCCACTTATCAAAATTCGCGACCGCAACGCGACGCGGCGACGTCTGCCAACACACAAGCCCCGTGGAGCAGCGGCGGCAATGGCGACGGCGACGGCAATGGCGGCCATTGGCGATGGCCTTCGAACGTGTCAACAGCATCTGCGGTGGTGATGCTGATGTCACACTGCTGCGACTCCCTCTTCCTCCCCCTCTCAGCAGCAGCGGCTCAGACACTTACAAGACGAACGTTGATGGGGGCGTCGTGCACCCATGGCGAGAGCAGATTGCGAACTGAACTGAACTGCAACAGCGACGGCAAGCGCGAGGCGATGTTTACGTATCCACTGGTCCCGTTAGACTGACACGAGGCAGGCAGGCAGCACGAGGCGCGCGCTCGCTTGCTCTCGTCCGTAGTCCCGAGCCGAGCGCAGGCAACACGCACACGAAGGCGCCGAAACCAGAGCCGAACAACACACAAGCTTAGCAACAATGTTGCCGGCGCAGCACGTGCTCAATGCGCGCTCTCTCAATAATAGAGAGAGTGTGGCAAATGTTGCCAAGCGTGCATGATATGGAACTTTCGAACGATTTAGAGTTTTCAATAACAAAATACAAAAACATTGATGCTAACTCAATAATAAAAGATGCCTATAATTTATATATTGACAATCTCTATGAAAATTATTTTGTTATTAATGAAGCAGGATTGAAAAAGGAAGGAATGTACAGATACGGCACCCAAATTTTGAATATTTTGGTTATTTTCAAGAATTTTGGTCTAAAAATTATACAGAATCGATTTTAATAACCCTCCCGAACTGCTTTATCGATAACGGGTAAAATAAAACATTTTAAATTTTTTACAAAAGTTTGCAATTTTTGCAAGGGGGTGGTAGCATGGAAAAATGCTAAAAAAATAAATTGTTCTATGTGCATGAAATTTTGATGCCAAATCATTAGCGTGTTCGTAGCACGAGTAAATTTAAATACAACAAACAAATCGATTGATTTTTAACAAAGTTATGAACTAAAATAGAGTTGGAAGTTGCTTATGGAAGAAGAATAATTGGAACAATTTTACACAATTCGACTCTGAGTCTGCATATATTTTTTAAACATTTTCGAGGCCATCGATTTAGGGCCTGGAATAGAAAAAAACGATTGTTACAGATAGTCCTGGCAAAAAGGATCCACGAGAGAAAGCGAAAGGCAGAGAGCGTGCTGTTTTCAAAAATTTGTTTGGATTTGCGCAAATGCGCAACACCTGCGCCCGCGGTCACTTTGGATGCCGCTCGGGCGGGCTTTGTAGACCTAATTTGATAGTAATTTATGTAACTATTGACAACAATGGAGTGTCGACAGGCGATACACGAGCTGCGGCACTCTCGTGGGCTGGGGAAGGGTCGCTCTTTGTTTTGGCCCATTTGCGTTGTTGCCCGTGTTGCTCGTGTCCTTTTCAGGGCGTGCGCGCCAGGTAATATTTCTAAGTAGTCCGACGGGGGAGGGGGCTTGCGTGGGGGGTGGCGAGAGCTGCAATTACGAGATGCTGAGCTGCCAGAGGACAGACTCGGAGACAATGGTTCCAAGAATTGGGGAGCTGCAGAGCGAAATGTGTTGGTGGACACGTTGTTTACGCAGCATTATTATGCCAAGTGCCTTTTGGAGGTGCCCAGCAGAGCGAGTCGGCAGAACGAACTAACCTCAACATGGTAATCAGCTATTGTTATATATATATATCTGTATATGTATAGCATATGAATCAGTTTTCAGCGCATTAATCAAAGTGCCGTCTCAAGATTTCAGCTAATTCTGCCGCCTTCGCAAACATGTTTGTTTTCTCGCTCCAAAATTGATATGGATGCGTATGTGTGTATTTATTCAGGACTATATACACTATATATGTACATATATGTGCTCATGCTGCACATATGCTGATTGCAGTCAAATAACGCCACTCGAGCCGGAACGGAATGGCTACGGCGCGCAGAGGCGGGGACCGAGCAGGGGCCGAGCCATGTCTAAGCACAGCAGATTCTCATGACAATCAGAAGCTCGAGGCATTTGCATAAAACCAAGATAAATAAATTCCGAGTGCAGACGGACAGTGTCAACCGCAGATCGACCGGTTAAAGGTTAACATTCTCGTGTGTGTCCGACCGACTATATAAGATATATACACACAAACATATACCGACAAGCATATATACATACACGACGCCCTTCGACCCTTCTCGATTAAATCGCAGCGATGCCATGCGCTCCAATGCGATGCGATGTGAAGCGATGTGTCTGATGCCTGATTGAAATTTCTTTATCCGGAATACGATTGCGAATGTCCGGCAATTGTGTGATTTCGTTACGGATTTAAATTACGATTGCGCATCCACTCGACCATCGGATCGCTGCGAAAACATTTACATTCAATGCACAAGCGTTTGATATGCTCGCTGCGTGTTATGCATAATTCGAGTGTTACTGACCTGATCTGGCTGCCTTGCGACCAAACTAGACAGTAATACACTTTAAAATGTAGGTCATATCCTGGGTAAATTTCATCAGTTTTCCATACAGGGTATGCCACTGGCGGCTGCTTAAAGTGAAGGCTCGAAGCGAGCACATATGCACAATTGTGCATGTACTTTATACGAGTGTAACTCATCAGATATAGGTGCTATATTGACCAAACTTGGTAGTTATATACAGAGGTATCCAAACAATGGTCTCTTCTTCCATCAATTTGCCATTAAGAGTATTTCTTTTTCGACTGCTCAAAGAGCAGGCTGCTTTTCGCTGCATGCATAAAACGTTCATGAGGAGCGTAATACTCGCGTAACTTATCCCATATGCCTCCTAACTCAACCAAACTTACCAGTTATATGCCCAAATATAACAAATATACCCTGACCAAATTACATTGTTGTCCCGCAAAGGGTATTCCACATTCGACTGCTCAAAGTGTCAGCTTGTGTTTTCTTAAGAAGCTACAAAGGAAACACACTTGGAAGGGTTAGGGGAGGGTTAGCTGGGGTAAATGCGGACGAAGGTCGCGGACCGCGGCCCAGTTATGCGAATGCGTGCACATAATGCAGCCCAATTGGGTACGGGCGAGGGCTAAACGGACCCCGAGCCGGGTGCAACAGTCGGAGGAATGCCAACAATTTCACGTTTAAATGCAAATGAATATGCCGCGACACGGCGCTCTCTGCGGCGTAGGGGGGGAGTGTGGCAGGGTACGCAGTATGCGGTACACGGTACACGGTACGCGGCACACGGCGCGGCACCTATTTAAATGTTCATTTTGAATAAATTATGTTCGGTAAACAATTCTACGTGGGCCGCGGCACTACGGGGACTGCGTGAGCCACTGACTGCGAGCGAGAGAGCGGGCGGGAGAGCCGCTCCCTGGCGCCGCAGTTGTCGTTGACGACGCGTCGTTTATCTTGGTGAAGCGGAAATTGCGGTTGAGTTCGCGCTTAAAACTTTGTTGCCAACTGATTATCGCTGACACGCCGAGAGCGCTGCTCCTCCTTCCCCATCCCCGAGGATACGACGCCGCTCGATCCACTGTTGCCGCAATAAGTCGCTGGGAATAGCTTTCTGAATCTGTGTACATATGTGTGGGAGACTGTGTGTGTGAGGGGGGGTGTGGCTGGGAAAACATTTGCCGTCTGCTGTCACAGCAGGATGGACGACAAAATCAGGCTAGGAAGGCAAAGGGCAGGCAGGCAGGCGGGCAGGCAGGCAGGGACAACAACTCTTTGCCGGCAGCCTTTGCCCCTCCCGGCGGAGCCGTCACAGCTCGACAGTTGGCTCCATCGCTCGTTCGCTGCTCGGTTTGGCTATAATTAATCAAGAGCATCTGCATTCGCTGGGCGTAAAAATGAAATGTCACAATAAAACCATTGGCGAGTCCTTTACCCTGCTCCCCCCTGCCACCCACCCGCACCTGCTCTCACCCTGCGGCACACACGAGCCGAGAGCGTGCAGCCAACACTAGCGACAATTAGCTTTTGTCAGGGAGCATGACAAACGGATTATGCGAACGCCTCAACCATTGCAAAGTCAGGCCCGGCCAGGGCTTCGACGGTTGCTGCCGGACAGTGCTGCAGGGGCACAGTGGGTTGACAGCGGAGGCACAGTGGGACACACTGCCTAACGCACACACTCTCACATTCCTCCCATACACTCGGAGAAATGCCGCACGCAAACTCAATTAAAATATTACACTCGGAGAAATGCCGCACGCAAACTCAATTAAAATATTGTCAGACAACGACGAAAATGAATTGCAATGCGAGAAACCATCAAAGTGGGCTGGAATTAGCACTGCCACGCCCGCTATAAGCTGCTCGGGGATAAGTGAAAATCGCAGCGGCTGCCTGCACACATATGGCCACAATTTTAGCATCACTTGCGCTGTAAACACAAGTTCAATGCGAGACACGACTCGCTCGCCTGCCCCGCTCGAGAGGCAAATTCATTTGGCAGATTTACAATTCTTATGGCCAAGTGTAGAGACAACAGTTGTCATGGCGCAGCCACTGACAGAGACAGAGACAGAGTCAGAGAAAGAGAGAGAGAGCGACTGAGAGAGAGACAATGCCAACAGTTGTCGGGTAAATGATGAATCCCCTCGATGAACTTTGGCCGCAACTCGGGGGCGCGACACTTGTAAAGCTGTCGCAACATTAATCAAATCGAGAGTGCAAAACAAATGCATGCCATAAATTCACACTCCCTAGCCCACACTGCCTGCCCGAATCCCTCCCCCTCCATCTCTGCCCCCTGCTCTACTCCTACTCCAACTGTGCGCCTGCCCTGTCCCAGTGAAAGTGGCAGAGAAAGTGCCGCTTGACGAGGCTCAGTGCGGCTGCTGCAGTTGCTCGAGGACAGGTACGACGCCATCGCTGAGCCACGTTAAAGTGTTGCAAGCAAACACTCACACAAACACGTGCTCTGTCTCTCTGTGTGCGTGTCTATTTGCCTGTTTGCCTACCTCCGCCTCCCGCCCTGCCTGCCTGCGATCGCAAGGACATTTGGCTTTCCGGTTGTTGAGCATCTCGTTTAATGACGCAATGTCGTCGTTGGCAATGATAATGATGCCGCTGCCTCTCCCCCTCTGCCTGCCCCCTTGCCAACAGCATCAACAGTGCCGCAAACGCTGTGTATCAGTTTGTCGCGGCATCATCGAGTGCGCCGGCACTGTGGGCCGCGTTTAATTAAGACACGCGGCGGTCTCAAGTTACACCGAGATTTCACTCGCTGCGGAAACTCATTCTATACATTTTCCAGCTGTAGCTGTGCTTTCCCCATCAATTTCCCTTTGCATTGAATTAACTTTGCTTTAAGCTGCTTTTACCCCACTGTACTTGGCGCCCACGCCTCGCGGCTCTGTGTGACAATGAATTTGCCTTGCCGCCTGCCTGCCCTCCTCCTTCCCGTCCCTGGCAATTAGCTCCGTCATGAGGTACGAAAAAAGCGAAGCGAGTCTCGAACTGTTTCCCGAAGCGAAAGCGCAAACGCGACTACAACCTAATTTGCAGAAATGGACCCAAAGTGCAGCGAACCATCAGGCACAGCGCGACTTAAAACCGAAGGTTAGTTGTCCCCCCTTACACACAGGGATACAGGAATACAGAGTGACTACACATTAGTCCTGCTCCCGGAGGAGCAGCCTGCCCTGACACATGCCAGACATAAATCGCGTTTACTTAAAGCTTTCACAATTTTCCTGCTATAAAAACAACAACAACAGCAAATTGAACATAGTTTTATGCGAGAGGCGAAAACAAATTTGCGACGATAAGTCGCTTTTATGGCCCCGAGGAGACTTAACTGGCTGAAGGTGCTCGCTCAGGCACTGTATGGGAGAGATATATGCAGATGTAAATGGGCCATAAGTCAAGAATTCGCAGTACTGCATATATATTAAAAGTGATTCAAGAACTTAACGCATTTTCCATGGGAATTAAATACTCACTCAGTTTATTGCATAGGGTTTTTGCTGGGCTATGACGATAATTATGGTATAACATGCAGTACAGTATTTAATTAAGCGAGCCAAGAGGTAGTGAAAGGAAGTGTGCAAACATCAGCATCATCAAGAATATTGATTAGGGGTGAACAATTTGCGAATCATCCAGGGTTTTTGGAAGACAAACACGTTTATTATGAAAATAATTCTAGTTACAGCTTTCTGCTTTGGAATACATATAGATACATATCATATGAACCTATTCTTCAAATTTAATAAAGATTGACTGAAGCTATAAATGAAAATGCCTAGCACATTTAAAAATCATTTGATTGTGCTTTATACGAACGCAAATATTAATGTATCAATAGTTTTCTACCAGATGATCTTAATAAACGATAGTTGTCTTTCAGATCATCTATAGAGACGATAGTTGCCCTTCAGACAATCGATAAGCCATCAAAATGACCGCTATGGATGTTCTGACAGCTTTAGGGAAAGCTGATCAGTCTCTGATTTAGATTAAATATCTGTTTCCCAAAAGATTAAAGAACGAATATGCAACTTATATGAAATATCAGCCATATAACCTAAAATTTGAATAGTTTATTAACTTTTTAATTAGGAAAATACAGAGTTTTATGACAGAGAATTAATATATTTTGTGCACAACCCTCTGGCAAAAGTATAATTTTACGAGCTTGTTATTATGCAATTTATCATAATATGCACGAAATTAGAAACATTCATTAGCAGCATATCGCGTCACCCATAGTACTTAGCGGCGAAACTCAATGGCGGAAATTCAGTTAGACAATTCGCATAGGAAAATGAGGTAATTAAAATTCGATGCGAATTGATAATGACATCGATGTGACGACATTGACATTACGAGTGCCTGCTGCATTGATGGTTGGATTGATGTGTCTCTCGCTGCCTTCCTCCATTCCCCAGGTGGGGGGAGTGCCCCTGAGAATAGGGAGGAATAGGGGGCTGCTACGCCTGCTGCAAGTGATTTCGCTTTGATCCAGGTTAAACACCTAACACGCTGTGAACCAGCGCGAATCTCGGCAATCCACTCATGTGGAATACACTTAATGCCCGCACATGCTGCCACATAAAGGGAAGGGCGTGGGGGGTGGGAGGAGAGAGACTGACAAACCGAAAGAGACGGAGTGAGATAGAGCGCTCTTTCACTCTTTTTGAGGGAGCAGGGACTTAGCTGAAGCGAACTGAGTGTCCCTCGCGATGTCCTGATGGGTTCAACACGAGACCGGCGTGGCAGACTCTGCTGGCTACGCCCGTCTGTGACTCTTCTCCCCCCCCATCCCTTCGCTTCTCCTCTCCACAATTGTGCCAAAAATAAATTACGTTGTGCGAGGCGAAACCGACACCGACAGCAAAGAATACACGCACACACACACGCACACACACAGGCATTTAAATAGGTGTGTGTGAGTATCTGTCGTGTGACATACATGAAATCCTGACGATCGACGTGGAGTGTAATATGCCACAAGACACGACCCTGCTGCGGCACATTGGCGTCGCACAGTGGGGCAAAAAATTAGCGGCACAGTAGTACGCAGTTAGGCAAGACTTTTCTGCCACTTATTTGCATAATTTCAAATCGAAGAAGAGTAAAGAAATCAGGGTTACTATAAAGAAATAGTCTTCCCATATTCCCTCTTCTCTTTCCACTGTACCCTTGCCTAATTCGCATTGCAGGGTATACACTGTCTGACTGGCACTCTTCCCTTGCCTTTTTTTTATCTGCGCTGTCGCCTGTTGATAAGGCGGGACTCGTTCTACGTTCTACGCTCGCCTGACGTTGAGGCATGTCATGTAGTTTTTCTTGCCAGCCAAACAACCGACACCCCCACAGACACATTCACGTGCGCACTTTCACTACACACACACACACGCTGATAGCGGGGGCAGGGGCGCCCGTCTGGTGACGTTTTTTGTCCTCATGTTTCTCGCCCAACTCTCTCCCTCTCTTACGCTAAAGTTGTAACGATGAGCGGCAGCGTCTTTTCGGCGTGCTTCCTTTCCGCTTTTCCGCTCGGGCCACGTGCGGCAAACTACCCACACACACACACACGTGCAGCTGTGGTTAGTTTTTCAGTTCCTCCATGGCGCAACAGTGCCTCCTCCCTCCTTCCCTTCCACTTCCCGCTGGGCAACTGCTTTGGCTACACATGGTTGCAAGTGTGTGCGGTGAGTGTGCGGGGCAGCGGGTGTTGGTTAGCGTGGTTTCTTTGTCGCACCAACAAATGCGGTGGCGGTGACGCTCATTGGATGGAACAGATTGGTTAAGAGTTGATTTTATGGGGCGTACAAAGGCTTCGACACTCTCTCCCAGCCAAATAGACGGAAATGAGAGACAAGCGAGACGAGAAGAGACGAGACGAACAGGCGATTCCATCGATATATATGAAAGCTGGGTAGCATATGGAGAGCCCATGTGCCCTCGAATAGCTCAATCACAATTTGTAAGAGTGCTCGAATAGAGACTACACTCAGAGAAAAGCGTAGAACGTCATGCTTAATCGGAACTTCGAAGAAAATGCACATCATTCCGAGAAAATTAGTTTCAAGCTGCAAATGAACCGTAGAATCACTTAGTTTGAACTTGTCTAATGATCTGTTTAGCTTTATCTTTGAAATAGTTGAACCTTAGCGAGACTGATGGTATTTTTGACACAGAAAATATCGAGTAGTATCTTTACTGAATGGATTTTAATATAGTAAATAGCGAGCAGTGTTATTAGGGCTACTTTTATGCTACAAATGAAACACGCAATCACTAGATAGTACTTTAAGTAGGGTGTTTCAACTGTTTTGTAGTGTGTCTTATAGTTTCTTGCACCTTATGCGAGACTGAAGAATTTTAATATACAAATAGCAAGTATAATTTTTGAATTGCCTAAATTTTAAATTTTTATGACATTCATTGACTGTGAGTACATCAGTTAAGCTGCTAGCGAATTTTGAGAGTATTTAATTTAGAAGTAGACGTTGCAAACTTCTCTCCTCTTTTGCAGACTCTCCTCTTCTTCCTCAAACTCTTTTAATCTTCTTCCAACTCTTCGACTTTACAAAATGCAACATATGCATTGCAGACCCTCCTCTTCTCTTTCACACACCCTCCTACTCGCCCACAAACTCTCCCAAACTCTATTCATTCAACTGCAACATATTGCACGCCCAATTTTATTAGGTTACTTTGACTGTGCGACCCAAATTCGGGTCACAGTTTAGTGCCAGCCCCGACTTAATCAATTAATTTGAATTTTGCATTAAGTTGCAAGTGCCTGCACGGGACGGGGGCCGATTCTAATTACAATAATGGGCGGGGCACTTGCAGCTGCAATTGCATTTACATTCTCTATCGCCCATTTGACAGCTGCAATTGATTGAGTCCAGTGTTGTAGAGTGCGTGCAGCGTGCAGAGTGCAGCGTGCAGCGTGGCTCGGCAACTGTTGCGGTTAACTGTGAAAACTGACACACACACACACCGATACACACGCATGCACACACGGATACAGCCACATGTTGGCCTCCTCGTAGCTTCCTTCTGCACACCACATCCCTGCGCTTTTGCCGGCAATAAAACTGACATTGGCAAGTCGAGCAAGGGGCTTGGCATGTGCCGCACCAGGAGGAGGAAGTGAAACTCGTACGAGACACGCCTTTGTTTTGGCCATCAACGCTGTCGGAGCACGGTGTTCCCTGCTCCCTTCTCGCTGCTCCCTGCCCGCTGCTGGTGTTGGGTGCACCGTGTTTGCCAATGGAAAGCACGGGCAGCAGGCTCATGTTTTGAATTCGATGACGCCGTCTGCGGCTTGTCGTAGGTCTGCACCGCCCCTCTCTATACTCGCTGCCTGCTTCCCGCCACTGCCTTAGCCACGTATCGACTGCTCCTGCTCCTGCTCCTGCTTCAGCTGCTGGTAATAGTCGTTGTATTCGGCTGAGTTGTGTCTGCCTGTGGGGTGTGGTGCGGGCAGCACGAGGGAAACCCGCTCGACAGGGTTGTCATCCTTTGTTCTTCATTTGACTCGGTGTTTGCCACCAGAGTCACACGTGGCAAACGCCGAACCACCGACACGGAGACCGAGAACGAGACCGAGACCGAGACCGAGACCCGTTCCCACCACACATGACGGAGAAATTGCCGGAACAGAGTGCCTTAATGGCAATGTGTGTAGGTACATGCACGTATGCACGCCCTCACTGTACACGTATGAACACGCACTTGCGCCCAGTCGAAATATGGCCAAGTCATTAGAGGCCGAGCGTGAGGAATGGGGTCGCCTGCTTCTCAGGCATCTCTCAGCCATCGACTCGCCAGATAATGCGCTAATAATGCCCACAGTGCGACTTCGTGCGACTTCAACTTTATAATAATTGCGCGCTTAAATCTGCGCTCTCTCGCTCTCTGCCATTCTATCAGATAATGCCTTAATGAGTTTGCCCGTAAAATGGCTGCAACCCCCCCACCGATGCTGGCACGGACCGAGGCACATGTGAAAGTGTCAATAATGCCCAGCCAGGTTCCAGGTGCAGGGTATCGAGGGGGGTTACCGCTGCCCGAGGGTGCGAACTGATTGCGAGCTATTTTTGTGTGCCCTCCCCCAGCAACATAATGGGTGTTAAATTGGATTTATCGCTTGACCAAAATGATTTTGCGCTTTTTACATGGCTTACGACGTGGCAGAGAAGGAGGGGACTATAGGTGTAAGCACGACGGGGGTGTCTGTGGCAGGGCACCTTAATTAAATTTCACAGTTTTAGTTTATTTTTAAACGAGCAGAGCAGTTGACAACGAAAAAGAGGTCATTAGGAGCATTATCGCATCATAATTCTGTCAGTGCGATAACAAAGCTTTCAATTCAATTTAACTACCGCTCACACATGAGTTCCCCCCCCCCGCTCTCCCACTCGACATCCCTCCTGCCACGCCCCCAGACAAATGTAACTTGTGTTGGGATTTCGAGGCCGGTAATGTTCGGTGCGAATGTCGAATACAGAATACAAAATACAGAGAAACGTGCTGGGGGATTGGCCAGGAGTCAGCGGCGTAGCCGGTGGGGGGAGGGGAAAGTGCATGTTTGTACATGCATACATGTGGCAAGGGGGACGCCAGATTCATTGTATTCATATGTAGTTGGCCTACAGAGACGACTCCGAGATTGTCATCCCTTCGAGACTGTTGTGCCTGCCCCACTGTGCTGGGGCAAGGCAGGGCAGGGCAGGCAGGCAGGCCGGCAGAGGGGAAGCCTGTTTGTTGTCCTCTTTGAATGCAGGCCCAAAACGATATTGTATCATGTCGAGGACAGCTCTGCCATTGTTGTTGTAATTTATAATTTGCAGAGAGCGAGATAGGAAGGGAGACAGAGAGACAGAGAGAGAGAGAGAGAGAAAGAGAGACCGAGAGAGAGACAGAGGAAGAGAGTCAAACATATGTCAAGTGTTCTACAAAATTGGGTTCTTGTTTACTTTTTTATCAAATGTGGCACGCAAATGAACTGAGAACTGTGGACTGTGACTGCGACTCCCACTGTGACTGCGACTGCGGCGAATGCGGCTATTCGTGAATAAGCTGACCGAGTGGGGCATGTGAATATGCCAGCTTGCATATTTCTGTCGACTTTTGAATACATTACGAGTACGACGAGTCGTCGCATCGTTTAGAGCAATCAGCGTGTGCGGCTGCCACTCAAAATGTCCCTCAGTCGCAGGAGGGTTCTCCTTACCCTGCCTCACTCCTACCCCACCCACCACCCCCTGCCCCCTGCCCCACCACTCTCTCTGCCCTTAACTGCATGCGATTGCTGGTTCGTTTGCCTGCGACACTCCAGTCGCCGTCGTTTCAAATGTAAACTGCCAAGTAGGCATTTCGAGGCATTTCGGCCGTAAGAATTTGCATAATTTACTTAGTTGAATATCCGACAAGCCGCAAAGGGACCCCCCGCAGCCCCGGCATCCAACACTACTCGCCCGACATCGATGTTGTAGAAGTATTAGTCCTCTTGTTTTCTATCCCGCACAGCCACACAGACAACTACAATAACAATAACAATTGAGGCGGCGGCAAACGGCAAATCTGTTGATGAAGTTGTCCGAACTTAAAGTGCCACTCCTCGCAATCGAGATTCGGTTACCGGGGGGAGGGGGCTGCGGGGCTGCGACACACGGAAAGTGATTCCCCATTAAGTGTGTCACTGCCTCACCCCCCGTCTCGATATAATGCTCCATTTACTCGTCCACCTGTGTGTTTGTTTTTGTCTCACCAGTCTCAGTTGGTCTGCCTGTCTGTCTGTCTATCTGTCCGTCTGTCCGTCTGTCTGTCCCTTTGCCTGTCCCTCTGCCTCCTGCATTTGTCTCTGAGTGCGGCGAGTTAAATTGAATTTGCATAACATTTGAAAACATTTGTACACTGGTCAAAAAGACTGGGATAAGCTTCAATTAAATAAAAATTAAAATCAAATTGTTCCGACAGAGAATCGAGAGTGGATTTTCGGTGTTCCGTCTTTCCAAAAATACAAAATACGACTTTATATTAAGACGACAATCTTCTTAAAGCATTCACTTCAGATTGAGTTACTCGGGGAAGAGTTTTAAATGGATTGAGCACGCTGAACTGAATTGGCAGTACAAATTGATATTCAATTCAGAGGAGGAATTCCCAAATAAATACTGTGTGTGTACAGTATAAATCAATCGAATAAAATAATATAATAAATATATATATGGCTTATCGTTGAGTTGAAAGGTAACTAACGTTTACTGCGCTGGTTTAGTACGAATGAAACGTAAATGAATGGTTTTTAAGTGTTAAAGCGTTTAGTATTTTATTTGAATATTTTTAACAAGTAATTAGCTCTGTTTAATCTTCATTAAATTTGGTGGAAAGGTGCATAAGCTATTAAACTTTGTGTATGCCAAAGCAGAAAGTTGTGACTTGATTACTTTGTCTAATAAACCCATAATTTCTGCCAGTGTTTCCTGTGCATTTTTAGGTGTGCTGCGACTTAAAGTTATCATGCTGATAAAATGTATTAATTATTTATACAATCCGAACAATAGCTTTTATTCGTCATTATCACGCTACATTGTTTATGCCTGTCAGCCAGAAGAAGGGTGTCTGGGAAGGCGGAGGACTGGGAGTGGGTGGAGCGACAGGTATTGTCTTGTGCATGGAACATGGAATTCGAGCCATAGAATTATATTAATTGCGAATTAATTACTGGCAAGGATTTCGGGTAATCAATCAATAGATTCGATAACTAAAAGCATCAATAACATACCTGCTTGCGAGTCTGCGTGTGTGTGTAAGGTGTGCTCTATGTGTTGACTTAGTGGTACTTGATGAAAGCAAGTTGAGGAGTCACTTAAGTATCTCTTACAGTTACCAGAACTATGCGTTGCTGCGAATACTCTACTGTCTCCATCCTTCTTCTTCTTTCATGCTCTCTCTTTCTCTCCCTATCTGTCTGTCTCTATCAACCAAGTGCTGAGCTGATTTATGTCTAGCTATGAAATTAACATCTGTTTACTCTTATCGACCGTCACTAATTGCTCCAAACATCCCATAAGACGCAGCGAAGAAAGGGACAGCGAAAGCAGCTGCGAGAGCAAAAACGAGAGAGAGAGAACGATATAGAGCGAGGCACCCTGCTGTAGCGTCGTCGTGTGCGTGTCTGCTGCGCTTCGGATCCCTGATTGATTTTATGTGACTTGTGAGTAGTAAGTCGTAGATACTCGCTTCCCCTGCCCACTCTCCCTCTCTCTTTCCCTCCTTCTGTGTCTCCCCCATCGAATTGAGCTCTCCGAAATATTTGTTTTTATGACACTTAGGCGCCCTTCTCGCTCGCCTGATGAGTTTGAATAATTTGAAAACGAAGCGCGCACAGAATTTCAAGTCGAATCACTTTAAAGAGGGAACACAGTGCCACGCACATGTATTCATCCATCTGACTGCATTTAAATGGATGTCCTCATGTGTTTCTAGATGCACATATAATTCCACATATATATATATATATATATATATATATATACCATATACACATACATGTGGGTGCGTATTTGAATACTTGCGGCTTTGTCAGTGGTCGCGTTTGATGTGCTGCCACATGCACCGGGGGACCATTTCGTGTCGCATAGTTTTCTCGATATTTCTTCATGCTGCACTCGAACAATGTCGTACGCCACGCCAGGAAGTGATTTTTAATGAATAATGAAAAGTTAGGAGTGTCACATTGCATAATAATTGTCGGCCTAGAAGACCTCGAATTGTTTACATTATTTTTGGAGCATTATAGATCATATAGATATAGAACCATGGGCAAAAGTGGCATTCCAAATCTAAAATCAAAATTATGGCTATTGAAAGTCTAGGTATTTCAGGTATTTAAAGTGAGATCATGAATCAATGGATTTTTTTGGATGCAGAATCAATCAAGAGATAAAACCATGACAAAATTACATTTCAGGTCAAAATCGGTTGATTTTTTAGAAAGTTACGACTATGGGAAGGCAAGATAGGTCTTTGAGAAGGGTCTTTCGGAAGTCTCTGTGGGTGCATGACTGACCCAAAATTTGAACCTTTATTTTTTGATGCGGAATCAATCTAGATATAAAACCATGGACAAAATGTCATTCCTGGCCAAGATTGGTTGACATTTTACAAAGTTTTGATTATGGGAAGAATCAATCTAGTGGTAAAACCATGGACAAAATGACAATCTTGACCGAAATAGTCAGATTTTAAACAAAATTCTAAATATCTGAAGTCTAGATGGAACATTCAGAAGAATCTTTCGGAAGTCTCTCTGAAAGCATAAAAATCCTAAATTCCAACATTTTATGTGCCCTATTTTTTGATGCACAATCTACAAAATAACATTCCATACCAATCGAGTGAATTTTAGAAGAGAATTTAGGACTTTGAAATGTATTTAACTACTATTCACAATGTTTGTAAATAAATTGACTCTTCCTACTGAATTGTCAGGTACATTCACAGGCTTTGTCCCGCTGGGGAAGCAGCTCTAAAGCTTTGAAAGCTTTCGCAAAATAAAAGCTTGCAAAACTTTTTGTGACTTTGCGGACACCGGGTGTTTATGGCTTTTTTCATTACAATAAAAGCCAAGTTCGCAACCAAAAAATCTTTGAAGGATATACAACTTTGATTTCGAATTTTAAAACACTTTTTCAGGCACTCTCAACTGAGCACAGTTATTTCAGGTCTATAACTGATGCACTTTGTTTAGAATCACATTATCTTCCACTTGGGATTACTTTGCTTAAGGATGTTGAAGTATGTTCGAATCAACTCACCTTCGTTTTCGGAACTCAGGTGCAGCTGAAGAGTATTTGATACAATAAATCCGACGATGATCCAAATCGAGTTGAGGAACATGGTTGAAATCTCACAAAAAGAAAAGCAGTTAACCTGCAGTTATCACACTGTGCACTGTGGGACCCGATTGAAGGCAGAGCTGCTGCGGCCAAGGCAGGTCTGTTCCGGCTGACGCTGGCCAAGGAAATGAGCAACTGCGTCGGCCGAGCTGCAGGTGAACGTGAAGGATAAAGGCGTAAAGGATAACCAGCATACGCTTTGTTTGCGTGCCGCTGCCCTGCCGTGCAGCACATGCAGCGATGTCCGGTGTCCGCATTTGTGCAAAAGGACAGTTGCCCCGTGATTCGCTTGTCTAGACGACTCCAAAGGATACGGCAACAACACGAGATACAACAACTTGCCCGTCGTCTACTGTAATGTGTGCACACACGAGCTTTTGCATATGCTTTTGCTTCATGGGCTTGGCCAACACACACGGCACACACACTGCCCTACACACACACACACCTTCTCGACAGCACCCCCAGCCTAGGTTGTAAACCTATCAAAGGCTACAACCAAGTGGGCGGGTCAAAGCCTTCGCTCGGCTGCTTGCGACGTAGCCCGGCTTCCTTGTCCGGGCCGGAAGAGGTGCAGCTGGCGAAGTCTTTTAAGCGCAGCCACTGACAAACAAATCAAATCGTTATTAAAGCTAGCGAGGAGGAGGCAGTTCTTCACACTTTGGGGCCTCGTCAAATAGAAACCTCCCAAGTGCAGTTCGGTAAATTCCCTTTTAATATTTAAGGAACCTTAATTTATTGACTTAGCCGGCCTTACGCAAACACTTTCTAACAAATTCCAATGGAAATTTGGTCCCTGCCCTTATCGCAGTCATCTCTTCGCTCGAACACACCTTAAAGAGATCCCGGCAAATTCTACTGCGACATATTTATGCTCCGCCACAATTTGTTTTATTAATTTGGCCAAAAAGTACCAACACAAAGGACCAACACAAAGGGCCGACACTGCGGCTCACAACATCGGGGCTTTCCGCGCGTTTGACTCGCAAAGATGCTGGGCAACTTCGTTAAAATGACAAAGCAAAATAAAACTGACAATTACTCATCGCCCCCAATACGTGGATGGTCTTGTCGCCAGCGATTGCCAGAGACAATTGGAGACTCATTTACATTTACACAGGCCAGGGCAGAGCAGCGCAGCGCAGGCGAATGCCAAAGCATCTCGCAGGCGTAGCCTGGCATGTGCCTCCACCCTTCTCCCCTGACTGGTCCATCGCTTCCATCGCCTCATATGGCAGCATTGTTCGTCAAAATGCCCATAAGCTGTGCAAATTGAATTGCCAGAGCTGTCGAAGGATATGCGCAAACCTTGTCGCGGCGATGACTCTTCAATGAGCAGGCGAAACCTGCCACACAACGCAGCTGTGTCCGCCTCTGCCTCTGCCTCTGCCTCTGCCTTTGGCTCAATTGTGTGGCGACAAATTCCTTAATACCCTCGAAAATGCAAACAAACAAATTAACACACAATTATTTCGACTGTTTGCCTCTTCGTTTCTTCTTTCGATGCGATTTGGCGATGTATGAAGCTCGGTTGGATTGGGGAATATCATGGAATTTCATCAATACCACATATGATAGCCCAAAAAAAAAAAAAACAAGTAACAAATGGTGCAGTCGAGCGTGCACGACTGAAATATACCCTACAATTGATGTTTGCAAAACGTTGACTTGCATAACTTCTGTCTTTTTAGTCTGATTGGTTTGTAATTTGGAACATATGCGCACATAATATTCATCTACTTGTGTGCCGAAGCAACAAGTAAGGACTCAAATGCTTTGCATAATAAACGCAAATTACTTTATTGCATGAGCACTGGGCGTGGCATCTTACATTTTAAATAGATTTTAGCTCTAGAGCCAAATCTAATGTTCAAACAGACAGAATGTCTTATAATTTCTTTTTTTTTGACCTATTTCAATGTTCGCAGGGTATAATTATTACTGCTAAAATGCTCTTTGAGATATTCTTGCAATTTCCTTGCTTATTGTTATTTGACTTCCCCACAAACATCATATAAACTGTAAGATATGTTTAAGGAATTCCTCAACATATTCGCAACTTAACCAAACCCCAGCAGATGTTGTGAGAGAGATTTCACATCGGATCAGCTTTTTCCGGCCAAATGAATTTCCAAGTCTAACGCAATGCGTCAAAATGTAAGTACACAACAGACACACACACACACACACACACCTCATATGGTATGGTATGTATGCTAAATAGACACAAAAAAGGTCTGTCTAGATTTGTGTGTGTCTGAGTTGCCCGAGATTCGAGATTCGAGTTGCCTGCGACAGTTTACAGCCGGAAAAATTCAATTTTGTAAATTGCGCTCATCACAATAAATACTAACGACAGTCAGGAAAGGAAAGAAAGTATGCAAACAAGCCCCAGCCCAGCTAACCCTCTTGCCGGGGCTGGCAGGCAGCATTTGGTTAAATGCCAACTGGGGATTAATAGAGTTGCGACCACAACTGGTGGATACAACGAGCAACGCCGACGGTATTCTCATTCTTATTTAACGAGAAACAATCACAAAATATCGCAAAGTTTTTCTCCCCAGCTTTATTAGGTGACAACACACGCGGCGACGCCTCATCGACGGCGTTGGCAAACTTCGTCGGGGTCGGATCGAAGCCGTCGGGTCAGGTCTGCCCTTGTTTTGTTGCGAAACTATTTAATGGGTTTTCTCCAGCGCGCTCATCTATCGCAACAAGAAGCGCCACAATTTCACAAGTTTAGCCCAATCCCACGGGTGCACCATGAATTTCATTATGCAGTCGGGTTTCAGCTCGTTCCTGCAGCTCAAGCCAAAGACGCAATTAGCCGAGCGAGGACTCCGCCTTTAAAACTTTAAATGCAACAACAAAGCGCTCGTAAACGCAAGTTTAAAGTAAACGAAATGCAGAAAACAGAAACCCAAAAAAACAGCTCGATTTTCAAAGGGTATTCATGAATTCGTCACTTGAGGGATTCGTCATTCATCTTCATTCATTGCGTCTAATTGAATTTGGGTCTTGAATACAATTTCCATATTTGAAAGCTCGTCCTACGTACGGGCCAGGCCGCAATGTCGAGGCTCATTTAAAAGTGGACTGTATTTATGAGAAGGAATACCCCTACAAGACAAGGCAGTTGCCATCGAAACAACGAGCGCCACAAACTTCTTCCGGGCAGTTGACCTCGCCGGATCCTTAGGTCACATTTATCCGGCACACCCCGGACGAGCAGACCTGGACACTTGCATAAGCTGTCAAACGCGCATTAAGCAAATAGATAAGTTTCGATAAACAAGATTCCTGGCGCGTGGGGAAGAACTCAAAGTTTGCCCGCAATGAAACTTTAGATGGCTAATGACTTAAATCACTTTAAGACCCAACAAGGTCTTCAAGCTGAATTCTAATGAGGCGATACCATGCATAGATATCGCGTGTCCAAGGTGTCAAAAACTTCAGCTAGTCTAGAGGCTCCTCTTCTACGTGCGACTCAATTAATGGTTCGTCCTAAGTGCAGACAATTACGCATACGATTCTGCTAATCGTCACGTTAATGACGGATAATTGCGTCAGGGGATAATTGTGTCAATTAATACAGGTAGCCGAAGGCTGCGATAAGCCAAAACTATCGACCGAAATGAATACAAGCTATTGTACAAGTATAAACAGGAAATGGGAATCCATTCAAATTGAAACCTGAGCTTATTGATACCTGATAAAGGTTGAGGAGGTATAAAGTGAGCGCCTCGCGCGATAAGCGTGGGAACCCTCCCGAAAATATGTTTGTGCCCCTCCCCTCCCACGCAGATTTAACCCTCCGACAGACAGTCCGTCATTACGCGTCGAAAGGGACTGAGTAAGTTGGCACTTCCGTGGAGCCGGAAAGCTTTGCCGAAAGCTTTTGCAGCCAGCGCGCTCTCACTCGACTCGTGTAGCGGCTCTGCTCACACTCACATTGAGCTAAGCGTGCGGGGTTAGAGCAGTGCAACTCTATGTGCCGTGCAGCGTGAGCGGGAGCTCTCGAGGCTGCTTGGCAATTCTCTTAAAAGCTGCAGCAGCTCTCGGCAACGCAGCATCTCGGCACTCTTCGTGGGGCATCCTTATCTCGGCTCGGCTCCCGTTCAAGTGCTTGGCCCGCTTCCATGCGAGGAGCCGCGAATCAGTCCCGTATCGCCTCGCACCATTGCCAGAGCAAGTCCCGATATCACGGACGGATGCCTAGAGAAGAATCTCCGCCGGGTGCCGCACTGTGACGCGATTTTACGCATTTCTCACTCTCGAGAACATGAGACGATGATGCCGTGTGCCGTGTGCCGTGACAGCGAATCGAATTAGCGACCAAGTGTTTTTGAAAACTGATTACGCCCAAGTCTGAAATGCGGATCCAAGGATTAAGTGGAATTGTTTAACAAAGTGGATCGAGTGAAAGTGAAGTGAAAGCGAAGGCGTAGCCAGATTCAAAAGAATCGAATCGAACCCAAAGCCAAAGCTGCCCAAGGGAATTTTGAATTCAGAAAAGTCAATGAGAATTTAATATTGATAGATTTCGGGAGAGAGATAACATAAAGTTGTGCCGTTGTCGTGTATCAATTTATTTTATGGCAACTAATGAAGCTTGTGTGCGAAATGGTTTTGTTTTTCTCCAGAGCGAGTTCGGCCTCCACTGTGTGCATGAAAATGTGAAAATGGTTTCGCCATAATTTTCCATAAATTGCGATTGAAGGGGGTCAACGACAAATCAGCAGCCTCGAGCCAAATTTGAATCTCAGCCAATTCCCCTCGGCGTCGACTCAGCAAATTAATATCCTGTTCCGAGCAAGGGCGTAGCAAGCGTGAACGGAACTAGCTCGGGTCGGGATCAGGCTCAGTCCCAGTCCCAGTGACTCGACTAATGCAAATAAAATCAATTCGAAAGCAAACAAAAGCCAAGGCTGCTCTAGTGATATATAATCCTACAAGCACACACAGATACAAGTGCGTGCGAGTGTGTGTGAGTGCGAAGAATCTCGCTGTTCAATCGAAACAATTCTCATAACCCTCGAGAAACCAATCTGACTGAGCTGCGTGTTGTGTTGTGTTCTGTTTCCCAGAAACATTCAGCAAATTGCGACATCTTGACAGTGATGTGAAAGGATAAAGCAGCGAAAGCGAAAGGATAATAGGCCAAATTGTCATCTGCGACAACTTGGGCTCTGCTTATAGACAAAGAGAGAGAGAGAGAGAGAGCCAGATAGGCAAATCAGAATTAATTGTGGATTACCCGAATATACCCGGAACATGGTGAGTGAATAAAGCGGCCAATTAAATATAATGAGATACGGCACAAATAAAAAATAAATGCAAATCAATGAAACGGAAAAGTTTTAATGAAAGCTTACCGTGATTCGCACAGATTTCCCCATTGGTTTCCATTGCCAAGCTGGAAAAACAGAAGAGATTATTTAAGCAGATGTTGCAATTGTATTTTTGCTGATATTACTTAACTTATTTTCCATGAGATTATCTTTTATAGTTTCACTAATTCACTTTTCCTTTATTTCAGACTTGAAGTGCATTCGGGGATAACAAGAGAACAGTTACGTAAAGTCCCCAATTACAGCAGAGTCTACAGTAAACTCTGCCAACTACTCGAGGAGTAGCGAAGCGTAAGCAGGCGAAACAAAACGGAGAAACAGGGTCAAAGCGGACAACATCAGAAGGATCAAGTTCCTATATATTTATGCAAAATTTGCTCAACAATTTGAGGGCACTCAACAGCGAATCGAGAGGGAAAGGGCAGGAGACAGAGAAAGGGAAAGGGAACTCGAGCTCGAAGCCCCGACACATTCGGTCAATTGGGTTGCCTCTCGACCGGGGTCTATTACCATATGCTCTGATGCAGCTCTCGTCCAAAAGGCGCAACCGAAGCGGAAGAAAGTCCATTTAGAGAGAGAGAGAGGAAGAGAGAGGAGGAGGAGAAGCACTACGATTCGTCCGGACTGGACTGAACTCGGACCTTGTGATTGCAGATGAACGCCGCCTGAAGGACAAGACGCACACGGAAGTTCTAACCTAATAGAGAAATCCTTTGTGTTCGCTTCCCTAACTGACCGTAGCGACATCGCCCTCTACCTACCTACCTAACTCCCCCACCCCCGCACACTGCTGCTGCTGACGAAATGGAGCCACGTCGGCGTATGCGATTCGCACTTCTGGCCCTGATATTGACGCAGTGCCTCCACTGTGCTCTCTGCGGCGAGAAATTGGGTAAGTGGCTTTATCGTTTTCCTTATTTACAGCTCGGCTCACATCACTGAGTCAACGCCCACACGCGGTTCCCTCCTCCTCCGCCATTCGCTGGTATCGCGGATGCCAAAATGGCAGCAACAACAACAACAACAACATGGCAGCCTGTTAGCATGTCCTTTGTTTCGCCATCGAGTTTTCTCCCAGAGTTGTCTCTTATCTTTTATTTATTTGAGTTCTTATTTGACATTTTTCTGTGCCGTTGATTTGCCTCCGGTTGCGGCACAGAGAGAATGGCGAATGAACCGAGGAGGAGCGGCAGCGAGTTCATTAAGCAGTTCCCGCTGTCCTCCATCCGGCTCCTTCCTCCGCCGCTTTCCTATTTACATTCGCTCGCTTAACTCGATGAAAAATGCGAAAACTTTACACTCTAAAGTGTCCATCAAGAGGCGACACAAGGCTCCACGGAGTCTTCTACGGCGTAGCACAGATATCTCGCTTCCCTGCACAATCTGTTCTGGATAGAGATCAGCATCGGCAGCGGCATCGACGTCGACATCGGAGTCAAAATCGGCTTTCCGAGTGAATGATTCTGAGCGGTTTGCGCGTCTATTTGCTAAGTAAAGGCGCTTACAAGTTGAACCATCCCATAATAATAATTTCCCCCTGGACAGCAGAGTCTACTATACGCCCCTTTCCCCCTTTTCCACTCCATCACTTACTCCTCTAATTTTCCCTATTCCGCTCTATTTATTTGTTTCGTACTTGTTTCTGCTTTTAGTGTTACGGCGGCATTTTATGCCCGCTATAAGTTGCCCGTCCCCGTCCCCCTCCCCCTTATAAGTACATATGTCCACCCTGGGGAATTAGCTTGGCATAGGTCAGCGAGGGGAGTAGGGAGCGGTAGGGAGCGGGAGGGAGCAGCGCAGGAAGACAGCAAAACTTTGCCGTACATGTCAACAACTTGATGCGATAATCAATTGGAAACGCTGCCCTGCACGTGTGTGCTCATCTCCTGTCCCGCGTTCCATGTCTCCTCGCTCTCCCCACCTGCCCCCGCTTGATTGTCATATGTCGTTGTTATTCCGCCCGATTGATGGCTTCCAAAACGTTTTTTGACACGTACGTGCTGCGTGTGTTGCGTTCCCTCTCTCTCTTTCTGTCTGCCTGCTGCTTTGTTTCCTCTTCTGACATTTTCGGCAGCAACTCGACGCATTAGCGTGAAGAACCGTAAAACATCCTGACTGTTCTGCACCCGCCTCTGTCGAGTGAGCCGGAAACAGGCAGCCCCATGAGGTGCCCCTTATGATCACAATATGCAAATGCCTCAAATTATTTGTGGTTCCACACGCGGTGGCATCTGTTCATAATTCGGTGAATTATTTTCGGCAATTCGATTCCTCTCTCCAGCGAACGAGACGCGACAATACAACTCAATATGAAGGGGCAAGGAGTTCGACAGTTCGCCAGATGTGGTTACAGTCAGGAATAAACTCACATAAGTGAAAAGGTTCAGCTCAGAGCACATGGGAAATATTCATAAGCAGAATTTAATATTCTCATGTTTCAATTCAATTTAACAGAAATTATTCTATTTCTTTTTGTTGTTGTTCTTTGCTTGCTTTAACAGTTGAGTTTTAAAAGAACGTATCACATCCATCATAACATATCACAACCTATGAAAACCTTTTGAAAATTACTCAGAATATTCTTATTTGGCTCTTACCACAATCGGTAGGAACGTTTGCAGTTTGGGTTTAACTGTATAGGGCCACAGATGTTCAATGTATATATGACTCTTGCGATTGTTATTCCATCTCAAACAAATTTAAATATCACATATCACAGGGGCAAAAGCCCAAAAATAATTGTTCTAGCTTGAAAATGTCGCTTGCAATTCGAATTCTATCAATTTAAAGAGGCGATAAGGGGAGTGGCCAAATTTCAACAGACGGACAGACAGACAAACAGGTAAACGGACAGACTGGTCAACTGCCAGGCATGGCTTAAAACTCACTATGGAATGCTTCTGCCTCCTACGCACATTCCACAAATGAAAAATGATTCATTTGCCTGCATTCTTGTACATTCTTGAAATTATGACTTTCTTTTACGTTTCAATTTATATAAGATGAAAAATAAAACAACTTATTTTAATATAAAAAAATTTTCATCTCCGTTAGAATATATTGTTCCTAAATTGAAAATTCGCTTAGCCTAACTAACCTATCTCAAGAAAATAAAACTTAAACAAGCGCAAGACCCGCATAAAGTTCTTTCTTACCTTAAGTGAAAACGTGTCTCCAGCTTGTTACTCTCTCCTTCCCTGTCTCTCCCTCTGTCTGTTTCTCTTGTTTCTACCAGTTGAAAAACACTCTGAAGATTTCCAGCTCTAGTTAAAACGTTTCATGCGAAAACGTGAAAAGTTTCTGCTTAATCGAATTGGTTCGCGGAGTTTACGCCAAAATTTATTGCTAATGCGGGGAGGATTAATTTAAATGAAATTAGCGCGTGTCTGTTTCACGCAAACAGGCAGCATATGCACGTGTGTGTGTGAGTGTTAAAGCACACTTATGCTAAGTGCCAACACTTAAGTTAATATGGGGCGAGTGGGAGAGGAAGCGCCAGTCAGAATTTAATATAAAGTTATGATCGTGACACACGCATTTGCGGGCGAGAAATGCGTTTTTGATTGCTGCTTGCGGTGTTATTTGCCGGAGATAAGCCCGGCGCCAACGACACGACACGGCGGCAATTGCAATCACGCACACACGCGCAGTGCCACGCACACGCACACACATAAGACACACTCACACGCACACACTCACCCGCTCGCAGTGCGTAAATTTCATGAAATGAGCCAAGGCAGCTGGAGGAGGAGGCAAGAAGCAAGTGTATAACGCGAATCTGAATAAACACAGACTTCCCTCAGCTATGTGGGTGTGTAGCTCATGTGTGTGTGTATCTGATGTGTGTGCGTGTGTGGGCGGGCAGTCGAGTTTGGCAATCGCTAAGAGAAGTTTTGTCAAGCTCCGCTGCGGCATTTGTTTATAAAGGGCAACCATGCGCATTAAAAAGTTATGAGCGACAATATTCGCGGCAATAAAAAGCGACGACTGTGCCAACAACAAAAACAACAACAAGAGCAAGAGAGCCAGCAACAGCAACAACCAAGATGAGCAGAACAGAGACAGCTACCAGAAGAAGCAGAGCTAAAGCAATGAGGTCGTCTCAAATTATCGGGGATAGTATGTTGCGGCTTGATGTGTCTGCCAGCAAGTTCGGTTCCTCCTTGCTTCCTACTCTCTTTCCCCCTCCCTTCCTGCCCCATTGATGCTTCACATGCATCCGGGTCAGCTGAAACTTTGGCCAGAGCCTTTACAGACTTCCCTCGCATGTTTTCGCGTTTTGTAGGTTAGTTTACTTCTCGACGCATAAACCGCGCAGGGATTCCCCTAATGGTGCCGGATGTGTAGCATGTTTTAAAGTCCTGCGAGACCAGGCTGTCGAACTCCTCCAACTCGAGCAACTTTAGTGGCGCACAGAGGAAACTCCAAGCTACTTTATACACACACAATTGTGTGGGAAGTTAAGGTTTACATAAATAACATTCACATAATAAGACTCCAGGAACGAACCCAAGAAAATTAAATTATGAATGAGCTGTTTTCGTGAATAAAACCAGAAATGCGCATAATGGGTTAAAAATATTCGAAATATATATAAAAAATATTAATATTAATCTATAAACATTTTAGAAAGTGATTCTGTGTTTTTGTAAGCTATACTTATGAAATTTTCAGAAATTAGTAGAATTTTTATACCCGCTACTCGAAGAGTATAAGGGTATTATAACTTTGTGCCAACCGAAAATGTTTGTAACAGGCAGAAGGAGACATCTCCGACCCCATAAAGTATATATATTCTGAATCAGCATGAACAGCCGAGTCGATATAGCCATGTCCGTCTGTCCGTCTGTCCGTCTGTCCGTCTGTCCGTCTGTCCGTCTGTCCGTCTGTCCGTCTGTCTGTCCGTATGAAAACCTAGATCTCAGCTATTATAAGAGCTAGAGCTACCAAATTTGGAGACAATATGTGTTAATTATGCCCGCAGATCAAGTTTATTTTGGATTTTTGCCACGCCTCCATCCGCCCCCAAAAATCGATAATAAATCGATAATAGCTGCAAATATAGCTCTACAGCATTCATTTTTTATCCATGTGATAAAAACCACCATCCGGGCGTGTTGCGAAAGTTTCAATAAGATCGGCCGATAAATAAGGAAGATATTCAAGAAATAGTATTGCCTTGTGGCCATGTGCCTGTGTCGGTTTTTCCTAATGTTAGTACCCGAGTTCAACACCAGCAGCAGACAACTTTTTTTTAATTATGTGGCAACTTTTTTTTAAATTATGTGGCAACTTTTTTTTTAATTATGTGCACCGAAAATATTCATGGTGCAATTTTATCGGTTATTGCGAAAGAAGTGCAGTGGTCGAGTGGTGATGGTAGTTGACTGTTAAGCGAGAGGTCCGGAGTTCAACTCCTGGGTGTGCCGCGGCGACTTAAATTTATTTTTTTTGTATCTTATATTTTTTTTTTTTTTATAGTGTGTTGCAAAATTCAAAATAAATTTTTAGTATATTTAAAGCCACTTAGAATCGAAAGAGACATTGAGCAGCAACACAAAATACAAACGACAAATCTAATTAGATATGTTGAGATGTATTGTGAGGCAGCATATATGTATGTATGTATAGGCGTCTCTATCACACATGCATAATTTATAACTGCAGAGTAATAAAAGCAAAGGGCAACATCCAATAAGAATCGAGTGGAACTTGCATAGGCAAAACAAATTAGAGACGGAAAGAAATAAAAAGCAAGAACGCATTGTTCACATTTGGCACGTGTTTTTCCGAAGAATTGTAGCGGGTATATCACAGTCGAGTCAGCTCGACTGTAGCCTTTCCAACTTGTTATAATTATTATATTGACAAAAAAAAAAAAAAATTCTTACAATTATGTGTAATTCGATTATATTCCGTTTAGGGGGGCGTGGCAAAATTCTAAATCAAATTCAAGCTGTGCGCAATATATTGTTCATATTGTATCAAAATTTGATAGTCCTAGCTCTTATAGTCTCTGAGATCTAAGTTATTAAGCGGACAGACTCAATCGCATGCCTCGTTAAACAGTCAGCATACCCTTCTAATTCATTAATTCTAGGGTATTATAAAAATCATTCCATTTATTCCAAAGAAATGAAATTATGCAAAGTTTAAATTGCAAAAAGTGCAAAGTATTACTTCATTTAATTTAAAATCTCTAGGAAAAACAGGAAGCAAAATAAGAGCAAAAAAAATTTAATTTTCCTAAAGTTGAAACATATTTAAATTAATAAGGCAACACATGGCTGCACAGTGAACCCCCTACTGGGTTCCCGCTGAGAATGTCCGAAATTTCTTTTGACAACTCTTAAGAGTTTCGGGAGGACATTGTGCTGTTAATTGAGCTTTATTCACACTGTTCACACAGGCGTCTGTCGACCTTAACTTAATTTCTTTGTTTTCCACACATTTTGATACTCTTGTTGTTGTTTTTGTTGTTGTTGTTGTTATTGTTTTTGTTGTTGTTGTGGGTCTAATGAAACATTTCAAATTTATTTGGCGTGTCCAAAACGTGCTTGAAATGCTGAGTAGTTGCCCCCTCGCCCCCTCTCCGACACAGTCGGTACTGGGATAGTCCACAGTATGCTGCTATTTACTGTACAGTCATAACTCTGGCAGAGCGGCAGAGCGAGAGAGAGGCGTGTTTCATTTGCGTTTGCTCCTGGGAAACCCCAAATGAAACTCATTTGGCACAATCGAAAGTGCAACTGACAGAGACTAATGCAAATTTCTCAGTTTCTGTTTCGCCAGCAGCTTTTCTCGCTCTCGCTCTTCCTCTCTCTCTCTCTCTCTGTCTCTCCAGTTGTGTTGTGGCTGCGCCATAATGGCTTGGCAACCGATTACTTCCGATTATTGCCAAGAGCGTTTTACTTAGGTGTCCGCTCAGCTTCGAGTGATTTATGTGTTCATTGCTCTGCCGGCCTGCCCCCTCGCCCCACCTCACCCTCCCCGAAACCACTCGCCCGCGGGTAAGCTTAAGTCGCGCACCTGTTGCACTCTGCCACAACCCAAGGAGTCTCCTTTTGTCCCCCTCAACTTGTTCTATTTATAATCCACATCGTTTTCCCCCTCTAGCGCCAACGCTGTCAACATTTCTACGTATCCCTACTCAGCCCATCCCCCCTGCCCATGCCCAAGCCAGCTTCAGCTATTTCGGGAGGTGCCTCCATGCCACAACACGTACAGCTTCTCCATTGTCATCCCGGCATGCAACATTAAAATATTAGTTTCGAAAATGGAAAATGGAAAATTTAAAAGGAAAACGACCTGCAGTAAAAATAAACAAATGTTTCCCTGCTGCAATTACATGAAATTTTGACAGTCCACTTTCCAATGAATCAACACCGAATCCCCACGTCGCCCAATCCCGCGACAAATCCCTCTAGCTCTAGCCTGAGCTCATCTTTTTTAGTTTGGGGTGTACCTTACACATCGGGGTCGAACGAACTGTTTGTTTTTCTATTTCGAAACACTTCATGCACATTAGGGGCAGACACAATTAACAGTTTATGATCTATTATGGTCTGCTCGAAGGTTCCCTAAATTCGTCCAAGGAAATTTCCAATTAATTTGGTCATGCTCTGGGCAGATCTCAAGTTATGTGTAAATATACAATCAGTATTGCGTTACTTTCTCCCTTTGCCAGCCTAAATTATATTGTCAGCTTCTACTCTGTACTCTCTACTCCTCTACTACTCTACATCTCCCTACTCTCCTTCTCTCCCCACTGCTGTATCTCATATCTTTCATTGCCATAACAATCAAAAGTTCTACGGATTCGCTTTCGTTTCGAGAACGATTTAAAAACCTATTAGCAATCATGTCAGTGAATTAGAAAATTGCGGAGACAGACAGCAGCAGCGGCAGCCGTGGCGGCTACGCAGCAGAGGATGTGCCTCGGCACACGTGCTATACCCCAGCTCCTCCCCCTCTACTCCTAAAAACTGTCCAGAGTTGGCTTTGTGCAAACAAATTTTGCTAAAGTTTTTTGGCCCAGCCAAGTGAGCGTAGACCTGCCTCTGCTGCCGACACAGCGCGAGTGCGTGTGTGTGTGCGTGTGCGTGTGTGCGTGTGTGCGTGCAAGTGAGTGAGTCCTGTTTGACACATCCTGTCGGCATCACGAGCGAACGCAAAAGTTGGGCACATGAATAAACTGCCGCACGGCTCCTCCAACTATTCGGGGGACTGCAGGGCTGCAGCTGTGCGGGTGCGAGGGCGGAAAAACTTTTCCAATGTGTCACAACGCGTGCGCTCTATACGTGTGTGTGTGCGTGTGTTGATCCTACGCGACGCGTGAGAGCGCGAGGAGAGACTCTTTCGCCTGTCCGGTTTGCAGTCACACTTCGAATCGCTGCCGCGCATTTTAATGGGCATCGAAGAGAGGGGGGAGAGAGGGGCAGGAAGGTAGTTAGAGGTGCAAGAGCAGCGGCAGGGACAGGCATAGAGGTAGAGGCGCTGCGGCTTTAAGACGCTGCACGGCGGATCAAAACGAGCAGCCATCGGAATTTTAAGCAGCCAAGTGGATTATGATGTCCTGACGCCAAATTTTATTGACTACTTGGGCGGGAGTGAGGTGCGAGAGAGAGAGAGAGAAAGAGAGAGACAGATAGAGAGAGAGTGAGAGATAGGGACGACAGAGAGCACGGAAGAGAATGCGCTGCTGTGAAATCGATGATACCTCAAGATTTCATTGTTGTTGCTGCTGCTGCCTTTGGTTGCTTTTACTGCTGTTGTTGTTGCAGTTGTTGCTGCTGCTGTTGCTGTTGCTGTTGCTGTTGTTGCTGCTGCTGTTGTTGTTATTCCCTAACCGCGCCCTAAGCAGGAATTTCAATTTGACGCTCATTAGCGGCAATCAGCCCCCCGAAATTTGCACACAATGCGAGCGAGCGTCGAGTTTTCTGCCAGGTGATTCCAGTTGCTGCATGTGTGTGTGCTAGCCTCTGTTTGTGTGTGTGTGTGTGTGTGTGTGAAGTAGGGTGGCAACTCTACAGCAACACGCTTGCCCGCGAGCAATTCACACGCGAAGAAAGAAGCAATTTTCCGCCTGGCCGCAGTAATAACTTCTCGAGTTGTTGGCGCCGCCGTCGTCTCTGTCGACGAGTGGAGTCGGCACCTTAAGAGCAGCTACTCTGCTCCTCTCCTCCCCTCCTCTCCCACCACTCCACAGCCTTAATCAAAGGTAAATAAGTCACTGAATAACTGCGACAATAAATTCTATGCATAACTCGGTCGTGCGACCACGGCATGTGGCCAGGGATCAGCTCCGCCTGGAATGAGTATGACGTCGCCTAATGTCAGGTTCAACTCGTATTGATTGCGAGTCGCGCCTAAAAATGTGATTAAAAATATTGCCGCAACTTGCGCAGCTCCACTGGGAAATGGGGGCAGGAAAGGGGGAGTGCCTGTTCGGGGGATTAGGCAGATAGTGCTCTCTCCCCAACCCTGGCAGTTACCACGCTTTGCTCTAGACGAGAACATAATTTATATTGAAAGAATCAAGAATACCTACAATATGCACAGAAATATGCAATGTTTCCCCAGCCAATACCCTGAAGAGGGAGTCCCCTTTATACCCTACCCCTATTGACTTTTTACCAACTTATCAACTCGTAACTCTCTTAATAATCCAGTGATTTGCATGGGAGAGGTCAATAAATTAATGATATGAGTCCCTTAATGATTTGGCATCAACTTATTATTGATTTAGAAAATTCAAATTTTTTAAACATTTTCCATGCTACCCCCTTACAAAAATTTCGAAATTTTGATAAAAATTAAAAACGTTATTTTCTGCTAGATATCGTTAAAGTTAATCAGGTTTTCTATAAAAATCTATTTCAAAAGATTTTTGGAGCAATATTGTCGAAAATAACGAAAAAAATCAAATTGTTCGGTGATTTATGCTGCATACTTTCGGGATCCACTGTAAATTCGCAGTGAGCGAAAAGCAGTCTTTGGTTTCCATGAACTGCTTAGCTGTACTACAGGAACCTTTAGTAATTTTGGGACAGGTTAACTGCTTGTTATACGCTTATAATAATGTATAATATATACCACTTCAAATATACTACTATAACTGTAGAAGATTTATTTTTATAATTATAAGGAATATCATATGTATGAGAGTAAATTAGTTCTTACATTTTAAATCTTCGCTACAAAGGTTCTTAAAAAAACTATACTAAACACACTTGTACTACATCCAGTAGTATAACATAAAAGTATAGCAAAATAGGGCATTTTATACGAACGCAGTAATAATTTCTATGCGGAATTGTGCTACATTCTTGACTACAACTTCTAAGTATACAAATAAACCTGGCAAGATGAGTGCAACCAAAGTATTGCACCATTTGTTATATTTTTAGTGGAAATATTGTTTTCTTCGATGAAACCACAGCTTCGAACCAATTGTAGCTCAACTCTGTTCTACATGCAATTGTGCTACTATTATATATATATAGTATTATATACTACTAGAGAACATTTTCGAAATATCCGATACAACTCTTGTGCTACGGATAGAAATACTGTTTTTGGCTATGTTGAAATGTGTTCTACACAAAACTGAAACTTTCTGTAATACCACACAGTTCTTGTTATACGGACACAACCTTAGTTTTAAACCAATTATAACTGTATGTAAAGTGTGCTACAGAATGCAGTAGAGCTTCTTGGTATGCTTAACAAATATTGTTATACGGCCAGAATCAGTTCTAAATATAAGTATTTTGTTAGTGCTGCAAAACGCCCCAAGAACAGCGGACTTATAATATTTAAGAATTATTTACATTATGGTGTACTACGAGGTATGGAATAAAGTAGCCAAGTTAACAACCCTTGCGAACAGAATCGCTCCACCGCGAGGAGCAGCACTGTATACCCAACGAGTCCTGTGCAGTTTGGGACAAGCAGTGCGTACTTCTGGCACTGGAAGTGGAACATACTGCTTGATGTCGCAAATTGAATGGGCAGGGTTGTCAGGTAATCCGAAAAATAGCGGGCAGACTTAACTCTATTTAGGTCAGCTGAAAAACATGCTATAAAAATATATTTTATAAGCAACTTAATTAACCAGAAACCCATTTAATTTTAGGTTTTTGGATATCTTTCTTATCTTCAGTCTGGCTTTGGTTTATGTTTACTGACAACACTGATACAGAGCAACTAGGCCAAGTTTCGTTGATGATTATTTGATTTTGATTTGATCCCTATTAAAAGTATATTAGACCAGCTTAAGCCGAGCTGGCGTCCATAAGGTCAGTTTGGACCAGTCGTCCGATAGGTTGACATGGCTTCCGCGGGTGCTCTCTATGCATTAGGCGTGCTGATTCTATTTCTATCATACAGTAATCCTTACACCGTGAGTAGAACTCCGTGAGTAGAAATCCGCGCTAAGAATAAATCACAATACATCTGTCTAGGGCGTTGAAGTCAAATGGAATAACGTGGACTGCGAGTCCTTCAACAAGTAGTGGATTTACTTCAGGGAGTGCCGCCTGCGCGCCGTCAATCGCAACAAGACGACGCTCAACATCCTCCTCACCATCGCGGAGCCAGCCAACAATATCTTCTTGAGGATGAGGATGCTCAAGAAGGCCAACGGCTACGAGCCTTGGCTGATGGACTACACGTTCGATTGCTGCCAGTTCATGCGCAGGCGACATCATCCGATGGGTAAGATCGTGTGGAATCTCATTAAGGATGTGTCGACAATCAACCACAGTTGTCCCTATATGGTGAGGAATGTGAAGCAACCGAAGTAGGCTCTTGGCTAACACACACCTCGTTCTTAGGGTCTGAATGGGGTTAAAGACTTTTACATCAATGGCAAGAGTCCACTGAATCTGCCCTCCGGCGAGTACCTCATGAACATTACATGGAAATTCGATAAGAAACAGCAGTTCGGTACATATATTTATTTCAGTTTCGGAAGATTAACCAGTCTAATGTGAGCGAATTTATTAACTATTCGAAAGTTCCATTGTAATATATATAAAAAAAGCAACAAACTAACCGATAATCACTGGGGTTTGTCGTGTTTTTCTGGCTGAGTGGTTAGAATAGAGTGATTAAAATATTTAACTACAGGCAGAGGTCAGTTTAAAATTTAATCGGAAAAATTATCTAGAATATCTAGTATCATTTTTTTGTTTGAGGTACTTAAGCATTTAATACCCTTCTCTCGTTAATTAATCAAAAAGGGAATACTAACTTAGAGCAATTCAACAATCCTGCAGCAGAACCCAGAACTGTTTAATCAGGTTTAATTGCCAAGAACATTTGACTCGAATTCTGTCTATATGAATGCAGAGACCTCAGCTTTTTTAAAACTAGGGATACAGAAATGAGTTCGAAATACTCGAATAGTATAGTATTCAAGGGACTTATAAGAAAATACTCTGAAGTTTGTACAAATTATGCCAGGGGTATCCTGGCAGTCGAATATGCTCGACTCTAAGCTATCTCTTTTGCAATTTAACCCCCCTAATAAGCAAAATAGTCAATTATAAGCTGAGTGAATATAGTCAGAGAGCCGAGTGAAAATAATACAGTTCTGCGGAATCGATCGAATGGACAATATGGCTGCTCCGATTTCGATTTCTGCACTGAGAGTTCTGGCATTTATCCTTTTATGCTGCAACTTTTACACCGTGAGTATAACTGGTTTTGAAGAACAGTAGCAACACATTTACTCCAGGCCTTTCGATTTAAATTGACCAACGTGGGCTGCGAGTCCTTCAACAAGTCGTGGGTCTACTACAAGGAGTGTCGTCTGCGCGCCGTCAGTCGAAACAAGACGACGCTCACCGCCTTCGTCATTATCACGGAGCCTGCCAACAACATCTTCATACGATTGCGGCTTCTCAAGAGAGCCAACGGATACAAACCATGGCTGATGGACTACATGATCGATGGGTGCAAGTTTATGCGGCAACGAAATCATCCCGCTGGTAAAATAGTGTGGAATTTTATCAAGGACGTGTCGACAATCAACCACAGTTGTCCCTATGTGGTGAGGCAGGCGGTACCCGAAGTCAGGCCTAGAACCTTGCTAATAGATCATTCTATTCTCAGGGTTATAATGGATTAAAGGATTTCCACAACATTGACAGTATTCCCCTCGTGCTGCCAACCGGCGAATATCTCTTGAATCTCACTTGGATATTCGACAAGAGGCCGCAATTCGTCACAAATGTATACTTCTCATTTCAGGAAGATTAGAGAGTCTATTCGAACCGATAGTTGCGGTTGAATTCATTTCGTATCGTAACTATTAAGCTCATCTCATGGTTATTTGCAAAATTTCTACTTGCTTTTAATGTTTGATATATTGCGAATTTCGCTTGAGAGAGAAACATGCGTATTCCAAAAATATATTAGTGCTTGTTTTAATTTTAAATTGATATGAAAATGTTATAGTTATTAATTTATTGCATCTCGATGAATACGCATTCCAACAATTACTACGTGAATTTGTATGTACAGTTTTCATCAGAATTGTGTGTGAGTGAAACTAAGATTCCAAGATACCTTGATTCCCAGGCAAGATGCCCAGCCTCATTGCTGCAAGGTTTTCCCCTCGAAAAAATTCAATTTAAACATATTTTAAGTGCCATTCCGAGCTACATTCCCAGCCAGCATCATTCTGGCTCTTCGATGCGTTCGATGCATGCATCATTTTGCAGCAATTAATATGCTGCAGCTGACAAGCCGCAAATCAGACAAGGTTGCATCACAAAAAGGAGCAGCTCAGCTCATTCGCTCGCTCGCTGCCTTTGGGCTTATTTCAAAATTGATTTGGAAATGCTAACCACGGACTTGGTGCAGCATGGAGCACGGAGCGTGGAGCACGCGACGCAAGCCTTGTGGCTATGCCACGCTTGGGTGGAAAGTCAAAGCCAGATTTGTGACAGCGTAATCAAACCGCAGTGCAAGGCGAAAGGCCTGGCCAGGTGACCTGTGGCAGTGCATCATTCCCAGTCGGCTAAAGTGGCCTCGATTTGCGATGCCACCTGCGAGGTGTCCAGCTAAAGGGGCAGGCAGAAGGAGGTAGGAGCAGCTTAAATATGCGTGGCAGCTGGCAGAGCACAGTCCTCGGTCTGGTCCGGTTCGGTCCGGCCGCGTCCTCGTTCTGCGGCTGGCCACGATGCATTCCTAAGCGATTTGCTCTAGTGCCATGGCCAGCATAGTTGCTCCAGTGTGCTCCAGTGTGGAATGTTAATGCACGAAGTGACCATCAACTCATCAGCATGCTACGCTTTCACTTACTGTCGAGGTTTCGCTACCTGTGTAGGGGGGGAGGAGGGAGGAGCATGCTCTCTGCGAAATGAACAACTTGTTATGCAGCATTTCTGCAGCAGCAAAGTGCGCTAATTGCATTTGTCAGAGGAACGAGCCGAGTGCGGATAATGCGCACATCACACATCACACACACGCATACGCACACGCAGAACGCAAGCACTGCAGGCAGTACAACTATTTATTGCATACTTTTCGCGCAGCGCTGCAGTCGAATTTCGAGCGGCCCCCGAAAGTATGCAATGCAGTATAAAATTCTGCTTATAAATTTACTTGCCCAAATGCGCCATCAGTTTAAAACATTCCCCAAATTCCTTGACGCTGCCAGCTCGCTCCATCAAGCTCCCCCACGCAACGACGCATTTATCTGAGCGAGTACCAGGGCTGCTTGCCTGCATTGTTGTTGCAGGGCTGCTGCTGCATTTATCTAAGGGACAAATAATGACTGCCACACAGCCACCCAGGACAGCTGCTACTTCGCAGCGACGACAATGGAAGGCACCACGCACTCTGCTGCCGCTGCAGACTCGACTCGACTCGACTATCCATCAAAACCCAAAATTACCAAGTCTGCTCGCCATTCAGCTGCAGTCATCAGTCGTCAGTTATGTATGGGGTGTTCTTTAACATCTCTATATACTATAATATACTATATACCGCACATTATGATGGCTACGCTCGGCTTGTGCGCAGCCAAAGCGAATCGACTTTGAATGAAATTTCACAAATGTAGCCGAATTTAATGTGCTGACTTAATTCAATTAAACTAAATGAGATTCGTCCTCCTTCCTGCCACCTAACCCATTGCTGTCTGCACTGCGTCCTGCTGCTGCTACTGTAGTTATTGTTGCTACAGTAAACAGAAACTTAGTGTTAATTACTCATAATGTGTATAGAAAACTCTTGGCAATCAAATACGGTCTGCGGTTGGCTCATTGCTCTGCTCATTTGGCCAATAAATATTTGTGCGTTCTTGTTGATTATCAACAGTATTATACAACATTATTTGACAAAGTATTTACCGTTGCAGCACAGTGCCAACTCGCAAATAAAGAAGTCGAAATAGAGTAGAGTGCAAAAGTCACAGCATAATTATTTCACACTTTATAGATCACTAAACAGAGCACAACTCGAAGAAGAAACTTAAAGGTTCACTTAATTTCGGCTGAGGTGTGGTCTGTACCGTGTGTATACTGTACTTATGTAATTATCAACTAGAACCAATTAACGCAGCTTTCTGTTGACATATAGCAGCGAAAATTAGGTTAAACTCCGAATTAGGTCTTCAATTGTAATTATAATTCAAATATTAAGTCAACGACTGCAGAGTCAACGATGGCTTTGCCTCGATAATACTTATTTCTTGGAAGGTCTATTAGGTCACTCAGGTTGAAGCATGAACGATAAAAACTTGTAAAATTTCAGGATCCTTATTTTTGATGCAAAATCAATGTAGAGGTAAAATCATGAACAAACTGGAATTCCAAATCTAAATCGAGTCAGTTTTGATAAAGTTATGACTGTAGGATGTCTAGTTTGGGTCTTTAGCAAGAATTGTCTAGAAAACTCTCTTTTTTATACAGAATCTATCTAGAAGTAGAACCATGGACAAAAAGACATTCCAGACAAAAAATCGGTTGATTTTTGACAAAGATATGAGGGTCTAGATGGGTGGTTAGAAGGAGCTTCTGGTAAGTCAGTTGGGAAGCATGGAAATCTAAAATTTTTGGATCCTTATTTTAAATGCAGAATCAATCTAGAGGTAAAACCATTAACAAAATGATATTCCAAACGAAAATCTGATGATTTTTGATCCAGTTATGACTTTTGGAAATCTGAATAGGCCATAAGAAGGAAGACAGATCCAGACAGATTTCTAAGGAAGCAAGGATGACCCAAACTTTAATTTAATTTTGCGGCCCTTATTTTCGGTGCAGAATAAATCTAGAGCTAAAACCATGAATATAAAAATCGTGGGTTCACTGTACTTGTGTAAATCATCACCTTCAACTAATCTGGCAACCAATTAACAGAGCTGCTGGCTTTATTGGTTTCTCTAGACCTTGGTATACGATGCAGCGGCATTTTAACTGTAAATTAAGTCTGTCATAATCCGAAATCAACATTTATAATTGTGTAAATAATTGCTGCAATTATAATTCCGAATCGAATTGTTGCAGCACAGGCTGAATTTCTCTCTCTCTCTCTCTTTCTCTTTCTCTTTCTCTGAATCTCTCCCTTGCTGCTTTCAACGCCGCTTTCAAATACTGTCAAAAGGGGCGTGTGCTTTATGGATTATGGATGCTCATGCATTCCATGACAAATTTGAAATATTCTCGACTGGGACATGGATAATTTAAGCTGTCTAAAAACTTGATTGGCTCAATTCCAAGAATTGCACAATCCGGGATACGTGTACACCTTCCCATGCCCCTGCTTCTGCTCATGCTGCCCTTCCTTAGCATTGGCAACAAGTCGCTCAGTCTCGCCTTGACGTGTCCTTGTGCCGTCAAACAGGTAGACAGAGACACAAACACACATACACACTCACACGCACACACTGAGAGAGAGAGAGAGTGAGAGGGAGAGATAGAGATAGAGAGAGCCCACGCAGACACGCTTGATATCTCGGTGTAAGTGATAAAAGCGATTGCAGAACGAATTATGACGCCAAGCTAAGCGCTAGCCATAATCGCCCTGCCACACGCACACACGCAGACACACACATACAAAACACACACACACAGACACACTCGCACAGCGATTTAAGGCTCGGCAGTTGGCCACTAATTTACCTACGATAGGCTAAATCAATGTGTTAAGTTGACTGTAAACGTTACATTCGATTAAATGCGGCTCGCACACCGAGGCAACTCTTGGCGGCGGCGCCTCGCTTGGCAGCGCCAGCGGCAGGGAAGCAGGACACAGACGAGGGGCTAACACTGTCAGAGGGGGGCTGTGGGAAGGTGGGTTTCATACTGACCCAGTTCCGCAGTTCGTCAGCCCCAGCCATCGTCGGCGTCAGTTTCGGCTACTGCTCTGCTTCGTCTCTCTTACGACTCGAGCACACTCGTTGCCGAAAGAGAGAATTTCCCTGCCTCAGCTTCGGCTGCACACGAGCAGCTGCAGCACTTCGGCTTCGCCTGCCGAGGCCGGGCTCTTCCTGCCGATGCTCCCTGCTGCCACGCTGCGTGGTTCAGTTCTTCGCCGACTCTCGAACCGCACGGACGTGGCTCGCGCGAGTTTCCTTTGCTGCTGTCTCGTCGCATCGCATCGCCCCTCGGTTGCGTGCGCATCTCTCGTCCCTCTACACCCGCCGCCGACGCGTGGCAAGTGCCAAAATTTGCACGTGCTTCTCGACCGTATGTGAGTTTTGTTGCCGCGTGTGTTGTGCCAGCAACAACTTTGAGTGAGCCTGAACTCCCTCCCTCCCTGCTTGCCTGCCTCCCTGCCTAAGCCAACTGCAAACTGGAACAGCAAAGGCAGCAGCAGCAGACTGCGAGGGGGATACGTAAGAGAGGAGCAGAGCAGGGGATCTGGGCAAAGCCACCGCAATATGAGAAATTAACAAGAAGTGTGTGGCTTGCTTTCCGGCCCTGATTAGCAGGCTCTGCAGCAGCGCATTCTACGGCAAAGGATAAGCCGGGCTGCTGCTGGTCGAGTTGGCTTCCACGTGCGTGCACTTGTGCCCTCCGACCCCGACCCCGAGCCCGAGCCCCTCCTCCTCCACCTACCACACCTCATCATCATCTCTGTGGCCCGACGGTTTGCCGCTTCGTTTACTTCTGATTCCTTTGGCTCGTCGTGACGTTTTATTTCAATTTTGTCGCCCCCAACCGCAGAAATGAAGCCGTTGCCCACCTCGGCCTCATTTGCTATTGTGCCATGTGTGCACGTGTGTGTGTGTGCTTGCGTGGGAGGCCACACACACATATACACGCATACGCACACTTGGCAAACTTTGAAGTGGAGCAGCAAAATGCTGGCTAGAAACGCAGCAGCAGCAGCAGCGGCGTCATTAATCAAATGTCAAGTGCGCTGAGTCTCACTACGTGCTGACACCGCACTGCCCACTCCCTGCCCCTCCCTCCTCTTGCACAGAGATATGATAATTGAATAGGATAGCTAAAATAATGCCAAAAACAAGTGGGGCCAAGCGACTGACAGACAGAGAGACAAAGCGACAAACCGACTTATGTGTTCATGTTAATCCAATAAGTATGGCAACGGTCCAATCGACTTGATAAACAGCGAAGCAGCAGCTGCCGCAGTAATTCCACCAAATCCTCCTCTTGCGGCACATTGACATATTGTCATATTGTCTGTTTGCATGTCTCCATGTCTCCCCGGCCTGTCTCTCTGTCTTTCTGCGTGCATGCTTGTCTCTCAGTCTCTTTGACTTTCTGTCTGCCTGCCTATCTATCGGTCTGTCTTATGGCCTATCTGTCTCCTCTGTCTGTTGCTCAGTCTCTCTGTGTGCCTGCCTGTGTCTCAGTCTCTTTGACTTTCTGTCTTCCTGTTCTCTGTCTGTCTGCCTGTCTCTCTGCTGCCTCTCCCTGTTATTCTGTATCCCTGTCTATTATATCGCTGCTATATTTCTGTGTGTCTGTCTGTCTGCCTGCCTGCCTGTCTGCTTGTCTGTCTGCCTGACTGTCTGTCTCATTACCTCCCTGTCTGTCTCTCGTCTTTTCCTATGCCTGTCCTGCCTTTTCTGTATGTCCGTCTGGCCTGTTTCTCTCAATCTTTCTCTATCTCTGTCTGCCTGTCTCTCAATCTCTTTGACTCTCAGTCGCTCTAATGTCTCTCTGTTTTTCTGTATGTAACTCTGTTAAACTCTCTGTCTGTCTTTCTGTATTTGTGCCTCTCTGTCTGCTTGCCTGCCTTTTAATTTGACTCTCAGCTTTTCCCTCTGTCATATCGTTCTCGCTGTCTGTCTGTCTACCTGTCTCTCTATCTGCCTGTCTCCCTATCCGCCTATTCCTCTGCCTTTCTGCCATCAGCTGTGATTAAGTTTACAGTTACACTTAGATTCGCAACAACAATTGCCTTAAATGCTTCACACACGTGTTTGCACATCTGTTTGCTCTGTGCGGGCAGGATAAAAGAGGCGATAGGGGAGCAGGAGGAGGCACTGTGCCCGCTTAGTTGATTCAGTACTTGACACACTTTCGGCGAGTGCGGGGTGGGGGGGGGGGTCAGGGATTTATTAAACATTTCAAATGAAATCAGTTGCAATTATTTTCCAATTCGCGTGTCTCGGTGCCGTGATAAACGAGCGCGCGTAGCAAGGACATGCGTATATTACGTATACGTATGCGTTACGTATACGTAGCCTAAGCAATGACTTCAACATCGCATGTCAAATAGAATTTTAATTAAAAGTTCTCGACGCCCGTTTCGACTGTCGCCGGAATTACATAATTGGGCCAGATGCGCCGCATGATGGATGAGATCCAATCGCTGCAGGGGGTCAGTAGAGAAGGGGGAGTGGGCAGGGGTGGGGACAGTGGCAGCCTAAGGATGCGTTCTGTTTGTTCAAATTAGTTTAAAACTGTCAGGGGAAGTGGAACACTTCAATTGCTGCATTCAATGACACTGTGCACAGTGGGTTAAAGCCGCGCACTAAGCGCCCAGTTAATGAGACTGCAATTAGCGTGTGGTTAACGAAGGGGGGGGGGGAAGAGGGCATGGGGTAGAGAGGAAGCGAGCTGCTCGGATGAAGAGCGGCCAATCAATGCGGCTTTTGTTTCGCTTCCATGCCACATGGCAAATTGGAAACGCTCGCGGAGCGAAACCGAAATTTAAATGCGTGAAAAATTGCAGTTATCGCCGCCAGCGACAGAGCGGCAGAATGACACGGCGACACAGCGACAGAGCGACAATTGCGAATTCCGTTTGCCATTCCTTTTTTCAGCACACTCATTTGCATATGTATGCGCACACACACACTCGCACACACACAGACGGATACCCAATTTGATGGCTTTCAGGTGGGGGCGTGGGCGTGATGCGGTGTAGGCGTGGCACTGCGCAGTCATATTTGCGGCCCGCAGGCAGTTGTTGCCCCACTTGTCCGCCCAAGGTGCATCGATTGCCCAAAACTGCCGCAAAAGGATCACTGGCTGCTCGCGCTTGCCGCCGGCTTTGCCTTGCTGCACAGGTGGGCCGAAGGGGGGGGGGGCGAGAGATTGGCAAGTGGTTAGAGTGGCGGGGTCAATTTGATTACCTCCATAACAATCAGGCTGGCGCTGGTTCGTGCTCCGGGCTGCGTGTGCCTTTTATTGATCTTCTTTTCCGCTGGCTGTGGTTGCAAAGCGGTAGAGAGGGAGAAGAGAGAGAGGGGGGGGGGAGAAGAAGGGGCCTAAGTGGGCCACTCGACAGCCACTCGAATTGATAATAAATGCGGCATCTCGTTTTTGCGCCAGTGCGAAGCAGTGCGAAGCAGTGCGAATTGTGAATTGCGAAGCGATAAAACGGAAAAGTGAACAAAGCGAGCGAAAATAGCGAAACGCTGCGTATACGTAATATGGCGTATACGTAATATAGCGAAATCGAGTGCGAAGCGAAGTGAAATCAAACGAAAGAACAACAAGGAAACGGAACAACGCCGACGGCAACGCAAATCGAATCCCAGTGGCATCCGGGCGACGAGCGACGCGGCATCGAAACTAAAGCGAATCCCAAGCACGATTTTTACAACGTTTACGATCGTGTCCAGCAACAAATTTGGAAAGTGTTGCATGCGAGTGTGTGTGAGTGCCGGCAAAGCAGCAGCTAGAGAAGCATCCGAGAGAGAGTGAAAAGGCTGCAGCTGAAGCGGGAACTGGTGATGCCGGACACGAGCCCCAAACGGAAAACGCACAAGGAACCCACGAATCCGCTGGTCGCATAGTGGGCAGGCAGTGGACAGAGGAGACTCGACTCGTACTCTCAACGTAGTCTGCTCCGACTGGGCGAGCGGGGCAGCTGGCAAGTGGAGCGTGTGCTCAGCCCGCCGGATAATGGATTGCACGCAGGCAAAGTGTTTGATGCTCTCGTTCCTGTTCCCGTTCCTCTGCGCCTGGAGTGCTGCGAATGCCGAAGGCGAAATCATCTTCCGCATCGATCCCCTGGGTAAGCACAGCAGCCAAAGACATGTTAATTATCGCCTAATCCGCAGCGGGATGGCCGCAAATGATTAGCCCAGTCAAGTCAAGTCGAGCCTGAGACTAAGCCCGGCACGTCCTGCTTGTTCTGCTCAGTTAGACAACTCCCTCGGGGTGCGTCGAGATCTTTTCGGCGCAACACAGACGGAATGTTAATGCTCAGGCAGATCTGCGCCTCCTCCCCCCTCTTGTCTAGCTTTAAAGCCATCTCTTTTGGCGCACTTGGGTAACTCTGGTAATTCCGTTTTGGGAGTCTGTCGGAATATTTCATAGCCCATCAGATAAAGCAAACTCTCGGCGAGAGCTCATCAAATTTATGCTCTCAATTACGCAAAGTAATGTCGCTCTGGCTCGGCGGGAGGCGACTCCCGCTTGATTGTGTGCGTGCCACACATGCTACATGCCACATGCCGCATGCCACTTGTCGCTGATGTGTAGACAAACAGTGCCAGTGGCAAAACAAGCTAGAGTCGTGCGTGCCGGACAGCAAGATACCCTATCCAAAAACTCCCTCTGCTGCAGCGCTGCTCGCAACTGTGGAAAACGTTGACTTGCGTAGCTTCTATGTTCACTTTTTGATCTGATTTAAGTTAACAGAATAGTTCCATATAGTATGCATTGATCTGCATACCGAAGCAGAAAGTCAAGGCTCAAAAACTTAACCAAATAAACGCAAATAACCATCTTTCGTGGGCGCTGGGAGTTGCTGCCAATATTTGAAATAAAGTCGGCCTACGTAGGATTTGTAGAAACATGCATGCCAAATTTGATTACTCTGGCTTCTATAATAGCCGAGATCTGCGCGTTTAAACAAACAGAAATGGCCTAATCGACTACCTACCCTTGTTTGAGCATTTTAAATGCACGAAGGGTATACAAAAAAAAACATTTTGACGCAACTCAACGCAGTGCCGCGTTCTGCCCTGCGCCCCTTCTGAAATTCGGCTGCGAATGCGACAACAAAACGGCAAGCGAGCTAAATGCATGTGTGGCAATGTATGTGTGCGGGGGTGTGTGCGCCACTCCCCCCTCTGGCAGACCGACTGTCTAACTGGCCAGTCGCAATGGCAGGCAGTCAGTCGTCCATACATGACAAAACACGTTCATAAATTTTGTTTTTGTTTCCGCCAAGTTGCCGAGGCTTAAAGATGGATAAGCAGCGGATGGGGGACGGGGAGGGGGGAAGGACAGACGTAGGGGCTGGCGGGCAAGGGCGAGAGAGGTGCTGGCGGATGGAAATGTGTAAAGTTTTCACAAAGTATTAAAAAAGCTCGTAAAATGTCATAAACTTTTGTTTCCTCAGGATTAGGAACAGGCTGGGCTCGAGTCGAGCAAAGCTGAGCCGGGCTGGTCCACTACAAAGCCCACAAGGGGGGTAGGGCGAGGGGTATGCAGGGCAAACACGGTAGTCAGCAAAAGGGAAAATATTATGTTATGTCCACGCTCTGCACTTCACTTTTATTCTTTATGCCTTGTTCTTTATTCTTTTCGCTTTTCACTGTCGCTTTTTCATTCTGTTGCCTTCTCGTTTTTTCCTGCACTCTATGAATGACTTATTTCCGCAGAGACTTATGCATGTAACTAACTGTAACTGTGTGTGTGCGCGTGTGTGTGTGTGTCTTCTAAGTACGCCTGTCTAATGATATTTTATGTCGACGTTTGCATTCCGCATGGATCCCCGAAAACGAAAGACGATTCCAGGGAAATGCGAGCTCGACTGGACCAGAGCGATGCGAAAGATGATTCTTTATTTGTTTGCTTTCATTAGGTTTACCAAGCGCCTGCGACATTGACATAATGCTGCCAGGGCTCAGCCGGCCGCCCCGGTTGAGTCATCTCAAGATTGGAATTGGGTTCGGGATTAGGATTGGGCGTGGGCTTTGGTTCATGTCAAATATGAATGAGGCGAAATATTAAATTTCATTTAATTAGATTTATTTGCGACATATCGCAGAGTGGGCGCCAGTCATATCAGCTACAGATACAGATACATATCAGTTTTTATGGGTTCGGCAGCCGCAAGGCCAAGACAGAATGCCACAACGCCAATTTGGCTTGGGTCTGGCTGCTCCTCCGTCTCCGTCTCCGTCTCTGTCTCCAGCTTCGCCTGCGTCGGCTTTTGCTGCTGCCATTGACAGTGGCAAATTCCCATTTATTAAACGAGTCAAATGGGACAATAAAATATGGATGAGAGCGAGCTGGAAGCAGAGAGAGAGAGAGAGAGGGAGTAAGAGAGGGGATGCTGCCAAAAAAACTTTTGCATGGACAAGCGGACGCACATCAAAGCGGGCCAAAAGCAAATGCGAAACCCACGCGACAGGGGAGGACAAGGGTCACAGACCGAGCAGAGCAGAGCAAGTAGCGAACACACACTCGCACACACAGCAGCCGTATAGGGGAATAAATCAAAACAAATCAATTTCTTCTAAGCCATTGATTTGCCCAGCACACAGCACACAATGACAGTTGCTTTCCTTGCGCCCCATCGGGTTCCCAAAGCTGCGCTGACAGGCTGCCTCCGCGTTCCGAGTTCCACGTTGACTCCTTGACTCTGGGCACAACTCTGCCTGGCTTTGCCATGCGGATGCCGAGAGCAAATAGTTGTGACAACTAAATTGGGGCTAAGCGAGCGTCAGCGCCCTCGTTCCACAGCTCTCCCCCCTCTCTGCCCGACAGACGTGCCCAGAGCCGCCTCGACAAGCTCCGTCGAGATTTGGAGAACGTCACAAGTAAAGCAAATTGTCGATGAACACACACACGCAACACACACACACACACACACAGTGTCCGTCCAGCATGTGTGCGCATAGATAAACGAATGCATATTCACACTCAGACTATTCACACAGCCGACTTTGAATCGGATATGCGACTCCGACTTTATCGATGCAACATAAATTTACTCGGCATGCTCGGAGAGGAATGGGGGCGTGGCATGGCGTACATCTGTTTTACGAGACTTATTCGCAGACAATAATGTATCTCGTAGCGTGTGTGTACTCAGTATTCGTGGTGAATAATGAATCAACGGCGTAAGCATTCGTTGTAGACTCGACTTTGATGAGAAAGTGCAAGTCAAAAGGTTTTACCGGTTTCCATCTCCTGCTCTGCGTATAAATATTCAATTGTTCTGTTGTTTCTAAGTAAGGACGCACTTTCTCTGCAAGATGCGGCACGGGCCTGAGGGCGGGGCAGGGGGCCAAGGCGGGTACTGATACGAGTGCCCATATATTTAAATTATTCATAAGTATGTAAAACGATTGCGGTTTGCATGTGGATAACAGACACATACACAAATATTCCCTCACACACACGCACACCTGTACACACTCGCACACACACACACACACACACTCATACATACACACACCCGTATACACACTCGCATACACATCGACTTAGACCTTTTTACTTTGGCAAGCGTAGGCGTAACGTAGGCGCTTAAAACAATTTTCATGCTCGACAGTTTTCCGTCACTGAGTCACTCGCTTCCTGTCTTGCCTCTCCTTCCTTCCTTCTCCTTCCTCCTCCTTACCACCTGCCTACCCTGCCCAGCTCGGGGTGGCACACAAGTTCCTACAGCCAGACAACAGAGGCCCCTGTGCCGGCATGTGTCTGTCTGGACCGCTTTCAATTTCAAATCAAATAAAAAGTTTCCTGCAAGCCCCAAAAACTGTGCCATCATCCAACTCCCTTCACCTACCTCCACCTCCCCCCGTCCGAGAGAGCGGAAGCTCCACACACACGTGGATGGGGGCAAACCACAAGGTCAAAGGGAACATTTTCTGTTATTTTTATTGTAGCTGCAGCTTAAGCAGTCCCTCCACAAACACTTTCACTTTAAAAGGTAAACTTTTTGCCTCAGCGCACCCCAAACTGCAGCGAAACCGAATTGTAGGATCCGTATTCGAAACTGAAGCAGACGCCGCTTCGAGACTTTTATGACCACGCGCAATGCGAACTTTTATTCGCATTCGCATCCGACACTCCGCTCCGCTCCAAAGTGATTCGATTGCTCAAGTCAAATGGCACCAATAAAAACTTGGGCCAGACTTCGTTTCCGACCGGCAACGGCCAACACATTCAGCTGTCGAGTGCCTCCCTCCGCCCTGGCCTAGAACACACCCCCACCTCCCCGCCCGCCAGCTGTAAAGTCATAACAATTAATTTAATGTACCGCCAGCTGGTGCAGTCACTACACGAGGAACTAGGGGAAAAATGGCTGAGATAAAAGTGGAAAAGGAAAACGCAATTGCGAAACGAAGTGCAAATAAATTTCATATTTATTTACTTCACTTTAGTTTAATAAGCGCAAACCGAGCAGAACTCACAAATTGTGGTTCGAAACGATATTATATAGTATTGTAATATTTGATGTATGGGAAGATTTTTACAATACGGTTAATGAATCTCACTTTTTAGCTCATGGATTGAAAATAGAGAGAGAAAGACATCACCAAGTCGTATATGACTTATTCTTCTTGAATTGAAAAATCTTATGACATGAAAAGTCATGTTGATAAAGAAACTTCTGTCTGTATGAACGAACGTATATGTTAATACTCTTATGAGTTTAGGTTTATGTAAGAACTTAGCCACGCCCCCCTAAAATCGATAAAATCGGTTTATAAGCCTTTTTTTCTAGCTTGAAATTTGTTTTTTGCTTAGTATCATACAATTATTTTAAAAAAATGTTTCTATAGAGGTTGAAAGCAACATCTATCACATCGAATACTCGAATTTCGAAAAATTGCAAAACATATTCAAATTGTTGTCGGGTTAATGAATGAAAAGCGGCAACAAATAACATATATGACAGATTTCAATCCAGCTGGCACACAATGGCACTTGATACGACTATCTGGTCAATTTATCTGCCCCCTACCCTCGTCCTTCCCTCCCCTTATACACTTGTCCGGCACATGCGATAGGCGAATGGGCGTTGGAACTGTGTGTGGACTTGAAATTTATTGTCTGTGGGCGGCAACCTGCCATTTGGCCACTCTGGCCTGGCTGTGGGCCATTTGGTGGCTGGTCCGCTGATTATACGTACGTAACGCATACAGCATAGTCCAGAAATATATATATACTACTATAGCATACTATATATACTATATGCATGCGAAATAATTACGAGCTGAGAGCTGAGAGCGAAACGCAGCATTTAAATATAATTTATGGCTTGCTATATAAATCAGTCCCGGTCTGGGCCCGCATTGGGCTGCAATATCCTCAATCTCAGTGTCTTGTCCCCTACCAGCCAGCTGCCACGCCCCCGCCATGGGCAGTCGTCAAAAACAAAACCAATTCGCACGCGCAGTTTCCCCATCTCCCATCTTCTATCTCCATCAGCAAACCCAACACAAACTCATTAGGGATATAATGCCCTGGGAGAAATAAACGGTAGCAGCTAAATTATATTCCCCATCCTCGAATCCTTGGTTCATTGTACCATACCCGCCCTAGCCACGCCTACAACCCGCATTCAACCAACTGTTTCACTATTTAAATTGCTCCGCTGATGAATTGGATTTGAGGTTTGGTTATTCAATGACGGGAAATGAGTTCGTAGAGACACCCGCACAAGTATTACACAGGGTATACTCAAGTTGAGTGTTAAAAAAATCAAAATAAATATTTTCAAAGTATTTCAGTGTAATTTGACTAGAATTTTTCCCCACGGGGCTGCTCAAATACTTCGTCGTTCTCCGTTCTGAAAATGTGCATTTCGCGCCCAACTTGAAGTGCGAAAGCGCATTTCCATGCCACGCCTACACCTAGACACGGTGTGTCTGCGCCGCTGCCCCCTCCATCTCTGCCTGCCTCGGGCTGAATCCGTCTGAATGCGGCAACTTTGTTGGGCTGCTACACAATAACAACAAAGAGGCAGCCCATTCCCTACCTCACTCACTCTACTTTCCCCTACCTGTGTCGGCACTTGTTTGCTCAGGTGACTGTGGCGAGTACTCACCGCATGGGCTAGCCCCTCCCCCTTGAGCACACCCCCCGCCCACACTCAGCTGCCTGCTGCCTGCTGCCAGTTCCCCCAAGGAGTTTCCATTGAAAGCTCCCAGCACCAGCTCCACACCGAGCGAGCAATGCTGAAAGACAGCGTCCTGTCATTTTCAATTTGGTTCTTTGTTTTAGAGAGAAAGGAAGTTGTAGCTCGTCTACGACTCAAGGGAAGAGAAAGAGCGGAGCGGGTTGAAAACAAAATGAGAAATAAAGAGCTTAATAAAAGCGGATCTGACGTATGTGAACTGATTGTGACGCTGCACTCTGAAAGCGCATTCCAGCCACTCGGCCATGGATTTCTGCATTCTGACTGCGTTTCACATTCGTTTTAATAGGGTACTCGCTTTTCCCCACTGCATTTTGAATAATAGAAGCATCTGCCATTACTTTTAATTCAATTGAAGCTCATTGAGAGGCAACCAAACCTGCTGTAATCAATAGAATATTAAATAATTTTAATTACAATCGAATTATCTCGATCTTTCTTTGCATGTGACTCGCTGCATACTGAATACGGATGTCTCTTTGAATAAATAAATGCAACCTGCCACCTGCCACCTGCCACTTGCCACTTGCCACGTACTGCAGCTCTTTTATCGGCCACACTGCGCACATATCAGAAAGCGGCCTGCGATACGGATCAGGTGGTAATTGCTTGCCCGCGCGGCACCAGCATTTCAATTGAATTTGCCCAGTACAACAAGTTCGTGGCAAAAGGTAAGTGCCCGCTTCCTATGCCCCCTCCCCCACCCCTTTGCCAACCTACTGTATCTCTTGCGCACCATTTATTCCTGACACGTTTGCCATTTCGTGCTTTACGCTCATTCTTTCGCCCCTCTCCACCCCTGCCAGATGGCTACAGCATAGAAGAACTGTGCCCAGTCACGGGCACGGTGCGACCCGAGATCCGCGGCAAGGCAAAGCATTTGCTACGCGGCTCCATCTTCGGTTCTAGCTCCCAGAAGGTTCCGGCCAATCGCTACGTGAACGCAGGCTACGCCATTGCCATGGGGGCACCCAGCAGCAGCAGCACCAGTTCCAATCCTACTGGCACCGAGTCCGCGGCAGACGCGGCACAGACTGGCGAAAGTTCCTCGGAGAACTGCATGTGGCCCAATGCTCTACAGGTAAGTCGAAACTGCTCCAAAAACTTATCCCATTTGCAGCAAAAACTTCAAGCAGGCAAATTGCTACAAGCAGCAGAAGCGGAAATCTTAATAGATCCTTTGAAAACCCCACAAAAAAACTCAAGAAAATTTCACATTTTCATTTTGATAATTAAACGAAACGAAAAAACAAACGAAGACGGTAAAAACAATCGATAATGAGACCCCAGAGAGAACTTTGGTTATCGATACCAGAACGAACAGTAAGAAAGGATTGGAAAAGGAAAAAGTAAAAAAAAGAGATTACTGTAGGCAAACCGGAAAAGGTCGAGTGTTTACACTTTAAAGACCAAGCATAGAATTATGTTTATTTCAAATTTCTTGACCCAAAAAATGCCTTTGAGTTTGCCCAATTAGTGGAAGAGTTCAGGATGAGGCGTATGAATACCTTGGAATCTCATCCGGCTGTCATTGCAAATGTCAGTGAACCTTTTCAAGGGATACAGGGTTGGCGAAATTGCGCACTGTCCAAATTCCGTATAACGCTTCCAATTCATTAGGCATTTCAGTTCAGGACCCCTCTCCCTCTTAGCGGCGACATCCTTAGGGGCATCCTTTGAACCCAAGACGAAATCAATTTAAATTTGCAGAAAACAATACGAGACAGCTGAATTCATTTTGTTGTCTTTTCAATGTTCGTTAAGAGTGGCAGCACACACACACGCACACACACACACGCAACTGCTGTGAAATTCTCGCAAAAAAATTGACGAAGGCCAAAGTTGCCTTTTTTGTCAAGCAGCGCATCAATACGCGAGCAGCGCAAGCGGGAGCGGCAGGGGCAGACGACCCGCTGAGTTGGGCAAGATTCCTTCACGTCCCATGGGGTATCATTAGGCCGACAGCCATCCCAAAGTTTCAGCTCGCAGGAGACGCCAACGTGACGCTAAAAATGGCTACCGCAGCGGATAATTTCTCGCATCCCTTTTTTGTCTCTCTTGTCCGACGACGCCTTTGTTCGTCGGAGATGTTGCTGCTGTTGCTGTTCTAACCGCTCAGCAACTGTTGTCGCTGTTGTTGTTGTTTGTCTATACTCGTCTCTGCAGGGTGTGTTTTTGTCACTCTGACGCTGTCGCTGTCGTTGCCGTTGTTATTAAATTTTGTGACGACTCGTCCGAGGACAAATCTAAACCTGCTGTCAGGCAGCCTGCACCTCCTCCTCCTCCTGCTACCCTCGCCCGTCGACGTGTCTGTTGCTGTCAACACAAGATAGTGAAAAATAACTTGAAAATAAACAGTTTACATTTGCGCGCGAGCTGCGGATTACGAGCCAGGGCCACAGCCGGAGCCAGAGCCAGAGCTGGAGCCCGAGCCAGAGCTGGTGCCGGAGCCAAAGCTGGAGCACACTCGTGGCGCACACATCCGGCGAACGACTGTGCCTGGCACTATTAGCAGAGATGGGACGGGCAGGGGGAGGGAACGGTAAACAATGCTAAATGTCTAGCATAATTCCGTGAAAAACGCACATCGTTAGCAACAATGCGGACCCTGATTGAATAGATGACAGCGGTATGATGGACATGCCACATGCCACATCCCACATGCCGCCGGTACAACAAATGAATTACGTAGCACGGGCGGGTAGAGCATATATTTGAGTGCCATAGAAATGCGCAACGCAGCCAATTAATTTGCAGTCGCATTAAGCATACGCCACATGGACTATTTAGCTCAATTAGGTATACGTCACAGAGGCATGTTTAACTGTTTAGTCGCATTAAGTATACGCCGCATGGGCAGCCAGATAAGTACAGGCAGCTTTGGCTATTTGCCAAAATGAAGTTTAAGCCCCATAGGTGCAACTATTTAGGTTTATTACAAAAATCAATCATATTTATTCGAGTCTTCAGCTGGAACTCAAAGTTTTTTTTAGTTTGGCTGATTGACTCAAGCTCACATGCCACATGCCACATGCTACATGCCAAGTTGCAATCAAACAGCAGCCAAGATTGCAGCACGGGAGGAAACACTTCAATTACATTTTTAATGCAAATATTTTATTTCAATTTGTAAAGTTTACAATTTCCGCTCAGTTCCTGAACTCGTTCACTTTTCAGCTCCCTCTGTTTGCGCACACCAATGCGACATAGCAGCGTATAAAATAAAATGGAAAACTAAATTGCAACTGATTTTTCTACCTTTCTCTTACTCTTTCTCTCTCTCTATCTTTCTTCCCTCTCGCTTACAGTACTCCTTGCTACAGACCGTGGTGGAGGCCTGCCAGAAGAAGAAACACTGCAAGTTCCATGGCTCTCCGCAGTTCTATGGACTGGGCGCCAGCGGAGTGGGTGACTCTTCCGGCACCAGCAGCTATCACAGCAGCACGGCCAGCTCGAATGCTATCAGCAGCGATCCGTGCCCCAAGCGCAGAAAAATCGTCGAAGTCGCCTACAAATGTCGCCCATGTAAGTCAGCAGCAGCAGCAGCAGCCCGACAATGGCCAAAGTTTTGTTTAATTTGCTCGAATTTATTGGGCGTACAATGGGACACGTAAACTTGCTAACAAATTCCGCATACGTATACGTAACACAAGTATTACGTATACGAACTACAGCACACGCTCGCAACAATCTCGACGGCCGGAATCGACACATAAACGTCCAGTCGAACGATTCGAACGGGTGTTGGCTTCATCCGGACCCGGACTCTGGCTTCTCGGATGGGTTAGCAACACCCCCACAGCCTCCCCAGGCGTTGCCCAACAAAATACAGTTCAGCCGGTCCCAGGCCGCTCTCAGGCCAGTCCCAGGCCAGTCCCGGGACCAGACAGCAAGTTTAGCGAGCTGTCGTGCGTTCCACAAATCCAGTCAGGTGGAATGGAGGCGTCAGCACTAGGGCGAGCATTGACTAGTCCGTTAGCAGTTCCAGTTCGGTACGGTCGGCGGCCCCAGGGTCCCGAATCGAATGCGAACTCTGTCTGTCTGTCTGTCTGTGCGTATAGGCAGCTCTGCCCCCGTCCAATCGCATTTGAACGTGCTTTTTGCAACTGGAAAATACATCGACGAAACAAAATTAAGTTTCCGCGCAGCTCACGGCACATGGCCTCGAGACGGAGTCGAATTGCAGCGCGCTGCTGCTCTCGAGTGGCGAATGAATATTTGATTCGAGCAGGCTGAGGGGCGGGGGAGGGAGTGAGTAGCTCGTGACTTTCAATTACAAAGTTCTGAATCATTGATTACTCTTTAATCAGAGTGACATTATCGCGGCAACTGGTTGGAGGAAGGCGTGGGAAACGGGCTGCAGAAATGAAAAATGTTCCAACTGAAACGTGTAGCGAAGGCGGAGCAGTTGCCAGTTTCGACTTGGTTACGCGGAACAGGGCAAATAATAGTGCATCCGCAGCCATAATTGAGTTCGTTGTGGCTTAATTCCTCTACTGCTTTTCCCTATTCGCAGATGAGTTCCGCAGCAAGGTGGCCTGCCATAACGATGTCGCCCAACTCGAGTGCAACCCGTACTCCCGCATCGCCGTCTACAGCGCCAGCTTTGGCCGCACGGAGTACGAGAGCATTCAGTGTCCGCAGCCGCAGGGAGTGCGCGAGGAGAGTGAGTATTCGCCCACACGCTCTCCCTCTCTTTGGGGCATCCATCAAGGGAGCAATCCCAGACTTGCACTTTGTTACACTTCCGTACTCTGGTTTTTTGTCTCTTCCTTTCGTCCTCGCCACACGCAGCTTGTCTCGCCTCCTTCGCCACGGAAACCGTAATGCAAATTTGCCACGGACGAAGGCGCTGCAACCTGGCGGCCGATGCGAATACCTTTGGCACTCCGTGCCAGCCAAACTCGCGAATGTATCTGAAGGTTGTTTACACATGCGGTAAGTGAACGGGGCGGGGTAGGGGCCGTGGGGTCGCGAGAAATTCAAGGGGCGTTTCTCGGCTGCCACTCAGAATGATTTAGGACGCGCCTTTGTTGGCGCTGCTTCTCATCACATCGCGCGTCAAGGCGCAAGATTGATGCCCGGTGCTTGGTCCGACCGGGTGACTTGGCCACATGATTTATGCTGCTCGTTTGGGGCGCTCGCTCCCCATGTCTTTGTTCCTCGCAGTGCCCAAGCAAGTGCTGAAGGAGAGCAACGAGTCGGAGGTGGAGGCCGACGAGACGGAGGACTTCGAGGGCGACATCAACGACCTGTACGACGATGAACTCATCTACAAGGAGTCGGAGGCCATACCGAAGCTGTACAGCAACACCAGCAAGTCGGCACGGGCGAATGGAACCAGTGGAACCACTGGCATCACGCGACTCACGGCCAGCTCTAATGCGGAGGGTATTCAGAGCGTGACAAACGGATCGCTCGATGCCGATGCCAGCGATGGCGGCAACGGTGTCAATCCGGTGATGACACACAGCTCCGACCTAAGCCTGGAGGGTAAGTCATTGTCAATTCAATGGCAACTCGCCTGAACCAGGCTCAACTGAGCTGAACCGAACCGAACAAATGTGTGCTTACATTTTGGCATAATAAGCGACGGGTGCACTGTGAGAAATGCAGGGGAACTTGTCTTTTTTGTAGAGGATCCGTTTTGTGTCTTAAGCTATTATGCTTAAACACGCTCCAAACACATGCCAGTTAGGTTCATTTCTTTTCTCTCAGTGTACGCCCGCCTAATCCCCATGCAGGCAGACAAGGACAGCCGTCTGACATTTGTGAATGTCTGATCCCATTTGCAAAGCAAACCATTTTAAACTCAACTTAAAGCCAATTTGAAGTCAGCCGGGACCGAGGAGCATCCTTATTAGGCAAATCCTCGGCTCAGCTCGGCTTGTCCTGCAGGCATTATTTAATGAAATTATACGCATATTGCTGACGTCTTACCCCCCTGGTGTCTTCCCCCCTCGCAGACGACCAGCAGCGTCTCTATTTGTATCTGTTAATCGTCGGCTCAGTCGGTGTGCTCTTCTCCATTGCGATTGTGGCCACGCGCCTGCTGCTCGTCCAGAAACGCCGCATGGCCAGCGATGCCCACTCTAATTCCTCCACCAAGGGCGCCGCTGCAGGCGGCGGAGTGGACGAGACAACCATCCCGAGCGGCTTTAACGACACCATCTCCGAGATAGACGCCGACATTGACCTGACCACATCCATTCCCGTGCCCAGTGTGTCGAAGAACGAGGTGCGTATCCGACTTTCTTCCCCTCACTTGCCTCACTTGGCAGACAGCCAACTTAATCTTTGCTGCCTCTGCAGAACTACATCACCTACGCGCCGGCCAGCAGCCTCTACGCCAGCCTGGCGCCCAGTCAACTGGCCACCGTCGCCGGAGCCGGCTCCCCCGCGGGACTGCTGCCCAACTCGCTGCTCGTGGGTGCTCGCCAATCGCCCGACCTCATCGGCATCTCGCCCAGCACATTTGTGGCCACCAGCAGCGCTGGCAGTGCGCCACCTGGCCAGGCACCCTTGGCTGGCATCCTGGCACCCGCCATTGTTATCGGAGCTAACGGACCCGGTGGCACGCTGCCTCTGAGCAGCAGCGGCATCAGTAAGTTCCCAGCCCAGTCTGCTTTACTCAAGGCGTGTATTGACGCCTCCATGGCATGCTCTGTCTCTCTCTGCCCTACAGACACCATGGTGCCGCTCACCTCGCTGACCCAGTACACCACGGCACCGACCATACGCGGCGGTTATATCATCAATGCGGAGAGCGTGCTGCAGCGACCCACAAACACGCCGACGCCGCCTTCCTCGCTGGCCAGTGGCTCGCCGGCGCATCCAGCAACTCAGCCGACTACAGTAACCACTTCGCCGCTGGCCATGGCGCCACTGACACATGTGCCAGGGGCAGGCACCTCCACGCTGCGCCGCAGCAAGCCCGCAGCGGCGGCCATGCTTCATCCACAACTCTCATACGACGGCACGGCACCACGCACCCTCTCGACCGGCCTGTCCGTCAGCTCGCAGTTCTACTACGGATGACCCGGCTCTGCGGTGGACTGCGAGCCCCATGTCTACGTAACCTCCCCAAACGTGCACAGCTTTGCCAGGACCCAAGACGCCGCCGAGGCGGAGGCTCCGCATGTGCCCTAGCCCGCGTCCTTGGCCTCGGCAAGCACAGAAGACAATACAAATCAACCAGGGATTACTGCAACCTACGAGGTAGACGGCACCGACCGGAAGGATCAGCCGGAGCAGCAGCAGAAGCAGCAGCAACTGGTTAGCAAGGAGTAATGAGTAACTGGAGGCCAGGAATAGCCAAGGTCGGTTCTTAAGATAGATGTATATGGACGAGCTTCCCGTAATTGTAAATTGCAAACGAGACAGACACAAACCTGCGTACGGCATAGTGAGTATTTCTAGGAGAAGGGTCACCCTATTAAAGCGACCTTAGGCTAGCTACATTTATAGATTAAGTGAGGAAAGATGTGCTTTGTCTGCAGCTTTAGTTGAATCCTGCGTGCATCATTTGCATTTTTTAGCATATTCGGAACGGGTTGTATCACGTTGTATGAGAAAAGAGAAAAAGAGAGAATTTCTGAAACTGTTTTAATTATCGCATTGTTTCGCAGTTACGGACAACAGTTTGAATAAGCTTGAATGTTCTGCGAGTTCTGTTTTTAGTTTGACCCACTTCCCTACACTGCGTACTCGCACTTTAATACCCTGCTCAAACACTGCCTAAATAAACCGAAAGGGAATCGCGTAGGTCGCAGGGTTCGAAAGCGTCGCCGGCGCCATAAATGAAAACAAATTGCGTGAGCCTCATTTAATGTTATCAATAATGTAAATACACGCATGAACATAAACAGAACACACACACACACACACCCGGAGAGAAAACAACAGGAATTCCACACACACCCGCACACACTCATCACGGATGCTGGAGAAAACTAATGGGTTGCCTTGTGCCAAGCGACGCACACAAGCGATACAAATGGGAAACCTCCATAAATTTCTTCTGATACTTGCACGAATCTTCATAAGCGTGTGTATGTGTATGTGTGTGTGTGCGTGTGTATCAGGGTTAGCTGGGTGTGCAAGGTGCTAAGCCTGGCCATAACTCAGTGCCGCGTACAACTTGTCGTATGAGCGATTCCGCGTGTGTGCATAACTCGGGAGTGAATTTCGGATTAATGTGCTACAAATGGATGAGCGTAATTAATATCCGGTTGCAGGCGCCCTAATGGATTGCCACAGCGTGCCCAGGTTAGCCATGTCCGCCGGTGGTAGGAAGTGTGTGAGTGTGTGTGGGTGTGCAGGAGGCCGCTGCAGACAAAGCAAAACCTAATCTAGTCATAGCTCTAGTCGATAGTTGAATAGTATTGCGTGCTTTTCATTTGCCCATCTGTATCTGTATATACACGTAGATGTATCTGTATCTGTTGGTTCGTATCTTTGGTCTAGTCGTCTATCAACACTTTGTTAATGTTACTTACTGACGTTATTGTTTCGAATGTCAAGTGCCTTCCTAATTAGCATTTAAGTACTCGAGAGCATTGAGGTTCCAGTTGTACAGACCGCACAAGCGAGAGAGATTGAGAGAGAGAAGGAGAGTGTATATAGCCCAACTAACACAAACTAATCGTACGATAGCAACACGATTCCACACGTTTCAGCATAGATCCAATTAGCCAAAGTGTAAATAAGTGTAGGAGATACCTTCCAGCATAACTAGAGCAAAGCAAAACAAAAAGAAACGAGTGTAAACTCGAGAGGGAACAGCCTGGAACGGAGAGTGCAGAAACCTAACAAAAATACCAAAAATACTGCATCTTCGGCAGCAGGTTCCTTCTGGCCAGGCGAGACTCAATTAAAAATAAACAATTAAAGCATGTTCACAATAGCGAGTTATTAATTAAATGTACATAAAATAAGCGTGTTATGCTAGCCCAAAATACAAAAGAAAAAAAAAAACAAACAAAAAATACCAAAAATGAAAATGCGAAAAAAATACAATGCAAAATTAGGCCAACATGAGCTATGCAGAGTGAATGCATTATGAATTAGTCGTAATCGAGTATTTAGTAGATCCGAACTATTCGTAAAATTAAAAAACATTAAAAATGCAAACTGGCGACACTAATTAAAGACCCAAAGCGCAGCATTATGTAATCGCAATCGTACTATAATTACTAAAATACTCGTGCAAAAACCAAAATAAAGTTCGGTGAGGACCCCCTCGAACCACGAGACTCAAAAAAAAGAGGAGGAAGAGGCAGCGAAATGTAGAAATAAGTTTCAACTTTAAACTAAACTGTGAATATTATTTGGTTTATAGTTTTTTCAACCTATGTATTGCACTTTTTGTACGTTTCATTTAAAATACAAATTAATAGTTAATAAATAAAATACTAACTGAAAAATCTAAACCCAAACGAGTTTCATTCGGAGCGCACATCAATTATCCGCTTAGCGAACCTAATGCCCCAGATAATCAGCCTAACTATCTATAAAGACATACATATATATGCCGGAAAGACAAGTTTATTTTGCTCGGATGCGAACTAACGATGCGTGAATCGAATCAAGTTCCAAGTAAGTACTAAGACATCACAGCCAGGCGGCCAGGCCGACACGAGAGTCAAAGAGTACGCTCTGCCGGCAACTACTTGGGAAGGCAGAGGGACGGGAAAGGGGGAACTACAGGAAGAGCGGCAGTCGAGTGAACTGTTTGATTAAATTTGTTGGCAGCGAGAATTTATGGGTACGCCATGAGCTTCGCTTGCTAATTGGTTTATAAATTAGAATTTCAACGGAACATTAAGCCAGCCATCTCAACCAAATAAGCCACAACAATTTCAAACACCATAGTAATCAATATTTATTGTCTGCGCCGGCGACAACCACACTAACACCAAGACAGCCGGAGCAGCAAGAGCAGCAAAGAAACAAGAGTAACGAAGTGGGAAACATCGTGAATGAGTATTGGTTGGTAATAAGCTGCCCGCAGAGCAGGAGGGGGCGGCTGAAAAGTATCTGCGAAAGTACTAAATATAGTTGGGGCTTAAAACGCTGCACTAACAAGTACAAACACTCAGAGAGAGAGCGCGAGAGCGAGAGCTGAGAGCTTTTTTGTAGTTGGAATTATTATTTACTATTTAATTAGTTAATGGAACGTGTTTCGTAGTACTAATTACTTGGCAACAAAGCCCAGATTAGGCTATACTACTAGTCGCTTTACTAGACACTTATCCCAGCTTGGTGTTTCACAAGACAAGACAAGACAGGACGCGTGCATCCTCCTCCTTCTATCTCCCTTTTCAAGCACACTCTCAGGGCTACAGAGCTTCAACTTTCTCCATTTGTAGTTGTCGCACAATAAATATTGATAACGAGAGCGCTTGAAACTTTTTCACATTTATCGAACGAATTGTTGTGAATTGCTTCGCAAATTGAACAAGAGAAGTGCCTAATGTGGACAAAGAAAGAACGTTCAACAGAAATTATTATAAAATATATTACGGAAAGAGATACAGTCGAGGCAGGACGACTAGCTAAAAAATAATATATAAAGAAAAAGTGATTATTATACTCGAAATTCACAAATGTTCTACAAAGCTATAAACATTTCATGAATTGGGAAGAAAGTCATTAAATTCGTATATATATTTATTTACATATGAAGAAAAAGTAATTATTATACTCGAAAATCACAAGCAATAAACATTTCACGAATTGAGTAGAAACTCATTAAATTCATGTCATATGAAATAGTCAGACACAACCAACATAAATCAGTTCAATTAGTTGGCAATGCTGCGTGTAAATAGTTAACAAGCCAAAAATATTTTTTATCGTTAGTGCTTTAAGCTGCTTTCGAGCTTGTTCCTGTTCGATTTTGATAATTATAAAATAATAATGTAAAATAATCAGCTTTTGCTTGTTAAATAATGAACAGCTGGCTGCATTTTACGTATTCCTGAATTTAAAAGGTGCATTGCATTAACATAGAAAGTGAATATACAAACAGTGATGCTCAGTTGTTGCTCCACCTTCTGCAATTTTTAATAGATCCTTGAATAATTCAAGAGCCTTCCTTCACTGCTTTCAACTCGACTCAGTTCAATCACCTCGCCTTCAATCGGCCCTAAAGTCCTCGACAAGGCACGACTTGGCCCACTCATAAGAGGCGAATCAAGCCGGAAACGTTAATCTCAGGCATTCAGTAATTAATCAAGGAGCCAGCAAGGTGCGAGTTTTTTAATTCACTTAAAATGTTGAATGCGGAATGTTGTCGTAGTTACAACATTCCCCGAGACTGCAGATTTCAATCTCTCGTGACGAGCTTGTTGAATGAGCGAAAATAGCCACGGTTTCGTGCTCCACCCGGTTCGACCCTGAAAGAAGTTGGCTAACACGTTTGTTTTATGGGTGAACACGGAGTACCCGCTGCAATCTAATTAAAGATAATGTTACAAGCATTATTAATTAATTTGCGGCAATGAAGAAACATGCCCAGTCAACACACAACGTACTCTACCATAAACTACACCCAGTCCATTAGCTAGGAGAGCTGAGAGAGAGAGAGGAAGTAGTCTGGATTGTTTTGAGGGACCAACTCAGCGGGCCACCTGCCACATGGGGCTGTAATTACTTTTGGTTGCATGAAGCGGCTCGTTTGCGTGAGATTCGAGGCAAGAAACAATCGCATGTCCCAGTTCTTTCCGTGTGTGTGTGTGTGTGGGTCGACAGCTACTTAGCCCTAAATGAGGAGCTAAACTTATCATCGAAAGCGGCATCCGGCCACAATCTGTCAACCAGTGTCAGCAAATTTGACTGCAGCACGCAGCAACACGTTGTCGCTAATTACATTAATTCTATTTTTGTTTAGCACTTGAAGTTTTGCCACACTGTGCTTAAGGCTACTCCTCCTCAATATCTGCAGTGTCATGACGGGCTCGAATACCTAGCAGGAATTTTATTACGTCAGCAACAGCAACAGTCTCCTCATAGTTCTGCTCTGTCGCCATTGTCTCCCCAGCTTCCAGTCTTTCTTCCTCCTGCACATTCCTCCCCTTAGCCTTATCTGTGCTTGCACTTTAATATGTTCCTAAATGAAAATCGATAATTCATAAAACACTTTCGCCCCCTTCACGCACATGTGTGCATCCCTCGCATTCTCTGCCTTTTTATGCTTGTGCTATCCCGCTCGTTGTTTGCGTAAGTACTTTTAAAGCGACTGCCCTACGCTCCTCCTTATCTCTCTCTCTCTCTCTCTGCCCCCTCCCAAGTCTAACCAAACTTATGATAATTTCCTTTCCTTTGTCAAACTTCTGGATAATGCAAAAAAGTCAACCAGGCTTGCCATAAACCGGAAGCCAACTCAAGATTCTTTTCATTTTTCGCATGGTCGAACCATTAAATCGATTATTTTGCTTGTTGGTGTGTGTCTATGTGTGTGACCTTCTCTAGGCGATTAAGATGGCACCTTTCTTTTCCTGGAAGATGCTAGCACACATTTTCACAATATTGATAAGCTGGCACAACAGGTACGGCAAGAGGATGTTAGCTTCAAGTGTTCTATTGTTCCCTTTCTATTAGCTCTTTCAGAGATAATAGCCAAGTGCCCATATCACATTTAATTACGATCTGATTTTCATACTTTTAACTAATGAAAGTTTCAGTTTAATTAGGTATCTTAAGGTAAGTAAATAAATATTCTGCAAATTCCCCATGCAAACTTTGTGTCTACTTAGGGTTTTCACAATTAGTGCAGTTATTAGAGGCTTTTACATTAATTAAGCACCAGGTTATCCACATAAGCCACTAGCCCAGCCCAGTGCTCAGTTCGTTGCCCATTCAAATGGATATGCAAATTAAGATGGAAATAAAAGAGGAGTAACTAAGAGAAAAAACTAAGACAACGACGGCCGCCTGTAAACTTGCACTTTATTCTCATCATTTTTTTCACTTTCTCCACTATAGTGGAAAAAGGGAAGAACAACAAAGGCAGAAGAAAAATGGCAGAAGCTCAGCTGCAGAAGTTCGTTAGCCGTTGGCCCAGTCTTGCGGGTGGAGATGGCCAGAGGAAGACAAGAAGAGGGAGAGACTGGCCGGGCTCAGTCGCCTGTGTGTTGTCCTTCGGTACAGTTGAATAAAATATGAGTTGAAGGCAAACTTCTGGACGCTCTTTTTCCGCCAACCACAGCCGCAGCAGCAGCTCCAGCTCCGGCGGCAGCGATGCTGCAGCAGCCAAAGCCAAAGCCAGAGCGAAAATTTTTGTGTTTACGCTTCGTGTTTGCATTTCGTGTACCCTGACCCGCCACACCTTTACACAGTTTCCCCCGCTTGACCACAAATTGAATGCTGTTCAAATAATTTATCTAATTTTTTTCTACTCTCTGACCGGGAGTCCTCCCTGATCTCACCCGGCCCTACAGCTATGTAACGACTCTGCAGTTAGCGAGTCATGTGTGAGCGCTTTTTACCTGTACCTTTTCTTTTTGCCAAATGCCCTCGATAAGCAAGCGAGCAATATGGAACGATTTGTTTTTCCCATTTTCACATTTTTCTTCACACTTTCGGAGCGTGCCCAATCCCGACTCCGAGGGACCAATTATTGTTGACTTTCCCCATAAGTAGCCGCATATAACACAAGGTTAGATTCCCTTGCCTTGCTCGAGCCTAGGCGCATCTTTCCCACTACTTAGCCCGTCCGGCACGTCTCCAAGGTCATCAACAAGTGCTGCCAGAAGTTTATTTACCCCCACTTGACAAGGGTCCCGCTGTTAATTTAAGCGAATGTCCACGCCAAGTTCAAGGGTCAATACACTAACTTGACCCCAAAGACCCAACGCGGATCAAGCAATTAACGATTATTATTTTAAACTGATAAAAAGCCTAAATGCATTAGGAATTTTCTATAATCAGGACAATAACTTATAAGTCTAATAATGGAAAAATAATAAAGAACACATTAGAGAGCTACATTGGAGAGGGGTCGTCAGCTAGATACTCTATAGCCCAACTGATCATCCACCACATTTATTTCTTGGCATTTTTTTTAGCCTATTTTCAGTCTGAAGGCTAAACCTCTACGCCCACTAGACTTATTTGTTGAATTACTTCTATGTTTATTCCTCTATACTTATTTAATTTGCAGAAATCTTTTGAATAATGATTATTGCTGTACTGACGGCAAATAAATATTTTAGCCTTACAAATGCGCTAGTAATTCAATATTTTCGTAAGAGGGCGTGGCAAAATTTAAAAAACAAGCTTGATCTACGGGAAATAACAACGGAAATGGGTATATCGGCTTTCTACTCTCCGAATAGCGGCTATAAAAAGCTTTTGATAAAATACATTAAAATAGATTTGTTTTAGACTTTCGCCTGGACGCCTTTTGTGCTTTTAGCCACGTTGACAGTTTACTTTGTTCAATACGCCGAGAATATTCACAATATTCATTCACAAATATTTGCTTTGCACATAAAAGCCAAAATTGCGAATGGCTGTAGCTATCGAATAACCAGAAACAGAGGAAAGGACAACATGTTTATCTATGCTCAAAGCAAGAGAGAGAAAAGTACTCGAAACAATTTAAGTTCCGTCTATTTGCAGCGAAAACACTCTCAATTCCTGAGTAAGCATTGAATGCTGCAAGCGAATTTAAGGAATTTCAAATAAACTCTCATATGAAGACAGAAATTCTCTACTCCATCACAAAAATGTATATCTGATAGAGCGCATGTGACAAAGTGTAGGCAAAGCAAAATAAAAAGAGAAAAAGAATCTGGAAACTATCGTCATTCATCAAGTGGAACCCGTTGAACAAGCCGAGAGGTCAAAGACAGTAGCAGCCTATGGCCCCCACATGAATATTCCCGAATCCGGCACATATGTGCTTCGAGTACGCCCTTCTGAGCTCCGGGTTGGATGCTGTTTCTGTTCGTGGCTTAGTTCTTTCTGACTTTGATGTGCAGCACTCGATTTGCACTGCCGGAGGCAATTAGGAAACTTTTCTAGCGTCGAGTGCTGGCCCAGAACCCGGCTTGAGATTCGGTTTCAGTCGCTCCTCCAGTGCGCAGCTTTCTCCTGCTTCTTCTGAGCGAAGTCAAAGCAAAAAGAGCGTGCATTGTGTGCGCGAGCATAATGGAAATTCGCGAATCCAACCATGCAAATGGCGTAATGATCCCGAGAAGCAAACTTTGCCCACAGCCATGCAATTTGCTACTCCAATACAATTAAAAGTGCAACGCTCGCAGGATGTGGATGTGCCATGTCGAAGCTGCAGGCACGCTGGGACAAGGTCGTCGTGGCGAAGGGCCGCATGTGCGCTTAATTCGTTTGCCAACATAATTGCGCAAACTTCTCCGTTTTAATATATGTTTATATTAGTTGCACATGCTGGCAGCGAATGTTTGGAATGTCTAATAGATGCCACGAGCGAGACGAGCTGACTGGGTGAGCAGGGTGAGTCGCCTGAAGCGGCATATCAATTTGTTGTTTTTGTCTCCACCAGTTACGCCAGTGATTCCCTGATTGGCTGCGACATGGACACGCACATCCGAATGGGCAGCAGCTCAACCTCGGGATAATTACTTAAAATGACACAATAAGTTCTACGCCAGACCGCGCTGTCTTTAGCATAATTAATAACGGAGTCGTGACCCGAGTGACACAGCCCAGAAGGAAACATGCGGAGCCAGCTAAGCATACACTTTGTTGGGGCCACAAGCTAAGCTTGTGGTATTTCTCACTGTGTAGTCCCGAATACGTCTGCCACATGCAACATGTCTACGTCTGTGTGGAAACACGCCTCGCCCTCGGTTCTCTGTCTGTGTGGAAGGTTAGTGCATTATTTATGAACTAGGGACAGACGGCAAACGGCAGACGACGGTCCTGTTGACAACTTGTCGTTTCGTTTGGTTTCGTTTCGTTTCCATGGCTTCATGACGTGGCGACGGCGTCGTGCGAGGATGACTCGCACTCGGCAATTCACTCGACATTAGCCACGGGCAAAAGCAGATTGAGTTAATCATCGGATGACCGCAAACCGCAGACAAGTGCCGAGTAGTGGGGGACAACAAGAAGGAGGGAGAAGGCCATGATGGCAATCAGTCAAAGTCATCAATCAACTTGGCCGACCAAGCGAATTGACTTGAGGCTTGCCGCCTTCGGGGGCTACTGCGCATTGATTCGCGGGTTATGACGAGCGACTGCGTAAGCGAGCGTGTACTGTACGCGCACACACACACGCAGACTCAGCACATGCACGTATAAAAGTGCTACAAGGCAATAAACACAAAATTGCGTATACGACATGTTGCAGCAGAATCAAGCAGCGTTGCGTGTTGCGAGTGTTTCCCTGAGTTGCGCGAGCAACTGTAAAAATCTCTTCTGAAATTCTACAATAAAAAATGTGAAATGTGCGGGAGGGGAGAGGGCAGCGGAGTGTGGCGACTCTCTGGCCCCCCAGAAAGAGGTCATATCATTTTGCTTTTATTAGTGTTTTTGTTAACATTTTATTGGTTTTCTGCTTGCTTCTTTTTTTTTCCTCTTTTCACTTTTATGTCTGCAATGCAGGAGGCTGCGGCGAGCATTAAGCCGGGCGCCCGGTAGGCGCAGCGTACTGAAGGTCAAAGCGGTCAAAATTATGTTTAAGCACCTTATGGCGCCCCCCGTGCCGGAGTACTGTATGTGTGAGCCACGTTCCGCGCCAGCAGAGTCGGCTGGCAACGGAAACATTGCCGAAATGTACGAGACGATGCGATGCGATACGAGGCGAGACGATATGAGTTTGTGTACATGACGTGGCACAAAGGCACAAGTACTTTGCAGGAGGATCCTTGGAAAGGGGCGGATGCGGGGGCGAAAAGGCATCGACTCACTCATTGTCGTTGTCGCCAAAGCAATTAAGATTCAACTGCAGATGCTGTGGCCAGACGTGGGCGTGGGTGAGGACGAGGGCGTGTCTGTTTTTGCATTCCGAAATTTGCAACGAAAGTTGCTGATGCAGCAAATGAAACTTTGATTTGTAGCTCAGTTGTCCCGTTATACAAGTATGCACATTGAGGTTATGTTGTGCAACTACCGTTATGAGTGTGTGTGCTTGTGTGTGTGTCTGATTGTGCGTGCAGTTTAGTCACGTAGATGTTTTCGAGTTTCGAGAAAAAAAAATATTGATTTTAGTAAATCGTGGGAATTTCGATTTATCATATCTTTAAACTACGGAATTTGGGATTTTCCTAGCCTCCAGATAAGTTAAATGTTAGTCAGCGTTGCTCATAAAGTTGACACACCAAATGAAGCAGTTTGAATGCCCACACAAATGACGACAAGACCACGTCGATAAGATACGACGTTATCTTAACTTCGTAAACACGCCAAGTGCAATATTATAAAACAAATATGCGGCTCGGCGTATATATTGAGTTGTTCGACGAGAACGTAGGTATTCGCAATCAGAAAACAAAAGAATTAACAATGTCGCCGCCACCACCGCCAAAAGATCACCACGGACCTCCACACCATGGGCCACCTCATGATGGGCCACCTAGCCATGGACCTCCACACCAAGGACCACCACAACAAGGACCTCCCCACATTCAACCACGTTAATGTGATCAATATTTAACCAAACAAACTTGCTTTTTTAGAAGTTTATTGTGTGTGTAATCGGAATCGGAATGTGAAAGAATCTATCAATTTTTTCTATTCCAAATAAATATCTTCAATTCAGTATGATCATTTTTCTTATCAAAATACATATGAATATATATATATATATATATATATATATATATATATATATATATATATATATATATATATATATATATATATATATATATATATATATATATATATATATATATATATATATATATATATATATCCAGAGTAGTTTGCCACGTTGTTGCCTCGTTGCAGCGGATATTTTTGTTTACTAATGCAATTTGTAACTCATTAAAGCAGTCGCCACGCCCCCTACTCCTTTCTTTCCTTCTCTTCCCTTCGCTTCCCATAAATCAGCCTGGCGCATGCCGAAGATGGTTCCTATTTCTCGTTCGTTCGAAATGACGACAGCCCTTCCGGTTGCCCATTAAATTCCAAGCACGCAGTGTACAACGAACGAGGCGAATTTAATAAGAAAATGCGAGCTACACTGCGCACAATAGGTATTGAGTTTGCCTTCATCAATTGCGAAAACTAATTGCCTAATAATTTGCTTGAAAATAACTTAATTACGCCAAGGAATATGCCACAAACTCGAGTGCAAAGTGAGCAATAAAAGCATTGACTCTCCCACTGTGCGCTCTGTGTATTTGAATGATGAATTTCAAATCGAGATAACGTAATTGCATTATTATGGAATACATATGCCCGGCAGAGCAGCATGCTTCATTACTTCTGTGTACGCGATGCCAACTCAATTTAAAGCCAGCAAAAGTTATTCACTTAGCTTCTTGTCTCCATTTCGCCTTCCGCTGCTGGAAAGGATTCAAGGCAATCGCTGGCAATATCAGTCTATTTCGGGGTAAGCCCATTTTACACAACTAGAACACGCGCCAATTGCAGACGTAATTTAATTGACGTGTTGGGAATTTTCCCTTCCGCGTGGGGAAGAGTAGGACGAGGCATGAATGTCCTCATAATGTGTGATCGGAAAAACTTTTTCTGCGGGCCAACTTTGGCAACGAGTTCGCCCCCGGAAAGCGCTCAACAAAGTGACAAATTTGTGGTAAATCTACAAGAATATGAAATTAAATTAACATCGAACTGGCAGCCCAAGTTTATCAGCGGGGCACGCTGAGGGAGAGGCAGAGACTGAGGCAGAGGCGGCGGCGGCTGATAGACGGGCCAAGGCCCTGTTGATTAGAACCCATCCATTGCCCGGGGATCCCGTTCCGAGCCGAGCTGTGCTCCGCAAACTTTTCAAAGATGTTTGGGCAAGGGCCAATTTGATGGATGGTCTGACAGAGTAGGCAGCTGGAAGGAGCGACTGTAGCAAGATGGGGGAGACAGGCCAATTTAATGATTTAAAGAAATGAATAAGAATGGAAAATGCATATTTCATGGTGCGCAGTTTGAGGGCATAACGGGATAATTGTTTTACGTCTTTCTCGCCCTGCATTATTCAGTGACTGCTGTCGTATAACTCATTAAAGTATAACTTATGCAAAGTAATGCCGACACAGCTTTCATCTCGTTTAAGCTATGAAGAGAAAAAAGAGAAAAAAAGCTACAGGTGAGAGAGCTTGACTCTTTTATACCCGATATCCACTAAAATACTTTCTTTAATAGCTTATTGTTAGTAACAATTAACAATCTTGTTTTCAAACTGCAATAGCAACACGTTATTTTTTTTATTTATAGGGGCGCAAGTGGGCGTGGTCTTATTCTAATATCTATTTAAGCTTTGTGTAATAGTAAGGTATATTGTAACCAAGTTTGTTAGCTCTAGCTCTTACGGTTGCTGAGATATTGGCTGTTTTACTGATGGACAGACAGACGAGCAGACAGACAGGCAGACAGACGAACAGACATATCGACTCGGAAAATGCCTCCTACCCTCTGCTACATTATTTTTCAGTCCATGCAAGTCTGGAATACCCCCGGTACTCTATGAGTAGCGGGTATATAAAGTTAGTCGGCTCACTTTAAGCTCTGCTCGCAGATTTAGCAGTAACTGCGGCTTTTCTAATATTCCCGCAACTCGCATTTGCCGAGATTTACTAATATTATTACGAGAATGCACGGACGGCCTGACAGGCAGACAGACGGGCAGAGAAAGAGAGAGAGAGAAAGGGGAGAGAGTTCTGTGCATTCGGGGCACTCGCTTCTAATAAAGACTCGAAGATACGCAACACTCGTTTAGCATAACAATGGCGAGTTGGAGAGCCTGCGAATGTATTCATATGTTCACTGGCATATCATACATTTTTATAAGAGAGAGAGAGAGAGAGAGAGAGAGAGAGAGAGAGAGAGAGAGAGAGAGAGAGAGAGAGAGAGTACAGTGGAAACAGGCTAGCGAAAAAACCGAAACTGTTGCACATAATATCAAAGCTGTCGCCCCACATTTTGTAGTTAAAATTTTGCAACAATTTATAGATAAAATACTGTGAAATACTTTCTGAGTTTCATGAGACTTTGCTGTGAAATTGGGATAGACTAACAAAATTTATTCTTTTGGGCTGGAAACTCCATTAGTTTTATTTTTAATGCCTGCAGGCCCAACTGAGTTGGATAAACAAATTTGTGTATTTATTTTGATTAGTTTGCAGACAGAACCTTTGACCTCAGCCAGCACAGGGAGACCGCAGACAAAGATTGCTCTGCCACAGGAAGAGTCTTCAAGGGAGCGCATGATGCGGGTCTGGCCGAGAGCTGATGCTGTATTTGCATATTTTGTGTGTCGCATTTTCATTTATTGCCTCGAAATCCTGTGGCGTTCATTTAACACATGCCTAGGATGCAGTGGCCACAGTAGCCACAGCAGCAGCAGTAGCCGAGGCTGAGGCTGCTCTGGCAAATAAATTAAATTGACAATGCAATTCTCGTGCCACGTTGGCACATTGTGGCGTTATTTTAATAAAAATCGATATACCATATATGGCATATAGTATGCAGTTTTTTGAATCACAATCGCTGTGATGGCTCGCATACGCGTTATGTTGTTTTTAATGGCATTCAAAAGCATTGAGGGGATTTTTTCTTGTTGTTTATGCTCGAAATGCAAATGATGCGTTGATAGAGACAAGTTCCAGGCTACAGTTCCATAGCTATAGCTATATCTATAGCTGTGGCCAGGCCAGGTCGGGTCGGGTCAGGACCTGCGGCTTTCACTGCATACTCATGCAGGGACACATTCCATTTCCGGGACGAACACAAAAAAGGCAACGTTGCAGCGGAAATGATTTTTGGTTTTATTCACCGCCCGCGATAAGAAATATGTCAATGCCAATAAAAGCGAATATAAAATTGTCAAAAAAAGCATGACGAAATGCCACGATGAATTTCAGCAAGGTGCGTGCGTGCCACCTCCGCTGCCAGCGGAGCCAACAAATCAAATCAATAACGATGCCTCGGGCGATCCCAACGGGGACTCTACAAGGAGTCCGTGCCGCAGCAGCAGCACCAGCAGCAGCCATGGCAGCAGCAGCACTTGACGCTGATTTTTATGGGGCGCGTGGCACGACATTAAAACCAACGTGTCGTATACGCAATAATTCAATTACAGCACAGCACCATAATTAATTTTCTGGACTCAGCAGCAGCATGCCAGGACGAGCAGCTGCAGTCCCCAGTAGAGTGAATACTTTAAAGTAATAATTGAAGTGCTTTCTTTGTGGAATATACCCTTTCCAACTTTACGCCAGACATTTGCCTGAGAGTTCTTATTGATTTTGGAGTGGCATCACCTGCTCCTCTCCTTAAAATGCTTTAAAGAAATAATTAAAGTTTTGTAAAGAGTCATAAAGTCTTTTACGCACTACAGATTTCCGAGTTAGAATAGCATCATCTGCTTCTCTCTTAAAACACTTTAAAGATATAATTAAAGTGTCGTTTTAAATAAAGTCGTAAAGTCTTTTACACACTACCGAAGACCCTTTTTAACACTGGCCCCTTCGACAGCCATTTGCCTGAGAGTTCCTATTGATTTTGGAGTGGCACCACCTTCTCCTCTCTTCAAATGCTTTAAATAAATTTTAAAGTTGATTTAAAGAGTCGTAAAGACTTTCACACACTACCGCAGACCCTTTCCAACACTGGCCACTTTGTTAGCCATTTACATTCGAATTTCTACTGAGCGCTATCATCAGCTCCTCCATTAAAACACTTTAAAGATATAATCAAAGTATTGTTTGCAGAGATTCATTAAATCTTTTACACACTACCGCAGACCCTTTCAACACTGGCCACTTTGTCAGCCATTTGCTTGAGTTTTCTTTTTGATTTTTGAGTTCAAGTGGCATCACCTGCTCCCAACCTCTTGCGCGTGAGATAAATTAAAAAAAATTTGTATGCGCATTTCTTGTGCACCTTTGGGAAGGTATCTCCCCTGTCTGCCCTCCCTCCCAACCATCTTCCCCGATTTCTCCCCTGCTACCTGTGCGAAAGTAGTAATTTACATGCTGAAGTTTTCACACCGATGAGCACAAAACACAAACAAGAGAAGAAGAAAAAGTGACGGGCGAAGTTCGCAGCGCGGCAAATGCAAAATGCATTCGAAACACAGCTGTGCCAGGCGGGATCGCACGGCAGATATCCTGTACGGCATAATGTGGCAGCAGGTTCGAGCATTAACTGACAGACTCCTTCGAGCTGCGGCTGCCACTGCAGGGTATAGAAAAAGTAGCTAAAAATATTCGCTTGCATATGCAGAAAACGTTTTCGAGGCGTCGCTATCCTCCTCCTTCCCCTTCTCCTGCTTCTGCACCTCTGCACCTCGCGTGTCACGACAGCTATCGCACCTGAAGGTTAGGGGTTCCGCTCACATGGCTGAGTTCCGCTGACGTTGAGACGGGTGCAGGCGTCGCAGGCGGAAATTGCCAGCGTGAGCGCAGCGCGCAGCGAAGTGACAGTGTCGCAAATAAGTTTGCGCACAGCGCATGCTTTAAGCACGCTGCCAAGGATTCATAGGTCCAGCAGGTGACGACTTTAAGCTGATGTTACTCCAATGAATTCGGCTCTTTCTTGCTGCCATTCTCCTCCTGTTTCTGTCAGCTGCATCAGCAGCAAATCAGACACTCAGCTGAGCTGCAAATGATGCCTGATGACATCGTAACCAACGATACCACGCCTCCCCATGCCACAGTTCGCCACATCGCCTGCTGCGGTTCTTTTCCGCAGCATGCTCAAAGGCAGCGCATCCTCAACATATTCTTGGCTTGCAAATAATGCTTTCAAAACGAACAGCGAGTGCCTTCGCCTTTGATGCGCTCGTGTTGCACAGCTGCCAATCCCAGCACGTGGCATGTGGTGGCTCCCGTTGCCATTCAGGTCGCTTATAAATGAGTTCCCGCTGCACATATGAAAGATGAAATACTTCAAAGCAGACAAGGCTCCCATCTTCCATCTGCACCAAATGCTCACTGAAGAATGTCCATTTGCAAAGGGAAAACAGAATACACGCGCTTTAAGTCGGCTCGAAACAGTTTAAACAGTGCTGTAAATCAGTTTACGTATTCCATAAGGGATTAGTTCAGCAAACTGTATCAAATTTGAATCATTGAATCATTCAAAATATCACGAAATAGCACGCTGCGAAAGCCTCACGTGCCTGACAATATTAAAAAACCAACCAATTAATAAATTATTTATTACGGAGACAGTAGGCGTGGCAACTAAAATTGTATATACATTTTAAACACTAATGGTATGCAGGCACCTTTACGCCAAATTTGGCGACTCTAACTCCAAAAATAGCTTATATATATGCGATTAAAGAGACGGACAGACAAACAGACTTGGCTCAATCGACTAGGCATATCTATATCCTGTTGGGCCTGCCACGCCTTCTTCTTCTTCGCATTTGCATAAATTAATTATACCCATTTCTACACATTTTTAGTAGTCGAAGGGTATCATAATTATGTCGGGATATTCATTTCAATTATTGTAAACCTGCGGTAAATTCTCGTACTTTGCGTGACATAAGCAGACAGGCAGACAGACGGAAAGGCGGGCAACTGACAGGCAGACAGACGGAGAAGCGGGCAGACGGAGAGGCGGGAGACGAACAACACCGACAGCTTGCAGCGTAGCACAATAATATTAAAAGTACCGCAGGGCGGGAAGCTAGGGGAGGAACGAGTATTACAAGCCTGAAGTTCTGATGTAATGTCAAGAGCTGTGGGAAGGGACAGGGGTGCAAGTGGCAGTTCAAAGGCAGCTTGACAACAGCAGCGTGGGCAGGGATACGAGGACGCACTCACAATGCGGGCTCCCATATTTCTTCAAGGCATTCAAGGCACAAAATGTGCAGTCGTTGCCGGCGAAGGGGAAGTGGGCAAGCAAAGCGTGCAAGTGGTAAACTTAAGAGAGAGAGTATGAGAAGAGTGGCCGGGGGGGGGGGGGAGTGCTAGGAAGGGAGAGCGACATAAAAGGCACAAAACAGACGGTCGCCGTTGTCGCCACACTTGGCCAAGTTCGCCAGTCGTCTGATTACCGCTCCGTCGAGGCGCTGCTAGCGAAAGCGTTGCTGTCCTTGTCGCGTAGTTGTCATCAGCCCAAGCAGGCCAGAGGAGGAGTGAGTGCAGGAGGGAGGGGGTGTGCGCTGCATTTCCTTAAACACATAAAGCTGTTTTAGCGCTTCCTTTTCAGCCTTTTCAGTCCTTCAGCGAGGCGTTAATGGGCATAAAAACCCGCGACTTCCCCCGCACGAGGACACACACACAGACAGGGAGACACATGGAAGCACAGGGCGGCACATGCACAGCCAGACAACGCGACAGACAGACAGAGAGATATACGAGGGCTCAGCGTGAGAAATGCTGCAGTCACGAACCCTCAGCCCAGCTCAGCTCAGACCAAACCCAGCCCAAGCCCAACCCAACCAAAGCGAAAGCAACCGCACATCGCATATGCAACGCCAACAAAAAGCTGATACAAAGGCTGAGGCTGCCACTCGGTATGGGTTACTCCTCTTGCTGCATCTGCTCCTCCCCCGCTTCGTGCCTCGCGGCCTGTCCTTATCCTCGCTCGCAGCGAATGCTCCTGGCAACAGTTACGCAACTACGGCGTATTATCGCGCCACCTAACTCCTCATTTGCAGTCGTTTGTAGTCCTCAGCCGTGTCCTCCAGCTGCGCCTCGCCCTCTGTCTGTCTGTCCGGTCTGCCTGCCTGCCTGCCTGCCAGCTTCTTCCGGGCAAGTGCAGCAAGAAGTGCCAATTCACTCTCCACTTCAGCGTTGGCCGCCTTTTTGCAGGCTCCTTAAACGTTCCCTGTCGCTCTGTCTCTGCTCTGCCTGCATCCTGCTGTCTTCTGTCTCCACCGTCTCCTTTGTCCTCTTTGTGCTCCATGCGCGAGAGATAAGCGAAGCAAGCGTGCAACTTTACACTGTGTCGCCTTTGATAGCTTGTTACACCTCCCGCCGCCTGTGCTTGCTACATGCAGTTCCCGCTGTGCGAAAACAAAGCAAGTGTATTTATTATGGAATTAAGGCATCTCTCTTTCTCTCTCTGTCTGCCACTAGCTCTGTCTCGCTCTAGGGACACCCCAGCTCGAGTGTGGATCGAGACATAACTTGCACCTTGCACTGTTTATAGAATAATTAGAGTGAAACTCACTTACAAAATCAATTCAGTTAATTGAAAATGAAACTAATGTGGCAACAGTGAAGGGAAGGAAAGGCGTGGGGCAGGGAGAGGCCGGGAACGGGGCAGGCATAGGGCGTGCAGGGACAGCAATTAGCTGCAGCCTGCTCGAGTTCACACAGCTCAAAAATTCGAGCAAAGAATCGAATTTCATTTTGGCAATTGCCTTCATAAATTATTCAGCCTTCAGTTCATTATTTCGCGCTGGCAATAAACTTCATGGACATGAGTACTGCCCCTCAGACCGCTTCCCTGTTCCTGCACTTCCTCCTCTCTCCCTACCATCTCTCTCCACTTGCCTGCACCGCAAGACCTCGCATGGCATGGAGACAAATTACTGGGAACAGTTTTCTGCACAGCAAGCAAGCTTTGCCTTGGCTACTGCCGGCACCCTTCTCCCTCCCCACCACGCCCTGTCCTTCGCTTTGTGATTTCTGCTCGCTGTGTCGAACAATTGCTCCAAATTAATTTCACATTTGACTCCTGTAGCCGCCTCCCTCCTCCTCCAGCTCGTGCCTGCACTTATGTAGCAAAGGCACTTATCGTGAGTGGGACTCGCATCCGCTTCCGCACTCTTTCTCCTAATGCACGCCAATCGCCGCCAGCGCCAGTGCAGCTGCGGGCGTCGAGTGTGCCAGGGGGAGGCAGGGAACAGCCCAACAGATGGCGCTATATTTGCACAGCGTGTGCGCTCGGGAAATGAGCTGCATGCAGTTCCGTTGTACAGAGTTGCAGCTCCCGCACCGCCTGCGTCTGCCTGTGTCTACTGCTGTCTCTCCGTCTCTCCACACTTCCCTCTCCTTTCCCTCCCCTCCCCTTCCCTACTCCACACTTTGCTAAACGCATTAAAATGTGCGCATTAAAATGTGCAAAATTTGATCAAGTTGTTGTAGCTTGTGCTCTGATTAAACAAACTTGCTGCCGGCTGTGGATCCTCCTGCAGCTGCCTGCTTCCAACACCCCCCGCTGCTGCTTCTACGCTACGTCTTACCGCAGCTGCCGAGGGGCACTCGAGCAGCAGCAGCCGCAATCACTTAGGGCGGGCGTCAGCACGCGCAGATATGTGCAGAAAGCAGCACAGGACTCTGCTCTCATTTGGAGTGAGCCAGAAAGAGGGAGGGAGGAAGAGGGAGAGAGAGAGAGGTGAGGAGCCCACATTAATTCCTTGAGTCTGCCTTTGCTTTTGGCATTTATATTCGTGCGAGTGCCGCAAAAACCAACAACAAACAAACAACAACTTAAACGGGGGCGTCTGCTGTGTCCTGTGGCAATCTCCGGGCAGCAGCAGCAGCAGAGGAGCTGAGGTGGAGAGGCAGAGGCGTAGACGGAGGGAAAGGGAGGTGGAGTAGGCGCTGATGCGATAAAGTGCTGCGGCAGACATTTTTAGCGCTATGTTGGCCGCCATTACAAAGTCGATCTAATTATACACTAGCATCTGTTATGGTCGTGCCCTGCCTTGGCCCTGCCCCTGCTACTGTCCTCTCCCCCTCCCTGCTACTTGCTGCTGTCCAAAAAAAAAAGTTAGGCAAATCTATTTGTATGCGAATCCTTGTTTTTGTTTGTGCCGCGACAGCGCTGACACCAATCGCTTGACTGCCCCAGCCCCTGTTCCTGCCTTCCTGCCCAACCCCCCAACGATACCTGCTAGTGGAAGGGGAATTTGCATTAGCAGCTAATGGCAATGGGAGCCACGCCCTCTCTCCGCGCTCATGGGCGTGGTGCCAAAAAGGAAATGGGAAAAAAGAAAAAAAGTGCAAACAGAAAGCGTCGCAAGTGAAGCAAAAAAGTGCGAGAGCGCCCATTGAATATTCAATCCCAGCTTAATCTCCATTCATATGCAAGAGATTTTACGTTGGCCATACCCTGTAGGGGAGCAGGAAATGTAGGGTATGCTAAGTTGTATGGAAATCGAATTTGGGACTGATTTATAGAGTGCATATCACTATTTTTAATGTTTACAGCGTATCTTTTTGTCGAATACACAATCTAGTTGCCTGTGTGACATGCTGATTATCATAGATTTGAAATTATAAACCTAATTTAGAGTTGCATGCATTTTGTAAAAAAAAACACAGAGTAGCAGTACACTAGTCGTGTACTCATTCTTAGTGCCTGTGGAATATGCTGAGTTGAGTAGTAATCACATTGCAGTGTTCTAATTGAGTGTTCTATATGTAGGAGCAGTATGAGACGAGTAGTATGAGTAGTAGTAATGCTTACTCAAAAGATTTAAGTTCCTTTCTCTGTTTACAAGGTATCTAACAGTCGTCTATCCGCCTATAATTGCCTGTCTAGCTGCTCTTCACATCGTGCTGCACGCTTACGTTTCCTGTTCACAAGTTACTCCACCTGGCGGCGCTTTGCAAAGGCAGCGGGAACGGGGAACGGCAGCCAATTGATCCTCCTGTTTAAGGAGCAACTCTACCAGGCCGCAGTCAAAGCCCGAACGTGTGCGGCTGTGTGTGCAGCTGCGTGTCTCTATTCTCTATTCATACACAAAGAGAGCCCAACAACGAGAGGCACAATTGGTCGTCGTACTCAAGCGGTGACGGGGAAGAAGTCTCGGCGTATCTGTCAGATTAATGCGAAGCATTCATCACCCGGACAGAGGGGGAGGAAGAGAAGCGAGGGGAGGGAGGGGGGGGTGCGACAAGCGAGACAGGCAACTGAAATGCAGTTAAATTGAATTCTGCACTTGCCAGTGCGAGCCACGCCCCCAGAGAAAGAGAGGGAAAGAGAAGGAAACTTACACAAGTGAATTCAATTAGGTAACTTGCCACGCCCGCAAAAGGCGATTTGCAAGCGGTTCAAGCTGAATGAAGCGAGGAAGAGGCACGGGGGGGGGGAGGGACCTTTTCAAGAGGCCTGGCTAGCGGTAAATGTAAATGTAACTAGCTGAGAAAGTGCGACTGTAACTGTAACTGCGACTGTCACTGTGACTTGTGCTTCAGGCGGCGAACGCGGCTTATGGGATTATGCGATTATGATATTTCAGTTAAATGAGAATATGTGGATGAAAGGGTGTGTGTGTGTGTGATGTGTGTATGTATCTGCGTGTGTTTGTGTATGTGGGTGTGTCTGTGTCTGGCGCAATTAAAGGGGAAACGAGCGCACTTTGCATTATTTGCTCAAATAACCAGAAGATATGCACTCGGGCACGCAGATACTTAATACGCTTTCGCTTCCGCTCACACGTAACACCGACACCGTCCTACCCTCTGCCCCTTCCTCTACCCCTCCCACAACCGACCCTCTCCTTCGGCGGTCTCGAGTGCTTGAACGAACTTTTGCATTGTAACAGCCGTAAATATTTGCAAACCGTTTAAAGCTCGTTAAACGTTGCCAATAACTGCCACGATGGCTTTGGGCGACAACGAGGAGGAGGAGGAAGGGGAAAGGGAGGCAGGCGAAGGCAGCCAGACGCGCACATGGACACGAGCTGCTTGTACTTACGTGCGCCTATGTCTGTGTGTGTGTGTCTCTCTCTGTGCGTGTGCGACTGCATGTGGCATTTATGTAAATGCCGTAGTTGGTGAAGAAAACTTTCGCATATAATGCTCCTCGGTGGACTATTGAGAGACCATCTCCCCCCCCCCCCCTGAAGCAGGCAGGGAGAGGGGTCTCACTGCGAAGGAAATAATATCAGGAAAATATATGTTTATTAAGCTAACACTCGTGACATTAAGCGTATTTTGTGCGCTCTCCAGGCGAGTATTATCGTCTGATTTATGCATAAGAAAACCGTCAACAACATTCTAGAGATCAAACCACAAACAAAACGACGTTCTAAGCAAAAATCGAATGATTTTTGACAAAGTTAAGACTTTGGGAAGTCTGAAAAAGGTATCCTAAGTCATCCAAAGGCTAAGATCATTAGAGCATTCAATATTTTCGCACTCCTGTTTTTTGATGCAGAATAAATCTTGGTGCAAAACCATAGACAAAATATCATTCCATACAAAAATCTGATAAGTTTTGACAAAGTTATGACTTTCAGAAGTCTAGATAGGTCGCTCAGGTCTTTAAACGGACTTATATGTTTTAGGATCTTTTGTTCTTTTTGATCTTTGTTTATTATATCAAGCCACACCGCAATTCTAATCATTTTTGGCAAAGTTATGGTTCCTGGAAGTTTAGATGGATGTCGCAGGTCTTAGAAAAATAGAAGACATAAATGACCTAAAATTTAAAAAGTTTAGAATTCTAATTTTTTGATACAAAATCAATATACATAGGTGCAAAACCATGAACAAAATGACATTCTACAGCTAAATCGATTAATTCTTAAGAAAGTGATGACAGTGTAGACCGGTGTCTCAGATCTATAGGCCACTCACGTCGTCAGAGGAGGAAGACCCAAGGAGCCCCAAATTATAAAGATAAATCAATCCCGAGATCAAATCATCACATTTGCTGGAACATTCCCCCTTTTAGAGAATTATTAATGGTCATATCCCATTCAAAGTACTGTAAATACTAAATATGCCACAGACCAACACTATTCCGCGTATTCATTATAACAAGACTCTCATGAGTATCGCCAAAATATTCGTTTATTTGATGGCCGTCAAAGTTGGCTTGTCGGCACAAACAGATCCGATGAGAAGCTCCATAAAACCGCCTATTTTAGTGCAGTTGCGAACATTGTTTTGCAGTCGAGTCGGGGCAAAGTTTGCGAATAACTTGCGCAAAATGTATTAGGAATGTGCCGAGCTGAAAGGTAACTTAATAAGTTTTGCACGGAAGATTCGGGGTGGGCTCGCGGGGGGAGTGTGTGGAACAGTTCTCTGTACGACGCATTAGCACATCGTTGCACAAAACCATCTGCCAACCGCCAACTATCAAAAATGTTAACGGATTAGTTTCTCCACGACAAACTTTTCGACGAGAAACTTCAATGAAGCAGCCACCTCTCTTTCCGCCTACCTGCCCCTCTTCCCGAGGGAGAATTATTTGGCCTTTGCATGGAGTTTACTCTTAAAATCTAATAACACTTGCAAATTAATAACGGGGCACTGCAGCAGCACCCTTCGGCCACCCCCAAACCTAACCCCAACAAGCACAAAGCCATTATTTATAGAGGCTTACGGTCTGCCTGGAATTGCAAGAGTATCTCCTGTCCCTCTGCTCCCCCTCTTTCTGCGTTTCTTCCCCTCTCAGATGCTGCGCATAATTCACAAGTGGCAGGGACCTTGAGGATTTAAATATCACGTGAGTGTCCTGTGCAATGGCAAACTATTTGCAAAGTGAAGTCAATTTAAATATGTCAAGGGAAATAAATGTCTCAAAATGCTGCAAATATTTTCTTAGATACTCCTTAAATACCCTAAATTACAGACAGATTTAGCAGGGGAGTTATATACGCACTATACGCACTACCTTAAATACTGTCAGTATATTCGGAGTGGAATCTAGAGAACTATCAAGAGTATCTGTATCTCCTAAACGCTGTTTTTATGTTCCCAGACACCCCTTAAATACCCTAGAATTACAGAAAGACTTTGCAGGGGAGCTAAATACGCTCTAGGGTAACTTATAGGGTATCCCTAATTTCTAAATGCTGCCAGTTTGATACTCAAGAATTTCTGCAGAAGTTTGATAGGAAATTATACACATTCTAGGATATTTATCTATCGTAGATTCCCCACTAGGCTCACTTTTGCTTTCCCTTATGTAAAAAAATTTAATCGTGGTGCCTCTGAGGCGTGTGCAGACACCCTTTTGGCCATTATATAACATGCGAGTATGCCACATTTTCCGCTTATGCCGCGTTTCATTTCCGACCTTCCAAATGAATTCACCTGACCATGAATTATAATATTAAAAAAGAAGAATGAACCCACTCGGACCTTGGCGCGATTATCTCATTTTGGCGGTGTCAACTGGAACCCTAAACAAGCAAACAGCGTCCTTGGCAGCGGGTGGAAGTGAGACAGGCGAGGGAACGACGCGCTAATAAAGTTCTGTCAGAGATTACGAGGGAGTCGAGCAGGGAGTAAAGAGTTCTGTTTGCGCTGCGGATTATCACTTCATCGAAACTGATGTTATTGCGCGGCTTTGGTCCGTTTTATGTCAGCAACTAAAACAAGAAGAAGAAGGAGAAGTGAAAGGAGAAGGAGCAAATGATGAAGAAGAGCAGCGAGTGAAACTTGCAAAGTGACAACTCTTTAGCATACAAAACGCTTTTGTGTTCTCTTGCAGCAAAATGGCGCAAGTCGCTGCTGAGCCATTCCCACTATTTATTAATTTAAATAGGGGGATGGGTCTCTGCTCAGCGAGCTGTACGAATTGTTCAGTGTATCTAGGGAGGGGGTGGGATGCATCAATTATGAAGTTATTTTTGGAAAATAAACGATACTTTTCCAATGCGCTGTGCGTGTGTGTGCCACGTTGATTCTATTTCACTTTTCCGCACTCTAAATTGAAAAATACATTTTCTCGTGCGTGTGTATACAAATTGCTTATGCCTGTGTGAATCGTTGTGGAAACACGCGCATGAAAGTAGCAGTTGCTATGAGGAGAAAGATACATATGAATTTGAAATAAACTCGATTCTTCCGCACAGAATCCCCCGAACATGTGCACCGACATTGTCGCACAGTCCCACCCCCCATACACACACACACACACACATGTGTATGAAGCATGTACATCCGTGTGTGTACACACAGAGCCCGAAGAAAGTTCAAGGCTTATGCCGGTTGTGGCAAATGTTGACATGTTTGCCCCTTCGCTGGTTCCAAGGACTCGTGGAGGCGTGCGTGCTGCGGGAATAACAATAATGCCCGCCCAGTTGCTGCTCCTTATGACTGCGGCAGAGCAGCGAAGCGACTGGCAGAGCCAGAAATGCAGAAGCAGAAACAGAAATAGAAGAAGTACAAGCCGAAACAGAAGAAGCAGCAGCAGGCGAAGCAGAGCCGCAGACAGAACAATAACAAGAGCCAAAACAAAGCGAAAAGAGTGACAAGGCGAGCGAGGTAACCACTTAACCAAATAAATCACAAAGTAAATACCATCTATTGTTTCTAGCAAAAACTCATGAAAATTTATTGTACTCCCACCCGACTCCCTTGCAAAAAACCCACACACACACACATGGAGTCTGTCAGGCGTTGCCAGCTCGCATTCTGATTCGGACTCTTCTCACACCTCGCGCTGCTTGGGGCGAAAGGCTTTTTAATATGGATTGCAATGGATTGAGCAAAGGGGGGGATTGAAGCAGAGTAAACGGTTTTAAATGCTGACACATTCCAATTACTTAAGCTGCGTGTATATATATCTTTATATACCATATTTATCGAGCTCAATGCGGACTGTAGCAAATGTTTCCAATGTCGCAAATAACTACGCTTGGATTATCACTCTCCTTCTCCACTTTTCTCTAGCTTTCTCCTTCTCTTCTTTCGACAACTTCTTGTATTACTTCCTGATAATCGTTCGCCTTGAGGTCGCCGCCGAGGCAAGCCTCAAGGACACGTGAAAATTTGAATGTAAGTGTCGTTAAGGAAATCGGAAGACAAAGCTTTTAATGCAGAATCACGTCCTGCCATTCATTTTTCCATTAAGACACAAAGTCAACAACATTAACTTAAGTTACTTTCCACAACATTGCCCCGCTCCAGCCACCTCCCTCCTCCGACCAAGGGGCATCCCCTGTCGACCCAACCGTGTCCTTGGCCCTGCGATAAGAGCTGAGTAATTCATTTTTATGTACTTCCCAAGTGGCGAAAGGGTCCACACACGGAAACATATTCGTCGCGTCTGTCCCTGCTCGTTTCCAGTTCCCCATAGACCATTGTTGGCTAGCGGCAACGCTTAGGATTCTATTAACTATTTCTGCTTGAAAATTCGAAGCCATTTCATGAGATCTTCGAAGGAAAGTGAGGTGAGTATTGCGGTAGATGGGGATTACATGTCTGATTTCAAGACAATTCCTACATGATTTTTGGGCGAAAATTATATATCGTATAAATTACTTTTAATCAATTGTTTAGTACTATTTTTGAGCCCTACAATCGATTAAAAGCCAAAACACAGGTTTTCAAATTTTAAAGAAAAATTGTTCAGAAAAATCTTAAGGGGTTACCCTTACCTAAATTGCCAAAAAGTCGAAAAATTTAAAAAAATTGATATATCAATGCAGAACTAATGACGATGTCAAGACATAAATAAAATGTCATACCCCGTCAATTTAGCTCGTTTTTTCACAAAGTTACGAAGGGTTTTATGTGAGACCTTTACCAAGACCTTTCAAGGATGTTACATGTCTGATTTTAGGACGAGTTAGACATGATTTTTGGCCAAAAATTAAATATCCTCAAAAACAGCTTTAAACACTTGTTTGTTACTAATTTTGACATCGGCTATTGATTAAAACTCGAAACATGTGATTTAAAAGTTTAAAGAAAAAAAATTGTTGAAAAATGATAAGGGGGTACCCCTTACCTAGATCTAAAAAAATCGAAAATTTCCATTTAGTCTATTTTGCAATTATTGAAATGCAAAACTCCAGACATAAACAAATTGTCAGTACGCCCTTTCCCTTTAAACTTTCTTCATCCCTTTGTGGTTTATACTTGGAATTAGGCTGACGGTTTTGAATAATGAGCAGGCAGCAGATCTCTGTAAATTCAACCGCAATCCAAAGCTGGCAAATAAAAGCAATCTGAATTCGAATACGAATACGAAACCGTATTCGAACGAGAGACAGTTTAAAGGGGCGACCGCCATTGCGGTAATCTGCACATAATCTCTGAGTGTGGCCGGGAATACTCTGCCTCACTCCCTCTCTATCTTTCACCATCTATCCGTCCCTATGCCACACTCAGTCGGTCGCAAATAATTTCCTGGTTGACTCCTTCCTTGATAATGATGTAGGCTGCTGCTGCTGCGCCTGGGCGGGCTGTAGGCGTGGCCTGGCTCAGCTCTGTTCGACTCGGCTCAGCTGAGTTATTCATTCATCATTGTTGAGTCTTATTGTGAATAATAAATGTTGTTTTATCCCGGCCGACATTTTAATTTGTTGATGCTGGTTTATGGTTCGGCGGTTTGTTGATTTTGTAATTTGTCAATAATTACGTCGGGTTTGGTTATGCGGTTTGTTTGCTTTCAAATTGTATTGTAAATACAAGTACATCTACATACATGAACATACACACACACCAGCACATATACTAGCACACACATGTGTGAGTGCCACTTTGCATGCATTAGCTGTGAATCGAAAGTGTTCGTCAAATTCGCTTTAAATATTTGCGAAATTAAATCGAGAGCAAACAAGAATGAAATATTTGTCCCCCTGACATGCCGAAGATTTAATACTCTTTTCGCTTTGGAGGAATAAATCATATAATTAGGATAAGGCATTATATATATTTCTAAATAAACACACACATAGGAATGCTAAAGCTCGTTATATGTGTGTGGAAATCTCTAAATAAATCAATAATTTTCATAGATTGCTCTAGAACAATAAAACATACACCCCCTTAAAGGGAAACTCTCTTCAAGAATATAATTATTTAAAACAACCTATAATAATAGCAAAAAGCAATAAACACTACAAAATATGCTATAAATAAAGCATATACTGGCCCCTTCCGGCCTAAAAGTATGCAGCACATTTCTAATGTGAGTTAGGGGAAATTAAAATTCACTTTATTCACTTATCGATTCCACCACAAGTCAGCAGCTGTCCCACGAAGCAGCACAAGGCAGGCTGGGAAACCCTGGCCCCCGAGAAGGATCTTCCTCGACAACCGCTGCAAGAAATGGCCAAGCCGCAAGCCAAGTGAAGGGTCGCCTCTTAGTGGCGCCACTTGTCGCAATTCACTTTAAATAATGTAGACAGGATGTGCATGCGCCGCTCGAATTAGGAATTTAATTAAAATCTCAAATATTAAAATGGAATTAAAGCCAAGGCGAAAACGAAGATGAAGCCCGGTCGTGCCGTCGTCCTCGTCGTCTTCGGCTACGTATGTCAAATGATTTCCGAGATTTAATTACTCCACAATGCAGGCTGGTCTAGGCGGGCAGAGGGTAGAGGGATGGGACTTCAAGGGGGCGCACCTATGCCACTGGATATTAATAAACGCAAAGTGTTCACAATCTGGTGTAAATATTTAATTTATAATTTACGAGAGACTTTGTCGCGGCGAGGGGAGTTGGGGATTGTAGGCACGTGCTTAAATGTCATTGCGGATGTTGACGATTACATTTAAATTATTTACGAGCCACGCCCCCGCCCCGCAGCCAACGCCCACCATGTCGTCGTCACATTTGTTATTCGCTTAACTTTTATGACGATGGCGCGCGACACGGATTTCCTTTAACCCCCTTCTCCCTGCTGCGCTGCACTACAACAACAACAAGATGAACAAGAACAAGAGAAACCTGGAGAGGAGTAACACGCCGTGTGACACTGTCGTGGACGACCTGGAGCACACTCTGTTCCACTTTGACGACGCCGATTTACGAGTTTCATTTAAAATTCACATTAACTTTTATTAAAGCGACCAAATAAATGCGACATTACTCGTTACTCTGCTCTCTTCTTCCTCTTGCGATTCTTCGCAATTGTCTTCACGACCAACGAGTCCGTTTCGCCGCCTTATCGTTTCGGGCCTTATTTCTTCGCGATGACGTCGCATTCATGGCCTTTTAATGTCAAATTAGCTGCGAATAGTGACTTTGTTCTATGCCGCATTTCACACGCCTTTCATGACCCGAACAAGTTGTAAAGCCCTTTATAGAGTGGGGAGGGGAAGGAGCGAGAGCGCTATTCAAAACACTCGTAATTATAATTAATGCTCAGGCAGATCCTGCACGCGTGTTGCCAAGCCAAGTGTAATAAGTTTCCAAGCAGGAGTTATAAATTTGCAGCCTACACAAAGGGACAACACCTGCCCCTACTACCACCCCTCACCGCCCCTCCCGTAATCGCTTAAAGGAAGTAACAAACGTAAATGAATTACAATTATTGCTCCGTAAACATTGGCCTTTGTTGGCTTAATATTTGGCCAGCCTAGAAGTATGCTACGAAATATACAAGAGCAGCTTGAAATGTGATAGCAAAGTACTCGAAAAATTCTCAATTTGCGAGAGTTCCTGACTTCGAGCAGCGAAGAGAGGGAGAAAGGGGACGAGTGAGTGTGAATGAACTGTATATTGCTCTCTTTTCAATTGTTACCGCAAAATCAATTTTCCTTTTTCGTAAATATTTGTGCGCTAAGCCCGAAAGTAGGCTTTAAATGCCAAAATCGAGAGATTACAAAAGGCTCGAAAGAAAAAGCACTTTAAATACGAGAGATTTATATTTATTATGGTTTATTCGACAGTGCCAAATTTAAGTAATTTACAAACAAGTTAGTTAGTTTGCTAAGGTTGACTTAAAGATACCCTTAACTAAGAAAACTATTGATTAGCTTTATTACAATAACAATAAGCTAGGATATTTTAGATATTATATTAGCTGAGTTCGGAGAGACAGAAGCACAATACATTTGCTCTGTAGGGTTTCCCTTTTTTCTTAGCTTCCAAACTCATCGCAAAGCCAAAGGATACTGCATACTCATTTCACTTTTGCACAAGATATTAAAGCATTTTATTTGCGGCAGCAACAGAATTTCATAAGCCAACTAACATGAAAGCAAATTGCCTTTTCCACTCGATTCAATGCTGCATTGAGCTGCACAAGAATTTTAAGATTTTTTAAATGCAATCTTGCAGGAATATCGTTTAAACTGTGGTCTCAGCTCTCTTCTACCTTTTCTCTCTCGTTTACTCTCACTCTTTTCTGGCTCAAGCTCAAGCGTCGCATCTAATTAATTTCAACTTTTTAATTAGAATTAACATATTCATTTTCTAGGCGCTAACAGTCTATTTTAGTTGCTCAACAATTCCCGCCCGACTTGCAAAACATAAATTAGTTTTTAATTTCGTTTCGCAGTGCGAGAGTGGGAGAGAGGATGAGCTAGAGATAGAGAAACCAAAGCAAAAACAAAAACATTCAACGCAGATTGTTTGGGAACAAAACTGAACTGAAATAAATCAAAAGTTGAGCCACTTCTTGTGCTCGAGACATTTTCCCAAGCCGAACAAGAAACTTGGGCCTAGGTGGACAGTCGTCCCAGTCAGCCGGTCAGTCTCTCTGCCTGTCTGTCGATATGTCCCCCTGTGCGTCTCTCTGCCTGTCTTCCTGCACTTGCCACAGGCCAAAAAGTTTCAATTATTTTGGCTCTGGCAATATTTAGCACAGTTTTTTGTGCCATATACATGCACATATAGTTATGGTATATATATTATATATAACATGCATGTTTATCGCCCTGCGATTTGACTTTATTTGTACCCACACGGAGCACACACACACACACACACACATAGAGGGGATGGCACAACAAAAGCGAAATGCCAAAATAAGAATTTACTGCAGTGGAAGGCATAAATAGTTTATAAACTAAGTGACACCGAAAACAACTGACCCAAGCACTAAAAACACTAAAAATAAAGCAGAAAACCCGACAACAGCAGCAGCAGAGGAGGAGCAGAGCAGGAGCAGCAGCATCGCAGTCATGTGAAAATTGTACACAATGAAAGTATGTGCACACACACATACACATACACACACACACACACACTCGATTTATTTTACAGCAACAATAAAATATAATAAATTTTACTTCCATAATTGGTGCCGCCACAAGCAGCCGGCCCGCCAGCCCGAGCACGTCTTGGTCACCTCTACCAACCCCAGGCAGAGCAGGCAGCACCTACAGCAGCGGCAGCCAAGCCAGACACACTTCCCTGCCCTGCTCTACCCTGTCCTGCCCTGGCAAGCAAGCGAATTATTTGAAATATTCTCCCGCTTTACACTATTTTTGCTCTCGCAGACTTCTTTTGGTCTGCGGCGCGATTCCGCCTTCCACTTTGAACACGACACAGTTTCTTACCCTGCCCAAAAGCGACTACAGCCAGCATCGAGACGGCGTAGCCATTGTCGCCGCCAACGCCATCGCTAACGCCAGCGCAAACTGCCGTGTTGCGGGCACTTCCTGCCTGCCCTGCCCTGGGAGGAGGAGTAGAAAGAGGATACCTCCCGAGTCGGGCAGGGTTGTGCATAAATTTAATTAATGGCCGTTATGAATTCGCAGTTAGCTTTCGTTGTTGTTGTTCTATATTATTGTGAAAATTTTTATTTAAATAAACAAAAGACTGGCTGGCGGGCATTAGAGCCAGCTCCAGCTTCAGCTTCGGCTCCGCATCCAACTCCGACTCCGAGTCGAGCACATAAATCTGTTGTAACCAAGTCGAAAATATCCTTTTCCTCAGCAATAAACAAGTGTGGTTTGCGAGCAAAAGAAAGAGTTTTCAGTTGGGATATTCCCATTAGTTTTAGGGCAGATATAAAATACTGACAAAACTCGTTATGCGATAAGCATAAAAAAGAACTAACCCAAGATTACAACCGACCGTTTCAGTATTTTAATATGTTCTTTAATGGCATTATAAGTGCATATACCATGGGATGTGATCATCGCATCACATGGGTCGATCAAGATATCGATCGTACATCTTAAAAATGTATATATCCCCACAACTAGTTTAAGATATCGAAATTTATATAATATTATTAATAAAACTTAAAAAAAAATTTATTTCAGGGGTAATAGTTATTACGCACACTGAAAATAAACGTTCTAGTTTGAAAATTGAGCTGCCAGTTCGATTTTTATTAATTTACGAGAGCAAAAGTGAGCGGGGCTAAATTCTTAATTAAACATTAAGACACACACTACATATGCGTATTGTCATGAGATTTGATGGTCTCAGGTCTCTGAGATTTAGGTGTTTTTATAGAGCAACAGACGTGCAGACAGACAGACAGACTGGGAGACAGCATGACTCTACCGACCCACCTGGTAATTCCATTTACGCAAATTTGGACAATTTTTCAAATCCATACCCCAAAAAGACAATACCCAGCAATAGCTCGATAATGGTCGACTCCTTGTGTGCTTATCTCGTCGAGAGCCGATAAACTACTGGCGCTGAGAGCCCTCGACGCTGCAAAAGCATCTATTGCCAGCACGAAGTACTCGTCGCAGCCATACAGAGGCAGCAAATGGGGGGCGAGGAAACAGGGGGTAATTTGCTGTCGCTGCCTGGAAAAACTTTGAGCTCGCGATCTTTGGCACAAAGCACAAAAGTTTATTGAAGTACACCGACGCAGTTATCCTCCACATTAAGCGGAGTTCGCAGCTGGATAAGGATTTCGAATTTCGAAATTGGGATTTGGACTTTTTTTTATTGCTCACCACAGTCGCAGTTGAAGTTTATTTCTGCGAATGTGTCTAGACCGGAGACATAGCGAGCGGGTACCCGCGGGAAGGGATTTCCTACAACAGTTAAGTGCTTTCGACATGGCAAGTGTGGCGAAGGGGGAGGGGTGTGGCAGGCAGCTGGCGCTAACGGGGCGCGGCCTGCATCAATTTGTATCGGATAAATGTTTGTAATTTTTCCTGCTTTTGCGTTTATTTTTTCCGTTTTTTCATTTCTGTTTTTTTTTTTTTTTTTTGTATTCGCTTTAGCAGTTTTCAGAATGTGCAAACACGATTCGTGCACGTTCGTGCATATACGAGGACGATACTTATTCATATTTAATTTTAATTTGCAAAGTTGCCGAGGAAAACGCTGCCGGGTGTGTGATTCACAGTTGCGCTTTTCCAGATAGTTTGCCTCCATCCCCCTCCAGCTTTATCATTAGAATATTGATTTCGATTGCGAATTTTTCGGTTAGTTTCGGAACTGAACTATTGCATCAGCCCGGAGAGAGAGTGGGTGCGAGGGAGATGCTCTTGGCACTAATTGTTTGCTTTAATAAATTGTACAGGGTGCTTATCAGGCGCATGATAAAGCGAAGAACACTCTCGTCTCATGTGATGCACAACGGTATCTAACGGTACACGGCGGGCTCCATGTTGAACATGTTTGCCAAGAGTACTACGTGCCTTCCGCAACAGACTGAACCGACGTGGCGCAGTCTAATTAGTTTTTGCACAAATTCGAAGGGTATATCAACTACAGCCTCGAGCTAATTGCAGTACCCCCTCACGACCCCCCACTAATCACTTGGCTGGTAGACCAGGTAAGAGGTGCAAGTCGCAGTTTAATGACAAGGTCAGCCAGCCAAGCCAGGGCTGGGCTGGTCTGGTCAGCTTCGACTGCAGTCGACACTTCTGGTGGCCACTTGGACCAGACAACTTTGACCGAAGCACTCGAAACTCGTTTCCACCATAACCGCATGCCAGTGGCGTGCGCTGCCAGGGGGGGTCGAGTCTGCAGTTCTTGGTGGGCGGCAAAGCGAGCGGCAAAGTAATCGCTTTGTTTTGACTTTTGTCTTTTGGTGGGTAATAAAAAAGCGAATGTTATCATCAAAAGTTCATGAACTCCAGAAACAGCTCATTATTTCACATAAGACTCCCCCCTTAGTTGGTCTGCGACGACTGCAGAAGCCACTGCACGCCCTTTCGAGGGTTTGGAGGGTTTCGCGGGGCACAGCCCAAGAATTTCGCCCCGCTTTAATGGAACTCATCTATTTGTCTACCCCAAGTACGAGTAAAAAGATGTTTTTATGTTTTCTTCGTCTCTCCATAACTTGCCAGGAGAGGCGATGGGGAAGGGGGAACTGCGTCTTTCGACTGCGTCTTCAGACAGGTTTTTAATACAAGCGTCGCCAGCTGTGGCATCACTTTTCCTTTCGAATGGAAGTCAAGGTCGCGTTGATTATGAGCACAAAGCAACAAAGTAACAAAAACACAGAAAATCGAAACAGAAACAACCGAAACCGAAACCGAAAGCGACAGATCGAAGGGGAGGCTACTTGGGTCAGCCGGCGGCGGTAAAGTTAGAAAAAGAAATCATGAATATTAATATATATCTGGTCTGGTACTGCGGTTCAGTTATGGTTATTGTGTTCGCCACTGACGTCTATAGACATAAAAAAAAAAACCGGTGCGACCAGAGCTAAAAATTAGCAGAAACAATTTGTATTATCGCATAATTTTCATATTGAACCGGTTTGGCATTTGGCAACACCCAGACCCAGGCACCATCGACTCCAGCCTCCCCCTACTCCGCCCAGACAGCACTTTATTGTTATACACTTGCAGAAGATAAATTGTTGTTGAACTGCTCAGGAAACATCTGCGACCCTAGGAAGTTTATTCATTCTTGATCTGTATGCTAGTTTAATTATTGTATTATTTTCGAGCTAAGCTGTTTTAATTTTGTATACTTATATTATTTAGAAAATAATCGCAGCTTTATATTCTTGGTAGGCGATAGAGCAACAAATTGGGTTTTTATACAAGAACTTGCATTATTTTCCACATTAACAGGAACAAAGCTTTTCTTATTTAGGATAATACTTCTCTTTTATACTTTTCTAATATGAAAAGAATCGAAGAACTCTTTTCTACAGTTTACAGTGGAACAATTGCTCGTAATAGTGTATAAAACCTTCGACTAGTCATAGCCAACCATTTTTTCTAGCTTTCTGGTGTTTTTCAACATTTGTCGAATGCGCGAACAACTCGCAATTTGGTCACAATGTGCGTTTAATTAAATATTCTCACTATATGTTTTTGCCGGTTCGTTGCATTTATGGATTTATGTGAAATGTATTTTTTATAACAGCGATCGTACATCGTACGTATAGGCCAGTTGCCAAAGTGCAGACCCCTTTTGACTGCGTTTGTTTTATTTTGAATTGTAAAATATTGACACATCAATTGAACCCGCTTTTCCTGTCACACCAATCGGCGGGCGGAGCGGGGCGTGGCCTTTCATGCAAAATTACTTAAATACATGAACACACACATTATGTGAATGCCTTTGTCAATTTACAAATTAATTAATTGAAATTTAATTGAAACCCGAGCCATAGATTCGCTTTGCTCAGTGTGTGTGTGGGTGCGTGTGTGTGTATGGATATTGATTTAATACCTTTAATTTGACGCCAAAGCGATGACGAGGAAAGTGCAAAATTCTGCATTATGTTAATTAATCTATCTCAGCTCGCTGAATTTATGCCCCGTTCCACTTCGACTAAACTCGAAATGCCACAGTTCGTTCGTATAGCCTGATCTGATGATATCAAAAAGCGAGTTTAGAGTTTATTTGCATAAAGAGTGAGTGCAATTGGCCAAGGAATAAGCGAGCACACTTTAAACCGGGCATATTTTAGATTAATCGAAGTTAGTTACTCTAAACTGGGAACAATTTAGGCAAATCGATGTAAGACTGCTTAAGAATAAGCGAGCACACTCCAAACTGGGAACACTTCCGATGTTTGACTACTTAGGATTCAGTGAGTACACTCTAAACTGGGAACACTTTTGGGCTTATTCATGTAAGACTGCTTTCTAAACGATATTTAACGGCTTAGGAATAGAGAACACACTCTAAACTGGGAATACTTAAGACTTATCGCTGAACTGCCTTAGTTAGGTTAGGTTTGTGCAACAATCTCCACCGCTCTCCCACTCTTCCGCACTCTCTCTCCCGCGGCAAGCAGTACTTGTACTTTCAAACTCTTCGGATAAGTAAAACACGAAGAGCACTTGTTGTCGGCTCACGCTCTCTCTCTCTCTCTCTCTCCGTTGCGACGATCGTGCGATAAGCCGATACTTGCGCCGCTCTCGCGAGTGCGAGTGCGCGTGTGTGCCCGGTGAGCGGGGAACGGGAGAGTGAGGTGAGGTATGGCTCTTTGGCATTCACGATCGTCGCGACGTCGCTGTCGCCGTCGACGTAAATGGCTGCCGGCCTATAAAAGCGGCGCATTTAGTGTGAGTTGCTTTTTCGAAGCGAGCTCAGTGTTTATTTCGCAGTGGAGTTGGGCAGCAGCAGAAGAAACCACGTCAAGACGCAGACAAGACTACAAGAAGAAGACAAGAAAACAAGGCGGGAGAAGTCCAGAGACAAATCATGTAATTAAATGCCAACACGAACTGTGCAAATTGTGTAAAGTGGAGAGTGGAGTGTGGAGAATCAGAGTGGCCGAGTGTTTTGTGTGTGCATTGGAAAGCGTATTTGTTGCAATTACGCCCCCGCCCTAACCAGTTAAATCAACCAAAGTGTTTGACGGAACGCAACGCGCATTCCAATAACGTTCGGGTGTTCGATGAGGTGTTACTGTGTGTGTGTGTGTCTGTGTTGCCAGCGCAACAAACTCTAATTGAATTATTTAATAACACAATGCAAGAGCAACATCACTAACAACAGCAACAGCAACAACAACAACGTCAACAACATCGATACAAACCAACAACAACACGAACTTGTTACGGGGCAACAAAACTCGCTTCAAACCCGAAATTGCGGTCAAAATGTTGTTGTCTCGTCTTATATAAAATACCTGTTTGCAGTTTGCCGTTTCAGACCGCAAATACTCACACACACACACACAAACATGACTATTAACACACGCACACATACATACGTACCCCCATAGCGGCATGCAGATATCGAAAACTGATAAAAAGTTGCAACTTCCACTAGATGTGGCAACACTTTTTAAAAAGCCGCACAAAATAGACATGCAAACTGAGTAAACAAAGTTTGAGTTAAAAACAAAAATGCTCCCCTGCCCCCTGCCTCCCGCTGACTTAGTTGCTGCTATTATGATCTATATACAAACCCTGGGGTTTACTCAAGTGGTAACTAGTCGATTCGAGTCGCAAAACTGCATTCAACGTGTCAAAAATCCAATATCAACATGTCGTATCATTCTTCATCACATTCTCAAGCCATTTGTTTATAAGTTTTATAACTTTTCATTGTGATATAATGCGTTTATTTACGCGTTGTTCCGAAACTAATGAGCTGATAACCGCCGCTACGTCTACCAATGTTCAGATACTATTCCAAGAACCCAAAAAACTTGCTATACACTCTCTTGTTGCGACAATGAGGCATGGCCGAACGGATACGCAATGCTTCATGCGATAAGCGTTTTAATTGTACAGGGAAACCATACTCTAAGCCGAAGGTCTTCAAGTAGGCCGACTAGAGTTCTAATTAGTCCAGAGCTTGGAGATTTATTATCTTCCCCAACGGAACTAGACTCGATCTTCAATCTTTTCGATCGATTTATTATCTTCGCTATGGGAATTACGAGTAGAGTATCTAATCAGTCTGGCATAGTTCAATCGATTTATTATCTCGAGTCTACCTCATATTTTCAGTACGCACGACTCAATCCGTTCTTCCCACTCACCCAAGTGTCCTATCTCTTGTCGCTTGATTCATTCAGGGAAATACGCTACACACAAACACACACAGAGAGGAAAAGAGAGAGAGGGAGACAATCTCAGACCCCTCTCGAACCAGCGTCAAGGAAAACAGACCGTAATTATTGGTACTGAATTCTGCACGGGAATCGCTTTAATTAACGCCGTTCGTTACCCACACAAGCTTCACAAGCTCAGGCTCAGGCTCAGGTGGCAAATTAAAATGCCAACCACAGCCACAGGGCGTGTCGGGGCAGGAGAGGGGCAGAGGGCGAGCATGTTAACTGTTAATGATGGCCACTGGAGAAACAGTTGAATGCGAGTACGTGGCCAGTGAAGGGAGAAAGAGAAAGAGTGAGAAGTGCTCTCAAGAATTCTGTCACAGTCTGCATCGACGCAGCGGCAGGGCGGGACGGTAGGCGCGGTAAGGGGCAGCAGATGGGGGCGTTCACTTGCCGTACGTGTTGCACCTGAATTGACCATGCTCCCTCTTCTCACACGCTTTGACGCCAGAACAAGCGGTAAACACGTTCGCTGCTAAATGATAAAAATTCCAATTTGTTACGCTCATTCAAAAGAAATTATAGCCCAACTTGTGCGTACTCCTTCGATTCCGATTCGAATCTACATGCATAAATTCTCTAACCGAGCGTGTGTCTATACCCGGACCTGGCATCAGTACCCCTCCGGTTTCGTGTGACGACAATACTCCACATATGTAAATACACGACACACACACTCTCCCAATTGCCTAGTATCTTTGCTTCTACGCACTAGATGATGGAAAACAATAGAGTAAAACAGTCGACGTGAAACGGGGAGGGAAAGCAACAGCAACACAGAAAGAACAAGAACAAGAACAAGAATGCTGTATGGAATAAGACATGAAATTGCCATTTGAGTTGGAGCCGAGAAATCATGTTAGCAAGCACCGAGAACGCCCAAGAACGACGACGACAACAACAACAACGCGACCGAGAACGAAACACAGCTCTAGACTTGATGCGAAACCAAGATCAAGACCGAGACCGAGACCCAGAACCAGAGCAAGAACATGAACTGCCACTACTAACTAAGTGAACCGGTAGCCACAGCTCGAAGAAAGAAACACTGTGACGAGTTGAAAAGTTGACGAGTTGAAAGAGTTGATAAGAACCCTCTCGCAAGAGTCAAGATGAGTGTGTCACACTCACACTGAGTACTTTCCCACACATTTATGCACATTCCCGGGGCAGTTTAGCGAGTACCCGTATTTAAAATCAACCAAGTAGAATAGCTAGTATTTTAAGGTGAACCTAATACTTTACTTTACTGGCAGCAACCTAAACGAACTTTAACGAGCATGAACATAAGAATAGGAGTTTTCTATGTATGGATATCTTTAATTTTTTTTTTTATTTTATTTATAGATGTAGGAATTATGATAAATATTTCGGAGGCGAATGAGGGCTTGGCAAAATTTACAAATAATTTTAAGACACTGTCACAAAGATTGGTTGTTCTAGCTTTTATATTCTCTGAGATCTAGACGCTTATACAGATGGACAGACGGGCAGACAGCCAGACATACATGACTATACCGAATCGACTGTTTATGCTGATTAAGAATATGTATATGAATATGTATATTTAATGGCGTCTCAAGCATCTTCTCATGCCTGTTGCGGACCCTATGAACAATACATTTATTTAAATCTATAGCCTTAAAATCAGAGAAAATACATATGGATGGATATGTTAATAGTACATTTATAACACATTTTATCGATAATATATTTTAATGTTTTTGTTTTGAATGGATTAGGACGGTTAAAATTGGTTTAATTACAATTTCGAATTCAAACCGCAGAGAATAACAAATATTGAACCTAGGTTGCTTTTAAATAAAATATTCTTGTCATGCGTATCTAAGAAAAAGACAAACATTATTTAATGAAATTTCTCTTCCTTCTCTTTTAGATATTCTTTAAAGAAGTACACTGACCTATAGCCTAACAACTCAATAAAACAGTAAAATGTGTGGTAAGTACCTACCTACCTGACCTCCCCATGTGTGTTTATTAAAATTGCAGAATTTAGTATTTGCCAAGCACCTCGGGATGTGTAATAACCTGAGATTATCATTGAGCCGTAAAGTAATCAGATTTCGAGATCGAAATAGTGTGTGGCCTTTGCAGACTCATTTGGGATTTACCAAATACCGAACTTAAGCATACCTATATGCATATTCATTGTGTTTGTATGTAAATAAACGTATTCAAAGTATACGTAAATCAGAATTTGGCAATTATGCAGTGCATACGAATGACACAATTCGGCTTAAGTTTATATATATAGATTGCTCGATACGCAATCGTCGTCGTTGTTGTCGTTGTCGGCCTTTCCTTTCCCTCAGTCCAAAAATAACTTCCACTTGGGACGCCCACAAGGCGCCTCCACTCACTGAGTACCAGCAAGTGGTGCAGCTTGAGCCCAAGCCCAAACTGGTTTATCGCCGCAGATGCAGATTTCCTCACAACTGGTCGGGTTTTTAGGCCGGGGGTCTGATTGGACTTGCCGCTTGCGAAATACGATTTCGACTGGTTGCATGTTTGTCTTTTCTTTGCCCACGATATCTGGGCCCGATTGAGCAATATATACGGTCTCTGGCAGCCGGGTCTAATTCGTTTTGCTTTCAGGAATTTTTGCCTATCTGAACTACCTGACGCCCAAGTCGCGCCAGGAGGTGCTCGACCTGTTGGTGACGGGACTGAAGCGTCTCGAGTATCGCGGCTACGATTCCACAGGCGTGGCCATTGACTCGCCAGACAACAAGGACATTGTGATGGTGAAGCGTACGGGCAAGGTCAAGGTGCTAGAGGATGCCATCCAAGAACGTAAGATACTTGGACGCGTGCCACTGCCACGCCGCTTGCTAATCGATTCTCCTCTTGGCTGCACACAGATTTCAATGGAGGCGAGTACAGTGAACCGGTGCTCACCCACGTGGGCATTGCACACACCCGTTGGGCCACCCACGGTGTGCCCTGCGAGCGCAACTCGCATCCGCAGCGCTCCGACGAGGGCAATAGCTTTGTGGTGGTGCACAACGGCATCATAACCAACTACAATGACGTCAAGACGTTCCTGGCCAAGAAGGGCTACGAGTTCGAGTCGGACACGGACACTGAGGTCTTTGCCAAACTGGTGCATCATCTGTGGAAGAAGCATCCAAACTACTCGTTCCGCGAACTGGTCGAACAAGCCATTCAGCAGGTGGTAAGTGAAGAACACTCTGCGGCAAGAGGAACCTCGTACTATGCCTTCCCCTTTTTCAGGAGGGCGCCTTCGCCATTGCCGTCAAATCGAAGCACTTCCCCGGCGAGTGTGTTGCCTCGCGCCGAAGCTCCCCCCTGCTGGTAGCAATCAAGACCAAGACGCGCCTGGCCACAGATCACATTCCCATTCTGTACGGCAAAGGTGAGTCTCGAGCAGCGTAGTAGACTGTTCTTTCCTCTCTGCACTCTTGTCTTGTTTCTTATCTCTATGTACATAAACTACTTTTGTGTGTTTGTGTTTTGTGTCTCTCTGTTTTATGTGTTCCATTTCCAACTGTCTCTCTTCAACACACTTTCCTACGGCAACCCCTCGCCGCTTCCTCGTCCCTTGCAACCCATAGACGACAAGCAGCAGCAGCCCAGCTCCGATCAAGGTAGTGCAACAAGTTCCTCCCTCGCTCCCTCTGGCTGAGGCTAACTCCTCCCATACTTCTCCTTCACTAACTACTTTATTGACCCGGTGTTGGTACTCCCCTCTCGCTCTCCGTGTTTAATCTATGTGAGACAAGCTTGAATCTAATCTACTTAATGTTTTTCTTTTTACCCCGCCGCCTACTTCCAGACGCCGATACGGGCAAACCTCAAGGTAATTACCAAAATTTCCCAAAATACTTTAAAACTTATATATCGTTTAATGCTTACGAGGCTGGTTGACAAATTCACCCCTGCTCTTTGTTTGTTTAGCCCATTAAATCGAAACTGAAATCGAAACTGAAAAAGAAACCGAACCCGACTGAAATCTTGCTTAAATTGTACCTTACAAATAGAGAGAAAGAACGAGAGATTTGCTATTTGCAATTTACACAGTATTTATTTCATTTATTCCGAATTTTTCCAACGAATGTAAATAAATATCGAATTGGCAGCACAATCCGCTTTACCGTTATCCGTTGTTGTTCGTGCTTGTGTGTAATTTAATGGTAGATCTAACTAATCCATTTAAAATGCACTTGCCATTCGTTTATTGTCATCCAATCAATGCGGCAATGCGGCAATCGAAGCTGCAACGGCAACCGAAATTTACAGCTTATAAAAGTTGCAGAAATAAACGAAATACTTTCGAGAGCTTTTTGGCTTCAATTTGTATCTCTTCGCATTTTTTGAGGGGTACCCCTACTGCAAGTGCCACGCCCACACGTCTGCCTGTCAGTGGGCAGCCTCAACTAGTTGAATTAACGCCAGTTGCAACGCCATAGAATATTTTAAATATTTATTGGATACGTGAAATTTCATTTCAAATTGCTTTTCATAATTTAGCAGCTTTAGCTAAATGAATTTTACCAGCATTTTTGCCCCGCCCCCGCACCGCCAACACCACGACCCTCTCCCTTTCGTGTTGTCGTGGCCACTTTGCGGCCCTTTTGCCCAAATGTTTTGCAAAATGTTCATGTTGACTTTCTATTTAATTTCGTTTTTGATTTTCATTACTCTACCCAACCGTACTCACCCATCGTACACACATCCACCCATCCACCTGCCTCACTACCCGCCCCGCCCCCCTATGCACACACAAATCATGCTCACTCACACACGCTTTGCTTGCACCAACGATTGCCACGCCGTGTCTCGTCCCGCAACATCGGCAACTATGTCATCGTCATCGTCATCGTCATCGCCATTGCGCAACCACAAACGGCCACACTGGTCCACACTGCCACCTACAACACTGCTGCCTGCCACACGCAACTGCAACTCGAATCGCCAAACTAACCAAACAGAATTGCGTCCGCATGGACAAACTCGTGAATTGCCAGTGTTGCCACGTTCGGAGAGCACCTCGGAGTTCATGCCGCTAGAGGAGAAGGAAGTGGAGTACTTTTTTGCCTCAGACGCTTCGGCAGTCATTGAGCACACCAATCGCGTCATCTATCTGGAGGTAAGCCGCACTACTCCAACCCGTACTCATTACCCATTGACCTTTCCTTCGACCTCTCCTGCAGGACGACGATGTGGCTGCTGTACGCGATGGCACCTTGAGCATTCATCGCCTGAAGAAGAGCCTGGACGATCCACATGCACGTGAGATCACCACCCTGAAGATGGAAATCCAGCAGATCATGAAGGGCAACTACGACTACTTCATGCAGAAGGAGATCTTCGAGCAGCCTGAGTCGGTAGTGAATACAATGCGTGGACGCGTTCGCTTCGATGGCAACAGTATCGTGCTGGGAGGCATCAAGGATTACATTCCAGAGATCAAGCGCTGCCGCCGCCTCATGCTCATCGGTTGCGGCACCTCGTACCACAGTGCAGTGGCCACGCGACAGCTGCTCGAGGAGCTCACCGAGCTGCCTGTCATGGTGGAGCTGGCCTCCGATTTCCTCGATCGCAACACTCCCATTTTCCGTGACGACGTGTGCTTCTTCATCTCGCAGTCAGGTGAGACCGCGGACACCCTGATGGCGCTGCGCTACTGCAAACAGCGTGGAGCACTGATCGTGGGCATCACCAACACCGTGGGCAGTAGCATCTGCCGCGAGTCACACTGCGGAGTACACATCAATGCCGGCCCCGAGATCGGTGTTGCCTCCACCAAGGCCTACACATCGCAGTTCATTTCGCTGGTCATGTTCGCACTGGTCATGTCCGAGGATCGTCTGTCGCTGCAGCAGCGTCGCCAGGAGATTCTGCAGGCGCTGTCCAAGCTGGGCGAACAGATCCGTGAGGTGCTCAAGCTGGACTCCAAGGTGCAGGAGCTGGCCAAGGACCTCTATCAGCACAAGTCGCTGTTGATCATGGGACGTGGCTACAACTTTGCCACCTGCCTGGAGGGTGCTCTGGTAAGCCCTTAATATGCCTGTTTCAATTCCCAGCTGATTCTTCACCTGCTTCTCCCCGTTTTCTCTGCCTGCAGAAAGTAAAAGAACTGACGTATATGCACAGCGAGGGCATCATGGCCGGCGAGCTGAAGCACGGTCCCCTGGCCCTGGTCGACGACTCGATGCCCGTGCTAATGATCGTACTGCGTGATCCCGTCTATGTGAAGTGCATGAATGCCCTGCAGCAGGTCACCTCGCGCAAGGGTTGCCCCATTATCATCTGCGAGGAGGGCGACGAGGAGACCAAGGCCTTCTCTTCGCGCAACCTTGAGATTCCCCGCACTGTCGACTGTCTGCAGGGTATTCTGACCGTCATCCCGATGCAGCTGCTCTCCTACCACATTGCCGTGCTCCGTGGCTGCGATGTCGACTGCCCGCGCAATCTGGCCAAGTCCGTGACGGTGGAGTAAGCCGAATCCCTTCTCCCCTCTATGGCTGGGGATCTCTCGTTCCATGATAATCTCTACACGCATGCACCCACACAGACACGCACACACACACTTTCCCGCACGGATACATGTGTGTGACTTCATTGATTTTATAATTAGCCTTTCACCCATCAAGATGCAATCTACTTACTACAATTAAATTGAAATTGTTTTGTTAAATGCGCTTCAATCCTTGCTAATTGAAAACGAAGCTCGCCACGCTTTCGTTGATATATCGAACGCTTGTCCCGCTTGTGGGGGAAGTGTTGGGAGCTGCAGCTTAACCGTATTTCACACATTATCATTGCATACTTTCGGGCAAAGAGAGATAATTGTATCGAATTTGAATCGTCGCTCGAAAGTGGGCAACGCCACAACGAACTAGTGAAGTTTGCAAAGTTGCTGAGTCCGTTTTGCTTATTTTAGAAAATGCCGCTGTTTGTATTAACTGAGGGAGTTGAAACAGTTTTGGATACACACCCTATCGCTTGCTAGGGTCCGCTAAGCTCTCGTCCACGCACGCATCAGCACACTCAGGTCGCATTTAAATAAATGTGTGGGGAAAGCCGAGCAAGTGCGCAGCACAGGCTTTAATTAAATTCAACTTTAAATTGGATGACATAAAAATGTAATGCTCAAAATGTGTGCCACAAAAAATATATATATAAAGAAATTGAGGCAGCATCAACGACGACGACGTCGACGACCCCTAAGCAGTTGCCTTGCGACACAACTTGGGTGGGGCTGCTCCTGCTACTCCTGCTGTTGGTTAGGGGGGCAAAGACGTTCATTTTATTGAAAACTGCGGTGGTATCAGCCGTAAACGGTTATGTCTTGCAGCCAAACCCCGAAAGCAACTACCAAATCCAAACAAAATACCCACGAATAAATGGAAAATATCAAAATGGCCAACGCTAAGCCAAATTCCCCCAGCACACTCCTTCTTCTTTGGCAAGTTTCGCTGCTCGACAAGCGTTGCAATCGCCAGGTACTCCACACACTCAGCACACACACGCAAACACACACAGGGGGGCAGAACTTTCTCCGGGTTGAACATGCTCCGCACTGTTCTTATTATTTTCCATTTCCATTGAATTTTCGTAGGGCACATAATCTAGATTAAAGGCAGCAGGACGTACAAACAGGCGCACACACACGAACACACACTTGGACGCCGGCCAGGCGTTGTTGGCCGCAGCCAAAAGGCGTTAGACATATTTGGGTTGATGTTTTCATTGGCGGCAACAGCTAACGGCTAACGGGAAAATGCCAGCGGCTAAGTGTATTGTTTTTCTCTACTGGCCACAGTTGAGCAAATTTTCGCGAAAAGCGTTCCGAAGTCAGACCGAGAATAGCCCCGGAAAACCGTGGGCAAAACAGACGATTCCAATTAAGTTTTTAAATGCACACAACACAATCCACTCGATCCGCCTTCGGGCCTCAAGGGGGCAATTGGGGGGAACAGCAAACGTTTCCGATTGAGTTTTCAAATACATCATTCAGTCAGGGGTTAAGGTAGTTGTAAGGTCGATATGGTTTGAGAGTGCGTTTCTAATCGATTTCATGGCTAAATTAGAACAGGACTCTGCTCACTCACGTGTTCAACGGTTACGCCCATTGTGCGGAGTAGTCCACGCGGGTTAATGAAATGAAAATGAAGTTTGCCACGATGCTTTTCGTTGTCTACTTAGGGAAGTGAAGTTTGCAATGTTGCTGAGCATTTTCGGCTTATTCGTTCAAAGCAAGTGAAGTTTCCGACATTGCAGAGCATTTTCGGCTTAGTTTTTGAAAACAAGTGAAGTTTGCGACGTTGCTGGTAGTTTTCTGCTTATATTTTTTAAGGTAATGATTTACCACTTTTTCCCACTGTACAAAGTAGTCCACAATGGTTAATTAACCCACACGCCCTGTCAATACGAGCTGAAGAGTTGAGCTGCTGCGGGGATTAAGTGATATATGTGTGTGCGAGAAATTGAAATGCTCAATACGATATACGATAGATGCGATATTTATTGCACGACTGCTCGACAACTCGTTGGCAGAAGCATCTGCCAATTGGTTTTCCATTCCGCCGAGTTTAGGCGGTTTTACACAAGTGTCAGCACAGCCAAAGTTGCGCAAAGCCGCAAGCTTCTCACCCATCCGCACACGGTATTCGATTCCCTCTGCCACTCATCCTCGCCTGGCTGTGGCTCCTAAGTGGCTCAGCTTAATGCGGTGTTCGTTGTGGAAATGAAATGAAAGCATGTTTATGCATTTCTCAACGTGCAAAAACTTGTGAAACGGTTATACAAACACGTTCGGGTAATAACATAAGAAACTTTTATCTCGCCACAGTCGTGAGCGACCTCTCTCTCTCGCCCACTGTATCTGTCCCTGTCTCTGTCTCCGCTCGCTTCTTCACCTGTCTACCTGGAGCTGGTGTCCTTGTCGAGCTGCCTTCCTGGTAGCACGTTCAGCTTATTTCTACAATTGCCTCATTAGAAACTGTAATGCATATCCGGTTTATGGCCAATTGCCACGTTGCCGCACACACTTTTAACTCGCTTCGCTCCGCATCCGCTTTGACTTTTGCCCCGATAGTTGGATCCACTTTCAATTGGGTCCAAGTTGAATTGGGGCAATTAACGCTAAGCTTAGTATTAGTGTTCAATAAATTATCCAGTCCCCCCTCATTTCCTGACTCTTCAGCAGGGCAAACATGCATATATGCAATGTATGAGAGGTGTCCCATTGATATATGTATATGTATATGTAATGCTAAGTAAATTGGGCATGTTATTAGCTCACCAGCTGGACGACCTGGCGTATACGCAATGTATTGATGTACATGTCCTAGGCAGTTAACAGAGGGAGGAAAGTGTCCTAGAGAGGAGTAGGTAATGCTGGGCAGGGTATTTGCTCGTCGAGCACTCTTTCCACGCCCATCTCCCACTTGTTTTGTTATTACTTATGCCCATTCCCCAGCGAGCAGCACAAGTCAAGCAACGCTTGTTGACTTCCTGCTTCAGCACTCAATTGATTGGGGCAATTGGTTGGACACTTGGCTCATCTTGGCTCGGTGGGGGAAGCCATGTAGATGGATGCCATTGATTGATATCGAATGGAACCGAGCAGAGTGCCGGGACTACTCAGCCCCTTGTGAGGATTTGCGGTAGTGTGTGTTGCGCCACGTTAGCACCCGAGACTTAGCCGGGTATCAATTTATTTTCCACTGACAGAGGAGGCAGCTTTTCTCTCTCGCTGTCTCTCTCTCTCTCGATCTCTCCCGGGCCACTTGGGCCCTTCCCTGGTCAATAAAGACGCCAGTAGTGAATCCATTTGTCCAAATTGTAATTGTCACTGGCAACGGGAACTCAATGGGTTTCGCTATCTCTGTGTCAGGTGGAACGACGTACCACGGGGACGATGACAAATGCCTTGGGGCATCTCAGGGGGCAGCTAAACTGAAACTGAGCACAGAGAGTGGGCGGAGGGTGGAGCAGATGTAATTGAATATACATATTTGCAAAGTTATCTCATTTCATTCGCCACGCCGCTTGGATCCGGAGCTCGAGCTGGAGCTGCGCGTAAACCCGTTTTAAATATGCAACAAAAAGTTGGTAAAGTTAGTTCGGAAATAACTTTTGGCAAATTCCGCGTGCGGCGTATCCGCCCATCGTGTCCATTGGGGGACACTACACTGTGCAGACTTTTGCGTTTGTTATTGTTATTGTTTAACCGAATATACAGCACAACTGGGAGTGGGCGTGGGCGTGGCAGGAGGTCAGAGCAATTCAAGTGCATCAGTTAGTTGGAAAGTTTTTGGGGAAACAAAGACAATCCAATATAATTCAAATGATAATTGTTATGTCTTTTGTTATAAAAAGCAAATAGAAACACAACATGCGGGGGGGGAGTGGGGGTTTCGGCTCTGCAGTTGATGAAAAACTATGTACGCCACATGCCACATGGCAGCTCTGCCCTGCCGCAGGAAAGGAAATGCCTTTTGAATCGCTTCACTTGTGCCAAAAACACAAGCTCAAGTGAAACGTGCAGCGTAAGTATCCACTCCAGGCATACTATATTAATAGAGGGAGATGGGGAGTCTCTGCTTCACTCTCTCCCTCTCTCTCTCACACTCTCTTTGCAATTCCAACGCAAATTTTGAAACCACAGCGGGCACTGAATGGAGCTGTGCGTGCAACATAAACAACGCAGGCAGCAACAAACTGTACGAATGAAAATACTGAAGCAAAAATGCTGCGCATATAACACTTTCTATACCCTCTAAAGGCAACAGCAACAAGGCAAACAAAGTTGTGATTTGTACAACTAAATCGGGTCTCGCCCTACTCTTTTCTTCTCTCTTGCCACACTTTGTTGCAGCCACATAAAAAACTTCGTCGATATTACTTCACTTTTATAGACAAATCGCAGTGTTCAAGCGCATCACAAAGTCGATCTCAACTGAGACTGAAGCATATTTTGAGTAGCTTCATTCGACGATTTCAATTCCCAGTGCAAATTTACGCCACGCCCCACCCGCCCACCGCACCCACCGACAGCTGCGACCGCTTCAGATGTCTCCATCCCCTTCTAACAGTACTTATGGTGCCGATGGCTTTCCAATATATGCGGCACTACGCTGCAACGAGATGTCGCAGTTGGCGGCGGGCGAAGCGATGTCGCCCGCCATTTTGCAAAAAAGAAAATCGTTGCTCATACGCCACGTTGGCCATAATATTTCGTGCAACTAATGAACCACACGCAGCGGCATCATGCGCCACGCGACGGGCTGCTTCGGCTGCCTCGATGTGGTCGCTCGGTAAGACCGAATGACAAAAGATTCAACTGTTGTTGTTGCTGCCTGCTACTGCTGGTGCTGCTCCCTGCTCCCTTGTGGCCGCCTTTGTTTGCCTTTGCTTTTGCTCAGCCTGCGATTCGGTCTTACAGAATGCAGTACGAGTGTGTGAGTGCGTGTGTGTGTGGGAGGAGCGTCCCTTGGCAGCTACGTATGCAAACATATTTATGTGGCTACGTGCTGCTGCATATCTTTTCAAAATTTTACAATTCACCAGAAGGTGGCAGAAAGGCAGGCAGGCAGGCGAGTGACAGCCAGTGAAACAGGTCTCTCCTCCCCCCCACCTCATCTGCATACAGAGGACAGCCACACGGTTAAGAGAGCACCCCCCCCCCTTCCAGCAAGAATGACAAATAACTTTTGACACATGATGCCAATGTGCCCAGCGTGAAATTCATTCCATTGCCGTCGATGGTAGCAGCGAAATGCAATAAGGAGAAAATTGAGAGATATTCGACAGGAAAGCTGCTACCCTCTGGCCCTTACCCCCTGCGCTCTCTTCAAGCTTTCCAGCTAGTTTTCTGTGCTCGAAACTCACCCGCTTACAGATCTCCCTGGCGATTAATTCGCCTACTCCAGAGTAGGCACATATTTTGAATAATAATCCAAGTACGCAGCGAACATGTGCAAAACATGTGCCTCGCGCTCCATGGAACCCTCGGCCGACATTAAAGAGATTTATTAGGCGAAAGTGGATTTTAACATAAATCAGACAGCTCTGCTTAGCAACACGCTTATCTTTCGCCGAAAGAAAGTAAAATAAATGATCTTAAAGGCACCTTCTACGCCTCGACAGAAGAGCATACATTAGGGTAGCGCCAGTGGTGCCTCCACTTTGTATACATAGTTGGGGCTGCACAGCTCGTTTTAAATCATAAAATATTTATGCCCAGGGGCGGAGACCGCGTCTTCGTAATTCTACTTAGTTTACGGCCCTCGTAAATTGAGTGGGCATAAAATACTTACACCGAAACGCATTTAATCGAAATCTGTACCGAGCAGCCCCCTAATGGACAGTTGTTGAGTGCAGTGGCGGGGAGTAGGCGGATCCTACCAAGGCCAATGTTTTCAAGGACACTCGAGCCGCTTCCTGCCGCGCTAAGCCGTCGAACCGAACCTGAAACTCAACTCAATTACCCGGCACGTGTCCTGTCAGACGAAACAACCTTAGACAACATTGTGTCCCATCTAATGGCTTCATATTTTCCCATAGTTGACTCGCCCGCCATAAAAATGGATGAGCACACTCGGTCGAGGCGAGGGCGCTGAGCTTGTGAGGTGTCCAGGCGGCAAACCGAACTGAATCAAACTCAGACAGACAACTCTAATCACATACCAATTGCTGCGGGGCAATAACAATGAACGCGCCTATTTCGCTTTAATTCTATTTTATGGACCCTATAAATAGTCTGCGAATCTCACTTCTCGGCGTGAACTGTTTCCAGGCGAAACTTTCGGAATATCTCTCAAGTTAAAGACTTAATTCGCCGAGACATTAATACTTACAAGATGTACAAGTAGCGCCAGTGAGATACACTTTTCACAATTTTGGAATCTGTTTATGCCTTGAAAGCAATTCCTGCACACATTCTTCCATTTTTTACTTTCTCGCTCTTGCAGAGTCGAATAGACATGTGCGAAATGAACTAAAATTGAACTGCCCAGAACTGTGAAAAACGATAGCTTGAACAATTTCTATGTTAAAGTTTCGAGTAGACTAAAATTTGGTGGGTAGGTATGTGTTATGCATATCTATATGTGTATCAAAGCAGATACCTAAAGCTCTAATACTTTGCTTGGTAATCAAAAATAAGCGTATTGCGTGCGTATATTTTACAGAAACCTATATGACAAATCTGGTATTTCTATCTGTTATAATATTAGAGATCTGTGTGTTCAAACAATCAGAAAGACAGTCAACAAGTTAATTAATCTTCTTTTATCTATTGCATACACTTACACTAGATTAGTATACCCCTCAATGTAGGCAGGGTATAATCACTTTACTAAATGATTAAAGATTTTCAAATCAAGCATAACTTAACTTTGAACTTTGATAGGGAATACTTCAGGCATGAACTTCCATTCCAATTAGCCGGCGAAAAGGAAAACCAGTTGCTAACGGAAGATTTTCGGTGTTTTCTCAACTAATTAAGTTACAGAACCCCCAAAACTACAAGCTTCGATTAAGTTATTATATAAGAGCTGCTGCTAGTTCTCGGCTGGATACGAAATTAGCAACAAAGCTCGATTAAAATCATAAATAAACACGCTGATGATTGCCGAATTAGCGTGGAGTGGTTCAGCCGGTTCTTGACCTTGGCGGCGAAGATTCATCTCGCAAACAGAATACGGAATAAAGGCAACGCGTGTCTGCTCTAGAATCGATTCGCATGAAAAATCTCTGTCACTTTCATATTCAAATGAATGAGGAACATAAAATATATTTGCGATAGTATTTGTATGCAGCTTTCAACACGACAAGCTCTAGATCTGTTTCCTTTGGTATCTTCTAGCTAAAGTTGTGCCTTGTATGAGCTATACCCAGTGTTTTTTCAGAGCGAGATGTCGAGAGAGGAAGAGCAGAGCGCAGCGTATCTTCTGTCCGGCGAAACTGGTTTCTTATGCTAATTATTCAAACTAAACAGAAGAGCCCATTGTGAATGGGAGTACTCGATCGAACCGACCCAAGACAACGCCATTCGTATCACTTCCGCATCTCAAACAATCAAAGAGCGATCTCGAAGTATCAAATTGTGTATTCTAGTAGTTCACAGAATTATCTTATAGACCTACATAACGTGCATGGCTCTACATATATACAGACAAACAGACTAGTCTATAACGATCTACTTAGGACCGGGCTGCGGGCAGGTAGTAGCTGCTGACGTCACTGGAACCGGAAATTGTGTTGGAAATGGGGGTTCGGTAGGTGTATCCATTGTACGATCCCGTCGTGCTCTCGATGGGAGTCGCGTTGGTAGTGCTGGAACTGGGCTGTGGGTTCGAGGTGGGTGTCCGGTAGGTGTATCCATCGGTTGATCCCGTCGTGCTCTCGATGGGAGTTGCGCTGGTTGTGGTGCTGGCTCTGGTGGGATTCACTGGCGGCGACGTTGTGATTGGGGGTTGGGGATATACTGTAGGCTTCGGCGTCGCAATGTCGTCGCCTTCTGTTGTTGTCGTGTACACAGATTGAGTTGTGCTGGAGCTATGGTCCGGAATAAAATCTGTGTTTACCTCAGTGGTTTGCTGCGTCACGGGCTTCTCCGTTGTCGTCGACGTCGAAACGGGGCCGTAGCTGATGGTCTTCGAGAAGCCGACGGTGCCGAAAGACTGCTTGGCGCGTAGGAAGCTATCGAGCAGGTTGATCTTCTGGGTCAATATGTTGGTGATGAACTGCGTGTTGACGGGTGCCACCGTAGCTGTGGTCTGATAGCTCACTGTACGAGTAGGATTCACACCTGGTTATTCCAAAGATATCGCCGGACTTACTGTCTCCTCGCTCAACTCACCACTGCTCACGGGCGCAAAAACCTTGAAGATGAATGGCTTAGCCTGTGCTGCGCCCAGCAACGCACTACAGATGAGCAGGCCACACAATGTCATCGGAATCGTTCTCATCTTGTGCTGTTCTTGTTGTTGTTGTCACCGTCCACGTCGAGCAACTGAACGGCGGGCGCGTGTGGCCGGTCGCTTTTATACCGGACCGAGTCGAGAATCGAGCATCGGTTTCAGTTTGTTGCTTTTGCTTTTTCAACTTCTATTTTGTTGGTTTATGAGTAATGTGTGATTTGCTTTAGTCACTTTGTGTCTCGGCCACTCGAGTGTCTGACAAATACGACGGGGCTGGGGCTGCGGCTGGCGCTGGGCTAGTAACTAGTATAGTAACTGCGATAAGGTCTCTCGATCTCGGACATTGAGATCTGCGTTAGCCACAAGATCGGAGCATGCAAATGCGTCGCACAAGCACATCCGATTTCGAGTTGGCCTTTTCTATATTATCTACGGCCTTCCTGTTTGCAGCATTGCATAGAACAATCATGACTAAGCAACTTTCTGAACGGGTCTATGATTATAATCGCATTTGAAAACATCTGCGAACTTCAAAATGAGTTTGTGCCAAGTCTGGCAGTGCATCGCATTGCAAAATGGTAGAATAAAGCATTAAATCGTCTCGGAATGCAGCTATAAATCGTATAGATGTTCGCAACTCTACAGAAATCGTCACTACCCACTCGAATCTCATAAATAAATTGTGTAGTTCTTCTCTCTCAACTCGCTCGGTGACAAACGCATGTTTGCCTTTCAGCTCATCCCTGCTGAGCTACCCGTAAATCGTTACATCATAATCTCACTCCCTCTCCTCCTCTCTCTCTCTCTCTCTCTCGTGATTCTCATAAAATATTTAAAGTATTGCCAAACACTTTGACCAACTACGCAAGCACTATATATGTGCATATAGTATGTAGTATGGTATGCTGTGCCTGAATTTATGTATTTATTGGGAGCTCTCTACAGATCTACACTGGAATTATTTGTTTGCACTCATTTATGCAAACAAACATGAACAAGCAGGGCTCTGTGTGTGTGTGTGTGGGTGTAACAGTAAATTTTTATAGGCAACACTCGGCATCGTAAAGAAGAACGATGGCTACAGCCGAGGCGGGGATTGGGCCGGGACTGGGCCGGAAGGGGGCGCGTTGGGGCATTTAATAATTTAACCACGACTATTTAGTTTCCATTTCCGCAAAATGCTTTCGTGTTAACGCCTCGAATGCAATAAATAAGCCAGTGCGGCCAATGTTAACCGCAGCTCGGCCACAACAAGGCCGAGTCGGGGCGAGGCGAGTCGAGCAGGAACTGGCGCCGGTTAACGGGAATCGAGTCAGGTCAAAAGTGTTACGTGCTGCATGATATATCCCTGCAATATCCATCCGTACACTCTATGCAAGCGCTCATGTGTGTGTGTGTGTGTGTGTGTGTGTGTATAGAGAGGCAAAAACCAAATCCCTTAATGTCGAGGCATAAATATTTCATTTTATTACTCGACCTCAAACAAGGGTTACACCTCCCTCTCTAACTACCTACCTAACTCCCTCCCGCTCTGCCACGCCATCAAAAAATGTTTGGCATAAATTATCGGACTCCGGGTTCGTATATAGTACCATATTATATTATATGGTCCAGTCTGGGCATGGCAGTTAGTTGGGGTGGAGGTGGGAAGCAAGTTAGCCCTTTCGTTAGAGTTATTGCCCAAAAGCAAAAACGTTTAAATCTCTCGGCGGTCGACTTTGATTTCATTAAATTAAAAAGCCAATTTCGAAATAGCAAGAAGGAAGAAAATCTGAAAGAAACCTCCCGTAAGCAGTATTTACACATCAGAAACTGAACTTAAGCATTCAAGCGCTTTCAGGCACAAACTGAATTGTAGTGTAGTGTTGGAAAACGTTCAAAACAATCGATAGTTGGAAGCAAGAATCAATGTTTTTAATAATATAATAAGTCATCGATAATATCGATTCAAGCACTTATTACTCTCTGTGTAGTCTCTCGCCCGCATGAGCAGCAACAAAACTTTCACATTCATTTGCCCTACAAGCACTTATTTGTCTCAGTGTCTGCACATCTGCATAGTTCTAAATCCAGCAATAATTGGCCTTTATGTAAACGGCCTTGTTTGGGCCGAATGTCTGACGAGACTTAGGTTGACAATCCGAGAGCAGAAGAGAGAGAGATAGAGTGCGAGACAGCGAATCAAATGATGTTACAATTTACAAAATAGCGACTTTGGCTTCCTTTAGAACTAGTCCAATTCCTGTGCTGTGTTGGCCTTTGAGTACTTATTGAAAAATGCTATTCAATTGCCCCGTTAGCCGAGTTTAGGAGTCATGGCCAGTTGCCAGCAGCAGCCGCAGGGTTGCCAAGTCTGCCACTGACTGAGTGAGACAAGCAAGCCTCCTGCTCCTCCCCCTACTCGTCTATCCACTTGAGCTCAAAGTGTTTTTAAGAATATTTCATGCCTTTTGCTCTCTCTCACTCTGCCTCGGACGGCCCCAAGAGCAAAATGCGAAAAGGAAAGTGCGAAATTGGCACAGCATGGCGACAACCCGCCAAACATGGGCACAGGGTGGACTGGGGAACAGCTGACTGGGAATTGCGTCTGGATGTGGATGTAGATTTAGTGGAAAAAGTGCCATAATGTTGCAACTACAAACAACAAATCAGCAACAATGAGAAGAGTGACAACAACAATAACAACAATAATAACAACAACAGGACAAACTGCGCAAAAGTTTTAAGTGCTTTCGAACATTTTGACAAGTTGACTTTTTGTTGTTGTGAATGGAACCAATAATGTTTGCAAAGTAAACTTAATTTCCTGACATAATCAATGAAAATAACGTGAATGGCCGCCATCAGTACCGGAGCGACGGGTTGGCCGAGTTGCTACTTCTTCTTCGAGAGGGAGTGGGTGGCGTTTTTTGCTTGTTTAACACTCAGGCGAGCCCATTGTGCCACTCCCAGCGCCCTGTGCTGCTTAAGACGATCGAAACTTTCCTAAGAACTTAAGTGCATTTATGGTAGAACTGATGCCTCAGTCGAATCAAACTTGCGTTCTCCCAACTCCTTTGTACGCTATGTAATGCACGTTTATGTCTACGTCTACGGCATATTGTGGAGGCGTTACGTCGCCAATAATAATTAATTATTTAATTAATTTTCGGCCAAAAATCATGTTAAAATGTTCTTAAAATTGGACATGTAACATCCTCGTCAGGAGACCTAACCTCACACAACTTTCTCAAAAATCATGTGATTTTCAAGAGGAATGAAATTTTATTTATGTTTTGATGCTCTTGTTATTCTACATTCCAATAATCGCAAAAAATAATTTTTAAAAATTTCCGAATTTTTTCGCCATGATGGCAAGGGTCCCCCTTGTCATTTTTAAGAAATTTTTTTCTTATAAATTAAAATCGTGTCTTTCCACTTTTATTTGATTGAGATGGCTAATCTTAGTATAAAATAAATGTGTTAATGTCAATATTCAATTTTCGGACAAAATTCATGTCAAGATCAATCAAAAATTATACATGTTAGAACCTCGTACGTAGCATGGAATGACATTTTGTTTATGTTTTGACGTCCTTTTCAACTTTTAGATTCCGATAATTCCAATATACATTATTCGAAAATTGTTTTAGTTACCAAAAAATGCTAGCTGCATTGCAGTCACCTCTATAGAACCTGCACTAGAGAGTCAAGTGCACTCAATTTGCACTCCTCATCGCACTCGAGCGACCACCTCGAGAGGCGAGAAATGCCGATACTCTCGCCAAGCTGAGAAGGTACACAATGCGCCGTGTTTCCATTATTCAAGTAATTCCTGCTCATGTGATTTCGCATATTTCGTCGTTCGAGCGGCAAAGTCAAAAGTTGCCCTCAGCTCTACTCCTGTTTCTGCTGTCACCGTATGTCTGGCACTTTTGACTGCAATAAAGGGCAAATATGGCAAACTGTACCCACACACAGGCACTCAGACACACATACACCCTCGCACACTGACACAGGTACCGTCTAAACGCACATACATTAGTGTATGTACGGCAAATGTCAGCGGCAGTTGGTGCAATTTGAGCAAACAGACATGAAACTTGTGTGAAATGGCTTCCTATGGGAATGTTTACATCTGGAATGAATTTGCAAACTCTGACAGTTGCCTGCGTTTTCTGTCAGTCAAGCAATCAGCGTCAGTGTCAGCAGGACAGACAGACAAATAGACGAGGGCTGGCAAAGGGAGGGAGAGAAAGAGAGGGCTGGAGAGATACAGAGAGGCAGAGAGACAGGTATTTATACGCTGACTCTTACGACAGTTCGTCTCGTTTATTTAATCGCGAGAGACATTCGACAAGTTGAAGGCAGCGATTAATTTAAAAACTGCCAATTTGAGCCGTTTTTCATTTCCTTGAAATTTCATTAAAAGAGTGCAGATATCATACCCCCACTCCTCTCGCTGCTTGTCAACCGAAATCAAACGTATGTGGGAATGATTTTATCACGTATCAAAGCCATTAGACGGTCGTGTGACCAGCGCAAAATCCAAGAGACTCGCATTTACATCATCAAGTTGACTCGATTTATTTGTGGGCGTGGCCCGGAATCGGACTAGCAATAGTTAAGCGAGTGAATGAGAAGGGGATGAGGAGAGGAGGGGAGAGAATGAGCTCGTGGTAGGCCGCAAAACCGTTTGAATTTCCATTACATCGAATGGGCATAATATGGCAACTCATCCTGCCGGTAATCGAGTGCCCCATAACCGTTACCATAAACATAATGATTGACATAACCATAACCCAAAACGGAACCAAAGCGCAAAGCGAATCAGACCAGAAACGCGATGAACGAATAAAAGCCAAATACACATACACATACAAAATGTGGTGAGTGCGCTGCCGAAAGGGGCGGATGAGTTGCCTCTCCATTTGCTGCCATAGACGACTTTGGCACACCTGTTCTTCTGGCAGGGGCAATACAGTTCACTACGCAAGGGTCTTCATAAAAATGCTGCATTCTAATGATTCGCAGACGAAAAGTACTTGCACAGCAAGTGCATAACTTGCTTAATCTTTCCCCACTTAGGATAGAAAAACTTTCACAGCTGAAGAGAATAAGAAATAATGAAAAAGCGAGAGAGAGAGAGAGTGCTTCTCTCTAGATTATACTGCGTATTCGCAATATTATGTGCAAAAATACAGTTTGGACTATACTGCGTATACCCTGTATCAAAAGCAGAATTTTTAGACTATCCTGCGTTTACGCTTTATTCAGTTTAGACTACATGGCGTATACGCTATATTAGGTGTAACATTTGCAGTCTAGACAACAGTTTTTATACTCTATATTTTGTGCAGAAATGCAGACTAGATTATACTGTATATAATCTTTATTTAACATATGAATTCACTCTGCTTCTACAGTATACTTCCCAAACTAGACAACATTGCGTATACGCTATGTACAGTGCAGAAAAGCGTGGAAGAGTTTGCATAGTCATCCTTGTGTACTTATCCCCTCACACCCCACTCCCGTCCCGCTACAGGGTATGCTAGACAGCGTAGCAAAAACGTTGATTTGCGCAAATTAAATAAACATTCAGATTTTTGCCCCCCTTTGCGCACGGTGAAACTAATAAGTTGAGTGGAGTCATGAATCAATTAGATAAAGCGATTAGCTTTTGGCAGTTTAATCGACATCTGTTAAATGCACTGGGCCATAATTGGCTCCGACAGGCCTCCCAATTGGCCACCACTCACACCACTCGGCACACACAGGCAGACAGGCGTACAGCCAGGCACACTCATACACAGCATGTGAATACATTTATTATCATGAATATGCGCATATTTGTGTGCTATGTCTGTGACTCCGACTCTGACTCGAATTCGGATTCGGTTGGATGCGATTGTGGTGGCGCACAGTGGGACAGTGGTACAGTTGGACATGGGCTGGTTGCCATTCAGTCACGACTTGCTGAGCAATCGGAGTGTGCTCAGGTGTAATTGAGGTGGGACAGTTGCCATTTGCCATTTACCAGTTGCCAAGGACCCTGAGCTAGCTATGGCAAACACAACAAGCTAATTAGGTTGCTTCAATAATAGCACCACTTCAAGTGGGAGGAGGTAGACGGGTTATTCAAGGGTGTGCGAGGAGGGCACTCCCCCATCGCATATTCGCGCGCACTAAGCGTGGCCGTGTTTGCTCCTGCATAATAATCAGCTGGACAGAGAACTAAGCGAACTAAACGATTTGCGGCGACTCCAGATGCGGCTCCAGGTGAACGCGAGCTGAGCACGTATTAAATCCAATGAGGTCGCATTCATTGGGTAAATTGATTCAATTCCGACAACCAACAACAAAACGAGTTAACTAAATTTACCACACCTCGCCACGTTGCTTTCTTTCTTCATAGTGCCGCCAACAGTTGCCCATGGCGATAGTTGTCTCCCTTTCCGACACATCCCTCTCGCTCTCTCTCTCTATCTCTCTCTCTCACTCTCTCTCTCTCTCTCTGCTTGTCTATTATGCAGCCTCGCATCGCTGCAACGCGTTGCAACGCAGTACTCAAACACCAATTAGTTGCAATTAGCGCTAATTGCATTATGATGAAAAGGATTACGCTGTATCGCATCCCATTGTTCCCCAGCCGCAGAGCATAAACACGGCTGTCGGTTTGGTCTTATGCCTTATATAGGTCTGCCTGCGAACACGTTCCCATATGATTCATAAGTTTGCAACTTTGCCAAGCACTAAACCGCTTGCTAATAGTTAAGAAAACTCCTGCCCCAGCCGAGATGTCTTAAATATTTGATCTCAGCAAAAATAAAATGGCAGCAATCTCTTTTTGTTGTTGCGGAAATGTTATTTTTATCACCGAAAGCTCATATAAGTTTTTATATTTATTCCAAGAGTTAAATACCCGTATATATATTTGAGGTCTTGCAGACATTAACATACTCTTTTTATATTCATTTGCTGCTGGGTATTTTTATTATATGGCTAGCAATGATTCCCCAGCTAAGTTAGTAAGAGACAGCAATAGTCAAAGTCACTAAACGAGGTTTTATTGCTAAGTATAATGTGTTTTAAGAGTTTCAGCTTCGGGAAGAATTTAATCTACCTGATAGGCTGTCGCTTTAGGATATCTTTTCGTTATTTTCGTTGACGGGTTCCTTCAGTTTGTTTTTAAAAAACTTTGTGACAAAACAATCAAAAACATTTAAAAACAAATTGAATTTAATTTTGGCTTTCAGTTCATCGAGCAAGGGATTATTTTGTAAATAGTATGCTTTTCTAGCGTAACTTGATCTCTCTCTCAATTTTGGTATGCGAAATAAATTTGTTGCTATTTCTGTATGTTTAAGGCCAAAAATAGTCCTAAAGCTTTCACAAGGAACTTTTGCGCAATTTAAGTAATTAAAATATGATTCAAGGTTCGATTGGCGAGAACCGAAAACCAAATGAACAGTACCTTCAATAGCAGACATATCGAGCTATTGATTTACAACTCATTCGACCATTGTTTCTCTCGCTCTCTCTCTCCCTCTCTCACTGTCTAAAGGAATCGAATCCATTTGACCCGACGAACAATGCAAACTTGCAGTTTACACTCGGAATGAACTGCGAGATGTGGAGTAAAGAGAAGCAGCAAATCTTCGGCACATGAAGTCATTAAACATCGCATATCGAGTTCAGGTAAACCATATAATACGAGCCAGGTGGCAAGCACGAATAGGTGTGATCAGAGTTGCCACACAGCGCTCGTGTCCTTAACAATTTCGCACGTCGACAAAAAATTGAATTTAATTTATTCGCCCTGCCAAAAGACATTTTTGGCACATGCACTGACACGAGGCAGACGAGGGGAATAGCTGAATCCTAGAGTGTGGTATAGTAGGGAAGCCAGATGGACCGTATTTCTCTGCATTGTTGATGCCATGTCCGAGCCAAAAATGCACAAAACAATTCGAGAGAACCTGGCAGAAAGCTCTTTGTGCTTTCTGTTTTGTGTTTTCCTTAGCCATTGCTCGAAAGGGAAAACAAAGCGTGAAGGGGAAAACAAAAGCGAATCGGAAATGAAATTTCGATGTATGGATTTGGGCGCACATCGATAAAGATTTATGTACGTCTCTCGCTCGCTCTTTCTAACTTTCAGCTCGAGGGAGGAGAGCGCTTTTGCCTTGGATGTGCCATAAAAATAGACATATGAGCTGTGTGCGAGTGTGTGTGTTTGTGTGGACGGGTGTAGGCGTGGCAGACAAATGGATTGGCATTGCGATGCAAGAAATTATTTCCCTATGAAGATGGAGACCAAACGAATCCATTGACATAGCATAGATGTGTCTTACTAATTTAGACAGACAACACACACACATAAACTGACACTCCATATGTGTGTGAGTGTGTGTTTGGGTCGTGAATACATTTAATTTAATGGCCACAACACAGAGAGAAAAAAAGAAGTAGCAAAATGTGTAGACTCACTTGACTGTAGTAACTTCAAAGAACCTCACGAGTTTCTCTGATCATTGGCTGAGCCTAATTTGCATTTCATTTTGGCATTTGGGACGCCGCACCTGACCCTGTGCCTCTGCGCCACGCCCCTCCATGCCAGTGCCACGCCCCTCCATGCCAGTGCCATCTCCCCCCCCCCCCGGGCAGCTCTCACAACCTTGAACAGAGCACTGTGTGCTGATTAGCAGGCAATGATGATTAAAAATGCCTTGAAAAATGAAATGAAGTATACGCTCCGTGCATTCCCCCTTCGAACTGAAGCGACACGCTGTGAATTTTGATCTGTTGGAATTTTCCTCATAATTAGAAGCCAGTCAAATGTCGTGATTTGCAAATTGCAAACTAATTGGAATTCTTCGTGCGCCGAGAGGGGCGAGTGGGTTGGCATGGCGGGATGGTTGGTTGGTTGGGGCTGATAGAGTACGTATGCTTTTTCGAGTATTCAACAAATAGCTTGATGCATTTCTTAGTGCGAGTGCGAGTGCGAGCGCCAGACCGAATACTGTGCCATATCTGGCATTGAGGGCAGTAATGCCCCCTTAGCTCGCTGCCTGCTCGTCTGGCAGCTCAACAGCTCTCATGGGTAATTTCACTTTGTGTGCGCAATGGGCGAAAAATTAAGCAAGAAGGAGGAGAGCAGAAGGCAAAGGGAAACAAGCTCGTCCGCGATGCCGGCAAAGAAATGATTTCGAAAAACAATATCCGCTCGCTTATTTCTTGGCTCCGAGGGGTCTCTCTCTCTCTCTCTCACACTTTTTCTTCTTCTCTCTTCCTTTCTGGTCAGTGAATTGGCGCATTGCATATTTCTGCAATTTATTTGCGCTTCAATGAAACCCCAAGATGCGTGTCCCCTGACAGCCCACCGCCTTCTCTTCCGCCTCCATCTCAGCCAAGAAATACAATATTAAAAGGCTTTTAATAAAAATCAAGTTATGATTCTCATAATCGAAGCACTGCGCGCAAATCTCGGTCCTGCAGGAATTCGATCCTGATTACAGTCGAGGTGCACTCACTTTGAGTGCCATCGGAATGCTCAACTGCAGCTCAGATAGTGCGCCAATAAACTATAGATTCTCCTAATAAATATTATGAATTATTAAGCGGTAAATATGATTCGATTTCAACTCGAATCTAATTGGAAGCTTAAGTACGAAGATTATGCTGTGTGCTTCATGAATTCGGTAAAACATAAAGTGTTGCCATACCCGTACAATTATGTGTTACTACTGGACATTTATTTTCAAATATAATGCATCATTTAAATGTTTTTATTATAATCAACACAAGCTAATCAGAACACTCGATTAAAGTGTTTTTAGGCAACAATACAATGAGATTTTTATTTATTTTTACACGCAGCGTTGCCACCCAATTCTTACATATTTAATTCCAATTCTGCTCACACTTTTCTCAACATATTCATGAAATGAGCTGCGCATATACACAGTAAAGACGAGTTACGAGTAAATCAAGGACTGTTCAAGTTGCTTACACGTGTCGCTGAAATTGTACATTTCTTTTAACGTCTTTTACAACGTTTTAGGACTTTAAATATATAATGCACAATAATGTACAATAAATCAGCAATAAACAAATAAAACTAACTTGTTTACAAAAGAAAATTTTGCATACAAAGCAGAAAACTCGCTCATTTCGTTCCATTGTGTCTCACTCTATTTCAAAGGCTCGATTTTATCTAATCTCAGATGTTAAATAAAGTGTTTTGAGCGAAATGCTAATTTTATGGATATTGTCCATAGGTTTTTTTTGTTTTTTTTTTCTATATGAAACCAACAACAAAAACGACAAGCCCAACTTTGTGTAGAGTTTTATTGAATTTTGGTGTAGCATAGCTCCTCCCGATGCCCCTACCTGCCCTTCCTCCCTGTCAGCACCATCAACGCCCTGCGAGAAAGACTGCGTCACCCACCACGCGAAAGTAAACGAGAAAACAAAAAGCGAAACAAGGAAAAGTTTAAAGGGATCCTCCCTCCAGCGATGAACAGTGTGTTTTTTCTCCTCCTTTTCCTCCTCTTCCCTTCATTCTGCTTGCTTTCGGGTTTGTTGCTTTCATTTTTAAATTAAAACTCTAAGAAAAAACACAAAGTATAAAATACATTTGAGCAAACAACGAGGAGAGAGTGTAGACAGCGGCAGGGGACGGGGACGAGGCGACCACGGATGAGAGGCTGGCGAGGCCGACGTGTAAACGAAGTGAAAACATAACATAAACATAATGAAAATATAAACTTAAGCAAACTTAAACAGAAAATCATTCGATAGCGTTAGATAACTGGAGGGGGGAGAGGAGAAGGAGAAAGAGGGGTAGGAAGAGAGGCAGTAGGTGAGCATAACAGGTCGCTGATAGCTCAAACACGTTCCTTTTGATGCTGCGGCAAAATACGTGAGTCCGGCACTGAGATTGGACCGTGACTGTCCCCTCTACTACTTCTGCTCTTCTCGACCTGCCCCATTTGCGACCCGTCGGAAATCAACATCAATTCACATCAACTTAACGGGACGCGTCGGCTCATTGGAAAAGTTAAGTTCATCTGCTGCACGTGATGGCAGCGCCAATCGAAGGGGGTAAGCAGCGGAGATGGGAGATGGCAGAAGACTGCAGCTGAACCTGGCACAGATACCAACAGAGACAGCGGCTGAGACAGGCAGATGCCGAAGCTGAGGTTTGCGGCTCTCTGCGTTCGTGCCGCAGCTGTCGACCCGCAGCTGTCGTTGCCACTTACCCCTCCCCATGTCACGCTGACGGTGTCTTCTGCCACTTTCATCCAACTTTTCGCACAAAGTTTGCGCAATACTTTAAAAACTATGATATGAAAAGAAGAACTCAATCATGTATACAAACAGCTGCTGGCTGGGCACACGCGCGGCTCAGCGCAGAGCAGAGCAAAATAAATTATTATATAAGTTCGAGCAGTCCGCAGCAGCCCGACGGGGCTTCCCCTACGGTCATATCGTACGAGTATCTATGTGTGTGAGTGTTTGTGGCGTTAGCCCAAGGCCAGTTTTCAAAAATTTTTGTGGATCATAATGAGCGCAGTGGCTTAATTACTCGCAGCAAGGGACAAGTGTGGCCAAGGGGGCTGCCAGGAAAAAAAATTAATTTGTTTTGCGTATCGAAACTCCCGAAATTTTTCAAGTGAAATTGCAAGTGACGTCAGCAACAGAAATTCACAGCAATTTTCATGCCCTCAGCAATTTGCATGCCCCCGCTCTCGATAAATTTCCAAAGTCATGCTGAGCAGATTCGACTTCAATCTGTGCTAAAAACAAAACCGCATTCACAGTAGACAAAAAACCATACGTCAATTCTGAGCTCGGTTCAAGCCATAATTGGGCATAAAAATGTGAACAGCATAGTACACTCAAGCACACACACCCACATATTCACACATACACAGTGCTAGCTCAAATTTTGCTTGGCCAGCCCAATATGTTCGCGCGTATTAACACACAGACAGGACGAGGGCAATAAATTTGCCAAACACTCCAAACGAGATTTGCTAATATTTTGTTTCGATGCCGTCGGTATCCAAGTATAGACACAGACAGTCAGGCAGGCCGGCACTAGTATTTATGTCGTAGTCCGACCGGGAGCCACTCGAGCGCATCCCGTAAATACTTTACGTATTCCGTGCACGCTTCAAGTATGTGTGCTTATAGCAGGCACACCAAAAAGAACATGGGAGAACCAGGAATAGGTGCATAAGTTTGCTTGTTCACCTACGCCCACTAGAACGCCGCCGGCAACGCCTCGAGCCTTGTGACCCCTTAGGATGAGTGTGCAGGTTTCTCCCTATCTACTTGTTTGTGTCCGTGTGTGAGTGTTTTCATGTGTGTGTGTGTGTGTGTGTGAGTGTCAGTGTGCCTTCCTCTAGGTTGACCGCTCATTTATCACCGCAAAGTCAACCAGAGAGTTTGACCTTCATCAATTTCATTCGTGCATGAATTGCGGCCTGTCTATGCGCATCTTTTGCGAAATGAGCCTACAGGCTGGAACTGCATTAATTCGGGCCTAGACGACCCGATTCCAGGGGATAGCTGCCTCGCACACATAATGAAATATGATTATGTAGCATATGGGTTACCTTATTCTGATTTATTTGTTGCTTCTCTCCTCGCTTGTGTTAATTATGCCAATACAGTATTGGAAATCTTAAAAAAAAACTTAACACGGTTGCATGTTAACTAAGCCAGATATTGCAAAAAGGCAAATATATTGTTTTTAATTAAACTTTAAAGGGCTGTATCTCCTAAACTAAGCGAGATATCGCAAAAACTAGTATGGAATTAGCTTCAAGAAAAAATGTTGGTCTAACCTTCCAGGCTAAGTGAGATATCGAATATTTAAAAATATTTAACCTAATCTAAGCAAGATATCGCAAATAGGAAAAATGTATTTTTTTTTATATGAATATTATGATTGATTTTCGAAGTATTAGATATATACAGCCTGAAGGAAGTCCGTCTATGGCATAGACATAGTGTTTTACGGTTGGATTTCATAAGGTGAAGAACGATAAAAAAACGGCATAAAAAAAGTGAGAGTACTTTACAAATCTTATGCACAAGAAGTAAGAAAGCAACAGTCGAGTGAGCTCAACGCAAATATACCCGCTATCTACTCAAATAATTTCTTTAATAATTAATATATTTTTAAAAAGATATATTGTCAACAAATTTGGTGGCCCTAGTTTGTATAGTCTCTGAGATCCGTCGTTCGGATAGACAAAAGAAAATGGTTATATGGACTCGGCTCTAGAATTTATAAATGCCTTGCTTCTAACCCTGTAAGTACCGGGTATAACAGAACAACTTTGCTAGAACTAAGCACCAAATCTGTGTATATACACCTCCTCTTCTTACCCATAAATTGTAGTGCTCGTAAACGGACCGTAAGAAAACTTTGAGTGCGGACAGTTTACGGCGCCTTTAAATGCCAAAACGGTTGCCAGAAAAATTATTAAAAAGAAGCAGCACCGCATAGAAAGAAATCGAGTGTGTATAGAGTGTCTACCAGTCTTTACATTAAAATTCCAATACATAAAATATTTAAAACAAATTAAAAGCCTGCCATGGTCAGCATAAATCGAGAAACTGTCTGAAAAACATGTTAACAGCGAACAGCTAACAGCTTGATGACTTCTATTAAATTCTGTTTTCTTGAATCAAAATGAAATATTATAAAATTCAAATACACATAATATTTTCATGCATACTTCAACACACTCTCCACCTCTCCCCTCCCATCCAGCAACTCTGCAGCGTGTCTCTGTTTGCCGAACGCATGAAGAACATAATCGATTTTTCAATAAAAATAATTTGCTGTTTTTATTTTGCACAGTGTTCAAAAATAAAAAAGAAGTAAATGAACAAATTCGTTTGTTAACACCATAAAATCAGAGAGACAAGTGAGGGGAGTTTTGTTAGGTTTATGCACACGTACAATTTATGCGCAAAGGTTTTGAAAAAAGTCACTATTAGACCAACGCAACAGGGCAGATTATTGCCCCAACAATTAAACGATTTTCTGTGAAATGATAGTCTGATGATTATTATTCAAATGCCGCCCGGCGGATAGATATCCCATAATCCCCAACCATCTGGGCATCGGACGCCAGGCCGTATACACAACAAACATTTTCAAGTCAACCTTTCGCTGTGTTCTGTGGCCCATAAACAAGTCGTAATTTAATTTTCCAGCTTATGAAATATGAATGGCGCAGCGACAACTCGTTCATAATAAATGAAAGAAGCTCGTCGCCGTCGAGCAAAGAGTGTATACAATTGTTTTAGAGTAAATTTCACTTACAGCCAGAAAGTACAAGCGGGGTAGTCCCGAACTGAATAGTACTGTCCAGGGGTAGTCAAACAAACCGGCTAAAACAACAGAATGATTTTCACAATCAAAAGCAAAGCAGAACATTCCATTTACGCTGCACCATCCTTGGACTCGATGGGAAGTCACATTGACCGTCAAATTGTAATCAAATGATAAATGTTAAGCAAAAAGGCGGACAGGCCCGCTTTGGGCCCTGGTGGTCCTGGCCATGGCCACAACTGTTAATAAAAAAGTAGAAATAGAAGCAAAACAAAACAGCAGGAGGTGGGAGGAGTAGGGCAGGATGCGTAGAGCCAGGGCCAGGGAGCAAACGAAGCTGCCCACAAGACGATTATCACAGGTTGCTGTGGACACGGCTGAGACCGCAAAACAATTGTCCTTAGAAGTGGAAACAGTCGACTGCTGCAAGTCCCCTCCTCCTCCTCCCCTCTTCCCTACCGCAGTACAATGATTTGCATTTTCTGCTCTTTCGGTTTCTGTCCCATTCTATTCGTTTTTATGGCACTCGAAACGCAGCAAAGGGCCGAGAAGAGAAAAAATTAAAATAAGCAGAGCAAGAGGAGGTACAAAACGAAGACACAGCGTCAAGAAGTTCCAGCTGCGGCCCACGCACAGGCCACAGGACACTGTACACACGGTACGGCGTGCACAGAGCAGAGTGCACAGTGCGCGGGCAAAGTTTTCGGTCAGGCGGATGTTGTGGCTAAATAAAATATGAACTAAGACCAAAGCCAAAGCCAAAGTTTGTGAAATGCCTTTTATTGCCCCGCTCGGAGATTAGAGTGCGCCACGGCCGCGGCCCAAGCAACTCTCGCTCTCTGCCTCTCGCCGCCCTTTGTCCCTCCTCCCTATACCACGTGGACGCTTCATATTTTGCCCATGTTATTTGTTCGCAATTGCTCTCAAGTCCTTAAGTTTGCACTCCTCTTGATGTTGTGCTCCTCCAGATTCTGATGATGCTAAGACGAAGGCGTGGCTGCTGCTGCTGCTTCTGCGTTCGCTTTGTTTGTCGCTGTCGCCTCTTAGCGAGATGGTTTAATACCCTTCGAAGCGAGGGTAGCGTAGGGTATATCAATTGCAGAGTGAATAATGAATTAAAAGTAAAGTTAAGATCGATTTTCTATGCATTACTAGCTTTTAGGGTACCCTACAGTCGAGCTACAGAGCGCGTGTTCTCTTATATTAATTCTCGCTCAATATCAGAGACAAGCCGACATTACAGGGCATATAAATATCGGATTCAGATTCACCGTTTATTTAATTCTTTATAATCATGTACAGTATTAGTATCGACTATCAGTCGCTTACCAGAGCGTGTATACTCTTAATATTCTTGTCCAGTATCCTGACCTCATCCAAATTAGACTACACTCCACCCCTTCCGTGCTGGGTATCTGACAGTCGAGTGCGCTGCCCAACTCTAACTTAACTTGTTACTTGTACTTGCCAAGTTGTCAACGCTTTGTGTCGAGCAACAGAAACTGTTACAGCGGAGGGACGCGGAACTTAGCTCGCTCACTGCACTTCGCCTGCAGCCTTCTTGGGAAAGTTGTCACTCGCGTCAAGCTGCCATAAAATAATTGCCTATTGCTTATAAAGTTATTTGTTATAGCAAAATTCCGAGTGCCATAAATAGTTTGAACCCGACCGTTTTGAATGCGAGCTCGCGCTCTTTAAAAGCAGCTGCTCGTAGTCATCTGCGCATTAGGCAAAATTAGCGGCAATAAATCTCCGCGATTTATTTCACCTTTATCGCAGACATTAAGTTAAATCTGATTAAAAAGAAAATCATAAATCCCAATATAGTCGTCGTGCACACGCCCACGCAAACCCGCCCACGCCTCGAGGCCGCGAGTTCTTGTCGCATGCCTAATTGCGTTCGGGCCTCCCCGTCTCTTTCTGCCTACCTCACACTAATCCTTCGGCCTGCCAAAGGGTTGGGCTCAGCCCGCCACATTACCCACCCGAACGCGAACCCGAACCTCAACCTGAACCTGAACCCAAAACAACGACCTACGCGCAGCCCTAAGCCGGTCGAGACGAGGCAAGGCGCGGCGACTCATCTGCCGCTCGTCTTGGCGTATGCGAAGCTGCAATCTCAACGTGATAAATTATGGCTATTTGAATTCCTTTCGCTGCCTTTGTGCTGGTATTAGACGCTGTCTCACGCTCTCGCTCTCTCTGCGTCTGTGTTTGTGTTTGGGTTAGGCTGCATGGAAATGAAGCGCATGAGTTATGAACCCCGTTGCGTATACGCCGCGTATTCGCCAGCGCCAGCGCGCACACATAATTGCCGCTAAGATTTACGTTAGCCCTTTAAATTTATGTTACAAATTGCGCCAACTTTATGTTTATTACGTGCGGAATAATAGGCTTTTGTTGCTGCCAACTGCCAACAGCCAACAGCCAGCAGGCAATGGGCAAAAGAAGGAACGGCACCAGGTTGGGGGGGTGCAGCTGGGGGTAACTGGCAACGTGCAATCATGCCTGTTACCTGTAGTCACCCACTCTGTGTTTGGCGCCATAAAAGGGGTATTATCTGCGCACATAATTGTATAAATAATGCACTTTTTAGCGTTGACTTCATTCGGCTCCCTCGCTCGCTATGTATGTGAGTGAGTGTGGCTGAGTACACTCACTTTTTTTTTGTGTGAATACCCGAGTCGAAGCCGCCAGCGCTGCCGCACTTATTAATGGCGCTGATAACACCAAAACGTACTTAGAGCAGACAATTCGAGGCAATTAAAGAACCGTAAACGAGGCGATTCGAGGCGACAATGTCAGAGTGAGCATATTTATGTGCGTATACGTAATATACGTATGCCAGTTGGCAGAGAGAAAGAGAGAGAGAGAGTAAGAGAGAGAGAGAGAGTAAGAGAGAGAGAGAGAGAGGGGGGGGAGAGTGGCAGGCACTGTGGGGTAGAGTCGAGTCGTGTCAATAACAAGTAATTATCAATCAATTATTTCGTTTGTGTTTGTTTGCTGAACTTTTTAATCACATGCAAATCGAATCGAATGGAATCAAGGAGAAACGAGAAGAATCGCATTTGCCAACGTCCTTCGCTCTGCTCGACTCGACGCGGCTGAAACGAGGCTGGAAATGTGAAATGTGTTCAAAATAATTATACCAAGTTGTACGTAACGAATCCCGAAAAGTTTTAAAGCCACCAAAAAGCATCGAGGACGTTTAACTGAGCAACTATCGCACGCACACACACACACTCACACAGACACATGCAGAGGAATATCGAATTGAACAACTATCGCGCTCACACGCGCACGCACACATATTCGCAAATATCGAATGCGCGACGGCAAAGTGATGAATGTTTAATTAATATTGAATAACTGCATGCGATTTTACATACACATGTATGTATGACAAGGTATGCTGCACTATTCGGTACTCTGCATAACCAAATATCGATATTTTATCGATAGCAGCGTATACAAACGTGAATGGTAGAGTATGCTGCATTAGACAATATCTTGAAAAAGTTGTTATCAATGTAAACAATATTTATTCAAATAATGCAAACAATTTTGATAATAACGATAGTGAATTATCGATAACGCTCTTACATGTCTTTTTTGGACTTATGCGTGAGCGTAGGGCAAGATAAGATGCACTAGTCGATACCCTACATAAATATTTTTCAATATACTGTCTTTACTTATCGATAGACTGCAATAGACGATTATTTATCGATATATGGCCACTTGTATCGATAACAATCTCTTATAACACTTTTTTCAGGCTTAAGCATGAACGTATGACAGGGTATACTACACGATATTTATCGATATATTGAAACTTTCACTATATTCAATAGGTATACACCCCATTCGAAACTCCCCTACGTTCGCGCGCATACCTAGCACAATATTTGCAATATTGTTCCTCATGACAGCTACATGTGTACGTAGCGAATGCACGACACGATAACATACGATACCACACGATACCATACGATACGTTTGAGGCCAAAGGCTGCTGCAGTTGTGTGTGTGTGTATGTGTTTCCGCTTGGCATAAGTGCAGGCATAAATGCGCACTGCCAATTTGTTGGCCAAATGAAATGAGATTTCTATTTTTTTTTCCAGCTGAACTCTAAAGTTATGAAGTGAGAGAGAGAGAGAGAGAGAGGGAGAGCGAATAGAAGCGAGAGAGCAAGAGCAGGCGAGAAAGGCTTCTTCATGTGCATGGCCGGTACGCAAATAAGCATTGTGTGTGTGTTTTTGGGTGCGCATTCATTTAATGGATGAGTATTTTTCTAGTCGATGTTGCTCACGGCATGACAGGACACACACACACGCACACGCACATGTGTGTGGCTGAAGCAAACAGAGTTACGCAAATGTTGGACTACAATTTCGTTTACTCAGAATTTTCTTGTCTCGGCCTGCTTGTCACGTACACGACGCTCAAAGGCAGCAACAACAAGGGGCAACAACAGAGGGCAACAACAGGGGGCAACATCAACGAGTGTAAACAACAACAAAGCATTGTGTATTACCAAAAGCCAAGGAGCAAAATGCGGTAAGCTAGAGGAGACACCGGGTGGAGGGTGAGGGGCGAACAGAAGGAGGAACCTTTGTTGATTACGTTTTGTAATTAAGGAGATTTTAATATGCCGCAAAATGACATAAAACTAATGCATAATTTTACAACACATCTGAGTAGGCACGCACTCAGTCATCGGGGCAAAGAACCGACTGTGTGCGGATGTGTGTGTGTGTGCAACATGTGTGTTGTCAGCCTTTTTTGGGGGGCAGAAGCTCAGCTCTGCTCGAGGCCTGACACAAACCTATGTAAACAGCACGCAGAAATCCGCTGACTTTTGCCTGTTCTGTTGTATTCCGCAGCGGGTCGGCAAAGGGGAGGGGGCGGTTGCAGAGAGTGCGGGGGCACCGCTACCGGTTTTCGGTCTGTCGGCTTTGCCTTTTTTATGGCATATTGTAAAGTATCTTGTTAACATATTTGCGGCATTAAGCGAGAAACTACATAAACACACGTGCATATGCGGCAGCGAAAGAGAGACGTGACGGGGGCTGTGGGCGGGTTGAAGGAAGCGCAAGTAGCAAAAGTACAAATTAATTAGTTGGCCAAGATGCAGATGCAGGGGCGCGCGGGGTAGAAGCGTAGAGAGACAGCAACAAGCTGCTACAACTAAGCGGCATTCTCAGCACTCTCTCTCTCTCTGCACTTGGTGCGCACTCGGCCAATTTGAAATTGTTCAAATGGGGTAACAGAAGAGTGCCCCCCGTACCCACACCGCTTCCCTAACTGGAAGTGAAGTTAAACCAACAAGCGAACTTCCTTCTAACTAATTAGCTGGCTGAGCAGAGCAGAGCAGAAGTACAAGAGTTGGGCCAGGATGTCAACATGGGGCAAGGCAACATCTGCATTTCCGAGCGTTGCTGCTGCTAGTTGTGCTCCCAGTCCCAGGATGGGAGAGGTGGACGCAGACTAGGCTACTGTACAGAGGTGGAGAGAGGGGTCAGCGGGGGCCTAGCATATTACAAATCATTTCATTTGCATAAATTTAGCATTAACATTCAAGTCCACAAGGGGTATCCCTTTAATTGGCATAACGTGCCAGCCGTTTGTTTATTTACTTCACCATAAGCGCTGTCAGCGAGTACCCTGCACCCTCAGCTAGCATAGACGCACCGTAACACATACAGCTGTTGTCTCTCTGCCAGTCAATGCAACAACGCTCACGCTGCCACTCTGCTCATGCTCAGACACGCTTGCCGCATCATATTTGCATTGGCACAGTAGACACTCGCTATGTGCAACCTGTTGGCACCCTGCGTACGGCAGCTGTTCAATATATTCTAGCATGCACTGTGTGTGCCTCTTGTTTACACTTCTAGCCAAGTGCAGACACAAATGCAATTACAATTGCGCCTTTTTTACACAATTCTCTCGTTTCATTTGTTTCCACATTTTCCGCATTCCCCAAGCATCCATTACTTTTTGCAGCATCGCCTCCATTATCGCAACTTAATTGTTTTAATTTTCTGTATATTACCTTTAATAACTTTTAATTTCCACACTGTTTTGCGACTCATTTTCTTTGGCGCAAACTGCGAATGCTCACAGAGACTGCACATTTCCCTCGCCCAAACTTATACATAAAACTCATCACTCAAGTGCTCTTTCAGTTTTCCGCAAAACGTTTCCAACACTTCTGAATTATGAGCACGCACTAAAACGTCGCTCGACAGAGCGACTCTGCACCTGCACCTGAAGGGGCGACGTAGCCACGCCCCGCCCTCCTTCCCCACCTTACTCTAGCCAGTCTCTCGAAAACCCCAAATAGACGACGGGCTGTTAAATTATTCCAAGCGCTGCACTCACAAGTTTGGAGTGGGGCGTGCACCGGGCTAAACTTTTCGACAAACTTGCAGCGGCGACCAGAGAGCTCCGGCCTAGTGCGTTCTCCTAATATTAAGTGGAGACCGGAGACCGAAGACCCAAGGCCCAAGACTGCCGACTGCCTGGAGTGGAGTCGTGCTGCAGAGCCGAGAATGACGAGGTAAATAAGTCTACCTAATGAGCAATTAAAATGGCCCATTTACAAAAGAAAACATGCAAAAACAGTCAAGAGAGATAAGCATACCCTATTGCCAAATACTAGGACTTTCTTCTGGGAGAGCATTTTAAGCTAATAAAGGTTTATGCGTAGCTCGCGTCATGAGTTACGGGGAAAAGACTGTGCATAAATACCTTATTCATGTAATATGCAAGTGAACTTTTAATTCAGTCTCATAACCTACCACAGCCAACGTAACTCAGTTCGAAAGGGTGGCAACGCTGTGGAAGAATGGAAATAAAGGAAAATTGTCATACTCAGCCTGTAGCAGCCTAAAAAGCAATTTTAATCGAGTGTTAAACAATTCAAGTTTCTTGTTTAATAATACACGGCTGATTTCAAATAGTGCCAGCTAATATAACAAGTACGGCAACTCCGAAGTCGTTGCTATTTTTCTTACTCGTATCCAAGAACTTATGTAACAAGGATACACAAAGCCTTTTGATGCCATAAATATTCCTCATTTGCGCAACCATACAAGTGTAATACCCTCTTACCTCTACTACTGCATACAATAATATAATTGCTGTTAGAATAATGTGTTAAGTATCAGTTTACAGCGTAACGTAGTGTATACACCCCGCTCGGGCAAACAATGGGTAAGTGGGCTGGCAGTGAACGGTAAGTAAACACCTTGCGGCAACTGGAAAATCAAATTACGAACGTATCCCCCATAAAAAGTGTGTACATGCGATAAACAACGTGTGAGTGAATGCAATCTTCACTCTCGCAGCGCTCACTCTCCTCGTCGACTCGTTGCGTCGGTTGCAAAGTGGGAGCTTTATTCGGATACTGGGTGGAAAAGTGAAATATTCGAAAGAATCTAAAACCAAGCAAGTGAACGGAACAATGTCGGATTAACAGAAAACAATACACACTTCTGTGAAAGCTCTAACAGAAAGAGCAGAAATAAGCCACACAGCGTATACGCAATTTGCCACGGAATCACTAAACAACACAGCAGTTGAATAAACTAATTTTGATTCGGCTCAGACAAGGTTTATAACTGATGCCTCTTAAGCATTTAGTGCTGGTTTTGATTCTAACAAGTCACAACATAAACGGACTCGAGAATGGACTTGCTCGGACACCGCCAATGGGCTGGATGTCGTACGAGCGGTTTCGCTGCATGACAGATTGCAAGCTATATCCCAGTGACTGCATCAGGTGAGTGCGAAAGGTTCCAAGTGAAGCTATTCGCATTGCTTTTGATGCCCATTTCGCTCCCCAGTGAGTCGCTGTTTCAGCGCACGGCAGACCTTTTGGTATCCGAGGGATACGCGGATGTCGGGTACAAGTATCTCATAATCGACGATTGTTGGATGGAAAGTGAGCGGGACCCATTCACGGGCAGAGTGCTGGCAAATAAAGAGCGCTTTCCGAGGGGTCTAAATTGGCTTTCGGATTATGTAAGTGTTTGAAATCACTGGCTTCCAATATTGTGTGTCCTCTCCGCAGATACACAACAAAGGCCTCAAATTTGGACTGTATCACGATATCGGGAAGCGGACCTGCACATGGTCTGGACCCGGCATAGATGGTTTCTACGCGCTCGATGCACAGACCTTTGCCGAGTGGAACGTGGACTACGTAAAGGTCGACGGGTGCTTTACACAAAATATGAACTTGGACAAGGCCTATCCGGCATTTGGACAGGCCCTGAATGCAACAGGGCGTCCCATGGTCTACTCATGTAGCTGGCCCTACTACCAAAGACAGGTAAGATCAGCCTCTGCTCTATGGCCAAGTGAGGAACCTCAACCCAACTCGATTTCCCACTTCAACTTAAGCCAAACTTCGAGCTTATCAAAACCTATTGCAATCTTTGGCGTTATTCCCATGACATTCGCAGCGAATACGGGTCGGTGAGGTACACCATGAATAATTACCAGAACCATTCTGAACTTCAACGGGTTGCCGGTCCAGGACACTGGAATGATCCAGATATGGTAAGGGAATTGATGGAAGAATGATCGCCTATCTTATGACTCTCTTTAGCTCTTACTGGGCAACTACTATATGAGCTACGAGACGAGCCAATTGCAGCTGGCCATTTGGGCCATCATGGCAGCTCCGTTGATAATGAGCAACGATCTGGCAACGGTGCGACCAGAGATCAAGGCATTACTGCAGAATAGGTGAGCTATAGGCGGGGTTAGACGCTGATCACACTAACACTAATGCTCCTTCACGTCCAGGGATATAATAGAGGTCAATCAAGATAGCCTGGGCATAGCTGGAGAACAGATTTTCTACGATCATGAGCTAGAGGTAACGCTCAAAAGATATGCTTTTATTTTGATTTATATCCGTAACTATGCAGATCTGGGCACGTCCTATAAATCCCACAAATAATATGGGTGTTAAGTCGCAAGCCGTAGCTTTTGTCTTCAATAACTGTCATAATGAGTGCCCTCTATGCCCGCGCACGTTTACAGTGCGTCTGAAAGAGATTGGACTCTATAACAAAATGGGCTATACGGTCTATGTATGCTAAAATCGAAATCGGAGAGTTTAAAGATAATATACAAGTGTTCTCTTTCAGGATCTGTTTAATCAGAGTCATAACTTGGGACTGTACAAAATCAATGATATTTTCAGCACACGCGTCAACCCCGCAGGAGTCACCTTCTACAAGTTTAAGGCAGAGGATATTTACTAGTTTAATGATTATATTAACCCACTTCAAGCGCTCAAAATCGACTAAATAGACAAAGAGAAAACCCAATAAAATTATGGCAATTGCTTTTGTTATCGATAATGTTGATTGCATTTAGCAAACCTGATTGCAGCAAAGTATCTTCGGGCATAACTCTTTGGTTCTTTGAGGTCTTTGCGTAATTTGTTTATGCACTCGCCAGGCCCGAGGCCGAGACCGGCTTCGTATCGAATAGGAAATTTTCTCTTAAAAAGGGAAATTTGCGTACTCTTCGGGCGAACACAATTTTCGGCAACGAAGCAGGACTAGGGCAACTTAGAGAGCAGAATCATTTGCATTTTATATGCTTCATGGGTGGCTTTTATTGCCAGAACTTGTAAACATGACATTTCCATATTTATCTCCATGAGACCGCGTTCCTATGCGTCCTCTAGTAACCTGGCCATGCTTGCACGTGTAGAAAAATGACTGTGGCAACATGGACGAGTGGGGCGAGCAGACGAGGGGAGCGTCGACAGGCCACTGCTCAGCGGGAAAGAAGCCACAAAAAGGTGAACTCCGTGCCGAAAATGAGAACAAATTTGCATAATTTGAACACGGTAGTTATATTTAATTTTGAATAATTTCCAGCTTTGTTGCAAATAATTTACATCGATTTATTTTGTAATTCGGATACTTTTTTTGCTTAGTCGACACTTGTGACTGTGTGTGTGAGGTGTGTGTGTATGTGGGTTTGTTTAATCCATAAATATTCGATTCCCTGGTACCTCCGGGGGGTACAGCAGGGCGGAGCTGGCAGGGTGCTGTGACCGATGAGCGACAGCAGCGTTAATACCATCGAGGATGCTGTTAGCTTCTGTCATGTTCTTTTATTACCCCGAAATCAATATTTATTAGAGAGGATAATGCCGCAGTCCTGACTGCTGCGCAGGTGGACCCTCCATTCTCCTCTCTGATGTTTGCCCTGCGACAGGGAATGGCTTTTGTGCGCACGCAGGCAGGGATGCCCAAATTGAATATCCTCACTTCAATTGTACGCTTCATCCCCCTGATCAAATTTGGTCAATACATTCCACCCCTCCAAAAAATATTGAAGATGACAAGAGTGTAATAAATAGAAGCACACACACACCCCGACACACCCGCCCACGCGCATATTTGTTTATAATATTAGCTTGATGGCATTTCGTCAAATGTCGTGTCGCTGTTTGTTTATGCAGCGAGTCGTATTATATTGTATTTAATTTATTAGATACGTCCTCGAAGTTGTGTCAACGTCCGCAGGCACAGCTGGAATTGATGGTCGAATTAAGCCGAGGATTTATGTGATCCGAAACATGTTGCCAGACAGGAATTTGTCAACACTAGATACTAAGCGAAATTAAGGCTAAAATAATAGTCACAGGTATAACATGGCCAGAAGGGAAACGTCTGTGTTTCACAATTATTTAACTTGTTTAGTTTTGTTTAACAATCTTTTTACAAAACGCAGTTTGAAATTTTTAAAATACTCTTGGACTATTTCTGCATCGCTAACCAACACTGTTTCATCTTTTGAAATGCTTCGCAATTTACCAAAAAATTATTTCACCCCATTGCGAGCCAGAAAGGTGGAAAAATGGAAAGCATTGCATGCATTTTGAAATAGCAATTAACTTAAAACAACCGTGGCCAAGCTCAACATAATTAATTCATTGCCTGGCGAGGCGCAGCACCCTCTTCCTGGTCTACCTGGAGTCAACACACACACACATGTACATCCTCCTCGACCCACACACCTGTCGAGTTGCCGATAGAGCAGACCAAGCAGCTATTCCTCTTGAAAGCCGCCTGCTGCGGTCCTTTCTTCACCTCAGTTAATTTGTATGATGAGAATTTTCTTTATTACTGGCCGAGTCCTGTGCTAAAGTGGGTGAAAACGACTTGGCGCTGTCGCAATTAAAGGCTCCGCCGTTTTCGGAAGCTCCTCCTTCCATACAGAAGGAGAACGAGGAGGACCAAGCCGCTGCTCGGGTATTTACGCGTGTTCTCCATTAAAGCAACATTAATTTACTTTAAGCGCACTTGCTACTCGTCGGGCTACTACAAACAATGGAAATATTTAATGATATGCCCCAGTCCAGGAGCGATTCCAGGACCAATACCAGGCTCAGGCACAGGCTCAGTCTACACTGGAGCTACACAATGCCAACACTTGAGACACAAAGAGGCAGCTTGCAGGTGCCTTTTGCTTTGTGTGCACTCTGAATAATAATTAAACCGTATCGAAGGTTCGTTGGCATCGTTTAAAACCCAAAATAAAATAAGTTGTGCCTTTAAATACTCAAAATAATGTCATATACTCTAGAAATAAAGAGCAAACAAGAGAAAATACCAGGTTCTATTTGAAATTTGAAAGTGTGTCATAAATATTTTAAATGTTTTTCATAAGTCAACAAGTTTTCATGATTTTATTGAGATATGCTACACAGATTTGCCAATAAAAACATAACAATCACTTTGCAATTCTATTCAAATCTCGACTGCAAAATTATTTTAAATTGTTATTCCCTCTCTGTCAGCTATCGATAGGTTTATGATTCAGATAATGTCAAGGTTGTCATGCAAATTGGATATTACGTAATAAATACTCTGCGTACATCATACAAATTATTAAAATTGTAAATAGTTGACAATAGTGATAGCAGCGTTGCAGTCATTTGTGCAAACTAGACGAAACCAGAGGGAATTCTACCTGATTGTTTTCTTTTGCATTGCAATTGTTTCGATTTCATTATTTAATGCATCGTATCTCTGTCTGCCTATAGAGAACTCTCTATAGGGGATGCAGAGATACCCTTGATAGGACTGTGTCACAATATCCATGGCAACATGACGATGATTTTGCTGAGCAACAATTTATCATACGTATAACTCAACCCATGGAACGTTACGTTGTCTGCGAGGAAGCAGTCGTAATTAAAGCAAACAACGGGGAGGAATAAATAAAGCACACACACACACACTCGCACTTGCACACACACTTAGGGGCACACAAGCGCATTTACTAGTTTCCAGATAGTGGAGAGCAAAAAATAGCACACAAAACCGAGGAGAAGGACAAGCTGCCTTCCTCCTCCTTGTCGTCTGCTGCTGCTTGTCGTGTCTATGCGGTAATTGGGAACGGGAGGGACTTAAAAACGAAGCGAACCGAAGCGAAGCAGAGCACAGAATTCCATTGTCCATTGTCAGCATTTTTGGCCCAAGACCTCAGGCAGAGGCAGAGGCAGAGGCAACTTTAACGCAATCCAAGCGGAAGCCAAACGGAGCACAGTGCGTATGAGCAATTAAATATAATAAAGCAAAGCAGATGACGAGCGTCCACATTGGAAATTGTGTCGGAAGTGCGCTCCAATGCCTCGCCAAGCTTGTAAACATTGAGACAAAGAGCGAGAAGAGAAGAGAGTGGAAAACAGCAACAGAGACAGATAGAAAGTTAAATTAAGAAGCCACGACATGAGCACGATCACGAGCCCAAACAACCTTATTAGAGAAAAGTATCTAGTGCCCTCAGGGGCCTCCTGTCTGTCACTCCAAGTGTTCGACAAGTTGTAACAGTTTGTAGATTGTCACTGTGAACTGACTTAAAATGGAAAGTTTAAGAAATAACTTTATATACTATAGTTATGTATAATTATAACTGTTGCTGACGCCATTTGCCGCGACATGCTTGACTGCATGAAGCGAATTCGATTATTCTTGCGTTAAATTCGTTGTTAATAAGCAGAGAGCAGAGAAACTTTATTTCATTCCCCCTCTCCGCTTTAATGAAACACACAATTCACCAGAGATTTCCGCTGCCCAATGACTTGTCTCTGTTTTTTCCATTACTCCCTGAAATCTCATATCAAATGAATATCGCCCTACAAAAAGTCCCGAACTCAACTTTGAAAAAGTCAATCGACCAGACGCTCTCAGTGAGAATGTTCGACTTTTTGGCCATGCCAGGGAGGTGTAGATGGGTAGCGCGGGAGGAGCAGTACATGTCGGGAACGTCAACAGATGCTCTCAGTCAGCTCATTACGTGTGCGAAAACTTTGATAGCCGAAACTGCTGTTGCGCCATTGTACGAGACCCTCTGTCTCTCTCTCTGCCTCTCACCCACTGTGTGCGATAGCGCAAAGTCGCCATGAGATCGGGGCACATTCAGGTCAGAGTACACCAAACTGAGTTTGCATTACAAAACGGCCTCAACTACAGCTGATATGTAAATGGGAGTATTACATTATGTGCAATTTACTCGATTTAACTTGGTTTACTAAATCACACTAACTATTTCATGCCGCTTCTTTATTTCATTTCCCTCCCTCCACTTACCCCTGACCGCACCAGCCTCATTATAATGAGAATGTGGCAAAACAAGCGCTTGTTTGCTCAGCTTTATTATTACACTGTCCCAAAATAGCGCAGAGTGCAGGTAAAACACACTGGGAAAAAGAAAACAGTTGAATGAAGCAGACTGGTTAGACCAGTTAATACCCTGTAGAGAAGGCGGCTCTTTAAGCACATTTGATCCGTATGAACCCATGCCAAGCACGCTGAACCTGCCACAGAGCATCCTTTTTCCCCCGCTCTCTTCCAATTACATTTGCCAGAATTAGCTAGAAAAGGGACGTGGAAACATTTATTTCGGCATAAGTGTTTAACGTTCAAAGCGCCCAATGGAAAAAGGACGGGGTCCCGCAGGACAAGCCGGGGTCAGAGCGCACAGTGCGCGCTACCAAAAAAGCTGCGGCTCATCAGGCAGCAGACGCCATCGCCGTCTGTGGAATTTTTCAAGCAGCCGCTGCCGCTGCCGCTGCTGCTGCTTTTAGATCAAAGGGTCAACTTGGGGGTGATTTATTTATACGCAGCACAGTGTGCCGCAGCCGCAGCCAAATTAGGTTTAAAGTCCTGACAGCTGCTAACGCTTCGTTTGCCTGCGAAAGGCTTTGCGAGGCACCCCTTTTCGGGGCCAATTTGGCAGGGCGCGTGTGAAAAAGTAAATAAAGAAATAAATTTATTGATTTATCGATCTGTGCGCCCGTCAAGATAAAGTTGATTTTATAAAGAAATTGCACTCATTTTCTCTCTACATTCGATAGATTCCTTTTCCACTCTAATAAGGGATACAACACCCTGGCCACGAGCGACAAGTTGCACAAAGTTTCGTGCAAGTTTCACAGATAAATGTTTTGAGATACCATTCTAGATGGCCACATACAGCATATAGAACAAGAAGGGCACAAGGCAAAGGCCGATAATGGCGCACACAAAGTTGAACATTCTTCTGGCGAATACGTAAGCTGATTTATTCTAAAACAACACTGCAGCCCCTTAAACAACGGGGTCAAGCGAAAGTTCAAGTTTTACTTGCCCAATTGGTAAGTCGACTAAAACGTTATTAGCCACTTACGCTTACAGTGCCTGCTGGCAGTCATCGTAGAGCGTAACCGTTACGCCAGCTAGTCTCAGCCAACGACCCAACGAGCAGACCGTAGCAAATCCTTGTCAATGCACAATTTGCGCCTTGGCCAAACAAAAAAGTTGAGCCTCAACTTCGGACAAAGGGACTGCAGACTGAGAGGGAGATGTGGCACAGTTTCACAGTTGCAACAGGGATATGTATGCTCGCATAGACGATACTGATGTATCTGTCTCTCATCTCTTTATCTTGCACTTTCCACTGCTCCAATCAACTTGTTTCTAAATATAACTTGCCCGAGAGAGACAGCAACCAAAACAAGCAACGACAGGCGGTACTTGGGCCAGGGACCTTACCTCCAGCCTCGAAAGTGCAAAAGCTTCTGCCCATGGATCATAGTCAGCTTGTGTCTGCTACTCCAAAGTCAAATTAAACTTTAAACCATGTTTGGAACGTTGCAGAAACGGAGCAGCTTCTGTGAAAGCGAGTAGAGGCGTGACAAGTGAGTGTATGCGCCTCGCAAATACCCTGGAGTGAGTAGAGGAACTCTTTATCAAGAAGTATTGCATATATAAAACTCTACTTCATCTGTAGTCATCTTATATCTTATCTAACTAAGACTACCCTTAATAGTTTTCCTCTAAAAGTTGCTACCTTCCTGTTTATATTCCCTCTCCCATTCGCATCTGCTAAGTACTACAGGGTATCAGGGAATAAAAATTAGACTGTTGAATAAAAGTGCTTGTTCGCCCCGTAGGTCTCTCAACAATAGTTCTCATTTAGATGCCGCAAGTGCTTGGGAGTTCAGTGAGTCTTACGAGGCGGAAAATGAACAAGAGCAACCAATTCAATTGAGGACGTCGAAGCAGCTGACTCTGCTGCTGCTGCGCTGCGCTGAGCTGAGTCAAGTCGTGCCAGGCCGGGGGCAAAGGTCGAGCAGCGAGCAGAACGTGAAATAAGATGCTCACTGACCACACGCAGGAGGAGGAGGAAGGAGGCAAGTGGGCAGAGTGAAGCAGAGAATGGAGCAACAAGCAATTCGCACTTAGAAATTCAACGACGGAAGCATTCCGTAATTTGTACAATTTAATTTTGTAGTAAATTAAGCAAAGCACAAGTTAAATCAGCCTTTTCTGTAAATTTGTGCAAATGTTTATCCGGCCAACGCCTTTGTCAGCCTGCACCCTTGGAGCCGCCCTCGCAGGATGCGAAACAGAGCACACAGACGGGACACGGAACACAGGACACTTGCCACATTTACTTGATTTTATGGCAGAACATTCGTAGAAGCACTCCCACACACAGACTGTCGAGGAGCCTCGACTTTGTCTTAATCAGCTGCAGATCGTAAAGGCGAAAGCGAAAGAGGAGGAGGAGCACGAGGCGGGCAAAGCATGACAATAAATACTCATACGCAGCGTGGTAATCGGTACTCTCGTTCGAGAGTGAGGAATTAAGCTGTAAGTGGAATTAAAGACTTATCGAGAACTGTAGTCAAGCAGCTGACAGTACCCAATGATGATTATCTAAATAATGTTTGTGCACTGCAAGAAATTCAAAGACATTTCGAGTTAATGAGGCAAGAAATGAAATCAATGCATAGTAGAATGAATCATACAATTACTTTCATTTCAAAAATATAGTTCTAGTTCATCATCAATTATGTGTTTCCCAATTAAAACAGAGTTTCAGCTAGTTTTTTGGCAGTGTAATTCAATTTCCTCAAGCACAGGCAGCTGGAAAACTAGAGTCATTTTCAATTTGCCCAGAGAGGTGAGGCGAGAGCAGCAATAGAACCCACGTTTATATGCAAATGGTCAGTCGGCCTATACGCTGTATGTGTGTCCCTTCCGTTCACCCTCTCCCCCACTGTGTGTGTGTGTGTTTTGGTTTGCATTTAATTAACGCCTCACAGCGGATGACTTGTCCCTGGTGTCCTCCTGTTGCAGCAGAAGCAGCAATTACAGGAAAGTGGCTTTTGATTTCCGCCTTGCGAGCTCCGTTAACCACACCGTCTTGAGTACTCAGCTGGGCACTCATTGCTTATTCACTCGACGTTCATTCAGCGCCAGGTCCAGCTCCAGTTTCAGTTCCATTTCCATTGTGCTGCTCAAGCATTGTATTTTGTCTATTGCCATTTGCCTTCGCCTTTCTCCAGCTCCCTTGCCCGCTGAAAAAGCTTCAATTTCGTAGTTTATTCGCGGGTAATTGCTGTGCACAACCGTAAACCGATGGGGTAGATAGTGATGTGGTCGATTCGAGTATGCCAGAGTAGGCCAGGGGGCAAAGTGCAGGGGAATTACACTGCTACTTATTTGTACTTATACATCTACCCGACTCTGTGCTGTTTTAAAGACGCGCGTTATTTTGTTTTTCTCCTCTTTTTTTCTTTTTGCTTATTTGTGCAAAATGTTTTTTCCTCTTAAATCCCCCAGGACTGACTCCAAAGCACACCCAAGCTTCTCCCGAGACTGCACTCGTCCAGCCACTTTCCTGTAATTGCTTGTCCTACAAATTAATGCGATTATTTTTACGTGGCGAAAATAATCCGTCTGTAAGCTCATTTGACAATTTCACGCGCATTCGCAGCCCAATGCGATTCCCCGGCAAAGTTCATTCAAATCCAGCCGTGGTTCGAGTGCGTCCCCTTTCCATCCGCCGACGCCCGACTCCTCCAGCTACTACTTGCCTTTGGCTGTCTGTATATCGCATCGGTAGCTCGATTTTTAATGTACCCCCGAGCAGCTTTCAGTAAATTACTTTAAAATGCTGTTTATCTCGAGTATCGCTTAATTAGCAATGTCAAAGGTGGAGCGCGTGTTCGATAGATCATTCCCAAAGAGAACGGTAAAAGGAATAGCTCAAAAAAGCTAAGCATGAGACAAGCGCGAATAAAACTATTGAAATTAGACTTCACTTCTGCGGAAAGCACAGCTTATTGATTACGCTGTCTCCCATTTTCATCCTCTTTTTATATTTGAACACTTTTTTGAATACTCTCTTGAAAAGTTACTGAAGTCAACGTGTTTTAAAACGGATTTCCATCGAACTCTGCTTTATGCTGTTTGAATTGATTCGGTTCTGGAAGAGCGGTTCTTTTGCAAGTTATTTTTGGCTGTCTTATCTGACTGCATCCTCCGCGGATATCGGGGTTTTAGTAAGTCCGTGCAAGACATCGAAATCGCATTGAAGACACAGTTCTCTTTACGTCAACTGATCAGCCTACTGTGTCTCCATGTGCTGTATAGTTCTTCCAAATGCTGATTGGGTTTTGCCAAGGCGACTACTCATTCACTCCCCAAAGGTATAAGGAGGCCACAAAGTGTGATTAAATATTGTGCCAACTATCTGCGAGTATATATTTTAATTATTGCCATTTCCTTGTAAATATTAGCTTAGTAAATTAATATAGATGTGTGCGGATTGAAGGACTTTTCCTGGAGCAAGGAAAGTGTATGCACAAACACACACACAAAGACACACACACACACAGCAGGCAACGTTGGGCAAATATTTACTTTAACTAGCTCGCTAATTCGCAACTGCACACACGCTTATTCACATTCGCATTCATGAATAGCCGATGAATTCATCGCGTGCAATCCTTTTGAGCCTAGACAAACAACAACGCCTGCGCCTTTCTAAGGAATGAACTCACGTGTTTCACCAAGTTGTCTCTGCCATCAGCCTTTCACTCCCTAGCCAACCTCATCTCCAGCTTCCAACTCGCCCCTGCCCGCCCCGAGGTTCCTTTGAGCCTTACGCAACTCGCATGTTCTTTGGCAACTTTGTCAGGCACATTTCACGCTATTAATTTGTAAGAAGCAAAGAGCAGGGATTACGCGCACTAAAAATGCGAGGAAATTCGAGACGATGCGAGTGATGGATGCAGCCGGAGATGGATAATGATTGAAGCAGCCCCAACCAAACCCCTTATGTCCTTTGACTTGCTTCTTCTTATATATGTGTGTGTGTGTTTCTTATGTGAAATCAAACACCCGAGGCACACACATAGGCATAAACCTTATGCACATACATAATTGACGTTGAATTCGGATTCACTTTAATCTTCGCTGCGATTTGTTTTTCTTCTTCTGCTTCTTACTGCCGAATCCATCCCAAGGGAGTTTCTATTTGGTCATGAATCATTTACATTTATGCAACAGACTGAGGGAGTCTATGGAAAGTGCCTGCTGAGGCTGTAACGACTTTCTCCAGCGATATGTAACGCAAACGAAAGGTATGTAGTTGTATGGCAGAAAAAATTAAATACTTTAAAAATATTCACAGACCTGCATATTTTGTAAACTGACAGGGTATTTAGACTCGTATAGACTCATACACTCAGTTCTTAGGCTGAGCTATAAGTCTCTCAGCCACACACACTCATCTATAGAGCTCTGACAAGCTGCTCATATTTTCTGCAGTCTCCTATGCATATTCACAGCCAGAGATGCTCGAGATGAGAGCGTATAAATCAAAGAGGACCCATTGACATAAATTCTTTATTCATTAATAACGTAAATGCTGCCATGAGTTTCCGGAAAAACGTGCGAAACAGGCAATCAGCAAAGTTTGTTCCCTCACTTCCAACCCGCTCTCCGACTCCCTGAGCAACCTTATTGGATTTGCCTTTTGTGGGCCTCGTTTCAGTTTGAGTTGGCGGTTTTTGATCAACGTCATCATTTCTCTGCCAGATGATTAATTGAATGGAATTCAATATTCACAATTGAATTGGAATCTGCTCGTGAGCATTCGCAAAGTATTCCGAATCCGATTAACTTTAGCTCGTTCCACTCTTAAGACTATTGTTGTTGTTTATTCTTATTGATCATTGTTGTTGTTGCTGCTGCTGCTGCTGCTCAGTTGCCTGTGACTGACTGAGGGAGCAGTGTGAAAGGCTTTGGCTTGGGATTTTATATTTAACAGACAGCTTCCGGCGGAAATGTGTGTTTGTGTGCTACCCAAAAAAAAGGCAATTTCTATTAAACGAAAAACACGATAAATCCATATACAGAGCGGGGAGAGCAACTTCCTTTCGACTTAATTTCTCGACCGAATGACTTCTTCTACTGCTGCTGCGAAACAATTGGCAAATTGATTCAACTTGCAACTGATGTGTTCATTTCTCTGAATTAATTTCATTCCTGGCTAATGCGACTGTCACTCATCATGTGCCACATGACTTGAAGCCACCGGATATGTGCTACGTAACGCTGTGACCTTTTCAGAATTGACATCCATTCTCCCTAACTCTCTAACTGTTGATTCCCCAAGTGGCTCCTCACACAATGCAGCACTATGCTCATTGAGCTACGTATTTCAACAATTATCAGGCCATATTTCGACCTATTTTTAATGGTTACCCAATAATACCAAGTTTAAATATAAATTACGCTCCCCACACAGCCCATAAACACGCAGATGTGTGGTAAATTCCGCCAGACAGAGCCCGCCGAAATGATTGGCAATTCGGTAATGATTGCTTCATTGAATCTCGATGAAGGCGCAACAGGATTGGGCTCAGTCAGTCGCAAGAGGCAGCGGCAAAGCTGGCAGAGCAAACATTTGCATGCACAATAAATCAAAACGATGCAATAACTTTTTCCATTTTATATATGTATTTATTTTAAACGGAACGCAGCCATATGGAAAAGCGTTGTAAAATTGTTCAAACAACTGGTTAGCAGAGCTGGAGAGAAAGGGAGAACGATAGAGACATCTTTATATGGTCGAAACTCGTACGAATTAACTCAACTGAATGCAGTTGTTGTTGTTGTCGATGGAACACTATATGAAAATCCTTTGTGTCTGTGGGATGAGCAGGCATAGGTACAGCAATCTGCACCGAAAACAAAAGCCTGGTCCAGCTGAGTATTTCACATTTTCCTATCGTTTTCTCAAAGCCCTATCCTCCTTCTGCCTTCTGCCACTCGCCACTCTGGCCATACCCCGCCCTTGGCCGAGGTTTGCGCAAAGTCGTAAAATTACAACTGCGCCACTTTTGGCTTTTACGGCCCCATAAATCGAAACAAAAGTGTCGTTTAGCAATCGAAAGCGAAAAAAGAGAATTCAAGGGACAGAGGGGGATGGCAAAGAGGGAGCCACAGCCTGAAGCTGACCCTGGGGCCAATCTCAATCTAACCGAGAGCTGCAGATGGAATTGCGAGTGTCAGGAATTCAGATTCCGGATTCAGGATTTCGGGCTCAAAGCTCACAATTATTACACTAAAGGAGGAAAAAAATGCACTTGGCCATTATAACTTCCGGCTGGAAGCAGGACGACGACGATGCTTGCAATCACAGTGAGTCCTCTCCCCTCCCCTCTCACTCACACTCCCACTCTCATCTCTCCTCTCGACATTCGTCTCTCAGTTACATTTCACAATTCGCAGCATGGTCGACGAGTGTGGCGTAATTAAATTAAGCCAAAGCCACACCACACCACACCGAATGCCAGCCCAACCTCGAATTGGTTTACCCACAGCCCACACTCCAGGCAGTGGGAATCGGGATTGAGTTCTGGTTCTGGTTCGGGCTCGGGTTATGGTTCAGTCCTGGTCACTGTTTCGCCAACACTTAATTACTTTTGATACGTGACAATTTAATCCTTTGGACCTGCCTAACCGAAAATCGATGTCAAAAACCACTGCAACTGCCGCGCAACAGAAGGTCTTTTCACAGGAACATACCCATTAATTTCAACTGCGGTAGATACGCGTACACTCTGTATGTATGTGTGTGTGGGTTTATGTGCATGTCTATGGTTACATATCGCCCTCTGCATACGACGAAATTGTATTAAAGCCAGGTAATTAAATTTTACTTCGCTTCTTGTTGTGTTTTTTGTGTTCAATGAAAGCGTGAACTCAAAACAAGAAAGCTACAAGCTGGACTCCTGACTGCAGAATACTCTACATGTACTAACGTAAACGGGTATTCAAAGTACAATTAAATAGGGTATATTTGCTTTATATTCCAAATTTCTACTGAGCACAAATTTTTAAATAGATTTATATACTAATTTTGACTTGTTTAATCGATTTAAATCAAAAAACAATAATTTTAATTTTTGAAAAATATTTCAAAATTTTGCAAGGGGGTAGCATGAAAAAATTGATGCATGGAAGGTCCAAATTTTTAAAAATGTTGTGCCCTTATCTTTTGACTTAACTTTTGACAAAGTTATGTCTGTTGGAATTCTAAATATGACTGTAAATTCTTAATGACCCATCTTACCAAGTAAGATTAAATGTTTAAATGTTTAATAAAATAAAAAAACTACATTTATCATCTAAATCCTAGCTCTAAAGCAGTCACTCGTCAGATTCAAAGCTCGCAGGGTATTAGAACAATAAAATTGTATTTAACGCAAATTCGCACTTCAAGAGGCCCCTTAAGGGTGTTCCCGAACCCTCCATCTACTCCAATCTACCCTCTAACCATCTACCCAAATTTACTGTTTCCGCACTCCTCCGGGCAACAGAAATCACAATGGCGAAGGTCGTCGGGTCTGCGAGCCTTTTCGTTTAATCACTGCGCTATTATTAATCATTCAATTGTATTCCCAAGGCAATTATGTTAATGCGCAGCACATTTTTAATTAACCAAGCCACACACACACACACAGCGTATATACACACACATTGTAAAACCGCATAAGCATCCAGTGTGGGTTAATGTGTTTATGGTTGAGGTGATTGAGCCACACATACGTATTCACACGCATCTGCATGTGTGTGGACGTTATGCGAGTTAGGAGGTGTTTCGAATTCCATTGTTCTAGTTTGACTTTCGCATTCCGGCATTGGCAAATTTAATAACTGTATTGTCGTTGAAATTTGACAGCAGGCACAGTAATATCCGCCCAAATAGATGCACCATTTTTAATTAAAAACTTCCAACATATTTTTTAATGACACTCAAATTTATACACAAAGCCGCACCCCCCCCCACCCACTGAAATACTTTTTCAATTTTATGCCGGATCTAAATAGGGTTTCACAGGAAAGCCTTTTGCCGATTTAGTAATCCTGTTGCCCATTTCAGGTAACGAATCTGAATCGACTTAGCAACTTTTGCATCATTTTGCAGCGCACTCCAAAAAGTATGCTACAATTATTTGAAATTGGAACGCGGCGTATACTTAATACAGCATATAATATGCTCTGCAGATAGACACAGGGTGCGCATTTGAAATGTCGCAATGATAATTTCACCATATCTGCGAGTCAACTTTTTAAGCGAATTTCTCATAAAAGAGCAAAAGTTTTCGCATAAAAGGTGCGGGCCAGAAAGACACTTAAGGATATCTCCACGCACACAGACACGAAACGCACACTCGCGGTCACATTTATATACACATTTACATATTTGCGGAAACATAATTGTCTGCACGTAATGCTGTGTGTGTCTGAGAGTTTCTATACGGTCTTGCAGTACCCGCCCTAGACCTATGCCCGCTCCGCCCTTGGCCTTCCCTCTGTTGACATTCCTCGGCTCTCGCTGTAAGTACATTTTCAAATGCAAATGTATTCGCTTGTCAAATTAATTCAGCTGCCCCTCTTTACTGCTCTGTTGTTATAATTATGCATGGACTGCCCGCCCGTCCCCCACATAGAGCATTGCATCATTATAAAAATAATTGTTTATTTTGTAATTGGACAAAGATAATTGAAAGCTGAAACTGACTGACTGAAAAGTTGCAAACTTATTGCGAAAACAGAGGAATGACTGTCGATGATGAAAAGAAACCACACTACATGCTGTCAAAAACATGTAGACTGTAAGTTGTCATTCGAATAGCCATAAATGGAGCTGGACAAGATGCAAATCAAGTTCACAGCTTCTCACACCGGCTGCACCGGACATGTATGCAAAATGTGTTTGCAACCAAATTGAAGGTGCAGGTTCACATGCAGCAGGTATACCCAGCCCCGGTTGTTCAACTTATAAGGACAATCGATTTTCGATTACCCCGCATGTGTGGGAGGAAGGCAGGAGCAGACTGGCTGCAATTGAATGCGGAACAAGTTTCAGTTCCGCCCTCGACAACGACGACAAACTGGGCGAGCTCTACACACTGCCTGGGCACACTGGCAGTCATTCTTTACCTGCCTGCGTTGTCGAGATAAAGGCGAGACTCGACACCTGCAAACGGCACAATCGAACACATTCGATACATTTGTTTATGCGATTAGCCGGGTATGGAAATAAATGTTATAAATTCCTAATGCATTTTCAGTGTGAATTGAGTGTGGCAATCGAGTCGACAACATAAGAGAAGAGACAGAGCGAGGGCGGGGGAAGTGTACGGGGTCGATAGGTCGACTATTGGCCAAACGTTTGCATCTCATTGCGGTATATTGAAAAATATATATAAACTGGGAAAATTAAATTTTAGCTCGTATGCTACGTGACCGACATACAGAGAAACAACAACACGAAACGAGGGATATGCTTAGGCATTGGCAGGTACTGCAGGCAACGGATTCCACACTCACGTGACAATGTGCGAAAATGTCCTTAAAATACGTGATTGCATACAGACGATACCGTGAAGGGGCAGCAGGGGGAGCGACACAGACAGTAGTCGTAGTTATTGAAATAAAAATCTGAGTAAAGATAAATATTTAGCATTCTGTATGGAATCGCTCGGGAATCGAACCAGATCGCAGTACAGTGTGTAACAAGTAATGAATAAATGTTTAATTTCTGATTAAAATAAATGATTCTCATGAAATATTGAAAGCCTAATTAGTTCGAGAATCTGCGTGTTGAATTTAAACATGACAAATGAGTTTATATCGCAATATTTATTTAATGTTCATGTGTTCAGTGGACAATCTACGTAAATAACAAGGGTATAAAAATCTCATTCTCATGCATTGTGCTCTTTCCTTCGCTCCTAACATCGGCATTGTGCAACGCGTCTACTGTATGGAGCAGCAGTGTACACAATCCCGTACTTTGTCTACACTCTCTGAGCATTGAAGAAGGGTATACAAATTTAATGGTAGTGTACGCAACAGGTAGCAAAATCTGTAAAAGGTAAAAGTTGTTATATCATTCTGATAAATTTGGTATCAATCTTTCTATATACCACAGACAGCAAGGTCTTGATTTTGGTTGGGTTTTCAAAGGGTATACTGTTGTCGTGCACTTCCATTCCTAGATTTCGTTACTTGTTTTACCTGTAGACATTCTCAACGATTGCGTGCATGGAGATGCTTCACAATGGAGACTGAAATATGCTGAAATATGCCGAACACAGTGTTGTGTCGGTGCGTGTACATCGATCTAAGTGTGCATATTGCATTATGTATGCCAGCACAATGGAGCCTCCAGTAGGATGAAGCCAGACTGCAGTCTGGCGATCTGATGTTCGGGCATCCTTATTTGGCGCCCCATACGCTGCTCGAGAGTCGCTTTGTGGCTGTGGCCTGCATTTTAATTGCACTTCTTTGTGCTGCCACGACTCGTGCCTCGTTTTAATGACACAAAGTCGACAAAGTCGCACGCACCACGCAGAAGACTGAGAGCAGCGGACTCTCCTCTGTTAGCAGCGTGACCTGCTTGTTTCAAATGCAAATAGAGTCGGCTCTAAGTCTCCTTTTCACGACGATGATGCAAAGACCGACGTACCCTACGCACTTTGTGCTCGCTCCTTGCTTTGCAACTGCCCCAGGCAGCAGTTCCAGATACAAAGTATCTTGCGGATACACTGGCGAAGGCAATTTAAGTTGGCCCATGCTAATTGGCGGCTACAGTCGATTCCTCTGCTCGTTTACTGCACAAATATATGACAAATCCCAAGTGAATGACTGTATGACTAACCAAGAGAGAATATGGCATGGAGAAAACGAGATCCAGAGTCGAGTTCCTTTGCAGCAAATAAGCAGAATCCAATAAACATTTGCAGTCGATGAAAATGCATTCACGTTTATCGCTTAAATCATTTAATAATCGAGCAGTTCGGATTTCCTCAGTCATTTGAGTCTAACAAGATGCTTCCAAATTGGCTAATTAATCATTGACAATGGGCTCATTTGCATATTGCGTACAATGGGCCAGTGCAAACGGCAGCTTACTTTGCAAACGATCTGAATACGTATACGCAATTTGTGCAAGTTGCACAATGCCAACCAAAGATGCAATACGCATCCTATCTAGACCAGCTTTCTTCCTATGCTGCTGGGAACAAAGGGAACAACAACAGAAGGAACATAGTATCAGGCTTAGAATGAGCACGAAATGAGATTGTCTGGCGCCACCACAAAATTAATAGACATCGATGTGACTGCCAATGTGAATACGGATGCGTATGCCAAAGTCAATGTCGATGTTGGGCAACAGAATTTGAAATCATCGCTCTCTCTCTCTTCCTCTGAAAAGGGGCACAGCAAGGAAGACGCTTGTCGCATAAATTTGGAATAATGTTGCGTCTTGACGCAATACCGAAATAAACTAATTTGTTGGAGAAATCAAGTTGCCATTCGCATTCGCATTCACATTCCCCTGCCCCCGCTCGGGCTATTCCGTTGTCCTATCCAATATTAAATCAGTTATGTTTGGCTGCACAATAATAGCCCCGTTTTTGGCATAGAAAAGGACAAAGGCAGGCATAGCCAGCCATAACAGCCTCCCACACACACAGAGTGAACTGTATACAAATACACTCATACACACATACGAATATAGACAATATAGTAATTGGCAAACCAACCAAATGCCTATGCGATGCCCCATAAAAATAAGAAAAAAATATGAAGAGCAAGTAAAAGTGATTTGTAGACGAAATATTCGACCAGTTTATACCCTGTGACAATATATAGGAAAATTATTATAAATATACGAGGCACTTATAGCTACATTTTCATTTAAAATTATGTTGAACCTATTTAAAATATTATTTTAAGCTTATTTGACCTAGTTTTGCCTTTTAAATGTATATGTATATATATAATATTAAATATGCTCTAAATGCTCACATCGATAAATCCTTTTTTTACTTATCAATATCGAATAACTTTAGAGTAACTTAAATCTACTCCAATCTTAACTACAAATCAGCAAAGATATAACTTATTTATAGAATCGAGAGGAAAGTAAAGATTTACTAAAAAAGAATGCATAGAAAATACATAACTTTCCTTTTCCCATTACAGGGTAATCACATGCCAAGTGAGGACGGGGGATTAAGTTGCCAATGCTAGTGTCGGCACTATAAAAGAAGCGTACGATATAGACGAGAGAAGTCTACTAAAAACGAGCGGTTAGGCGAATCGGAAGCGACCGTCTCATCATTAGGAGAGAAAATTGTTTTTGAAAACGTAAATCGAGGACAAAATGACCAAGGTCCAAGGCCCGAGGCATGTCAAAGTCGACGCAACAATGGCCCAAATGTGCTAGACAAACAGGACCTAACAAGGAGTCAACAAGGTGAAGGGACGCGGGAGACTTCAGTTGCGGAGCCTCTCTGTTTGCTCTGTGTGCGGTTCGCCCTGCAGGGTGGCAGCTCTTCCGCTTGCGGTAATCGTATTTATTCTTTGTCTTTGGCCCTGCCACATGCACTCGACTGAAAAACATCCTTTAAAACGGGAGGCTCCAATCAACTCGAACTATGCGAGCAACGTTTGTTTTTCGCCATATGCTGCGAATTATTCATAAATGTTTTTTCGCGAATTTCCCTAAGGTAAATATAATAAAATTTGATATTTTTATGCAACGAACAAGCTACATCGGCCCCTTGAAACTAATTTGGGGAACGTGGCGCATGGAGAAATGCATTCGTTTTGACAGTTTGCGGAATGCGACAATTTTTATTCATTTAATCGGCCCCAAACACATGCACACAAACACACACAAACATAGCGAGCGAGGTGTGTGCGCACCTGCTGCCGTGCAAGCAAACACAGACACAGTCTGTCAGCGTGTGTCTTTCGCTCTGTGTGTCTCTGTGTATGTACGAGAAATACATAAGACAGCAGGAGCGACAGAGCGGTGTCTCCGCTGTCGTCTCTCGGCTCACGCAGCAAATTGAAAAGGCAAAAGCAAAGCGATTTCATTAAAGCTTTTGAAATATTAAAGCGCATTCAATCGGCCTGTGGGCGCGTGTTTATGTTTGTGTGTCTCTGTCTGTGTGTAGCATATGCGACAACTTGTGCCCCATAATAGTGCCGCCTCCCGTCTCAGGCAGGCACAGGCGCACGTCACTTGAAGGTGATGTTTGTTGTCGTTGTTGCTCTTGTCTGTCTGTCTGTCTGTCTCGTCTCTCTGACTGCCTGCCTCTTTCTTTGTTTGTCATCCTTGTGCGTATTCGCGTATTCGCATGGCACATCCTTGCTACCTTCCTGTTATTTCATTCGTTTGTTGTCGCTGGAGCCATCTTTTATTTCATTTTGTCTCTTAAGTGTCAGAGCATGAAACGGACAATATAATTTACATTCAGTATGCAAATGTGCTCCAAGCCCACACGCACAACCACTCACACACACTCACACACACACACGCCAGATGTGTTATCCTACGCCAACCATTGCATTCGGAAATTCCAAATTTACAATAAAAACCAAAAAGTTTGAATAAGTAATTTTTGCCAGGCAGAGAAACGACACAGCCTGCGCAAGCCTCGATGCGATGTCTTCATTCGCCGCCTTATAGAGTGGACCCAGAGAAAGAGAGAGAGAGAGAGAGAGAGAGAGAGAGAGAAAGAGAGAGAGAGGTCTGTGAATAATTCATTTATATCATTATTTATTATAATTTCGCATTAAGTACATGCAGTGCACGTGGAAACTTTATTGCACGCCGGCTACAGCAAGACGTACGGCACCGTCTCCATCTCTTTCTCTGTCTCGCCACATCTCTTAAAGCTCTACCTTTTCCTCAGCTGTAAAATGAAAATCCGCATGGAAATCGGATTGTTGTTGCTCGACAGAGTTATGAAATAACAAGTAACAAGAAAGCTACTTTAGTGTGTGCTTGATTGTAACATACCCTTCGTACGAATTGAAGAAACCTTACCCATTCACAGACGCTATTCGAAACTGTGTATAATGTTAACATGAAATTATTCAAATTATTCTATTTACCAACAATAGTATTGAACTTTTGAGAAAAAAAGCTTAAGGTATCTATCTATATCAGCAGAAAGAGTCAACTGTAAGACTGTGCAAAATAATTGCAAATTTATAGCTTTCATAATAGCTGAGATCTGTGCGTTCAAACAGGCAGAAAAATTAACTGCGCAATAATAAAGATACTTTCTAGGATCTGCCAAGCTTTTTTCTGCAAGCATTTGCACAAAATTAGTACACCCTTTTTAAAACTTTTCAATGCGCGCAGGGTATAAAAGAAGAAAAAGACAGTTCTCAAATGCCTGAACATGAACATGAACCAAGAACCAACTTATATGGTAACAATAGAAATAATCAATGGGGAAATTCCTGAAACACTGCAGCATACACACACATGTACACTTGCTCTAACTGTAATATATAGTAGTTTCATGCTTAATCACATCAACAACATGAGTACCCACTGAATCGACGATTGCATTGTAGCCGAGGGGCGGTCCAACTGTTCTCCCAATTCTGCAATCAAAGATATTCAAATCGATACGACTGGGATATACTGAGAGCAGAGATGGGTAAACTAGATAGCAATCATTATTCCAACTGCCAATGCTGAAATGAATAATTATAAAGCTGATGCAGCAGTTTGACCCATTTATAAAAGGACAAATATTTGGCGACCTTTTGCCAGTTGCCAATTGGGGGAGTGGCAAGTTTGGGAGGTTCCATTTGGTAGTTTTAAGTTCGGTTAATTTATTGTTTCTGCCCGCGTTGGCGGCGCTGGGCGGGGACAGAGTCAATATTTCGGCTGGTCAGCCCCGGTTGTTGCACTGTTAAGTGCTCGACGGCAACAACAACAACAACAACATGTTGTAATGGAAAGCAAACAGGCTCCATGGCGGGAGCAACAGCCGCGCTTCGGTCGCAAAACACAACAAAAACAAAAGCAAAAACAAAAACACAAACACAAACACAAACAGGCAATCAGGCAAACAACAAAGCAAACCATCTGCATAGAAGACGCGCCATGCCGCGCTGCGCCGACCCACAACCGCTTGAAATAGCAACAACAGGAACAACAACAAGAACTATAACTACAGCAAAAACAAAAGGCGCCTATGACCAAACTGGTGCGGCGCAACCGCGACCGCAGCTCCTTTTTTTGCGGCAAAGAAGAATCGACAATGCGAATACGCGACGAGGAATGGCAAAAGGAAAAACAACGAAAAGGGAAATACGAGAAACGAAAAACTGAAAAGTCTTGATTCGAAAATTGTTTGCCGTTATTAGTTTCTTGTGCCTTGAGACGGTTTTAATTAACGCCGCCAATGCACTGAGAAGTGCCAACAGTCGAGTGCGCAGCTTGTGCTTCAGCTGCAGCTGCTGCCGCCACCGCCGCCGCTACCACTGCCGACAAAATCCTTTACGCCTCCCCGCATTCTTGTGCAATTAGTGCGACCAGCTAGGGTAAGATAACCCCCTGCCGCACCTCCCTCTCCAGCATAACTCTTTGCGAAAACTTTCATCAGACAAAGCCGAAAAACAATCAAGCCACATTGTCAATGAATCTAGTTTTGCGGCGCAGTTTTCGCAATGTTCCGAATCCAGCGAATCCTGACAGTCTTCCAAATGTGCGACGCCTGCTTCGAGTTATCACACTGCCAACTCCTGCTCAGCGAATTTAAAGCAAACACTTTTTAAGCAACCGCAAAGTGGATTGAAATCCCTCTGGACTCACTTGCTCTGCGAATATTTGACCAACTGCAATTAGAGTGGCCAAGAATGATAATAATCCTGATGGGGCAACAAACTTTACTCGCAGTTACCTGAAATTCTAATTCAGAGCTGCCCAACTTGCGTCATTTTCATTTTCTGCAAACTATTGCTATGCACTCTCAACTTTCTAAAATAGGATTCGCCCACATATGATCGAAGTTTGCTTTCATGTTATTACTTGGCATAAGTTGAGAAACTGCCAGGCGATAGCAAAGTAAATATTGTTCTTGGATAAAAGTCTTTTGTTCCTCAACAAAGTCTTGACAATTTTTGATTTTTTACATGGAATCTGAGAAACCTGCAGCTAAACGGGAACGTTGAATGTGCAATCATGTAAATGCTGTATTTAACAATAGTTTAAGAGGCACAGTGGGATAATAGTTTAAGAGGCACAGTGGGATATCCGGCGGGGGCAACTCGAGGGAAGTTTGAGACTTCGCTTAAGACGAGGTTTGGTTTTTGCATTTAGATGGAAAATTTGCGGCCTGCTCTTAAGATTTGTAAATTTTAAAGATAAGGCTTATGCCAAGTAGCTATAGATAAGCTTAACAATAGATAAAACATTTTCCGTGAACTGTCTCATATTTAAATCTTTCTGTTCCTTCGGTTAACTGTTCCTTCGGTTAACTCGCAGAAAGAGTAAAATTTCATTTATTGTTGATTTATTTTTATTCCCCTCCCATGCAAAGTACACATTTAACGATTGTTGCGATTATGCACCCAATACATATTAGTGTGTGTCCACACACACGCACACACCGTAAGTTTGTGTACTCAAGTATGTGACTGTGTAAGTGGCCACTAATGTCTGCAGACGGCGCGTAGTGTTTGCATTTAATTCCTTTAAATGCGCGACATGTTTACCCAGAATACAAGACTCATTTATTAGCCCATGCGAAAGTGTAATTGCATTCGAGTTTTTGCTAAGTTAAAATTCCAGACTGTCGCCATATTGTAAAAAATTCATGAGGTACTTACCTTTTCTTCCAATTGCTTTTAATCGTCGTTTCTCATAAAGATTAACTTCACATATTTTGTGAATTTTTGCTGATGTTTGAAATGCATCTGCTCCACATTGTAATTGTATGAATTTGCGTTTTGTCAAAGTTATTTGTGCTCTCTTCCTTTTGTTCCGTTATTCTTTTCTGGCTTCAGCTTACTTCAACTGCAAACAAATACAATACAATATTGCCTATTTAACTCTAACTCACTTGACAACTGTGAACGGGACTTCTTTCTCCCCTCCTGCTGCTTCATTACTTTCGCATAACGTTGATGTACCTGCGGGCATGCAGCAACTTGTCTTAAACTGTCAACGGACAAGGGAACATCTTTTTTGTACTTCGTTAGCACAAAAGATCAATGTAAAAGGAGTTAAAATACCAATTGGCATATTCGCCTAGTGTTTTCTAGCTTTAGCTAGCCAATAATGTCCGTATATCACGAATGCAATGTGTAAAGATTTGAAATCACAATGGATGCCCGCTGAAAGAGAATACAATATGTTAAAATAAAAATGCTAATTACCCCTAGTCGTGCTGCATTTTTACCTCTCTGAGCTTTTTATCTGATTGGTGTCCTTATTATGTGTATTTATATTGCGCACACATGTCAATTATTTCAAATAAATAGCAAATTATATTTTAAATTTTCAAGAACAAGTGGAACTTCGCGCAATTTGCTCGTATCCACGAAGCTGCTCATACGAGTGTGACCAAATATGTAGACATAATACTAAATAAAATCCAATTGTAGCGGCGATAAGTTGAACTCTAGCACATCATCCTATCGATATTTAAAATAATAATATTAAATAATGAATGCAGTCATAGATTTTATCATGTTCTTCATATTTATTTCTAAACATGTACTACAATTATCATTTGATCTTGAGATATATTCCCTGGTTTGGCTCTAGCTGCAATGCACGGATGCTCACTCAACTCAAACAACTTTTATGTCTCGCCGCAGTATTTTCCTTGGATCTGTTTTTTCCAACAGCAGCCTTCATTTCATTGGGTGATGGGTTTCTGCAGCTTCCTCGGATTCCTCCGCGCCAACTTCACATTTGCAACCATCACCATTTTCGTAGCTTCATCCAAAAGGCATCACAAGGTGCCACAATTCATTTTCCTCTGCCATTTTAAAATTAATGTTTGTAGGGACTGCGTGCAGCTTCATTTTATTAGGATAGCTGGTAGATTTATTTTATTGCCAATAACTGCATTATACAAAAAAGACTTTCACTTACTTTACGGCGTTTAAGTGATACCAGATATCATCAAGCAAATTTATTCCAAATATCGATTATCGGCGGCAAAATAATAATGACAAAGCTACTCGATTGAGTCAATAAATATTTACGATTATTTAATATTCTATTTTATTTAAAAATGTCTCACAATTAAGAATATGGAAAAACATCGATAACTATAAAAGCATTGTTCACTTACTCAATTTGAAAAGCATCGATATTTTTATCCATTTTTCTGCATCCCCAGTTCACAGACTCATTGCAACACTGCTATAGAACATTTATATTTACCCAACACGGGCACATTTGACAAAACACCAACAAGAAAATCTACGAGCAGGCCGGGCGACATTTAGAACTTGTAAATTCTTAAATATAAACGAGTAAAAACTTTCATATGAGTATGGCTGATGGTGATAGTGCAATGCCGAAAGGCGGTGAGTCCAAACCAACTGCCGGCATGCAAATAATACCAGGAGAGATGGTGGCATCAATCGAGGAGATTGTAATGATCGATCCCGAGTGCTATGAATTGGATCTGAATCACCGACGCATAGATAAGTTGGAAAACTTCGAGCCCTTAGTTAATATTGAGCGCTTGTACTTGCGATGGAATCTGATCAAAAAGATAGAAAATTTGGAAATGCTAAAAACGCTTATTGAGCTAGAGCTGTACGACAACCAACTCGTTAAAATTGAGAATCTGGATGAGTTGACTAACTTGGAAATTCTGGACCTGAGTTTTAATCGACTTACCAAAATTGAAAACCTGGATAAACTGCATAAGCTGGAGAAGCTCTATTTTGTTGCAAATAAAATCAGCGTAATTGAGAATGTCGGTATGCTGACCAATCTGACAATGCTGGAGCTGGGGGACAACAAGTTGAAAAAGATTGAAAATCTAGACACCTTGGTGAATTTGCGACAGCTTTTCTTGGGCAAGAATAAAATAGCAAAAATTGAAAATCTCTCCACGCTAGTTAACCTAGAGATATTAAGTCTTCAAGCAAATCGTATTGTAAAGATAGAGAACTTGGAAAATCTAACCAACTTGAAAGAGTTATACATATCAGAGAATGGTATTGAAACCATTGAGAATCTATCTGAAAATAAAAGCTTAGACACACTTGACTTGGCCAAAAATAGATTAAAGTCAATAAGCAATCTGGAGACGCTCGAGCTGCTGGAAGAAATATGGTTAAATGATAACGGCATTGATAACTGGAAAAACATCGAAGTACTGAAGACAAATAAAGCTCTACAGACCATTTATCTGGAACATAATCCAATTGCCACAGATATTCGCTATCGTTCAAAGTTGCGCGATATTTTACCGCATTTGCAAAAAATTGATGCCACCTTGTGCGTGATGCCAAACACACAGACGTAATAATGTATTGGATAGTCCACCATAGAATTCGTTAACTGAAATAAAACTGAGTCAAACTTAGATTTATATAATAAATATTTAACCAACATTCTGAATACTCATTGATTTTCAGTCCAGGTCTTTACTATATCTAAAAAAATGTATGTTTGTTTCATTAGAGTCTATTACACAAGCGCAATTAAGCTTTAAAGTTAAGATATAAGTCAGGAGCAGGAGAATTATAATATGTTTTGTTTTTCACACAACCATCACAGCTAAGAAATAATTTCCGGAAGATAACATGTCCACAAAGTTCATAGACATCTTTCTTATCATGTTTCTGGCATACGAGTAAACGTCATACTCATTTAACAATAATCAGTGGATCCACTTTGTTACTCAAAGGTGGATGGCGTAGTAATCGGAAGCGTTGACCTGGTGCGGACCACCATAAAAATCCAGTACAAAAATATTTTTAATATCAAGCTCACAGAGATAGAAATTATGCTCTGAAATTAAATAACGTGAGAAACGGATACAAGTTTGAATCATTGATAGAGTCACCTTTAATCCAATTGACTGCTGCGGGATGTCTGTTAATGAATACATTGATTGCCGTTTTATAGCTGGGAGTATTTGCTGGAAGCTATTAAAATAATGATTATATTAGCTCTTATATTCATTGCAAATTACTCGACTCACTTGTTTAACCTGCCCGCTTAGTATAGTACGCGCACATGTGGGCTCCATTGGATCCCTATCTGAGTTTTTGCAATTCAATGTTTGCTCATCGGAAAACATAAAGGTCACCTTATTGTTTTTCTGCCAGTCTTGGCCCGTAAAGTCCAAGTCGGTTAACAGAAAGCGTATTATGCCCGTCGAGCTATTGGCTGCATTGTTGTCATCGATGGCTATGATATTAACCATGGGATAATCCTTCACAGATCTATCGCCTGATATGGTGCCCACCGAAGCCCAGTTGGCGCGATGTACCAACTTTCGTGCGATCTTGGCATGATTCAGGGCAAGCTCTCGTTTATATTCAGCGATAACTTGAGCATCCTCAAGCGGTGAGTAAGCCAGACTGCATGTAAAGTAGGCACAGGTAGCCAGGAATATAAACAGCAAGTTACAAGTAGTATACATTGCAAATACGATAAGTCGAATCTACAAACAAAAAAGGAACACTTGATTAACGAAATGACTGGCGCTTTTCAAAATGCATACTGCGGAGCGAAGAATTACAGGCGCTGCTTTTAAAGACATTTCTTATCTGAGCAACGCAAATTTTCTTTATATACATATTCTCAAGTACACGAACGTAATGCTTACAGATGTATTCATACGCCAATGTATGCACTTGTATGATACATCAGCCAGTCAGCCTGATAATACTATAACGCACATAAGGAACAAAGTACAGTGTGGAAACAGATGATTTAATTGATACCTCTTTATTTTGTTGTTTTTTCAATGTTCGTTGTTAATACACTTAAACAGTAACATATTATAATTCTCAATTCCTTAACTCTCCGTCTTTGTGCTTAGCACGAGTTACTTACATGCGGAATTTCTTTCAATTAGAAGCGAATTAAAGTGTGTTATCTGTGTGTGTTGTTTCGATGGCGGTGTGTCTTGTTATTCTTTTGTTCTACATGCGGAACGGCATTCGCACTATTCTTATCGTGCTTTGGAAAGAATAAAAGAGGGCGAGCGAGAGCAAGCGTTCTCTTTTTAAAGCAACTACACGCACACACGCAAAGCTAAGCTTTTAAGCTTGATTTCGCCAACTCTATAGTCGCTTGTTTAACAATGATTTTTAACAGAATGTTTATTTTTCAAACAGCTTTATAGTAGGTTTCGGAATATGAGTATAGTATAGTAAGTATCGGTACATTCGACTTTCTATACTGGTTTTGTGCTTGTCTTTTGTTGTTCTTATACGTATAATATACATATGTAAATAATTATGTATGCATGTATATTGTTATTTGTTGATAAGTATGTATAATTCTGTATAGTTACAAATATGGGAATTAATGTATGATCGTACATCCATTTTATACAGCATAGTCTTGCATACATATGCATGTGTATGTTTGTGCGTGTTCGATGCCATCGAAAACATTCACAAGTTGTCACAATTTTCCGATATGTAGGCCTTGTGTCCAATATCTTAGTGACTATGGCTCGTAAGATTGCCTTGCTTTCGCTCTAATACTTTAATGAATATTTCAAACATACATTCGATTGACAATCCACATGTATATTTACAATGTGTGCTTGAATAAATTCATAAACACTTCGAAGGCCTTCATGCGGTGTTTGCGGTACTCTACAGAACACCGCATGAAGGTTTCTAATACATAAGAATAAACATATGTACGTGCGTGTATTTCGGTGTGCTACATTCACTTCATTATATTTATGTCTATATTATTCAACATAGTCCTTGTTTTATTTTAACAAATATGTTTATGTATTAAAAAGGTATTACATACATGCAGTTTTGATGACTTTATAAAAATATTTGTATATTCTCATATGTATGTATCTGAATGTTTTATCGTGTTAAATCTGCGCATTATTATTTTTTGTATACTGCTTATGTCATTTTATCAGATCATGTGTGATTGGTTTTATAATTTGAAGCCCAATTGCGTTACAATTACTGATAACAGTATTCGGAAACACATTTTGTCGAGACCAAGATAGAACTCTGCTGATTAAAAAAAGTCAGTAAGGTTTGAGACATATTATATACATACATTGTAGCTAGACAGCATCCCGACTTTGGACCGGGTAGTCAAAATTACAACATGAATAACTGATTAATCATAGTTTATGTATAATGAAAATATGTATAGGTTATGTTATATCCATTAATTAAATGGCATTTGTCGTCTTATTGATTCTATTTCCTAGCAATTCAACTTTCAAACAAGGGTATTTGTGAATGTTTGTACAAAACACATATTTTTGAATACAGCTTAAAATTGCATTAATTTTTGTTCTTTTGTTAATGTTTTCATATTTTGTCTAATTTAACAGCAATCTCAAATTTCAACATACATACATAAGTGTTGTGTAAATTATAATGCATTAAGCATATTTATTCATTCGTTTATGTTTTCATCCCTACGCTACCAAAGGATCATATATCATGTTTAAGTACATATGACTATTTCTTTATAAATGTTTACATTTACATACGTTAAAAGACAAGTGCAACACATTTACATATCTTGTTATCTGTAAATCTCAAATTATTTTAATACTTTTGTATTTGTATACTCTGGTTGTGTTTGTACAATGTAAGCGGTGTATCATGTATGTAAATGAGTATATACTGGTATTTTTTTAACAATTCCTTGGCGATTTCGTATTTTTGTTTATATCTTTGAACATTAATATTAAGCTTCCCATTATCCGAATCAGCATCAGCTTGCTCATGTCTTTAAACGGGGCTTGAACACATACATAAATGTTAAGCAGCTATTAATTTGAATTGAATTCCCTTCATTAAGTTCTTATGAATAGCTTAGAAAGGTAACAATAAATCCCAAACGGTGGGGAGTAAATCATATACGTACATATCGTTAAGGTGCTAGAAGTCTAAACAACTTAACACTTAGCATAAAGCAAATCCGGGCAGTTTTTTAATACACGGGATATTGGTATAACATTTTAAAGCTATGATTTATCAGCCAACCGTTTAAAGTTGGACTGGGGGAGGGGTTAGGATCAGGGGTTTACATGGTAATAATCTTTAACGGCGATCGTTTGCACCTCCTGACTGCTTTCCTTGCGTCTGTTGCACTGTATGCAGCTCGTACTGATATAAGCACTCGCCGCCTACATAAACTGTGCGCCAGACGCCATCCACATCTCACATTTGCCGATAAGGCGAGTGCATCTTAAGCCACTGAAGTACCAAGGAGGGGCCACCAGCTTGAATCTCGGGCGGAATGGTGCCCAATGGGCATTTGTCAATATTTAAATATTTCAGATTTTGGCACAGGGCAAGCTCGAATGGTAACTTTTCCAAACCTGGATTTTGATTTATGTATAGGTTTTCCAGGCTTTCTAGTGAACCTATTTCCTCGGGCAGGAACTGAAGGTTATTTTCGCTTACAGACAGATGCGTGAGGTTGCTGAGATGACCTATGCTTCGTGGTAGCATGGTTATCTGGTTGGTTTGCAAGATAAGACGCTGCATCCCATGAAGCAAGCCAATTTCATGCGGTAGCACTTCGATGCGGTTCTCCTCCAGGTCCAAAATGCGTAACTTTCGCAAGTTACCAATCGTGTTCGGAATCTTTTTGAGCATGTTGTTTGATAGTATGAGTATTTCCAAGTTTTGTAGATTCATGATATCGTCGGGTAACTTTTGCAGTGCATTTGTAGCCAAGTTCAGTTCTACCATATTGACCCAGGTGCCGACATCCAGCGGCAATGCGGTCAGCATATTTTCCTTCATATTCAACTTCGTTAGACCTTTAGCTCGTGAAAATATACCATAAGGAATTTTGTCAATACGATTGTGCTCCAGATTTATGCTATACACATTCGTGAACTGTGCTGGTCCACCAGTGGGATAGCTAGTGAACTGGTTACGGGACAAAGTGATCGTGGTTAACGAGCTCAGGCTAGCCAACATGCCATCTGGCAACTGTGTGATACCGTTGCCCTCAACGTTGAATTCATCCATGCTTTTGCAGTTCTTCAAAGTGACTGGCACACAGTTCAATCGGTTGTAGCGCAATCCCAAACGCACCAATGATTTCAGATTGCCAATGCTATTGGGTATGTCCAGCAGTTCGTTGTGCTGCAAATCGAGTGCACTTAAATTTACACATTTTCCAATATCTTCTGGTAAGTGCTCCAAATGATTGTGCGAAACATCCAATGTGGTAAGATTTACCAGCGCACCGATGGCACTACCAAGCTCTTTGATTTTGTTCTCTCGCAGACTAAGCATAGTCAGATTGACTAGCTGGCGCAGATCATCCGCGACAGTCGTGATCCTGTTGAAGCGCAGATATAGCGTGGTCAATGAACGTAAGCGATATATAACGGGTGGAATTTCGGCAAGCTTATTGTGTCGCAAATCCAAGACCTTGAGTTGAGTGCAATTTTTAAGCGATTCCGGCAACGATGTCAAGGAGTTTTCATTCAAAGCCAGATTACGCAGATTTACCAGACATCCAATTTCCGCGGGCAGCTGTCCGATCTTATTGCTATACAAGTATAGCTCGGTGAGATGCACGCACTCTCTGACCGCATTGGGAAGAATCGTAATAGAGGATTTGCTCAGGTCAAGTCGTTTAATACCTAACGGAAAAATAATCTTGAGTTACACCGATCGACATGTTTTAGGGAACTTATCTGTTACCTTCATCACGACATCGTTGCAATGCCTTTATAACATCTTGATCCGCCTGTATGTTCTTCACAATCTTCTTGGTAGTCGGCTTGGGTTTGTTAGACTCTGGATGTTTCACCGTCACCATTTTAGGACGCGTCTCCGGTGGCATGATTGCGCTGCCTTCGTTGTGTGTCAGGCTGGGACCGTTGCTACTGACGGGATTCCCTCCACCGGCGTTCACTGTGCTTCTGCTGTTTGAACTCACCGCTAAATCACCACCGACACCGACACCGCCTCCACCACCACCACTTCCGCTAAAGCAATGCGTCGCTTCCGAGGGTCCACTCTCGTTGCTCTCTGCGTGCCCGTCTGACGATAACGAAGAAGTTGATGCCGTTGCACCAGCAGAGGAGCACAAGTTCATAATTTTGGCCAGACTTGCTGTCGCTGGCGACAATATGTTGCCCACAAGTATGCCAAAGTGACAACAACAACAGCCGCAGCTAGTTGTACTCGTTGTTTATTTGTATCTGAGGAGATATAATAGGAGATGATATTACAGAGTATCAGCAGAAGTATGTATGTATATGTATGTATGACATTTCATTGGTCGATCGCAACAACAGCAATAATATATATCAAGGAAATTCCGATAATGGGCTATTAAAAGCGGTTACTCAAACATGTTGACATCACAGGGACGATCGACCGAAATAAAGTTATGACTTAGGTATACTTTAATAAAAGCTATATGACTTCCGTCAGATTATCGATCTCTCTTTTTTGTTGTTCTTTGTAATTGGACTCTGTGTTTTACTTACTACCAGCGCTCTTTGGATCCACATAAGGGGCGCGAGTTCTTAGACTTTTTATATGTATGGAAATAATTTATAAATGAGTTCTTATCTTGCTGCAAAGCATTCAGTACCTTAGTACGAGTCGCTTATTTTGCAAATAGCATAATAACCATCAATATCATTAGTTATATATGCTTGTGTATATATAAAGGCACATATGATACATGACACATACACACACACATAATTGCTTATCTCCAAATACAGTCATCATTACAGAAATACACAAACCGCCAACTTTATAAGCACTTACTCTATATTTCCACTTGTAGCTCTTGTCATTGTTTCAATGGAATTAAATTATTAAATATATTCTAATATGTGCAAGAACAAAATTGCAGCCGCTATTAATGAATGTTTACAGCGATAAATATTGTGAGTTTTATCGATACTCTTCGCAGCCAACTTCAAGTGCGTTAAAAATTTCCGAAAGATGGCGCTGGTAAGATGGAATAGCATGAAACCCTGGACTCTAAATGTGTGTTGTGCCGCTATTTATAAATTACTAATTATAAGTGGAAGTTCAAAAAAACAATATAAAGTAGAAATTATTTGCTATTAAGTTAAACTTCATTGCAACGCAGTTTCCACATATGTCGGGAACAGCACATGTCGAGCGAGCAATGTCGTCGCATCAACTTGTCTGTATGACCTTCGCGATTTCAACTAGAGACACCAAACTTGGTAAGATTCTTTAAACAGATCAATTTGCTTACACTTTCTATTTTAGGCAATGCATTTAATTTGATGATATACATCTAATAATCAAACCATGAACAAAATCACATTCCGAACAAAAATCTCATTATTTTTGACAAAGTTATGAGTTGGCTTTCGAACCTCACATATTACCCATCATAACTTGCTTTGCACGCGTAAGACCATTTTGTTTTTGTTCTGACACCCTTATGTTCAATCATGTCCGTTTAACAATTTTCGACTTTTGGCGAAGTTATCATTTTTGAGAAATTTTGTTTACGTCTTGATCCCCTTATTAGTTCTACATCTTAATATTTGCAATATAAACTATTTAAAAATTTTCGACTCTTTGACGATTTTGGTAAGGGTCCCCCCTTATCATTTTTGAGAAAAATATTTTTTCCAAAATTTTAAATCCCTAGTTTTTATTTTTATTCGATTGCGGAGGTCAAAGTTAGTACTAAATAAGTGTTTAAAAGTGTTTTAAATGATATTTAATTTTTGACCAAAAATCATCTTATACATGACAAAAAACTGGACATGTAACATCCGAGGCAGGACCCCTACGTCACACTTCACATGCCATAACTTTCTTAAAAATCTTGTGATTCTCACGCGGAATGACATTTTGTTTACGTCTTGACCCCCTTATTAGTTATACATCTTAATATTTGCAATATAAACTATTTAAATTTTTTCGACTTTTTGTCGATTTTGGTAAGGGTCCCCCCTTATCATTTTTGAGAAAATTATTTTTTCCAAAATTTTAAATCCCTAGTTTTTATTTTTAATCGATTGCGGAGGTCAAAGTTAGTACTAAATAAGTGTTTAAAAGTGTTTTAAATGATATTTAATTTTTGACCAAAAATCATCTTATACATGACAAAAAATTGGACATGTAACATCCGATGCAGGACCCCTACCTCACCCTTCACATGCCATAACTTTCTTAAAAATCTTGTAATTCTCACGCCGAATGACATTTTGTTTACGTCTTGATCCCCTTATTAGTTCCACCACTTAATATTTGCAATATAATTTATTTACAAATTTTCGACTTTTTGTCGATCTTGGTAAGGGTCCTCCCTTATCATTTTTGAGAAAAATATTTTTTCCTAAATTTTAAATCCCTAGTTTTTATTTTTATTCGATTGCGGAGGTCAAAGTTAGTACTAAATAAGTGATTAAAAGTGTTTTAAATGATATTTAATTTTTGACCAAAAATCATCTTATACATGACAAAAAATTGGACATGTAACATCCGAGGCAGGACCCATACCTCACCCTTCACATGCCATAACTTTCTTAAAACTTTTGTAATTCTCACGCCGAATGACATATTGTTTATGTCTTGACCCCTTATTAGTTCTACATCTTAATATTTGCAATATAAACTATTTAAATTTTTTCGACTTTTTGTCGATTTTGGTAAGGGTCCCCCCTTATCATTTTTGAGAAAAATATTTTTTCCAAAATTTTAAATCCCTAGTTTTTATTTTTATTCGATTGCGGAGGTCAAAGTTAGTACTAAATAAGTGTTTAAAAGTGTTTTAAATGATATTTAATTTTTGACCAAAAATCATCTTATACATGACAAAAAATTGGACATGTAACATCCGAGGCAGGACCCATACCTCACACTTCACATGCCATAACTTTCTTAAAAATCTTGTGATTCTCACGCGGAATGACATTTTGTTTACGTCTTCACCTGACCCCCTTATTAGTTCTACATCTTAATATTTGCAATATAAACTATTTAAAAATTTGCGACTTTTTGTCGATCTTGGTAAGGGTTCCCTCTTATAATTTTTTAGACAATTTTTTTTTGCAGAATTGTTTTTCTCGTGTTTTCACTTTTTATCGATTGAGGAGATAAACATTAGTACTAAACAAGTGCTTAAAACTGTCTTAGACGATTTTAAATTTTCTTAAGATTTTTCTTTAAGAATTTCACTTAGTGCAACAGTTTTAAAAACTGACTTGAAAGTCTGGTAGGGTCTCCCAGATCATAATGGGTAGTTTTCGCGCGCGTGGTTAATTCGGTATTTGCAGGACAGAATGCCCACCAAATACACCTAAGGATTGCGGTTACACTTGCATATATAGCTAGGAATGTATATTCATACATATTTACATCTATATGTACAATATGTATGCATATGTCGATAAGCGCTTTAGTTTTTATATACAGAGACCTAGAGACCTCTGCGTTTGTAAAGGCTTCGTAGTCTTTATGCGAACATATGCAAATGAACATTAAATACAACTTTGCAATGTCAGGCGTCGTACTACTTATAAATATGTACAAATATAGGCATATACACACATAGGGCAGTGACAAATGTAGGCAACAATTTACAACTTGGCAGGTTTTATATATGTACGCACACCTTATGAAAATAGGATTCTAAGCAGACATAAATATGTAACTTACCTGTTTGTTGCTTCCACAAAAGAAGCTTGACAATAGGTGTGTGTGTAATATAGCTTATTAGGTATTGTATGTTAATCCCGTATGTGTTGCAGCTGCTTGCAGCCTGCCCAAACTTTCTTTAGCTTGTCGTTGTCTTTTTGTGTGGTCTCAGACGCAGGATTCCTTGTTGGCGTTGAAAAATTATATGTATTCTATTCACAGCATATATATTTACAGCACGTAGATAGACGCAAAATATATGAAGGTGTATTCGAACTGGATAAAGTTGCACTAAGATTTATTTATACTTTATTTTAGTAGTAGTATGACGATACTTCGATTTAAGCAAAGAGAGTTATACATAAAAACAGCAGTTCAGGAATGTACAAACGTAAGTATGTGTATCCTAGGGTTTGCTGAACCACTGTTGCCTATTAAAACAGTGAGACGCATGCGCGGAATGTTGCGCCATCTTGTGTTTAAATTGTTAACTGAAGGATTCTTGCCGCTAGAGTTCCAATTTCCGAAGTTCATCATTGCTTATAAACTCACAGGCTCCTTGGGTTATAATCCGATAATCTAGGTAGAAAAGTGTTATGGATATTTGAACATTTGTGTGGGAACTTCACATACCTTTCTGATATTTGCAGTTATATATTCTCATAACACAGCTACTTGCAAAGGTTCTGAAACATCCGTTATAAAGAGCGCAAACTACCCGATAGCTCTTGGGGCAAACGTCGTGACACTTGCGCGGCCCTAAAACGTAGATTTATTTTCAAGAAACTGATTAAAATCCAATAATTATCATGGCACCTTGGAAATCTCCCAATTGTCCGTAAGCAATATTAACTCCAGTTAGCATTACTATGAAAAATATATTCTTTATAGTTAATCCTGTTTTCATGCTGAGTGCGCTCCTAGCCATTTTAATAATACTTTTGAAATGGAGTTCATTATTGAGAAGTAACCTCTAGATTGTCGTTTTCATACCGTTCATCTACTAAAAATTAATTAAACCGGGTATATTCGGTTTGTGTCTTATCGGGCAATATACAAAGTCTTTTACACGGTTTCGTCTCATCTGCACTTGGGATATCAAGAACAAATATTTAATGCTGCTTAGTGAAGTGAAGAAAAAAAAGCGGATTTGAGAAAAAACAGGGTCAAAATATATAGAAGTCGGATACGTTCACCGAACGCAATTTTTACTTGTTCTGTATTAAAATTGTGTCAATATTATTACAACTCTGAAAAATAAACACTGCCAACAGTTGTTTTCAATATTTTTGTACGCATATATATTTATTTTTATTTACATTTTATTATATAAATTCTGAAACGCTTCTGTGGAGTTTTATGACATATATACTAATCAGCATGCTCGCCAAACTATTTACTATTTTTCTATACTATCTTAATTTCAATCCTATTAGACAATAAAAACAGTTGCAGAACTTCCAAACTTTGTCGAATTCGCAAAATAATAAAAATATTCTTGATTTTATCAAAGTTACAATGAACTTTTACACACTTAGCACTTGCACGAGAAATGTAAGATATTATCTAAGATCTTACACTTAATTTTCAACAAGGGCAAGGGAATCTCTATACCGAATCTTTCTTTCAATGTGTACTAATTAGATTTGAATGAAAAACATTAGAGAACATTTTTAAGTCAGATCTATATAAGCTCTAAGTTTGATCCAAAAGTGCATCAGTTTCCTCTACGACGAATATCAAAAATGGCTGCTACTTTCGTTCTCTTGACGATCTGCCTTGTGTACGGCGCTGTAGCTAATCCTGGAGGTGTTGGCGGATCTGGATCTTATCCTGTTTCTAGTGGTGGTGGACGCCCAGTTGTAGGTGGCCCTATAGTTGCAGGCCCAGTACAATCCCCATCTGCGTCTTATTTGCCGCCCCCAAGGCGGACTGGAGGCAGGCGTCCGGCTTCACATGGTTATGGATCTGCACCAATTGTTCAGCGACCAGTTTCCACAGGACCCATTACTAGATCAGTAGGCTCATCAGCCGGAATCGGTGCATCTCGTCCAATCAGCGCTGGCATCCATCATGGTGGCCAACATGGTGCCCATTATGGCGCCCATAGAGTTGGAACATCCAGCGGATCTAGATATGGTCATCGTACTGTCGGCTCTCACGCTCCCTACTAGGAATGTTCGCTTTCGTATTCGGCCCCAAAAGGAAACATTATTAACCAAACTATAGACTCCATCTGAAAAGTATAGATATATCATATATAATATAACTACCAATAAAGAATATTTTTGCTTAAAATTGTGCATTGCTCCACTTACTTTTAATGAGAATAAATTGCTTTTAAGAAATAATAACAATGCTCGGAAATACGACAAATGGTGTTAGAGAACTTCTATGCTATTGCATAGTTCGATCGTATTGCAATTTGAATAATAATAATAAAGTTCAAATTATTTAAATATGTATGCTTGTTTACTATAGAAATGTTTTATATTCTGTTGTTATCTTTAATACTTATCTTAGTAATCTAATCAAAAAGCAAGTAATGAAATTACAGGGAACCGGGCCCGACAGTAAGATACCCTTCTCACAACTTTGAAAAGTCATTACAATATATACACTTAAAATACCAAAAAACTTTTGAACACGTTGACTTTATTACTTATTATCTTTAAGTTTTAAATAAGGATTTTATTGGTTCATATGGTATGACTTGGAAAGTCGCAACTTAAATAATTTCCCTAATAATCACACAAAATAGATTTTTTTGTGGGGAGGGCATGAAATCCAATACTTACTATATCTTAGGGTCAAGGTAAATCTTCATGCCAAATTTAGTATATCTAGAATTGAAAATAACTAAGATTGAGATGTTCAAACGGATAGAGAGCCAGACGGCCATAGTTTAATCGATTTCTCTAATGATTCGGATCAGGAATATAACTACTTTGTGGAGAGTGTTACCTCCCTTTCAACCTGTTACTTACCTTCAAAAATATGTAGTATACCCTTTTTGTAAAAGGGAATACAAAAACACTTTAATGCAGCATTTGTTAATGCAGCGTTTGCCAGCGAATCAAACGATAATCACGTTTTATTTGCATTAAGTGAGAACATTAATTACTTAAGGTTAAATACCTAAGGGAGTTAATGCATCTTTGCTTGTGTGTGGTTTACGAAATTGTTGAGAATTTGACCTATAAAAGGCCTCGGGTTGACCCAGAAAGCATCAGTTGTTTCCTGAGCAGCATTGAAGTCATTTAAATTAACCAATTCAAATTAATTTAACTAAATTACAAAAATGGCTGCCAAGTTTGTCATTCTACTGAGTTGCTGCGTGTCTGCAATTGTGGCCGGTCCTCCTGCAACGTCCTACCTGCCACCAGGAGGTCCTGTGGTCGGACGCCCCGTTCCAGTGCCTGCTCCCGTGCCTGTTCCTCGTCCCGTTCCCGTTCCGATCACTCGGCCAGCTCCTGCTCCAATCACTCGGCCATCCGCAGGTTATTTGCCACCATCGGGTCAGGTTGGTCAGGTTCCTCAAGCTCCTGTTATCAGCAGACCTATTGTTACTGCACCTGTTACTACTGGTCCTGCTCCTAGGCCAATTTCACCAGTTGCACATGGTCAAGGACGTGGACATGGTCATGGATATGGTCATGGCCCTGTGGTGTCTTCTCCAATTGTGCGCCCGACTCCAGTTGTATCAGCTCCACGACCATCTGTCCCAGTCAACACCAGCCCAGTCCGTCCAGGACATCATGGTGGCAGTTACGGATCAGGCTACGGCTCGCGCACAGTTGGTGCCACTGCTCCTTACTAAATTTGATGTTAATAGACCAATTACGGAATTCCAGAAGACAAGCCCTCTCTTGAAAATTGTACAACAAATCCACTGGATATTAAATGCATTTAGCAATGCATAAAGTTTTTAATTCAATAAATAAAATAATTAACTAACAATATATTTTGTATTTATATATTAAATAATGTTATACTTTTCATAGATTCAGCTGCTAGGAAGAATATACATGGCTATTGAATCTAATTGTGGACTTTTACATTTTGCCTACTATGATCGAATTTTCAATTCATATATTCAGCGATTATTCATGGATAAGATGTTAGCTTATCGAGACAGTCGTCTGACGCTGCATAGTTCGGTATGTATAGCAAACCAGTACATATGACATACCAGCGATTGCTCAATTGCGTTGGTCGTATAACCAATAACATTGTGCCAAAAAATGGCATTTTGTATGCTTTAAAAAGTGAATGCTGCCCCGAGACACAAATAAACATACATACGCATTCCTACACATGAATAGGTAGGTACTCACTTATACGCATTGCGTTTGAAAACAATTTTATAAATGTAAAAATGTGTGCAAGGTTGCCTGCAGTAACAGTGGTAACAATTCGGCGCCTCGAACCTAATTTAATTGGCTCAGTATGTATACCTCGCACCCATTGAAAAAAGGGGTATTTGTACAAGCATTTAAGTGTGAATTATGTTATTAAAAGGCCATTATAAATAAAATTAAAATTAATTGAAATTTCTCTGTGATGAATTTCTTATGCAGATATATTTCTATTGACTTCTTCCTATAAAATACTACAATGTTAATGAGTTATAAGCTATTTTACTGACTTTGTTTAAGTATATTTAGTTTTTAGTTTAGTTAAATTGAATGTTCTTCATATTTAATTTCAGTGCAATTTGATCGCTTATCGAATAGGATACACGCTTGTACTGCCTCTCATAACATACCACAGCTAAGCTACCACACGGTAAACTCAACACATGTTGTCAATAACCACACCATATGTACGTAGTACCACGCAGTATGTAGGTATGTTTGTCTGTAGATATCACAACACGAACTCGTACTCAAACACGTCGTCGCGGCATCACGTTTTAAGCCAAACTTAAAAATTGAGTTCACCGCTGCTGGCGAAGTTCGATGGCGCTGCTGCTGCTGCTGTTGACGCTGTTGTCGTCTTTGGGCGTTTGTTTTGCCGGTCTCTCTCTCTGGCTGGTAGCTGCTTCGTTAATACCTGAAGCACTGAGCAAACATTAAGACCGTTGTACTGGTCTGTCGGTCGGTCTGTGTTGCTTTAGAGCAGTCGAAGTCGCAGTCGCTGCTGACGTTGACGCAGCCGCGACTGTTGCTGGGTTATTTGGTTTTGTGTGGCAGCTTTGGGCCGCCGAGTTTAGTTATTTGTTGGACACACGCCGTGTTGGCTCTGCATGCGGCTAACGGTAAGCGCCGTGGTTGGTTTTCAAGTGTGTGTGCAGCAGGAAAGCAAGCTCAGTAAATATAAATGTTTCAGTGAATAATTAAATTTGTAGTAAAAAACGGTGATAAAGTGCTAAAAAAAAACCCCAACAAACCACAACAAATTTTTAAAACTAACAAATGACTTAAGCAAAAAACTTGACATCAATTGCAGCTCATAAAGATTCAGTTCGAGCTCTGTGCGCTGTCATAAAACTGTTTTACAAAGTAAATAAGGTCGGTCAGGTCAGAAAAAAACCATCAGCTCGTCGCAAGTCGTGTTTATCTTGCAACGTTCTACTTAAATATTCCTTCAGCCATACTTGGATCGATCGGCGGCTGTTAGCAAGTGCGTGCGAAAAACATTTGGCAAAACGCATTTAAAGAAGTCATTAGCAACTACAACGATCAACGTCCAAGTGGCAACGTGCAACGTCAACAAAATGATTTTAAGGTATGTACCAAAAGAGACTTGTCTACATAAATGAATTTGTAACTCTTTTTGCTAATACTAGAACGTGTTCGTTTATTTTTGTGTAACGCTTTAATTAGTAGATTAATTAAACTCAGTTCCTATGCGTACATAGAGATCTCTGTGAACCGAGAGAAAGCGTAGCCGTCGTTGCGCAATGCACGAATCCAATGAGAATAGGAAAAGATAATATCTTGAGTAATAAATTATTTTTAAAAATAATATTAGTTAATATAAAATCAATTCTTGCTTGCATTTCATCTATTTAAATTTAAATTATAAAGTTTATAATAGAATATGAAACAAATTAGTATCAAACTTAAGTCTTACCTTAATTTGCGGCGACTTGTTTATAGAAACCTCTGTGGTAACTCTTCTTTTTCCCTCATATGGTACTAGAAAGTTCTGTAATTGTGACAGAGTAATTAGTGTGCCTTTTATTGATGACAAGTCAATAAATAACTGTATACGGTATATGGTCTTGATTACTTCATTAGTATTCTTATAAGTAAATGCGTTATTGTTTGCGACCTTCTTTGCAGTAGAACAGAGAAAACTTACTTGGTAGTAATAATAATCAAAATACTTTTTAAGAATTTAAGGCGCAGACTTCGATTTGCCAGACGTTAGATGTCAACGAGGACATTAACATTTGTCGTGAAGTTCGGGTTACTCAGTAAACTAGATGTTTGTCACTTGTTCGTTTGGAATACATGTATAACCAGTTGCCCAGTCGCGCTATCATATGTCTGAGCCTACGTCTACAACGGCGTTTGTTCACTTTACTTTCTCTTCAAATGTAGAAGACAAGCTTGAACCGTCAAATGCGTAGTGTGGAATTCATTTCCTGCTGCGATTACACTAGCCTTGCATTGGCGTCATCTGACTGGACTTTGGGGGTACTCTGGGCAGCATCTGCCGCGTGACTTGCTACAAATCCGGTTAGTCCGTGAATAGTATTACGAAATAAAGACAAATGTATGCAATTGTGGTTTAAGAGATCAAGTGAAATGAAAACAGTACGGCCAGATGATTGTAGGGGGCATGAGAGGGCGGTCAGTTATCCACGTCCAAACTTGATTTTGTGGATGTGGTCACTCTCCCCATTCTCTCTCTCTCTCTCTCTCTCTCTCTTTCTGAACCCAATTGATATGTCCTTGAAAAGAGATGATAATAATAGGAAACAAGTAGGGAGACGTACAGACGTATAGTATTTACAAAAATACCCAGCGAAGATTGGTGTTAAATCTTTATGTACCCACTGAGCCTGCTACCATTATTACCATAATTAGTATGGAAAGACTGTCTACTGAGAAATGAAGTATGTAATTATATGTACTGTGTCTTTGTGATGGATGATGCATATTACACCTATGTGTGTCTACCTACGTATTTTGAAAAAGTCGTTTGTGAAAAAACAATTAAGATTCAAATGTTGCACAAACTCGCACAATGGAATATTTTTGTCGAGATCAAGATGCTACGTGTTGATGTTGAAGCAAAAAACAAATACAAATATCTGAAAATATAGCTGGGTATTCAGAAATTCCTGATGTCTAGTAACCTCTCTTTACTTGTAGGCAGCCAATGTAAAGAGACGCTTACCTAATTCCCATTCAAATTTATGAGGACGAACATTTTGAAAGTTGAGTTTGCATTTAGGGCATAGGTAATTGGCGAAAGGCAATAGACATCATCGTGATCCTAAGATGAGTAATTGGAACCTGGCTTAATATTATTTTTCAAGCCAAAGTGTTAACTTACAGCACAATGAATAATTAACGATATTAATATAACGTAAATATGCTGGCAATTTACTCAAAATTAAACCTTCGGGTTGAGCGTAGTATTAAAACCATCGTCTGCACGGGGTATGACACCTTTTTATTTGCTTGTTTTCAAGTTTTTAACAAAAGCGCTTTTTGAACCATAGCATCGTGTACTCTCTTTTGTATGTCAAATAAAATACAATAAAAAAAACCCTTTCACTTTTCAATTCAAGGTTTCATTTATACTTTGCCTTTCTTTTCATAAGGCCGAATAAAATGCGAAAAGCGGAAGATACCACAATTGTATCTATTTCTTCCAAATTTGAAAGGCACTGCGGCAGGTACTCATGTCGTACTGCAGGGAAAGTCAAATTTATAACGAAGATTATTGTTATTTTTAACCTAAAATAATGTGTACAATTGAAAGACGCAACTTTCAACCAAAAAATTATATTTATAACTTGAGTAATTTAATAAACAATAGTTGGATTATCGTCAAGGTACCGCAGGTGGCATGCACTTCCATCATATGTTTATTATATTCGTCCGATATGTAGTGTTATGAAGTTTAGATTGCTGTAGTTCAAATTGTTCAATATTTATTTAATGTTGACAACATACTACGCAATATACAAATATTGAGGTGTGTTCGATAGCTTGAAAAAAATTCAAAATAGGCCCACGGGCCAAACTTATGGCCCAAACTAATCTACCCTTGCAAGGGTATGCCATAATAATTGTAAAAGACAAACATCAATATGGTTCAAGGTTTTCTTTTTAAAAAAGCCACGGTACTTCAACATTAAAAAGCATGAAATGTTAAATGAGTTAAGTTGGTTTTCGACTGCACACCTCATAAGCTGTTGGGGCAACGAGAATGGCGTAGAAGGCAGGCACCTACGCAGTGATTGGACAACGAGGCGCGCCTCGCAAGCTGCAACTTCAATGCAGGCTCACTGCCTCAGCTATAGTCGACTGTGGCCACCGGTCCACTGGGTAAGTCAATTAATTGTTGCTCGCCTTTGGTGCGACAGCTTTTGTGAAAGGCGCTCACGCATATTCAAAAGACTTAACGTCCTCTAAGAGCCGAACAAAACAGCATTTTCGCATATTCACGCAACATTAAATTTTACACTTGCCGGGCAAAGCCAATTAATTTTTTGTTTGGCGTCAGCTGCCCAAGTTTTATATAAGCCGCCACTCCGTAACCGAAACTTATCTCACAATACTTGAGATTTGCATAGCACTCAACCTTTGCGTAGCACCTCCAGCACCTGTGGTTAACAATCGCTCCAAAGATTCGGGTATTTAGCATGCCTTGTTTAAGAAAGTTGTAACCTGTATATTTTATAGTACTCCTGAAATGATGTAAACGTAATATAAATACACCCAATTATCTTTTTTTATATTTTGTATTTATTATTTATTTTACAGAATATTATTTTTATGTTTCGCGAGCTTCACGCACGCGCAATTTCATCAGTTTGGAGAACAACTTCAGTCCTCGCATGGCTCCGACTGTGCTCTGTTACTGGCTGGTCCGGGTCGTTCCTCTGTCTACGATTATAATGTAAATCTCTTTCGTGGCACCATGTAAGTATGAATTTTAAAATATTTAATAATATATTTGAACAATATAGAATTTTGATCCCATTTACTGCTGATTGCTATACTGGTGCAAAATCTCGATTATAAATAAATTGCTGATAGCTTCTAGCGATACGTCGGTCCAATTAGTCTCGTTACGACTTACACAGAGTGTGTACAAATAAGAAGCATGTATCAAGTTTCATCGACATAGCTTTAAAACGAGAGACTAGATTGCAACAGACAGACGGACGTGTTGGTTAAGCTGTTGACGGTGATATATGTATGTATGTTTAGTCGGTATCAATAGCTGCTTAGCCATGTCTGTCTGTCTGTCCGTATAAACGCACCAAACTAAGCAACCATAAGAGCTAGTAGAAACACCTAAGTTGGCATGAAGGTTTCGGTCTATCAGTTTAATTTAAATATTGGATGTCGCACCCATACAGCTATTGATCCTGACCAAGAATATATTCATCTGCGAGGTCACATAAAAATCCATGGCCTTGTTTCTTACTTGTTTATTCCCAATTGAGTCTCTTTATATAAATATACCTGTTGTGTACCGTTCTGGGGTCCTATACTAGATTGAGCCGGTATTTAGGTATTTTGCATGTTACAATTGCTTATTTATTATGTTCAATATTTGCAACACTTACTTATGCAACCAATTTTATCAGGAAATGTTTGTTCGCACACTGCAGTCTGCGCCTTTTTCACTTTTTTTTACACATCAACCCAATCAGGATAACTAGCCCCAGCTGTTTTGTGTCATGTCCAAAGCGTGCCGCATGCAAGCAACTTTCTAGTAGCTAATGAATGCGCACATTGAACTTTTCGTTCGCAATAAATTTAAAAATTTAGTTTAAAACCAGTTGAATGAGGTTGTTGCCATTTTCAATTCGATCGTTTTGTTTACCCTTCGAGTATTGAAAATTATCCAAATAGGGTATACTAACATTGGTTTGTCTGTTTGAACGCAGAGATCTCAGCTACTATAAGAGATAGCCACATTAAATTGGACATGAAGGTTTCTGTACATCATACACTGTTAGAGTTGTATGTTTAGTTTGGGATGCCACGACCACAGCCCCCGCAAATTCATAACAAAGTTTCTTTTTTTGTGCACAACAAATTTGAATATTATTAAAATCAACATCTCTAAAGGGAACAATTTGAGAATATTTCGTGAATGCTTTCTTCATTTGTATTAAACTCAGCTTAATCATATTCGGCGCCAATAGTAATACTGACAACTCCGGGCTGCACAAAGGTCTGATGATACCATTTGTTGGTATCAAGTACGACTGTAAAACAGATATTAAAATATAAAAGGTATAGACAGGGCATTTTCTTGAAAATATCTTACTGATATCGCCTTGTTTCACAACAACTTCAAATCGCCGACACTGAAAATAACACTCAGGTGGAGGTACTAGCAACCAGAGCTTGCTACCTGATAACTGTGCCTGCCAGGAGGGTAGTCGCACATTGTCAATCTGTTGTATAATTGAATTAAATTGTAAGCCATGTTATATTTCTTTAAAATGTAACTTACATGCATTTGGGCCCCTAGCCCAGCAGTTCCAATGAATATCCAATCAACCGCATTGTTTTCTGAGCTCTCCGGCAAAAAGTAGGGTCTAGAGTAATGCTTTCGAAATTCTTCGGCTGTGTCTGCTTGGCAATTACTCCAGCCAAAGTACCAGGGGGATTCACCGTGCTGCAGCTCGACACGAGCTTCAGACATGTCCAGAGCTTCATAAATATCCTGAAAGCCGGTTTTGTAGGGCAAGAACTGGCATCTGATAATACGCTGCTTTCGCTTGGCCTTAAGGTAGACATCTCGAAAATACCAGTAGTTGAAGAGCTTTAATTTAATATAAATCATACAGTAGAAATATGTAACACAGCATTCGCAACCAACCTTAGTTGCCGTCCAGTTCTGTATTGCATCGGTAATAACGACTGGGGCACCACTATATGCATAGGAGGCCTCAAATTCCGTGCTGCTATACTCCTCAAGGTATGGAACACTTTTAATATTTCTACAGAAATTGCAGTTTTGTGGGGGCCTAAACGCATAGCTCAAGCTGCGTGGAAGTGACAGAGCGCAGTTCTAGGAATATATATAAATATATGAATATATAAATTAAAAATCTGTATCTGTATCTTATAACTTATTCATTCACCAAGGTTTTCAATTCGCTAAAGTAATAGTTTAGCGATAAAAATGTCATAGCACAAATTAATATAATTTTGCTCCACTTTATAAGTTCTTGTCTGCGCGCAAAAGCCTTGACATTAACGATAAATAATTCTTGAACTTTTGGACTAAGAAAAATACACTTGTGGACACTTAAGAGTTTCTTAAGCTGTAGCCTGCAGATTTCTTGTTCCATGCTGTCTCGTCGGAGTATCGTGCTGAACTGCGCCCTGAACTACAAGCAGGATGCTTGCGCGTTTCCTTTCACCCGCTGCGCACTGTGCACTCGCCTCTTAATAATTTGATTATCAGTCAACAGCAGGCTGAGTGGTTTTGTGTCTAGGCCAAAGCTGGTGTAGCTGGTTAGCATGTGATAAGGACAAATTGCTTAGGATTGAAAACAGTAATGGTAATTTATAATAATTTACTCTTTTTCTGTATTTACAGGAATCCGTACAGTGGCGGTGCAGGAACTTGTATTACATACGATGCCATTAATGCCGCATATGTGGATGCACGAAAGCGTATACGTAAGTGGCAACTGAGTAACTTTGGTTTGACTCTACCATTGCATTGTATTAATATCTTGTATTATTCTATAGATGTGGCTCAACCTAAGTCAGACTGGAAGCCTGAGGAGTTGGCCACTGTGGGCGAGTTACTACTGGACATATCCATTCAATTGGCACGAACGTAAGATACTTAAAAGTTAATATGATTTTTAACTATTATTATGAAAAATTGTATATGCAAATATACAGATGAATGTGTAATCATATTCATATAATTCATATTGCCTCTAAAAGCTTATAGTATTTCAATTCCACTCATATGCGTGACCTATGATAAATTCACATGACGTCAAAATTGACAGCATAAGAGCGCCTCTTTGCCACGAACTGGCGCAACTGCATTCTTTCTGAGCTCAAAATATTTACCATGTAGTTATATGTACTTGCAACGTTAAATGTAAACTGAGAATTACGTAATGAAACGTCTGTTTGGGATGGCAGTCTCAGCGAGAGTGCGCGTGACCAAAGATACAAAAAAAAAAAAAACAACAACAACAAGCAGCAGAGGATGCAACATAGTATTTCCAGTTTTGAAATGTGCCAACTCTGTTGTGGGTAAGCGGGTTGCAAAGTCAGTTAGTCACAGCCACAATTCCACGTCACCATCACATGCATGGAGTCTTGATGCACCAGCACCTGCTGCCTGTGACTTTCCCTTTATATATGTATTTATGATTGAAGATTGGATTAAAAAAACAATCCATGTGTATTGTGTTTATCGCAGTGTGCGTAACAGGCAGAATAAGTCATCTGCGAGTCCATAAATTCATTCATTGTACATTCTTTATAAAGACAAATACCTAAGCTGAGTTAGTTTTTGTCCAATCTTAACAATCGAAATTGTCATTCACTAACTATGTATTGTACAGCTAATAATTATTTGTCATGAAATCTCTTCTTTACAGCTACGGCTTATCGTATGAAGAAATAGAGAAAGGCCTGCCAACCATTGATACCTCCAAGACGCTCATTCGTGAGATATGTCCCCCGTTTTTTGCTGGCGTCGAATGCCGACCGGGAAAATATCGTCGTTTTGATGGTCTATGTAATAATATTGAACATCCGACCTGGGGTGCTGCCAATTCACCATTTCAACGTTTAATCGGTCCACTCTACGCTGATGGCATCAATGCTCCCCGCATTTCAGTAACTGGCCGTGATTTACCTTACTCACGAGTGGTCTCGCGAACTATGCACCCCGATGACGGATATCACGATCACGCAGGAACCGTTATGGTCATTGCTTGGGGCCAGTTTATGGACCATGACTTCACGCTGACTGGAACACCATTGGGTGAGTGCTGCCTGTTAAAAAAAAAAAAAAAAAAAAAAAAAAACAGATAATAAACAAAAACATTTTTATAGATCCCAAAAACCGCAATGATCCGGAGGAATGTTGCCAGCGGCCACTGCATCGCAAGCATCCGTATTGTAATGAGATTCGCATACCAGATGACGATTACTTCTATCGTCTGTTCAATGTTAAGTGCATAGATTTCGTACGTGGCTTCCCATCACCTCGACCAGGCTGCCGTCTTGGTAAGAATACATAGATAACTAATACATTTTAGATGGACTAATTGAAAATGTTTTACAGGTTCTCGACAACAATTCAATACCCTAACCGGTGTTATAGACGCCAACACAGTTTATGGCGTTAAGGAATCCTTTGCACGCAAACTACGTACTGGCTATGGTGGCTTAATGCGAATGAATCCAGTATTTCAGGAGTATGGCCTAAAGGATTTGCTGCCTCTTAAACTAGACATACCCGATGAAGGCTGTACTCGTCCCAATAAGAGCATGTACTGCTTTGAGGGCGGCGAGATTCGTGTCAATGAACAGTTGGTCTTAACCTGCATGCACACGCTAATGGCAAGAGAGCACAACCGGCTGGCTACAGGGTTGTCCCAGATCAACCATCACTGGGATGATGAGACTGTGTTCCAGGAAGCGAGACGCATAAACATTGCCATAGTACAACACGTCACTTTCAATGAGTTCTTGCCCATTCTACTCGGCAAAGAAGTTATGGAGAAGTTCGGTTTGGTACTGCAGAAGGATGGCTACTGGGATGGATATGACGCGTCTGTGAATCCGGGCATAATTGATTCATTTGCTGGCGCAGCATTTCGTTTTGGACATTCTTTGTTACCTACTGCAGTGGAGCGTTGGTCGAAGGCTCATAAATTTATTGCCTCAAAACGATTGTCAGATTTGATTCGTCGTCCCTATGATTTGTACCGAGCCGGTGTTCTAGATGAATACTTTATGGGTCTTATGAATCAAGTGGCTCAAGCTATGGATGATTCTATAACCCAAGAAGTTACGAATCATCTGTTCAAGAAAGAAGGAGCACGTTTTGGAATGGATCTGGTGTCGTTTAACATGCAGCGCGGACGAGAGTTTGGCATTCCTGGTTATATGGAGTTCCGTAAATTCTGTGGCTTACCCACTGCAAATACCTGGGATGAAATGTATGGATCTATGCCGAATGAGACAGTTTTAAGATATGGAAGTATATTTGAGTGAGTATTAACTTGGATAATAAGAACTACCATATTCAAATGTTCCTTATTATAGACATCCAGCTGATATTGATCTATGGTCTGGCGGTGTATCGGAGAAATCCCTGCCTGGTTCCATGTTGGGACCCACTTTTGCTTGTGTCATTGCCACTCAAATGAGTTACCTGCGTCGCGGAGATCGCTTTTGGTATGAGTTGCCCAATCAGCCGTCCTCGTTTAGTCCGGAACAGCTTCAGGAAATAAGAAAGGCAAAACTTTCACGTTTAATTTGCGACAATACGGATTTAATTGACACCGTGCAAATCTATCCAATGGTCTTGCCTGATCATGAAATGTAAGTAATACAAATATGATATTAATTTTTGAATATTACATATTTTGATAATTATAATTTTAGCAATCCCCGCGTGCCTTGCAAGAGTGGCATCATTCCATCAATCGATTTAAGCAAATGGGCAGATTTCGGTAGCCATGGCCTGGATTCTTCCGCTTACGTATGTAGAAGATGTGTGTCTTAAATACACTTGCGTTCATTTATTGTTTTTTTCCTCTTTTTTAGAATCATTTAAATGAAATACCCGATACTTTGCTTAACTTCAAGAAATAAAGGACTTAAGGCTTAATGATTTGTGCACGTCATTTACTTGTAATCCCCATCAATACTCCTGTTAACAAGAAAAGCGTATTTCTTCGGCATCCCGTCTTTAGTTTCCTCAACGCCCTGGTCTCTGTAACTTTCTTCTAGTCTTCGCCTGCACTACAATGAATTTTCTCTTCTAAAAATTCAAAAGCCATTCAGTTTTATTTTACCATCGACATATTTCATTGTTGTCTTCCCATATTTCGATGCATTATTCACCTATATTTTGTATATATGTATGTATTATTTTAAATAGCAAAATTACAGAATAAGTTAAAGAATGCCGATCAAAACACAATGCAACTTAAATAAATATAAGTTTTGTATATGACAAATCTACAATTTAAAAAATAAAAAATAAATTTGTATTTGTTGATTTACTGGTCTTTATTCAGTATACATTAATTAATAAATATTAATACTATAGGAACGTTTTTGGTTAAGCCGGATAGGTTTACATATACAGATAGATATGAGGTTGAATAGTTTTGTGAAAATCATACTCAATGTAAGCGCGATAGTCATTAACTCGGGATGCACACGATTTTCCGTCTTTTAAGAAAGGGATCCAGCACAAGATCTATTACTCTCTATTCAAGGGCATTCAGAAATTGCGCTATGGAGCCAATGTCCTCACAATCCGGAATCGCTTTTCCCTTGAATTTGAGGCAAGACTCGGCGCACGTTTGTCCTTGAAAGTAGTCACCAAACATTTTTTTGCACTGTGCGCAGTTGTTGAGACAAATTTGTATGAAATCGATTCCACCCATTGGATCTATTATTTAAAAGAAAATTTAGTAACCGCTTTTTGTTTGCAGATCTTAAGACTTACCAAATCTTTTGCCATAATGTCCTATCGAGGGATACGCGTCTCCATATTGTATCAGGCAAAGGGTAGCCAGGACTACGCTTAGGAGCATTAGGTTCTTATATGCGCACATACTCATAATAAGTATTTATTAATATAGGCTTTGATATAGTAAGGTGTAACGGTGGAGCATATACGACCGCTGATCGCCAAGTGTGGAGTTGAAATAATTAAATGTTCGTTTGTCTTTTTTATTTTATAGGCTACCCAAACACATGTGCGAAACTTGACAAAATCAAAAAGTCTGATTCAACGGTTGCGGCAACAACTACAAGAGAGCTTTAAGCCGGTCTCAGATGTTTCGAGAGGGCGTCATATTCGTGAATGAGAGAGATTTAAAAAAATATTCAAAAAATTATTAGTTTTGTGTTGCCAAATAAAATGGGTACAGAATTTAAGTAAGTATTTAAATAGTTTAACTGATTGCTGAAAGAGAATAATTGTTTTACTTTTGCTTTAAAAATATAATCCATTTCGAGTATTTTATTTCAATATTTCAAAAGCTTTTGGAAAGTAAAAATCCCCAATTTCAAGAACACATAAAGAAATGCTGTGATTTCCAGAAACAAAGCTAATACCAAATTGTAAAGGGAAATCCTCTATGGAAAGTGACAACAGGAAGTATATTGAAATCGAATCGAACCATAATTAATGCAAATTGAATGCATTCAAGCTGTTGGTTGTGCCTGATCACTCATTAATTAATGGCGCTGTAACTGCAGCTGAAATTGTACAACGTAGAATGAAGTTGGATGGACAAGTCATAAGTAGAAACAACCTAAAGCGGTAATAAAAGCGTTAAATTCTTTTGTCTCAACCGGACACGCGGCTGACAGGGCCTGTGACTGGTTTGGCGCCAGGTTACACTACGTATGCGGCTACACTTTGTCTGGTAATCAGGCTGTGATAGCTTTTTTTTGTTTTGCTCATAATTTTTGAAATTAATTTACATATTCATATTTTAAGGCAACATAATAAAACCGCATAGCTGAATGAGTGTGCCGTGGGAATTTTACAAGTGACGAATTTATTTTGCAGTAATCGTGTAATCGTTTATTTTCTTAATTAATCGCCAACACGCGCCAGGTGTATGACGATAGTGTAAAGAATACTGAGTGTACGTCACAGACTCACGCTTTGTGGGCGTATCTTAAAGAGTTAACTGAAGCTCGAATGCCCGAATGGATTTAATAATGACGTTCGCAATTTGTACTCCACACTCACCGGTATTTGATCTCAAGACCTGAAAGTGGCTTAGTTTGTGCGGGTGCGGGCGTGTGTTTGTTTTTTTTTTTTTTTTTTTTTTGAATTCGAAGGTGTCAACGGCGGGTATGTTTGCTGAGAACTGGTTTTGCATCGACTACTGCTGGAGTGCAGAGTTCTTGTTGTATTTATATATGGATAAATTGTCAGTTGTCAGGGGCTCGGTTGGTTTGTGCGCAAAAATAATTAATTTATCTCAGAACAAACACCTAATTGAATATAAGCTCGCAAGCGAAAACTTACTTCCGCTGGCAACGGCAGCGGCAGCCACTTTCTTGAGTGGTTTTCACAGCGGTTTACTGGCTGGATGCTACTTATCCAGTTTAATTGCTTCTCTTTCGAAACTGTCGGTTGAAATGTGGGGGCTTGAGAAATTTTACATAAAGCAGGAAATACAGTGTCCTACTTGTTTACATGTATATCATTTCTGATGAATCGCATTTGTTAAAGTCTTTAAGATATGTACATTTAATTAATCTGACTGTAACAATACAACTGGATTGAATAATTTATGAGAATCAGTCATAAGAATCAATTATTAGTAATTAATGTATTGCTTTACTTTCATCTGTCGCATATTTCGCGCCCACTTTTAAACCAGAAGCTTACTTTAAGTACTCAACCAGTGCTGCCAACTTTGTGAACCGGAAAAGCAGTTTTTAACCGGAAGCAATGAAAAAGAAATAAATAAAATAAATTAGCAAATGCTTTTATAAAATAGGGTACAAAATGTTCTTTAATAAAAGTGAGATTTGGAAAAACAAAAACGAAGGCGGAGCAGTGGTAATTATAGAAGCTGTAGACTAATACTTTGGCCGATACTGGTCACACTAGTACTAGCAGGGCTTACCACCATTCGGTTTTTACTCAAATTCAAGCTGAACTCGGTCAGTCGACTAAAAAAAATATGGCAACCCTTTTTCCAAAACGCCAATCGTTTAATGTGTTAAACCACTCCAACCTGAAGTGTGGCAACTTTCGGGCGGTGATTGAGAATTTTGAGCATCTGCCACAAGATGGCGCTGCACAAGTTTTTATTGTTCACCCTGCATCACTTCGAATAGTGTGAAGAGGGGATATTTTTCTATCAAAAGCAGGTTTTATTATTTTGTTTTACAAGAACAAAAGTTTATAACTAAACCATTGTTCCTTCAAGATCGGAAATTAAAATTTTAAAACAAAATTAATGGCTTCCTACCGATTTGTAGAGTCTTTTGATTATTAACTTGATTGTTTACTTATGTGTGTGTCCTGTAACAGTAAGACTAATATACACAATAATTCTTTGAAACATGAACAATAACAGAAAGTATTCAGAATTTCTGAAGTGCCACCCTGTATGGGTTCTAACAAAGCTTCAACTTAAGCTGTTGTACACTCATACGTGCACATGTAAGTGCACACCTTTGTGCCGGGGCACACACTTAAATAGCTGCGGGGTACCTTTTAATTATCTCGTTATTTTTACACCCTTTTTTGACTCTTGAAAATGATAAAATTGGGTATACTACGTACTATATGCAAATGAATGGGAAGATATATTGCAGATCCGCAAAGTGGGTGATGTTTTATTAATTTGGTTGAGTAGATAAGTAAGGAATGGAAAAAACTGCCTTATTTCCTGTCCGGATTTTGTTGTCATATTTGTTGGGATTGATTTTTAGAGACAACTAAAACACTCATACTCATTTCCAAAGAGTGGTCAAATCTAAATTGCTTTTTCTCATGTAAAGTGTTTGTACTTCAAACTAAAGGATTAACTGAGTAAGTATCTATGTATGCGCAGTGCATGTGTGTGCGTGTACACTCGAACAGGCACATTAACTTGATGAAATTATCTCTAAAGTTTCGATTTCCATAGTATACTTATTTGGGTACGGGTGCAAAGTACAGTCTATTTTTAGTAATTCGAGCAAGTGCCCAAAATTTTCTGTTTAATTTAGTGTAAAAACTAATTTGGCTGTTCCTAAAATAAATTAGTATACCAGTCCATACATATGTAATCATGTTCATGCATATGTTTCTATGTGTACATAGGCATACAAGTATATGCAGCATTTAGTCGGCATTCAATTCGTTGATTCATTCGTTTGTTTGTCGTAGGTCAGGCTTTAAACCTTTGAACGCAGCATGTCAGCCAAGTTACAGACCTCTTGGTCTCGGGCAAAGAGCGCGCAGGCGCCTCACTATTTTCAAGAGTATTAAGTTCGGCTGCAACACGTGCTTTTGCTTGTTGCAAATATGTATATGTAGAAAAACTGATAATAACAAAAATGCGCGCGAATTCAGAATGATACGATAAAAGTAGCGTAGTAAACGTAAACAAGTGTATAATGCGCATACGACACACAACTTTCATAAAGCATGAGGTCGCTCGACTGAGGCGTTCAATTAGCTATTGAAAATATTTTTTGGGTTTTCTTTTAGGGCTATAAGAAAGTTAGATAAATGATTTAAATACATTAGCATGTATAAAAATACACGATTACCTATTTATATATTTATGCTTATACACATTATACATTTATCTGCGAATAGGGTACCTAACAGTCCATTCATCTTGAGTTTGCCTTTTCTTCCTGATTGCAATAGTATTAGCTAAAGTAAATAGACGTAATACACACTAATGGACTGCTCGAGTAACTTTTCGCAGCGAGCTATCTAAATGTGCTTTTACACAGATTTGCCCAATTTAAATGCGATAAAGGAGAGCTCGACGTGCAATAACTAAGCGTATGAGCAACAATAATCAAAGCCTCATTTACTCAATTCACATAGATTCACATAGATAGCAAGGAAGAGAAACTAGGAAGAGAACGACAAAATCCTGCTATTACGTTGCTGCTGGCAGCGCAGCACGCGTCGTTCAATAATGGCTACAGTTTCAATACTGGCAACGAAGCGACCACCGAAGGGCAACTGCCGACGGAGATAATCCTAACCGACAGACCCTGACGTTGACGCTGACGCTGCTGTCGACGCAGCTACTCAGTCTGTCTGGCAATGAGGATGCTACAGACAGCGACAGTGGCAGTGGCAGTGGCAGCGACAGCGGCAGCGACAGAGACGCTGGCAGCGTAGGACATAGCAGCAGGCGATTTCAAAGTTCAGTCATTGCCGGTGTTTCAAATTGTTTGGACGTGTTAAGCGCTGGAATGTAATACTGTGTTTGCGTTCAAGTGATGGGCCTATCCAAGAGCTTAAGTATTCGTTAAGCATATAACATATACTAACACACACATGTGTATACTAGCTAATGGTCTGCCTATGTTCGGTTGTCTGTGAAAGACACTATTTGGGGATTTAATGGAAAAAAAAATTAATGTATGCTGCTGCTGCTGTTGCTGCTGCTGCCGTTGCTGCTAGGCTACACTCTCCTGTGCCCAAACGGTCCCAGCTCTGATAGTAGCCCGAAATAAGTTCGAATATCTGTGTTGAGCTCGAGTGTGTGTGTGAGTGTCCTCTCCATTTGTAGTTTTGTTTGCACCAGTGGGTTGTGTACATGTTCAAGCCCAAAACTATGCAGGCGAATTTCGTTTGCTGACATTTGACACACACACACACACACAGACATAGACACAGACACACACGCACACGCACACACTAAGGGACTACATATCCATTTAGTATACATATGTCGGCGCGCATTTCGGTATTATCGTGGGTGAGTGACTTTACGGGTTATTTGTCTCAGCAAATGTTCTCATAAAATATATAACAAAAGTGGACTTTGTTGGACTCTAATCGTTAATGTGTGTGTGTGTGTGTGTGAGTGTGTGTGTGGTATACTATGATACAATTCACTTCTATCGGAAATGGACATTCTAGCTAAACCTTATAGACGCACAGTGGATTTAATCAGTGTCCTATTTGGTGTATAGAGTAAAATTAAATAAATGGATCTATAATTTGTGAAACATCTCAGCGGTAAGATCATTATGTAGGATGCAAATATTAGATTCTTTCGATACTACGTGTACATTAATAAAATCAAAAAAGTAAACTTATAGTGCTATTTTAACTATAAAATAGGAAACCAACTATCAACTGTAAGTTGCGCACTATCTGCATGAGAAAATACAAAATTTATTTAAGTCTTACTAAGTGAAGTTTCTTCTTCCGCCTGCTATATGTAGATTGGATTTTCTGTTTTGACTCCTTAAAAAGTTGAGTTTCATGCACTTCAGTATACCCTAATTTAATTTACTTTAGTTGAACGCAGGGTGTTGAAAAGATATAGAAAGATACAATGAAACTTTAGACTTATGTACAACATTTTCCATGGGAAAAAAAGGAAAAATGGGATGGAAAGACCTGTCGGCAAATTGTTAGTCAATGTGACAATGCAGCTCCATGGACCATTTACTCCCTGGGGGTTGGTGCTTCAGTAACAACAATAGAAAATGTCTCGTTGCATAGAAAAAAAGAAATGGGACCACAAAATTTGCTGCCTTGCTACGGGCTTCTTTGTTGTTCCAGAATTAAGGTGATATAAGAGGTGGCTAAACATTTGTGGGGCTAAAAATACTTGATGGCTAATGTGGCTTTAGGTGTAAAATATTATTACGTGGTTCTTCACCTCTGAATTTCCGCTAGCAGTCAGCGCCGGGTTTGAGCCTTTTATCATTGTTGCAGTGGGCACTTTTGTGTAAAATAACTGCCATTTACGGCTACTGTGATGCTGCGTTCCACCTACCCGTAGCGGATGCTCTTTGAGTGGCGACTCGACCTATTACGGACCGAGTCGGGTGGAGTGTTGCACTTTGCACTATGCAGCTGTAAAAATGAATCTTTTGTTTCAGATGTTTTGTATTAGTAAAGCCCTGCCACAAACGTTTGAAAAAGGAAATCGCTGGTGTACCCTTCAAATGCTTATGCCCTTAAAAGGAGCCAGAAGGGAGACAAGACGAGCACTTAAATTAGATATATTTTTGATCAGCTTTAAGGCGAGTGTCCGCCTTTATGAGTGAATAGATCTCAGCAATAATAAGAAACTAAACTTTTCTCGTGTGTATTCAAGCAGATCAAGTTTTACAATTTTACCACGCCCTCATCCGCCTACGTAAATAGATAATAATAAATAATAATAGATGATGAATAATTTCCAAAATAAATTTAGCTGGCCGAACAGGTGGGTATATCCCTATCGAGGACATAGACAGTAACTTTTCTACCTGTTTTACTAAGTTAGAAACATTGAGTATGTACATTGCGCATTCACGGCCTTAGACAGTCAAAGCTTGACGCTAGCCGTTCCTGCTTTTTTCACTTCACAAAAAGTCATTAAAAATTAAAGCAACACTTACTGTCGCAGGCATTCATTGGGATTCATGCACCCTTATCTAGTACGCATACATGTTTAAACGACACCAACCGAGCGACAAGCTAAACAATAGAATGCATGAAAAAAGGAAAATATTTTTTTTTTCAAAATGCAGAAAAGTAAACAACACGCTTTAAATGCCTAATTAAATGTAAACAGCAGCGGGTCACAGTAACTTAAGTCAAAGCAATGTTGTTCTTCAAGAAGGTGTCAAGTCGCAAACACAAAGTGTTCGACAGGAATTTGTCCTTAAGCAATCCACCAAGGTGTTTAACAAGTATTTCATTATTTCCATTTATTTCCATTTGTTTCGATAAGTTTGTTGTACTTATGTTATTTTACACTTTAATACAGACTTTATTTCATACACCTCTTTCTATGTAATAAATAATCTGATATTTATCATATTGAAATATACTTTATATTTTTTCAGCAATTTGGGCATCGCACAATGTTATTTATATTGTGTGTTGCCGTGTTACTGGCAGAGTCATCGTTACCCTCTCAGGCCACTAGCAGCTTACGGGTACCTTCGTTTCTCCAGGAACCCCCACCAAATCTTTTATTTGGCAACGATACAGGTGCGCAAGCCAAATGTGCAGCTCATGGCAACCCACCGCCGGTGGTGTCATGGGTTATACATGATGGTACGACTGTATCACAGATTCCCGGACTGAGGTGAGTTTGAGAATTATTATACATATACTTGATGTGGTGTATGTTTACGAAGTGGGATGATCATAGAAGGTCCAAAATTCTAAAATGTTAGCACCCATAATTTTTTATGCAGAATCAATCTAGAGGTTAAACCTTGAACAAAATGACATTATTGACCTTAATCGAGTAATTTTTGACATAGTTATGGCTATCGGAACTCTATATAGGTCTTTCGGGTCCTTGAAGGAGGAAAATTACAGTTCCAAAATTTTAAGAGTCATACATTTGGATGCAGAATCAATCTAGAGGTTAAGCCATTAACAGAATTACATTCCAACCCAAAATCGAGTTCGTTTTGACAAAATTATGGGTCTTAGAAGTCTAGATAGAACTCTCAGGTCCTTGACGGGGGAAAATTATGGAGCATAGTAGGTCCAAAATTCAAATATTTTAGAACCCATATTTTTTAATACAGAATCAATTCTGAGGTTAAACCTTAAGCAAAATGACATTCTTCACCTTAATCGGATGATTTTCCACAATGTTATGATTATTGGAAATCTAAATTGGTCTCTAAGGTGCATGAAGGGGGGAAGGTCATGAAGCATAGTAGGTCCAAAATTCAAAAATGTTAGGACCCATATTGTTTCTTATGCAGAAACAATCTAATCAAAAATCAATCAAAGTTTTGACTGTTTGATGTCTAGGTACGTTACTCAGATCTTTAAAACGGAAAGAAATACTAATTTGAAAACTTAACCGAAGTTACATTAGTGAAGGGAATTAAATTATCGATAGTTGTAGTGCAATTGAAGTTTGCTATGTTAATTATTCTGTTAAGCATAGAAATGTTATCTAGACTAACCGCTCGAAGTGAGAGAAGAGAAGAGCGAAGCTATACATAAAAACTTTAGATCTAGAAAGCACGTTTTCAATATGTTTGTCTGTGTGCTTTAAGTGCTTTCATTCGCGAGTTGCTTTTATGCTGGAACCCAACTAGTGGTTTTGCTCAGTTATAAAATAAATATATCAAATATAGTGCAAAGTTTTTATATTCCGCAAAATGGGATTATCAAATAGTAATCCCTCGTACACATTCCTACTGCCAGTGCTACTAATACAACTGCACACGTTGTTGGCAAGCAGCCAGCATCTGCATACATGTGCATATGGTGGTATGTGGTTTATATGTATAAGTATTGCACGTCTAGACTCCAGTTTTAAACTTTAATTGTTGACATATTCTTTCAGAAAAATATTTGGAAACGGCACATTGTACTTTCCGCCGTTTTTATCGCAATATTATCGAGCGGATGTACATGAAGCTGTATACCGTTGTCGGGCCACCAACGAGGCTGGCATAATACTGAGTCGAAATATGCAGGTGCAAGCAGGTAAGCTTATACATATAATGTGCGCAATTAAGTAATGCGAATTACATTATTATTTTACCTTAAGCTGGGCTTAGAATGTTTGTGGCATTACGATTAATGTAAAACGTAGGAATTTATTTTGTAAATAGCTTTGCTTTCTGCCCGGCAGCTTAATATTTACATATTTCATACTCTCCAATATAATTTTTATTTTTCTTTTATACCTAGTGGTGCGCCGCCAGTTTCATGTGCACGTTGGCAATTCGGAAGTGTATATAGGAAATTCGGCGTTGATAAAGTGCATCATACCGGAATATGTACGAACCTATGTACGCATAACCAGCTGGCAACGCGGCGAGGAGACGCTTTTACCAGAGTCATCTAATGCAGGTAAGCGCAGCCTTTCTCTATGCAAGCAACTCGAAAACCATAAAGTAAAATTTACTATGTGTATATTCAAAAATACTAGAAACATGACGTAGCTGCTATACTGTATAAAAGCCTTATTAATGTAAATCGTTTACTAAATAATTTAAGGCTTCGATTGATTGGATTTTATTACTCTGCAGGGGGACGCTTCATGGTTCTGGCCGCAACCGGGGATCTATATGTGCGATCGATACGGCCCGAGGATAGTCTAGTGAAATACAGTTGTTTAGTCACAAATACTCTGAATGGGGATCGGCAGCGCAGTGACGAGGTTATGCTGCAGGTTAAAGGTATATATTATAGAAATAAAATCAATTAATCCATTAATCTTTAGAGCTGAGCATGTTACAGAGCTTAGCAAAAACCTGGCACCACGTAGCAGCCAGAAACCGGTCATGGAAATCAGTGTGGAGCGTGGCAGCGATGTTTACTTACCCTGCAATATTCAAGGAAACCCATTTCCCATGTTTTTGTGAGTACTGGAGCTAAACTAGATATTACTATCGATATATATATATATATATATATATATATATATATATATTCGTGTGTGCGCTGTCAACTCAAAAATTGTGCATAAATATTTGCTGAATTTTACAGATGGTATCGCGTTTCAGACTCTGCTGCACTTTATCCCATACCACCTTCGCAGCGCATTATCCTTTTACGCACATTATTATTAATTAAAAATGCGGATGAACGCGACACAGGGAAATGGGTAAGAAATATCTCTTACCCAGCTAGAAGCATGGAATTTATTTGCTTATAGGCCGACAACTTTCAATTTACGCTTATATAAATATCTAATGTCTTCCTCAGGTTTGCCAGGCATCGAATCAGTTTGGCGAACAGCGCATTGAGATTCGCCTAAGCGTGAATTTGTTTGTATCTGTGCATATATTGCCACAGGTGCAAATTGTCAATTCGGGCGGAACTGCAATTTTTAATTGCACAACAACTGGTTCGGCAATTGAAGTCATTGATTGGCTGCACAATGGCAAACCACTGCGAGCGAACAATGCACTGAGTACAGGACGAGATAAGTAAGTATGGAATCATGCTCTAACATTGTTCAAAATTGTTTAGAAGAGCGATAACAGGAATTCAATTTGAAGTAGCAAGCTAAAACACAAATACGAATATGTATATAGCCCCCATGCATATGTAGTTACACTCAATACATATGTAATCACCTTTGGCTATTTGTTGCAACGGAAAATGCATGTAAAACGTAGCTGAGTTTTCCCAACGGAAACAACAAATTTTGAAAAATAAATAAATAAAATCTGCCACAAAACTGTTGAAGCATATGGAGAAAGAGAAACCAAATCAAAATAACAAGTCAAGCAGAAATTTGTATCCTTATAAAAATACAATAAATAATAAATTTGCACTAGGTAAACGAACAGCCAATACCTAAAACAGATGAAACATATGTACGAATACATAAATGTCTGTTTTTAATTTTTTATACTCTTGCAAGAAATACATTAGTTTTAGCCCGAAGTTTGCACAAAGTAATAAATTCCTGACTTTATAATAATTTAATTTATTGCAGTGTACAATTTTTATCAACCAACTCGCTGCTTGTAAAAAATGTTGGTCGACGAGATCGCGGTGTCTATCAGTGCCTTGTGGAAAATAAACAAGCAAGTGCACAGGCCATGGCGGAGCTAAAACTAGGTGGTAGGTTCTACTGGCTAACATAAAATTTTATTACTCGAATGGAGGTTACAATCTGCCATCTGATTAACTCTCTTACAGATACAGTTCCTGAATTAATTTACACTTTTATTGAGCAAAATGTGCGTCCAGGCCCATTCATTTCACTTAAGTGCTCTGCCAATGGTACACCGCCACCGCAAGTAAGTCCAATGATTTATATATGAGGATGATATAATTCAGGAAACCCTTTATTTGTTTTTGCCGCATCGTGCTTTGAAGTTTTCTTGGCACTTGGATTCACAGCCAATTATGGATGTGTCTCTACATCATCGATTTGCCATAGGGCAATATGTTGACATATCTGGCGATGTGATAAGTCATTTAAATATCTCACACGTTCGCCCGGACGACGGAGGTCTATATAGATGTGTAGCGAGTAACTCCATGGGCAGCGTAGAGCACTCAGCAAGATTAAATGTTTATGGTAAGTGCGAAAATAGACAACAAATTAAGGTACTTTGTTTGCATGGTGTATTCTTTACAGGACCTCCATTTGTACGTGCTATAGGACCTATCAAAGCCGTGGCCGGCGAGGATGTTATAATGAACTGTCCCTTTGCCGGCTATCCAATCGAGCATATTCGTTGGGAGAAATCCCATCATGAATTGACAATAAGTAAGAAATGCATAAGAAATTAACTATTAAAATATTTATCTATTATTTCCTAACGCTTAAGACTCAGGTCCACATTATTCACTGGGTAAGGTGCATGAAGGCGGGCAGCTTGTCATCAACAATGTGGAGCCCAGTCGAGACCAAGGAACCTACACTTGTATTGTGCGCAGTCGAGCGGGGGAGGAGGCACGCCGTGAAGTACAATTGAATGTCAACAGTAAGAAACAAAGATATTACAAGGTCTTTAAGTATTTCTTGTGATGAATCCACACTGCAGGTCCACCTGTTATTGAGTCCTTCAAATTTCCAAAGAATCTTCAGGAAGGCGGACGCGCACAAATCACTTGCGCTGTGTCGTCGGGAGACATGCCCATCTATTTTAGCTGGAAAAAGGATGACAATCTAATACCAAGTAGTCTACAGGTAAGAGTTAATTAGCTAATTAATTTCAGTATTTTTTGTTGCTGCTAATGTTGAATTATTTTTGTATACTTTCTGAAAAAGATTACCGAAAAGAAAGAGGAATTTTATTCTCTATTGGTGCTAAAGGATATCAACGCCAGGCACAGTGGAAAGTACACCTGCTATGCCAGCAATGCTGCTGCTAAGGTGAACTATACTGCGGAACTGCAAGTACGCGGTAAGAGACCTGGCAAACAAATATAAATTGAAAACTTAAATTGCGTTTTATACTTTTTGTTTGGCGAATCTGCTCAGTTCTACATAGCGCATAGGCTCATGTACAGAAAGTTGTCAATTTTGTTATTTACTTTGCACTTTTATTTTTTTTTTACGATTCAGTGGCTCCGCGCTGGAGTTATGAACCCATGGATATGGCCATCATGTTGGGGAACACAATATCTATACATTGCGAGGCAGAGGGATATCCGATTCCAACTATAGCATGGTTCAAGGGACAGGGTAGGTTTCACAATAAGTCAGCCAACTTATAATTGCCCTAATTGAATTCGAATTGGAGTTTCACTAACTTTATTTCGCGGATTATGTTTGCAGGTAAAGCATTTAAGGATTTCAAGCCATTGACTATGCGTAACCATTCGCTGGTGCTAAATCTGGCCACAGACAATGATGAGGGATACTATATGTGCCAGGCCACCAATGAAATAGGAGCTGGCCTCAAAAAAGTGATTCGTATCAATGTGAATGGTAATTGATTTTATAATAATAATTAAATGTGATATGACGATATTCTTCTTTAGAACCCGCTCGATTTGAGCAACTGCCACGTAATGTTAGTTCTCGCCGTAACGATCCCGTCACATTAGGCTGCCATGCCAAGGGCGACGAACCCATCAGCATTGCCTGGTCACATAATAATGGACGCATTGATCTCAACAAGTTCCGATTTAGCATTGCAGAAATGAAAACCGAGAAGGGCGTCGACTCTCAGTTGACCATAGCGCACTCGGATCGACACGATTCGGGCGTTTATCGATGCATTGCCGAAAATCCCTATGGTCGCGCCGAGCAGACCATCTTTCTTGCCGTACAGGAGCGTCCCGATACGCCATCCAATTTGGAAGTTTTTGAGGTCGGCTCGCGAACCATCAAGCTAAGCTGGCGACGTCCCTTCGATGGAAACTCCCCGGTACTTAGTTATTTGGTACAATATCAGGCACTTAATTACCTAAAGACGCACTTATCTCATGGAAGTACGGCTGGAGATTGGAATAGCAATAATAATGTAGTCAATGTTACTGTGCCATCCACGAGTATCAGCCGAAGGTTTGTTTAATTTACTTACACTTTCGATTGATTTGTAATTTGTAATTTTTCCTCAGCTATGACACTGATCTCAGAGAAAATGCTATTGTAGCAGGCTTGTCCCCTGCTACCACGTTCCTCATACGCATGCAAGCCATAAACGAGATAGAGCGAAGTGCGTACACCGATCCCATACTAATAAAAACACAGGAAGAGGCACCCACAGAGGCTCCAACTAACGTGCAGGTTCAAACTGGTGGAGAAAGCGAGCTAATAATAACCTGGCAGGTAAGTGCAGTTTTCCTTTAAGTATTTTCTGAACAATTAATGCACATTTTTCAATTACAGATACCACCTCGAGAGTCCTGGAATGGTGAGCTCATTGGCTACACCGTTAACTGCAGTGAAGAGAAGCAAAATATCAATTACATAAGTGTGGTAAACAGTTCGCATAAGTCGGTTATGGTGGGTGGCTGGGCCACTACCAAGGCTACGCTTCGCGGATTGAACAAGTATACTCGCTATTCTGTCTCTGTTCGGGCATTGAATGGTTTCGGCTCCGGGCCATGGAGTACGGCTATTATTGGCACTACTGCGGAAGGAGGTAAGATTAAGTTGATTCTTACAAGACCATCGTGTTATAATGGTTTAATATAATGTTATACTTACAGTACCTGAAGCTGCACCGCAAAATGTAAACTGCTCGGCACTTTCTTCACAAAGCCTTAAAATATCGTGGTTGGAGCCGCCATTACAATTTCATGGTGGCATCATACAAGGCTACAAAGTGTTGTATCGCCCCATAGTACTTCAGGGTAAGTTAGCTTTACAGAGCGTACAATATTTGCGGTTGAAAGTAATCAAACGGAGACAATAATGCCTGCTTAAAATTCTTGTATCTATTGAACACCGTCTAGGAGACGTTCCAACCAAGCTGGAAATAAAACGCACTTCCAATCTTGAAACCTATCTGCACACGCTGCACAAGGCAACCAACTACTCTATTCGGGCTCTGGCATACACGGCCACGGGAGATGGTTTTCCCAGTCAACCCTTGTTTTGTGAAACCGATGACGATGTACCCGATTCGCCGGCGGCTATAAAAGCGGCTGCCTTGACGGCTGACTCCATTTTAATATCCTGGCTGCCACCGCTTAATCGGAATGGAATCATTACTCACTACACGGTGTATGCCAGAGAAGCAGGTCGTAAGGGCCAGACTAAGAGTAAGTCCTAACTTAACTGCAAAATACTCTAGTAAATCGACAAGTAAATAATATTCTTGAAAAGTGTATTATATTCTACGGCTAGCAAGTTATCTATGCTGCCTGCTGCCAGTTGTTCATAATACTAAACGTAATCTTAATTTAACTAATGACATTTATATGAGAATTTTCAATCGTTCTATTTGCTTGCACAGCACACATGGTTCGGGTTGATGAAAACGGATATCCATTGACATTCGAGGCACGTAGTCTCGCCGAGAATCAAATGTATGAGTTCTGGGTCTCGGCCTCCACATCGGTGGGGGAGGGAGAACCGACATCTGTTGTGGCTCAGGCAACTAATACGAGAGGTAGGGTGGCCCCATAGTGTTCATAATTAAATCATGAGCTTTCACTTTGTGCCGTGTGACCGTAGTATGTTATCTTAATTCTTATTCATGATTGTGAGCAATCGTTGCTAAATCTTACAACGAAACTGTTGTTTATTTCTCGTAGCACCTGCACGTATTGCTTCATTCGGTCAGGTGAAACGAAAAGCAGTTGGTACCAGGCTGGTTCTAGAATGTCTTGCGGTTGGCAATCCCACTCCTCGTGCCCGTTGGCTTACCCGGGATCGGCCTGTTACTTTTAGTCCTTTCTATGAGGTGACTAATGAGGGAAACCTGAGAATACATCGTAAGTGATAGCAATAACAAAAAAGTGTTGCAGTACTCACAAGTTTTATTCTGCAACGCGTGTTTTGAAGGCATCGAAAACAGTCTGTCCGGAAATTATACCTGCACGGCAAACAATCTTTTTGGTAGTGATGAAATACAATATCAGGTGATTGCCATGAAGCCACCCATTGCACCACAAATCATCGTGCAATATGCGTCCGCAGACAGCATTCGTGTCAGTTGGGATGCGCCCGAGGATGGGGGAGCCCCGCTGCAGGGTTATACTATTTCGTACCACACTTTGGGCGATACCTGGACACAGACGGAGCTTTTGCCAGACAGTAATGCTTTCACGATTTCCGGTCTGAAGTGCGGAAACCAGTACGCCATAAAAATGTCTGCCCATAATGTGGTTGCGACTGGTGCATCCAGTGAGGAAATTACTGTCTGGACGAAAGGAAAAGGTAAGAACATATGTGGGACTCCGATTCTTGGACATTCAACGTACTCAACGTACTTTTCTTTATTTATTTTATTTTTATATATTTTAAAACAGTTTCCCAAGCGCCGACTAGCAATGAATTTATTTCTACAAACGCAACGTGTGTTAATTTAAAACTTTCGGCTTGGAACAATGGAGGATGCGACATACATCATTTCTCTATAGAACATCGTCCACTAGGTAAGCTAAAATTAGCTTAAGTTATACTGTATGATGGGGAAATACATCTGTAAAGCACAAACATTTCGCATTATCTTTTATGCATTGGATATATTCAACTAACAACTTTCATCTCTTTATATATTTTTGTTTGTTTCTACGTCTCGTTCTGCTTTTCAGGTAATCAACGTTGGACACTTGTTACATCTGATATTTCCAATGCCGAGGAAAATCGCGAAAAATTAATATTCTGTGACTTTCTACCTGCCAAATGGTATCAGCTTCGCATCTCCGCAACCAACGACGCTGGGAAAACAACCGAGCATTATCGTTTTAGCACTACGAGCCTGGATGGTATTACCATATCACCGCCTCCTTTGTTTCCCTCTGAAAACGATTTGATGGACAATCTGATAAATGCTACAAATCCAACCAATGGAGACTGGTTTACTACGTTCTTTGTCGTGCTGATAATCACTGTGGCTATAATAACGATGTAAGTATGTTTTAAGGACCTAATAAAATGTTTTAGAATTATTCCAAGCCCCCGCCCGAAATTGTTTGAAGGTTGAGGACCTTGCGTAGGTTTTTTTAAATATATTGATTATATTTTTCAGAGCCCTTACAATCAAACATCGCAGCAGTCTTTGTGGACCAACAGCCGAGAGCTATGAGTCTCGAACTATGCCCAATGATTATAAGGAAAGTCACGAGAATAGGCGGAATCAGCAAGTTTACAGCGCCTCCCCGGTAAAAACTGTAGATAAGAGCAACGACTCGGGTGAGTTAGTTATATTCAAAAGTATCCTCCTATATATATTTATTTTGTAATTTACTTAGAAATGTATGAGATTTCCCCCTATGCCACGTTCAGTGTTAACGATGGCAGAACTGGTGGCTCAGCGAAGACACCCACTCGTGTTGGGCAGGGTGCTCAGACACCACACGACTACACTATGCAGTTTAAAACATTTGGGCACCCTGAAGGGGAGAATCTCAATGCGACAGCCTATCCTTTGCTGCCGAATCCCAGCTTCGGCCATACCAAGAACAACTCCAGCTGGCATAAGCAACGCTGCTACAATACAGATGGTAAGTTGTTCTTTATATTATGTGTTTTCTTGGTCCAGAGTATACACTTTTAATGTGCAGATGATTCCACATTGAGTAAATCAATGACTGTTGTGGCTGGCCAGTCTGGTCACTCGAAGAAGTCAAGTGGTGCTCGCTCCATTAAGACGAGTATTACTGGCATGGTGGCCGAATCCGAGTCTGATACAAGCATCAGTCCAAATAATGAGTTTTCAAATATGCCAACCTATAGAGTTCCTTGTAAATCGTCACGTGCTAATGATGGACGCGCTGTAATAGGTGCGTATACTGCGTGGAGCTAAGGCGGGCGATATGTTGGCAGTATATGATTTATTTCAGATATGTTTCGTCCTGACTCAAGCACCGAATCCAACAATGATCAGGTATCACCAGCACAAGAACGACGACTGAATACGCCTCGGCATGTTGGTATACCATCCGAGAAACGAAGTGCAGGACAACGCAGCCGGAAGCAGACATCGCAACTAGGAAATCAGACGTTGGAACGACGAAAATGCCCTGCTAGTAACAACAGGTAGTTCAGGTACCTAAGCCCTAGAAACTCCAAATTCAAGACCTATAAAGCTCAACAATAAAATTTAAATAAAAGAACTAAGAAAGCTTGCGAGTCTACCCTTGCAGAATTGAAGAAGCATGTCAAGTTTCTTCAAAATAGATTCTAGAATATGATAAACTCGAAAGTCTCTTGTGGCCTATCTGAGTTCTGAGAACAATATCCTTTTATCCATTACAGTATAGGTAGTGAGGTGGTCTCTGCGATGACACACGATGATTTCTCAAGTTGTTTTCAACCGCCAGCGGTTTTTCATGATACTCGAGGCTTCGGGGATCAGGTCGAATGTGAACACGAGCAACGCGCCTTGGACTTGGAGGTGCAGCGTGTTATGGAGAAGACAAGCGAAGCACAGGTGCCCTCTCTGTTGGGCAGGTAAGTTTATTGTTCTTATGTTCCATTTAAGTGAGACTCCCAGTTCTTGACATTTAGTTTGTTGCTTGTCTGTAGTGCTTATCAACCCTCAGCTTAAACGTTGACCTTCAAAGACTTATCAACCGCGACCCTAGATAACACAAGAGTAACGACCTGGAGCGTCTAGAATATGCAATTCACGTTTAAAATCAGCAAACCCGCCAACTCATGTGTAATACCTACAGAATTATCTTTACAAATACAGATACGCATCCAAGCGGACACATCGATAGCATTTTATTAAGAATTCACTAAATGAATTTTGTTTTTTTAGTATTTATATACTTAACAATCATGAGAATAATTCTCTCATTGAAGACTTCAAGATTAAATATTATGATACAATACAATACAATTTTAGACGTACTTTTCTAACATTCTTACAGTAAATGTATTCTAGCTAGTTTTAATAAATAAATAAAATTGTACAAACTCAATGTGATATGTATTTTGTGTACCGTATAGTAATATTATACCTTACATAAATCACCCTCCCCCCACCCCTGTGGGTGGTCGTTAAAAGTAAATGCCTTAGGGATTGTCTATTCTACTCGTAAGCGGCTAATTAAATAAAAGGTCGAGCATTTGAGTTAATTGAGGTGTTTGTGTTGGGTAAGATTGTAAGATGTCTTACCCTAACTAAATCTAACTTACTAATTGTCGGAAGTTTCGTATTAAAGAATAATTAAATAAGCCTTCTTGGGAAATGATTAGAATATAAGATTTTAAATATTACATCGAAATTTAGCATGTTTGTCTCTCGCTTAGTATCTCCTCTTTTTAATGCAACAGTTCAACATAATGGGGCGTTGAAAGGGTGGCACGGCAAAGCCAAACAGCGGGATACACACATATACATGTACAAACATATATGTATATATATAAATACGTATATTTCGTATACTTATATACAAACATAGATGAGTTGCGTTTGAGTGTGAAGCTGTTGCGGCTACGACAGCCGGCGGTGAATTGCCGGGTTGTCTATATACTGACTATGTGAATGCTTTATAGAGACAGTGGATAAATAAACAAGAAGGATAGGCTACTTTCGGCTTGCTGAACGTGTAATACCCTTGCAGCTTTTGGGTTTAATATTTACCGATTTAGCTAATGCAGATGTATATTTCATTTTAGTATGTTCCCATGAAAGTTGTATGCTCTAGATATCCGATTTAAGTGGTATATGGCTTGCTGCACAGCTTCAATCGACATTGCTGATGTTGCAAACACGAGGGCAAAATCAATATACCCTCTGCCAGCGAATAAAAATGCAAAGAAGTGTTGCAAATACAAACAGTCAAGTAACACACCCACTTGCTCGCTGCCCTCCCCACCCAAGTGTTATTCATCAGAGACTCACTTAAATAAAGTGCTTTTGCATTGCCCGCCAAAAGAATGCGAAGGCAGAGACGGACTCGAATGCCGCAATGTGGTTACGGCAATGCAGCAGCTGCCTTTCTGCTTCGCAGCACACAGATGATTTGAATTATCACAGGGGTAGCTCATTTACAATAGTGTCTCCCGTTTGTGCCATTGACTTCATTATGCCCGTGAAACAATGCTTCTTTTGACTTTCCATCACAATTTAAAGCAATTCACTATGCCAGTACCGTTTAGTCGAGAGGGTCAAGTCGCTCTGACCTCCACGGGAGCCATTGCTAACGCCATGTACCGCGGCAAAGAGCAAAGAGGTTACGATAGCTACAGGCGATTAAAAAGATACGCTTCGCCCCATTAAGCTTATAGTAAAAGCCAATTAAAAGAAATAGAATTTACAGTCAGTCGGGGGACAAAACAGCTTGATTTAATATATTTTTGGTTGGCAAATTGCTCTGCGTTGCCAAATAAAATACAATCCGTAAATCAATAAATCTGCGAATTTGCAAACTCTGCCATCTCCGAGATTGCATTTCTGAGGCACAGCCACATTTGCAGGTTCTCCTCGCATTCGCAAATTTGAGGAACTCTGCTAACAACTGTGTGGCCCGTACTTACGAAACTCCGGAAATGCATGCCAGTTATCTTCGCCCAGCCCAGAGCAGCTAGCATCCCCCTAGACTCCGCAAGCGGTGCCACTTGTGCTCCGAGTTTCAGCGAAGCATTATTGGATGATTTATTGACGTTCGGTATGCTTAGTTGAGCACTACTCAGACATCAACAGTGGTTGGTATATTTGGTATACACGACCATATATACATACAGACTGCACATACCTACAGATACTTGTATCTGCCTGAGTACATATTTAAAGATATGCATGTACTGCATGCTTACTACATGTGTGTATATGGGCGAGAGTGCGTGAAATTGCATGCTACATTTTGGCTTCTGATAACTTTGCTAAAATTGAGCACATCTCAAATTGGGTTCCCCCAAGGCATGAGTCCAAACCGTTCAGTCATTAATAAATTTGGCGTGCTTCTCAAAAGGGGCTGATGACATTCGGGTTCTGTAAGCACAAGCTAATTGCTTGACGGATAGTAAAGCCCGTCTATGGGTAATATATTGAATTACAATCAGAGCTAAGAGCAAAATGCTCACTTCTTGGCCCAATTTAGTTGGTAAAGTAGTTAGATTGGGCTATGAATGATTCGATTAAAAAGTGCAGAAAATGGAGAGTGCCAGCGGATTGCTGGCATTCGTCTGCCCCAAAAGAGGAGCATATGTACTATATGATGATAATACGAATGCGTGCAAAAGCGAGCTAGACTTGAATAATTAATTCATAATTTTGCAAGGCAAGTATCTGCTTAAGTGTTCCAGAAGTGCTGTGCAAGCACTTTATTAAAATTTAATAAATTATCTAAATTACAGCTGAAAGCCATTTTACCCGCAGAGTACTTCAACAAGTTTGTGGAGCTGTCGAGATGCACGAGGCACGTATACATACGGTCACAATGGGGGATGCAAATAAAACCTTTGCTTACGAATCTAGACAAGCCTTTTCTATGCGATTGTGACAGTAATGACTCTACTTGTACACCCTTCGACTATAGAAAATGCTCAAAACGGGGTATACTAGGTTAGTCTTTTCAAATATCATCTTTTTTCCCGTTCAATCATCTTTCTTTTCACTTTTCCTTTTCGGGAAGAAAACTGGCAAAAAGATCGCCCTATACACTTTACTACCTTGTGGTCTCGTATCACAACAAACAGTAGTCAAATTAACCGTTTTATAAAACCGGATGGCGCAAGCTGCTCTATTTTTTTATTTACAAAAGTAAAATTAAAAAAAATATTGCCGTTATTCGAAATTAATGCACTGCTTGTGTTGGCTAACAGAGCATCAATAGATGCCGTTAACGCAGGCGTTGGACTGCTTTGCAGTACTTGCAAAATGTTTGTTAACAGTCTGTTAAGCTAAGTCCATTGAAAGCGCCACCTTGTGGTCTTTTTGTTAATTCAACCACTGAGCAAGCAGTGAAATGACATTCATCCATGCTTACCTTTTCGCTGTCGTTGAACGACTGGCGTACTGAAAGAGAATTAAGTTCGAGGGCGCTCAGACATTGCCGACGGTCTGCCGACGAAGTAGTGCACGAACACAAAAGCATTGTATGCGCTGTTAACGCAAATTGCTCCCTCGTGAATACAACAGTTGTGCATACAATAACAGTGCCATTATGAGTTTCCATTGTGGAGCTCTCTGTTATCTGTGGAGCATTCCTGTTAAAGTTTGGTATATTTTAGTACATATTTGTTGGTCGAAATGTATTTTCTATCGTTATCGGTGTGCTTACCCGCCTCTAGTACGTCGCTGTTTGTGACAATAATAAGTTAGAGGTTTAATGTAGGTATGGACAATTTTTTGTAATATTCGTGTAATACAGATTGTTTAACAAAGATTTGCATGAACTGCACTGTTTAGAAAATATTTGTATGAAATATTTGTTGTTTGCATTCGTATTGATCTCTGCAATTCGGTGTTAGGACCTCCGACTAACCGCGTGCGACGGTATTTATATCATCGAATATAAGATTTTACCTACAACAGTTTTAAATTATTAAAAGGTTAGCAAAGCTGACATACCTTAATTTATACAGTGGTTATAACTGTTCCTTCTTATAAAATTATTTCTAGAACTAACTAACATTCATCATGTCGACGGGACTAAAATGTCGCAATTGCGGCTCCAATGAAATTGAAGAGGACAATGCTCGCGGAGATCGGGGTATGTAAATACGATTGTACCTGTTTATTACACTTACTCAAATATTTTAATATAATTGCAATCAATATTTTTGGCCACAGTGTGCATGAATTGCGGTTCTGTGCTGGAGGATTCGCTTATTGTATCTGAAGTGCAGTTCGAGGAGATGGGGCATGGCGCCGCCGCCATTGGACAGTTCGTTTCTGCCGAGTCCTCAGGCGGCGCTACAAACTACGGCTACGGCAAATTCCAAGTAGGCTCCGGTACGGAATCGCGCGAAGTCACTATCAAGAAAGCAAAGAAGGATATTACGCTGCTCTGCCAGCAGCTGCAGCTGACGCAGCATTATGCGGACACTGCCTTAAATTTCTTTAAGATGGCCTTAAACCGTCATCTAACGCGCGGCAGGAAAAGCACACACATTTATGCTGCTTGTGTGTACATGACCTGTCGCACTGAAGGCACCTCACGTAAGTAAAATTTAATTATATTACCAATTCAATTGTCACGTTGTTTTTTTCGAGAATGTAGATCTTCTTATCGACATCAGTGATGTTCAACAGATTTGTTCATATGAACTAGGACGTACCTACCTAAAATTGTCGCATGCACTTTGCATCAATATACCATCTGTGGGTAAGTACTGCTGTGACGTCGACTTAAAAAAAAAAGCTTTTTATAGTATAATCTAGAAATATTTATTAGAAAATGATTATCCATATATTTCCCAATTAATGTATAGTCCGTCAATTAGAAGGGTGGATTCGTCGGGTCTGAGTCATACATATTTAATATGGGGATAGTCGTCACTCTTACGGAGTATTAACTTATTTATGTATCTTTGTTTAGATGCAAGATCAAAGAATAATATATTTTTGAGAATATAATGTATATGTAAAGTTCCATTGTTGCTTAATGTAAAAATGATTATAGTAATATTTAGACCATATAAGTGAAAGTATGGGGGCCTCTACTTCAATTATCAAACTACATAGCAGACACGTTTTTCATGTAACATGTCACATGTTTGAACCTGAAAGTTTTCTAGATTACTAATTTCTATGAGGATTTATACAATAACAAGTTTAACATGACTTTCAAATTCGTATGCATAGTTTAACAGGATATATTTTCTTTACATTTTCTTATGGTATTCCTTAGTTCTTTCTTCTGTCCTTTTACAAAACGCTAGTCAAAATATGTTTACTATGTTGTGCTTCATTTAATATTTATGATTGAAAGATTAGCTTCGACATGCCGAAGGTTATTCCCTTCTAGCTTGTTGTTAAAACCTTTTCCTTTAATAAGAGTAGTTAATGGTGAATAGCCGAATGATAAATTTTATGGAAGCTAAGTAATATACATATGTAGTATGCAAAGAGCATCATAAACCTAAAAGGGGTGTAGCTATTGTGCGGTATCTTGAAAAATACTAAATTTTTTGAGTATAACTTTATTTTGGTCGATGACAGCTACGAATTTGTTATAGTGCCTGATTTTATTCTGCATGTAGTAGCATATTTATATGCCAAATATCAACAAGCTTTATAACTGTAAGACTAGTTTTCGTAACAGCAGACACAGACGGATAGAATTATTTCGAGTTTAAGTGAGGCTAATATACACTCTGCAAGGGTATAAATTTGTTTGTTGGAAAGAAAAAGTTTGTGTATTATTTGATTTCTAATAATATAGGTTGACAAATTTGAATACATTTTATGAATTAACCAGCAGACTTTGTATTAATTCCTAATAACTTCTATATTGTTTCGTAATGTTTTATGGTTTAAGACTGTGTTTACACAATTACACAATTCAAAAATCAAATTTGTTTGGTTGTGTTGTATTGAAGGCCCATGAGTTTCTATTATAAGTTTTCTGAATTAGCTGTATTGGTTTTCTATTTTGTTTCTGCTGTGTTTGCGTCTGCTGGCGATAATAGCAAGCACCGTGCCACTCAGCGCAGTAGAGCTGCGCGCATCAGGTATTGTTGGAATCATTTAAAGCAGCTACGCTGTTGGGAGTCGTTTCATCGGAAGCATTATTTGTGACGGAGCTCATAATTGCAGCTTGACCATTACTTCCATTTGTTATGATAGGAGCCGGTCCAATGGGAGTTGCGCAGATTGAGTTTGCAGGCGAGCTTAAGGCAGTTACCGTAGTGGGTCCATAAAATATTAGTTCTGGTATTTGTCCACCCTGAACGCCAGTTCCGTTGGTGCTTTCCGATGAACATTGGAATTGGAATGTAACGTTGCCCATGAGCACTTCGGACATGCCTTCTTGTCCGAAAAAGCTAAGCTCATTTCCGTCAAGTATAACAGAGGCAGTATAGTAGCATTCTGGTTCAATTTGTATCGGATTATCAAAGAACACGTGGAATGTATTACTTGAGCCATCTGAAAAGAACTTTGTGTCATTTTCAGCCAAAGTGCGGCCCAAACGTTTGAGTTCAATTTTGACATTGTAGTTGGCTGCACCCGTCGAGGAACCATATAAACCGAAGCCAACAATGAAAATTCTATAAAATAGAACAGATTCATAGATAAAATGAAAATGGTTAATTTTTCAATTTAGCTTTACTTACCGTCGATCGACTGAGAACTGTATGGAATCACAGCGACCACGATAACGCCACTGGTTCGAACGATAAGCGCATGATTGAAAGCGATGACATACTTGAGTTTTAAGACCTGCACGAGGTCGTGTTGGAAAACTTAAGCTTGGCTTTAATTTAGCCGTGAAATGTAAAAACATATCGATTGTTTCTTGGGATGTGAGTATCCCTGTTTGAGCCACACCATTAGCAAATTCCTCCAGTGTCATAGTCGGAATGCGAATCAAATGCAAAGCTTGTCCCAAAAGCCGCCGCTTGTTCTGAGATGTTTCATCAATGCTCATCTTCTCGCATGCATTCATTGCCCAATTAAGGGCAGCCTCGAAGAGGTGTATCTCCTTGCAGTTCAGGGTTTCGCGCGACAATATTGATTCGAATGTTTTAAGATCAATATCGACAAAATCCTCAGACTTAACTGCCATTTCGGCCTGGGCATCAATTACTTCCCAGCAACGCTGCATCAGTTCAGGCTCCTCAAAAAGGCGCGATTGACTGAGAAGTAGACAGGCGTTTTTTGCAGTCAGCTTAACTTCTAGATAATTGACGCAAGCACGTGCCAAATGTGGAACAATATATTTCTTGGCCGCGTACAAAGTAGCCAAAATGTGTTCAGGTTCTAGTTTAATTTCATCGCAATAGAGATATCTGTTGAAAACCAGATGGAATATTTAAGTTGTTTGTTGAAAGACCTTTTGGGTTCAAACTTACCTTAAAAGCGTAAGGAAGGCTGTTGGTTCGACATCTGGCACCTTAATCTCCTGCTTATTCTCAGCCAATCCGCCGTAGAACATGGCATAGAAAACGGAGCTGCCCGTGGCGAGAATGTACTTGTGAGCAGGTATGGTTTGAATGGGATCGAAATCTATCAAATTGCAATAAGATAATAAGTTAAGGTTGACAAATTTAACAGAAAAATATGACCTACCGAAGTCGCTGCCTACGATGAACTTAACATCCGACAAGAGCTCGTTATTAAACATTGCCGCATTTCGCTCCAACACCGTTGCTTTGCTAGCTTGCCAGTTGGGATCAGCTGTGTCGATTGCATTCGAAGCACCCACGGCAGCATAGCTGCTATTGCTTCCAGATGTACACACATATGATGCACTACCGCTATTTGGAGTTGTAGTTGCTGCGCTTGCCGCTGAAGCTGCTGTAGCAACTCCCACTGCTGCCGCCGAGCTCGATGGTAAACAAAAGGTGGTGGAACAGGTGCTTGGGGATGCCAGGGGTGATGATGGTGCACTAATTGGCTGTGTTATTTGTATGTTCTGATCCGCCGTACTTCCGGAACTTGCACCTGGTGAAGTAGCTGTGTTGCTACGTTGTTGTTGATGATTTTGCGGAGGCGAGTGCAATAATCCGTTGCCATTGTTAAGCGTCTCCACTGCAAAGCACAAAGTGTTCAAAATTAGTTTAATTAAGGTTTCTTTCATATACTACGCCAATGTCCGCAGAATGCGCTGTAATATTTCGACGCTTTCTGTTTCCCTATCCGCCGAGGCTGGACCAAGGACAGACATCTTTTTACATTGTCTTGCATTTGAAATGAGCTTTAATATGATGTCCGACGTTGCTGCAACTTTAATATTCTTTAGCACTGTCCCCATTCAGTTCGATCTACTTGAATATAATATTTACATATGTACGTGTGTAACTGTGTAAAGTGTGATGGAGTGCGATTCCGAGAAAACTTTAGAAATGTGCACTTGGTTCATTTTCGAAAATTGAAATAGAATAGCTTAAATTAAATATTATAATCGCTCCCTTCTACTTGCTTATGCGTAAGTACATAGAAAATTCATAATTGTAATCACTTGCATTGTGAAAAATCGATGGCATATATGTATGCATGCACATACGTATAAGTGTGTGTGTTGGGACTGGCAAGTAAGCAAGTAAAAACAACGCACCTGGCACACTGTCTACAGTTTTTCTTACCGTTTATCCAGGCACCGCTCAGGTGTGACATAGACTCCTGATTGCGTTTATTTGTTGATTTTAAAGAAAATCTATTCATTGCGTTGTTGTTATTGTTATTACTATTGCTATGGCTATTGCTACTGCTTGCCATGGTTATTATGCTTCAATAAAACAGCACTTGCGGGAAAGCAACTTGAGCCTGTCAGTCAGAATATTTGTAACCACTGTTCAATAACTTTTACAAATGCGCATGTATGTAAACATAGTTTTTATTATATCAGAAATAAACACTCCGTTATTTTTACAACATTTGCATGTCTACATATTGGCTTAGAATAACTGGTAGGGGTTTTTAGTAGGTATACCGATAAATGTGGCGGTATGTCGATAAGCGACTTGCAGCAATGCTGCATTTGCGATTGGTGTGTGTTATAGCAGTCAGCTTTGAAAGTGTTGCTAGTTTGTGTGTTTTGAATTAAGATGAGCTAGTCAGCACGTCGACTTTTTCAGTTTCGCAAGAGCCTTAGGGTGTAATTTAAAGATTATATCATTGCCGTGGCTAATATGTATTTCCGTCATGCCAATTTGAAACAGCAAAAGTGCGCTTGTGCTTTTGTGCCACCCTATTAATATGCATTTATCAATATGTACGTGACACAAAAACTTTAAAACAGCCTTGGGCCAAGAAGAGTACCATCATGTATTCCCACATGTTTTTTTTGCTTTGTTAAACCAAACTTATTTTAGGTCTTCGCTTTGAAGTATTTGCTAGTCAGCTGCGCATATTTAATATGGCCATCATATTTTGAACTTGAAATTGATTTGGTTGCTGTTTGGTCATCGCTGAAGGTTTATGTATTTATTTCATTCCATTCACACTCACGCACACAATAAATATCAATTGATTAAAGAGAAAACCGGTTATTGCTATGTAGCTGCAGTGTCAGTCCAAGACCACTTTGCCAAATATTTTTCATTAATACTTACTGTTTTGGTGGGACAAATGACGTTGCTCTTCGGGTGGGGGTTGTTCCTGGTTTTCTGGGATATTAGCGGCGTATTCCGGCTCATAGTTGTGCGCATAGGCGCTACCCCAGTGTCCGATAAAGTCGTCCTCCTCAAGGGTCAACAAGTGATCCAAAACTTGGACGCCCCTCTCGAGAGGACCATGAAATTTGTTTATTAGCTCTGAGAGACGCAGATTGATGCCGTGGCCTGTGACGTTGACGCCTCTTGGCATCGGAGCTTCAATCGCCCAATAGAAAAGATGCCGTCCCAGATGACTGCTTAAGTGGTTTGCAAAAGCCTCGATCATCTTGGCAGAGTCATCGCATCCATGCGCAGCATGATTATATCCACTTTCTTAGGTTCTCGTTAAACTCCCTTGCGGTAATTCAACTGAAGCTGGAACTGAAACTAATAAAGCGAGAATCATCATATTATGTAATGTTTAAGACACACACACTTTTTGTTGCTTCCTCTCACTTTTGCTTATATTTTCCCGCTTCTTTAGCCACCTGCTAAGCCCAAACTCTCCAATTGCGATGTCAGGCGGCACTTTCACTACAAGTTTAAATTTCAGTTCCACTTCCCATTTTTATTTCCACACGCAGTTTTTACTTTTAATTAGCTACAGGAAGTAAATTATGCTTCCCTTTTGATTGCTCTACAGTAGTGTTTTTGGTTATTATAGAGACTTTTATTTACCCACTCTATGTATGAACATAATTTAAAAACCAATGTTTAAATCGCTGCAACTTTGGTTTATAACCTTATATCATAACCTGGATAAACCTTATTCTGGGTTCAATTCACACTCTATACAGTCTGCAAGCTTTCTTACGCGTATGCAGGTTTGTATTCAACTCATGTGGAACTTTGATTTTGTAAGAGCTAATTTGGTTTCAAATTTGCTGCCTACATTGACTTTACTTGCCCTTTTCTTAATTAATGTATTTTTTGACTGTTGCTCTGTTGGCTTTGTTTACATTTTGTTTTCATTGCCTCTTTAATTGCAAATGTCGACCTAGTTCGGTCGCAACGGGTCAGCCTTAAAGACAACTAACGAAAGACTATGGCAAGAGACAATACATGACACCCCTGAAGTGTGGACAGATACCCAGACCGCGTATCATTTTGATTGCTGCATTTTCCTACAGTTGAAAACAACAAAAAGTGAAGCGTTGGCTTTTCTTGGCCTTTCTATAGGTGAATTTGATTTTTTTAATTAGGGCTAATTTGATCGAATACTGCTGAAATTTCATTTATAAGCAAACCTCGCAATAGCAACTAAATTGCTGATTTCCGATCCGAGCCAAATGTATCGATAGTGCAGCTGTAGATGTTGTAAATCTTCCAATGATTGTTTCGGTGGTAGCACCTGTAAGTATCTACTGTCTACCTGTTACATATGGTTAAATTACTATGCTTGGTTTCAAGTGCCCTTAGGTAGTTTTGCAATCATTCAGCTGTCCGTAATTTGGTGGGCCATGAGGTTTAGGAGCTTTGATTTGCAGATAATTTTATATACATTAGTGTGCAGTTTTTCTTGTCAACAATCAACTGGTTTTTAATATTTCTATATATGCAATTACATCGTGAACACATCGGTGTTATTTTTTGGTAAGTCATGCTGCATTTTGTCTAATGACTTGCCGACTTGGATTTTCTTGCCTAGCTCAAATGTGTTTCGCAATGAGTTCAAAAATCCCCCTACACAATGCGTTTTTCTGAAGTTCTTTTTTAGCACTCAGCACGTCAGAAATTTGTAGCTGACTTTTGTGACATATTGAATATTTATTTATGGTTCATTGTGTATATTCTTTTAGTTTAACGCCAAAACCAGTTTCAAGTTATTTTTTGTGCTTTGTAAATTTGTTTGCTTAACTTTTTAGGCGCTTTCATTCTATGGCAACTCGCATTGTTGTCAGGTTTTCTGAATGCTGAAACGACGTTCTTTACTTAGTGAAAGGGTATATATATCTTATGCAATATTTAGAAACCCTTAAGGGGTATTATATGATTGACTAAATATACGAATATTTGCATAATCCATAGCTAGGAACTAAATAAGTTTTTGAAAATAGGAAAATTAAAAGGAATGCAATTCATGTAAGCTAATGATTCTCTAATTTCGTTGTTTAATAATTACGATTCGTGAATGAGTATTTTTAAATATATTACACATGCATATGAATTAGTGCTATTTATGGTGGGTATTTCATAGTCAAGTTCGTTTCTCTCTATGTATTTTTTCGCCTCTTTCTTATTATTCAATATTTAAATATACGTATGTCTGTATATATTCATGTCTCTAGCAGGCTGTTCATTGACTAGAATTTCAATGAGGTATGGTAGACAAGTCCAGAATATTTGTTGGTCGTTGTTTCAAATACTTCGATGATCTGAGATGGTGCTGAGTGTCTGATAATTTCCGCATTAAAAGATTCTTGATTTTAACAATACTGAAGCACTGTTTTAATATCTCGTGGCAAATATTCGCACAAATATTAAAATAGTTTTGAAAGGTTTTTTCGCAATCACTTGGCTGACCTATAGAATCACTTTAAAATCACTGACAGTGCTAAATCTTTACGCGGAATGGTTTGTCAATAGCCATTTTAAGCTTAACGCGATTTTTGTTTATGTAGCAAAAGTATTTAGCATTGCTAAGCACTTTCTTTGCCCGTACTGAACTGCACTTGAACTTTACTTGGGTAAACTTTTCGTTTTTGGCTTTGGCAAACCCAGGTATATTTTATATTCATATCAAATTTATTTTTCCCTTTAGTTTCAATAGATGTAGTGTAATTAACAAAATTTGTAGAAAAAAATAGTTAAGGGAGGTAAGGAATAATAACTTTAATCCACAACCGGCATAATTAAAACATTTTTGATTTTTTTTTGTGATTTGAGCACGTAATGGGTACTTTATGCACTTTACGTTTTGTTGTGCTTTTGGTAGTTTTTTCACGCACAATGTCGATGTATATGAGGGTTCAATTAAACGTAAATTAAATCGTCAACCAGAGAACTTTGTAATTATTTTTATTTTTTACAAACAATAATTACGGTACAAAATAAGAGAGATTTTTACATGTTTTTGCGCATGCGCGTCGATCTTTTGTTGCTGCGTCTGATGTGTTCACGAGTCAACGAACGATTTCGTAGTGACACGACGACAACAAAGCAGCCAAGCAGCTGAGCCAGTTGCCTCTAGCCGATGCCGACGACGTGTCGTGATGTTTTACTCAGGTGCTTCTCAGCTCAACGAGGCGACGGTGAGCGCAGCGCGACTTCGATCTGTCGAGATGTGAAGGCATGAGATGTTTTTTGATCGCATGTTAGCTGGGTTTATCAGTAGTTTGTTGGGAACTTTTTGACTATTCGTTGTGTAAACGAAATTTGTTTACAGAAAACAATATGAATTACGAATTAACAAATTTAATTAAGTGTTTTATTTTAACTTAAACAGAATGGATCCCTTACATAAATAGGTTGAATAAAGAGCATTGGTTTTGAAATTCAACATACTTTGGGTTACTAGTGGTAGAACTAAGTACCCAAATTGCTCGTATCTCAAAAGGCTTTAATGTTACCATAGACTAAAAAATTGCGAACGATAATTGCTGTCATGACAAACCCAAAAACAAAGTTTAAACACTAATAATTTTCCTGGGTACCACTGCTCCAGCAATAAGCGCCATTTCGCGGACAGGGCACATTAAGAAACCATTAGCAACGACAGATGCCGTGAACCCCCGCCGACTCCATCTGGTATGCAGTTGTCAAACGGTAGGCAAACGAAGGTTACTGTAACTACAACAGCTGTTGTAGATGAGTGGGCGAAGCACAGGGAGGGTCGGTCAGCACAGTTAAAGCGAGAACGGGATCATTTTTCAAGTGGGACTTTCGACAGCAGCCCCATACCATACCTATTCCCGCCACAATCCTTGCCACAACTCAGCATGAGAGCTGCAGAGTGGTATAGTTAGACATGGTCTGCCTCAAATATGCGCATTCATTAGGGTTTAATAAATATTTTTATAAGTACTGTTGGTGGACTTTGTGATAAGCTTTCGGCAAAGGGATTGTGGTGGTTGTAATTGTCGCAAGCTCCTAACAGCTGGCTCAGTATGTCAAGAACCTGCATAAGTATGCTGAGGACCAAGGCTATAGGGCAAAAGGAGAATATAATTTCGTACAGTACTGCAAAAACAGGCGCACGATGAGTAACAACCTTAGATTACAGTCGTGCAGAGATATATTTATCGGGTAACTTAATGTGGACCTAAATATATTAAGTCTGCTTTAATTTTGTGTTTTCACACATTTGTAGGCTTTCATTTCGAAATAATTATTATAATTATAGATTATATATAAACACATATTCTTGCATGGGCTACGTGCAGTATGTGCAGTAGTCTCTCTTAACACTCTCAAGCTACAAATGCTGATCGATTGACACTCTTGTCTTTAGCTAGGCCAGCTCTCTTCTGTTTACAACTCTCTCTTCTCTTCTCTCTGTGCCTCATGTTTTTGTTTCTCCCATTGGTTGCTATGTTCAATGCCAACATATTGTAAAAGTTGAATGAATTTTAAATATTACGGCTTAAGCCTCGGTCGAGTTCAAGTTTTTTTCGGCAGCTGGTGCTTTCGCGTTAAGTTTCGATTTCATTGGTAGGAGCGAATTTGAAGGTCAATAAACAAGTTCTTTGTGGTAAACTTTGCGAGTAGTTTGAAAAAACTGAAAGCGCTTGCGTCGTTGTGTGCAGACATAATTGACAAATTCCTCATTACAGATCCCTGTTTGTACATCATGCGATTCGCCAATCGACTACAGCTTGGCGCTAAAACTCATGAAGTGTCAATGACAGCGTTGCGCATAGTGCAACGTATGAAGAAGGACTGTATGCACTCAGGCCGACGACCTACAGGTCTTTGTGGAGCCGGTAAATCCTCAATTCATATATGAAATTTGCAAACGGTTTTAAATTTCTATTTTTTCAGCGCTTTTGATTGCCGCACGAATGCACGAATTCAGTCGAACACTTGCAGACGTCATAGGTGTGGTGAAAATACACGAATCCACACTTCGTAAGCGGCTATCCGAGTTTGCAGAAACACCCTCAGGTGGCCTAACACTGGAGGAGTTTATGACTGTTGATTTAGAGCGCGAGCAGGACCCTCCCTCATTCAAAGCAGCTCGTATTAAGGATCGTGAACTTATTCAGAATGTAAGAAAAACCAAATACCATTTTATAATTAAACTTACACTTTTGTTCTCTCTCCTTTAGATGGGTATACATGAGCTAACAGAGCTACAGAAACAAATTGATGCGCATTTGGAAAAGGATCTGGGCAAGTACACAGGGAACATAATGCGCCAGCTAACCAGAGGCCAGAAGGAAGAAGTATCGAAGAATCAGTTTACAGACAAGGAACTGGAAATCGAAGAGTCCAGACAGTTTATTGAAGAGTCCAATGCTGAGGTGATCAAAGAGTTGATTGAAAAAAACACAGATACAGAGAGCAAACCACACGTAGGTGTGAGCAGTGCGGTTATCGAAGGACTGCGTCCTGATATTGAGGCTATTTGCCGCGTGACCCAAAATGATCTGGAAGATGTTGAACGGGCTACGCAACCTGTGGATACTGAGCTCTGTATTGATGACTTAGATGATGATGAGTTGGACCAGTATGTACTTACGGAACAGGAGGCCTTGACTAAACTGGACATGTGGAAGAATTTGAATGCTGAATATCTACGTGAACAAGTGGAACGGGAGGAGCGCATAGCGAAGGAGCGTGAGGAAGGCAAACCTGAAAAGAAAAAGCGAAAGGCTAGAAAGAAAGTAATCGGACCATCGTCAAGTGCAGGCGAAGCCATTGAGAAGATGTTACAGGAAAAGAAGATCTCTAGCAAAATTAATTACGACATTTTAAAGACTTTAACGGAGAGTATAAGCACACTAACAGGCGAAAAAGACGGCGAGGCAACTGCGGATAAAACAGCTCCAAAAACATTGGAGGAAGTCAAGCAGTCACCTGTTATTTTGGAAGAAGAACCAATATCGAGTAAAAATCGTTCAAAACCAGCATACGAAATGCCTGGGCCCAGTCGAAAACGTGCTAAAGTAGAAACCACTTTACCCGTTACTCAGCCCGAGGAGGATGTGGAATCAAAACCAGCTATCATGATAGAAACGGGTAGGTTCAACAATGCGTATTCATACACATGACTTCTTAATACTGATATGATTATGTATGCATTTTCAGATGAGATAGATGATGATATCGAAGCAGAGGAGGTGGATCCTGAACCCGAGCCTGAGGCTACGCTGCAAGATATGTTAAACAAGGGATCGGCCGAAGACGGCGATGAGTACGGCTATGGCTTCGACGAAGAGGAATATTAAACTTAGTCTTTATTTTGTGGACACATTGTAAGCATATTCATTTCATCTTTCTTTCTTTTATTTTAATTTTAGACCTTACATTGATTCATATACTAACAGGATATTATTTTGATAACGTAGTTCGCAACGTGTTACTTCTCATAATACAATTCTATTAGGCTGTCATTGATTAGATGTTGCATTTTCTGCACAGATTGCTTCTACGCTCTTCTTGTAGTTTAGTATCCATTAAATCATTGTTCTCCTTGCGTCGCGGTATTAGTGCATCCATTTACTGGTTAATTCCGTAATGCTAATGGTGGCCAGCTCGACTTCCGAGATGCTGTGGGCCACGGGAGCTCTTGTATAGTTAGTTTCCTTCTAATTGTAAACGCTGCCGTGGCGCGCATTCAAGTGGTGCAAATAAATATTTTACTCTTAATCATGCTTTGCGCTCACGGAGTCGTTGTCGCGCTCCAGGCGGCCAGACAACAAGTCGACGAGCCGAGCAGGGTCGGTGAAGGCAAGAGCTTGGGTTGTTCTGCCTGGCGGCTTGCTGACTGTCAAGTGCCAAGTGCTCAGCAAAGAGTTGACGAGTATCTCGAGTATTAAGAGCACTTGTACGATTTTAAAGTTATTATGTGGTAATTAAGGTTAGTTAGTTACTTGGATTCAATGGGCGGCGTTGGCCTTGAAGCTTTTAATTTTTTTTTAAATTTATTTCTTAAATTCCGTTTTGCATTTACACTGGCAAATAGTTATTTAACTATCCTCTATAATTATTAAATATATATACAATAAGTATAAATTGTATTTAATTTTAGTTTTTTTATTATATTTAATCAATAATATTGTTATTTTAGATTCATAATAATACAATTATGTTACTCAGCTCTCATATTAAAGTTTTATTTAGTTAGTGGTATAAATAATTTTAAAAGTTGTAAGGTATTCTGATTATAACTTCAAACGAATACGATAGACTTGTAAAATTAACGAGAAACCCTCAAGGGCTTTTCTGCTTTTAATGCCCATTTGGTTCAGACCCTTGTATAAAGATAATACTAAATAAAATGCACGTCCGCTTAAAACTTGGAAAGCTGTATAAGCTGTAGGCGTGGCAGTGGTACTGCCACTCGCTTGGCTGCCAACTTCAAATACTGTCAAATTTATGCACATGTAAATCCAACTAAATGTGACAGCAAAATGGCAATTAGTAGTCAAGTTGACTCGCCAAGCACTCGAACCCTTTAGGTGGGCGGGAGATGTAGCTGTGCTGTGCGACTGATTTATATGTACATATGTATGTATCTGTATGTGCATAGGGTCAGGAGTAGAAAGTGGGTACGTAGAAAAGGACCAAGAGCGAACTGAACTATCTTTGTTGCTCTTAATTTGTAATATCTGGCACATAATCTTTGTCTGACTTTAATAATGATATAACATTTTAAATTTTTAATTAAAGAAATTCCGTAATTTGGCTTTGTCAACTGTCACCTGTATTAATTAAAAATTCTTTTCGAGCAATATATTTAAAACGTACGCTTTGCTATTTTACATATACACACAGCCCCTTTAATGCAATTTAATAAAAAATTGCCAAGCAAAAGCCATTTACATTGGTTCTGTGTCAACACGTTGGTTTTGTAATAAAAAGGAATTCATTAAATAATGTCACATCTAACTATTAAGGATAGGACTTCGAACCCTTCGTTTCTATATTAAAAATATATACTATTTAAATAGTACTTGTTTTAAAGTGTTCGAATGTTTTTTTTTTAGCAAATTTGGTACATTTGTACATTTGTTAAAACAATTTTTTTCAAAAATTTTAAATTTGCTGAAAACACTTTCGATTGCGGAGGTCAAAGTTAGTAATAAATCAGTGTTTTAAAAGTGATTTAAACGATATTTAATTTTTGCCAAAAATTATTTCATAGTTATAAAAATTGAACATGTAACATCCTCGTCGGGCTGCTAGGCTCATGGTCCACTTCTTATAACTTTGTTAGAAAACACACAAGTTACACTCGGAATAACATTTTATTTATGCCTTGTTATGCCATCGTTAGTAATTTGAAACTTAAATATTTACAATTTTGGCTTGTTAATTATGCTTATGCTTATGTTTCTTATCATATTTTGGAAAATTATTTTTCGTTTAATCGTTTTTAAAATTAGTGCAGTACAAAAGTTTTAAAGTGTTTTAAATTGTATTTAATTTTCTTATAAAAATCGTCAAAATGTTCCCAAAATTTGACATGTAACATCCTCGTCAAGGCGTAAAGCAAACAGACAGTTTGCTGCTGGTCAGCGGACACGGGAGAATCCCACGCACAAGGCTCTGCAAACATACTTTGCGCGTAAATAAACTACGCACAAGTCAGGCTGCATGCAAATAGGCGGTAATAAAGTAAATAAACGTTTAGCAGTCCCTATTATGTCCCTGGCAGATACACAACTATGGTGCCTAGCTACACATTGTGAATATGAAGTGGCTGGCAATCCATGCCCGGCTCTGATTGCAAAACACGAGTGCAATTACCTGGGGTTCCAGGCAAACTTAGTTGCATAACAACGGCCAAAGCCACAGCCATAGCCATAGCCATAGCCATAGCCACTGTCACTGCAAGAGCAGAACGCATACTAATACGTTGTTGTACACAAACACTAGGTTTGCTCGCGCCTGCATTTATAGCAGAGGCTTGGCAAGCTTGGCGCCGCAAAGCAGGCAACGATAATGGCATAAATTCAATGAATAAACATAAAATGGCAAGCACATAAATAGTACCGTATGCCTGTGCTGGTGTGCGTGTGTGTGACGGAAAAGTAGCAACAGTTATGGCCGGGGCAGCAGTCGGAGCATATGCAACAACAGCATCAATAGTGGAAAAACATGTATTAGCCCAAAGTTTGCTAACAAAATTAATTATGCGAATTAAGCGTAGTAAAAGCTTTGCAAGCAAGTTGACCCCAACCACATGAACACCCTGTCACCATGTCTCCATCCATAACATGTGGCGGATTTTGCACCCTGCCACAGCCGAGAGGCACCTTCACGAGCTAGGACCACCGACGCAGGCATTGTTCAATTTATGCGTGCGTGCTCCACTCACGACTTGTTGTTTTGTGCTGTGCTGTGCTGTGCCTGCCAGTTTGTAATTTGCGGACATCAAAGTAGGCCAAGCACCTCGACCCGAAGCCCAGCTCGGTCTGGACTGGGACTTGGCCAGGGTGCAAGCCGCTGCGCCTGAAAGTTGTTTATTTAAGTGAGAAATTTGAGTGCACTGCAAGATCAAAAGTTGTGGCGATGTGAAAGAAAAAATAACACAGCAAGGACATTTAATATCCCACGTTTTTCTGGTTTATTTATACACTAACGAAATTGTATATTGCTTTTTTAATAATTGATAATAAATGTCATACAAGCAGAAAAAGTGTTGTCTTTCTTTGTTCCTTACACCCATTAAAATGGGTAAAAAGGGTCATATATAATTGTAAAAAGAATAAAGTAATCCAGAGTGGCGGAACTAAAAATAAAAATGTATATAGTGGGTTAGCATCAACGAACAAGTCTGTAAGTGTTTTCGGTGCTAAACCATTTTTATTTTCAATGAACAGTTTTAAAGATTTTACATATTATTTTTATTTCGCTTATTTCCGTGTGTGAAAAACTGTGCTCTAAAATTCTACAGTCACCTACAGGGTACTCAAGCGTCGAGTGAGCTTGACTGTTGGACTTTTTATTTTATTGTAAAATAAGGCAAATATAACCAAAGGATTTTCGGCGCCAATTCCAGCCGTACATACGGAATAAAATAAAATAAAATGGCGTCGCACTGTTGACGCCATTCGCAGCTAGATACATATTTGGGGCTACTTGACGCCATGCCAAATTAGCTAAAAGTCGCAGCATTCATTAAGTTAATTGCCGCGTAAAATGTTACGTAGACTGTGCAAGTGCAGTAAATCACAGCCACGTTTAATTGAAAAATAAATATATCAGCAAGCGTGATAAAAAAGTGTTTTTTTAATCAATGGTTTGAAAATCACAGTGTAATTGCATTCTATAAACTTTGTCCCTTTTGTTAGCAAAACCAATTCGTACGCGAAGGATTCACAATGGAAATCCTCATTAATGGCTGGGAAAATAGTATAAGGGGAAAATAATATAATAGTCCGATTTTAAGAATATGCCTTCTTCTATGCGTTGCGAACTTCAGAGCACAGTTGATATACCCTCAGCAAGGGCATAATGATCGAAAAATAAGCTTGCAATATGGCGTGGTGTAGTATGCTAGGATAATTAATTATCACTCTGTGGGCTGATTTGTGAGAACAGATGGAGGCGACTGAAACAATTAGCCAAGCCTTGAAACAAGTACTACAATGACAGCAGGCTATGATGATGCAGCCCGCTCACGTTCGCTTGATTTCTGTTTAGTCGAACAAGTGGCAGACAACAGGACGAGGCAGGCAGCCAGTCAGGCAGTCAGACACTCATCCAGTTAGTCAGTCAGTCCACGACTGGCTGCCCACATGAAGGGGGCGTGTTGGCTTTCTTTCTGTACTTAAACGTCTTCATTTGCTCTGATGCCTTTGCCTTTGCCTTTACATCATGGTATTTTGTTGTTTATTGTTGTTAACCGGGCGGGTGCCTTGTCTGTGTGCTTGTTTCTTGAAAAATAATAATGACTGCACATTAAGTATACGTCTAACATGACATACAAACAAACACACACACGCCTGCATGCGTATGTTGATATGTATAAGTACATATAAAGCAGGACTTGGAAATAGCAGAAGAGCCAAGGATGTCGCCATGACACAAAGCAAGTAAAATGTCAACAAATGACAACAGAAATATGATGCAAATGGCTCATGTAAGTGGTTCTTGCCGCCAACATTTATAAAAAGGGACATCTTATAATGCAGTAGCAATGACAAGATGGGATCAAAGGAATGCTATGTTTACCGTACATACAAATCACTTCTTTATTACCCGAACGACTTGTAGAATCTGTATGCATAAAATTGCATTCATGCGTGAATACATACATCGAGCAAATTAATTCTGTTCGATAAGGATTTTTCTACAGTCAATTCGAACATTTGAATGCTACATACTTATGTAGATATGTAGCCAACAAATTCGTATGCGGTCACAAGCAATTTGGAAATTTGTGAAGCTGAAAATCAGACCCAAAACCTGCCGGTCAGCGCAGACATCCAGAGCGCAGTCCCCTTCCCTAGTTAGGCGGCTAGTCATCCACTTGACCGCATTGATATTCCATGCTTGAACCACGACGCTGTTGCCATTGGCCATTGATGCTGCTTGCCTGCTGAGCTGACTCGGGTGCGACTAACGATGGATACTCCCGTATCTATGATGTATGTGAACACTGCGTGAACACTGTGTGGCGTATCCATGAATACATATACATATAGGAGTGTAGGAAAGCTGTGTCCGAGAAACATTGCCAAAAATGTTGCCGAAGCGGCGCAGCTTTGTTAACTTTTTACGTTTAATGAAATCAATTCACAAGTCACGTTGTTGCCGAACAATAAATACATCAGAGTCAATTTAATAAAATCATGATGTGCACTTTACTAGTATGTGATATCTGTGTGCCTGTGTGTTCGCGTGTGCTTGTGTATGTGTGTGTGTGGGTGTGGGCACACATGCACTATCATTCTTGTATGTATCGATTCTATATTTCATACAGTTCTTATCTCATTGGAATGCCGTGTGGGGCTTGCTCATACACTTACACATCGGTTGACTCATTGGTCAACACATGCTCTCGTTATGAATTGTGTGTGTGGATATTTATTTACCCCAGTATCATCATCAATTGCTCCATAAGTGCATCAGCACATAAAGCTAAGCTCGAATCCGTATTAAGTGCCTTGGGCTTTGACAATTTGTTGTGGTTTTTGGTTATCGATTTCATTCATAATATTTACACATTTATAAAGACCCTGAATACACATAAATGTATTTAAATAATTATGGCAAGTCCTATAGAATTTGAAAAATTTAAGAATAGATATTTTAAACAATATCAATGATTTACACAAATCATATTATTGAAATTACTGAAAATAGTTTAGTTTTAGTTGTATTTTAAACAACAAGTTCATGTTTAGTTTGGTATAATATAACTTATATTATATATTATTTTAATTTATGCATTATACAGCTGACTGTTGAGCAAACTTTGGCTCGACAGTATTGAAATCAGTATTTTTTTAGTATTTTCCAGAGTTGCATTACGCTTGCGCAGTAAAGAAAGGTAAAACAACGATTGTTGCTTTTAAAAAATAAAATGTATATTTGCAAAATTTAGATTTACATAAACTTTTGTGTTCTACAGACACATGAAAAAAAATTGGGCTATGAGAAAATATAGATAAGGGAATTAATTTGATATTAAGCCGGTACCCTATGAGAGCTACCGAGTCACTGTGCGAAAACTGTCCTATTCTCTGTAATTTGCCTAATTCTCTTTGGTCCATTCGCCCTTAAGAGCGTGTTATGGAGCTCTTTGTGCCGAGTACGACTGATGCCTTCGTAGAACTCTCTGTGTGATACAGATTCCCGATAAAAGACGAAGGCTCCTTCGGGTCCGTCGAGGCACCAGCAACGAGGAGTGCTGCGTGCGTGTAGCCTCTTCGCTTATCTGACGCGCTGGGAACAAATCAGTTGGTAGATGCGTGGCGAACGTTGAATTTAACGGTCGGCTTGGCAGTGAAAGTGTCACCACGCTGGAATTCAAGAGTCGATAGAAGCGTGTGCAGTGCGTAAACTAACAGAAATCGAAAAAAAGTGATAATAGTCGGTTGCAAGTGATCGAGAAGCATGCAAATAAACAACACAAATAAAATAACAAACCACTAAGTACTAAAAGTATTTAAGTACCTGTAATATTAATGAAATAGATGGCAAATCACGGTTAAATGCTTATGCAGTAAGGTACTCATAAACTTAACAGATGCCTATACATTTTATTCAGCTCTAGCACTTTAAGATGTGTGTGTGTGTATTAAAACTCAGTGTTCGCAATCTTGCAACACCGACTGTATGTCTAACCCACATTATTGTTACTCTTTCCCTTAGTCTAGAGGCGCAACTGGCTAGGAATGAGCAGCAGCTGCTCGGCATCTTGGCGAGTTAATTTTATTAGTTTCTCGCAGTGGTTGTTGATTGTTTTTCCAGTGCTGTTTGTTTGGTTTCTTTGCTTAAACTTAAAGAGGCTGCAACAAACTTGCAAAGTATTTTTTTTATTAATTTAAATTATTTTAAAAATAGTTTTGTCGTCTGTCTGTGCTCCGTAATTCCTTATCCATGTACGAAAGCAGGCATTTGGGCATCATTAATTTACCAACTTTTACAGAATGATTCTTGAATTGTTTGATCTACCTCCAGCTCCTCCTGTTATTGCTGTTGTTTTCGTTATTTGATTTGAGTACTTTGCTAAAGTCAACATTCGTTAGCTAAAATTTCGCTCACGTTCCATTTGACCGCGTTCTCAATTTCATGGGCTGAGCATAGGGAGCTTGTTTGCTCCTCTACGTCACTTTTCCAAACAGTCATTATTATGTTCGATCCTGGAATTCAAGTCGTCTAAAAATAGCTCTGTTTGAATGTATTTTTATAGATTGGGAAGTATATATACTTCTCAAATGTGGCAGATGATTTGTGTGGTGATTATAACTGTTAAAATAATGTCTTGAAGTAAAATAAAGTTTTGTAGATTTCAAAGCCAAAACAAGGTAAACAAATACAGATTCACAAAACGTAATATTTGATTTATTTCCGTCGAATAATACGATTTATGGTTTTCAGTCTAAAAGTTTACTCTGCAGAACTTTGAGTAGCCTAATTAGCATTCATGCTTTGAATTCTTGATCTGCTTTTCTTGCCGTTGCCATATTGGTTTCTCTGTGCGTAGTTAAGGCTTATGTCGGGGATAGGCTCAACTTGCATGGTAACTAATTGTCTGAGCCCTGGACAAATTAATTACATTTAAATAAACAAGAACAGAGACTATCAATTCACCCAGCAATCCGACAGACAAAGTAACAGAATCTAGCAGATTCAGCACAAACTACAATAACCGGCCAACCCAACTACATTCAATGTCACTTTTCAGTTGGTGGTAACTTTAAGCTGATTACTTTATATAACACACACACACATACGCACATACACACATACATTTACACATCAAGGACTCGTGCACAACATGAGCTATAAATTTCAATGAACTTGCCACGAAAACAAAATCATATACTTTGTTGCAAACCAATGTTTGAACAACATTTTCAGTTGCCTCGTTTTTTATGTGGGAGACAGGGGAGACAGGAGCAGGGGCAGTGGGATACAACTCAATTTAGACAACGGGCTCCCACACATTTTGGGTATACTATCACAGTGTAATGAAAGTTAAATTCCAATTTAATGCTGGGATTAGCGATAACAGCCATAGGCATAAAGTTAAGTCCAGACTTTTCTGCTGCCCGTTTGCATATGCCAAATACCTAATGATTTATGACTTTGGTAAGTCAACAGTCGTCACTTGAAGGTCCGATTGCAAAATATAAGCCCTACTCAGGGACTGTTGAATAGTATGAAAACTCTCTTGGCCATCCTATGTATACTGTAATTTAAACTAAAAATGTTATGCTACAAAAATAGAATGTCCGTCTATGTAAATACACTGAACTCAGCTTTAATAGAAGCTAGCCAGCCTCAGGTAAAGGGTATCTTGTAGTCGAATGTGCTCCGCGTTTAAACAACGTCTATGAAATTTTAATGCGAGGTGCTTGTTAACTTGTAAGAACAGGAAATTAATAAGTTCAGTTGCCATTAATAGGCAGAGTGGAAAGTTGAACATCAGACTTATTTTTTCTGCAAAGCCCGCGTTTTATTTTCACTTAGGTAAAGTGCAGTCAATTGCAAAAATATTGGTAAAACTCGAAAGCACAAGCATTTGACATAAATCCTTATCATCCTTTGTGCACAAATTGACGTTGCACTTCTAAGGCGATTGCCGAGCCGTACTCCAGACGCTTGATGGAGGGTGCTCTGCTTTCTCTTTAAGTGAATATCTTTTTTTAGCAACAATGCAATTGGATGATACTGGTAAACTGAGCTTACGACATCTTTAAACTTGTTTCTTCTGCTTGAAGGGAACCCTGGGCACTTATTTTGTTGAGGTGACTCTCTGTAAATAAAATTCACATAGAAATCACAAAATTAAAAGTATAATTCGAATGCATTGAACCGAAATGTGGTATATTCAAGCCGATGGCTAATACCATCTGTACTGTATACCTCATGGATAAGCCTCTAGGTTCAGCTTCCTGTCTTGGTGTTACATATTTTATTATGCGACACGCAGCCACTTAGGGCTACATCATGGACCGCACAACTTCGACGTTATTAAATTATGCGAGGATTTTTGCACTTCTTCGGGTCTCTTGACGTTTTAATGATGAGCCGCTCTTTAGACTTTCTGCCTGACAGATTCAAATGAAATTATTTTATCGCCGGAAAGCTTTGGGAATTCATTTAATCGTGCTTTCACACAATTTGTGGCATACATTTTTGGCATACTCAAGTAGAACTTAGCTATTTAAGCTCCTGTCTTAGTTTCGGCAATTTCACGCCTACTGGGTCTCGCTTAGGGCGTTGCCTTGATTGAGCTTGAAGTTTGATTTTGATTAGTACGTGCCGGTCATTACAAATATGAAAGATAAAGAAGGTCTCAGTTGCAAGACATAGTATAAAATACGCTGATATTCATGCTCTTGTTTTAAGTACCTATCCCATGATATTTGAAAAAAAACGAAACAAAATTATTGAAAAAGCTGAAGAAGAGATTTGTGCAAAGAAGAGTCGAAGTGGAGCTTAGGTAGCCTCAAAACCAAAGCAATCATCAAATAGAATCATAAAAACAGTTAGCAAAGATAATAAATATAAAATAGAACCATAAAAAGTGTGCCACGTGCCATCTGAGTGTGACATAAAACTCACCACATATATATTTATTTTCGTATATGGGCGAGTACACAATTCAATTATACATAGATTTATATGTATTCCCGTCTCTGAATTATTGCATAGGTATCAAAATATGCAAGGCAAGTCAGCAAATTTACTTCAGGATTTCACGAATTGCAGATTTCATATTTCTTTTGGCCTAGCTATAGTAGAAAGTATCTGTGCTTAATCTTAAAAGTCTTGCTTGTCCTATATTTTTCCTGATTGAATTATTACGACCGTTAGAGCCACTTCTTAAGGTTAGTCCACACATTTTGCATTATATAAATTGTGCTAATTTTGTAGACAGATTTTATAACTTCCCCAAGATATGCTATCTTCATGACATTCCATATTTAACATAGCAAAAGACCGGCAGTTCCTATGTCCAAATTGAAAGAGAAAACTTATGAGCTAACGCACGCGAATCTTGTGGCATACAATGCGATTTTCATCCTGGTATTCAGAAGTAGCAGCAAAGGCGGAGTCTAAAGCTTCAACAACAATATGGTTAGTGCCGCACCCAAGCAAATGATTTTGTGCCAGGCGCAGCTAATGACCACAGCCTGTGTAAGTGCGAGGACAACGAGAACGTTAGTGACGACAACGACGACAGCAGCAGCGAGAAACAAGTCACGTAGGGGCCCGACAGTAACATACCATTCGTCCCATTATGGATAACGTCGAAAACGCAAATCATTGGCAGCAGAGCTCAGGTAGCGCCCGTAACGATGGAAAACGTTGGGGTGTATAAATTCTGTGTTTATAATACGCTCAGATTGGAATTTACTGGATAGGTTTATATAATATGCATCTAAGTTTATGACAAATTAGAATGCAAACCCCTTAATGCTACGCTTAGTAACCGCAAATTTGAATGGTGGGCGCGGCATCCAACACTTGAAGGCTGATAAGCTCCGGCATATAAAGGCTTTCATGTTAAGTTTAGTGTCTCTAGCTACTAAAACAGCTAAGATCTAAATACAGTTATATATACCCTTCCTTTGGGCGCCGAAGGGTATCATAATCAGGACATCAGTGGACGCCAAAAAGCATGCAACAACAAGCACAGAAGCAACAACGACAACAATCACAAGTTTTGTTACAAGTGAAATTATGGGCACGAATTCATCATGGGAGAGCTCAGTCTGCCAGGCTGGCAGCGTCGTCCTGCCGCTCCCTGCTGTAGTCGGGCCCCTTTGTGGGGCAATTTTAAAATAAAGTAACAACACAAAGTCGACTGGCCGAAGGGAGATAGGAGGAATACAGCTAGAGGACCTGGAACGGCATCTCTCGCTAATTTTATGCTCTTTTGTGATTTTGTACTCGCCGGCCGGACACACCCCGTGGCCATGTTTAGTGTCAGCTGTACCTCTCTTGCTGCTGCTCCTCCCCGTCATCCTGTTTGTCTATCGCGACTCGCCCCCACAAGCAAATGCAAACTTTGCGCGCTTTTGTCATTAGCGTTGATGGCAAAGAGATGTGGGGGGGGGGAGGAAATGTGGGAGAGGCAGAGGGAGCGCTCCCCCCTGGAGCGCTGCCTTTTTGTCCGCTTTTCATATGTTGCGGTCGCTGTTTGTTGTTGTGTTTCGGTTTGTAGCCCCGCCAGTTTGGTTACTTTTAATGAGCGGGGCGGGGCGTGGCCCCGGGACTGAAACTGGCACGTTTTAGGCACTCATTAAGTTGCGGTTATGAAGCTCTTTTTTTCACTTTCATCTTATTATATAATGAAAGTGAATTATTTGCCAGAGAACCGCTTTTTAGTTCTGCTGACCTCTTTTTTGATGACATTCTTTGCCGTGCTGATATTAAGTACCTTTATGTAACGCAATTTAATTACAAACTCGAATTACACAGTTGCACATTAATGTTTACTAGTATATGATATTTTTTTGAGATTTTCTGCTGTATTACGCGCATAAAATATGTAGAATTAGAAGATTTTTTAATTTGGTTTTAAGATTATGTCCAATAAGGCTGTATATTACGTTTAGACAATTGATGGTATGGCCAAAAACTTAGATTTTGGCAGTCGGTTTTTATTATAAAGAGTATTTACCAGTAAAACTATATTTAATGCTTTAGTAATCGCAACTTAGGAGTCGTTCCATATATTATTTGCTCTGCAATTTATGCAGACTACGCTTCACCAAATAAATTGCAACTATGTAGTGTTATTGTCTCTTTCGCTCTTGTGGTTTGCTGCCTTGTTTGCCGTGCGATTTTCTTAAACGAGTGCGCTGAAATGTGTGCAACAAGATGGCAGACACACAGACGAGCGACGACGCGCATTAACGGGCGGCAACATGGCGTGTATGTGTTGCAGCTATCACTGTGTGTCGAGCTGAGGTACACAATGATGAACATACATACAGATAAATGTTCGCGTTCAGCGTGTAATATGCTACATATGTTAGTTCTTAGTTGAGCGGCAGCCAACTCATTTGAAAGTTTTTATTGGCAGCCTCCGCAACACATACATTCACTCATCTCATTGGCGGATGTGCTCTAGAAAGTGTGCAAATATTTTAGTTGTGGCAAACAAAGTTTGGATACAGTGTAATCGCAGCAGCACAGGGTATTCAGTTGCTTTGGCAGCTGCAGTTCTTGTTGTTGTTGTTGGCATTAATTAGTAACCAAATTTGGCAAAAATAATATTGTCTTTAAGCCTGCTATGCAGATATGCCTTGATTTTTGCACAGACCTCTTAAATGCCCATAAAAATCACATCAAATGTGGTGGTGGGCTCGTAAAAAGTGAATGCATAAGCCTTGACAATTTGTCCCTTAAAAGTTGCGCCACTTTCCCCGGCCCCGGAGCCGGCTTCGTCTCAGCTGTTGCTGTTGCTGGTCAAGTATTTTGTAAAACAATACGCCATTTTAACTGCTTCAATTTGAGTTTGGTTGTAAAAGTTTATCAACTTTTATTTTTTGCCTTAACTTTAGTGGTAACCTTCGCAATGCTTGGGTAACGTAAAATAAAAACTTTGCACCTAATGCGAGTGTATACGGTTTGCATATACCCTCTACAGAGCAGGGAATATATTCTACCGAAAGGGTTGTAGCCTGCTAAACTTGGATCATTGCTCAATTTTAAATTAAATTGTAATTGATGTGCACAAATTTATACAGATATCTCTCTATATTCCTTCTGCATACATGTTCAATACAATATAGAGCTTATGGTGTGCGTACAGGGTATGCACACAAAGGAAATGCAAAACAAAAAAATTCTTGGCAAGTTTATTAAAACTTGCGGCAAGTTGCAGACTGTGGGAACTCTGGCACGACTCCCATAGATACAGTAAGTGGAGGAAGTTTGCAATGACAGCGAGCAACTGACAAATGCCAACGCTAACTCACTCAACTCCACGCAATATAGGAGAGTATAAAATAAAATAAAAATGGCAGAAAATTCTGAGAAGATTTCGAAATTTGTTTTGTTTTTTTCGCTGTTGGCAGCATCTTTCAACGGTTTTTTATTATTATTATCTTTGACCTGGACAAAGAAAGGGCAGCTTCTTTCTTGCTCTTTTATTTATCTGTAATGTCTTGCGTTGGAGCCCAGTAATGTGGGTCATTGTTTTAAATAGTTGAACAACAGGACAGTTTGCCATTTGTGCTCTGCAGACAACTATTTAAATCAACTGAAATTGCCTGCTTTAAATCGAAGCTCTGTTTGATAGTTCTCTCTCTTTGACGGACTATCTGAATGTGTGTAGAGCAGGTCTCATCTACGATAGCCAAGCATTGCTTGTGCTTCTGGAATACATAGGTAGACATACACCTTGGCAAGTGAAATGCTTTGGCCCAACACTTGACTCTCAGCACTTTTGCTGCTCGTCCAGATGAGCAGAAGTTGTTGATGGCGATGGCGACGATGATGATGATGGTGAGTCGAAGCCGAGGCTCTTAATGATGAAGTTGTTTGCATGGGCGTCCGTAGAGCGGCTCTGATTGAACACAACAATTTTGAAATTGCTAAATATATACAGACACCCATTTCCACACACACACCCACACATAGATGCAACAAGAGTCACACGTACATATTACGTGCTGTCACATTGCTGCTGACAAGAGGAGCAAGTAAAAATCCAAGCAGTTGTGTCTTCTGGTGGCGTCTCCAATCAATTGAAAGCATTTCGCATGTGTTTGCCGGGGTTGATTGTGCTGTGCTCTGTTTGTTTGTTTGTATTGGAGAGAGTATCTCACATTTCAAGCACATTGCTGCTAAATGATTTTTAGTAAAAATCGAGCGGACATGACACATTCAAGTGGCTCCATCACCGTCTATGGTACATCGCCAATACATTACCCAACACCAGCCTCATCTCCATCTCTCTCGAGAGAGGCCCCCCCTCGGCACGTGATTGCTCAACTCTCGGCTGTGCCTATTGACGATTGTGTACGAGTTGCTTGTCGAGTACTCACGCCCAGGTAATTTCCATTAAGTGAGTGTTTTGGCTCCTTAACTTTAAATGCATTGGAATTGACGATTATTGCATGAGAAAACCCCTAGAATAGCCAATCCCCAGCAAGACAAGGTCGTTCCTTCCTTAAAGCTTATCATGGTTCGCTGTTACAATTTCCGGGAGCTTAAAGACTTGTTTTCCTTTATTTTTCCTGCTGTAAATTGAGTATTTACTGCCTTTGCCGTTGCGGTTCTTGTTGTCACGCTACCTGAGCCATAAATTATACCAAGAGCACAAATCTGGGTACCATCAACCCAATAACATAAATGTGGGCGTTGTCAACACTACGGACTACGGCGGGGCCGTAGAAACGAATCAGGTAAAGTTACATAGGCTTTCAGGTTTGACGTTATTAGGGGCTCGGCGACGCAGCCGATGCTAATGGCTTTATTAATATTATGATTTGTACACATTTTATATGTTTTACATTCGCATAGGCCTCTTTAAACGTGTAGAAGGCGTAGTTATGCTCTTTTTATAATTATCTTTATCCGCATTTACGGGAGAGTACTTTCCCTATTTGTCAAGATATGCCAATGAAACTGGCTACATCGATTTCTTTCATTGAACATAATATTTAGTCAAAATTGCGAAAAATGCATTATCAGTATCATATGTAAATATACCATCGAATAAAAAACATACCAGTATATGCTATAGCTGAAAGCGCGTAAAATCTTCAGCATATCGAAGGCAACCCTCTTCTGCTTCCTGGCAACTCTTTTCTTGCCCCGTTGCTTTGGCTCGATGCGTGGTTTCTTCTCTCTGACGCTTGTTTTATTGTGCTTGAAGTGGCTTGTCTTGCGGTCCTTCTACGCATTCTGTGCCAGCGGCGGAGGCAGTTCTTCATTGCTTATTGGGTCAAGCATCTGTGCCCAAAAGTGTAACAAACGCAAACAATTGTTTTATGCGGTTGCTATGCCGTCAGTTCGCCAGCTTAGACCACACAAATCGATACATCAGAGCAGAGCACACTAACAACTCTTTCGGCCTTCGGTTAGTTGCTCTTTGAGGCTGGGTAGGATGATTTCCCTTTCAGTACATCACGAGTAACTGCCTGCAAAAATCAAGTTCACTTTTGTGTTGTTCTTTCATTGACTGATTGGATGACTGACTGCAGTTCTGCGTTGCTTTTCGAACCCAATAAGAAATAGAAAGATTGAGATGGCGACCTAGGAACACACCATGTGAATCCATATTCAGAAAGAGAATATCTTTTCTTAATAAATATTAGGTTAATCAGTTTTTTTGTTTTACACAAGGAAAGTTCTAAAATATAATACTAAAATATAATAATTTTATCATATATTCTTTTAGAAAAATAACCTATTGTTCATCTAGTTCTGATATTTGCCAAATACTGACAAGCGCAGCTGTGCTTTTTATTTCAGTTCGCGCAGGTACACCCATTTTCATTCGGGTTCTGCTGCTTCCCATGACGAATCATCGAGTAAGTGCTAAGGTCCCCGTAATATATTACTTGTTGGTCTGGTCGGGTCTGTTGTTTCTTGAGCCTGAGCAGTGCTTCTTGGTGGTTCTTGTCTTGTCATTGTTTGTTCAATTTTGTGTGCTGAATACCCCAATGTGTTTTGCCAGTTGCCATTGTCCTGCTGTCAGCAAAATACTAGCGGCAATCGCAGCTGTGAAGCACTCGGCCAAATGCGGGGGCGTGGCTGTGCTCTCGTTATGTTTATGCCGCTGACAACAAAAGAAATTAAATTGCCAACACTGAACTCAATTGTATGTATCTTCCTTTGGCCGCACTCAAAAATTTGTCATAAAGGCTGACGAGACGGGGACTGGGTGGACTGGGAGGGGGAGTAGATGATAGCAAGGCTGAAAATAAGAGGGTGGATGAGAGGAGGGAGATGTGAAGTGGCCAGAGAAACTGGCAAGTGCGGAAAAATCACAAAGTTTATTGCAGAAATTTATTGGGGCATTGATTTTTAATTTTGCCTCACGAGCATGGGATGTAAACAATTTATTAAAAAGCCCGTGCCCTAGCTATAAAAAGGTCAATAATGATTATGATTTTTCAAATGCAAATTCATCGGCCCACACAATGCCAATGTCCGAGGAAAGTTGGTTTGTTTGTCTATCGATGAGTCCGCATTGAAGTGGTTTGCCAGGAACCAGACAGGGGCGGTATTTGGTGGAATTTAATGGGGTTCCGCTTCGAGTTGACTTGCAAATTTTTCCAGGAGGTAGGCGAGAGGTATTTTCGGAATGATAAAAGCAATAACATTGTCGGAAGCGACCCTATCGATAAAGTTGCTAAAGTATCTCTGCGTGTGCAACATGTGGTGCTACTTGTTCCGCATAGTCCATAATATGAGGAATATATAGCAACTTGAGATGTATACAATGCTTAATCGGTTAGAGCAGAGAACTATGAAAGGATTCTCTTTTTTTTTTTACTATGTTAAGACCTTGCTGGAGTAGCAGAAAAAAGAGGGGTAAACAGAACCAAAAGCAAGCAGACTTGTAGCCGGAAATTGTCGGCAAAAGCCGTTAGGAAAGAATGGCTTGAATGTGACGTGCATGTACAAGGAAATTATTGTCTTGTTCTTGCCCATGTCAAAGATAATTTGCATCCTTTGGGGCTGCCTTCGAAGGACATGCTGTTATTGCATGTTGCTGCTGCGTGTGGAGCGAGACAACAAAGCATTTAGATACTTTAGTCTGTGTTCTGGGGTTCCTCAATTACTCAAGTCTTTAATCTATTGAAAAGAGACGAGTGGATGCAATCTTATTATAGTTTTGAATATATTTACCATACCGTACACACAGTGGGCCTTTATTATACTCCCCATTTGATTGTGTGGCTTTTCCCGCGTTTTTATGTTTAAATTTTCATTGGATCACTAAAATTTGTCGTTCGAAGTGGCGTCGTAATTGTCGTCATCGCACACACACACACCCTACTCCATTCCATCCTCACAGCTCCCCCAACAGCAACAGCAGCAACATAATAAGAATTACCAGCAACACTGGAAACAAGAATAAGAACAACACAGCGTCGTTGGCAGAGGCTAATAAACACTTTTATAAAATTCTCGGATCGCACGTGTCGTGCTTGTCAAGGGGTTGCGTGTGGCACAATAAAATTGCCGAGTGTATGGTTGCCATACACGGGGACAATCCCATATTGCACATAGTGCTACATGGCTCTATATAGTACACGCATATGGTTTTATGTTTTTATATCTGTGAGCTGTGTGCCGTGCGCTGTGTGCTGTGTGCCTAGGTGTGCAGTGTGCATGTTGCCATTAAAGTTGAGAGATGTTGACAACGTCGGCTGCCATTGCCACTGTCATTGTCATTGCCAAAAAGCGTGTGCCTGAGAGGGTGATATGCTGAAATACTGTTTACCATGTTGCGTATCATTTCCGGTGTTTGAGCTGCGACTCTGGAATGAAAATTGCCATCAATTGGCTACTTGCCACTTCAATATTTCAGAGTTGCAGGCACAAAGCGCTGCATTGAGTCCCGACAAACAGGGCGCTGGGGCTGCTCTTGATTCGTGTCAATCCAGGGTTGCAAAGCAATTGAGGCGCATGTGGCAACTCTGAAGGGTCTGGGTAAACAAAGCAGCAGGGCTAAGTAGCTGCTTAAGCTGCGCTTCGGGACAGATGACGAGAATGTTGTGATTGAACCCAAGAAACAATTGCAACGATCCACGAGGCAGGAGAAGGAAGGAAGGAGACATTCTCTTTGTATAAACAAGTAGCCTGCACTCGGTTCTATGTTGGTTCCTGAGGGGAGTTCGTCCGTGTTGCTTGGCGCAAATGTTGAGCAACATTTCCAGTGCTAAATTTGGAACTGCGCCCGCCTCGTCACGTCGCTGCGTCGTTTTTGAGGGTGTGTTGTCGCAGCTCGGCAGCAGACGAGTTTAGTCGTGTGTCAACTCGCTTAGGCATATGTTAGGACCCGGCAGACAGTCCGCTGTAGCTCGCGTAGGCCTGTCCGCTGTTTACAGTAGCATTTAGCGTATACAATTACACTAAAGAACGCCGTTTATTCTTACACTTGCAGCGCACATCCGGCAGCAACAGCTGGATGCATCCAGTGGCAGCAATAAAAAAAGAAACAACGAGCGGGCAATTACGCAAAAAGCAAAACAAACAAATAAAAACGAAACTCGAATATTGTGCATTCTATCAGTATCAGAATCAGTGTGAAGTGAGAGATTGAGAGATTCAGAGATTGCGGCCAAATGGACGCCGTGCGGGCCCAGCTCAACAAACGATAATCGAAAACCGGAAACAGATACGAGTGTGTGTGCGCGCTAAAACACAACTGAGCACCAACAAAATGTGCAAATCAAAATCAAAAGTCAATTTCGGAGAGAACAACCCGTTCCCAGCTAATTCATAATTATAAAACGTATCGCGGGTCTCAGTTCTCAGTTCACTTTTTGGCTGTCTGAATGTGCCTGATGAGCAGATTCGCATTCGCCGAGCATTCAAAGGCAACAGTAATATAGTACCTCGCATACTCCCCAATCCGGCTCTAAATACTCTCCCCTCGGCAGAGACGTGTTGAAGTTGAAGTGTTTACCGAATGCGGCTCGAGTTCTGCCAACTGCCCAACTGCCTGTCAGCTAATTCAGACAAAATGACGCAGCGGACAAGTTATTCAGTCATGGAGCACGAGAGAAGGATGGTAGAGACGCGGTGGCAATGTTTAAATTTGCGGACCCACCCGATGGCAGGCTGCTTTCGTTGGATCTGTGTGGGACTCTTTCTGATGCTCGTGATATCGTCTATGGGTAAGTTTTCAAAGCAAATACAGTCCGTAGTTTCTTTTTTCTAAGCAAACAACGTTAAAATTGCATGGATTATCTTGTATTTTTAAACTCTCTTATGTATACTGACTAGAGACCCAAGAACATTGCTAATCTAATTATGAATTATTAATTATGTGAGTGTTCTCCAGCTTAATAGAGTATATGGTTTCTGAATAAATTGTGTTATATAAATAAGAGGCCCCATGTATATTCCATATCAAAGTATAACAAAAAGTTGTGGGAATATAATAATGTCAACGAAGCGTAGAGCCTACTCGATATGCCTAATGCACTTCAGAAAGGGTGTCATTAATTGCAGCTCGCCACTTAAAGGAATATAGATTCCAAGTGGATGAGTCTTAAGCATCATCGATATAAAATGACAGGGAGGGAGGCCAATCAGCCTACGAGTGGATAGGGCAGCGAGGTGGATAACCGAGCCAGACAACATTCCTTAAGAGAAACGACATTAAAATGGAATTAGAAATTGAAATCAAAGTGCCTTAATGCTGATGCAAAATGCTTGTATAATTTTATAATAGCGCATAGACGTTCCTCCATTATGTTTCTCAATGACCTTTGGCAACGCATCGATAATCTCACTTGATTAATCACATGCTGACATATGAAGTCGGAAAATGAACATCTGAGGGAAAATTCCAAGGCTGTGTAGGGGCAGGTATTTGCCATAAATGGAAGAAGCTTGTGGATGATAGGAAAAGGTAGGAGATTTTTGTGCGGGGATGCAAAGGAATGCAGCGCCGCACCAGGCAGCAGTTTGAGTAAAAGTTTCGAAGCTTAAGCGTATTACTTATACTACAGTATAATTCAAGAGGTTTAAGCTCTTTTTTCGATGTGAACATTCCATTATGATTTAAGCTTAATGCAATTAATGGTATATACACCCACACACACATAGTTGGAAAGAAATTCCCGTGCACTCCACTAATCGATTAACTTTTGCACTTTTCATTTATTTCGCTTCACTGCTTAGAAATCCCAACAATCGTATAGAATTTAAAGCGTTTGTTTTAAGAGCTTCAATTTATCACTGACAAAGCTGGCAGTATTGAAAGTCTGTGTTCAAAAATGCATATGAGTGCAACACACATATTCATAACATATTTGTATCTGTATGTCTGCGATACCGTAGAGCAGGCAGAGGGGCGTGCCTAGGGTAGGGTGGGCAGCTGAAAAATAAAATGACTGTTCAAAATGTTGTTAGCAAATACTATTAAATTTTAATTGCAAAATAATATTGACATGCGGCAGGCGAACTGCAACTAAAATCCGCAATTTTATGGAGATGTGCATATGAAAATGCCACGGCGCATATTTAAAATTCGCGATTCTGGATAAATTTTGAGCTCGATGCGTGCCAAATTATAACATACACGAATGCTGAAATTATAGAAAAAAAATGGAGGTGATATTTATGTGAGTTTGATGGGCACGTGGGCGTGGCTGCTGCGGTTTCTGTTTGTTCATTATTAATGCAATTTGTAATCTATTGTAATTGTGTTTATCATGCTACCGGGTATAACCCCCCGGGTAAGCGGGATTTATATCTGGATCAGGCTCAGCTTGTTTGTTCGTCTGTCGGTTTGTGGATTTGCTTGTTTTTCTAAGCCATAAAACGCAATTATAACGCCAAAAAAAATAATAAGGCACATGGCAATGACAATAATGCAGTATTGCCAGGTTCTTATTATGGTATGTTACTTCAATGTCAACTTAAATTTCAAATGCTGCAAAAGTTTTCGCCATCAACTTGGGACATATTCGCATTTTTGTTTTGGTAATTAACTTATATTGTGCGTTAGCAACAGATTTTGTTCATTAACGCGCGCTTTGCTCTCAGCTCTCCAGACCTATTGAGGGCATCCAGCTCACACCGTCAAACCCCTCTCCGCCTCCCACTCCAGAGTCCTGATCCAATGCCTTAATGTTCGTAGGAGCACCAGGCACATACTTATCTTTCGGCATTGCCCCCGAGTTTATTTATTTTCTGTTTGTGGTTACGAGGGAGGGAGGGAGTGGCCCCCAAGGGGAAATCGTTTGTGTGTGGCTGCCAGCACATAATTTATTTATCATTAGCGCAATTTGGCAACGCCGGAATGCTGTGCGTTAATGTAATGCCATTGCCAGTGGCAGTGCCGCGCAAGATGTCGGCTAAAATAGCTGAGGGCTTGGCTAAATAGTTGAAATAATTTGGCCAATTAGTACATATGAAGAAGCAATGAGAAGTTCTGTAAACAAACTGGTTTGGCTTCTAGAAGGCACAAAACTCCTTTATGAAAATCGTATTCCAACAGGATCTACATCTATTTTAAGCCTTTATTATTAGGGAAAGTCTGTGAGTGCAGCAGTTTTTGACGGCAACCTGATCTAATATGCATTTGTGCTGATTTACAGCAACTACGTCAGATATTTATAACACATACACATGCGTGCGTACGCATTTGCTGCTCAACCATTTGAAAATTCAATATTTCACGTTTAATTAAGCTGCAAAAGCAATGAATAAAACGAAAAAAATAGAGGAGTATTTACAAAAGGAAAGCGGGAAAACAAAATCACAACGACAAAATGGCAACTGCTACACAGAAATGTTTTGCTTGCCACTTGCAATGCACAGCAAATAAATATGCAACAAAAATGCAAAATACAAAAATGCTGCGCTGTGTCCAAGTGCAAACCGTGTGCCAAATGCAACAGCCGCAGCAAAAACGCCGTAAACTTTTAACAATTGCAAAAACACACAGCAAAATGAAACGAAACTAAGGCAAAACACACTGAAAACTGCTGCGGGCAATAAATCTGCAACATGTTGGGTGCTGTGCGGCGGGTGGGGGGGTGTTGCGCGTTGGGTGTTTGGGGTCTGCAACAATAATGATAACAGCACCAGCCCCAACTATAACTAAAGCTGCACAAAATTCGCAATGGTGTTTGCATAAATACATTCACAAACACACACACAGTCGTACACGGCGTAAATAACTAATAAGACAGCTGGATAAATTTCGGGTGTAATTTAGAAATAACGGAAACAAAGCGAGCTGTGCAGCGAGTTGGCAATGGGGAGAAAAAAGTGCAATCATTGATCAAGTGTGTTTGCCACATTCATATAACTTAATTAAGGCAACTTAAGAAAGCTCAGTGTAACGAATTTCGAATACCCTGCACACTTTACTCTGCACTTTACGGCCCTGTGTTCTCCCAATTGAGTGACTCTTAGTCATTTCAACTCGCTGTCTCATATATTCAATTGCCAAAAATGAAATTTTCCAGCAATAATTAGGCAAAATAAAATGCTTAACATTCTAATATTTGACACACACATAGATATGCAGTATATGGTGCTATATTTTAAAATATCATCGAACCATAAACTCAGAAGTCATTCAAGTTATTGTTTTGGCAAGTTTCAAGTAGCGCTGTCGCTACTCTCAATACTCTCTCGCAGTAGAGTGCAGAGGAATAAGTGCAGAATTCAGCAAATAGTATCATTCAGTTTTTTCCTTAACATTTTAATTTAAATTTCGATGCACTGTTGCCAAACTTCAGACTTATTGCACTCATTCATGTCATCGCTTGCAAATGGCTTTTCGACTCGATAAATATTGATGCACACTTGGGACACAACTTATGAGAGAAATAAGTGTAGAGAAGAAAACAAAGGAATGGAAACTCGATGAAAGAGAATCGGATAGAATGGACTGGGGCTAATGAGAGCTCGCGTAATGCTTAAAGTTGACGTGGTCGGCGTGGTCGGGGGCAAGTCAAGAGTTCCATTAGTGCTGAGACTTCAATGCTATTTACAGGCAGTTTGCGATCTGCATGTGAGATAACAGTTCTGGCCAGTTTCAAATGCGGAATGTTGAAATAAATGGCAAGAATCCGCGTGGACAGCACGGAGAAGAAATGGCAAAAATAGACGAGAAGTGGAGAGCGAGAGAGAGAGAGAGCTAAGGCTGAAATCTCCATCGATGCTGATGCTGAGATAACAAAATGTATGGCAGCTTGCCTCAATTGAGTCGTCGTCGTGGTGACAAGTGGCGGGTTAAGCAACAACCAGCATTTATGTGCTGTATTCTTTCTCTATGCTGTATGTGGACATAAGTAGGAGCTTGTACAAACTCTTGTGTGTGAGGACGTAAACAAAATCATGAGTGGCCAGGGCAGGGCAGGCAAAGCAGGACGAATGAAAACTAGAACTACCAGGGCTGGTAAACAGAGCAGCGCAGCGCATCGTTGGAATAAGCGTGCGCTTTGTATGCAGTGCAATGTCACCGGCAGATATAACTACTAGCTTTAAATAAATGTATACGCACACCACATAATACCACACACACATACTTGTACTTGTGTGTGTGTTTCCTGTGTGCTGGCAGATCCCTTGCCTGCTTCACAATATTTACGCTGTTATCCTTTTTGTTTTATTTGCTTAGCGCTTCTGTGCAAAGAAAGACTATCGTAAGACAAATGGCAAACGGACAACACGAGGATTGTAGCCCAGCACAGCGCAGAAGGTTTATGAACTGCGTTATGGCACATTATTATCATCATCCACTCACCCACTCAGCAGCTTCTCCCAGAGCATCATGCTCGGATTACACTTTGTTACATGCATATTATATTTTAATTAAACACATTTTTAATATTGTAGGTTAGTCTGGGAAACAGGGGGATATTCAAAGCTTGAACGGGGTGTTCCAACTTGTGTGTGTGTTTGATTTGGCTTTCTTCAAAGAAAGCCAATGAAAATTTGAAACACAAACCTAGAAAGTTCTTCCAGTTTTGCGAGTTATGCTTCTATGTAGATGTGCTGAGGTGGTCGAACTTGGCCGGTGCATTAAGTAGATTAAATACACACAACTTTCTCTACTTTGCTTAGGTTCTTTATGCGACTGGAATTGGTGACGCATTGCTCTCCCAGTTCGAGGACAAAACATGCATTCCTTGCCTTCTTCTAGGCTCACCTTGCATTCCCCTAATGAGCTGCATGCCGTTTACCCTGATTATATGCAGCTAGCCGAGTCCGCCCCTAAATGCTGCAGACTCAGCCAGGGAGCAGTGGGAACAATTGAAGCAACGCTTATTAAAAATTCCATTATATGTATGTGTATGTGTCTACTTATGTATGTGCCTTTGCGTGTTGCCTCTGTCAACACGAGCTGTGGCAAGGATTCAGTTCTTGGCTTTGTGCACAAGTCAATGGCGGCAGAGTTGTCGCTCTTGTCTAGCGCTTTTATTTAACGTGGTATGGGTTGTTGTTACCTTTTTCTGTCAGCTGAATCGACGCTCAATATGCTAATCATGAGTGCAAGTAGAGGTACATAAAAGCTACAATTATTCGAGCATTCTATTTAGATTTTGGTACTATTCATTTGTCCGTAAATTATAAATAAAAACAAAAAAATAATAATTTTAATTTTAATAATTTTCATATTTTCTCTTATTTCAGAAACTGTGGAATGCGCACTACGCAACGTGAACTTAGTTATCGAGCCTCCGGCGGTACGAAGAGGTCAGCATGTTGTACTACGCTGCATGTACGATCTGGACGGAGCTCCATTATACTCGGCCAAGTTCTATCGCGGTCAATTGGAGTTCTACCGTTATACGCCTGGCGAGTTTCCTAACACAAAAGTGTTTCCGTTTCCTGGAATACACGTTGATGTAAGTATGGGATTAAATATATATGTATATGTAACAGTCTGAATATGCTATGTTAACCTGTTTCCAGCTAGAATTGCATACATCTGGTAACCCTATTGGATGATAATGTAGTTGACGATCTGAGTTGGCTTCCTCGATTACCATTTATAACCGATTGTCACTTCGACACTCTTTAATTGCGAGCACACTGCATATATTTATACTGCATATTTTATACACTTTCGTTCATGCATATTCAGTTTGGGAGAGGAAGTTCGACGATGTTGCTATTGGCAGGCTCTTAAATATGTCAGTTATCGCCAAGGCCTGCACCTACAAGCAGCTGCACTCAATACTCAAATACCTGGCCGTTATCGGCTGTTTGCGAAATAATTTCATTTAAATATTTGTGTATTCCGCCTTTTTGTCCAATATGTAGCCGAGGATATGCACGTGTCGGGCCGGGTCCTGTGTGCCGAGTCGAGTAATTTCAAGCTTTGACTTGATTATTGAAAAAGTTTTCCCTGTTTTTGCTAAAGTGAAATTTTGTTGCTTCGACAATTTGCGCTGACTACTGTGTCCAAATATTTAAACAGGGTATTGAGTTGATAAAACGGAGTTTTTCTTTAGTTTTGTCTCTTAAAAAAGTGGTGAGTGCTGGAAGGGTTCTGTTTTTCTTGTCAAGTTTTGAATCTGTTAAAAGTGCTTGAATCTAGTTTACTGTAAACGATGTGAGCACGCTAATAATTCAGTTGCACTTGTCAAATTTTATATACAGGTTCCTGTATGCAATACAAGGATAGTCTCAACGTACTTAACTCTCACGCATATCAATGCACATGTTTTTATTGAATTTATACCTATTTGTATATCTGTTTCTCTTTTCTTTAAAGGTAACCAGTTCAAATGCGACTCAGGTTCTCATACGCAACGTGGGCTTCGGTCTCTCCGGCAACTTCTCCTGCGAGGTCACCGCCGATGCTCCGCTCTTCTCTACAGCCATGGCAGTGGGAACTATGCAGGTTGTGGGTATGTAAGAATCCACAATTTAAACATCTAATATGGTGAATGTGTGAGGGAAGCATAACGGTTAAATAAAAACCTGTAGCTGCTCTAGCAGCGTAGGTAGCAAAAACTTTCGTGAGGGGCAAAGGCAATTTGCCGGGCGCAAAAGCCGCAGCATATGCTGACGACTTAAAAGTTTTCCAGAGCAGGCAGCCTGCGTTGAAAATTGCGTCATTAACAGGCCATTCAGCCATTCGAGCCGGCATCTAAACGTTAAGTGGAGTAGGAATGATATTACTGGCTACCATCGGATTATTTAGCAATCTTACCTCAAACACACATCTACCATGGCCTTGTGCGTGTTAAATTAGCGTGCTTCGACGTTCTGGGATTTATAAATTTAAACAGTCGCGCAAAGTCGTTAAATATAAAGATATAAGAAGCAGGATAAATCTGCAGTAATTTTATTCGTTTTGTTAATTGATAAATCGTTGCTTTCGCAATTGAATTATCTACATATTTATCTATATATGGCAATTGAAGTTCAAACATATATTATGTGTAATCAGCTCGCAATTCATAAAACCCAGTCAGTTAGCTGTAAGCAGATAACTCATATAGTAAATCCATACTCGCTTTGCTCCCTCATCAATTTGTGTTTGCGTGTATGATTAGCCTCTTGCCAACATGTTTAGTAGGATTGGCTTCATATTTCTGAGTATTAAGCAGCACGTCTAGCTGTCTTTATTAGATTCCCATAACCGAAGCACTTTAACAGCTTAGGGAGCGGGCTTTAAGTCTCTGCTCAATGTATTTAACACCGCGCTTAGCTCATTTAATTGGTCAGTTTTGTTTAGTTGGTATTATAAGATATGGGAATGGTCTTATATTTTTAGCAGTTTATTTATCGCTAGCCATAGACCGCATGAAAAGTAGTTTACACCAACTCATTAATTTATGTATGAAGTCGACCTGTTCTAGGCAAACGAAGTTGCGGTTGAATCGTGGTTTAATGAGCTTAAGTGGCAATCAGATTGCGGGCCAGGACCCCACGCAAGCTAGACAGTCGCGAAGGCGGCAATACACTTATACTTATACATACACCCACACATACATTCAGGCGCTTTGTGCTCGCTCCTCATTCAAAGAAGTTCAAACCGCCGCTATTGTTGGTTGCTTGCGCTTTGCAGCATGGCGAATAAAACGAAGATGGCGTCAGCGCAGGCATTTAAATGCCATGGAAAGTTATGCTAATTCACACGTTCATTAAGTCACAATGGCTGACAGAGTCTCTAGGCGACTATTGGGGCAGCAAGGGATCCGAAAGCCATTGCACATACTCGAATAAGTTCGTACATAGTTGACAAACATTTGCGGAGCTTAAGCTTTAATAACTTAATGACATAAGTCAAGCTGGAGTGCGCACCACAACATTGTTGGAGAGTGTAAAGTAGGCTGGTCAGCAGCTAAATTAAACTTAAAACTTGCCCGTACAGCTGACCCTCATTAAGAAGGAGACTGCAAGATCAAACAACGCTGAGGCGAACGGAACGGAAAAGGTCAAAGGCGGCGGCAGAGAGGCAATGGAAGAGTAGTTGGGTCTGGTAGCACAGAGTCTAAGGAGTGGGAGGGAGCACGTTGCTTTAAGCAAAGCCACGACAGAAAGGGACACCCTTTCACGAACCCAATTTCATAGAGCTGTTGCCATCTTTTTTATGGAAATCGCTTTCTTTATTAGGTTTTTTTGCTTTTGACTTTGTATTTGGTTGACTTAATTAAAAAGTTAAGCTGCTCTTGCTGCTGCTTTAGTTCTGGCCAAGGACTGAGCCCTATGTAGGCTGCTCTGCAAACACGGCAATTAAATGAGTTAGATTTTATATTCCAGACGAGTTAATCATGTAAGGCACTTGATAAAAAGCATATATTAAACAGATTTTCTCTCTTTCCAATATCTTTACAGAGCTTCCCGACAAGCATCCTCTGCTGTACACGGAGCACTCTCGTTATGAGCCTGGCGACATCCTCCGTGCCAACTGCAGCACTCCTCCTTCTCGTCCACGTGCAGAACTCAAGTTTACCATCAACAACATGGTGGTAAGTTAACGACTATATATGTTTAATTATTTTTGTTGAATATATTAGTTACCTTGTGAGTTCGTGCTTGTTCTACGAATCCAATAGAATTTCCATCGTTTAAGGCTTGCGCCCAAATAATTATGATGGGTACCAGTTTACATTGTCATGTGGATTAACAATGTTCCACATCGCAACTGTGACCGTCTGCTTATGATTCGGCACTAGCAAAACGAATCTCTATGCGGTCGCAGCACGCATTACTAGCACATGTACACAAGGAGTAGCTTCTTTGTTAGTTGGTCTTCCACGTCTCTGCACTTGGATATGAGCCTTAAAACGGGATTGTCGCAGCTGTTCGCGGGCGCACTCTCTGACAGTTTGTGTGAAATAGCATTTCTGAATGTGATTCTTGCTCTTGCCACCATTGTCAGGTCTAGAGTGCTGTCAGTGTGAAAATTTCGCTTTGTCATGTATGAATATGCCGCAGCCGCAGCGCATAATTGCCATCTTGTTATGGTTTTAAAATATTCAAATTTTATACTTTATTAACTTTAGCAGAAAGTGAAATCACACGATTTGAAATTTAAGGGATAAATATTTCATAAGAAATGATACTGGCATGCATAGTATTTTCGACTTAGTAATTTGCAATTATGTAAAAATGTAAAACTAATGAGGGGGTCAAGACGTAAACAAAATGTCATTCCGCGTGAGAATCACAAGATTTTTAAGTAAGTTATGGCATGTGAAGTGTGAGGTAGGGGTCCTGTCTCGGATGTTACATGTCCAATTTTTTGCCATGTATAAGATGATTTTTGGTCAAAAATTAACTATCATTTAAAACACTTTTTAACACTTATTTAGTACTAACTTTGACCTCCGCAATCGAATAAAAATAAAAGCTAGGGATTTAAAATTTAAAAAAATATTTTTTTCAAAAATGATAAGGGGGTACCCTTACCAAGATCGACAAAAAGTCGAAAATTTGAAAATAGTTTATATTGCAAATATTAAGATGTAGAACTAATAAGGGGGTCAAGACGTAAACAAAATGTCAATCCGCGTGAGAATCACAAGATTTTTAAGAAAGTTATGGCATGTGAAGTGTGAGGTAGGGGTCCTGTCTCGGATGTTACATGTCCAATTTTTTGCCATGTATAAGAGGATTTTTGGTCAAAAATTAACTATCATTTAAAACACTTTTTAACACTTATTTAGTACTAACTTTGACCTCCGCAATCGAATAAAAATAAAAGCTAGGGATTTAAAATTTTGAAAAAAATATTTTTTTCAAAAATGATAAGGGGGTACCCTTACCAAGATCGACAAAAAGTCGAAAATTTGAAAATAGTTTGCAAATATTAAGATGTAGAACTAATAAGGGGGTCGAGACGTAAACAAAATGTCAATCCGCGTGAGAATCACAAGATTTTTAAGAAAGTTATGGCATGTGAAGTGTGAGGTAGGGGTCCTGTCTCGGATGTTACATGTCCAATTTTTTGCCATGTATAAGAGGATTTTTGGTCAAAAATTAACTATCATTTAAAACACTTTTTAACACTTATTTAGTACTAACTTTGACCTCCGCAATCGAATAAAAATAAAAGCTAGGGATTTAAAATTTTGAAAAAAATATTTTTTTCAAAAATGATAAGGGGGTACCCTTACCAAGATCGACAAAAAGTCGAAAATTTGAAAATAGTTTATATTGCAAATATTAAGATGTAGAACTAATAAGGGGGTCAAGACGTAAACAAAATGCCATTCCGCGTGAGAATCACCAGATTTTTAAGAAAGTTATGGCATGTGAAGTGTGAGGTAGGGGTCCTGTCTCGGATGTTACATGTCCAATTTTTTGCCATGTATAAGAGGATTTTTGGTCAAAAATTAACTATCATTTAAAACACTTTTTAACACCTTTTTTAGTACTAACTTTGACCTCCGCTATCGAATAAAAATAAAAGCTAGGGATTTAAAATTTTGAAAAATATAATTTTTTTCAAAAATGATAAGGGGGTACCCTTACCAAGATCGACAAAAAGTCGAAAATTTGAAAATAGTTTATATTGCAAATATTAAGATGTATAACTAATAAGGGGGTCGAGACGTAAACAAAATGCCATTCCGCGTGAGAATCACCAGATTTTTAAGAAAGTTATGGCATGTGAAGTGTGAGGTAGGGGTCCTGTCTCGGATGTTACATGTCCAATTTTTTGCCATGTATAAGAGGATTTTTGGTCAAAAATTAACTATCATTTAAAACACTTTTTAACACCTTTTTATACCCGCTACTCGAAGAGTATAAGGGTATTATAACTTTGTGCCAACCGAAAATGTTTGTAACAGGCAGAAGGAGACATCTCCGACCCCATAAAGTATATATATTCTGAATCAGCATGAACAGCCGAGTCGATATAGCCATGTCCGTCTGTCCGTCTGTCCGTCTGTCCGTCTGTCCGTCTGTCCGTCTGTCTGTCCGTATGAAAACCTAGATCTCAGCTATTATAAGAGCTAGAGCTACCAAATTTGGAGACAATATGTGTTAATTATGCCCGCAGATCAAGTTTATTTTGGATTTTTGCCACGCCTCCATCCGCCCCCAAAAATCGATAATAAATCGATAATAGCTGCAAATATAGCTCTACAGCATTCATTTTTTATCCATGTGATAAAAACCACCATCCGGGCGTGTTGCGAAAGTTTCAATAAGATCGGCCGATAAATAAGGAAGATATTCAAGAAATAGTATTGCCTTGTGGCCATGTGCCTGTGTCGGTTTTTCCTAATGTTAGTACCCGAGTTCAACACCAGCAGCAGACAACTTTTTTTAATTATGTGGCAACTTTTTTTTAAATTATGTGGCAACTTTTTTTTTATAATTATGTGCACCGAAAATATAAATAGTGCAATTTTATCGGTCATTGTGTAAGAAATGCAGTGGTCGAGTGGTGATGGTAGTTGACTGTTAAGCGAGAGGTCCGGAGTTCAACTCCTGGGTGTGCCGCGGCGACTTAAATTTATTTTTTTTGTATCTTATATTTTTTTTTATTTTATAGTGTGTTGCAAAATTCAAAATAAATTTTTAGTATATTTAAAGCCACTTAGAATCGAAAGAGACATTGAGCAGCAACACAAAATACAAACGACAAATCTAATTAGATATGTTGAGATGTATTGTGAGGCAGCATATATGTATGTATGTATAGGCGTCTCTATCACACATGCATAATTTATAACTGCAGAGTAATAAAAGCAAAGGGCAACATCCAATAAGAATCGAGTGGAACTTGCATAGGCAAAACAAATTAGAGACGGAAAGAAATAAAAAGCAAGAACGCATTGTTCACATTTGGCACGTGTTTTTCCGAAGAATTGTAGCGGGTATATCACAGTCGAGTCAGCTCGACTGTAGCCTTTCCGACTTGTTAGTACTAACTTTGACCTCCGCAATAGAATAAAAATAAAAGCTAGGGATTTAAAATTTTGAAAAATATATTTTTTTCAAAAATGATAAGGGGGTACCCTTACCAAGATCGACAAAAAGTCGAAAATTGAAAATAGTTTATATTGCAAATATTAAGATGTAGAACTAATAAGGGGGTCGAGACGTAAACAAAATGTCAATCCGCGTGTGAATCACACGATTTTTAAGAAAGTTATGGCATGTCAAGTGTGACGTAGGGGTCCTGTCTCGGATGTTACATATCCAATATTTTATTTTTATGTTGCAAATATTGTATGTATAATCACTAGATGTGTCAAAATGTCTTTCCCTTGATTTTTAACAAAGTTATGATGTGTGGGTAGTGTGGTTCTAGGGGTGTTAGAATGGTATATGGTTTAGTTGGCTTGTTGCTTCTGCCGACATTCCTAGAGGATGCTCGAAATTCGAACATCAGACATGACAAATGAATTCACGTCATTTGCACCGTACTAGCTCGCTGGTTTTGTGAGGAATGCTGTGCAAATACTTATAGCAGAGCACGTTGCTGGGAAATGAAATGATAGCTTATCGACAATACGAAGGGGGAGGGGCTCAGTGCCCGTTCCAATATGCAACAACGGAATAAGCGGAGGAAATGTAGCCAAGTAGACGTTGACTAAAATTGAGTAGAAAACGATACCGCAATTGGAAGATATACTGCAAATGTCGATCACAGGAAACAAATGAATATTTCATGCTGTGCAAATCAACAGAGGTGGAACGAGGCAGTCACACATGTGAAGGTGGCTCTGCGCCGGGCAGCGAGCGAGGCCCAGGCAATGGCCCAGGAGACGGCGAAGGCGAAGGTACGCAATACAGCAGCAGTCCTAGCGGCGGCATCTGGAGCCAGAGTGGAACTTTATGTTGACAAAGTTTTTGTGGTAAAAAGCCACATCAGTAATTTGCAAGGCATACACGCACGCATACATAAACACACACAGTAACACTCGCACACCCCTAACTGTGACATATGTGTCCTGGGTTAGAGCTGCTGCGGCTTCCTTTTCGGCTGGCTGCTTCCGTCAGGCCGGGCATTAATCATTTGGCATGTAAATTGCCAATTAATAACTACTGCATGTCATTTGGCAGTCGACTTCAAAACGTTATGCGGGGGGCGGACTCGGGCCTGGGCCTGGGACTGAGGCCAACGAACCCATAAGCATTGCCAACTTCTAGGCGCATTCGCAACGACCCATTAATGAAGACAAATAGCACTTGAGTCTTGTTAAATTTAGTGGAAAATTGAAAAAAGCTTCTCTCTTCGTTGAGTTTTCATTTGGCAGCTTCTTTTCGCTCCTCCTTGGCAGCATCTCGGATCCCGAAGATATTGCAGTGCCATCTGAAATGTATTTGACATCGATACGCTGCAATGTATTGCACACAGTCGCACGACAAATTGTCGACATGAGTCAGGTAGAGTAGACCCATAAAGCACAGTTATTGTGCACAGCTATCCCCGAGCATCTAGAATAAACAAGCTTCCTGTGGATCTTCTATATACTACTTGTATATATTGTAAACTTAGCTAATCCTAACATCGGTATACTAAATCAAAAGCAACTGCATCATAAGTATGTCTTTTTTCTGCAATATTTAATAACAATTTTAAAATTTTAAAAAAGTAGTGAGGATTTTACACAGAAATGCACTAAATAGCTGGCATTTAGCATAAAAGCTGAGCTCGCATGAGATGCTTCTGGTAGCATTTAAGCCAAATGGATCCTTAAGCATTTTCCAGCAAATGTAAATAAAGTGAACTTTCGAGGCGTAGATGCACGGATGAGTGTACATTCACACATTAGGAAATGCTTATAGACACTAACACTATCAAAACAGATTAGGAGCAGACAAAGCCCGATGAAGAACTAGCAAAACTTTCATTAATATGTAGTCTAATGCAGTTTGCAATGCGCGTCCTTTTGCCTTTTGCTTTATATTTTGTTTGTGGGATATTTCGACGCCAGTTGGCGATGCTTTTTGCTGCATTACATTAACACAGATAAAGTTTCTTGATACATAATTTCCCTGCATATAGAAATAGCCGCAAGGAAGGTTCTCCGTGCCAGTGTAGAAGCTGCAGCGCATCTTAGTGCAGTGTTGGCCTCTTTAACACTCTGTAGCAACTTGCAAAATGCGACAAGATGCTGGCTGGCAAAAATTGTACTTGTCCGAGCGCATATACATATGTACATAAGCTGTGCAAATACGCTGGATAAACGTTACCAAATGTTGTCGTTGCTGTGTTCTGTGAGCGCCTTAAGATATGCAAATGTATTTGCGAGCGCTGAATAAACAGTGACTGTCTTCAAAGCGAGGCTTAGTTATACCCAGCTTACATTTAAATTGCTGAAAGAGTTTAGCGAGTGTGTAGAAAAGTACAGAAATATATAAGCTACCGAAGAGTATTTTAGCACTTTAGCTTTTATTTAGTCCGTTTAGTATGCAGTGTTAGCTAATGTATGTTTGATTAAATTTGCTTGTAGATCACAAATTCCGAGACGCAGTTTATTCGAACAATTGATAATCTGATTGCGTCACGTATTTCGCTGAAGCTACAGTTGCAAGGTGTGCATTTCTCCAGCGTCAACCCTATCTATAACAATGGCTACAGCTTGAACACGGTTTACAACCACGGCGGACCCAGGTATGCACCCAATCTAGGCGGCTTGTTACTGCGCTGCACCGCACAAATTGGCGACCTTTATCAGGAGTATAAGGAAATTGAATTGGGAACACCGCAGAAGGATCCTGTGCCGGCACGTGGTAAGCTCGCACATTTCCAGTGTACTCTCTCCGAATCTAAACTAATTACGCAAAAATATATTTGCTTTCCGTTTCCGTTTTTTAATCCCTCACCGCTTCCTCTTCTATGTGTTTGTCTGCCTGCTTCCGGATACAGTTACGCTCTCCTCCGGCTCGAGCATGAAAAACTTCTTCAGCACGTATTTTTCCACATCGGCAGCGGCATCCCAACGGAGCGGAGGTGTCCACATAGCGCATATTGCTATAGCACTGGCTGCGCTTCTAGTTAGCGGTACTTTGCTTAGTCAAATGGATTCCCTGCCAACCTCGTCGTTCATTCCGGCAAGCGGTCAACGGGCTGTCGCGCATTCCAAATCCTCGGGGAATCGTCCATCCACTCTGCCTCTCCAAGACACCACTGCAATGACTGACCTAGTCAGCACAGAATTAATTAGCTTGGGCCCTCGTAGTGCGCAGAAATTCAGTTACTGTGTGTGCGATAGTAACTCATTTAATTGTTAAGTCATACAAATTTAGAATATTGTAAACAAATTGAACTAATTATGTAAGTATATATACACTTATTTTTATTAGTTACGTTCAGTCTTTACTTAATCATAATTGGTTTGTTTTAAGCCTAACTATTAAAAATATGTTTAATATGAATGTAATATATTCTTTTTACGTATTTAAATATGGTGTCTAAACTAGCGAGCTACGAATTAAACTACTTTAAGAAAGTTTGAAAAGTGTGGAAATTAAACACGAAAATCAAATCCCTGCATTTACACATTAATGTTCAAAACACAAAATCAAAACAAATGCAGTGAATTTATTTATAAACAGTGCAAGGTGAGTGTTTTAAATAAATTGATGCTAACATACAATAGTAAACAAAGAACGAAACGATTATGTAAAATATATTAAATATATTAATTAAAGAAATTGACATTTTTTGTAAAACAATCGCCTTGTTTGGGCTTATTGTGAATGGTGGTGAAATTAATAAAAATAAAGACAGTGTTAACTAAAGAATGTCTGAAGCTTCTGGTTATTCGGTAAAGCTATTTTAAACTTTCAGACTTTTTAATATCAAATTCATCTGATTTTGCGTTGTCGATTCTTTAAAATTCGCAATCTGTTAAGTAACGTTGTATAAAAAAGCTTTTGTTCATTGTTACGTCAATTTGGATTTTCCATCCTAATTTGCTTCATGGTGGTGTATTAATTTTTTCGTCCAAAGCGGGAGAGTCGAAATAATGAGAGACAGCGAGCACAAGGTCCGCCGTCATCAACTAAACACGAAATAAAACCAGGCACGCAGAAAAATAAGTAAGCAGTAGGCAGAAATTATCAGGCAGTTGAGTGAGAGCGAGAGCGCTGAATTCGGTCAAAGCAAAGCTCGAGTCAATTATTCTGATTCTAATTCGCTCAAATCGGAAGGAATAACGGAACTCACATGAGCGATAGATAACCAGAGTGAGAGTGGCTGAGAGCCGAAGTGCCACGTGATCAAAGCAAACAGCAAAAGGAACACAGTTATTTATCTTCGTCGCTCGCTCTGCCATACACACGTACCATAAAATCCTCTCACTCACTGTCTTCCGCTCTCCTCCTTTGCCGTTGTGTTGTAAGTCAGCCTCCGCTTACTTATTTTTCTGTTAGCCGGGTGCAATTCAAATTGAGTCGATTTGCACCGCATCACATCGAAACAGTGCATCACAAAAAATACCAATAGAGGTTTTTTTTTTGGTCATTCATAGGCAAGGGAAAGTGCTAGTGTCCAAGTTTAATAACAGCTACCCAGACTATCTTTTATATACATACTTGGCTGCAATAACAAATGATATGGATAAACTCGAATACTTATTTGCGTACATATTATTTAAATCAGTGTAAGGGAAAATGCAAAGGGTATATTAAATTTCCGTCAATAAACTCTTTTGAGCAACTGTGCCTATTTTGCTGCTGTTGTTGAGTTTTGTTTGTTTTAGAAAGAGGTGAGCGAGTTTTCACCGACTCGACACGAAATAACACTAGGCACGCAGAAAAATTAGCAGGCAGCCTGACTATAGGCAACAGGCACATGAGGTAGAGCGAGTGTGTTGGGCACGATCAAAACAAATTCTGCGTCAATTGTTCTGATTGGCTCAAGACGGAAGGAATAACGGGGCCACGTGAGCAATAGAGAACACGAGCGAGAGTGGGTGCGAGCGCGCAATGTCAGGTGATCAAAAAAAACTGTAGAAAAAACCGTTTGTCTTTGTTGCTCGCTCTGCATACACATGTACAATAAAATCCTCTCACACTCCGCCTTTCGCTCCCTTCTTGTGTCGTTGTGTTATTACTCAGCCTAGCTAGTTCAAATTTCTGTTCGTCTGGTGCTATTCAGAGTTTATGTCGATTTGCAGCAGCTCCCATAGCCAAAAACAATGTTTTTAAAAAAATATATATCGAGGTGATCTGCTTTGCAAATAAACGTTATATTTAAAGTGTACAAAGTCCATATAACTAAAAATCGCGAGTGATTCTGATGGGATATATTCGTACAATCCTTGTGATCAGCCTTGTCCACTTCTTTATTTAAACAATTTGTATTACAAAACCATCGCATGGAAAAAACAAAGTAAAATTAATATTATAAAAAAAAAAACTATTTTAATAATACATTGTTTGGCCGACAGATAATAGTCATTAGATCCCTAAAAGAAATGAGACATCGTGTTATGTTGCATACTTTTCAGACGAATGTAAGTTGCAGTTCAATTTTTGCACGCCAGTTATTTTTTTGTATTTTCCTTTGAGCTCTTTGGATTTTAGCCGCATACTTCTAGGCTGTCCTGTAAAAATAAACCAACAAAATTAATGAATATTATGTGACATACTTTTTGCGGAGTTTAGTTAATTGATTGGTATCCACAAAGTAGCATAATCCCTGGACGAGTAGTGCATTGGAAAATCGTATCCCTAATTAGTTTTCTGTTTGGCGTGGCTGAAATGTGTTCCACTAGCGAGAAAGCACACAGTGTCAGTGATACGGTTCAATGTGAAAACTTGATGATGCATCCTCTAATTGAAGTCATTTTATTTGCATTCGCACGCAAAAGGCATGTTGTTGTAGTCATGTGGTTCCGTGAACTGCAGTTTATTTGTTTACAATTAGTCCTGCGCGTGTGTTGTTTTCGATAGTAGTCCGTGATCCCTGAATCTAAAATTAAATATAACTGGCCGTTGTTCTCAAATCAAAGCAATTAGCAATGCGTGTCGGATTTCCAGTTTGTTTTGTATCGCCTACCTAACTCGACGTGGTGGATGTCAAATGCGCATATTTTCAAAATATATAGATACTCTATGTATGTCGGGTAATGTTTGCATTTCTCACGATGTGCTGAGTAGAACTTCAGCTATGGAAATAAATATTTGTTGACATGAATTGGGTTTGTCTGATTGAATACATATGTAGCTAGTGTTGTAATAATTTTAATTTTGATATGTGACTGGCATTCGTAATGAAGGGATCATTAAATTAAAATTTAAGTTTTGGCCAGTTTGAACTTTCTTATTCGTGCATCGTTTATGTAAAATTTTGACTTATTGAATTTACACTTCAGAACTTTCGTCATGAGCTGCTTGGGTAGGCAAATAAACTCGAAATGTGACCAAGGACGTGAGGAAGTAATTTCGAACTGCAGCTAAGTTTGACTTTCGTCAAGTCGTACAGATGCCCGAGCCGCATTCTGACCCTTGGCTGTCCGGTAATAAACATTCACGTATTCGGACACACGCTCACCTCCTTGTAATAAACTTAAAAACATAAAATTTCGACATCGTCGACGACAACTAAAGTTTACACTTTCCAAAGAAACTTTATGTGGTCTGGGTGTAGTAGTTCTGTGCTAAGTCGGTGTGGGAAGAAGGGGTAATGCCTAAAATGGAAAGAAGGGGTAATGCCTAAAATGGAAAGGGCTAGAGCCAGGGAATCGTGACACACTAATTTAATTTGCCTACACATTTCGTATTTACAAGTTAAGAAGGTTTAAATATTGGTGTAGATGTTTACACACTTGCAGAGGGTATATCGGCTGTCCTCAGAAGTTTGCAACCCATCATAGGTGGCTTCTCTTTTTCTCTTTTGTAAGATACAGTATTCCAATCAAACTCTCAAAATGCAGTCAAACTTTAAGAAAATTTGGGTGATGGAATTTAAAAGGATATATAATATATAAATAGCATCTCCATTCAGTCGTTCTTATACGAAAGGAATGGTACTGGTTTTTGATAATGATATTTAGCAAATTCTTTTGTCGTCCACGTCATTGATCCTGGTGAATTATCCGGGTGCCTGCGTGTATACAGCTGTGTGTCTGCTTTAAATACACTAAACACACCATGCTACTATATACACACACACACTAGCATAGTTCGCCAGGTTCCATGTATTGTTGGATGCCGACAGTGAGTGCTGTCCCTTCGTGGCGCGGTGCCTAACAATCCTCTTATTTGAAGCGTGGCTCGATAGAAAGCTTTTAGCATAATTAGTTTCAACTTTCTGACCACGTTTCGTTTTTGTTCGTTGGCCTGGTTAGTGTTGCGTTCAAGCGTATTATTACAACAATTTCTCATTTCCGTTGGGAGCTCTGGTTAGTGATAAGCTGCGCAGGATAATTTAATCGCCAACTAAGACAATAGTTTTAATAAACAAACTGCTGAAATATTATGATTTTTAACTCGGAAGACTGGTTTACCTAAGTAAAAAAAAAATCACGTTGCAGATCCAGTTTCATGGTAATATGTACAACATATTGTGTACATATGTGCCTAAAAAAAATCAAAATAAAATCGGAAGTTTAAACAGAGTACATGAATCTCGTTTTACACATTTTAAAGCCAACATCGAATTCATAAACAGCTTAAACGTGCGTACAATAAGCTTACCCATTGAATAATCAGCTCTATCATATAGAAATATCACATGCGTAGTGCTTCGATTGCACGACTTTTACATTTTATAGTACTCCAATGAGAAAATGTGTTCATGTGAATGCGATATACGAACTTTGAAAATTGGTTTCAATTGGGTAAATATCGTAAATTTGGCACGTAAATTTAATTTCAAAGAAATATCAAGGGGTTCACATCTTGAGGCGGACGATAACACGACTTACGGCTGTTGTGCGTGCCTTCACTATTTTATTTCTTTTCAATCCCTTTTTCGGTTTGATTTGAACGTAAACATTTTAATAGTAGGCAGATGTTTGCGACCAGGTCGAAATTCACAAATTCGCACTTTTTATAGGGTTGCACCTACCCCTTTTTATTCATATAAGGATGCAATTTAAAAGTTGTCTTATTAGCGGAGTTTGCATGTGATAGTTAATCTATTTGAGTCGTGCGAAAGTGTATTATAGGTTACTGAAATTCGTCGGAATCCACCTTTGACAGTCTGCATGATTATCTACAGTGTCTTGCACAAAACTTCTCCAGTGTGTATTAGGCCAAATGCTATTGCGCTTATGCACCGACTTGTGCCTTTTCAAATATTTATATTAGTCAGCTGACAAATAATAAACAGTTTGGCTTGCTTTCACTTGACAACCTCCAGTCATGGTCTCGACCTATTTTGCATTTGGTTTTGCGTATCTAATAAGCATGATGTTGTGGTTTAATTTCAGATGCCTGACTGCTTCAGATGAGCAAATAATTATAATCCTATAGCCGCCCAGAGATGCAAGATTGTAAATGTATGAGTTTTAACTTTAATGAAATATACTTGAATGTAGTATAATTGTGAAATGTTTATATTATATTATTATAAGTGAGAAAACTAATATAAAACACTCAACTCTGATTTGAACGTTGTTTTGATTTTCTATTTAATTCTGCACATATTATAAACCTTAGTTGAGGGTTGTGTTTAAATGAAGGCAGAAATCATTTCTGTTATTCCAAAGCACTATATATAGCCTTAATGTTCCTGCTTGTATGGCGGCTGCCTTGTTGGAATTGCTTGAATAACGGACGGTTTCAAGTTTCACTTTCTGCCTGCTGGAAAGTGCCAGATCATTCATCAAACCGTACCCCAAAAGAGCAACCCAGCAGCATTCGCCATATTCTCCATTCACCAGTCGCCACTCGGTACCCCCCATGAACCATCCATCCTCTGCTCTCCACTATCCGCTCTCAACTGCCATCAAACATAATAATCAAACATCAGCAACATAACAAACGATCTGGCAACCCGAAAAGTGGGTGCCCAACAGCAGCCAGTCACTCTTTGAAACCAAATCGGTGCTACTTCCTTAACTCCCCATCAGTTGCATTCCTTTCATTTTGTTCATACGTCTGCTGTTCCTCTCCTTATGTCTATGTACATACGTATGTATGTGTGTTACTGACTGTGTGACTGTCTTAGCTTGGCCTTTTTTTGCGCGTTTCCATATTTCCGAGCAGGACCATTGACCTGCCCAGCGACGGCAAGAAAATGTTTTCACTCAAAAGCAAATGCAATAAAAAAGGCAATTTATCAGCATAAAATATTATATGGCATGCCATTGAGTTGGCTCATATTTTCTCCTTACCCCTTGCCGCCCTTACACCCGCTCTGTGTGCTCATCGCCGCACTTTAACCAATTTGCTCCTCTCGAGTTTCTTTTTTTTTGTGCACTTAAAATTTAAAATTTAAACCACAAATGTTATTGGCCATGATTTCTTTCATTTCGTAACGTCATTCTTGTTGCCCTCCTGCTCTCGCCAACTGAGAGGTAAGCCAAATTGTTGTTATCAATCGAATTTGCGTCGTGTAAAGACTTTTAGCTACCTAAGCAGGAAGATACACGAGATTTATGAGTCTCTGCTGATTTTAAGAAACTCTAAGGTCCCACAGATGCTTCTTCCCTTTCCTAACTTATTCTAAACAGTATTTGATAAGTTAAAAATATATTTAATATGCAGAGAGTTAATATCAGCGTATTTAAGTGTATCGAATCGAAACCAGCTGCAAATATAATGCAGTTTTTATTGTTCAAAAAAATTCCACCAGTTTCACGAGTCGGGATAGACTTGTAGAGAGAGATAGACACTCAGACTGGCGGTGGGGCGAACGTAATAATGCCCAGTCCAGCTTAGTGCTCTACTTCACTTGGCAGTTCTCTCGTTCGAGCAGTGCAATTGATGCAACAAAGGAGAATGCACAAAATAAAGTTGAAAATGTACTTAAAAAATGTCTGAAATCGGGTTTAAAACAAAATTAAATTATCACTCCCCACAATGAAAGTAGCCTCAATTGAGACTGTAGAGAAATGCAAGATTGAATCTGGGATGGGAATGGGAGTGGGTATGGGATTGGGTATGGGGATGGAGCAACAGAATAGTTGGCTTCTGCAATGAATCAATTTCAGCTTAAATGCCAATTTTAAAATGCAGTAACTTTCGATGCACCAAGTGAATTCTTTGCCTTTGCCTCATCTATTGATCCTTGCATCTGTGCATATTGCCTTGACTGGCACGTGCCTCTCTCTCAGTGCGCTTTTGTATTAACCAGCTCTCCCTAGGGATAGTTCAAGGAAAACAGCTGTCCTATTTTTAAAGAATTTCATTACACTTTTAAATTAGTTTTCACAGCCAAACTGCTGCCAGCTCCTAATGGAATGCGAAGTGCTGTCTGAGCAGGTTGGCGCAGAGTTTTGGCTAAGAGACCATAGACGCACCATCCAGCCTAGATAGACATTTTGTCAATCAGTTATAAAACCCCAGCAATAGTAGGTCTCTTAGCTGTTAAGGAATGTTAATTTGCGATTAACTGTCCCATTCTCACAGACAAATGAAGCTGTTCATCGAAGCCTAAAAAAGTCAACAAAGGGCACATCGTGACGAGCCGAATTAATGCTGGAAATATGATAACGCGAATTTAGTCAAGTCATTAGAAAAAACTTGATGTGCAGAGTCAAGCAAATGTCAATATCTTCCGCTCTGTAAAAATCTATGCAAAATGAATATACGCTCTGAAGGGTATAATAAGAAGAAAGTCTAAAGACCCTGAAGTAGTCGGTCTTTCCTGGTAACTGTTTCCATGTTCGGCAAAATTCAAAGCTAATTTCCGCAAAGGAAATCAAAGCTGAAATTGTAGCTGAACTTTCGGTTTAGCGAGCATGCAGTACAAATAGTTAGAATTCAATAAAACTTTTGCAATTTCAAGCTGCAACCGTAAAATCGGTAATTAATTTCGATTTGTCACTCATTAGCCAAGTTTGTGCTCAAAATCACGTACGCTTTCACCATGATTTCTCGCTGCAATTATTGAGTAATATTGCTGCTAGTCTATGAAATGATAATTAGAAATTGTGGTGAATTACCAATATATTACGCAATTAGTTACATTTGTTTGACCAGTTAAAAAGTTAAGAATCGAATTTTTAATTATATATTTGATTCTTGAATATCTTTAGAAGTATTCCCTATTTTTACAGTTCTCTTCCAAGTTTATCAATATAAGGTTGGGGCATCTTACGCCGCTTTATATCTGGTATATCTTTCAATTTTACCCTGATTAAATTCCTTTTCGCCGTCAGAGGCGAATAAGTAGCATCTGGAGCAGTAAGTGCGCAAATTAGCCCCTGCAATTATGTTGACCTACATCTAATTAGCTTAATTGAAATTGGTCAAAAGCTACAGCCAAGAACGGGCACAGATAAGGCAGTTTCACATGCCAGTGACAACAGTCTGGCACATTCCCAGGGATCGAGTTCAGCTTAGGAAAGTGTCTTATGATTTGATTAGGCATCTTCGTGTTGAAAGTGTATTCATTAGGTTCTAATATAGAGTAGGAAATGTTCAATACAATTTTAATATATGCCTATTAAAGGGAATTAGAAGAATGATGATATAATTTGTAATGATTGTATTGAAATTGTTTAATTGATAAAATAGTTACAAAAAATAGCAGGGTAGTGTGTTTAATACGTCAAATTGCGCATTTACCAAAAGTAGTTACAGGGGAAGAACTATCACAGCTTGGGGAACGGAGAACAGAGGAACTGACAACATCCGACAGAATGACAAGCACTACAAACAATGTAAAATACACCAAATTGTTGCAACTAACAAAGCATCGTTCTACTCAATGGTGACTGAGAAATGCTTGCAATCAAATCAAATTCGAATTGAGTTGCACAACTGGAAATGAAAACGCAAACGAATGAAAATGAAAATGGAAACGAAAGGGAAAACATTGCTGAACGCTTCTTGTATACGAGTACAAACTGGGCAGCTCTTCAGCTGATTGCAGTCGAAAAAGTGCTGACAGATCTGTGTAGATATGGCCTATATATAATGTATAGTACAGAGCAACTTATACATATGCATAATGACAGCAAACAAAGTGGGGTTTGGGAGCAAGAAGTTGCTGAAACAGCTACAATATTTTATAAACTAAAGTTGCAATTAGCAAAGGGTGAACGATATATACGATTACAACGAATCCTTCAGATTACTGGCCATGCATGCTTAATACGGATTTGGCCTTATACCGAACCGAAGACAGACAGTGCAGGTCTCAAGTAGCCTTTTCCCTCGACGCAGCCACAAGTTGACAAAACTCATATAAATTATAAGCGGGTGTGTATTTAACAAAACTGTCAGCGCAGTTGTGTCACTAAAACATATTCAGCTTTTCGCGTTTTTCTTGTTCTCCTTCTTGTACTCCTTCTAGTTCTTGGCCTGGTCCTGGTGTTGTCTAAGTTGGGAAAGTCTATTCCCGTTGCAGCAGCAGCTGAGCCGCCCACGCTTCGACAACTTTGAGACATGTTGCAGCAGTGGTAGAGAAAGCAAGTAGGAAAAAAGAAGCGTCGTGCCAAAGATATGCTTCCCTGGGCAATAAATTCACAGACATTCAGCCACCCCAGCCCGCCATTCACACCCAGATACACACACACGCATAACCACACACACACACACGAAATATTAAAGGACACATGTGTAAAACATAGTGCTAGTAGGCAAAGGCACACTCGAGCACAGTTTCATCTTGTGCTTATGCCTTAGTTAGAATAGGATAGTGTGCTGCTTTTTCTTCAGTGTAGAGCGAAGTTTGTGCCAAAAATTTGCCGCCATTGGGTGTGAAGCACAGGACCTCAATGATCCTATTCACCCCGCTCATGCCTGTCTAAAATTCTCGCATATTTTGTCGGCGTGAAAACCTAAAGGCTTTTAGAGAAAATTTTATTTCAGTCTCTGCAACTGCTGCTGCTGCTGCTGCTTTTTCTTCGACTGTCTCTGTTGTGGCCATAAACACACACGTATTTACACACCAACACACGCTCCCAGGCACAGGCACACTCAAGGCAACACCTTCCACTGCAAAAGGCAGTCAACTTTGCGGAAAATCGTTTGAAGCGCTTCGCACTTCGTCGACATCTTTCTGTTGGCTTGCTGCGATGCTCTCAAGTACTATGAGTGTGTGTGTCATTTCCCACCCCCACATCCCCACTACACACTCCCTACTCCCTCAGTGCAGCACTCGATGTGTGCGTCACTCTCTGCATTCGCCCGTAGTAGTGTCTTGCATTGTTTTCCACTATTCCCCCAATGCCACTTTGAACTTCACGATTTTAGACTTTCTATCTACGCCATAGAGGCGAGTACGAAACAGGAAAATCAAACATATACTTTCCTAAATATATTTCAGTTTACAAGCAGACAAACTATATTTACAAATAGTTTGATATGTTATAAGTTTGTATTGCCCGATTTAATAAATGTAAATTTAACAAATCCTATTTAAACACGTTTACGTCCTACTCGAGTTTCATAGGAAATGTGCGTATATTTCACCCACTTTCCTTTAGGTTTAATTCTCATATATAATTAAATATATGCATTTTATACTCATACGTTTAATTCTCCCCCTTTATTTAGATGCCTTTGATAGGGTCAGTGACTACCGTAGTAATTTAGCCAGGCAACCGCTTGCCAAAAATTCTTCTTGCTGAAGTCCTTGTAGACTAGTACATTTAGCAAAGCGTGTCGTTGTTTTATAACCTGTAATAGTCCTTCTTAATGTACCATGGCGACCGCTGCACAAGTTCCGACGATGCCAGACATCTTACGAGCGGAGACTGGCGGCTTTTGTCCCCATTTCAAGCGCTTACTTATTGGGCTTGTTAAGAGCTTCCGTTTCGTCACGCATAACGCTTTCGAATGACGTGAACATCTATCTAGGTTCCTTGAACAGCATCAACATCCGTTACGAGTTTACGTCACTTTGGTCCGGAATCCGGATGCGACGCCACGCGTTGCCAAGCCATGGTCAAAATGTGTCTGCATCTATTAAGGCAGCACCTCTTAAATTAGGCACAACTACAACTATGGATAAAGGGAGAGTTTATAAGGTATAGCTGCTGCATGGTTTCGTTGTTATATCATAAGTCGTTTGACGAGTTGACATTATAAAAGCACGCAGAGGCAAACGAGCAAAGTGCGGTTCATTAAAATATATATAGGGTATATGGTGCATGTGTACTATAGATTTAAATACCACTTGACACTGATACATCGTGAAAGTGCGACTGCAAAATACGCAGTCGAGAACTGAAATACATTTACAGACACTTTCAGCAAGTTTATTTTTTCGTAATTGCCACTTTAAATCTCAAGCGGCTGGATAAATCAATCGGGTGTCATGCGCAAGTTTTTTCCACATTCGCAACAATTCACATGGTTTTATAGTAGACATGGCAAGGCTTTCAAGAGCGATGCTTTTTTAGGGCATGCTGCATCACCTTCAATTGAACAATCCAGCTTTAGTTTTATCAAATGACAGATGCCTCTAAATGTTTAACATATTGTCAAATCTGCAGCCATTTGACGTCAGGGCACACACATTTAAAGTGATTTGTTTAGATCGACTGTAGAATTAATGGCACATTTTGTATTAATTGCCACACATTTGTCCATGTTTAATTTCGTGATATAATTTCTACTATTTCCGCACTTGCATATTCACAATCTGCTCAAGTGTATGGAAATTATTTCGTCTGATTGACGTCGTCTGTTGTGAAATGAAGAATGTTATGCTTCAAAGTTGCAAAAGAATTCCAATGAAACTGGACATTGTAGTATATATAGCCAATTTAATGCATCATCTGATAGTCACATAAGGTAAATCAACTATTTGAGTGTAATAAACAATTATGGCAACTAAATAACTGTGTAATTACCTAGTCAAGCAATTTAATCTATGACTCCGATTGAAAATCAGTGAAGAAATCGGGTTTATCTGTTATCTGCGCACAAAAGTATACTACACAAAACGGTACGAATAGGTGAGGCCGAGGATGCGCTAACTTGATTTGAAATGATTTTGTTATTCACGGCTTATGCATCATTAGACCGAATAGATAGACAAGATTTGGAATCTTGGCCTGCAATCTATATATTTTGAGATGGCGCGGCACATAATTTATGGCAAGTTAACTCTTGAGCAGGCGACAAATTTACAGTTTTGAAAACATAATTAATTGCTAATTAACACTGAACATGATTAATGTTACCAAGCCACGACTGCGCGAATGTATATTTGCCGAGTAACAGGCTCACCTGCCAGCAGGAAGGCTCCTTCCGTACGAGTTTATTCGCCCGGCTCCAGCCACGTGTGACTTTCTTTAAGCGGACTTGCATGAAACTGCCAAGTAATATAATTATTGCAATACTATTCATCATGTTTGACGTTGGGCAGCTGCCAGCTAAGCCCAACGTGTGGCCCCGTTCAGCAGGGCGTTCGGTCGCAGGGAGTAGCAAGAAACACACTGAAAGTATTTATTCGACTTTGTTTCACACAAGTGATGGCTACGGCTGCTGGGAAACTATGCGAGAGGTTAACTAATTAGCATGTCAAAGCCATCCATTTTACAGCTGCCTGGCAATTCGTTGCGCAATTGCTTTACCCTCGCCCATAGCCCTCCACCTTCTGCCTCACACCTCACATCTTATGCCTCATGCCTCACCAATCCACTACGACTCAGCCGTAGCTCCCAGAAGGGCGAAGGCACAAATCCCATTTAATTATGCCCTTAGATTCATAAGCTTTACACACATTATAAAATAACTGAGCTCATTTACAAGCACATCACTCGAAGCCTCCGCAATCCCTGCACATATCTATTTTAATTTGTTCTTTAACATCTTAAGGCAAATGCCAATTTGCTGTCAATGCAGATAAAGGGACCTCAAAAGTGCAACTAGTTTCCACTGAAATTGGGAGGCCTGATTAAATACGTTGTCCGGCGATTACCGCCTGTCAACAGCCCTTCCATTAAAAGAAAATTGCCTAAGGAAGATAACAATATAATAGCCTTATATTAACGAGAACTACTCGACTGGGCTGGCACTCAAAGGGTAGATATTGCCTGGGATAGTGATAGTTTAGGTAATGCCACTTACAGCGTGGGATCAACTTTTGCTGGCAGCCTCACGACCTGTAAACGTGAGTTTTGTGCTGGTAGAAGCCAACCTTGCCAAGCTTGCGGATGCAACGATTGTGGCGCGCAAGCACCTCGTAAGGACGACACTTGCGACCGCTGGGAATACGTCTACCGGGAATGAAGACGTAACGTCCTCGCTTGGTCTTATGCTCCTTCTTAACACTGTTGGTGTCCGTTTCTTTGAACACGTCCGTACGGGGACGTCTCTTCTCGGTGTCAGCCACAGCAAGAATCTCCCTTAGCCTCGTTTTACTATTACCCGCATTTGCTCCTCCGGCCGCCTCGCCCATGAATACCTGGTGCCGAACCAAGTGGCCATGCACGACGGGAGCCCGAGGCGCATCGAGTTTTCGTAGCGGCTTTTTCTCCGGAGAACAGCCGAAAACAGTGAGGATCTCGTGCGGCTGGCACTCGACTATAGCTTCCATTCCGGCTTTGTTTTTAACCGATTCCAGGCCCTCTCCCATCCAAGTTTGTTGTAGGACTCGCTCAATGAAAATATCACGATCCATGCAGCCTTTGTGAGCGGTCAAAATTTCGCTGGGTTTGCACTTTCCTTCTTCCTTTCCTGCTTCTGCTGGTGCTTCTTCTGCTGCAGGTTCTTCTGGTGCAACTACAGCCGGAGCTTCAACATTCTCTGCAGATTCGGCTGGAGTTTCAGCTTCTGCAGTTGCGGCTGGAGCTTCACCCTCTGCAGGTGCGGCTAGAGCTTCACTCTCTGCAGGTTCGGCAGGAGCTTCACCCTCTGCTGGTTTGACAGGAGCTTCACCCTCTCCTGGTTCGGCTGGAGCTTCACCCTCTGCAGGCACGGCCGGAGCCCCACCCTCTGCGGGTTCGGCCGGAGCCCCACCATCTGCGGGTTCTGCCGGAGCTTCTCCCTCTGCTGCTGGGGCATTACCTTCTGCTGGTGGATCGGCCGGAGCATTACCCTCTGGAGGTGCCCCGGCCTCAACGGCTTGCGGTGCTACTGAGTTCATCGTAAGCAATAGAAACAATAGAGGAAGGTAAAGTCTGTGAAAGAACCTCATGTTCTCTAATCCGCTAAGTTTGTCACGATTGTTGCAAAGTTCCGAATTAACTGTCTTCAAAAGGGAACCAAATGCAGCCCAGATTTCCCTCCGAATCGAATCAACTTCGTTCCAATTCGAATAAAATTTCAACAACTTATTTAAAATGCAACGGATTGGCTAAGGTTGTTGTTGTTGCTGTTGTTGTTCGTTCTGCTTTGCTTGGCAATCTCAATTTGCACCACAATAAAATTAATGTTTTACGTAGCCAATTCCAGATCGTTTATTTCACATAAAAATGCGATAAATAAGCGACAGCGGCAGCAGCAGGGACGCAGCGCATCCTGTGTGATGGAGAGCAGGACACGAATGAAGACGCCCGATGGCAGCCAAGACCGGTTGCAGTCGGGTTGTTGTTGTTGTTGCAGTTGTTGTTGTCTTGCGCACCTACTGCTTTGAGTGTTTATAGCGCAAACAATGCGAAGGATGTGCCGCAAGGACACACGCTTCGGCTTAATGCGGAGGGAGACGAGCGAGCAGAGCAGAGCAGCAGCATGCGGGAAAAAGAATGTAAAAGAGAGGACAGGGGCTGGCGCTGGAGAGCTTAAAACAAAGCGCCACAGTCCGAAAACAACAATGAAATAAAAAGGAGGGTGCAGGAGCAGAAGGAGGAGGCAGGTCCATTGAAAACAAAGACAAAAGCTGCTCTTGTAGCACCCCGGTCCTGCTTATGTCGTTAGAGTTCACCCACCATAATCACGGCAGAAGCAGCAGCAGCAGCAGCAGCAGCAACAACACAAGCGTTTCGGCCACGACGGCGGTCCACGTGGCTCCTTGCGTGGCTGTTGTTAAAAATTTCATGTTAATGGCCACACGAAGCTTCGTTCTTAACCTTTCGCCAAGGGGTCGCAGACATGTGTGAGTGCAGTGTGCGGCTGAGAGTGTGCTGGTTTGGCTGTGTGAGTGTGCTTGTGCGTGAGTAACGGGGTCACTCTGCTGCCATATTTCGGTGGTACTTTTATGCGAGCAGCTTATTTCCTTTTGCCGTCCTTTGCAAATTTAATTTCACCTTGCGCGCACTCTCCAAGCGCGAAATCCATCCGCTTCCCTTCCAGCGTAGCCTCGACCAGGCAGGGGAAGTGGGAAATGACTTTAATTAAGGATATCTAGTGAAATTCCCGCTCATATTTATAACCACCTGTCCCGTCATATCGATATTCTCGATAAGAGCAGCAAGAGCTGCACAATCAAAGAGGAAGCATTGTTAGAAATAAAATCGAAATAACAAAGCGAAAACGAGTGAGAGATGGCAGAGGATTCCAGCATCGAGAGATGAGGAAGAACCCAGCAAAAGAACAGAAATAAAACAGACCGAGACAGAGGCAGATACAGACACAGAAAAAAAGAGAGAGGGCAAGTAATACGCTTTACTTGCTGGTCTTTTGCTTGGCATTTGCTTCACTCGTGTCACAGTCACTGTCACTGTTCCAGTCACCTAGCGACCAAGTACACAAAGGTGACCAGCTGCTTTTGCATTGTTCCTGAGGCGTTTGCTCGGCTTTTGGCCTTGTTTTCTTACTTGGAACTTTTCTGTGTCTATTTTATACGTTCCTGCGTTTCTACGCTCTTTCTGTTTGACTATTTGCCATCTGCTTTATTTCGACTGTAAGTTTGTTTGATTGTTTGTTTGTCTGTCAGCGCGTTGGCTGCTTTGCGAGGATAATCAGATAAAAACTTTAGCGTTATTTGGCCAAGCAACTTAATTGCGCAAATGGCAGCTGAGCTGCTGCTTTCAATTTCGTCACTCTAAATTGCACACAGCAATTGAAATCACCCGGTGATGATTTTGAGTCATTGCACAAACATAATCTATTATTTATTTACATAAACAACCTTCTTTCGCTACCCGTGTGCCGAGAAGAAGCATTGTGACACATTGTGATACTACTGTGTACTCTGAGCTGTCTGCCCCAAAGTAAACAAAACCCATGCACAGTGACATATTCAACAACCGAATATTTACCTACTCTGACATATTCAATTATACAAGTTTTTATCACCAATTATGTTGCATTAATAATGTATTTGTATATAAACAAGTTTTCAACACTGCCCCTTAACTAAATTACATTTATCAACTAGCTGCAACCCCAGTCAACTAATTGTTATCGATTTTGATATCGATATCGTCGCATCCGACATAGCACGTCGCACTTACGGCCATCTTGTGCATATTCTATTACATCCGCTTCCTTTGCCATTGCCTCTTTGCATTGTTGCATACTTTCAGGCTGACTCGTGCTCGTTTATTTATTTCTTTGCTTTGTTGAAGCCTCTAGTTGGTTCGCATTTTTATTACACTTTGTTATTGAATTAACTTAAAAGGAATGATTTATCTTATAGAAACGTGAGCTTGGCTTTCGATAATAAGCTTGGTTCATGCAAAACTGACTTAAGACTGAAGACGGGTTACCTAATAGTAACATTATATATGTAAGCTCACACTTATTGTATAAAACTGCCTGCAATTATACGCACAGACACACACCCACAATTACACAATGCCTAATTTAGTGCAATTAAACTGTAGCATGCTTTCGGGAGCCTGCAGCATTAAAAACACACAAGAAATGGCGCCAATTGGCTAAATTCATTTTTATTCTGTGATTTTGTTCGTTTTGCTGTCTGCACTAAATTAAATAGAAGTACTCACAGCACCGTGGAGTGGAGAGTTTTATTATTGTGAAAATTGTAAAACAATTGTTATAAATTTAATGCGCATTTTCAGTGTTTCTACGCTTGATAAATGCAGACAATTAGCAAAATGGTTCACTGGCGCCAACAACCGGATGTCCCCGCCCGGCTCCCTACTGCTATGAGCTGCTAGACAGCAGACCCGGAATACAAGCTTGCCAGCTTGTCCAAAGTCACTTAGGCATTGCGCAATTTTTGACACGCGTCCAAATCGGCTCCTGTAGCAGTAGAGGGAAGATGAACGGGGTGGGAGGGGATGCAGGTCTGCAGAGCGAGGCAGAAAGTAGAGGTAGGTCCAGTTGCCCTATTAATTACACGTCCGCAGACGAAAATTTAACCGATAATAAAAGTTTGCAGGCAAGATAAATGTGTTTCGGTTGCCTCTGCCTCTGTTTCTCTTTCTCCACTTTTGTGGACACTTATTGCCAACATATTTTGTTATCGACTGCCTCGTTGGCCTCTTTTACTGCTGCTGCCACTGCATGCTGGCGAAAAGTAAAAGTAAAATATGAAACACGGCAAGCATTTTTCATAAAATTCAAAGAGAATTTCACAAATATCATGGTCCACATAGCCCTGCTTAAATATTTGCCAAAGTTGCATTCCAGCAAGAATGTTTTGTATTTCATGCCCTCTCTCTCTCTCTCTATCTCTCTATGAGTGTGCGTGTATACGTGCGTACGTTCATTGCACTTGTGAGCAACCCTCAGGCGCATTGTTATTTCCGCATTATACAAAGCAGCATTGAGCAACAAGCGGAAATGGCTTAAAGGATATTGCAATTTTATTTTGGAAAAGTAGCTAAGTGAAAACACCAGAGAAACGGAAAATATGCAAAAGTGTAGAGCAGCTCTCGACCCGGATGGATACAAAAGCGATTGCCAAAATGTAGAGGAGAAGAGCGCAACAATCTTTTTAGATGGTTGCACATACATCTACATTCCTTGAAGAAGCCAGCCTTATCGTTTCTTCCGCAATTCCTATTCAAAATACGCCCAGACTATATGGAGTTGCAACTGGCAGGGCATAGTCATATAAATCTCTCATTAGTTACGTTATTTCCTTTAAAAAATTATCAAGTTTATAAATAGATAGGAGAGAAAAACGTTCAGTGAGCAGGTTCTCTTTCAGCATTCCCGTCGATTAAAGCACACAAATACCCAAAAACTTAAGACTGACTTTGCCAATTGTTTGCTGAAGAAATATCGCACACATACACACACACACACAACAGCAATGTGTATTGCCAAGAAAACCCGCATACACAATGATAAATATTTTTGAGCTTCCAACCATGAGTGACTAACGAAGATAAATAGTCAAACTTTCTGTTGCCTAATTGACAAGAAAATTGAAAATTGTTTAATGAAATGCGAAGACTGAAGAGACAAAGAGTGTTTTAAGTCTAGCTTAGAGTTCGGCAATGAGCTTAAGGGTTATGTTTTCTTCTCACATCGTATACTATACACGAGGGAAAGGAACGCAGAATAAATAAATTAAATAGACTTGCTCAAGGTACTTCCAAGCAGTGTGCATTTATTTCGGCAGACAGAGCAGATATATCTATGCGAGACATATATTACTAAAAATATATATATAATAATCTGTGAACCTGTATTTACCTATGGTCTATCTCTAATGCTGCGTATGTATAACACAAGACTGTCGAAAGGCAACGATGGAAATGTATTATTCTCTTGTATCGCAAAGCATGAATTTATAAAGCGTAATCTCTTTTGAAGTTGGCAAACTGAAACCCTTCTCCAGACCGTACTCATACCTGCACCAGCACTATCATCAACACCGCACTAAGACTACTCCAGCAGTGTTTGGGCAACACCAACACACGATGAAGTGTTGCAAGGCAAACCCGCAGCACCCGAGTGCCAGGAGAGTGCTTCTACAACCCTTGATGATTTTTTAGTGTACCTTTTGGATTTGTGTGCGTATTATCCTTGCACTGCAGTGACAGCTTACAGGTTGCACACATACAATTTGTACAATCCCCAATCCTGCGAGCTGTGCCGTGCTCTGTGTGCATGCTGGCTTTTAGTGTAATTTTGACAAGTGATAAATTTCATATATTTAAGTGACAGTCCCCAACTTACCCCCCCACGCCCAATGAGATAGAAAAACGTCTTTCACATCTCGAATGTAACTCTTAATTTATTTGATTGAAATCACAAGCCGCACAATAGTTCAACCGTGAGTATGTATACTAGTATATGATATATCGAATAAACTTTCATGTAGTAAAATATTATGGTCTCTGTCGCATTGTAAAAGAAGTTGCTGCAGAGGTTGATCGAGAGCTTGTGAATATCAAATAGATTTCCTCACTCGCTCATATCTAAAATACCGCTGTCGTAAGATGTCATGGGTGTTAAAATCTGCAACCAATTAGCCAGGCCCAAATAGCCTAGCCACTTTATTCAAACTGCGAGTAGAACATGTCTTGTCCTTAGCGGCCAATTAACAGTTTAAAAATTCCTCAGCCACGCTCTGCTGGAGCCTCCTCCTAGGGTATAACTAACTGTGGAGGCAAGGGAAGACGGCAGGCGGCACCTCGACGATAGGCCTGGACTGGTTGCTGCCTCTTGCTGGCTTTTTGCTGTACCCAAAACTAATTTCAGAGCGGTAGAGCATGTGGAAAACTTTTTTGCCATATGTCGCCCATTACTCGCCATAAAATTTAACAGGAGGCAGCTGGCGCACCTACGCAGGACATTTCGCTTGCAGCCTCTGCTGCTTGTTACCTTCACGTGTGTGTACTATTGTTGTCATCCCATCCCAACCATCCCAACCCCATACCCGTCCCTGTCCCCATGTTGTTATTGTCGTATCCTACGTGTGCCTAGGTCTAGGGTTTATGGAAACAGACCCTACGGAGAGCAGGTAACCGCTTAAGTTGTTTTGCCAAAAGTTTTTGTCATGCCTGGGACTAATTATAAAATAGCTCAAAGGCAACTCAAAGGCCGTCCAGAAAAGGACAGCGAGATCGACAATGTGAGAGAGGGATTCAAATTTAAAGCTGGTTTCCCCATGGAGCGGGAGCGGGGAAGGGCGCGGTACATGGAATGGCGTTGGATTGGCGTACCGCCGCAAACTAAACATTTGCCTGCCAATTTGTTGTTATTTATTTTTATGTTTCCACTCCCCTCGCTGTTTTCCTAGCGGCTTGTAATGTTTGCCCATTAAAAATAATAGTGTGGTTGTTAATGTCGTTTTTTACCCAGTTCGCATGAAAGCAAAATAAAAGCATAATAATACTGTAAAACAGGAAACCAGGGTTATACACATGCTGTCTACTCCACTCCCTGATACCCCCGTGGACAATTAGTTGTCTAGTAAATGTATCCCTTGTAAAGGCATGTTCTCTGTGCATGAGACAACGTCAATGTTATTCGATATTTGAGGAAATCCTTTTTCATTGTAATTTTATAAAATAATCAATTTTGCATATGTTGAAAATTTTTGAATAAAAACTGGAGTCTGCACTCTTGCAGAATATTATTTTAAATATATAGAAACATACTTTTCATTGCAACTCGTTAAAATATATATATAGAGCAGACGTGTTCAGTTCTGGCAAATGGGTTTATCGGACTTGGCCTGAAGTATTGTTCAACATTTGTTAGAGATACGGACACATCTTCGCATGCTGTAGTATTAAATTGCCCGAAACCCTTTGGCAACAGTTAGCAATACCACAGAAATTAGCACTTAAATCTCTGCTTAATTTCGGTCATTTGTACAAATGATTTTTTCGGGACCGTCGACATCGCAATGGAAATGGGTTGTGGCATTGGCTATAACTCAGTGGCTTTATCAAAAAACCACTGGCACATACAATCAAGCTAATGAAGCTATAATTATTTGGGTTAACAGCTTGCCATGGCCAGCCAAATCGACTTCGGGCCTGCTTCATTTCATTGCGGCCAATTTACTTCGGACCCCCAACAAATCAAACTGAACTGGAAGACGCCGGCAATGGAAGTGACTGGAGGTGGCAATCAAACAAGTAAATACACATTTGCAAGCCTTTTTAATAAATGGACAGACATAACTTTTCTCCTCTTTTTTCTCAATGCTACGAGACCAAAACAAGTGATACTCTGTAAACAAATGTTCTGCTCGATGAGCTTCTTATGGCTTCTCTCACTACATGGGGGTGAAACAATAATGGTCGAAAGAGTCGGAATTCAGAGGAAACTTTCACTGCGTGTTACTTATACTCGATATTAATCATTTGCCTTATACTTTTGTTATCAACATAGAAATAGTTATGTTATATAATGTGTTTTCTAAATACCTTGGATTGATTTCAACCCGTTGGAGACACACAGTCGTCTTGAAGATTTTTTCTATTTTATTCACATTGTAGTTTTTCGTTCTCTTGGAATCTTTAAATCAAAATAGGATTGAGTTCTGAAACAGAAAAAATTTGGTATAAAATTATGTGTAAGAAGAACATTTTGTGTTTGTTGTAACACCCTCACCCTTTAGATTTCACTTTTAATCGATTGCGGAGTTCAAAATTAATACTAATCAAGTGTTTAAAAGTGATTTAAACGATATTTCATTTTTGACCAGACATCATCTTAAACTCGACCAAAAATTAGACATGTAACATCATCGTAACGACCTTTAATATCACACTTCACCTTTCATAACTTTCATAAAACTCCTGTGATTTCCATGAAGAATGAGAAGCGATTTACATTCAAAGTTACTTTTTGGTAATGTCTTGACTGCATACACAAATCTCATCCCAATATATGAAATATGCCCTGAATTTGTAATAATTAAATAAGCTGAGGAAACCCTGCAGTCCCAAACAGACCCGTGAACAAACTCCTAAAGGTTTTGGGATCCGACCCGTTAGCGTAACGTATTGATTTCCACAATGAATCGTAGAGTTTCAGATTTGTTTGCCGAAAACTAGAGTAAGCAATAACAGCTCCAAGTGTTGCCAAAATATAAATAATAAGCCGCATCCAATCGAGGATATAATCGTCCCATTTGTGATAGCTTCCGTTCATATTTGCCTATAAAGGAGCGAGAGCTCGGAAACGGGGGTTTGTTTGAGTTTCCCATGCGGCAGCCTATTTACATAGGTCTGCCTAAGCATTTGTCAATAGTGGTTCAGATCAAAGGGGCCAGAACTACTTAATTTCCCTGGAAACAGGTGGTAAGGTCTGCTTGAAGGGGCCGGAAGAAGCCACTGCCAAAATGAGATGAGGCGTTTAAATGCTCATTTCGAATGCATAAACCAAGGAGACAGCTCAGCCACAGCTTAGCATGTCGTATTGTGTGTTCCAGCACACTTCGGAGACATCACTTAAATATGATAGCAGTGGGAAATGAAGAAGACAGACAGGTGCCAAAAAGTAAGACTCGCAAAATAGATACAAGTAGCCGTCTTCTTCAATTATCGCAATTATGAATATTTAAGTGCCTCTGTAATTATTAAATCTTCTAAGCCACACTGTCACATGGAGCCTTCAGGTTTTGCTGGTATTGCGCGCTTTTACCCACTGTAACACTGTGATATATTGCAATTTGGGCTCTAAAATCCTGTATAAAATAGATTATTAAATATACTTTGAACATAAATGTGCCAACCTGCTTTCCGCTTTTTATTTAAAATTGTAGACACGTTTCCAATGTTAATTATTAATTTTCTTTGAGCGCTCCCAGTCAAAGTACTCTGCTCGAGGCTGGAGGCTGGAGGCAGCAGCAAAACGTGTCGCAAATAACTTGAATTGCATAATAAAACGCTTCTTTGCCGTGCACATGATGTTCAGGTTTTTATAAGCTGTCAATTTGTTTACACGCCAGCGTTGCCTCTCCTGTTGTTGCTGCTGCTGATGCTGTTGTCTTACCACTGGCACTGGGACTGGGACTGGGACAGGGACTGACTTTCTGCTGGCAGAGCTAAAATATTAACAGTTACTATGATGCGCCGTGTCTTGTCTCACATGTACGACTCCCGACTCCGACTCCATCTTTGTTGTTGCTTGTCGCACTTGTGGCAAGCACTTTGCCAGCCGCATTTAATATTTTCGCCGGATAATACTCTTGGGAACAGCGATCTGGGAGCGGGAAAGGCAACTGGCGACAGGCAAAGGGCACGCCAGTGGGAAGAGGAACCTGGCCACAACAACAAGCAGGTCAGGTCGACTCCGCACAAGGTAGGGACTATTCTTGGTACTGTCTCTCATGCGTGCGTTTATTTTGATGTTGTCGCTGTCAAGCTGAGGGATGTGTCGGGGTTTTGGGAGAATGTGTGTGTATGTGTGTGTGCTTGGAGTGACGAAAAACGCATAAAACAGCATAATTTGTCAGCATGAGCACGGCAAACACCGGCGGCATAACAATGAATCCAAGCATGCGACATATCGTTATGGTTCTCCGTTATGGCTTTTCTTTTTGTTTTCTTTTCCGATGACTTCCGACCTGTAGAAGCGCGACATTGATCACAGCTCATTGCTAGTTACGAGCGTAGTTACAGCCACATAAAGAGGTCACTTTGTCATAGGCTAAGCAAGTTTTTAATGAGCAAATTTCAATCCCCAACCAAGGCCACAGACTCAGGCTCAGCCTCCTCCTCCACCGGCTATGACTGACGATATACCGAATTGAAATGAAAATCACGCAGGCAATTTTAATTAACCAACTGACAACAGACAATATGAGGCAAGGAGTCTCTGCCAGACAACATATGGGAAAATTCCTGCTTTGAGGACAACAATTTTCAAATAACTGCCAGGGGAATGTGTGATACGCGTTGCCTTATCAGCGGCAAGCTAATTTATGTTCATTTAATTGTGTGCTGTGCGAGTTCTCTCTCTCTCTCTCTCTCTCTGTCTCTCTTAGCTTTTTCCTTTTTCTGCTCTTACCCAACTCTTCCGAAATATGCTCATTCTGTTCGCCAAACCCAAATCTGCGGGTCGCCCTTTTGCCATACGCTGCGCATAACAAATAACTCAGTATGTTCCGTTCCCCCCACGTCCCCTCGCCTACTCTCCTCGTTTTCTTGCTCTTTTTCATATGGCGGAAACTTTCAGCCTCCTCTTCTAATGTTTTTTTCATTTGATTTCCTCGGCTTTTAGTTCATTACGAGATTCTGTGTCCAATTGTGTTTGTCTTCCGGCAAATTGAATCATATTCTCCGCACAAATGGCATGTGTTTATTTCCGTAAAAACTCAACTGTTTTTCGTTCTATTTATTTTTTGTATTTTTTTTTTTTCGTTTACTATAAATGAACTAAATTTGCAGTTGCAAAGTTGTTTTTACTGTTTGTTGTGCGCTTAACTTGGCTTCAATTTCAGCGCTGCCAATTAAAAAAGTTTCAACCCGCCGCCATGGGGGCAGCTGTGGCGCCCGAAAGTAGACTTTGCTCTTATTACATTTTAAATCGATTCAGGCCACACTCCATTGCCGCGTCGATTATTTATCGCAAACTCTGCAGCTCATGCATGTTCTATATATGCGTATACATGTGCATATTCGAACATTCGTATGTTTGTGTGTGTGTGAGTGTGTGTAAGTACTGCTGCAAGATGTGTAGGCCTGCTATTCGGCAGGTATTCCTACGAAATCTCTTATGTACAAATGGCAAATACCAGGTAAAATCTGAAAAAAATAGTTGGCATGTGTTGCAGCTGTTTTGGCCAATTGTAGACTTAATGACTCAATCCTGTATCCACCCCCTGCTCACTTCCCGCCCCACGATACGCACCACGGCGTAAATACATGAAAGATACGAAATTATTACGCAGGAATACAGTCCTCCTCCATATACTCAATTAGCATGCCTATACTCAGTATTTCACGTTTAAGAGGTATGGTTAGGCGGTAAACTCAAATAATAATGTAGGCAAATAAAGACAGGACAGTCACATACCCTAGTCTTAGCCCGAACAGAAACTGAAGGTAGTTTCACTTCAGAATGAACTGCCTGTATTGAAATTAAACTGCCTGTATTGAAATTACAGGCAGTAGATTACGATTACGTTAACTTAAAACCCATGGGAGGATGCAGCTCCCAAGCTATATATATATATATATATATATATATATATATATATATATATATATATACTTGGTGGGTTCCGCCACGCCTCCCTCTGCCTGTTACGTGTGTGCACAAATTAGTATACCCATTCGTGTGCACTTTCAATGGTCGAAGGGTATAAAAAGAAAAGACAACATAACAAGGAAAGGGAATTCCGGTTCCGAGAATGTCGACCTGCTTCGGCAGGCATAATTTTAAATTAATTGTTGGCATGACGACATTTTCTTTTAATTTATGCCAATTTGTTTAATCAGGTACTTGTTGTGTGGCAGGATAGGGACAGGGAAAAGGAGTGGGATTAGAAAGTTAACATGAAACTTGTTACCCTGGTTTTGCTGTGGCATGGCGATGGCAGGCAAGCTGGGCTGCTTCCCGGTTTTTGTAATTAACATGCTCTCTCGCAAGCCGGATAATTTGAAAAGTAAGTTAATAGATGAGATCGCTTTGACGCTTCTGAGACGTTGCTCACGTTCCGGGCACGTCATAAAAATGCTAAAAGCGAGAGCGATAAAAATACATTTATCAATCAAAACTTCAATGGCAACTTTGAGTAAGTTGCGAACGTAAAAATATTTACTTTATGTCTCGGTCGGGGGGAATTGGAGCTGAATGAAGCCCCTGCCGATGCTGGAGTAGCAATTTAATGGCTTTCATTTGGTAAAGCAATTCACAGAAGCCCGCGGACACAGAATGCAGCTTGGAGCCAGGACCGCGACGACAGGACGTGCACGAAATGCGCAAGTTCCACCCACGCCTCTTGAATTTCCCCTCTAGTTATTTGCCAGAAATGTGGATCAAGTCGGCAGAGAACATGAAAATCAAACAAGGCTGAGTGACCAAAAAAATATTGTTATACGATCAGTGATTTAAATGTGAACAAGTACTTTTATTTATCTTTTGCGCTAAATCACAAATATCCAAATTTATCTTCAAGAAGTGTTTGCTAATTTTGTAGTTATTGTCAACTTTTGATTCACAGCATTATCGAAAGATTCTCTCGCTTTGCCTTTATAATTAAATGCAAATTAAGTAAGACCTTTTTTCCTCTCACTGTATTTAATTTTGCTATTTTGCTGGCAAATTTTGTAGGCAAATTGGCAAATTGCAAACTCATTGAAAGAAGCCTTTATAATGCCAAGACTCTGTTTAAGCCAATATTGCGTATAAGCTGAAAATATCTCCAATTTTTTCCGTTTTTTTCGGAGAACGAGGCAACTTTTCTAATTAGAGCCGCTCATAGCCCAGCCGGGTAGGCGAGGGATTTAAATTCACTGAGCGTACAGATTTGCATGGGAACACTTTTCGAATAATCCAGTTAAGTATATGTATGCGTATCAAGGGGAGTGCGTTGTCAAGGCAAACACGAATCAGCTTGAATCAAATATGCAATCTTTTCGCAATTGCAACGCAATCAAAAGCTGGCAAAAACTTCTTCCAGAGCATTAGAAATGCCAACAAAACAAAACTAACTCAAACTTGGGCGCAAAAACCAAGAACATGCGGCAATCGACAATGTTGATTATATGTGGGGAGGCATGTGGGGGGGAGTATATACTGCATACATATGCGAGTATGGTTTGTAGTAACTCGTATGTCTAAGTTTTCAGTTCGACTGGGAAATGGGCGTTACAGCTGTTGAAAGTTAGACCGTAGCATCAAAAGCAGCGGCGGCAATAGCAGAGGCAGCTCGTAATTACAGATTGCAAAACGAAACGAATCGAAAAGTAAACGATGTCGATGAAGACGCGACTTTGAATTGAAGTGTGGATGGTGTTGGGGATAGGAGAGAGCGAAGGAGAAAAGTGGTACAGGCGGAAAAGAGAGCAGAGAATGGAAGGAAATCACGAAAAGCTTGCAAAACTCCAGGCTGATGACTGGGACAAACTAACACGTGCTGCTCTCGGATATGGATATAGAGGTATGTCGGATGAGGCATGAGGGATGAGGCATGAGGTGTGGCCAGGTGCTATAGAGAAGGGTAAACTTTGCTATGCCAAGAAGAGGCATCTTAAGCGATTTTCCGTTACGCCGCACAGAGTTGCGACGATATGGCGACGATATCTCAGACGTCAGTGCTGAGCAAATTTACGGCAAACGAAAATTAAGAAAGTTGCAACAAGCTGCAGCAGCCTGGAGCAGCCAGGGGGCATGCAACGGGACGAGGGAAGCTGGCATTGCGTGTAGGCGCGATTTATGTATACGCATGTGGCACCTCAACTTGATAAATGTGCAACGGCGTGACGGGAAATGGATTCTCAGACGCATCTTGAATTATGCGCCCCACGTTAATCGAAGCATGGCTTGCAGCCAGTCCACACTCCTCCTCCACCCACTGCTGACGAACTACGCGAACTATACGGCTGCAGTACTGCTTCAATTAAGGCCTCAAGTTGCTCTCAAAGGAACTGTGCAACTGGCCGTTCAGTTGCTGCAGGCTGAAGGCCACTTGCCGCCCAGACTTGTGCACACCGAGGGGCATGAGGCAAGACAAATGCTTACGAATGTCGGCAAAGGTTGCTTCAAGTATCTGCAGGGTCTTCTCCTCTCGTTCTTATCCTTCCGAGGAATAAGTGAGTTGGCATTTGTTAGCTGGATGGACTGCACAGAGCTGATTGAATTGTTATTGTTATTGCTTGGGGCGCCCAGGAGTCACCTTAAATACGGTTCAAGCTGCTCAAGAGCATTTTTCAGCAGCTCGTGTTGTGCGTCGCACTCCTCAAAGGCGCCGACTCAACTCTTCTCAATTAAAACAATTGCCAACGACAATCAGATATTCAGGTAAGCAACCAGCTGCTTCCTTCCTGTCTGCCACCCTCACCACCACGTCTCTGTCAATGTTTGCAACTCGGACTCGCACCAGGACTCCCTCTCCTAATCCGATTCCGACTCCGACTTCGAGTCTGTCTTGACTGATGTCGCTGACAGTCGCACGTACGCTTAATTAGAAAAAGTTGCAGTGTCTGTCGCTACGCTTGGGTGTAGTTAGGCTACACGGTCACGCCCACTCTATGTCCACTTCCCTCGACTTGCCCATGGCGAGAACTATTCACTAGGTGTCAACAGTTGCCCACATTTATGCAATGGAATCGAGTTTTAACTTTAGTTTCAGACCTATTCTAAGACTAGTTTCAAGTATTTTCGTTAGACTAATGACCCATTCATCTATACTCTTCTTCCAATGTTGAGCTTCAATTTCTTACATCAATTATATTGCAACTCTGCTCGCAACTGTGAAAAACGTTCACTTGAACAATTTCTGTGCGTATTATTCGATCGAAGATAAATTTGAAGGATAGTTTCATATGACATTTGTATGCCAAAGCAGAACGTTATGAATCAAGCACTTCGCTTAATAATCGCAAATAACTTATTTGCGTAGGCAGTGGGAGTGGCAACCAAAGTTTAAAATAAACTCTATGTGCTTAGAATATCGATAAACCTTCATGCTGAATTTGCTTTTAAACAGAAAGAAACAGAACAGAAAGCCGCAAAAAAAAAGCAAATCACAATTATTCTACACCATCTCTTTGACTTCTTTTCTGGTAGCTGCAGGCAGTAAACTGGTATATTTTTATATTTTCCTGCCTCATTCTCCAGCTTTGAGTCGGAAGTCACGTGCGCTCAATTTTCTAGTACTTTTGATACAGCTCACGGCGCAGCGCACCTCACCGAACCCAGTAATTACAAGAAGCCCTACTTAAATTAGTCGCCATAGGCTTGCGAAACTATTAGTCAGGGGAGAAGGAAGCAGAAATGCCCCGAAGAATAATCGAAGGGGGAGAGGGGGCGTGAGAATCAGCCACCTGTGCTGGTTCCGTTTTGGGACAAGGCATTCATTAAACACGTTTGCATGTGATTTTTATACACGGCCCTATTGTTGACGTTGTGTTGTTGTTGTGGCCTCTGCTGGTCGGGAGGGCAGGAAGAAGGATGAGGTGCCTCCAGCCATTGTTGTTTTCGGTTGGGTCCTTTTGTCGGGGGCTTGGTGTGTGTTGCTTTTCATTCTTTTCTGTCAACGTCAGCGTGATTAGTTGTGCCATTTTGCCCCTTTGCTGCACAGCGAGATGAAAATGGGGATTAGAGAGTCCACCAACAGCGAGGTGAGGCACACACACGCACAGGCACACTTACATAGTCAGAGTATGCATATGTGTGCGCAGCGTAGTTATAGTCATAAATAGTCGTACGTGTGCTGAAAAATGTAACTGTGACACCACAGCTAATACCAATTAACAGCACACGAACTCGACCTCAAAACGAGACGCTTGACTCGCTTGCACTTACATCATTAACAGCATCATTTACACAGAGTAGTAGATCATCCCCTGTACCCGTATGCGCCCAGCCAGCACCCTCCCCCGCACCCACATTCGCATCGGGGACAGGAGGCACTAACTGACGCTTTATAAGACTTTAAGTTGCAACTAATGAGACTCCGAAACATAATTGTTGGCATTTAGTTAGATGGAGGTGCCCTTCTTATCCCCCCCCCCCCACCATAATTCTCACGCACACCTGCTGTTCTCACACGCACACAGAGGGACAAATTTTGTAGCGAGACATGCTAAAAGTGACTCGGCATGAATAAGATGCAACAAAAACAAGAAAACAAATGGCGGCAAATGCGACAGGTCCGGCAGTTGAGCACAACGAAAACAAATGCACCTAATGACACAATTTCACCCACTCATACGCTAGTCTCTCTCTCGCTCTCTCTTTCTTTTCTCTTTTCCACACACAGAAATACATCATGAGTCGGGAAACTGTTATACTGCAGCTAAGAGCGCGCGTTCTCTTCTCAATACATCGGCGTGTCCTCTCGGCTCGCGAGAGAAAGAGAGAGAGAGCGAGGCGATGGAAGATGGCACATTCAGTCGGCACATTCGGCTGCGCTTCGCGACTGTTCGAACCGAGACCCAGTGGCAGTTGCCAGTTGCACGTAGTCAGTTGCCAGCAGCCAACAAAGTGAGGCAGTTCGAGCCTGTTTCTGGCCTGACCATAACCCGTAAGCCGTTATACGTTCCGTTGCCGTTACCGTTGCCCGTTAGTCGTAGCCGAGTCAAGCAAGTGCCAAACGACGCGATTAGAAACAAGTCCCGTGATATTCCCATATTGCGGCACGCCACAAGAGTTGTAAAGCCGCACCCGGGCACCGGGCACCAGGCACCGGGCACCAGGCACCGGGCACCAGGCACCGGGCACCAGGCACCAGGCATCAGGCACCAGGTGGCTGCTATCAGCTGGAGCAGTGTAGGCGCACAGGGTTGTCACCCCATCGGGTATGTTGCACACATTTATTTCATTTCACATTTTCGGTCAGGTAACCCTGCAGCAGCCTCTCTACACCCTCGACAGCATCCACGGCCGGCGTCAAAAGTAACGCCATTAAGTTTTAAGTTTCTACTTGTAACCTAGTTTTGGGTGCTCGTGTCTTGCAACACTTTACGATACACACACACACACGCACAGAGAGTACATACGACATATGTGTAGGTGTGCAGCTGTGTGAAAGGCTTGGCGCGCCATTCTTACACTCCAATCCACACTCCCTTCACTCTTTCTTAGCCCGCAGTCTGCTCAGCATTGCTTTTTATGGCATTTTCCCGTGCACATATTATTCATTCCGCGTGCAGGAACAATGCGAGTGCAGTGAAAAGTGCATCTGCAGTCCCGCTAAGACCCGCACAGCCAGCTGCGATTTGTATAAATGCCCCCATTAAGCTGACGATTGCAGAACGACGCCGAAATACAAGAATTATTCCACTGTCGTTTCCCTTGTTAGCGAGTTATGATAGGGTGTGACAGGCAACATGATACTATCCCAACAAAGAGAGACGCTTCCACACTCAAATCGATAGATTATTCCTATGGGAACTATGATATACAGCTATTCTTTCATTTCTATTCTTTTGAAATTGGTATACTCTTTAAAGGTTGAAAATCCCCTGTTAATGCTGAAATTGAATGGGATCTGAGCCGTTCCCATCTTAGTGGCAAACATCTGCTCAGAAGGTAGATACAAAGGGTATAATAACAACATGATAAGAGCCGCGCAAAATGTGAATCTTTAATCTTTTTCTCTTCTAGTTTCCTACACTCAAAAAAATGTTAATATTTTCGCCTATTAAGCTGCAACATGATACAATAACAGTTTTACAGAACTTTTCGCTAACGAATTCAATTGCCTGAAGTTTTATTTAAAAACAAATGACGGCAGATTTTTTAAATGACAAAAATTAAGATAACAAATTCGCATAACAACGAAAAGAATAAGGAAAAAGCAGCGTCAAGAAAACACTCGAAAACTTTTCTACCGGCAAATAAAACAAAAGCCCGTCAAAGCCGAACACAGAATCGTTACAGAGCGCAAATAGAAAGCCAGAGTGGGAGGGAGACAGGCAGCCAGACCGGCACGCAGGCAATAGGGAGACAAAGACAACAACAACAAGCCGAAAGAAAGAGGGAGAGAGAGAGTGAGAAAAAATGCCACGTCTAGTATGGCAAACCAAACAAGAGCAGTACGAATTGAAATACTTAAGCCAAAGTCGCGACGTTGTCAAAGTCAGGAAGCCGCGTAGCTTGCCGGAAGTGCGAGGCAGGCGGCCATTTTTGGGAATGGGAGGGGGAGGAGGAGGCCTGCTGCTGCTGCCTGCCTCCGTAGAAGTCTAATAAATTAAGCAATTTACATGAATTGTCATTTGTTGTGCGTTGTGTGTTGTGTGTTGTATGTTGTATGTTGTATGGTGTGTGTCGTCATATGTCCCCGACAACTTATTTGTATTTGGCATCAAGAGAAGGCGTGGCGGGCGTCGAATTTGTTAAAAAAACTTTCTCGCTACTTGACAATAACTCAACGACACAGTAGGCAGGCAGTCAGGCAAATTCGCAAAAAAACGAAGCTTGCAATTTGGTTAATTTCATTATATATCTCTCTTTGTTGCTAATGATAGCGCTCTTGTACTGCTTGTGGTTCTGCTTCTGCTTCTGCTTCTGCTTCTGCAGTATTTTCCCTTATCTCTGCACATTTGCAAGTTTCCTGCCAGAGAAATAAAATTTATGTGCATATTTTGACGATTTGACCTTGTCTCTCTCTCCCTACACATAATCACACCACGCATTTATACACCACGTATACACTCTTTTGGGGTAGTTAGAGAGCTGCGGGCAACCGTTGCTGCCGCTGCTGCTGCTGATTCCGCTGCAAGTTTGAGCGTTCACAGATAAGCAACAGTTAAAAGTTTGTGGCTGTCAAACTTTATTGGGGTTTGTGTTGTTTTTTATACGGCCAAGAGTCAACACGTGGTGCTCAGAGCTAATCAAACTATTGATTGTTTTGCTTGATTTCACTCTGCCTTCGATCCTCTTTGATTGCTCCCGTTGCAGCCGCAGCAGAGGCAGAGACAGGTGAAAGTTGCAAACAGCTTTCAAGTTTTCGGCGTAGCTTGACTTTCACTTTAGCAAACTAATACAAAAGTTTTCCGCCTCTCATTCACTGTTTCAGGAAATTGATTTTTGATGTGTTGTGGCCTTTTTTGGTATTTTGTTCAGACTCCTTCGGGTTCGCAAGTTAGACAATATCATCTATCGTGCTCTCACGCTCTGCTGCTGCTGCTGCGGAGGTGTTAACCTCTTTGACTTGCTACACGTTCTACAATATATTGCATTGATTTTGCTTGGGCAAGCAACAGGCAAACCGAATATAAAGCAAAGTGTTACACTCAGTCACGCATAGCCCACAAAAGATATAAAGTATACGCACCATTGTACCACAGTACACAAACAAAACTCATCTTCAGCCCTAGTTCAGGTTGTCCAGCCTTAGTGCGCTCGAACAGATTGTCATCAAACAGAATGTGGTCGACATGTGCCCTGCCCTTACACCGGCACCTGCCTGCAGCTGCACCTGTACAACATGGCTAAAAATTTGTCGAGAACTCATGCAAACTTTGCCAGAGCCGAAGGCCATCTGCAAATGTTTATGAAAGCACTTTGCGGTGCACAAAGTTTCACTTGACACAACACACTTGCTATACTACTACACACTGCACCCCCGGGACCTCAACCTCTGCCCCCTACTGCAAACACACAAAAAAGAGAGAAAAAAATCATACGAAAATTGCGTGTTGCATAATTATTTTTGCTAAACGCACACATTTTTGTCACTTGCGGACGGTAAAATGCCATTTTTGCGCTTATTTAAGCTATTGCATAAATTTCAACACAAAATGAATACCAACTCGCATATACGCAAAGAGGCAGCCACATTCTGGCAGACACACACACATATGCAAATTTACTGGCAGTCGGGTGCTTAGGAGCAAGGCATGCAATTGCAGGAGCTAGTAGCGGGTCCAGGTCCAGGACCAGGACCAGACCATGGCCCTTTGCAGAGCAGACAGGAGACATGCCTTGGATATTTAACACACATACTCGCACACTCTCATTGAATCTCGCTTCAATGTCAAAGTTTTGCCAGCAATGTGTGCAAAATTGTTTCGCAAAATTTCGCGTGAATGAAAAATGTATAAAATATTCAGAAGAGCGATTCATGATAAGCACTCGCAGACGGCACTCGGCACTCAGCGCTTTCCAAATATCAGGCTTATGCTATGCGAAATTGTCCTTTTCGGACAGCGAAATCCAAGGCACAAAATGTATGCAAAATTATAATAAGTATACGCCGAGTTGGCAATTTAAATAATGAGCGAATTGAAGTGCCAAATTGGGTTGCTTGTGCTTTCCAATTATTAGTCTGAAGTCTGAAAGTTGAACGATAATGGGGAGAACGTTCCATACGTGCGACTTGCCTCGACTGCTTGCAGCTTGCGGCTTGAAGCAAGCAACAAATTAAACCGATTTAAGTTTTAAGCGTTTGACACTTTACAATCGCAAAATGTCGCCAAAAGTTTCGCAAACGGTGCAGCAACAAGAACAACAACAAGACAATATCATTGCCATGTTAACCCAAGTCATAAAGTCAAGCATATAATGCAAAGTGCCGAACTTTTAATTTAAATTTGCGAAATTCTGCACCAACCACACAAAATTATGAAAAAAACGGAAAAATGAGGATAAAAGGAAGAGCGCTACAAAGTGATAAAAATAAGCACAAACAACGAGTGAATTATAGACTCCTAGATACCCTGTAAAAACAGCTAACTGAGGTCATACTACTCTCTTACTCTCCTCCTGATACCATTAAATAAACAATTAATACAACTGCAATCAAGGAGTGTACTCGAGGCGCAAGCGACTCTTTTGCTGCTGCCACGAGCGCAACAAGGAATAAGAAAATGAAAAAACTGAAAGAAAAGTTTCACTCCTGAGTACAGAGAAGCGCAGAGCAGAGAAAAGATGAAAAGAGGAGAGAAGAGCGAGAAGAGCAAGAAGAGTTACGATGCCTTTGAGTAACACACTTTACGCGGTTGCCAGAGAAACCGGTGCTGTTATTTGCATAGCTCATACGCACTGTATGTCAGCAGCGTTGGCGGTCGCTAAGCGGCAGCACTTGATCCGACAGCAGCCAGATACTTTATCCGTATTGGGACCAAAGACTGGGAAAAGAGCATGCAGAGCAGCGCAGTTTTGCCATACGTCGTCTGCTTACCCACACTGTGTGAGTGTATGAGTGTTTCGTAGAAACACCCACACATCCACGAGTGACTGCGCGTTAATGCAGTCGAAGCTGCCTTCGCCTTTGCCTTGCTGGGTTCGCTCTCTAAGCTGGTGTAAATATGGAAACAGTTTAAACATTTTGTTTTCGCGAACACCCCTTTTCACTTTTGTTTTTACTCTTTCTTATTTTGGGCTTATCGACTAATGTCTCTGCATAAGATTAGCCTGGCAGCCTTTGGTTGGTGAGATGTGAAGGTATGAATTTACGATTTAGACAGACCTTGACACAATCGTTTAGTGAGTTTCGGCAAATGCAAATGCAGTGACTAATGAGTGCGCAGTGAGTGAGTACTCATGCAGCATAGAATCCGCCCACTCTATACTCCGATAGTGCCCACAGCGTATGGAAGAGAAGCAGAGCGACAAAAGGCCGTAAAACAAAAACAACTGCCGGATAAAGGGCAGAAGGTGACAGAACAAGGAGGGAGAGACGAGAGACCGGAGAGACGAAGAGAGGGTGTGACAAAGACGCGCCTAATGAAACGAGGACGTGTCGTGACAAGACCGCACTCCTTGTTCTTTTTGCCAGCAGGTAAAACTAAGCTGCCATGTTGGATTTGCTGCAGATGGGAGGTTGCGTATACGCAGGGGAGTCGTAAAGTATTTGCCGTGGTGCCTAAGCAAGTAGTCAAAAAGTTGCTCCACTAACAAATCATTCAATTTATCCTTGAGCTTCAAGCAAGTTGAGCTTACTCCCAAACAGAATATCTCAGCTACGGTCACGGCATGCAGATAGTCAGCTTCTATCACGAAGTTCCAACTTCTGCTAGTTAAATTATTTTCACGAATAGTCTCTTAGTTAGGAGGGAGATGCTCGCTATTGACATATCCACGATTATAACAGGGAAACTCATAGAAACCTTGGGAAGCATTTGACTGGGACAAGGACGAATGAAGGTTTTCAACAGATTCTCCGATTCTCAGTCAATGATGATGGCATTAAAAGTCGCAAATTGATGTTTTTGTTTCAAAATCGAATGGCTGGATGGATATGTGTGTGTCTCTGTGCTCATGTGTGCCAATTAGAAGCGTTAGAGTCCATATTTGGCATTCTAGCTACGGAAACAGAGCAGAGAGATTTATTCTTGATATTTCCGTTTTAATGCGGCAACAACAAGCGAGGAGGGACAGCAACTGAAGCAGGAGGCCAGAGCAGCAACAGCAGCAGCAGCAGCATCATATGAGAACAGCGAATGCTGTGAAACTTTTTCGATAAAAATGTAAATTTATTGGATATGTGTAACAAACAAGTTGGGGCCCATATACTATCTACCATACTCGTCTTCATCCTCATATCATCTCCTCATCCTCAGTTGGTAGTGTGTGTATGTGTGATGTGCAAACGAATAACAATAATGTTGATGACGCTGGAGAAATACGAGAGTGGGCGATGGTTCTGAGCCGATCTGTGGCTCGTTCCTACTCTTAGATAGCACGACTTTCATCATCATATTTTTATTATTTTTTATTGACGCATTTTGATATACTAGTTAACAATTCTTTCATTGACTCGTCTTCCCGTTGTTGTAAGTTGGTTAATTTTATTCGGCTGCCTTGGAAGTTGCTGGCTGGACATTTCGTCGACATTTCTCGACAACTTTCTTGTTTATTCGGTGTATGGCTTGTGCTTTTATAGCGCATCTGTTTTATGTTGCGCGACAATTCGTTTGCAAAACTTTCTCTATAACATAAAACATAAAAAATTCCCACATTAAGCATAACTCTTTATTCTGAATTTATCAGGAATAAATAAACAACGACGTAGGCATTGAAGAGAACCTTAACCGTACACAGAGACAGGCACGGACACACAACGATATAAAAACTTTTTATGGTCGACTCCACAATTTAAGCCTCCATGATGCAGAGCAGGAGATGGGGTCCACTCAAGGAGGCCCTGTGCATATGTAGTAAATATTTCAATTATACAACGCACATTCATGCGAAACTGCTTAACAATAATCCTGACTGCCATTAAGACCGCGGTGGATATTTTTAATTTTCGATAAATCAATTTGTAATGTTTTTGCAGCTTTAATATACTCTGTGTATATTTAATTAATTAATTAACGCTTTAATCAGACAAATAAACAATTGCATGAAGGGGAAACCAGCCGATAAATAAAGCATTAATTTTTCATTCGCCAAACATTGTTTTGTCATATCGAGTGCACTCGGTAGGCAAATGCAAATGCAAATGGAATTTTACACACACACACACGCATCCACCACGAATTTGTATGCCCTTCGAGCAGTAATAAATCTCAAAGAAGAGTCTACCAGCTCAGTACAACTGTATTTAAGAGGCAGAATGAGGCGTGGACATATAATAAAGGAGGTTATAATAATGTTTGTCTGTTTGTCTGTCTGTCTGCTCGTCTTTTTGAACGCAAAAATCTCAGCTATTATAATAGTTAGAAATACCAAAATTAGCATGAATGTTCTTGTATGCTATAAGCTCCAATCTTTCCACTGCAGTTGCCCTTAAGGGTATCACACAGCCGTTCATGCTCACCCGTAGCTCTTGTTACTTGTTTTTGCATTTATTTTTAATTGCGATGCGGGACATTAACTGATAAGTGCATTCATTTTTAATACACATGTGTGTGCACATGTGTCCGGCAAGCGAATCGAAGTAGTGCAAACAACAAAGCTGTAGGAGGAGGTGGAGTGTCCTCACTCCGTTTCAGCAAGTCTATTTAATCCGCATTCTTCAATAAGCAGGCAAATAGGGATCAAGCAAGATACCGATAGACGAGGACAACCGAAGTTGCTGGGAAAACGTGTAATATGGCGATGAGGTTATGTTCAAATTATGCGTTACAAATTCCGCCCTAAACAGTTGGACAATAAATGGACGAATCACATATCGTTACATTATCTCAGCATGAATAGACGACTGAGGAGGTGCGAGAGGCGAGTTCGGGACTAAAACATATTTTTAAATCAAAGTCAAAGAACAGCGACCGCTATTAGGCCACAGTGAGTGGGCGGGGAGAGTGCGAGAGCGTCGACAAATCCAAAAAGGTTACAAATAGCCGACATAAAAAGTTTATTGGTACAAAGGATTGAAAATAACAGCATCAGGCAGGACAAACACATGACGCTCCCTGCATGCCAAATCACAGACTTAGTATCCTTTCCCAATAATATGCTCAACGACGGACACAACCGTATTTATTGTTGTTTATGTGCCCTGCCTGATCTGGGTGTCTGCCCGTCCCGTCCTCCGCCACACTCGCCGCCCAAACAAAACCCACAAATGCCTTTGATATTCGTTCTGCGATTCAGTTTCGGGACTCTTCGCCATCGCCATCGCCTTCGCCTTTGCCACTGCCTTCCACTTTCGATTGCCTTTGTTTCGCTGTTGTTAAAAAACATTTATGCGACATAATCAAAAGCAATGCGACCCCTACATGTTGCTATTGTCGTCTCGAATAGCTGTGGCTGCTGCTGTTGCTATTGGCTCCTCTCGTTTCTATAGCTCGCTGCCACAGTTCACTCAGCTCAGCTCAGCTGGACAAGGTTATGGCATTCGATTATTGTCGGGGATTAGGTTATAATTGTGTATCGTATTTCGCCGTTTGTTCTCATTTCACATTCCCCGCGCATTCCCCACCATCTAAATCGGATTCCAAGCATCGCTCTTAGCTGCGCATACGATTCGCCCACAAACCCCATGCGAATACAAAATGGCTAACTAAAGTAGAGACGCTTTAACCGTTGCACCGGCGAGTACGCCAATACTTTATAGCATACTTATGCTCATTCACGTATGCGCTACGTAAACGTATGTGGATAATAATAGAAGCGGTCATTTACATAGAAATTAAAAAAAAACAGCTGCAGCCTGTGTGGCTGCCATTGGCGTATTTGGTAACGGATCATTAAATGCGGAAATTGAGTCAACAAAGCCAAAACGCTAAACTGAAAGGCAACACACACGCACACGAACACACTTAGGGCACAATTGAATCGAACAGAAGCCAACTCGGAAGCTTTTCGAGGGTACCAGGAGTCGAGAGTCGAGCCGGCCGACAGGAAAGATTACTCGATTGGCTTGTTTGCTATTTTTGTTGCATATATTTCCATGGCTTCGATTATGTAACCTTTGACCGAGAGAGCACACACGCACACACACGAAAACGTGTGCAAATGGTTCGAGCAGGTCGAAAAGAGCAGCAGCAGCATCAGTGGCTCCTTTGCCATTCGATTCGCTGTCAATAACAGAATCAGTTCCGTCTACCTAGCACAACCCCGGCAAGGAGCAGGAGGGAACCCTACGAGTCTAATGCGAACTGAACTCCCTGTATTTAATATCTAAAAACCATAGCAGATACATGTGTGGATATGATTTTTTGAGAAACTTTAATACGATTCCGTTCACTTGGCTAATTCACAGCCAAAACACAGTTCGATAGGAGGCAGTTCGATTTATCAAGCAGCTCAAGCACCCATTAAACTTAATTAAAATGTTTTAAATTTGAGTCTGGCAAGTGCCTAGAAAATTAACTTTTTAACATTGGCCGCGACAATCTTATGCGGAGAGTGGGAGGTGAGCAACTAGGTGTCCTTGCTGAAGTTCAGTGTGGGCCGCGACAAGTGCAATTAACATATTTTATCAATCTTTTCTCACTGCCCCGTAGCTGCCCCATCGCACTTACGCAATTTAAATAACTCAAGTGGCAAAGAGCAGAGCGCAAGGACACTCGGCACAGGCGCTGACATATGAGGAGGGCAGGGCAGGGCAGACCAAGGCAGGGCGGGGCAGGAGGCAGGACGCGCCGAGTCAGCGTCATTCACATAAACACATTAACACTTTGCGTGCGGCGCAGGTGCAGAGAGCACGGGCATGGACTGCGTGGAGCGGATGCGGGGCCGAAGTTGGCCAGGCCACATTAAGCCGGCGAGGCGAGTTTTTGCCCGGGTCACTGGTGGCACAAGGTCGCCTTGCCGCCGCATTACGCACTTGCCCAAGTGAGACATGAGGCGGATAAGCCGGAGTCCAATTCACCAGATACGCGCGAAAAATATGGCACATAAATTACACTTTAATTTTGCAGCATTTTGGCCACGGCTTATAAATCAGCGGCATGTGCTGGATGAAACGAGCGCGCGCCGGGGACCAGCTCAAAAAATGAACGAGTGTAGCCACGCCACGACAGCTGCTGCCTGCTCCTGCCAGCCAGTCCTGCCACGTCGTGGTCCGACAAGCTCCCGCCTGCCTGTTTACTCCCTGCCAGGCCTGTGCTCAGGGCAATATTGAAATTTCAATTTAATTACATGTATTGAGCGGACCAAGGACCCTTGTATTGCGGCTGGCCGTACAGGGCGTACCGGGTGTATCGGGGTGCGGTGGGGCTCAGGCACCACCCAACAGTCACCACCAAAATGAACAAACTGTGGCTAAAGCTTAATTTGTTGAGATAATTGTGTGCAAATTTTATTTTTATTAAATGGGTCCCCGCTCTCGGGCGTTTTGCTTTTTTCGCACTTATTATCAAAATTAGATTTGAAGTGCGGCCGGGCGGCTGTCGCTGTGTCGGGCTGGGCGGATACGGGCGGACGGTCTCGCGGTCTCGCTCAACTTTGACCTTAACTACACTAACTCACTTCAGCTCTTTGCGTAATTGGATATTGGGGCAGATTTGGCTGCAATGAGAGCGAAAGCCGGCCAAATCCAATTAGCTTTAGCTGATGCCAAACTTTTTACGCTGCTCATTAGGTAAACGGCACTGCGAATTGTCCACGAAACATTAAACTCTAAGTAAATCAAGAAAGTACTGATGACAGCAGCAGCCCTGTGACAAACGAAATAATGCTTTCGATCGTGTCAATGCGAGTATGTTTAAAATAATTCTCGATTGCACGCTGGTAACTTTGCTTAAAAATGTTGGAACTTTTGCAATATTGGTAAGCCCCCTCCCCCCATATTATCTTTTACAAAATTTATGTTCGTCAAAATTTTAAATTTCGAGGTTTTACTTTTAATCGATAGCGGAGGCAAAACAAAGTAGTAAACATTTGTTTAAAAGTGTTTTAGATGACATTTCATTTTTGGCCAAAAATCATTTCTAAGTCTACAAGTCGACAAGACCTCTAACCTCACAATTCACCTGTCAAAGCTTCCTCATAAATCCTGTGATTCTCACGTAAAATGACATTTTGTTTAAGCCATAACTTCCTTAGTGAATCTACATATAAATAGTGGAAATATATACAATTTAAAGAATGTCGAGTTTTTTAGCAATTTTGGTAAATTTTTGAAACAATTTTTTTTCTCCAAAAGTTTAAATTAGCTGAAAACACTTTGTAACAATTGCGGAGGTCAAAATAAGAATTAAACAAGTGTTTAAAAATGAATTAAATGATGCTTCATTTTTGCCCAATTATCGATTGAAAATGTTATACAAATTGGACATGTAACATCCTCGACAGGAGTTCTAGCATCGCCTTTCACCCGTCATAACTTTCTTTAAAATCAAGCGATTTCCACGCGGAATGACTTTTTGTTTATGGCTTGATACAATTAGTAGTTCTACATTTTACATTGTCGCCTCTTTATCTTATTGTATCAGTTGAAGTCGATACGATATATACACTTTTTAATTAAACGCCAAAGAACGAGCACTGAGAGGTCATCGAGGCGTGTCACAGAGAACAATAGCCAGCATTCTATCGAATACTTGGTAATGCTTTTAATTAATTCCTAGCAGAGCAATTGCCGAAGAAGGCGAACTCCCACTGGATCTGGAGTCGAAGTTGTGAGGCGCGAGTCAGAAGTCGAGCTGGAGGCGGAGGCGACTCGGGAGAGGCCCAGTGGAGGCGGAGACTCGGATCAAGCGCTGTCGAGCTGTTCGGTTGAGCTCAGAAGGCGCAGCTGAATAAAACAAAATATGATGAATAAAATCCATTCATGCAAAAGGCGCCCAGACCCGACCGCAAGTGCGGCACTTTGGCATGTGAATTTATATGAATGCGAGTGTGAATGAGTGTGTGTGTGTGTATGAGTTTGAATGCGCATGTGGCTGTTGCTGTGGTGAGTGCGGCTCGTTCGGGCAACCACAAGCCGCTCGCAGCAGGGCGAAACAAAATCAATTTAAAAGCGAATTTAATAAAAATGCATTTACGCGCATTTTGTGGCAATTAAGTGCAGTAAATGCCGCGCATTTAAATCCATGTCACTCGGCTACATCTGCCCCGCTTCCCCTTCATCCTCTTTGAGCAACTCGAGCTATTATGCCCATGTGAAAATGTTTGACACTGTGCGAACACGGCCAAGACAGACACGGGCGGCGGCAGAGACAATTAAATTGATGCCCGAAGAGGAACAGGAAGCTTAACCCACGGCACAGTTCTGAGTGCCTTCTGCTGCGACAGATTTATGACAATAGCGCTAAGCTGATCAGAGTGGCTTCTGGACAGTAGGGGGGGGAAGTGGGGCAGAGGTGTCTCACCTGACAAGCGAGGAGAGGAGACTCGACTCGTCTGCTCGTAAATGCAGAGCAAATACTTTGAAATAAACATTTCAATTTGTTGCCAGCCAGCGCAGTGTGGAAGCTGTGGAAACTGTGTGTGAAAAACTTACACCAATTTTTATTTTTAGCAGCCACTGCCCCCGAACTACCGCCCTACCCACTTCCCTCCTCGTGGGTTGCCTCCTCAACAGTATTGCTATGTGACGAGAACATCTTCGTGCCAATTGTAGGGCGGACTAAATGTGTCAAGTGAGCGGTGACTGATGTGGCGAGTAACAAGCGGGAAGCAGCACCAGGAGGCACCACACAAGGCACCGCCGTTGCACCACTGACTTCATGAGCCTGGGGCACACGCATATACACATACAGCCAGGCATAACGGAGCGTAATAAGCTGTGCTTACATACATTAAACTCTTGCATTGTTGCCGTAGCAGCACGCACGAGCAGAGAGCAGAGAGCAGACTAGGGCAGACTAGGGCAGACTAGGGCAGAGAGTAGGGGGCAGAACGGGATCACGTCGTGCTGCTGCTACAGTTGCCTGGGCTCGGTAAATACTTGTTCTGTCTTGGCCTCCATCTCCAACTCTCAACTCGCAACCCTCATCTCGGTCTCCGTCAATTTCTCCATGACAAAGCCCGGCAATAATTTGTTTATGTTCCTCACCGCCCAGTGCCTCTGCCTGCCCTCCCCCTGCATAGATCGCACGCGCAATGCTAATCTGCTTTTAATTAAAAGCATCGAGCAAAGCTTTAAGCAGCTTTCCCCCTCCCAAGCAGCCTCAGCCTGCCCAGACCAATACCAATCATTGTCCCGTTTGTTTTTCTGGCTTGGTCTGCTTTTTATTGTACCCTCAACCAGCCAAACCCCCACCCCCACCACCACTTCTTACCATCCAACACACTAATGACATTTGACATACACATACTACATATGCAGACGTATGTGAGTTGGCCTCAAACCGACCACAATGCACGACGTGTGCGATGCCAAGCTGGCGAACCCGAGGTGAAAAGGCTGCCTAAGTATGTGGGTATTTGTGTTAATTAAAATTGGAATACCCCCTTCTCAGTTGGCTTATTACAAGTGTAGAGCTCTGCAAGCCAATACCATCGGCTGGACAATTCTATGCCTATCTCTGAGCGCCATTAAAAGCTCAAGCGGCTCGCCAGGGTTGCCATTACTTCGCACAATTCATATGCGTGCTCTTCAATTAGACTTGCCCAAAAGCGGGATTAAGCATAATTGATGACAACACTTTAAAGAGAATCAGTCAAGCCATAAAATGAGTTCAGCATGGCACAAAAACCGAAAACCAAACTGAACCATGCGAAAAATGCCAAATATAATAAAAGAACTCATAAAAAGGGAGAGAGAGACAACAAAAACGGCGACGGGACAGGAAGCAAAAAATTGATGGGAAAAGCAAACTCTGTGCAGGGAGGAAGGCAAGGGCAGGGAAAGGCAGGGAGAGGCAACTGTAGAGATAAATCAAAACTAATGGAGAGAGTGGCAACAATTATAGAAACAATGTTTAATTAAAAATACCGTGGCAGACTTATATTATCTGGGATGGATGGGTAGACAGACTCATATGTTCAGGAGAAGTGAGTAGGGAAAGAGAGGAGGTAATGGCGGGAGGGGAGACCATGTTGCTGCAGACACGTGTTTACAGCAGCAACCAAGCGACCGCAACAACAACAGAGGCAGCAGCAGCAACAGCAACAGCAACATCAGCAACAGCTGCTGGCAGCCCTGGCGGGATTCGCCTTCATCGACATGGGTTATACGGCTGTGCGCACGTTTTAATCAATAAACAAATGTAGAAATATGACAAACAAATTAATTTACAAAAATGCAACAGCACAACATCAGAAAAGGAAGGAGAAGAAGAGCAAGAAACAATGTTCGACGAGGCACAAACAATGACAAAATATGATAAATGAAGCTGTGTGTGTGTGTTGAACTATAGGAGAACAATAGCAGCACGAGTGGGGAGGGAGGGTGACGAGCTAATGACTATATATAGAGTCCCCACTCCACCTACTACTCTTCGCAGGGCAGACAGCGGGTAATTGTGACAATTCAGTCTCCACACAAATGGCATAATAAATGCTGAGCGTAGGAAGTGGAGTGTGTGTGGAGTTGCGTGAAGTGGGCTGCTGACGATCCTCTGTTAGGTTTCCCCTTTAACCCCACTCCCACTCCAACCTCAGTTGCCGGAAGTGATTTCTGGCCACAATGCACGACTCAAAAATCAAACATCAGACAGGCAGCAAGTTCATCGGCCCAGGCGCCTGTCAAACCGATGCAGAAATTCTCAAACTAATTCTGAACTAGTAAAATAATTGATTAGGTTATCGATAAATAATATTTATATTCTATAATAAAAGTTGATTTCTGATCGTAACTTTTAACAATAGCTTGAGTTACTTTACAAGCCCTATGTTCAACCATAACTGAAGTTTCTTGTCAATCAAATCAGTTAACGATAACTCGAGTTGCCAATCGATACTGTTATCAATAACGTCAGTTCATTTAAAATCGACCATTTTACTTGCTTGCCAATCAGTACTGTAATCGATAAGTTGTATTGCAATTACAGCAAAAGATCCATCGAGCCTGCATTGGGCTAATCCGCGTGCAGTGTGGCGTTAATAGGTCGGACATGGGAACAGTGAAAGATGCATACAGACTCTATATATGCATGTGGGCTTAATGGATTGGGAAATGTGCGTTGCCAAAATTGCAGTGCACAATTAAGCAGCCACGGGATACCATAAATAATGAAAGCAGTAAACTGCAGAATCTATTGGCGGCATTAATTAGAGATTCTCAGGCTCTGTGACCCGGCAATTAGTCGTCGGGCCTCTCCATATATGCAAATAATGCGGCAAAAGTCTATGTACAAACTGTATGTACTGCATACATACTTGCCCATGTATAGCCCCGATAACAGCTAGCTGCACGTTTTTCGCGACCAATCGTGTATCCCCTTGTTTTTGTTCATTTGCTTCATTTGAACACTCGTATTATAATCACGAGTCAAAAATGATACAGCAATGAAACGAGTTTTGTTTTTAAGCGCATTATTTTATGCTGGACTAATGTTGAAATTATTATTCATATTTAAATTCGGTGTTATTCTGATGTGTCAATTGAGCGGAGTATTTACTTATGATATACTCGGTTTAGATTCAATTTGCCAGTTGTGTAGTTCATTTATTATCGCAATAATTAAAATGATTTTGCATGCAACTTTTGTCAAAATAAAAAAAGTAATTTTCTAATCTTCCTCGTAGTAATCTACCAAAATCTTTTGGTATATGGTTAGATAAAGAAGTATTGTTAATTTTTCCTTCTCGATTTCGTACATTACTTTGAAAATGAATTTAAAATGATAAGCTTGAGCAGATTTTAGCCATTCTTTATCAGTTCGACGTCTTTTGGGTCAACGAATATGCTAATCTCAACAACAGACAATCATAAACAGACATGCTTGAACAAACACACACGTACACACATAAATTAGACGAGCTAAGGTGACACATGATCGAATTTGAATGCGCTGCAATTGTTTTGTCGGTCGTAAATTATTTATTTGGAACTTTGTGCACTTTATGGGCATGCAATAAAAATGCACAAGTGTGTGTGTAGCACACTCATACATATACATACACAGATATTATTCCCTCCGTATGTTGGCCTGAGCTGCTTTCTCTGCAACTAATTGAAACGTTATCTTGCCTCTCTTTCTAGCTAATTGCAGGAAGGCTCATTAGGAAACCTTGTGTACTCGAAGGCATATGTGAGTGTGATGGTGAGTGTCCATAGAGATCTCTCTATGTGTGACTTGGAGAACTTGGAGCAATTAGTCCGCAAGCACTAAAATCGCGCATAAAAAAAAAAACAGAAAATGTCAAGTGAGAAAATTTCGCGGAAAAGCGAAAAAATCTAACGACAACACGACGCAAGGCTTTCCAGGCATGTCTGCAACATGCTGCCAGAGCAACATGTTGTCACAGCATTAGCAACATTTCACTGAGTGGCGGCGGTAGCGAAAACACTTCCGACAGCGTCTTCGTGCGTTAGTCTCGCTCGTGTCTCTGTCGGCTGCGTATCTCTCTCTGCTTCTGTCTCTGTCCCCGTCTCCGTCTGCCGCACGTCTCAACGCTTTACTCAGCTGAGTGACGTATTAGCAGCAGATAAGCAAAACAAAGTGAAGAGGAGGCACACACACACGATATAAGAACTAGCAAGAAAGAAGCGTTTCGCAGATAGCTAATAAAATAAAAGTTGAAATTAGTGAATACCGTGAGCATAATTCAAAATACCAGAGAGATCCTGGAGAGACACATCTCTATCGAGTGTTGTGCGTGACTGACTGTGCCTGTCGAATGATTAATAACCCTGGGATTCAATATAAACAACAAGGCGCGCCAAGACGCGCGACAAATCTGGCAAAAGCCGAGCAAAAGCGTGCCAAATTAATTCACTTGCCACCAGCAACAGCAGCAGCAGCAGCAACGGGCTGCACACGCTGCAGCTCAATTAATTTAAAACTTAATTAATGTCAGGCGGCAAGTGGCACGCTCCCGCAGCAAAGACACACGCCTGCAAAGTGTCCAATCGCAACCAGTCGCAGTCGGAGCCGCTGACAATGTGGCAGACGCTATCAACGCCATTCACATCACTCACAATGCTCCCCACGGCACTCACAGCACACACGTCACACGGCTGCAAGTGCGAGGTTCGGCGTCGCATCTGGTCAAAACAACGCCCCAACATTAGTGGCAACAACGCGGAAGTGCAAAGTCATAGCCATAGTTATTGCCACAGCTCGAGCAGGCAGGGCAGCGTGTCCAAAATACTAACAGAAGCGCACTCTGCCGGCAACCCAAACCCAACAAGAACTCCAACGGCTACGGCAGTGACAGCCACGCGTAGGTGTCGCTCCTCTTCCAGGAGCAGCAGCAACGCGAGCATCAACGGCAGCAGCATCCTGCACTCTCTTCTGCTGCTGTGCATTTTGTGTGGTAAGTACAAAAACAAATACAACAAGAGACCCAACCAGAGCAGCTCCAACAACATCCAATGAGCTTGAGTGACTTTTAGCAAAATGCGCTTAAATGTCTCTGATTTAGTGGACCACAAAAAAGCCCTGGCATTCCCATAGCCACACACCGAGTCAAGTGATATGGGAGGAGGGGAGGGGTTGAATGTGGAGAGAGTAGAAAAAACAACTAAGGCGTGCTGCAGTTGCGCCTACACGACGCCTGAACACCCTGCACTCACTGCAGCAGGCTACAGTAAGACAACAGGGGCAACTCCCTCAATAAGCCTCGAAATTTATTACCCACTGCATATGACCCTTCCTAAGCGATTTTAATGGCTGCAGGGTATCAAAAAACAACAAAAACATGCAATATGTAGCATTAGATCTGCAGTAGCTTGCAAAAAACTCGCAGCGCAAATCAAGATGAATTTCTGTGCAGATTTTTTGCAGCCTTGGCAAAAAAGATACAGCTACATAGTATACATACATATATGTATGTGTGGTCTGTGTGTTCCAGGACGAGACATGCTCGTCTGGCTCCAAAATAAATAAAGCCGCGCGCTCCCGCTCATCCATCCCCCGTCCCAGCCCACACTCGCTCACTTCTATTTGGCTTTGGTTTTGGCTTAAACTTAAGCGCTACACGAAATACGAAATACGTTGGGATTGCCCAACAATCAGTCACTCCTTACCGATGCTAACTAAAGAAACTTCGGCTAATCCAATTTAAATCTCGGGTCACTCTATATATAATTTGGAAAATGTTTTATTCATAATGATTAAGAATTTATCTAAAATCAAATTATCAATCGGAATACCCCTTTCAGTTCAAAACATCTTTTGGTTAATAAAACATGTGACTACAAAAAATTGAAAGCATGAGAAAGAGGCGGCTAATTGCAAGCGAATGAAATATAACTAAGCTGAATGACAAATTGATTGCAATTGTATTATATTCCAAGGTTTTTTTTAACACTGTATTCCCTAATATCACGCGAACACTTTCAGTGTTCCCTTCGAGTGTTGGGCCGGGGTAACGAGGTGTGTGTGGTTAGTGTACTCCGGGTAAATCTCTTGATTATCTCGTATTGAAATTGATGCAGCAATTTATTATGTAAAAAAAGAGCACAGCGATGTGGCGTCAGATTCGATGTGAGTCGAAAGGGAAGGGGAGTAATGGGCAGAAGTGTGCTCCTTTTAAAGCCATGTTTTTCCTATCGATTTACCAAGCACTCGAGGCAAAACCACTGGGGAAATGCTGAAATAAATTGAAATCAATTTGGTTAAGCTCAACCAGTTACTCAGTCCCCACAAGCAAGGGGAGGGGCATGACAAGGGAAGCGGCACCCGCTCAACTAATCAGGATAAATAAATATTTATAATTAATTTAAAATATAAACATGAAACGCAGCGCGGCCGCAATTAATTTGCACCAGCAGCCGGGGCGAGGGACCCGCTAAAACTGAAGCCATTTGCCTGAGGATTGAGGATTGAGTATTGCGTATACGCAGTGTTGTCTATGCCGAGTTATGCTTGCCCTCAGAGCGGACGAAGGTCGCTCTCGTCGCGCTCGTTTCCCGTTTCTCGCCTCTCGTGTTGATATCGCTCTCAACCTAAAGTTGAAGGCATATGAATAAATGAATGAACGCATGAATAAGCAATCAACTGTAATGACCAACGCCACAGCAAGTAACAGGGAAGTGTGGCGGGAAGGATTGAGGAATGAACTGAGAAGCGAGAACCGAGAATCGAGAACGGAAAGCGGAAGACGCAAGTGGCACAATCTGAAATTAAGAAAATGTATGCGCAACAAAAAGGTGAAAACGCAGCAGTCGCTCAAGGCACAAAGGAGTGTACTGAGGGTCAAACGGAGCGTTAACCAACCAGTTGCCAACTGAGTTGGCGAATACGACGAGGCGAGGCTAATGAGTCCCGCCACAGCAGGCGGCAGGCAGTAGGTTGAAGGAGGCAGCAAGCAGCAGGTGTAGATATCCCGAGAAGTGTGTTGGAATATGCCTCAGTTCGCCTGACAGTCCGTTATCCTGGCAGCCTGCTTAATGAACTGCAATCAATGGCCCCAGTCGATAAGCAACGAAAGGCGACTGATTGTGCGTGCAACATGAGGCTGACCGCAGATGTGTGTCGGATAGAGGGAAACACACACACATACACGCACGCACCTACACACATGCATGCAGATACATGGCAAGCGATTTATACAGCGCCCCCATCCGATCGGTGGGTTGGCGCATTAATTACACGCATTTTGTTGAAATTTATTTACGCGCACAGCTGATAGTGTAAACGATTTCACACACAGACACACACACATGCGTATTCCACAAAAAATTAAATAATTTAATTCAGCTTGCGAAAGCTTTAATTATAACGCCCATTTCGGCGTTTATTTTTTCGGCCATGGATTTAAAAAAATATGCATTCAAATTCATCAATGTGCGTAACGGACAGAAAGAAGCGTGACGACGCCTGTCTGTCTATCCGTGTGTCTGCCTGCCTGTCTGTTCGTCTGCCTGTTAGTCTGCATAGATGCCGGGGATCTCAGAGACTTTTCGAGCTAAATCCACTAAATTTTGTGAAAGCTCTCGTATGAATTTCTATGTCTCATAGCTTTTTTATAGTGCATTCCCTTCCGCCTCCATAAAGTGTTAAAACTCGAATTGTTTGCGGAATTTCTGTGCTAGAATGTTGAGAAAGTGATTTAAATTTAACACAAACAGATTACACTCATGGGATATATTAAAGCGAAAATAATCTGTGAAACTGCAATAACAGCATCTTTCGGAATTCGGTGTTAGTCGAGCGAATGAAATAAAATATATATGAATCACCCGATATACAAATAATCAACCTGGTACCCTAAAGCCAAAAAAACAAGACTTGATGCAGTTTTACACACATTTATTGGCAATAAACACGCACACGCATGTATATTCCACATATATGTATGCTATAAAAGGACAACAATCCCCAGTTGCAGCTGTTACAACAGTTCGTGTCCTTTGACAACCACTTTGATGAGTATTGACGAATGCCAAATGAAAAAAATAAATTTTAAAGGCTGTGTTTCACTTTTCTTCTGTAAAATGAGATACGATAACACACAGATACATTTTTAAAGCGAAACGAGAGAGAAAAACAAGTTAAATAACACAGAATGAATGTGCGTAAAAAATGGGTATTCAGATAAGATAGACTAATTTCAAAGTATAGTTGGAAACACATTAGTTATGATCCTTGTATTTTAATTATAAATACTAGGCCCACATACCCTACTCTATGCGATTAAAGGGAAATCCCTGTCATTGACACTATCTTACTAGAATACATACGCAGTCATACACAATTGACCATTTCCAACGTCACAATGGGACTCAACTTTTTAAAACAAATTTGAGTGCATTAAAACAACGTAAAACCGTCACACACACACACAAACACACACACACAGTTCTAGACACTTGCGCGGTCGGAATTAGCAATAAATGTTGACCAAAAATGTTAGCTTACAACAAAGTTCTGAAAACGCATAAAAACAATAAAAACTTTTCAACATTTCAATTCGTAATTCAACACATAATTATATCTCTCTAGCTAGCTCTGTCTGTCACCTACTTCGTAGCCCCACCCAAATCTCCCTCCGGACTCTGGACTCTGGCCAGTCGAAATGTGTCATCAGCTTTTGAAACAGTTACAGCCCCAGTGTAGCCGCAAAAACGTTGGCCTTGCTTTGGCCGTTTCATTTGATTTCCTCGCTCCTGTCATTTGTCCATGTCCATGCTGCTTCTCGAAATGAGATTTTAACTCTCATTTCGCCGTCCGCAAATTATGCAAACATTTTGCAGCAAAGCTTATATGAAAATATATTTTTATATATATTATTTGTGATGCTTATGCATAATGCTCATCAATTTCACACATTCTGAACAGATGCGTGGCACGAGACGACGGGGATGGGCGGCGCGGCGGGTCCTCCAAAGTTGATGGCCATTTCGCAATTTGTGTTAGACTTGAAATATTTTGGTAATTATCACAGTATGCTGTTCAAATTTATTACAGCCGCTCTGTGAAGTGTGTATTATTTTGGGTGTGTGCATGTGTGTATGTGCGGAGCCACAATTTAATATCGCGCATCTTGTTTATATTTGTATACGCGTAATTACATGAGGAATTCATGTGTAAAATGTTATTTTTGCTAGCTGAAAAGTATTTAACTTTCATGTTGTTCGAATTGTGCACAGTGAAAAACAATATAAAATAAACAAAAACTTAACATTTCTGCTCTTATAAAAATAAAACACCACAACATTTTGACCATCACTAATAACAAGGTAAAGGCAAGCACTAACGACTGGCAAACTATGGACTTGTAATGCAGAGATCTTTATGCGGTACATCGCAACACCGCATGCAATAAGTGGGCTGGTTTCCATCGCCTTTTTAGTTTACTGACTCAATCAGTGAGCCCGATTACTGATTTTGTAAAGAGAAAACACATAAACTACACCAGCTTTTTTAGCGTTAACGCATGTTAACTTATTTTATAGGTAGTTCTAAGGATATTACAACCTTTTGCACTTAAACTTTGGCTTTTTTTTAAAAACATTGCCTGTGTGTGTGGCAGGACTGAATGCAACTTTTCCTTCTTCTACTTCTAGTCTAGTCTAGTCTATTCTCTTCTGACCACTAACAATAAAAATATTACCCATAAATTATCGCAAGTGAAGTCATCGCACGCTGTGCCCTTGTTCTATTGAGTGCTCTGCAAAAGTTTATCCGGCACGGCATTCCTAGCGTATTCCCAACCCCGTTACTCGCAGAAGGCACCCTCCAGCCCATCCCTCACCCACCCAGCATATCCACACATATTTGTAACTAAATCCATGTGTGAGCTCAGCAGCACGGGTCGGCAACTTGATGTATGTATGTGGACTGCCTGTTGAGCGGCTGGCAAGTGCGGGTGGCACATATTGTCATAATATTGAAAGCATGATATATTGAATGTGCAGTCAATAAGCGGTCAATGATCACAGTTGCATATGCAAGTCCATATACACTCTAGTTATGTCTATACTATATATCAAGCTAGATAATAGAAGAGAGTCGAAATTTTGCCGCATAGATGGATGATATATTGCTTAGTATATCATTATTTCCACACAAATTTCTCAGCTGACTGCAAGTACACGCAAGGTAGGCCATTTGCCCTAAACTAACAACATTCTCTATTAGAATCGGCACAAAGATGCAGGCCATAAAGCTAAGCCTGGTTTAATTTCCGAAGTCTGTCTTTGCAAAAAGCAAAACAATGTTGGCCATGAGAGTTGGTAGGCAACCAAGGTGGCGCGGAAAGATGCGCAATAAACCAGGAAAGCAGTGAAAGGGCTGAGCCCGTACAGAGATGGAGACTGACAAAATTGAGGCAGTCGCTGGGGACGGAAAACATACTGATGATATTGCGTTGCTATCAAGATTTCAGTTGGAAACAAAAGCAGAGCAAGAAAAATAAAAGGTGTGCAGTAAGGAGGGTCGACAGTTGTATACGCTTTCCCTCAATCGGATCCATCAAGTATACGCCTACATAAAATGAAGAACATAAATACAAGAGATAGATAGATAGATGATGAGATAAGCGAGGAAAATATATAGAAATGTTTTATGTTGTCAATGGGTTAAACTGCCAGGAAGTGTATACAAGAAACGCAAAGTAAAATCGACTCGTGTCAGGGCTCAAAGGGTGCTGAAATTGCCAGAGAAACAGTGAGAGGGAGAACGAAAGAGCAACAGAAGAGAAAAACAGGCAAAGAGGTTTACAACTTCTCGTAAGGCGGCTTAAACGATTTGCGAGTTTATGAAAAGCCAAACACACTTTGCACACAATCAGATCTGAGAGGATGCGTGTGTGTTTGTCTCTCTCTCTCTCTCTCCCTCTCTCTCTCTCTCTCTCTCTGTGCGTGTGTGTTTGTGAAAAAATTGTAAAACAAATGGAAAATTGCTTTTTGATGTAGTCAGTCAGTTCAATCACTTGGCCCACGCTGCTTGCAGCCTGTCGACGTCATCATCGATTGTTGTTGCAGCTGCTGGCAGGCGCTGTTAGCAGACGCAAGATTGTAGCACTTTAAGCCACACACAGTACTTGGCTTTAAGGGCACGCGCGCGGGGCAGCCGAACTGGTGTTGCCACAAGGCGAAGCAGGGCTGGGCAGGGCAGGGCGGGGCTGCATATTGCAGCAGCGGGCATCACGTTGCAGGGAATCCATTTGTGAATCGCAGCATATTTTAATCCCTGCATTTTATGTGGGCCAATGCCTATGGAGCGGGCAGCGGAACGATGAGGATGTTATGGCTGTATGGATGACGCCGGCGGTCCTTGAGCGAACATACGTCGTATCAATATTGTTTTACGGCCCCTGTCGACTATGCAAATGTGGCCACGTAGTCAGGCGGCCGCTTCTACCAATTCCACCGGACGATAATAGGCAGCAGGCAGCATGCGGCAGGAGGCAGGCGGCATGAGGAGTAGCGATAGCAAGTGGGGTAGTTGCCAACTGCTGGCAATTTGTGGGTTTTACCTTTGACGGGATGGCTGCCGGGGCGAGTGACAACTCCTGCTCTGACTCCCGCCCGCCCCTGGCCAGCCTGCCTGCTGTCTTTTATGGCATACTCGATGCATGCACGCTGCATCAATTTGAATAAATCTGATATCGCTTTTTCCCTCGTTCAATTGCAGGTGCCACCCAGGCGACGTTGCGCAATGTCAGCCTGCTCGTCGAGCCACCGGCCGTGCGACGTGGCCAGTCTGTGGCGCTGCGCTGCGAGTATCAGCTGGATGGGGCGCCGCTCTATTCGATTAAGTTCTATCGCGGACAGTTGGAGTTTTATCGCTTTACGCCCGGCGAGTACCCGCACACCAAGGTCTTCCAATATCCCGGTATCAAAGTGGACGTAAGTCGAGTGTGCAACTCTTTCATCCTGTATCCTGCCCCACTCCCCCACCAGCCCCACAATCCTGTCAACGTATCTGAACTCTGTCACACTTGCAGGAGAGCAGCTCGAACGCAACCCTGGTGCTTATACGTAATGTCAGCTTCGGCCTCTCCGGAAATTTCAGCTGCGAAGTCACCGCCGATGCTCCCCTCTACTCTACATCCACTGCCTATGCGCAGATGCAGGTTGTAGGTGAGTACGTGCCTCGTCCCCTCAAGCAGCTGCAACAATGACAACAGCCTGCAGTCTCCTCTCTGCCCTGCAGTCGAGAGCAATTAGGCAGTCGCTAACTGTTCCTGTTGTTGTTGCACAACTGCCTACTGCCTCAAGATATCAAACCACCTACTCATTACCGCCCGCCCACTCTCTTCAATTAAACCAGAATTCCCTGAAAAACGACCTCAACTCTTCACCGAGCACACTCGCTACGAGCCCGGCGATGTGCTGCGAGCCAATTGCAGCACGCCGCCATCGAGACCACGGGCCGAGCTGCGCATCACAATTAACCATGTGCCGGTAAGTATGCAACAGAGATATTGAGAAGCGACGCCCGAATACGGCCAATCCTTCTATTGTATCAATCGCTTGATTAAACACTTAAGCTGGCAAAGAGAGTCGAAAGGAAACCGAGAGGGGGGGGGGAGACAGAGACAGAGAGAGGCTGAGGGACAGACTACGCCTAATTAAGCTGAGTTGACTGGTAAATGGGACAGTAAATCCTTTATAATTACATTAGATATTTCCTCTGCCTTAAGCCTTGTGTGAAGCACATGCGATACGTTAAGGCAGCTAGAAGTAATTTCGAGCGATGTGTGCCTTGAAATTTGTCATTTATTTATTAATATGGTGTAACCGACAGTCCCCTTGGCTGCCGTACTTAATTAAAATAAAGGGAGCCCCCGGCAGCGGCACAGATAGAGGCGGGAAACCTGCCGAGCTCACAGAATTAAGTCAATAAACGCTGAAAAGGGTTTCGTGCTTTGATTTGATTGTGCGATTTGGGCTTGTCATTTATCATTACCGAGAAAGGCAAAATGAAATGAAATACAAAGGAAACAAGTCACTTGGGTCGACTGCGACTGTGACGCCCAGAGTCATATGCATACAGTGGGGCAATCGAGGCAGGACACCATTAGTCATTTGGCGGCATTTCCATGTTTGCATCAGCTCAGCGAGCAACGCTAATCAGTTGCATAAATCAGCTATGAAATGCGATGAGCAGGAGAAGAACATGGCATGAACTGGAATGGGTTCGGCATGGGTTCATCGTTTTTAAAAGAAAAGAAGCAAATGCTTTTCATTTTCCTATTTCAGTATCCCGTTTTGACCGCAGGGCGAGGCAACCTTTTTCTTTGTCGCATTCCTGTTATTAATCATAGCCACGACATAAAATAAATTACGTTAAAGTTGCGAGAGCGCAGAAATTGCCTGAGCTGCGTCCATTCTCCGTCCGCCCTCGTCCGACTCGATTCCGTGTCTATGCCCAAGAGAGTCGAGCGATGTCTTCAAATGAATTTATGAGACAACACTTTTCAGTTGACACGCCCACACAAATCCCGGAGAGCATTCGACTGCCGACTGTCGACTGTCTGTCCTCAGTCCTGTGTCCTGCTCTGAGCAAAAGAAAACTTATTAAACGCTTCATAAATTTTTATATTATGTCTACCCACATCATCAGACATAACGTGCACTGGCTCCTCCTGGCATCCGCCCTGCAGCTTCTCGGCCTGCTGCTGCTTCTTCTCCCCTTCGATCTGCGTTCCCTCCATTTGTGCGTCTTATCCAGCCATTTTGTATCTCTCGCTAGCTGTTGTCTACTTTTCGGGGCACACACACACACGTACAAGAGCACATGCAGGCCATTGAGCATTTTATCTAGATGCCGCTAGCTCCCTACCACTTCCAGTCAACCAACTAATGACAAAAACCGAGACAAAAGTGCGCTGCTTGTGGGTTTCTCTATGCTCCATGCGTGCCATGTGCTTTTCGACGGGGCCAGGGGTCACTGTCTACTCTCGCTGTTCGTTTGTTAGTCCCTCTTTCTCTCTCTCTCTCTCTCTCTCTCTATCTATCTGAGTGTGTCTGTGTGTCTCGGTGTGCCATATCAAATTTTATGTCTTCTCTGTTTATGTTGGCACAGACGACGACAACGACAACGGCAACGACAGCCTGCAATTTAGTTTCATATGCCTGCAGAGTAAATGCTTTCTTGATATTGAATTATGATCTAGCTGCCCGCCTCCCCGCTCTTTAAATGGCCTAGAATGTGGCTGTATCGTCATAAATAAGTATTACCGCCATAGAGCATCTTTTGAGTAGCGACACATTGAATTTGCACAGTCCGCGAGGGCAGCTTAATAAGTAGCGAAAACTATTGACCAAGTAATCTCCCTTTAAAGAAATCTCTCGTTATTTGCAGTGCAATAACTGCAGAGCTGCGTATTACTACTCTCTATTACGACTCTCTGTATTTGACTTGCATTATATCGTAGCTACTTCCTAAATGCATTCTCCGTTGTCAAGGATTTACGATGGCGACATTATTATACCCTGGGACCAGTTAAAACGATCTAAAAGGGTTTACTAGCTCTATAAAAATGTATGTTACAGACAGAAGCAGGCGTGGCTTCGACATGCTTATGGCTCTACAATATATGCACCTATTTATAGAGCAATTGCTCCAAACACATAGAAAATATTCAAGTTGGGCAAAGGGTATCAGCCTGTCGTACTCGCGCGATTGTAGCTCTAGTTACTTGTCTCAGCTTACGCAGCAGATATTTATTTGCGTGTGTGAAACAAACCTTTTCCATGTCCTACATAAATCATTTGGTAAATATGCACACATACTCAATACACGTAAATTTAAAATACATGCGAAATATAGACGCCTTTCGGGCGCTGCAGCACTAACGACAGCCATAATTTGTTCGAAAGTTTTATCATATTAATGGAGAAGTAACTGACAGTGAAATTTCTGGGTGAGTCATGGGAATTAGTTGGGATTAGAGAGCTGTTGAGAGCTTTCGGCCAGGCGAGAGACTGTCGCTGGCATTTGCCCCAGACAGGGGGATTTGTGACCCAATCGATTTAATGATAAATTATATACCCTGTTTTACTAAGGGGCGACACAGTGCAACTATGGAAAAAAGCTAGCACGGGCCTGTGATTAATGAATTGCCAACAGATGGTCGGATGTGAATACTGATCGAATCACTGGCAAACAACATTAAATTACCATGCAATGCTCTAGCCAATTATGTCTTTAATGCGTAAATGTGAATCTGAAGACGAAAGCAGTAATGCGAGGCCTGGAAATGTTAATTACGACTCGGACGAACACGTAGTGAGCTCAGGTATTTTATTTGAGCATTTCCCTCAAAATTTACAATTAGCATAATCCTCTCGGACGCAAACTAATATGTCTTGTGGACAACGGCTTGCAGGATAATTTTAATAGACGAATATCAAATTGAACTAAGCCTGGCAAAACAAACAGCACGCCGAATCAACAAAGTTTTCGCTCTGGTTTTGTTTTTGCCTATTCTAGCAATGTTTGTGTTGCCTGAAAACAATTTGCCTGAAAATGTTTACGCAAGCAAATGCCAAACATTCATTTAATTGCCCGACGCGTCGTGGAGCCGGAAAGGGCTTGCCCCCCCCCCCCTTCCCATTCGGGTGGTTCGATGCCATAAAGGTAAATCAGAAGAAATATGAGGGTATTTACACTTTTGGGTCGCTGCTTCAGCCACATGGTTAATTAAAGCGCTTGGTGTCTTAAGAGTTTCTCGTAAATTACGCGGTATTAAATTCCCAGATACGAGAGCGAGAAAGGGAGAGCAAAAGAGAGAGAGAGAGCGAGAGAGATAGTGCCTTTGCCAGCATGAAAATAAAAATAAAATTCAAATATAAAGTTAAGCCAAAGAACGTACAAGAAGAAGAAAAATAAAATGCTCGTTGCTCGCTGTGTGTGCCTGTGTTAGTGTGTCTCTGCGTGGGGAAAATGCGGAAAAAGGGGCGAGGCGTTATTGTAAAAAGGGTTAAAGGCGCGCAAGACTAAACAAGAAACGGCAACACGAACAACAATAAAGCGATTCTGCTTTTTAATGCGTCGGGTGTGTGAGCTGCCTGAGAATTGGCTACGCCCAAAGCCACTCATCCATATCCTGTGTGCTGTCTGAGAGAGAGAGAGAGAGACAGAGAGACAGAGAGAGAGAGAGAGAGAGAGAGAGAGTCTTAACTGCGAATCAACCAAGGGTTTACCTGTGCTATAGGGTATTTCGCAGTCGATTCTTCGACTCATTCGCCTCGTTATCCATTCACAATGCTGACCCAAATTCAAGCTAAACGTCTTGTCTTCAACCTGCAATTTCTTACACCTTTTAAGAGCACTAAACAGGGGAAGGAACATGCATAAGAACATCGCGCTCAAATGAGTTTGTAAGTGGAAACGAAATGCGTATTTATTGTATTTAAATTGCCGAGGGTTCACTGAGCACAGAACGGGTTACTGGGCTACGGGGCTAAGGGTGACGGGTTACGGGCTGAACTAAAGAGGGGACTTGCAGCAAACGGAAATGCCGAAACAATCATTTGCAAAAAGCCGCCTGCACTTCCGTTAGCCGGCAACAATGGGCATTTTGCAAGGAAGGGGAGCGGGAAAAGCATTCCAGTACGCACATTGCGCTTTTCCAAGGGATGCGCCAAACGGAAATTATGTGCCCCAGTTGAGTAGGCGGAATCTCGGCGCAGGCAAACGATGCTAAATACTGTGTGCGAAGATGAAATGAATATGCATATGCCTGGCGAGGATGTGGAATAGACTTAGGTGCTTTTTGCCAAGTGTCGCTGCTCCTGATGTTGCTGCCGGGGCGGAAATGAAATTTTTAAATGCATCCAACGCATACACGCTGCAGAGTGACAGCGCAACAGGGCGGGGAGGGGCGGTGCAGGGCAGATGCTGCTGCAGCGTTTCAGTTACTGAAAGGCGAGTTTAAACAGTTTGCATAGCAGTAACGGTAAAAACCAACAGGCGACAACGTGCAAACAAACAACCTTGAGAGGAAGACACTTGCACATTTTCTCTATCTCGCTCTCTCTGTCGCTCTCTCGGACATTTGCAGAGGCGAAAAACCAACAGGGCGTATGAGTGTTGCTCTTGCTGTTGCTTCGCTGCTGCTGCCGCTGTTGATTCTGCTGCTCATGCTGCTTGTGCTGTGTAACATTGAAAACTGTTTTTAAAAGCCAACAAGCAAAAGCGAAAATACAACAAAAAATATGACATACCATGTCCGCTCGTTCCCAGTATCCGCTTCCTTTGCATTGCGATTCTCCCAGTTGCCAGCCAAGAGCTGTATAGCTGCTGCTGCTGTATAGTCTCTGTAGAAGCTTTTGTTGACCCTCTAGCTTGACTCTCCTCCTGCCCCCCTCCCTTCACGCTCTGGAACAGTTGGGTCCGACTGGGCTTGCCACATGCTCGTAATAACGCCCGCAGACGACAAATTACCACTCACACTCAAATTCTCTGGCAGATAGCAGGCAGAAACTTTATTTGGGGACTCTCCCGCTTTCAGCAAATATATTTTTAGTTTGCCAAGCGGAAGCGGAAAGTAAAATCAGTTTTATCTGCTGCTGCAAACGACTGTACTGTACCATATACCATGTACCCATAACCATACGCACCCTCCTGCTCGCCATTAATAATTTAAAGCATACTTTCAGGCGGCACTGATTTTATATGCATATGCCCCACGGCAGTCATAATGAAGCACAGTGGGTGACTGACTGTGGATGGGTTGTGTTTGCTTGGATGTGGTTGCGGGAGATAGCAATTAAATGCTGCTGATCGGTTTATAATTAACTAAACATGTACACTATTCCGGCAGGTAAGCACCGAGGAAACACAATATATCCGCACTGTTGACAACCTCATAGCATCCAGACTGAGCCTCAAACTCCAATTACAGGCGGTGCACTTCGTGGCCGCCAGCAATGCGAATGCAAACCTTCATAGCCGGGCGAGTAATGTGCAGCAGATGCAGGCGAACGCATTGACCGTTGCCAAAGGGGGCCTCATGCTGCGGTGCACGGCTCAAATTGGTGATTTATATCAGGAGTATAAGGAAATCGAATTGGGCACGCCGCAGAAGGATCCGGTGCCGGCCAGAGGTAAGCGATAACCACAACAACACAGCAAATCGAGTACGATGACAGTTACCGCAAACAGCAATAAACAACAAACAACAAACAACTGACACCCCTTTCGCTTTTGTTTGTCCCTTGCAGTTACCCTCTCATCCGACTCTGGACTACGCAACTTCTTGGAAACGTATTTCTACGTATCCGGGGCAGAGGGGGAGACCGTAGGGCGAGGCCTGCTAATCGCCTGCCTAATCTGCCTGCTCTGGATGACACGAATCGACAGTTAAACACGTAATTGATTACATTCTAGCAAATATTGCGTAGGGCATAGAGAGAAGCTTGAACATGACATGTGTATAGCATAGATAAAGGCCTAGAACTGTAGCCCCCACTTGCACTAAGCTTAGCAGACTCGCAGATTCTCAGTAGCAGAACTGGAAAATTATTTAAAACTGCCGCATTATTTAGCAACTTTAAATAAAACGATTTTGTAAATATTTGTTCGACGATATCAACCATTTGGCAGACCGCAGGGGAACAAGGGCGCACTCACACAAACACACACAAACGGATTGCCTGGCGGACTGACAGCAATGGTTAATTGTTAATTAATGGATTATTTAATGATGCATTAAAATCGCATAATTTATTATTTGTATTGCATTTTACGTCATGCAAACTGCAATAACCCTTTGAATATCAACTTTAAATATAAGTACGAGTTTAAATTTACAACTTTACCATAAACAAATAACATTGAATAACTGTTAAAGTTAAGGAAATGTATGGAAAATAAAACATAAATATTCAAACATTCATTTTGCCTGAGCAGTCACTTGTTTTAGCTCCATTTTGGGTCGATATAATCGGGCTTTAAGTGCAAACTCTGATCCAAAGCAACTTTAGACAAACAAAGCTTTTGGGATCGACTCTGCAACCCGAAGGGCTCTCCCTGCATCACACATAGTTTGCTGCTTTTTAGGGTGCATGCAGTGTGACCCAATACATATTTTCCGCCGCACCACTCGCCTCACAGAGGGAAGGTACAAATTTGGAACTTAATGCTGTTGCATAAATCATTTTTTCGTTTCAATTGCATGAACATATTTCAATTCGCAGTGTGTGTACAAGTGCAAGTACATTTGCTTTAGGGCGTGGCCAATGACTGCCAAGGAAGGAAAAAAGAATGAACAGAGCACGATGCGATACGAGGCGGAGGCAAGCCGTAAACACACAGACAAAATGCATTTGCCATTTGCCAGGGTCGCAACTTGGCCGTGGGCCAATTGAAAGTAATGAAAAAAATGCGTTTGCCAAAAAGAAAAGTATTCAACTATGTGGCCAAGGAGGAGAAAAAGCAAGTTTTGCCCACTTATGCAAGCAAGAGCGCGGCAAATAAAAACCAAACAGGCAGCTCCAAGGCGGCACCACAAAGCGGAAACGGAAATCGGAAGCTGCAACTGTGCGCGCAATCGTCCAAAGTAGCACAGCACAGCACAGCACAGCAGCAATGGCCACAGAAATAGGCGGCACCCGGACACAAGGACAGCAACAGCAACAGAAGCGGGCTAAGACGGGTCGGGCGGGCCAGGCCGGGCCAAGCGAACCAGACATGGGGACAACGATAAAAGTGTTGCAATTTATGGGCAGGCTGGTCGGCGCCCAGCCTCATCACACTGCACCTAGTACAGCGTGGAGCTTAAAATTCTGGCTAATTGATTTTGTGATTTTATCTTTTAATGACTTTTTCACCAAGCGCAGATCTAACTGTCTTCGTCACTGTATATACAATTTAAACTTAATTTCCAATCAATAAAAAGTTCGAAGTTTCACTTTGCCTCAATTCAAAGGAGACCTAATTGTATTGTTAAATTGAAATGAACTATATTGGATAGCAATTCCTGAACTTACCCACACTTCAGCCAAAACAGTCCCACACCAAGGCGTAGCATTTATGAATTGCGCCTATAAGTATGCTTCAAAGTCGCTTCCAATAGCATAGAGCTTTTGTCTTGCTACGCGTAGCTGCTGTTTCTTAAATTGTAAAATATAATTAGCAGTTCCAATCCATCGCATGTTAATAAAAAACCTCCTCAGCAATTACAATTTTATTAAGTAGAAACATCTCAATCTCATATGCATCTGTGGAGAGAAGGAATATACGAAAGTAAGTATAACAGGCGATTTAATTGAGCCTTAATTGGGGAAGATACAAAAGAAGAGCAAACAAAATGATTTACTGCATGCAAAATTGAAAATCATAAAGAAAAGTCGAGTACTTTCTTCATCAAATCCAGTGCCTGGAATGCGGCTTGGTCAGAATCAACTGTTCAGGCTCATTGGACAGCCAACATGCTGCAAATTGAATAGAAATGGAATTTGCTTTCTCTCTCTCTCGATGGGCAAGTTTGACATTTGTGCGCAACGCGGACAATTGCTTCGTTAGCACTTAAAACACATTTATTCCTGCCGAAAAAATCCCGATCCAACAATAGACACAGTCTGCTCTGAATATTTGATGTGATGTGATCAAACCTTTAACTTTCACCCTTGTAGCAAATGTGTTTTCTATGTCAGTAATTGCATTTGCAGATTTTTTGGCAATAATACGATTTTTGCACGAAATTAACATTTACATATTTTCATACATTTTCGCTTAGAAGAGCATCCATGGCAGGAGCCTCTGAAAGCTCTGAAAAATTATTCATTAATATTTGCGGTTGGTTCGAGTGTGTGTGTTGGGGCGGGCGTGGACAACAATGGCACTTCGTTAGTGGAGCAGCAGGCCACAAATATCAATCAAAATGAAATAAACATATATATTTATTCACCAAATTCGATTTTGATATATTTTTTATGGTGCACACGAGTTCGGCAGCTCATTTCAATTTAATTGTATTCCACGCAGAGAGTCAATTCCGCGAAACAATATTAATGGGACGCTAATGCATGTATAATTTTATGGAAACTAAATTTTAATAATACACACATTGTATTCTGCAGGACATAACTAGCGAAACACTGAGTTCGACAAAATACAAACCAACTAATTATCTAACAAAATTTAATTATCTTTTTATCAGCGAATCGAAAAAGAGCACGAAATGGAAAGACACACACATACGCACAAAATATACTACTGCCGTAGTTTTTGCAAATTCAAAAAAAGACAATATAAATAATTAAATTGGCCAATTGATATTTTTTGAAAAACTTGTATACGTATAGAGGGAACCATATCTGTATTAATTTTCCATTTATGCAAATTTTAAATAGAAGAAAAAGTGTACCTATGGTCAGTCGAAGATTCTATACCCTTGCAGCTTTTGAGTTCAGTTTTCAAAGCTGAATTGAATCACTGATAGAAGCAACAGGATAAACTATCGAATTTTTTGATGAAATGGTAAGATATACAGGAGATAATCCCAGTATAAACAAACAATACATTGCACGCTTCAAACATTTGCTGGAAATCGATATACTCTCTCTCTGCTAGGGTACAAAAATATTGTAATAAATATTCAAGTGCAGTTTGTTATTTCATTAAAATGCTATAAATACGAGTTAAATGAACAAATGAACTAAAGACCCCTTTAATTGCATTGTGTAGAACAGTATTATTTATCAGACGCGCATCAGATATGTATGTTCAGTAGGAACTGGTGAAGCCTTAAAGCACACACTTTCGATAGCCAAACCGGAGCCATCAGTAAGCTGTCAGTCGTGCGTGCGACCGGGAAACCAAGGGCCGACAACAGGGTGCAATCAACAGCCAAACAGGCGACAAAGTGACCAGTGCCAATGCCCACAGAAAACAGACAACAGACAATGGATTGGACAAGGGAGCCCAAGGGGGACTGGGACTGGGACAAGGCAGACCGCATTATCGGTACAGAACTGTAAACACGAGCACGGAAAACATTATCGATCAGTATATGCTCGAACAAATTAAAATTGAAATATATAAAGCCGATTAACTCAGACGAATGCGATGAAGAAGCTCTTATCTACCAGTCGATTTCAATCAAACAAGGGTTTTGATTCCCCCGAAAATTGCAATTTATATCATTTAAGAGCAGGAGACGCGACGCGACGCATGTTCAGCTGGGCTCGACTCGTCAATCAATATGAACTTCATTGACGGAATACCTAATTGAGGCAAAGGCAGCGCCGAAATCTCATGCGTGACAGCAGAAAAGCTCATTACGAATACGCCATGCAACGGGGGAGCAAATAATGCAAGCCCAATCCCAAAAGCAACAACGACGACGACGAGCAGAACAACAATGGCAGCCATGATGGTAAGAGCATAGTTACATATCCTCTCCTCGACCCCTTTTCCTTTCCGCTTCGCATCGTAAACGTTCACACCGCATTTGCACGCCTGAATTAAGCATTCCACAAAAGTAACACTGGCTGCAGCTCTTCTTCGCGCGACATTTCAAGGACTTGCATGGGCAGAGACCACACCCGACCAGACCGAGTCCCGTTCGGCGTGGAAACGTTTACGCACAACGTGCACGTCACGCACTGGTCATGTTTGCTCCACGCGCCCGTAGCATTAGCAACTAGCTTATTGCTGTATCCCGGAGAATCTCAACCAGTCCTTTGCGCAATCGCATGGAATTGGCGTTTGTCTAGTGCCTAGTGCAGCTTCAACGAACCGTAGAGCCCCCTTAAGCTACTGGAGAATGTTTTTAAACTAAATCACGTTGAATTTCATTTCTAGTTTTATTTTATTTCATTGTATTGTACTTGTGTGCTCTTCCGGAACCCATAAATAGAACTCAGAACAAGAACTAGAGAAACACTCAGTAGGATAGCCTCATGGCCCGCAAGCGAAACAGTTCCCATAACAAGAGCAACAATGACTTAATTTCCGTTTTAGCGCAGCTCTACAGTAACTGTAGGCAACGACACTGAATTACCTTCAAATACATCTTGGTTCTTTCTTTTATATAACAAGTGATTTAAGTGTGCTCGACTGGTTTATACCCATAACACCTCCATACATATTCCATCGTGCCCACCATCATTATATCTGAATTAATATGATAAGCTTATTAAAGTTGCATACTTTCAATACCAAAAATTGCTTTGGAATTTCTTCATTGTCTATTATTTAATGCATTTGGATGGTGGTAATTATTTAACTTTTACATTAAAGTCTCTGTGAACTAGGTGTTCGTACAGACATGGCTCGGTGTTATAATATCCTTCCATTGAGTGCATGTTTATAATTTCTTGAAATATTCCGGTTGAGTAATATTATGATTTCTTTAAGATAGTCACAAACGAAACTGTGTAGTGCTCCCAGCACATTGTATTTGTTAATTTTCCCTCTGGCTTTTTTTTCTCAGATTTTTCAAGAATTGCGCACTAAAAAATATTGGTGTATGTCTTTTGCACACTTTCCCTGCTTTGTTCTGTGGTCTGCTTCCGCCTTTGCCTTCTCTACAATTTTATTTACGCAGCTTATTCAATTACAGTCTATCTGGCCAGCAGCATTTGCGGTAGAGGACAAAATTGTGTAATAGAGCAAGGTTCAATTGAATTTGCTAAAAATGTGATAAGCCAAATTTACTTGGGACCGTTCTCTGGAAACTGAAGCTTATTTAAGCTCAACACTAAAACCTTTAAAGCGTTTAGCGTTGTGTTTCCAAAAAGAATCAAGAACCTCAAAATATTTATTTTGCGCTTGTTTCGCCCATCTTTATTTTTGTTAAATAACATTCGGCCGATTTACTGAGCAGTTTTAGGGCCCCCAGCTGGTTATATTGGTCAACAGGGCGTATGCCTGTATATGTGTATGTGTGTGCAGCGTAACCTGCAGTCGAGAGAGTTCAGTTATTTTGTTTTTAATTACTTTGACTCTTCAGAGGTTTCACAAATATTTTGGAAACGCTTCAAAAATATTGCACAGCCAAAAATGTTGTTATATATGAAAGAACAGTTGGAAATCCAAAAAAAGAAGCGAATTGTTTAAATTGAGCTTTGGACGTTAGCTAGGTGCATGCAAATACCAAAGGCTCTTAAAAGTATTATGGGGGCGGGGGCGGGGCGGTGCGGATGTGTGCGCCATGACTTCACATATTGCCCAGGGCGCCACTAAAATATTATTTCATGAAATTTGCTTAAGGATGCAGCAGCAACAGCAGCAGTCGAAAGTTTGTTTATCCTTGAAAGTTTATTTTTCCCCGGAAATAAACCAAATTGCGCTCGCCTTACCCGGAGAGTGGCTTCGCCATGTGTGTGAGAGGATGCGGTGGGATTGGGATCGGGTTAGGCAACGGAACGACGTGAAATGATTAAGGGAAAGGGAGTAAATACTCGACGCGGATGCATCATAAATAGCCGAGGCTCACGAATTGAGTTCTTGAATATTTAAATGAGTTTTTTTTTTTTAATGGGACACCGCATGCTCAATAACCGCGGAGGGGAGGAGCAGGAGGAAGATGATACACTTCAGCTGGACGGCCAACTAAAATAAACACGAAATGTTGTAATTTAGCTACATATTTACACAGCAATTATTTCCAGAGCAGCCGCAGAGCCAAAAACAAAGTAAATTGTCCGCCAGAAAGATGGCTGCGTTGCCAGCAATGGCTATGGCTGCCACCATGATGATGATGATGGCCATTGCGAAAACATTTAATTGTTGTTTTTGCCAAATGAATGGCAAACGGCCCGCAGCGACAACAACAACAGCAGCAGCCACGGCACACGACACAAATTGCGGTGTGCTCATTACGACAATGGGTCCGCGTCCGGGCGCGAATCCTCCACGACTGGGCCCAGTCAGTTGACCGAGTCGGGGGTGCCCATTAGAAACTAGTGGCAGCCACAACGTCATATACATTTGCCTTCTTTCACGCTCGCCTGCACATCTTTGTTGCAGCAAACCGGGTCGCCCCTTTGCCTACTCCTCCTCCTCCTACGGGTGACAAAGCAACCTTGTCAGTCGACCTGCGGCTATGTGGCCAGCGCGGACAAGCCAGCAAGCAAAGTGGAGCACTCCATTGCGTGTGCCGGCTCTATATTTTTTCCACTAATTAAAATAAACCAAGTGGCAACGCTCGGCTCACTCCTCATAACGCGCAGTTAGCCCCAGCACAGGTATCATCACTCTCATCAACAGCAGCAGCAGCGGAAAAGCAGTGGAAAAGTCACTCCTAAGCTGTGTGTGTGTGTGTGAATGAATATGGCACAAGGTTGCGTGCACAGTGCCAGCGGCATCCGAATTGAAATTGAGCATTGGCCACACGGACGTGGAGGTAAAACCATTGTCCATACCCTTTGGTTGACCACCGATGCTTTTCGCTGCGGTTATATTAGCTCTAGCAGATGCCAATGAATTGCAGGCAGAGGCACAGGACACGACAGGACACGACAGAGACGACAGTGACACGATGCCAGAACACGAAATTAGCCACAGAGGCGCTTTGACTCTCCACAGGATTTGATTGAAATGCTCAAACAATTATCGTGGAGCACTCGGGCACTCGGGATACACCAGAGTGCACTCTCAATTCAATTTGGCGTCCAAAAACATTTTGCATAATCGTTTTAATAACAACTTTGTAATTGCTTATTCATGTACAGCCATGAGCGAGCGAGATCGAAAGTCCTACAACCGGACTGGAGCGGCCCCTAACAACACGGACTATCTACAACTGGTCCCTCGCCCTGCAAATCTCCCCCTTCTCTGCCCGACAGTTATGAAACAAAGTTTTGCTTTTTAAATGTTCCTTTATTAGTTACTGTAATTGTTTTCTTGTTGTTGTCGAGTTTGTTTCTATTGTTGTTGCATCTGCTGTTGCTGTTATGATGTTATTTTGTGGGGGCAGGGGGTTGGTCTGCCTTAGCCCAGGCCACCAAGTGTCCTGCTGCCAGTGTGGCCAAGGCGCCGTTTGCCGCAACCGTTTTTGTTCATCATCAAAGAAATCGAGACTCGGGACTCGGCACTGGAGACTGGAGACTCCGGCCGTAAGCCTTGAACCAGGCGCTAAAACTTTTCGCGAAATGCAGCAGCAACACACAACAACAACAAGAGCAACAACTAAGCAAAAAACAAAACAACAACCACATTAACGAAAACAAGCGGCAACAAAGTTGTAAAAGAAGCGAAGCAGAAATTTCCTAGTTTATTTTTTTCCTTTTCATTTTCATTTTTTTGTAAACACACCGGAAATGCTTCAATTTTGCGTTGCCCACTGCGGAAATGCTTGCCGCCAGGAATGGCAGCTCACACACACACCACACATAGATTTGTACATATAATATACATAGCCGTGTATTTGTTGTAGAAAACACCAAAAATTGCAACTGTAATTTGCGCCTTTGTTTTGCTGCCTGGCCAGAAGTTTTCGACGCAAAACTTTTCCCAAACCGTAACCAAAGCAAACAAAACAGCAGTAGCAGCTCCAGAAATATATTCATCCCCACACAGACACTTACACACTTGCATGTGTGTTTGTATCTGAATACAGCAAGAAAATGTTGAATCAAAACAAAATTAAAGGAATGCTTTTGGCGACAAAATATTTGGTTGATGAACACAACTAAAAACCGAAAGGACTTAAACGGGGCAAAGCCCTAACAGCTCCTCAAGTGTTTTGTTTGCCCAATAATAGACTGTGTTTATAAGTGTGTGTGTATGAGTGTGTGTGTGCATGTGGAGAATTTTCGCAATCAACATTATTATGTTTGTCGAAGCAAGAAATGCAATTTGTTACTACACACATACGCACAAACACACGAAGACAGGCGGAGTTGCCTTCGAGTTTGCCACAAGTTCAATTCGTCGGGGGAAACTTTATTAATTTAAAGCAAATGTTGAGCAAGTTTTCTAGTTGGGCGCATTCGTAATTTACACTTGCAGCAGCAACACCCGTTTGAATCCCCTTCACCCTTCACCTTTCCCCTAACGCTTTGAACAAGTCGGCAAAGCAAGAAATTTGACGCCCGAACACATACGCAGTTAATGGCTCACGTACCGTATACGCAATCCACAAAACAATCAATGAGAAGGCATGCGAAACTGGCAAGAGCTTAGCGCCAGTTAATTGACGTTGGCAAGCAACTTGGGGAAGAAGGAATGGTAGGGGGAAGTTCAATGCGAGCAGGCGGGGCAGGCGTCAAATCACAATCAGGGAGATAGAGGCACAGGCAGAGAGCGAGCCAGTCAAACCAACTGATTCAGCTGAAGCAGAGATACTATCGTATCGATGTATTAGCACGTCGGGATCAGGTGATGGACGTTGGCCAAGCCGCTGGCATATGTAAGTAAAGTGAAGCGCAAATGGATGGGGAGGGAAAAGGGGTTGCGAATGGCGACAACGTCATTGCGCATTGGCAACTCGACACATTCCGCCACGAGCAGCAGCAGCAGCAGTTAGAGCATCAACAACAGCAACAGCAACAATAATAACAACATCAGCATCTGCAGCAGCAGAGGCAGCAGCAGCAGCTCATTAGATTAATGACGCTGGTAATGGATTAGCGAGCACCGCAAATGGCAGTCGACTTTGTCATTGGCGCCATGGCGTCTGCGCCGGCAAGTAAACAGCAGCTCGTAATTAGTGACATAGGTCGGGGCTACGGACAGTGGGCTGAGTGGACAGTGGACAGTGCGGACAGCGGACAATGGTCACATGCGGCACTGACAGCAGCCTGTCGAGCTGTGGCGCCCTGCAGCAACCCGAATCGCCCCGAGAATCGCAGCAATAATTACAACTACAAACTTGCGTTAGCTTTAAGCATTACATGCACATTTAATTAACTACTTAAAGCCAGTCAGGATAGGCCGAGTTAATAAGTAGATACATTCATTCAGCATGTATAAGCATATATATGTATATAAATGTAGCCAATAATATATGAACGAACTGCTGCCTGCATTTCAATTAGATATCGCAGTTATCTTATCAGTATATAATGGGAATACATTCGAGGCAGAGTTGACTACGCTACTGACGTGCTCTGGTTGAGATTGTTTCGCCTCATTTGAATAAATGTCAAGAAAAGCAGCGATTAAAAACAATGATTAATTACCATGCACTCCAAGGATACCGTAGGCCATTGGATGAATGGATAAGTTGCAGAATTTAATATAATGCAGGTAAATACATATACGAGATAAAAGCTCAAGAACTGATATGCAGTAGAGCAGAACTGCATTTATGCGTACTCCATTTCAAGAAATCATTCAATGAAGAAGAGAGGTATCGACCTAATTCATGTATTCAGCCTCAATGCATGAAATGTTAAGGCACAGCCAACTTATCTGAGTTCAATAGAATAATAAACCCAGTTGTTTCCTAAACTTGTTTACAAATTACTTGCTTTAATTTCCAGCTCTACAAGTATCATTCTCTGGCAATTCGTTTCTTTCGCATAAGCAGAGTCATTTCCTCAGTTCCTAATATTCTTGAGTTCATGTTGCACGTGGCATAAACGTATCAACACTTACCCAACGCAACTGAACATTCGCCTGAGCCAGTGCATTTGCCAAGATATGCAATACACACCGCCGAATCGACAACTTCATTTTATTTACACCTTCATCAAGTTAATAACCGTAACGTGATTTGACGCTCGGCGGCAGATTGAAACGTTGCCACTTGCCACTTGCTGCATGCCACTTGCCACTTAGCAGTTCCAGGTGGCACAGAGAGGGAGAGAGAGAAGCAACGAGCAGGCCGCAAGCGCAGGCGGATGTCAGTCAGCTCGTTTGACAGTTAGAAACGGCAGACACATCGCCAGACATGTGACTCCTGGCACGTGTGCCAGCCTTTAAGACCTTCTAAGTCCCCGTCTCGCTATCTCTCTCTATATCTGACTCTCTCTCTCTTACTTTGTATGAGTGTGTGTGCGTGTGGGTCTTGGCCTGGTCCATATTCGAAATGCAGCGCATTTTGATAATCCAATTAAAATGCAGCACACGTAGCCGCTTCTTCTTTTGCTTTTGTTTAAATTTGCGCGAGCTTTTGCTGCTTCTGCTGTCATATTTAATGCCAACTTCTCAAAACTGCTTATCCGTCCGTCTTATGTACGTTTTCCTGCGCCAGCTCCTCCGTCTTACCCACCTGCACCACATCCTCCTCTTGGTCAGCTACGCATTTTAAATATTATGTTGTCAATCGCCCCCTCAATGCCCTGCTTGTCTCTTATCAGCTTATGTGCCGTGACCCGTTGAGCATAAATTACGTAGCTCAACAAATCAACGGAATGCCTTCAATCGATAAACTCTTGAAAAAGGGTATAAATAATTCGTACATTTTGCGATTATTCTACAAAGTATTGCAGTCTCAACTCTCTGCTTCAACATAAACATATATGTGCCTATCTGCCTAATCACACCTTGCTAGGGCTAGAAACACAGAAGTTATTCATGTAAATTTGTGCTGAATTTGTAGCTGGGATTATAAGGTTTTCATTACTGAGCGAAGAGAATACAGAATATTTGGGGATTAACTATACTCTTTGAAAAGGTGACTGAACTCTCACATTTCACACATAGTGCATAGAATTTCAATGTGTGATTTGCAAATATTTAAGTGGAAAGGTGACAGAAGGGATCGTTTAACTAGTTACTCCTTAAAATTCCTTGTTTGTTTCACAGTTTAATCATCGAAACCTAACGTGAGAAAAGTAAGCAATCTATTCCCCAAAATCCACATGGGAAAAGAATGTACTTTACACCCATGCCAACCAAAAATGTAAAAGATATACAGTTTCTACATATTTAAGCAATCAATGAAATTGCAAACATGTCTCATATTATGACCAAAACGTTTAAAACCCCTGAAACTCTCACGCTTGATATCAAAGAAATTAAACCCAAGAACGATACGGTCCATTAAGCCGGTACACGGGCAAGAAATAAGCAAATTCAGAACTACTTAAATTGAATTGAAATCACGTTTCATGCGCCCCGTAAACGCTCTGAACTTTCTCTTTTCAAAAGCGTGTAAATAACAAATTTTATTGTTCGTATATTTAACATTTATGTAAAGTTTTGAGTGTACCAGAGGAGGCACCCATACGGCAAACGGGCAAACAAAATCGCCGGTAGACAGGTGTGACACTTTTTGGTTGGTTTCAGTTTCGGTTTCTGTTTCTGTGCCCGTTCCTGTTCCCGCTCCCGTCCCCACACCTCCTTCTTCATGTCTCTGTTTCTGATTCGTGTTGCTGATTCGGGTTTCGTAGCGCGTTTTACTGACCCACTTCTGGCCTGATGCGGCATCAGAATGTGGTGGTTGAGTGCAAAGACTCCTGGCAACAGCTCTCACCCACTCAGTCACTCATTCTGCGACTGACGACGAGTGGGGAGCTTGGGCACATCAAACATTGTCCATTAACAGAGCAAAAGCAACTGAGCAAATATTTTTATGTGAGCAGAAAACATGGAACAGACGGACAGAGAGCCAGACGAACAGTGGAACAGTTGAACTGTCAAGCTGTCGGAAAGTCGGGCAGTTGAACAGTCTGCAGCTCCTACAAGTTGCCATGCAGAGCGAGAGAGAAACGGAACAAAAGACTCGAGAACGAGCTCACAATTCGTAGGCAATGAAATTGTCAACGAATGTGAAATTTTAAATAAAATGATGAATTTATGTGTGCGCTCGTCGTGCCTCAAACGTGCGAGAATTTCTCAAGCGGCTCAACTGGTTCGAGACGAGACGCGGCTTGTAGCGGCGCTTTGTTTTTTAGCCAAAAACAATGCCAATTCCGCCACTCTATGCTCTCGGTTCTCTCGGTCTTCTCCGCCCAAGTGTTAACTGCAAAATTATACAAATAATGCTCAGTTATCATAAAAGCACAAGCTTCCCTCACTCTCTCTCTCTCTCTCTCTCTCTCTCTGGCCCCTTGCTCTGTTGGCAAACAAAAATCGGGACGGAAACGTTGCAAGCAAACAAACAGATTTGGAGAAGAAAAGAGGAACCAACTAATATTCCCAAATATATCTGGCCCGCATTGACTTAGCCCCATTTAAGTTTCAGTCTGTGGACCGAAGTGCATTTATCGTTATTGGGGCACGAACTTAAAGACATAAGACGACTTAATGCAAATACTGACTAAATATATCGTGCCCATTCAGCCCTGATAGCAGCACAACTTGAGTTCTACGGCAGTTGCAAGTCGCCATGCAAATCGGATTGCCATCCGCCTTCGCCTCCGCCGCCGCCCTTTGTCTCCGACTCCGCCTCCGCCTCTGGCTGTGACGGGCAACGGCTTACACAACTTTGGGATTGTCAATATGACTTAAGCTGCTGTCGCATTGTTGCTGCTGCCGCTAACGAGCTGCTTGCGTAGCCGCTGCTGCGCCAAGAATAACAAAGCCCTGGGACTGTGCAAGGACTTTCCTAGAGTCTCCAGTCTCCTATACTCTCTCTTTCTCTGTCTCTCTCTCTCTCTCTTTGCTGCTGCAGTGCTCCCTGTACTCCTCCGTCTGTCGATGCTGCTGCTGTGAAACAACATTTTTATAATGCCGCCGATGGTTGCAGTGGAACGCGCGAGCAAAATTGATTCTGATTCCGCACTGGTTGCTTGGTTCAGATTTAATTATGCGTGCTCCTTCTACCCCCTCCCTGCTTGACTTGCAATTAGAAACGCAGACAGTGGAACTTAATTAGCAATTAGTTTTCGTTCTAGCGGCTCTCTCTCTGAGCAGGCATAAGCTCAAATTACAATGCTTCTTAATATCAAGTATACGCAACGTAGCACACTGCAAATGAGCAGCAAGACGGTCATTCCCGGCTAAATTGCTTAGCACTACGCTCATTTGCATACCAACAACAGCATCAGCAATAACAACAGCAACAGCAACATGTGCAGCTACAACAACAAATCACCCCGAGTTGACGACGTCGATGCTTTTTGGAAGATTTATTGGCGCATTTGACTTGATTGAGCTTGTTTATGTTTTTAGCCAGGGAAAAACTTATGGTTAAGCATTATGGCCAGAAAATGGACAAAGTTGTGCGTGTGTGCATGGCTGTATACTACACCTTGCCTCAGGTAACGCTCATCCCAATCTCTGTGCTGTCTTTAAATGCCTGCAGATGTGCATCATAAATTATTTTGATGTGCGTTTTCGCTTTCGTTGATGCTGCTGCTGCTGTTGAAAAATCAGATCTGACCCAGGTGACTGCAGGTGTTAAATGTCTTGGGCAAGTGCTCCACATAAATCCTGGCCAGGTGCGTGGGCGGTCGGGTGTAGGGATACGAGTTTAAACTGACAATTGCTCACATAAATGATCAACATTTGTATCTGCATCTCATGCGAATTTCATGTTAATTAATGAGCTGCAAGTCAAAGGTCGCCTTCCTTGACGATTACAGTGCCAGTTGGCAGTTTCTTACCCAGTTCTGTTGCCCCATGCAAGTCCTGCGTCTGTCGCAGACATAACAAACTAATTCATTCGGCCTGGCACAATCCATTAAGGTCACTTTGCGTTATATGTTTTTGTTCTCGCTGTCGTTGCCCCTTGCTTGCTGTGTCTCGCTGTGTCGCTGCTAATGTTTGTGTCTTGTAAATTGTTCCATCCAAACAAAAAACTCGACCAAATGCAGCGTCATTCATCACAACAACAACAGAGGCAGCAACAGCACTGTGGAGGAAAAACAAAACAAGTATACGGAGAAGAGAGCAACGCAACCGTAACCGTAACTGGGACTGGAACTTGGACTGGGCTGCGGCAGGCTGCGACTCCAAGCGGATACTCATTTTTGCACTCAACCGACGAGCAACGAACCCAGACAAAATGACACATGCACATGCACGCTTACACTTATACAAATACAGAAAAACACACTCACACACATGCGCATGGCAGCCCTTTTGTTTGTGTGATTTTTCCTTTTTTAAAACAGCACACCCTGACAAACTTTTTGCCCAGTAAAACTGTTAAAAAATTAAAATGCTGCTTAACAACTTTGCCGCTTGATAAATTTGCGCAAACACACAAAGAGGGAGGGAGAGATACAGATACAGATACAGAGCGATGTTATTCACATTTTCATATCGCAGTGCACATAATGCCCATTTGTTTATGGCGCTTTGTCTCCAAAGCATCTTGACATATTTAGGGCCAAAGTGTCATCGTAATTAAGCCAGGAGAGGCCGAAAACCAGAGCAATTAGCGTCGCACTGTGCACAAACATATTCACATTGAATGCGAATTGCTCTCACAATAAACATTGTGAATAAATTAACACACAATTTCCGAGAAATACCGCTCAGGACTACAGAGGTGTCAACACTCTGAAGAACACTTTATTTGATCGCTGCTCTTTTTTGACACAATACAAACGTATTATCCTCACACAGTGGATATGGTCAAGCCCGTCAGTTGGTCACCTGGTCAACTGGTCAATTTGTCGATTGCTTGAGTGGCCCAAACAAGCAACCATAACTGTATGCAGCTCAAGTGTGTGAGTCGACTGATTGCGCCCATATACTCCTTTTGTATACTCAACTGAGTGTTCACTTATGCAAATAGCCTGACAAATATTTCCTCCAACCGAATGTATGTCATTCATTAAGTGTTAATGTAAGAATGAATAATCAAGACTGCACTTCATTGTTAAGAATAATATTACCACATAAAGCTCATGTGTTTAGCTTAGAACTTAAAATAAGTACGAAAGTCGAGTGTGCTCGATGAAGATATACCCGATTCTTAAAGCTTCACCCGCTCCCCTCTATTTACAATTACAATTAATTAGTGAACTCTCACAGTTATACAACACAATACCAACATCACAAAAAAAAAATCTAAAACTTTAAAACTCATTATTGCAATTTTACTATTCCAGATTTCACAGAACTAATCAGGATGCAACGACATAAGCAAAAATTAGACAAGTAACATTTTATTTATTGCAATTAATGCAATGCAGAACTAGTCAGAATGCAAAGACATAAATAAAATGCCATTCCACGTGAAAATCGGTTGATTTTCAAAAAAGTTATGATGGGAGAAAAGCCCCTTCGAGGATGTTACTTGTCTAATTTTTGGTCGACTCTGAGATGATTTTTGGTCAAAAATTAAGTATCGCTTAAAACACTTTTAAATACTTGTTTAGTACTAAATTTTGAACTCCGCAATCGATTAAAAGTCAAAGCACAGGATTTAAAAATTTAAAAAAAAAAATATTTTTTAAAAATGATACCAACATCATACAAAATGTTGAAAATTTTCAAAAGTTTTTATAGCAATTATTGAATTGAATATACTCAACACTATTTTCCTGTTATGCACATTTCAACATACCAATCATTTTTTCAAAAGACAAGCACATGAAACAATTTTACAAAAGCATTTATTTTAAATGCAACAAAATAAGCAGAATAATTTCGGTGAATACGTGTGAATATGGAAGTATAAACTCATCTGTTTAACAAGGGGATATTATTTATTTTACTGGACCACAAAATGTAACTGAGGCTGTATACCAGTAGAGCGCATAACAGTTAAGGACAATGAATAATGACAAAAGCAATGAAACTGTTTAATAGGGAAAGTATAAATGACATTATTAACGACTGGACGGACATTCCGATGTCCGTAACACACGCAGGACCATTGAATGAAAATGATGTCATTAAATAACAAGAAATACAACTGGAAAAGTATTTCATACGACGGGGACTTTAATATGCTCTTGTTTAATTTCAGACATATTGAGAGAAAATAGATGTTTCTAGAAACACCCCAAGAAGTATGTGTAGTTCGCAATTCAGTGTGGTATTAAGATTAAAATTTCTCGACATTAAAACCGCCTGAAAGAGATGGTTTCGTGTAGCATAAAAAATCACGAGTTGTCTGAGTCATTTTAAATAAACATATTTATGAATGTGAAGCTTAGTAATGAACAGAGTAATGAACTATATTAGAATAAAGTCCGTTCGTGACGCTGACGATGCCAATGACATGCAAATGATTGTTAAAAAAACATTTGAAATGAACAACCGCACATTAGCGAGCACGTGATGTGATGTGTGACTGTACGCACATATTTGTACATAGTACTATACGTAGGGGTCGAAAGAGCTAGGGGCGTGTGTGTATGTGACCACAATCTGAAACCGCACGCATTTGCTTTAATTAATAAGCCAGCCCCTAAACTTTAGATGGCTTCCGTGTCCACACGGAATGTGTCATAATTTCTATTTATGGTCCGGCATTGTGGGCACGGGTCGCATTTATTATGATTTAATTAAATAAAGTACAACTGCCTCTCAGTGAGCATTTGGGAAAATAGCTTAGAAGGAGCAACACGCATGCCGCATGGACATTTTAAAACAAAAACCTAATTAGGTAGTAATAATCATTTTGCTAATGCAAAACAATAGCAAGCCGAGTATTTACGACTGTGGATACCCTGCTACTCGCCTGCACGATTTTCGTTTGGAATTTACCTTCGTATCGAATAGATAGATTAGATTAGATATATTAATAAAGCTTTCAACTTTCAATGTAATACGAGTACTATAAAAATAAATTCGAAAAATCTATGTACACATTTTAATTAAAACGCACTGATCTATATTATTATGCATTGACTTTCGAAACCAGCGAAAAAACTCTTTAAGTAACAAACCTTCATATGCCCTTTGATAGAGATGTGGACTAAGAGAAGATTAAGTAGAAGATTAAAGCTCGTATGCGGCATAAGAATTAAGAATCAGAAGTGCACCATAAATGCAACACTTAAAAAATATTTACAAAATTTATTTGCAGCACATTAAAACTGCACATCAAAGCAAGAAAAATTGCGAATCCACTGTCCAATCGCCTTGGCCCATAAAAAACAGCAACCTCCTTGAAAACTAAGGCATATCAAGATAGCTGCTTGCATAAGAAATTAATTTTATGAGCTGAGCTCGCAGTTTAATGACTTAAAGGTAGTCCCCAGAGGAACAGCTATCATAACATATACACGTTCGTTCCCTAAAGTCCCTATAATACAGACACATATCGAGAAGTTCACGCACAGATAGGGCTCGTAAAACGACTGGGGAATGCAGACGAGAGAAGGTCGTAAAATACAATATAATGAAATCAAAAAGTCCAGCAAATGAAAACGTAATGATTTCATCTAATTATAGTCGAGATGCAACTTGGCTAATTCAGTTAGCCTGCAGTGCGGAAATGCCGCAAGCATTTTTACTCACCCCCTCGGGAGCACGTCTCCACAAGTGGAACTCCACTCATTTGGCCAGCCACAGTCCTCGTGCACATCCTTAGTATGACAATCTATGACTACTGACTTCTGACTTTGCTGACGTTCCATTGCCAACTTCGTACGAGCTGTCTAAATTTAGATTCAACTGTTGTGCCTTTTACAGTCTTTGATCTGTTCTGGCCTGTTCGGGATGGGATGGGATGGTTGCTTGTTGGTCTGCTTGTCTGCCTCCGTATCGCACTGGCCATCAACAACCTAGTCCGCGCTAATTGTCCTTTGGCATTCCTTCTCGTCATCGTCACTCCCTTTGCCAGCAACGATGCTGTCGTCACAGGAGCTAATGCGCTTGGGAGATCTGTAACTTTCCCTGAAACGACAACAAACAGGAATAGCAACAAGCATTATAATTGGTATTTTAGCGTCTTTTGTGTCTATATTTAGATCTCAACTTGGGTTTCTTCAGTCTTGATTATGTTGCTCAAATTACAGTAATTTGCTTTAAGTAGACAGTGTCGACACCGGCCAAGAAGTGCACCAAAACCAATATGGATAGGAGAGTCCTCGCATCGATTTGTAAAAGATAATTTCAACCTGTTCACTAGCTCATAAATTCAGTGCTTCCGAGCTATTAGCCATAAAAAGATGCAAATTTACGCTCGCTGTTTCAATAATTTATCGGAAAGTAAAAGTAAGCAACATCTGCGACGCCCAAGTGCTTTAAATGCAAATTTTATTGTGAATAAATTAATGGAGGAGGAACAAGAAATTGCCAAGCAGAGAAATATGAAGACATCACCTGGCTCGCAATTAGCATAAGTGCCCAATAATTAATATTCTTGATAATTACGAGATGAAATTAGAGCACGCTCGCAATGAGAACCTCAGCAAACACAATCTACGAAATTATGTATATGAGGCAGGTAAATACCTTATAAGGTATATGCAAACTAAGCAGCAACTCACACAGAGCACGAACCACACTCTTATCTCGACGGCGCCATCTCTGTCTAGTGCGGCATAGTTTAACAGTTAACCGGAGAGTTCTGCGTCGTGGGGAAATTTCTCGGGAGCTGTCACCTAAATAAGCATTCAGCAGCTACGACTTGCGACTCTGCTCATGTGTGCTGTGACTCTCTAATTCTGATTTATTAGAGATCAAACCAGAACAGACCTACTGACTCATTTAAATATTGCCTAGACCTTTGTCCATAGATCGCACTATAGATATCCTCACGAGGCTAAGCTGCTTTTATAGTTCCATAACACGAAACAAAAACTGCAATAGAACGCATCCGATCGTAAGAACCTCTTCGACCTATTTCGAATGACGAGAATTGTAAACTTAAGGTCTATCTGCTCATGATATACTGTAATCTTTATGCCAAATTTTGTGTCTCTTGCTCTTAAAATACATGATATCTGTGAGACAGATTACATGGTTAAATCAAAATGTACACAAAGTTAGCATACCCATTATTGACAGTTTACAATATTCGCAGGGTACAGTGATAAACATAACGAAAAAGCAGTAGAGAAATGATTTGGACGACTTTTAGTGTCGAAACTGACAATGCCATTTTTGGCAAGATCCAAAAAAAAACAAAGCAGTCAAGTCGGTGAAGCATTAATTACAACGCCGGCTGCTTGGCGCTATAACCGGTTTTAACGGTTGTGAAGCTGTCCAAGTTCAAGACCCATAGGTGTACATATTGTTTGTATGTATTGTACATATGTACATACATTAAATAAATAATCGCACTGTTGTATGGTCTGTTCAATTGAGCCATGTCTCGCTCACCAATTGTCGGTCAGTGGCACAAAATTTGGACAGGGTATGTTGCTAAAGTCAACAATCAAACAATGGGCAAATGGGCAAAAATGATAATACAACAACAACAAGGGAAGAGAGCAAATTGCGACAGCAACAAAATGTGAAAACCGTCAGTGGTGAGGGTAATAAAAATTCAGCGATCGTCGCAGGTGGAGCGGTTCTTGCACTGGATTTAGTTTTAATGTGTTGCTCCCAAGCCATATAGACAGACATACCATATGGTACCTTTGGATACAACCTTCGATTGTCGTATTTTGTTTTGCTTCTCCGTTTCGTTTCGTTTCGATTCATTTCGTTGGTTTGGTTTCGTTTGCTTTGCTGTTATTTTGGTAATATCTCGATAATAATTAATTTGGAAGAACTTTCTATTAGCTGCCGTCATCGTTGTCATCGTCCTCATCAGCATGCGCTTAAAGAGCCCCACGGTGAAAGTTCTCTGACAGCCGACTGCCACCACAGATATTTACGGTGTGGTCTTGCCTGGTTCCGAATGATTCCTATGGCTACGAGTGTGTGCGTTACCTCCCAAGACTCGGATGGTCTGTCTGGTCAAGGCCTTGAACCGACTCATGCTTTATGCAGAATTTCGAGCTCAAGTGTTTCTTTTTCTTACCGTTTTTAATTTTTGGGCCGTTGAGTGTTTGGGGAATTTCTTTTGATTCGCTTATCTCTGCAGCCTTCAAGTGAACTCAAGTCCCAAAGTTAAACACAAAAATTTACTTAACTGTATCTAGAATTCTGTAATTTTATTATCTCATACAACTGCGTCTGCGAGACGAACATGTATTTTGATTATTCAATTCTCGGTTAACGATGAAGAGCCTGTGAGAGCAGGTCATGACTCACGGGAAGCCACAGCTTCCAGCAGGCAGGTAGATTGGCTTTCTAGAAGTTCAATGTACTTGTAAATTAATTTTAGTACTCTTATGTGATTTCTACTCTAGGGTATGCTAAAACTGGCATCTGAGACTCGTTAAAAAAATTGTTTACTTAATCAAATAAAAGAAAATTGAGTTAGGCATGCGTTCATGCTTTCGAGAAATGAGATCAATGAAGTGATCGAGTTGCTTTAAGAAATACTACAACAGCCAAGATCTAGAGCGCTTGCCGATATGTGATCTCTTTAATCAATTCTGAGGCATACAAAGTAACTATGGATATTAGTATAAGATAGTGCTAATTATATTCTCAAATTATCCATTTAAGCGAGCGGTGGGCGTGACAGTCCAAATATTGAAAAAACTTTATATGTGTATGAAATTCAGAAAACTTTTTACCGAGTTGTCTCTACCTCGACCTACCGGCCTTTATCTAGACAGGATAGAGTGTGAAGAGTAGTGAGTCTGTACAAGAATATATATTATATTTTGTGGGCTCTGACAAGCCTCCTTTTGCTTATTACAAACATTTCCATAAAGTGTACCCTTTTTAACGATTTTCATTGGCTGAAGGGTATAAAAACACAATCCTTAGACTAACGAACATAACCCTTTTTTTAATTCCAAGAATTCATATTATATTTCTAGCCTAAACGGCATATTTCTTAATGCAACGATTTGGCCATTACCAAATTATGGTCCATTCCTCTGTTCATTGCTGAACGGTTTTAAAAAAATGAAATCTGCGACACCAACGAGTCAAATTTTAAATCAGAAGAAACCCATAATGGGAAATCTCGGGTTTGGTGGCGATGCGAGCCAAGGCGCGTCGATATTGAAGATGTGCAAATTATGGTAATTTAATGGTTGTGATTATTGAAAATCATAAGAACATTTTTATTGGTCGCACTTTTTCTTGCAGTAAAACAGATGCGTACGAGCAGGACTCATCGATGGTGCCAGGGCAGAGTTGATGTGTTTCCCATGTTCCCATCATGCTTGTGTTGGTGTTGTCGTTGTCGCATTATTATTGTTATTACCAATACACATTTATTTGATCAGTGCCAAAGTGACAATAATTCCAAACAATTTATTATTTCAGCATTTGAGTCCCAAGCACACACACACGCACAGCATGTCTGGTTATTTACAAATGCAAATCACGTGCGTGCGTTAAGAGCAACAACAACAAAAACAACAACAGAAGCAGCAGGCGGCACCTGTGCTAGGCTCGAGATACAGATGCAGAGGCAGAGATACAGATACAGCGATGCACAGTTATGCCCGCCCACGCAGTGAGAGCAATATTGAAATTTCTCCTTCACGGTCCCATTCTCGTTCACGTATCTAGCAGGGGCGTTTAGGGCGTGCCAGACTTGAGAGTAAAATCACACAGAAATCTCTGTGCCCCACGCAGATAAAGGAATATTTAAATTGTATATGTGCGTGTGTGTGTGTATGTGTGCCCTAGGAAATTCAAAGGAATGACGTCTCGAGACTCGACACTCTCCACACTCCACATACTTGAAATTAATTTGGCACAGATTATTTTTATCTTTATGTTTATGAGGAAATCTTTGCGAGGATTTCAATTTGGCCCAAATCGCTGCACGTGCAACGTCGATAAGGCCAAATAGGCATAGACAGCGCGCAGAAAATCAATGCAAATTCCCAAATATTCCTGAATAAGCAGCGGGTCAACGTACTGCTTCCAATTAAGCGGGGCCTACTTAAAAGACAGTTTCGAAATAAACACACATGAATCACTTGTTGCACTCCGAGTTACACAATTTAACAAGCAGAAACAGCAACAATAACAATAACCATAATTTTCCGCAATAAATCACACAAACCGTGAACAAAACAAATTGAGTAACAGGCAAGAGAGTCGAGAGGGAAACCCCATCAATTTGGGGGAGCTACTGCTGCTGGTGCTGTCGCGAAACCTCTTGGCCAATCAGAATTGGCGCAAAGGCAGCGCAGAACTCTTTGCCCTCTTAAGGCCTAAAGGGGCAACTGGCAGAAACCAGAATTGGCATTGGAGTTGGACGTGGAATTGGCCATTGTGAGAGCAACCTTACTCAAGAAAGAAAGAAACGTAAACAGAAACACAAAACACAAACACAACATCGCAAAGACAGTCGCGACTGCGCTGCCAACGTCGGCGTCGACGCAGCGCTTTTGCACAAAGTGAATTAAATGCCGCGAAAATCGCCAGCGTCGCTGATCGCGATCAGCAGCACACTGGGCAGCGCAGTCGCCATCGCAGTCGCAGTCGGCGCAAGAACATTATTACAGAAAGAAATTTGCGCCGACTGACTGTTCGCCGCGAGCGGGACACGAGGGTATATAAGAACCCGGCCCAATGAAGCTTCTGAGCAAACTCTCGACTCGGTCACGCGTGCGTCGTCTCACTCGTTCCAGAGAAGCTCTGCACCATCGAACAGGGCACCTATCCTGATCAAGGATAAGCGGTGATCATTTGTGCAGTGACTAAACGAATATTTTTTGAAGACGCAAAGAAACAAAAAAAAATAAAACACGTTTTCTTAAGGTGCCACAAAGTGTACACTGTTCTTGCGAAAAACAGTTTTCTATAAGTGATCTTCAGAAAGAGTGATATATTAAAAAATATAATTTAAAGTTATACGTAATACGGTGAGTGAAAAAGATTATTACAATTATTAAAGGTCTTCAAGATGAATTATATTTAACTAGATAAGCTATCAGTAGACACTTTTTATACAGTGATCTATAAGTGATCTTTAGAAAGAACAATTTGAATTTGATTTGTAGCAACGCTGAAGACAACTAGAGAAGAGAAGAGATGCTGAGACGACAAACCCTTAAGTTCTAAAAAAAATATCAGGCCGGTTTATTAAACTAGATATATTAAACCAGCTAAGTTTATCTTTCAAAACAGTGATCTATAGAAAATAATGAAAGTTTTGATTTGTTGTATCAATGAGTGACAAATCGTTCATTTCCCAATTAAAATGTCTTCAAGAGAATCTTATTAACTTGCAAAACCGACAACCCTTTGAGTTTTTAATAAATATCAGACCGGTCAATTAGTTCAGACTTACAAAACACCCTTGATGCAGGCCCCAAGAATAGAAATGGAATAAAAACGTTGCAACTTTCTGGTGTCGCCAAGAGAGCAAGTCAGCGAAATGTGCCCCCTGCAATGGTATTTATATCGTTTTATGTCACTCTAAGACCTTCATCAACGCGCGGCTTCGCCATAAAAAGGGACTAGGGGAAGCGCTGTAAAAACCGAGACGGGACACTGAGTCCACGCAGCTCAATCAAAACAGAGAGAGAGAGAGAGAGAGAGAGAGAGAGAGAGAGAGAGAGAGAGAGAGAGAGAGAGAGAGAGAGAGAGAGAGGGAAGCCAAAAAAGGGCATGGAAGGGTAGGGTAGGGAGAAACCCCAAGTGAAACCGTAGTTCCGAGCCAAACAAACCCATTAAACGACAGCGCTTTAATAGACTTTTATTGTTTGGCCAACTCAAGCGGGCCAAGGCGGCCCATCGGCCGGCCCAAGCGACAATCCGAGCTGCCCGGGCGGAGCACGCACATCTTCCGAGTCAATTTCGAGAGCAGGAAAAAAGTTGCACGCATTTGAAATTGAAGGTCCCTTTCACGCTTTGAAGCGAAGCCATCTGCATCCCTTAGTCCTTAGTCCATCATAGTGGAAACAACAATGTAATGTTTAATTGACACCATTGTTCGGGCAACACTTTTTGCTCCATTTAACAGCATGGAATGCTCTGCTGCTGCTGCTCCTCCTGGGCGTTGACAGCCAGAGGAGATAACGACCAGAGCGAGCCTCCCCTGCCCTCTGCCTTCTTCCCAGCGCATCCAAACCATGTCCATGACCAGTCACTCGTCCATCAGTCACTTAGCCTCTGCGCGACACTTTGCCTGCTCGATTTTTAGCAGGAGTCAGTGGTCTGCAGTAGTGGCGGTTGGCATGGATCAGGAGCGTGAAGTGAGGATTCGGGTGTGGCCAGTAAGAGAGTCATCATCGGCAGTGACCAGTTCAGTCACCGATTCCGAGCACGTCGTTCAAATTATTATTATGCGCAAATCGCAAAGGGATCTGCAGAACTCAATGTTGCTCGTACATCTCCAACTTTGGGCTGCCACTCGACTAGACAATCAAGAAATTTAAATTTGATTCGTTGCGCAAACTGCCCAAGGAGCAGCAGCAGCAGCAGAGGCGACAGCAACAGCAGAGCGCACTCAAGTGTCAAATGTAGGAAAAATCAAGTGAGAGCAAAGCGAATTTTCAATACCCTCGCTTTGAATACCCTCGCCTGCGCGCAGTACACTTCTCTACGAATTTGCCGTTAATTATTGCTTTGCTAAGGAGTAAGGAATGAATTCCTTAGGGATTGGGAAACCCCTGAGCTGCCTATGCCATCTTCAACCGAAGTGAAATATTGTGGCACTATTGAAGCACTTTTAGATGCTTCTCTTGTCCTGCCCTGTTCTACCCTACTCTGCTTTTTTTCCTGTGCTTGCTGCTGCTGTGTGTGTGTTCACTTTGCTCACTTTGCTCGCTCTCTGCTCACTTTGTCAAGTTCGCTTGGCATTCTGCTTTAGTTTTCAGCGATTTTCATAAATTAAATTGTTTGTCGCAGCACGGAATTGACAGCAGTAGCAGATGGAGGAGGAGGAGGAGCGGTAGGAAGCCAAGGGAACTTTTAGAGCGACGACCATGTTGACATTTCGTTTGACATTTGCTCCGATTTATGTGCGCTCGTCCCGACGCGACTTGTGTCTGTCTGCGCAGGTAGCACAACACTCAGTGCCGCCCATAAATCACTCATGGGCGTGGCATGTCGCGGCCTTGGGCCTTGTACAGTTTCCCAATGTGAGCGCGCGTTATCCTTTTGCCTGCCTGTTCCCCGCCCGCCCTGCTTATTTATGTTTATGAGTTGACACCTTTCCCCACGGGTGGTGCCTCCTCAAGGCATTATTAATCCGATAAGCGGCAGTATTTAGGGAATTGGGACACGAGCTTAGCTCGAGCTGCGCATCGCCGAGCTCTGTGCCAGGTAATTGAATGAATGAGGTGCCCCAGCCAAGCCAAGCCGAGTCAAGCCGAGCCGAGCCTGAGCTAAGCATACGCAGCGTGGGCCAATCTTAAAGCGAGTGGAAACTTTATATTCGCTCGCATTAATTACAGAGCTTTCTTCGCGCTCTTCCTGAGCTGCTCATTTGCATAGATACGGATCGGGAGAACCGCGATGATGTGCGAAGAATGGCCAGGGCAGAGTAGACCATAATTTAATCATTTAAATTCCGTACGTGCGACAACACAATCAACATATTTAATATTTTAATAACATTTGCAAAAAGGGAGAAAAAAGTGAAATGAGATCTCTGGCTTCGGTCGGGTTCGCATGGGTCATTATGTATTCTGATGGCTGTCATCGTATTTCGGCTCATTGTATTTCGGACTTTACTACTCACTTGTCACTTGCGACTTGCCACTTGCCACATGCCACTTGCCACTTGGCTGGTCCAAAAATTATGTAAATTTTATGTGTCAATTATCTGCCAATAAGGACAAGCACCACAGGCAGGCCAAGCCGAGCCGAGCCAAGCCAAGCCAAGTCGAGCCGGAAATTTTCCTATATTTTTGAGGGTTACTGCCACGCCCAGTGGCTGCCTAGCACGCCCTGACCGACTTCTGGTACTGGCGAACGATGTGTAAACATGATTTGTGCCACTCAAGTCGACTTAGACAGTTCTCTTGGTCATCGATTTGCATATTTTGTGTTTTATGCAAATTAATTGGCTCTGGCTCCGGCACCGGCTTTGCCCCGAATCGGCATCACAATCACAATAAACAAACAGGGGCAACTCAGGAGGGTGGCAGGGGAATATGTTATCTCTTAGCTAATTAAAAGCTTCATAAAATGCATCGTTACCTTGCCCAGCCCGAAAATCCAATCAATCAATATCAAACAACAAAGAACAAAACGGGAGAAGGTATTGAATATGGAGACATTTGTGCCAGCTACACACGCATTCCGTAAATTTGTCATGCCTCTCGAGAAAGGCTTTCTCCACATTTGGGATGCGAGGCACAGACAGCCGAAATACTCTACAACTTGGCAGATGCCTCCCCTCGTATTTCCCCTTTATTATCCAATTTCAATTACACTTGCAAAAATGTAACGAGGCGTGCTGCGAACGAACAAACAAACAAGTCTGACATTGTTTTTTTGCTTCGCCTTGGCAGTGTGTAAACAAAATTAGCAAAGCGATCGCATTATGCAATTAAAGTTCAAGTTCAGAGGGTTCAACTCTAATAAGTCTGCAGTCTGACACGCGATGCCGAGTGATGTAATCGATTAGCAGAGGCGTCGTATCTATCTTCAGCTCCCTCTCCGCATCTGCAACTGTTGAATCGCGCTTTATCTCTCTAGTTGAATAGCTCTCATGACTCTTGAGTACTCGCTAATGCGCTCCATGGAGAAAGCCAACTGGTTCATTGTTTTCGGCCACACCTCATAAGCTTGTGGGCCCAAGAAAAGAAACAAAAAATGCTTGTGGTCATGTAACTTTTGTGCTGTTTCTCGAAATTCTTGTGCCATGATTCGACACTTCGTTCTTCAGTTTTGTTACTGTTCTCCAGCAGCTGCTACATATAAATCTGATTGTCATAGCTGCCGGCACTTGCCCTGCAATTTCAATGGATCAATAGAGTCTTCTAGGCGAATCTGCACAAGCTGAAGCCCCAAAGCCAAAGTTAGAGAAAGGGGGCAAATTACCATAAGATTTACATAAGAGCTTCCGTGTAAAATTTATTTAGAACCAGACATAGCAAAACGGACACTACAACTCGACGAAAGGGACAAAGGCAGCAAAAGCAACATAAACAGGCACAGCACAAGAGCTGAGACAATTGGCAACAGGTGCACGCCAAGCTAAGCCGAGCCAAGCCGAACAAAAGGTTGACCACGGCCCAGTTGAGTCCCTCGTCTAATAACAAGTGAAGAAAACTAAAGAAAAGAGTGCATGACTGTAAAATACCCTTCGAAACCCAATTTAATTTCACCAGCCAATTCTGCAGCTTCTCTGTCAACTATTGCTTTCTTGATTTTTTTGAGTTGCTTTGATGTGGGCATGTGACCCAAAATTTAAATACATTTCAGAAACTTATATCCAACAACAGTATCTTAATGCCAAAGTTGGTTTTTCTAGCTTCTATAACGGCTGAGATCTGTATGGCCCAATCTTTTCTTTTATTGAGACTGATCGCGGTCACACTCACTTGGTATACCCTTTTTTAATCATTTTCCCTTGTCGTCGGGTATAGAAAGAAGGCAAGCACTGGCCGTACAAACTATACACGTGCCCATCTATTCGAATAGGTCTTAAGTTGTTGCGAGACACACTACCGAGATGTAAAGAGTTGACACTTCGATCGGTTGAGTTTTTTGCTGTCCCTCGCCGAGTTTGCTGCTGCTACGTGTCTTGTTTTGCTACGTGTCAGGACCCTTTCTTGTCATTGTGCAAATTTACAGTTTCCCACACTTGAGGAGTAAATCGAATCGGGCCGGCTGGGAAATCTACGGAATTGTGGCATCAAATGCGACAGCAACAAAGACAAACCTTTTTCGGAATTCGGCGATTTCCCCAAAGAGTCGACATAAAGGAAGAAGCATTAGTTGCAGCAGAGGTGCCTCTCTGACGGACCCCATTAAAAGAGACTACGGCTTGGGCCGCAGCCGTCATGTGGCTAATTCCGAGCCCGAAAACTTGTGAGCGTGGCCGATTGCGAAAGCAATACGAATACCAACTCTGGGAGCAAATTAAGTAATTATGCAGTTGACTTGCCGTTTTTGCAGCCTCGTCCATATCCACGTCCGTAACCGTATCCATTGGCAGCTATTTAAGCCGCTTTGGCAGGCCTGCCCAAACTGGCTGGGATGGGCTGGGCATGTCCACATGCCCAAAAACTGCAATGGCATTGGCTATTGGGAGCCAGGCGAATGGGCAGATGGGCGAATATTGGCCACTGGCAGCATGTTCCATTTTGCAGACAGTGCAACGTTTGTCTTTAACAAAATTATAGTTACGCTCTCTCTCCGTTCCGTGCCGTGCCCGGAGCGAGGAGCCTGGAGCGAGCGGTAAATGGTTGAAATGTGCCAAAAACCTCTCGATTCTGCATTCTGGAGTCACAGTCTGGATAGAGGATGCCTGCAACCGACGCGATATCTCGACGTTGCCAGTCGAGAGTTGAGAGTTGAGCGTAGTTTGCCTGGCAGTCAATAGTCAACTAACTGCATCATCTGGCTGCCAAGCACGGCAGCTATATACATACACATATCTTTGTCACTCCCCAAGCTGTGCTCGCTTTGTCCACCTGTACATGGACATGGACATGGACACAGAGGCAGCGGCAGAGGGAGCCATAGACCGGTATCGATATAAGGCATTACCTGCTAAACTGTTTGGCAGCATCACAGGTAGCATGTCAAACAGTTCTGCAATTGTTTAGAAATTGTCTCTCGTGCAAATGCAATTTTCTTCAATTTCATTTGGGCACGGAAAGTGGACACTGCTGCAGTGTGTAGTCTGTGCCTGTTGGAGAGAGTCTGTGCCAGGCTGAATCTCAAACTGAATCTGAGCTTGAGCATGAGCCAATTCCTGAATTGTGCTCGTATATCTAAGGAGACTTTAATCTATTACAAACATCGCATGGCAGATTTGTTTTCTGATATGTAAGCATGACATTTAGGTTCTTTTCTCTGTTCTGTTCCCTTCCCCTCTCAAATGGACATATAGGCATTATTTAGGTTACTGGAGAGAGCAGATAGGGGCAGGCAGGCATAGAAGCTTAACCTGAGCTGTCAATTGACAAGGACGAGGCACATGAAACTTGTTATTATTCTCAACGATTTGGTTTTTCCAATTTCCGGCATGATGGATACAAATAATGCCTGTAGGCATAACTGCATTTCCGAACCCTTCATTAGATGGCAATCGTAGTTTAAGGAAATTGCAAACACACACTCTGAGTATAGTCTGACAGAATTGTGCAGCCTGCAGCAGTGCAGAAACATGTTTAATTATAGAAATGAGTGTTTACTTGCGCAATTTAGCGATTTTTAAGGCCAACTGCCAGAGCGGCAGAGAGCGTATTGCGGGTAGTTTATTACATAAATCCCTGCTGGCCTCAGTTACAAATATATCAAAGCCAAAAGCTTCTCAAAGCGGCGAAAAAACGTGCGAAAAGAGCAGAAAATCGTTTTGATACGACCAGAAACACATGAACAATGACCCGACCCGACAATGTTGACATTGTAAGCCATATTTGAGTGTATTCGTATGTAACTAGTGAATCAACAAGCGGAACCACCAGCCACGAGTCCCCAAACTCGCAGTAAGGAACAACAGGCCGCAGATGCCGCAAATACATGCCCCAAAAGGACAGAGAAAAGAGAGAGAGAGAGAGGGAATGTTATTAAAAAACAGACAGAGACCGAGACAGTTGCGTATGAGTACGTACTCAGCTGCGGACAGGCATTATAAAAAGGTCAGTAAAATGAAATCATATAAAAGACATCAATACACACAACTATCCGATTTAAAAGAGCTTTAAATTGGTCAAGAATATGCACGAGCATGGCTCATAAAGTTGTGGTTTCGCATCCAAGAATACAGAGAGGGAGGCAGATGAAGGCAGCGGGAGTAGAGAGAGAGAGAGAGAACAGCTTAAGTCCTTTGAGTGACTGGCCTGCCCCTTCCGCTCTCCCCTCCCCCCCTCCTACCGTTAGAGGAGCATTTTGTGTAAGGGTAATTCAGAGTTAACGATGTGTAAATACTTAGGAGCTTAAAGTGCAAGCCCGAAGCCGCAGCTGCAGTTGCAGTTGCAGCAACCCCAACCACAATTATGACAACAGAGTGTAACCACTGGCAGTGCCGCAGTATCGAACTCCGCCAGCCCGCTATTCCCCCCCCCCCCACCGACTGCGGAACGTTGCATAGACCAAACACGGCCCAAGGCGATGATTTGTCTTGCTACAAGAGCGTCACTTGGCTGAAGATTGTTCGCACAAATGAGACACATTGTAGTTCCACTCATCCTCATCCTCAAGCTCAAGCTCATCGAGTCGACCACAGGCACGGACAGAGGCACCTACAGCATCAGTACCGACACAGACACAATTACTGACAACGACAATTACCCAGCGGCAATTTACTTGAATTAACACCCTCCCCAACCGACTGTGCTCATCCAGCTGGGCTTCTCCTCCTTTCTTTCTCCGCCTGCCTGCCTGCCTGCCTGTCTGCCTGCTGCATCCTGTGGGCAATAACAAAAATGCATGAATTTATTATTGGCGCGGCGCAAGTTATAATGACCACAACAACGATGAGAACGACGACGACCTTGGACCACTTGGCTGGGCAACGTGCTGGCCCCAGGCCTGGTCTGACTGGTCATTATAAACGCAGGACGGCAGCCTCAACGTCATCGTCCACATCGTCATCATCAGCAGGCCACAAGACAATAGATCATCAAACGACTGGGTGGGTAGCACAGGCAATTAGCTTGCTTTTTTTATTGTTTCTGCCTCTTCCGCAGCAATAAGACGGCAGGAGCACCCTGTCGCACCCTGTGCCAGCTGCAACGGAAAGTGCAAATTGAATTTAACGCGAACGCTGACAGGCAGTGAGCTAAAGTCAAGTGCAACTGTTATCTGCAAATCAGTTTCATTAGCGGGGCAGGGAAATACACAAAAGGGGAGAGGTTAAAGCAGATTTTTTTTTATTTATCGAGTTTCGACTCTTCTATCTATGCTGCCGCATCTGTATTTTCTAAGGTGTCTTGTCAAGTAAAATGCACCCTCTATGCGTAGGGTATACAAATTCGTTGCAGAAACCCTTTCTTTCTCTGCCATTCAAAGCCAAACAGCACGCCTTTTAAACTATGTTTAAACGTCATTTCATCTTGACTCCACTCCGCCCACACGTGATTTAATGAGTCTCACTACCCTTACACCCTCCCCCATTTCCTTGCCTTCTCCCCTACGCTCAGCTTGGTCGCATGTGCATGTTGATTTATGCGTACTGACTCTCTCTCTCTTTCGCGCGCTCTCTCTCTCTCTCTCTCTCTCGCTCTGCGCCTAAACTTTTGGCCGCGTCCAATAAATACAAAACTAAATTGCTCGAAATAAAACTTTGGGGCAACTTAAAGCCGCAACAACGCGGACGAACGACTGAGTGGGTCGGAGGGGGCGTAGGGGGGAGGGCAGATAAGCACAAGAGTGCAGGGAAGTGAAGTGCGGGAAGGGACGAAATCACATCAAGTGAGCAAAACAGATTTGTCACAAAACCGCAACAGGCAGTAAATCAGCATAAAGGCGAGTGCAAGTCAAAACATTTCAGGAATTATGGCCCGCCCCGAAGCACCGCGCCCAGCGGCGGCGGCGGAGACGGCGGCGACGGCAAGGGATGTTGGCCAAAAGCCTTGGCATAGGGGGGAATGGGGAGGTAGGGACAGGAGAGTGTGTTCATTCAACGATAATTGCCTGTGTGTGGCTGTGGGTGGCAGGCCGCAAGCCAGCGAGAATTGCCAAAAAAGTTTGTAAAAAACAATGAGAGAGAGAGACGGCAGAATTTCATAAGTGCAATAATTGCAGCATATGTGTGCATCAGTGTGTGAGTGTGTGTATCTGTGTAGATGTGTATATATATAGTGTGTGTGTGCGAGACCAGTTCGCATGGCACTAGGCATGCACAAAAGATGCAAATCAGTCTGACAGCCGGACAAGGGACGTACTGGCCGCAACGCTGCAAGCATAAATAAGTTGTACGGCTCAGCCGGCGCTTGCAGCTTAACCCCTTGATGCCCCCCCCCCCTCCCCCAAAGGCCCTCCTTCGCCCACTCCCCTGCCCAGCCCACTAACATGGGAATCGTATTCATGGCAACAACGGTCACTTGCCCAGCCAGAGCTGCTGCTGCTGCTGTCTGCGTAGGCTTAAGGATGCGCCGCCTGTGCCGCAGTCTTGTGCTGTGGCCGCATTGTACTGTACATCATCCGAATGGGGGATATGCTGCAGGCACGAGAGCATAGCAAACATCTTGTTGTTGCTGCTGCTGTTGTTGCTGCCGGGTCACTTGAGCAGAGAGCAGAGTGAGCAGGCAGCAGTGACACTTCCGTTAGGGCATTGTTTTAGCTTTTTTGGACTCTGCATAAGTACGCATGTACATATTCATGCGACAATGCATGTACACGAGTGTACTGCGTGTGTGCGGAGAGTGTGTGTAACTCCCGCTACTCAACCCACTTGACGCAATGTCGCAAAAACAAAGCAATTAAATGCTTTAACTTGCAGCCAGCACAACTCGAAAAGCTGCTGCTGCTGCAGGTCGTTTGAATGAGTGTTTGAGTGTTTGAATGTTTCATGGCCTCGTTGTGCCCTGTTGCCTTGGTATACCCTACGACCTTTATAAATGCACAATATGGGCGTACTAAGCAGTATAGCGCAGTCTGCCTGTATGAAAGTCGAGATCTCAGCTATTATAAGAGTTTGAGACACCAAATTTGCTATGAAGGTTCCTGTATATCAAAGTAATTTAAATTTTAAATGCTCAACGCCTTCGCAATAGTATTATAGTCTCAACTTTCTGCTTAGAGCTACACATAGGTCTTTACTACATCCACCTATGTTCTTGGTAACATGCCTTCGCTCTCGCTTATGTTTGCTTGTGTGAGGAGACAATAAATGGTTAATAAGTGTGCTTCTTTGCATTTCATAGTTGGAGGAAGGGTATTCCACTGTCGTACACACCCGACTCTAATGCTCGTTACTTGTTAAACACATATTTATGGCAAGCAAGTTTGATGCTTATTAAATAGTTGCATGCAACATTTATTTGCCAGGCCAACACGTTGCCTAATAATTTAAAGGCTTTGCACACAATTTACAGGCCTCACACTTGCCCCACACACGTGTTCATTTGTTTTTCCTTCGGCTGCATGGGAAATGCCTGCAAGCTTAGTTTTCCCTTGCCATGTTTGCATTGTCAAGAGTTGTAGTGAGGCAGAGGCTATAAAATATATATTGTATATGATAGAAGTGACACTTGAGTCCTATATATCAACAAAGAATACTTAAGCCTTATTTATATCAAGTGCGGCAAAATTAAACAATTAAATGCGATGTGAGACAGTTCTGCAATAAAATTTCAAACAATTGTGGAAAATTTCATATCTGCAGGCAGAGAGTTGAGCGGGATAAGCTGAAAATATTCGAGTAGATTGAAGTGGACCCACCTTGCATTAACATTTAACAAAATATTGGGAGAAGTAACCTTAGCATTGGATAGTGTCTGTGATTAAATAGTTATGTGATTAATTATGATACTTTGTGATGATTAACACTTACGAGGAATGCGCTATTCTATCAATTTAAACACGCCTTACTTATACAACTTTTCACTTATCTATGCGAGATAGAGCCACAAAGCAGCGCAATCTTTCCTTGAAGCTTGCACTATCACATCCAAATCATTTCCAGTATTTCCCCATTGTAATCTGCAACTGACACGCCAATTCATGTAGAAAAGCTACGACTGGTGGATCGTAGAGTGCAGATTCTAGTGAGATATGTGAGTGCGTGTGGCATGTGGCATGAAGTGTGTACTGGGTGCGTCTTTGTCTTTAGAGCGATGCTGTCATTGTCTTGCGGCATCGCGACGAGTGAATACCCGAAAGAAAACAAAGAAGTGACTCAAGAAGTCAGAATGCGCTCCAAATGAGAACACGAACTCAAGGAATGTGTTTGAAGCCTAATAAGCTCGTGGTATGGGAGCATGTTTATTTTATTGGCATGGCGGGTCCCATTCTAAAGGAATTAGATTATCATATCTACAGCTGTTTCCGCTCTCGGAAAAAGTAAACGATTTATAAACGCAGTTTCACACACGTGTCGCATTCCCATGTCTTCCCCCTCGATATGTTCAGACAAATATAAAATTTCAAATGCAACTTTGATTCGCTGGCAACACACATACACACTCCCACACACACACATACATAGATATGCGAATAGGCCAACGGCCAACCACATAAAATTGCGTATGAAATATTTATGATTAAAATCGAAAAAAATCGAGCGACCCTTGATATGCCCGAGTCGAGTCTGGTCGCATTTCTGTCTGGACTGCTTTAGCATCCGTGGACATCCTTTCCACTAGCCCTTCTCCCGCCTCCCGTCTCCTGCCAGCCCCAGGCAGATGCCCACACATGGTATTTCTTCTTTCTCTCTCTCTCTATCTCTCTAAAGAGCCCCCATCGGCATACAAACGTGCAGGCATAAGCTCGAACGAATCGCACATCGGGGGAACTCGCTTCACACACGTGAAACAGGTGTTTATACGGATGCGGCAATTTCCAAAGTGAGTGTGTTTATACTCGGTAGTTATAGGTATAGTAGGGTATTATAACTTTGTGCCAAATAAGGACTCTACGTAGTATATTTTTGAGCAGCAATAATATTCAACTATGGCTTTGCTTGTCTCTCTGTCGTTGTATCACATGTCTCTCTCTATTTCCTGCCTCTCTGTCTGTCTGTCTGTTTGTCTTTTCATCGCTATATCACACTATATCTCAGAGACTACAAAAACTAGGATTGTCCAATTTGATAGCAATATGTCTTTTAACTTTACGCAGATACAGCTTGTTAAACTATTTTTGCCACGCTTCTAAAAATCGAATAAAACGTATAACTATAACCTTTCGCATAACCTGAACGAGTGTGTTCGGTAATTAAAACCAACTAAAAAACTCTGCAAATTTACTGGCGTTTGAATAATAAACCTATATGTTATTTAAGAAATAGATACAGTGAGCGAACAGATGGGTCTGTCAAGAATTTGCTAGTATGGCCTTCTCCCCGGTTCTCTTTTGCCTTCTTTCTTAACACGTTGGCTTATGCATATAACTTGTCGCAAATTACGACAGTCTAACAATATGCAGTAATCTGTTTGCATTCCCTTTTTTATGAAATATGATGAACTACTTTGCAGAGGGACTCGTAATGCTCGTAATTTCGATAGAAAACAGTCAAGTAAACAGCACAAGTTTACTTCAGTTTCAATTGCCACAGCTTGCTTCGTGTGCGCAGCACAAAAAGCGTAAGTGAGAAGAGTAACAGAACTTCCTCGATAGCAAGGACATCAGCAGGGAGAGCTTGTGAATGTTTTCTACACATTTGCACATTTTTTCCAAAATGAAGTGCATCCGAGTGGCGGCTGTTGCAAGCTCCTTTTGTCTCTACTGCTCTACTTTTCTCCTTCGATATGCGTCATCGTCTGTTCTCCCTCTCTCACTATCTCTCTCTTACTGTATAATCTCAGCTGTTGCCTTTGCTGTTGCCTGGTGATGTGGCTATGACTGCGGCTGTGATTATGTCCGAGCCATGGGCCACTTCTGTCCTGTGATGGCATGCACACAATGTCCGAAATATGCTACTCAGTCAGTCTCTCGCACTCTTTCCAATTTCCCCAACTCACTTTTCGGGGCATGGCACAGGCACAAGGCGGAGGCTCCGACAATCCAACCAAAAGTATGACATTTTTCCTACTGTCAAGAAACTGCAATAAACGTAATTACAATTCGTACTCCTCTGTGAGTGTGTGTGGCTATCGGATAAATAAATGTTTGTCAATTGCCATCCTTTGGTATTTATCAAGTTTCCCTCTTGCAATTACAAAGCGGATTTTATCGAACTCCCAACCTACCCAACCGACCTACCTCATCTTTTCATTTCTCCTCGTGGTTTGAGCGACACTGTGTCAGCTTGTGGGGTGCAGAGCATCAACTCTTTATTACCCTTGCCTCTGCGCAACTCTCAACTGTCTGGGCTGTCACTATTTAAGGTCCCTAGTGGAAATGTACTCGATTTTCAATTCATACACTCGAAGAACACTTAAAGTAATTGGCTACGTAATCAAGTTACAGTGCATCGTGCTTCTCTCTCACACTCCACTCTTCACTTCATGCAGCTGACAAATTTTGAATTTCATGAGCATTTTTCAAGTGACCATTGAATCTATACAATAACAAATACCCTACCCCGCTACTCACCCTTTGAAAACATAATTCCCAAGCAGGGTGTTGAGTTTTTTTCAAATATCTGTGATTGCTTTTAAAAGTGATGTGTGTAATCGATGAGGGGGTGTAAAATGGGTGCAAAATGAAATAGATACTCCCGCCACATGAAACCACAACGATTTCTTCTGCTTTTGAGTAAACGCTCTCGCTCTCCCTCTCTCTCCCTTTCCCTCTCTTTCTATAGCCCCAAATAAGTATTTGCTGCAATGTTTTTGCGAAAATTCAATTAAAATCGTTTGTTCTGTTGCCTGAGTTGCTCTTGTTGTTGTTGCTCTCGTTTTCGTTGTCGCAGCCCAAGCTAAATTAAACCAAAATCAATGGTGTGATATGTATCTAAGGCTGAAAGCGAGAGAGAGAGAGCGCCCATCCCCGCAATAACTTAATTGGAAAAACGCATCAAAGTTGCTTTTCTCTTGCTGTTCTTGTGGGTGACCCCTGGGTGGGGGGGGGGGGATTCGGTGTTTAAGCAGGGAGATATAGAAGTAGCCTGCAGGCGCACTTAAACAACTCACTGCGGCTTAAAACTTGCGACGCGCCGAAGGTATTTTAGTAGAGGAAGAGATGCGGCTAAAGGAAACTCTTGGCTATGCAGAGGCAGTTGCAGCGGCAGACCGAGAGCCAGAGCCACTTGCCACATTTCGGGAAGTGTGTTGGCCAAGTGGTCTTGCGGCGTTTGGTGGGACAAATCAAATTGCAGCTGACAAAAGAGCAAAGTCAAAACAGGCGTAAACAGATTGCGGAGCACTCTGCCACACGGTTGCATCTCGCGGAACTCGCGTTTGTTGCCACAGAGCGCATCCTGTCTTTGGTTTCGCTGCCGCCAACCGCTGCCACTCGAATTTTGAATTACGGCCTTGGTGCCTGACCGAGCCTGCCTGCCTGCTCCGGCCTGTCCCACGGCGCGTGTTTAGCCGCATCCTGGCTGCTTTTGAAAGTTTTATGCAGCACACTCTTGCAACACAGACCTGCTGCCTGCCTGCAACTTTGTAACCGTACATAAATTTAATTTCATTTTATGAGCAGGCCCAGCATCTTTGGCAACTCCCACACACACACACACACACACACCGATTGTAATTTTATTTTTCGCTTTGCTATTTTTCAGCGCATTTGCCAGTGCCCTTTGCCCTGTGCCCCTTTGCCGCACTTGCCCCCACCCCCGTCCGCTTGCCAGGAAACTGGGGTGCCCGGAAACTGTTTGGGTGAGTTAAGTATGAATTATGTTGTTTTACTGCGTGGACCTGAGTTTGAAAACTTATTGAAATATGCTAGGCATTGCTCCGGCCCTGGCTCTGGGTCTGCTTCTACCACTGACTCTGCCTCTGCCTGTGGCCGCTGCAGCCAACAGCAGCGGGCAACACTTTGGTGCCACTACAAACTTGTGTCCTTTTAAGCTTAATTGAAAGTTGGAGAGCCAAAGCATTGCCCCATAATGCAATATGGCCTGCAGTGCGAAGTTTTTTCAAGTTTTTGATAGACGCGCATCCAGTTCGTCTTGCTGCACCACTTCCTGCCCCTCTCCTGACCCTCTCTTCCGGTAGCAGGCAGTAAATTACCAACAGCTGTTTTGCCCTTCGAGTGGCTGCCATAAGTGAGTTAAACAGCTACACTCAAGAGGCCTTTGCTTGAGTAGATACCCTGTAAAGCAGGTCATGCTCTGGCTGAGCACAATTTAAGTGAAGTGTTTTGCCTGCTGTCAGCAACACGGACATCCATGTCAAACACACACACCTACACACCTACACACACACAGCATACTCTGCACGCACAACAAATTTGGACAAAACACAAAGCTGCAACGGAAGCAGCAGCAGCAAAAGCAGCCGAAGCAAACAAAAAAATCTTTTGCAGCTGCTCATAAAAATGTCTGACACATTGGGACAACCTGGCAGCACTCGCCCCCCACCCGCCACGCCCCCTGCCCCAGCTTGCAGTGACATTTGTGCACGATTTGTTATTTGATTTCTTTTATGGTCATGCAAAACTTTAACTTCAAAAAGTTTTGAGCAGAGAAGGAAGCGAGATGCTCCAGCCACAGCTCCGGCTTCATCCCGAGCAGCTACACGGAAATGGCATGGAATTGTCAGCTGCGCAATGATGCACATTAAGTGTCAAGTGTCAGACGCTGCCAAAAGCTGTTGACAACAGCAGCAGCAGCACCAGGAGAAGCAACGGCAACATTTGCAAAAACCGCGAGCGAATAACTGCCAACAGACAAGACACACAAGAGACATAAGACGAGGCAGCAGGCGGAAAGCGGAGAGGAGGCAGCAGGGACGCGGTGCAAGTGTCGACGGACGAGTGACAGCTGACGTCGGCTGTCATAGGGAACGAGCAATCCATTGGTTAGAACGGGTGCTATATTATTTTTGTTGTTTTCTTTTTTTTATTTATTTATTTATTTCGCTCAGATCTCGTCTTTCACTTTTGCCAATTTTCAAACGTGCTACCGCCTTTGTGTAAACAAATCTTGAGCCAAGCAATTTCTGGTTATTTTTAGGACAAACACAATAACAGTCTGCCACACGGCTCCATGGCAACAAAGACGGCACCAACGATGTCGACGACGAGCTAGTCGGAGTCGTCGCCACGCCACGCTCAATATTTATTTGCGTTTCCATTTTCACTACCCAAACTGGCTACAGGCTCCATGACTGACTGAGTCAGCAACTCACCATCTTGTGGGCACACCCTGTGGTACCCACACTCTGCTGCCTACCCGGCGAGAGCACCCTGTGGCACCCACTCACTCTCTGCTGCCTGCCCGGCGATATCATATGGAGTTTTCGATTCCAGAGTGTACGTGCCTCACTCGATTTCCAATCCTTTGAAGTTGCATCGCGCCACGAGAGGATTGCCGATATGTTTAAGCAGGTTCTCAAAGGAGTCGCGTGTCCCTGCCATTTGTTTGCACTGCCCCTTCTCGATACTCCTGGAGCATAACGATTTTCATTTGCGGCGAATGCATTTTTCTGCGTAATTGGAAATAAAATTAAAAGTTCGCATACCCCGCACAAACAGGCGCCCCTTCTGCCCACCACTCCCTTCTCTCTCTCGCTCTCTCTCTCTCTCTCTCTCTCTCTCTCTCTCTGTCTGCCACTCTCCTTGCCTTCATTTCGTTTCTCAATTCAATTGGAAAAGTTGTAAAATCAACAAGTCATTGACAAACAGCGGACCAAACATGCATAGCCGGCAAAGTACGCGCTCTATTTGCATATGAAAGGAATGAAGAAGGCAACGACCACAAAATACCCTATAAGGAATGTTCAAATATATTTATGATAGTCTTATTAACATGCCTGAGCCCTGTAGTTCCGTGTATGCAAAGTTAAATGCAGTCTGCACTGGCTTACTAAGCGTATGCGTAATTTTCATAGAAAGCACTACAAATTGGGATACTTTAGCGTCTGTTATGCTGCAGGTAGCTGCTGCTGCTGCTGCTGCTGTTGCTACTCAAGTAGATGAAAATGTTGCCAGCGCTGAAAGTGCACAGTCAGAAATAGAAACAGTACTAGGTGCATGGAGGGGTGAAGGTGGAAGGAGGGGGGGTAGACGAGAACAGACACACAGAGCTGAAGTGAGTGCAAAAAATAAACACAAAATGTCATGAGGCATAAAATAACGAAGCTCAGCAGTGCGAAAGCTACTGGATACTCCGGCTGACTGGCAGCAAGAGGCATGCAGCATGCAGCAAACAGCACGAGGCATGCAGCACGCGGCACGCAGCTGTTGACACATCCAGATACGCTGCGTCTGCTCGAGCAGAGAGCCAAGTGCCGGACTACAAGTTCAAGCAGCAAGGAAACTCAATATTTAAGAGCCTTGAAATGACAACATTACGTATACGACTCACCTGCCTGAAGCTGAAGATGACGGCAGCAATCGAGAGAAATATTGCAACACGATTTAGTTCCGATAATCCCAGGGCAGACATTAATCCCATTAGCCCATATGTCAGGGTTTAAAGCTGCTCTTTCAATTTGAAAACAAATTCAATAAAACATTAAATGGCCGACAGCAATAGACCGACTAAGCCGCCATCAAATGTATTCAATTTTAACGTATACAAATACCACTCCTACGCCCAGAGTGCGCACAATGACAGTAGCCAGAGAGAGAGAGAGAGAGAGAGAGAGAGAGAGAGAGAGAGAGAGACGAAGAGTTGGATGCGGAAGAGTGGGAGAGAGAGAATCACAGTCAACGCAATGTTCGCTGTTTTAGCTCTTTTAAAGCCAACTTTTTTGACAACTTTAAGCCCGAACTGCAGTCCGGTTACTACAACTGAGCGCAACTAAAATGCCAGTTAACTTTTTGTCCGCCCGTCCCGTCTCCGCCCGTGTCCGTGTCCGCCCCTGACCGTGTCCGGATGACCAAGCGAGCATTTTTGCAATTTTTGTGCAAATGATGCCCACCGGAAGAACGGAACCCAGACACATGGCTCAGAGCTCCCTATACTCTCTAGCTGGCAATGCACAGGCGGGGCCCGAGTCAAGGAGAGACGGCAACGTAACATACGCCGAAACAATTTAAAGCCTGCAACGTGCAATAGTTAATGCCGCAGTCGAGGCAAACAATAACAACTGCTAACATACTTGCCGCACAACTGAACCAAACTGAACCGAACTGAGCTGAGCTGAACTGAACCGGACTCAACTGAACTGAGCTGAACCGAACGGGACACAACAAAATGTCATCGAACGAACGGGAGAAACTTTTGCACATTTAATAAAGTTTTCACAAAAGCGCAAACAAAACTATGCACTAAATCTACAATAATTATAAATGCCGAAATTATGCGAGCACAAACGTATATGAAAATCACGTGAAAATCGAATGGAAGAACGTGCAGAAATATTGGTAATATTCCACTCGGAAAGGGGCGTGTTCAGTAAGTTTCGGGATAGTTGGGAATGCGGCATAAAGCAACTGCATCACAGTTACAGTTTCTAACAGGGAATTTTACAACAGCTCTGCTTGCAAGTCGAATAACTTGTTTTATTCTTCGATTAGATTGCATGATTTATGCATTTAGTATGCATCTCCATCAAGCAGAAAGCTGTGACTCAACTATTTTGCTAAATAATAGCAGAGGGCGTGGCAGCCAACATTCAAAATATACTTTATAGGCGCAGCGTATACAGCACTCTACAAGCCAAATTTGTTGTATCTAGCTTTTAAAACTACGAGAGCCTTAGCACACTCCAGGGGCCATTTTAGTCCCATTCGAAACCCACGCAGTACTTATTAAACCACCCTCGCTCTTAAAAGGGCTGCTGCGCGAGAATAATTTCGCATCGGGACTATTGTCACTGCTCTCTTTGGTTGTTGGCGTTGTTCTTATTGCTGCTGTTGTCATTTTTAAGCCAATTTCCGTTCATTTTGACGCTTCCGCTGGACACACACACACTCACAAACAGAGGGACACAAATACATACACATAGTGAGCAGCGGCCCATAGTAGCAATAAACGTATTTACTTCTTTGGCCAAACCTTTTGTTTTTCGGTTTTGTTTGTGGCCACTCTTGTTGTAGTAGTTGTTGCAGCTGTTCTTGCTGTTGATGTTGTTGCTGATGTTGTTGCTGTTGTTGCTGCAAGCGCGGTTAGTCAATTCAACTGCGCAGTTTTTGCCTTTTCACATGCACAAAACTGTAACTGTTTTCTGTCAGTGTGTGTATTCCCAATGATGCTCTGTACGCGTGTGTTTTATGTATTTGTAGATTCGCTTGAGCGTAATTAAGTTAATGTTAAAGTTAAGTTTCTATAATAATTCAATTAGTCTCTAAGAAGATTTGAGATACGAAGCGATGCCTAGAATATTTTACAGGCTAAACTGTTTAATATTTTAATTTTTATCTATGCTTCGACTCCTTCAATAAAATATTTCCAAAATAGTTTTAATTACGCTCTTCTATTGAGTTATCTGTTTAATGCTTAATGTATTTAATGTTCCCATCATAATTTGCACATTATAATCGACACACTCGACTCTTAATTTATTTGTACATTATGCTAATGGTAGTTTTGACAGGTAAACGTGGGCATATTTTAGTGGACAATATATTATTTTATGCATCAGCACCTGACCCGATCAGAGTTTGGTTTGGCGCAGAGGTGATTAAAAAATAACTCTATCAATTTAATTATACAATTTTCGAGCAGTGTAGGGCAGGACAGGGCAGGGCAGGGAATCAATGAACCGCAACGTTAGCCCCGAAAATCCATTGCCAGCTGTCAAATAGTGCTGCAACAATTGCCCGAGTAGTGCAAAAGGAAACTAATAAAGTTGATTGCATTCACCTGTGTGTATACGGTAAATAAGAGATATATCTCTGTGTGTGTGTCTGTTTGTGCTTGAACGCTTTTTATTGGCGCAGCTGCCAGTTATACATGCACATAAGAGCACACACACCCACAGAGAGCATAAAACGCATAAATAAATAAAATTCATCTTTTTCGTCTGCAATTTATAAAATTTGCAGGCACGATCCGCCGGCAAATGAGTAGAACAGATAACCCAGATAAAACTAGGGAGAGGAGGAGCGCGTTACGTTGTTATTTATTTAAACGAGACTTATACAAACGAGTAGAGTGCATTAAACAAAGAAAGAAAACACAACAAATTTCCGCAATCTCTTTAAATTTGTGACAAATTTCGCTTCAAAAACTTTGAGGGTTGCACCTCATCGCAGGGTTTATTGGCTGGGCTGAGGGGCGATTTGTGTGGGGGGGGGCTGATTCACACACATTCGAATTGCAGTTGCGAATTCATTTGTTTACAGTTCGCTGCTCGTTTTCGCCACTGTTCGCGCAGTCCGTGCAGCCCTTTGGGGCATTGTCAACATGCAGCAGGCAGGGACAGGGACAGGAGGAAGGGGCAGCAGAAGCCACAGGATAGTCAGGATAACCATTATAATAACCGGGCCTGGAGTCGGCAGCAGCGGGGCTTATTTGCGTCATTTGCATTTGATCCATTTGACATTGTGACGCTCGACACGACACTGACTCAGTGACTCGCTGACTCGCTGACTCACTCACTCATCCGACTCCCAACGCTGCAATTAAATTGCGAGTGTACCCGTGCACAGTTGCCACGCTCCCTGGCCCGCCCTCCGTTGGAATTTCAGCTGAGCAGGCGCTTTTTAATGAGCTCGATTTGCGTTCTTTTAATTAAAAACTGTTTGCGAGGAGAGCATCGCATCATCATCGCATCGCATCGCATCGATGTTTGTTTACGTTTTCCACGCTGCCTTTTTATGCTTAATATTAAAAGTTTGCAAGCCATTGCCCAGTGGTCATTGGCCCGAAGGAATTTTATTACTGTGTGTGTGTGTGCCAGATGGGCGTGATCAACGACGGGAGGAGTAGGAAGGCGTGGTACGAAACTATGAAGCAAAACTTTTCGTACTACTTTCATGGTGTTGTTGTAGTTGTTGATTCTTCGCAGAGTCATTCATATGAGCACACCCATTCACGCACACTCGCACACACACACACACACACACATAAGCACATCTGTGATTTATTAGACCATATTTGGTGAAAAGTTGTTGGCCAAAAACACAGACGACCTACAACAGCTGCTGGCAGCTCATACACTGCGTATACGTAACATATTCGAGTGCATGTGTGTGGGAGTGAGGGGCGTGAGGGGCGCGCGTGTGCGTGGCACGAAATTAATAATGCATAATGAGCCGGGACTGTGAATGTGCCTTTGATTGAGCTACTTATGCGCCGCCTTCGTGAGCCCATCGCAGTAGCAGGCATATTAGGATTGCAGCCAGATTTAACGTAATACGAGCTGAGCTGAGCGTCTTATGATTAGAATAAACAAAGCACATTCGATAAGCTAAACGTGTGTACACATTACAAGGGTATTTAATGTAGAAATAGGGAAAACACGCTTTTCCACCACAGTATGCACACTCAACAGGGTATGCCGTAGTGCAGTCGATTCAGCCCGCTACAAACGTGCACTTTATTGAGTAATCGTGCATATATACCACATACATATGCAGGTAAAATGGTTGAAAAGTTCAAAGTTCGTTTGCTGCTGCAGCGGAAAAAACAAATGAATAAAAATTGTAGCCTACTTATGGCGCAAAGTTGTTGCCACACAAGGGAAATGCCGGAGAAAATATATATTAAAATACTGCTGACAAGAGCAGTCAGCACTCTCCCTCTCTCCCCTTCTTCGCACACACATGTTTAACAATCCATATATTGCCTTGTATTTCACTTTTATGATGACTTACGTCTCACATTCAACTCCCAACAAGCGCGCCACAGCAACGCACCACACCCAGCCCCAACACTTCCCCTAACCCCCCCACCCACCCCTACCCACCTCAACACCCGATACAGCGCAAAAATGTTTATTTGGCGTGTTGCAGCAACACAAATAATTGTCGAGCAGCATGTGGCTTGTGTGTCCGTGCGTGACGATGTGTTGAATTTTATTTATGATTATGTGTGCTGTGTCTTTATGGTCGTGACGCATGTATCGCATGTATCACACACCGCACCGCAGATCGCACACATATATCAAATATTTCACCTTATGTCGAATTGTATGCAAATGGCTCGATGGCTTCGGCTGCCAGCTGACACAGGGATATAAACATTAGTCGCACCCATCGGCACAAATAATTGCAAATTGCGGCAGGCGACGCCGATGCCGACGCCGACGCTGCCGTTGATGTTGTTTTCCTTTTGCCAAAGCCAACAGCACTGGCGAATTAATTCGTTATGCTGATGGAAGCCCCCTGACCCCCTAATCCCGCACCCCTGCTGCGAAATTTCTTAGTCCCAGCAAACGAAAACGGCATCAGCTGCAAACTGCATGAATATATCGAGTTTGTACTATATATGCTGCAACAGAAACGATATACGAAAACATACTCGTGCACTCCCCCCCTCCTGCTGCTGCTGTTGCTGCTGCTGAAAAACTCATTGCGGATCCTTCAATTTGCTGCACATCCTGTAGCGAGACTCCTCCTGCCTCCTTCCCTCTCCCCGGCGGACCACGGCTCGTGTTCATGTGCGCGTAAAGTCCATTAACATGAAAGACAAACAAACAAGCGCACAGAACGTCCAAGCGCCGCGAATTTTTAGACACTTCATAAACAACAAGACAACAGAGGAGTGTGCGAGGAAGGGCTGCAGAGGGGGTGTGGCAAAAAAAAAGAAAAGAAAACTGAATACAAATTGAACGACAGTTTGTGGAAAAAGCGTTTTAAGCAAAATTCGCTGACAGTTTGCACTGAATTTATTGCTAGTGCCATTGGATAGAAAGGATCGAGGACAGAGCGGGCGCAGCGGGGGCAGCATATGCGCAGATAATCGCATTTGGAAATTCTCAAAGCTTGTGCACAGTTTCATCAGTTTCCATCTTGGATTTGTGGTGTTCCGCAGAGACAACGAGGCAACGAGAAGAAGAAGCTCTGCACAGTTTGCTCACTTAATTCGTCTTTACAATAACTTAATCAACTGAGAGTCCGAGGCAGGCATTACCTCATCAGAGCAGGCAATTAAGGAGAGCAGAGAGGAGTAGGGAGTGCGGGGGGACAGGCTGGCCTACTGTCTAATTGAATGGGCCCGTGTAAATAGCAGGAAAATAGACAATTATTGTTAACAACATTGGTCACGCCGTTAAGCCAATCAACTAAATCAACAACACGCACTGGCCACACACACACACACACGGAGTGACCCACAACCTTTTCGTACATTTAAGGCTTAAAATGTACTCAGCTAGCAGGGAGAGTGAGCGAGAGGCGTTAAGAAGGAGACAAGTAACGGCAGAGAGCATGTCTGTGCGTCTGTGCAAATTGTTTGCAGCGCTTAACTACATACAATGGCAGCAGCAGCAACAACACTGACAACGACAAGAACAACAACAGCAACAAGAACAACAACAACAAATAAAGCTAGCCAAACACACATTGAAATAAACAAATATTTAGTGAACGGAAATAATTTCTAATAAGATTTTGCCAATTGAAATCGGATATTATATTCGACACAGTGTCAACACACGCACACACACACGGTCAGCCAAGTGTGGTTGTGCGTGCCTTTGCGAGTGTGTGTGCATGTGTTTCAATGTTTGCCAAGTATATATGCACATATTTGGCAGCATTAAGCCCAGAACAGAGCAGAAAATAGATTAGAACAGTGCATAGTTCAAATTGCAGCATGTTGCCATCATTTCTAAATTAAATTCAGCTCGAGCACCCCTTCGAATTGCATACACATTTCATTTTGTGGGACTGTGCCGTGTCTCAGCAGGGCATGGGGCATTAACGCTCTTAAATTAGCGTGTACACACGGCAAGTTGCCTCGAAAAACTTGCAATATTACGTATACGCAGCACATATTCCTCGACTGATGCTCAACTTAAAGCAACACGCACACATACACAGTTTGAGATGTCTGCTGTGTGCGGGTGTCCGTGTGTCTCTACTTCACACCTCAAGGGTGCTAAAATATGGCAACAAGCAGCGTACACCCATCAACCACCCCGCCGCCCTACCATCCCGCCCCGGCCCAGCGGACTGACAAACAGCGTGCAAATTTCTACCGAGCAACTTGAACGTGTTGCTGCGGGCCGTTCGTGCTTGAAAAGTTTTCTAAACATAACTGCAAGGTCTGAGGGTTGGTGGTGGTCGCAGGGGGGGTGGGGGCAGCCTCTCTGAGGCTTGGGAGTCTGCGAGTCTGAGATGTTTGTTTGTTCTCCGCACTTTTTCTGCACCTATGCACACATTGCAAATTCACTTGGTTTCACTTGGCTGCCGTTACCGTTGCCTGCTTGATTCTGCCATTGCCACAGCTTTTTTTCCTGACTGAGCGATCTGGGCACGAGTCCATCATCTGTTTTGATACCCCCAAAGGGGGCACAAACAAAGAATCAATCTACCAATCTCCTCGCAACTCAACATTTGTTTCATTCACGCGGAGAGACAATTTAAATCAATGAATCTCCGCTTTGAATTTCTGTTAAAAGTCACCTCAATTAATAAAACTTGTTGCTTAGGAACACGAACTAATAATAGAGTACTCTTTGCATGGCGCCCACAACAACAACTGCGGAGGAGAAGGAACAGGAGAGGGAGAACAATTTGTACTGGCCTCACAAATCAGTTTGTTCGATTCGTATAATAAGAAGCGAAATCATTGCAAACACCGACCCCAATGAAATATTAAACGCCCACACAAAGCCAACTGATTGCGGGAAGAGAGCGAGAGGGAGGGGAATGCGAAATTCCATAGTGAAATTCCATTGGGGAAAGAACCGACTTAAAAAATAGAAACCGTACAAATTCACAGCAATTGATTTTGGCAGCGAGTCATGATACACACCCAACACAGCCAACACACACACACACAGAGGCAGCTCAACTGCCACACAATGAGGCGGCGCTTTCACGTTGATATACCGTATATATCAATAGAACTACAGCTGTGTGTGTGTGTATAGAAGAGAAAAAGCACATGTATGTACAGGTCGATTTTGAAAGCTTCCTGTTTCAACGTACGACACGACATTTATAAAAATCATACGCACTGTTGTACCAGCAGCACACGGCAATGTCAATATATTCTTATGGCCTGGCAGCAGACAGCAGCCGCCCATCAGGGGGTGAGGCTTGGGGGTGCTCCACACGGCATCCGCATACGTATCGTCAATTTTGACAAAAAGCTGTCGCTTGTTCGTTGTGTTGTTGGAGTCGCTATTCCTGCTGCTGCTCCTGTTGTTGCTCTTGCTGGGAGCGGGAAAACACGACACCAGTTTATTTGGCCGGAACTGTCATTAGCAGACTTAATCCACTTTGCAACCGGTTTGAAGGTGAGCAGAGCAGCGTCAGAGCACGGCGTAAGATTGGCAAACCAAACAAATCAAATAACATTGTCGTTTTAACTTGGACTCAGACAGGGGCTGAGAGACTGATTGCTCCTAATTGACGCTGCCAGGGGGCATCCCGAATCGAGAGAGAAGAATATTCTGCTAACTAAATTACACGTTAGTCTCTTTGCGGATCCAGCAATATGGATCCATCCCATCGCATCCAATCCCGCATTAGGACCCAATTAATATGCCATTTCACCGTCGTCTCACGAGAGAGTGGGAGTGAGAGAGAGAGAAACGGTTACCAGCCAACGGGGCGTATTACGAATGCATGTGGTTGCAAACTTGAAATGGAAATGAAAAGTAAAATCTACATAAATATAGATAGAGCAGCACTTAATCAGAGCTAGAAAGCAAAATTCGGAATTCCATATGATTACTGAAACCCGAGTCGAAAGAAATCCATTGACATATTATGCGATACTGTTGGGAATCCTTTTCATCATTACGGCAGAGTCATCTTGGTAAATCCTTTTCAAGTACACGAGGCCCTCACGGGACACTCGAGAGCGCACGCAAGATGAAAATGAAAGTCGAGAGAAATAGCCAAAAATGCGCCCTAGTTACTCGAGTTACCTGCTTGGCAAGTCTGATCCCGTGCCACTCACATCACCCCAGCTCTCCTCCTGCTCGCCCACGCACATGTGCCATATTACACACAAGTTTGACAGCTAAACTCCAAATGACAATTGCCTGGGCGTGTGTGGGGCGGAAACACGAGGTACACGACATTAAATTGGCCAATTTGAAAGTGGAGACACTCGTGGAGCAGAGTAGAGTGGAGTGGCGTGAAGCTGCGCACAGGTAACAGCCACGCCTAGTCGGGGAAGTGGGAGTGGGACGACTTGGGTTATCCCTTATCGTTGCAAAAGGCAAAAACATTTGAAACTGTCAATCAGCGGCAACGAAACAAGCCAACAAACAGGCAACTAATTGGTTGAAATGCAGAACCGACAAAGGAGCAAGGAGGGAATGGAGAACCGACTCGTTGGCTAGGCAAAAAGTTGAAAGAAAACCAAAATTGGCGCTGCCAAAAAGTTTTACGCTTATTACACCCCAGGACCTAGAACCGAACCCAAAGATTCGTAAAAAAAACCCACAGCACACAATCTGTAGCTGTAAAAAATGGCGTCAGGATTCATTAGCAGAACACGTCGAGTGGGCAACTTTTGAGCGAGTCTACTGCACCGACAGTTGCCTTGGCTAATTTAAATTTCTTTGACGCCTCCACCACCGCTGACGTCGACGTCGTCGCCTTCGCCGTCGTCTTATTAGGCATAGCCGGGCTTGACAGCTCCTTAAGCGCCTGAATGATTGACATCAAAAAGGTTTCTTTGCAATTTTCAGGATCGCCAACTGGGGCAACAAAGGCAGCACGAGCAACAAATAATTAAATATATATATACATATCTGTATATATGTATATCTATCCGTGTATAATGGGAATAATTAAAAATGCGCATCATTAACACAATTTTACGCTGATTTCTGCACTTTTGTTTAACTTTCAAGGGATTCTCTTTGCGCTTCGCTGCTGTTTGAGTTAGCTTGAGTTAAAATTACATGACTGCGCACTTTGTGGTTTTTGTTATCTCCCACCTGAAGGGTATATACATTTGCTTATACATACAATTGCATATAATTATTGAGAGTGAAGACGGAGTTCCTGGAAATTATGTAACTTGCACAGTACTTAGGCAATTCTGGTCATCAAATTATTACATCAAAGTCGATCCTGTCTTTATTTTGACTTTAATAACTTTAGAAACTAAAAAAGTTATATTGAGTAATGATTGAAATTCATTGGACGTGGATTGATCTAGCCAAGACTGTAATTATACCGTTCGAGCATTGAAAATGTATGTTTGAACGTACAAATCTTGGCTATAACAAAAGCTATATGCACAAAACATATTATGGAGGTTTTTATATACTATACCAAGCGAATCGAAATATAAACCCAACAGACATTGAAGTAAACCCTTTCCAAGCTGCACTGCTAAATTTGCTGCATTTTGTAAAGGGTATCCGACTATTGAGTATGCTCGACCGTTCAGAATGACATAAGAATAGCCGCTGCCTACCCGAATTGAAAGTATTAATATTACTCCACATCTTCGCACAGCAAGTTAGTCTTTTAAGTAGCTCGACTTATGTGATGAGTGGAGTAGGCAAACACAGTCTTTCAAATTGGCGTAATTTGTCTGGGGAATGAGCCTACATAAAGTTACCCCACATTCTCTGAGTTTTGACGGCATTTGCGTTGTCCTTTTAAATAATATTTGCATTCATGGTGCGCTTACAAAAATACAGATAGCTAATTTTAAATAAACATTAACATTTTGTGCCTTTTTTTTGCTGTCGTGTTTCTCTGGCATTTCTCGTTGTTTTTTATTTTTGTTTTGGTTTTTTCTCAGCGAATTAAAAAGCGCGCAGTTTTGTTGTAGATAAGCCACTTGAAGATTTACGACGCAGTCGGAGACGAGCTACACTGCGCTGCTGCTGCTGCTGCTGTTCAGGGCTGTTGTTGTTGTTGTTGCAGGGTTGTGCAAAATTCACAAAATTCTCTAGCAAAACTAAGGAAGGGGAAGCGAGAGGGCCATAGAGAGAGACGATAGAAGCGAGAGAGCGCCAGCTAAGTTAGGACATAAAGAACGCACGCCATTTTCAACGATTTGGCGTGACAAATCCCGCACGATTTGGAGCTGTCCGTGGGTCTGGCAGACGCAACTTTGTCGCAGATTTATATGCGATGTCAGTGCAAACGGTTTATCACTTTGGCCTAGGCCTGTTCGTACCTTTTTGATTACCGCACCGCACCGCCAGAAGGTTAGTAGCAAAGAAACATGCCGGAGAGAGACAGAGAAAGAAAGCGGAAAAAGTTGAGCGCGATGTTAAGCCAATTTCCCTGCAGAACTGCCGGGCCAAAGGTTGAGACAGAGGCTTTTCGCCTCGAACATTCTACTGTAGATTTAGTGCAATTTCATTTACTTTTGTCTTGGAATTTAGTAAGATTTGTAAATCAGGCGAAGACGTTGCCGAAAATGGCGGTTTAAGCCAGTAAGAAATTGTTAAGGGTTGACGTCAGTTATTTTCTAAAAGTTCTTGTAAAACAGAAATTGTTTCCTACTCATAAATCTACTTCATATAAAGTTTACGCCTGTCAGACAGCCAGTTTGACTAATCACACCGTGATTGGGACATATATACAGATATAGTCTGCATATATGTGTATCTGCTTGATAAGCAGCCTGTCGCATAAAACATTTAGGCTGATTACGAATTTATTTACATTGTTATTTAACCCATTACACGCCAGAGCAGGCTACTAAAATTGTAATTATTTTAGTTTGATTTTGAAGAGATTATTAGCTGGTGCACAAAGCACAACACAGCAGAATACAACACAACGTAATAAAGGTTGGCAGACGAATAATTTGATGAATTTCATTAGATTTTGACACGCAAAATAATTACATGCAAATTTATTTAAATGCATATTTACCCGCGTAATTGCTGCAAATTTACGTTTCATTTAGCCATCGCCATCGCCATCGCCGTTGCCGGTCGAAAAGGGACACGGCACGGGCAGCGAATGACCAAATGGTAAAACGGGCAAATGGTAAAACGGCCAAATGGCCAAATGGCGGCAATGAAAAAGCAGCAAACAGATTATAACTCCCAGCTGACGTTGTGGGCTATATTATTTGGCCATTGAAAAATTCGAGGCTGCATGCCGCGCCGTGACCCAAGTGGATTTTCATTTTTCAAAGTTAACCCGCAACGAGGCGACCCTTTTTATGAGGGCGACCCCGAGCGGAGACTCGCTTCGTAGACGCGGCATCCCGCCGAACACAGAGAGACAGAGAGAGTGGACTATGCTTGTTTAAGCGTCTCCGGGATTTGCCAACACTTTATTTCATTGTTTACCTTTCCGACTGTTCTCGTCCGCTGATTGATCCCCTGGGTGGTACAGCGGCGGCTCCGGCAACTCCGTCGGCGGGTCAAATTAATTTTCCTTTTTGATTTTGATTTGTCCATGGCAAAATGGGAAACATCAAATTGTCACGTAATTATATTTGTGTTAATGATGTCTCGTGCCCGCCATGAAAAGTCAATTAATATTTTGGAAAATGAACAATTTAGATTCGACAGCAATGCCAAAGCCAGCGCAATCGCCATCGCCATAGCCAACGCCCATTCCCATTCCCGGCCAGACGGCGTGTTCTTTAATTAAAATGTTGGCCACAACTTTGAATCACGCTGTGATTTTTAATTTCCATTCAAATTGCAATCGCCAAGCGAAACTCGCGTTATTCATGCCCGAGTAAAAATTGATGCAAGTATAATCATCCGATGGTAAAGCAAATTTTTAATAGCTACAGCTAGAGATCGTTTTGTTGGCTCGTTAAACTGACAATGTCCGAATGAGTAGAGTTATTTGGGCTTTTAATAACCTAATAAGCTTTTAATTGCGCAAATCCCAAAGAACGTATACGTAATATTACGCATACGCAGCGTGAATGTGGTGTTCTGTTTGCCAAAAAATATTCCACTCAGTGACCACCTGAACGACCCGTGTGCAATTCCCTCCCCTCCCCACGAACTCGGTTGGGGCGTGCTTGAGCATCGATCCCCTTTGAATGTAAACGACTGAATCAGTATGAATTACTATTAACGGGTGCAGAATATATTGAATTTCATTGCATGACAACGTCAATTAAAAGCATGTAAAACTCAATCGCCACTGACGGTTTTAAAATGCAGCCCGGCCATGGCCATCGTGGCGATACCCTGACACCCGTGCAGACCCCGCGTCCCCTTCCACCGCACGCGGACACACGGAGAGCCGTCACTTAATGAGTCAGCAAATGGCTGATAAAAATGCACAAGCGATATGGAAAAAAAATAAGTGAAAAGAAGCCAAAGATAAAGGTGGGAAGTAGAGGAAACGTCGACGGAAGGAAGTGTAGGCGGGGACGAGCTGTCACTGTAATCGGTGCGTGGTATGCATCCCCCTTCCCCTGCACGAGTTACCGTAACTGGCAGGAAACATTGATAAGAGTGGCAACTGACATTGGGCAATGATTATTCGATCCGACTCAATGAGATTCGAAGCGATGCGATTCGATTCGATTTGCTGGCCGATTTAATGACCAGTCATTAAATGAATCACGCCAAGGGCTCTTTGGCAGGGCTTAATACGAATATAATACGAATACAGCATTATTTAATAATAGTGCTTGGCAACTTTTTTAATCAAACTTTAAATGAAAATTTTAAATGCAAATACAATTTCAAGAGAGCGAAAATAATAAATAAATACGAATAGTTTCCCCTCGCTTTTCACTACTCATTCATTCACTGAGGGCCCGAAAAGCCCATTTACAATTATGACTTTCATTTTGCCGCCAAGTTGCAAGTTAAAAGTAAAGCTCGCATTGCCATTGACTTGAGCTCGGGGCTTTGTTTAAAGCCGCCGACTGTTTGTATGGCTGCGCTCCACGCAGACTTCCTATAGCAAGAGCATAGAGCCAGAACAACCCCAGCAAGTCCCCTCCATCCCCTGCTTTGCTTGCAGTTTGTACTTTTGAAGTTTTTAATTCTTTGAATCTTTATGACTTCTCGTAATAAGTTTTCATTTCTCGTAATTTCTTAGGTTAATAGAATCTTTCCAGCTTGCTGCAGCAGCACAGCAGTAGCAGCAGAGGCAGCCGTATCGAGCGACTGTGAAGGAGATGACAGTGGGCATAGATGACAAAAATATAATCACTTTTTCAAAAGACTTTCCCAGGGAGAATCAAAAGACAATAGGCTAAGTGCAGGCTGAATACGTGATCGAAATAAAAATCAGTTCTAAAATTCCGGTAGATCTATCACGATGCGAGGAAGCCCACCGTGTGTAAGCGCTACATTGCTTATTGAAACTTTTGTGCAAGCAGCAGCAGTGGAAAAAGAGGAAAAAAGAAAAAGGAAAAGGAAAATAAAAGGAAAACCATTATTATGAAGTTGACACAGAGTCAGTAGGAAAAACGTAGACGATAATAATGACAGCGACGAGTTCTTGTTGAGTCGAGTCGCTGTCCCTCTCACCCTGCCTGCCCCTCACTCTGCCAGCTATTTAAGGAGAAGCGCTAGAAATGCATAAAAGTCGGCTAAATAAAGCGCAGCAGGACCACAGTTGACATTTATGCGAACCACACGCTTGGGAGGGAGTCTCTTTCCCTTCCACATTGCACTCGGGGAGCAAAGAAATCCGAGCATGAGCTGCACTAAATACTTTGGACTTCGCACATCGTCGGCTGCGGCTGTGGCTGCGACTGCGTCTAATCATAAATTCAAAAGCAGCAAAAGTGCAGCGCAGTAACAATTAACTTATTAAATGGTCGCGGCAGCAAAACAAAAGCCGACTAAAAGGGCCAAAGTAGGCCAAAGAGAAGCAGGAGGAGCAGCAGCAGGAAGCAAATGAATAAGAGCAAGGCGTCAGCACCCGCACGAAGCAGCAGCAGGAGAGACGGCAGGCAGTTTCTCATATGCGCCACTCCTGCAGCCACAATCGCTTTCCTTTCTTGTTCTCTTATTCCGCGTCTCTCCTGGTTCTGGCCTCCACGCTACTTCGCGTAATTCATTTAACTGCGGCCGGGTGCGGCAACTTCAGAGTACTTGCCACTTGCCACTTCCCTAAGCACTAAGCACTGCCTGCTGCCGCTCCCTCCTGGCCCTGATTGCCAACGACTTTTGCTAATTAGCAAAATTGATTTGGAATTTATGATGCGCAAAATTGCCTGGCTTTTGGCTGTTGACTGTTCGCAGTCCTATGTCCTCAGCGCGCAGTTTGCAGTTGGCACTTGGCTCGCAGTCAACTTTAATTGAAACTTAATGTTTTGCATAGCTAACTTACCGTCACAGAGTCCCACTGTCGCATGGTTCCACTGTCGCACAGTTGCACTTCTTTTCGTTTCATTTCGCTCTGTTCCTGTATTATTTGCTAGCAGCTGTTTACAAAAATCATTTCCATTGTTGCATATTACATATTTTTTAACACTTCCTCTCTCTCTCTCTCTCTCTCTCTCTCTCTCTCTGTCTTTCTTGCAGTTGTTGTGACATTTTGGCAACATAAAACGCAATGGCGCCAAAGATGACGCCATTCTCGCTGCTCGACAAAATGGCGACTGCGACGGAAACACGCTGGCTCTGCCGACTGCTGCTGCTTTGTGTTTGCATTGGCGCCGCTGTAACTAGAGGTAAAAAATAATTGATAAAAACTAAAAATATTGTTTCAGCACATTCACAATTTACTCACTACTTATGCAAATTAAAACCCTCGACTATTCAACACCCAAACCATTCACACCTGGCCAACTAAGCTCGTCCATGATAGCTCAATCAATTTCGAAAGTGTTTCAGTTGCTGAGGGAATTGAGCCACCCATTGCGGGCTAGGGTTTCTCGCTGCATTTTAGAGGGCACCCGAAATTCACCTAGTGGGGATATCAAAGTATTTCCAGCGGGGCTTTTGTGCGAAAACTAATTACCTGTCAAAATCACATTGGCTAACAATTGCACACACTTTCAGGCACACGATACCTGCGTGTTTTTGCCAGCATTATGGCCTCGGAGAATCCATAGAAATGGTATTTGTTAACATTTTACAGGGATACAAAAAGTGCGAATAAGCTGCAAAAAATGCTTCGAGCATTTAATTGCTGCAACAAAATGTCCACTTTCGTGCGGTTCCCTTTTTTGCACATTCAGCAATCGAACAGAGCTTTGAAAAAAACAATTCACATAACCCACATCCAATAATAACCAAATCTGTATGCCCATGTATAACCAAATCTGTATATCCCTATCGTATATACAGTGGTGCGCAAAAGTAGTGATGGCAATCGTTGCAAAGTCCTCTAAAAATTTGTCACGTTCTCGACCCCTTAATTTGTACCATCATAACTTTAAAATTAATCAAATTTCATTTCGCTTGACATGTTTAGACACAATACATTTAAATAGACTTTTTGAAAATTGTTCGTAATTTTTCTTATATGCTGATAACGATACCCCCTTATAATTGAAGATATTTATTTTTTTTTCAAAATTTTAAATCTTGAGTTTTTATTTTTAATCGATTGCGGAGGTCAAATTTAGTACTTAACATGTGTTTTAAAGTTTTAAAAAAATTTTGCAAAACACAAAGCGCAAAATTGAATGTAACATCCTGGTAGCCAGCCCATTTTCCAACTATCATAACGTTAAAAATCAAGCGATTCTCATGCGGAATAACATTTTATTTAGGTTTTGACACGATTAGTGATTCTACATTCAAATAATTTCAATAATGCATTTTTACAATTTTCGAATATTTTTGGCAATGTGGTAAGGGTCTTATCATGGTTTTAAACGATATTTATTTTATGGCAAAATTTTAAATTTAAATTCAAAGTCGTGCAAAAATTTTATATGTAACACCCTCGTCAAGACCTCTAACCTCATTTTCCATCTATCATAACTATGTTTAAAATCATGCGATTTTTATGCGGAATAAGATTTTGTTTAATAATTACAATCCATGAAACAGTTTTTTTAACAAGCAAGGACTTTCCGATATTGAAACAAACTGTACAATTCAGATCAATGATTATTCGAATACAAAGTATAAAGAGATAGTCATTGAATCATAAGGAAGAAAAAAGCAGATGATGCAGCCAAATGTATTTCGCCATAATAACAGTGACAACAACAATAACAATGATAACTAAAAGGTATTGAAAAGCGAGTGGCAAATCACTTAAACGCATCGAAAGTGTTTACGCTGCTCTGATGGAGGCGGAACATATCCTTAGCCTGCCAGGACAACCGCGGCGGCAACCACAGCAAAAAGCGATGATAAATTTATCAAAAATTGCATTTCACTGCGAGTGTCGATGTATCGTAATCACATTGATGCCTGCACAGCAAAGCGCAGAGGAAAAAATTCAATTGCATTGCAATGAAAGCTGATCACGTGATTGCCATAGTGGCACACACATACATCGATAGCTATACACGTATGTGCATTTGTGCATGTGTATTTGTATGTGTATGTGCCAAGGGGATAGTTTCTGCTGTAGACGGCGGCCCACAACTCATGGCAATTCCGTTGCCATATTGCGACAATTTTTATTAAAATTTAGAATTTTCAATTTATTTAGCACCAGACGCAAGGCGAGGCGAGGCAAGTCGCCTCTATACTCGCTGTCCTGCTCTCGCTTTTTGATTTGTTGCAGCTGCGTGAAATTGGTCAGCAAAAATGGCAACGGATACCGTACGTGATTTGAATTTGGCGTCACAGCGTTTAGCTTACTCCGCCCGCAACCCCGCATCCCTTCTGCCCTCCTGCCTGCCTGCCTGCCTTGCTCTGCATTATGTTTGCTTTTCAACGGAAAAGTGAAAGCCAGCTTAACTGGCAACACCATCGCGATGGGGGCTAAACCCGAGTAAATAGCATTGCATCTTTGCCTGCTGCTCAGCTCGGAGAGCAGCCAAGAGCAGCCAGCCAAGAGCCCTGCTGCCAAGGAACATTGCTGCGGGCAGGCAACTCCCAGGCGAGCCAACTGTCGGCTGCCCAGTTTACACTGCAAGAAAAGCAAGATGCTATTCACATTTCAAGCAGACGCACAGTTGTTCAAGGCACAAATATATCTGACTGCTTGCAAATCATGCCACAATCAATAATATCAATAGTTTCGACTAGCTTTACTTTAAGCTACACAGGCTGCAATAAAAGTGTTAATCACAGCTGATTTCTTTCAGTGTATGCACGCTGGAATCAATGAAATGAAATCTGCAGTGGGGCACATGAAACAAGTGAGAGAAAAGCAAATTAGAAATTGCAAAAATTGCTCAGGCATTTGCCGTCGGGCTGCTGCTGTTGCTGCTGCCACTGCCTTTCCGGCTGTTTGTTGATGTTGCTGTTGTTGCTGTTATTGCTGCTACTGCCCTCTGCCCTCTGCCACCGCCGCCTCCGCACTGATGACTGTCAACACGCTGATAAGTGTTACGGCCGTCGGCTGTCGTTGCCACAACCAGGCAGGGCTCCAAGGGACTGCTCTGCGCCCGTCCGTCTGTCCGTGCGTCCGTCTGTGTGTGCAATGCACTGACCCAGGCAAATGCTAATTTTATTATGACAAATGCGCAAAGTCGAGAGTGAAAAAAGTGTCGCAGTTTTTGCACACTTTTCTTTTCTTTTCTTTGCTTTCCATTCGTTTCCTCTACATCTACAGTTGAGTTAATCGGCCGCTCATCCAATAATCCTTAAATGCTGCTTAACCCATCCGATGTCTGCCTGGCTGCCTGGCATGAATCACAGATTGCCCGGGCTGACGCCCAGACTGACGGCGAATGACAAGTGCAAACTGCTTCTCCGGACTGAGATTTATATTGCTGCCACCGTCTTACACAGCCAGCAGCAGCGACACCATAACTTATTTGCCCCACTGTGTGCGCCTAATTGATTAAGATTGCATGCGCGATGCGAGCTGTAGCTGCGCCTAAGCTAAGTAGACACTTAGCTGGCAGTAACAGCAACGCCCCAGGGGAGCAGCAGCAGCAGCTGGAGCCACGGATTCACTGCTACCTGCAGTAATCTGAGATCGCGGGCAGCTGCTGAGCTCACTCAGTCTGAGCCAGCGTCAACTGCAATCTAAATAAGCGATTTGCCTGCACATAACTCCGGCCTTAACCGGATCTGGAACGACACGAGCATGCAAGTAGCATGCAACCACAGCCAGAGACAGAGGGAGAAGCAGAAGCAAAGGCACGGTCCAAGCCACAGCCACAGTCAGGCTTAATAATAATTTGTATAATTTATTCGTGGAACTGTGCAGGAATTCACTGAGCTCACCTGACTGCCCCCTCCTATAACCTCTCTCCTTTCGACTGCTACCTGTATAAATAATAAACACGTGCATAGCTGTAGTTGGCATTTGGCTTGCAATGCGGCCTGTTGCTGCTGCTTTTTATGGTGCCTGCTTGACTTTTTGATTGCTGGCAAATTGGAGTCACATTTCAAGTGCGAAGCTTGTCTTTTGTGCCGGCTAAGTACCTTCCTCCCGGCAACTAGCGTGCCCTGCAGCCTTCACTTTTCTGCTCACAACTCAACGCAGAGCGGTGTGTCATTCTTTCTAAGCTCGCCTAATTGTTAATTTATAGTTTAGTGATGTTTCGAGACGCATGTTAATGACCTCGCCGAGCCGGCAAAAGTTTTTATTGCTTCTACAAGGCGGCGGTTTGGCCAGCCTCATAAATCGTCAGTCGCTTTCGCCAACTCTTGATTTATAGCCAAATCAAGTTCATCTCTTTTTCGGCATTTAAACAGCTTTAATGTTTACGAGAATTTACTGATTTGTATTTTGCCCAAATGAGTTTAGGGCAAAAGTTTGTTCCACGCTCATTATAAGTACTGCTTTTCCTAGAAAACTCCACGGGAATGGCAACGAGCTGCTACCGCAGCCTGCTGCCCTTGGTTTTCCCTGTATCATTCCCTGCTGTTTCCACATTCCTGCGCTCTGCTCCTGCTCATGCTCCTTATCGCTGCTGCTGTTCGAACAAATTTAATTCATTGTTAGCTATTCATTTGCCATGTTTCGCAACTTTGCTGGTGTCCCTCGCCCCTCCCCCCTCGCTACCCTACGCTGTGCACATTTGTTCCTATTGTTATTATCGGAGCTCCATGCGGTGAACTGAAGACAATGGCAGCCCCCTTGCACACACTGCAGCCCATTGCTCAAGTGTTGTTTCTTTCGTCCCACTGGAAACATTTCAACCGCGACTGGGCGCCACGTCTTGTGTGTATCCGAGTCACACCCACACCCACTCACACACACGCAGCTCAGTTTAAAGTTTAAAGACACACGTTGCTGCTGCTGCCGTTGCTCGTGTAATTGTTGTTATTCTTGTGGTATTGCTGCAAGCTTAATTGAAAATATTGTAAGTACAGTGGGTGTAGGAGTGTGCGAGTGTGTGTTTAGCAATAGCCTGCAGCGCAGTACTGCGCCAGCATTGAAATTAATTAAAGGCCCACGGGCTGCGCACACACACACTACTGCAAATGTGCCTTAATGTAGGCTAACTTAAGTTACGCCAAGCATAGCATAACTTTTCGCGCCTCATGGCTGCAGGCTATTGGCCTCAGCTTGTCGAACGCTTTGTGGGCAACAATGAGCATTGTGGAGCAGCAGTAGCAGCTCCTGCTGCTGCCAATTGGAAGTGCAGCATTAGCGAGGCAAAATGAACTCGCTTGGAGGACATGACAAATGTTCGTCTGCATATGAGACAGTTTAATACTGCTGTCATCTCATCAGAGTTTTACAAGGAAATTGGGCAAGCAATCACGCGATTCATTTCAAGGAAAGTTGATTAATATACACACAAGCTGGCAGATGACATGCCATATCCATAAAGTAGCCCGTAAAGCCATCAGCGGGTCAGGCTCAAGGCACAAGGCGCCGACTACAGTGATAATAATAATGCTGCCGAAAGAGGTCAACACAAAATGAAGTAACCTAGCGCAGAGCTGGGCAGGGCAGGCCAGTCTGACCAGCTGCCTGGTTACCACTGCTCACCTGGTGTAGGTGAGGCCAAGCCGATCCACTACAACCCACCTCAGGGCTGTGCTTTGAAAGCCTTTCTGCTTTCAGCTGCCTGCCTGCCTGCTTTCATTATAATTTCGAGCAACATTGTCTCGGCGCGTGCTCGTGTTCTCGTGTCCTTTTATGAGTCACTTTGCTCATAGTTCTGGTAGTTGTGTGTGTGTGTGTGTCTACTGTATGCAATTAAATTAAATATTAAACTTAATTACTCGAACGAACTAACGCGTCGTGCAACACGCAGCAGTTGAGTCCTGTGGATCGTCGACTCATCGACTCCTCTTCCTCTGCCCACGCCAACGCCCACGCCGACGCCCACGTCCATGTTCGTGCCATCGTCTTCGTCGTCGTCGTCGGCGTCTCCTTGGGCCTGTCAAATATGACAGCGCTCAATAATGCAACATGATTGTAGGGAAGTAATGAAAGTCAATTGTTGCGAAGAAATGCTACAGCAGTGAAGGACACTGTCACGTGCTGTTTGGCCCGTTTACGGAGGATTCCTACTTTGCTCCTGGACCTGGCTGACTGGCTGACTCCGCCCCTAACCGTAATGACAATGTTGCTTCTGTCCTCGCTGCTGCTGCCTCAGCTCCTGCCTGCTAATTGAATTTAATGTAGTTTAATTGAGACGAACGTGATTCTAACTAAAAGCGCTTTATGTTTAATTTAGCAGCAACGACAACAGACAGGGGGTGAGGAGGCAGCACTACTTAGTTGATGTGATGAAGGCTGATGTCTTGAAATGGTTCAAATTCCGACTAATTGCTGGCAAGTCAAAGGCAATTGCCAATTGACAGTTAAATGTGCGAGAAAAACATTTAAATATTTCATTTGTCACAGCAGCTGACAGCAATTTCTTTCCAGTTTATCCTCGAATGAAATGAATGCATGAAATATGCATGCCAATGAAGTGACACAAGTTTGGAAATGCAGTTTCAGCTGCAACTGCAACTGCGTCACACTCTGCGTATGAGTAATAGCTGCAGTTTCAAGGACACACTTCAATATTAAAAGCTGTTCGAGCGTAGCGCAGCGCGAAATTCAAACGCAGCTGCCGCATCGCATTGCAAAGTCTAGTTGAGGATCGCAGTTGAGGGCGGGCAAGGAAGGATTGGCAAAGGAGAGAGTGGCGACAACGACAGCTGTTGGAATTAGCATACAGTTCACTTTTTTAACATCCAACAGCAGCAGCAACTGTCAGAGCAGGCAAACTGAACTGTCACCTCGCAAAGGAATGTCAAAAAAAAAATAGTCGAGCTGCATAATAAATTGAATTTCTTGCGACTGGTCATTTGGCGTATCTAAGGCCGAGGCTAAGGCACACACACACACATACACAGCGTGGCAAGTAAATACAGGGTGCTCTATAGCTTAAGCCTTGACACTGCACACGTAGCACGAGGAGAACTGGAGCAGACCCAAATAAAATTAGATCCCAGTGTGTCAGGAATGTCAGGGGAGGAGCGCCAAACTTGGACTGCAGCTCAAAAATCCAAATATCATATTTACAACATGCAACACGCCACGCCAGTTGCCACTCTCCACTTGCAGAGAACTTGCAACTTGCCGGAATCCGATGCCAAAAGGCAAAATGAAAACTGACATTTCAATTCCTTTTTTAGTCTTTTGGAGAGTGCCTTCTCGCCGTTGCCGTTTAGCAGGCTGGCAAGTTTTATTGCAAGTCCTTTCAGTCTAATCGAATCAAAATTCAAATTTGCCCATTAATACAGTTGCAACGAGGTTAGCTAAAATGCTGAGGGAGAGCTTGCTCGCAAGTCTGCAGAATACAAGTTATTTCAGCTTTTACAAGAGGTTGCGGAATTTCTTTTGTGGACGCTACTCAGGAAGGTGAAGGGTTTTATAATATAGGCAGCAGGAGCCTTCCCCGGCTGTTTAACGGGTATAAAACAGTTGAACACACTCGACTGTTGCTTTCTTACTCGATTTTTTACAAACTTTGGCGGCGACTTTGTTTGAAATTAACCCGCACGTCTCCTTATACACATGCCTTGACAATATTCCCCGAGCACTGCGACTGCAAAGACCTCAAGCCACAAACTAAATTTTGAAAATAATGCACAAACTTTTAATTAATAATTAGAGCTGCTAACTCCGTAGCGCTCTTAAGACAAGCGTATTGTGAGCAGCAACGCTTTCCCTGAAATGACGTAAGGGCTTCGGGCATAAGCGGAAACTGCGAAGTTGCAATAAAATTTAAGTTTGTTTACTATCTCCCTTTCTTCCTCGCCTTCACTCTCTCTCTCTTTTCATCTCTTTATCCATCTGCTGTGCTTGTGTTTGTTGACCAGCAAATCAAACATTGTTTCAATTTATCAAATTAAAATTTAAATTGCCAGCAGTGCGCCAACATGCTACTCAACAACTGTCCATCCTGTCGATCCTCCTTCCCATCCCAGCCCCCTCTCTGCCCTACACAGTGCCAAATTTTCGTGCAATTTGTTGGAAAGTTGCGCGTCGACGAAGCAAACTTAATGACGCTTGGCCTCTTTATTATGTCCATATAAAAGCGAAGCGTAGCACTGCGCTACCCAATAAATATTTAATTATCAAGCGAAAAGAAAAACGTTAATTACTATTTGTCATTTGCCTAATAAGTGGCGCCAGAGCACAGTGCTCGACGTAAGTCCGCGCACACACACAGACTGGCTCTGCTGCAACCCGTGTTTTAAGCTTTTATAACTACATTTAGTATGCCGTAATGTGCTTTAATGCTCCAAATTGAAACTATATACATGCGTGTTATGGCATTGCCAGAGTATCGAAGCAGAGTGTTGGGAGTGTCGAGAGATGCCCGTCCAAAACTATTTGCGGCCATGCTCTGCGGTCAACCCGTGGTCGCTCCACGATGTGCCTATCGCCTGTTGGGCCCTGCATAAGTTTGCGGTCGCTCCTTTCATTTCGTTTTCATTTTGCATAAGCTCTAAAGTACACATCATATATTATTAAAATCGCAAAACGGTCGATTCTGCCTCAACGACAGCCCTGTAGCTTGTAGCCTGCACCCTGCACCCTACCAGCTGCCCCGCCTTGCTCGACCCAGTAATGGGCTCGACAATTGGGTTTCGTGCATGTTTAAACATTTGCATTAAGATTTTATGTATGTTTGCACACCGAAGCACTGTAATGAGTCGGTTTAATGGCTTCGTTGGTTTACAGGAACCTCGCCACCTGTCGCTGCCGCATGTAGGGTGTTTGCAAGTCGAGCAATCGTTTAATATGCCACTATAATTGCACAATCGGAATACATAATTCACTGACATATTATGATGCTACTTCCTTGCTCACCTCGTAATTTCTTTTTGAGTTTCCCATTTAATGGGAAAAGGAAAAACGTTTCGAACGGCCTGGACAAGTTCGCTAACATTAGCAAGATTATTAAATTTTATAGCCTAAAGATTCCGGCAATTTTGCGACAATAAATGGCCCTACATGGTCGAGGGCACGCAGCCGACCCATAAAGCATTGACTTTGGCTTACATGTTCCAATAAAATCGTACAGTGACTGATGTAAATTTATGCCTAGCTTGGTGAGCTCTAATTTTTAGATGGGCGTTTACAATGTTTTCGCCAGATTTGCATTCCACAGCAACAACTGCAACAACAACAGAAATTGAGTTAACAACGGGCGATGGCCGAGTGGAAGGAGTAACGGGACAAAAAAACATACACAATTCATTTTCGAAATGAATTTGTTCCGCTGTAACGGCCATAAATGCATTTAAATTTATTGGAATGTGCGACAGCAGCATCATCTGAAAGAGAGGGCCTCATGTTCGTGAGTGTAAGAAGAGAAGCAAGAAAAAACCATTGAATGACAATAAATTATCAAATTTATTTTGACAGCGCGAAAAATCCCGCTACGAGCGAAGCGATGAAATAAAACAACTAACGAAAGCAACATACAAGCCCGACCGACTGTAAAATACCCTATGTAACTATGGCTAGCTAAAATAACTTCTGTTTTTATTTCAATGCGGAAAGCAATTAACAAAGTTTGCAATTTAATATTCATCAATTAGTACGTCCATGAGTCGGGACACTAATTCTTTGCTTGATAAACGCAAACTAACCATATTGACCAAATTTCATGTACCTACCATCTGCGTAGGATATTGAGAAACCTGTAGGCCAAAATTCGTGTCTCTAACTTTTTTAACAGCTAAAATCTCGACGTTCAAACAGACGACATTGACTGAATCAAGATTGAGAATATACATATATGCATTTTGAGGTCTGCACTCCTGGTTCTCCCTTTTACATACATTTGCTCAAAGTGGGTATACACTTTTTGATTATTTACAATGGTCGTGGGGTATTAAAAAGCAACAAAATGATCCCAAAAATGTCAGAAGCAATTCGAGCAAAATAGCATCCAGGAGGGGCATTTCTGACAGGAAGTTTCAGTTCAATGGCTTGTTCCAGCAGCCGGTTTTGAATTGCCTGAACGTACTGAATGTGTAACACGTATATCAATCCATTGACAGAGACTCCGCCAAAATGCACTCCTACTAGGTCCAGAGTGATTGGTTGTGACAGTATTAATTTCGCCTCTTAATCGAATTGCTCCTAAAACGCACCCAATTGATTTCAATTGCAGACACTCAATTTTTGCCAGCCAACGACGACGAGGCTGACAGCTTCTTTTGCCCGGAGGAGGGTGTTTTCGCAGATGACTACGAGTGCGGAATCTACTATCGCTGCGAGAAACGTACCGACGACTACATTCAACCGTACAAGTTCGCCTGCAAGGATGACACAGTCTTCTCCCGTGTCCTACAGTTGTGCCTGCCACCGATGCTGGCTGGACGGGGCGAGTGTATAGAGGAGAGTCAGCCTTCTACTGGAGGGCTCGCCAATGACCCAATGGGTGTCACGCCCGCTGCCTATCGATTACGCACCTATGCAACGGAAAATCAATTGCCCGCAAATTATGGACTGACAGGACTGAGTGGTGTTTCGGTCATATCCTTCACGAGCTCATCATTCCTACGGTCAGCAGGAGATGAGAATGTTGTGTGCGAGGATGATGGATTTATGAGTGACCCTACCGACTGCACAGTCTTCTACCGCTGCATCTACAACGGCCGAGGCTTTAACCGAATCGGGTTTCGCTGCTCAGATGGAACTGCCTGGGATGAATCTTTGCAGTCCTGCAACCATATGTTTGATGTACGTGCTAATGGGGGCTGCCGACAACAGGCTGATCCCTTGAATGATGGCTACACCACAGATCAAACGTCAACACAGTCATCGCAATCGAGCTTTCAGAATACCACTATGTCTTCATCCTCATCTTCATCCACATCCTCGTCCAGTAGTCAACAAAGCTCAAGCTCTTCTTCAAGCTCCAACTCAGCCCATGAGTCATCAACATCAAGCAGCAATCAGCAGTCATCTTCGAGCAGTCACTCCTCCAGCACTGAAGGTTCCGCTAGCAACAACCAACAGTCTTCATCAAGCTCAACCGGCAATCAGGCCGCGAACAACACGCAAAGCTCTACTAACAACAATCAGTCTAGCTCCGGTTCGGCAAATCAGAATTCAAGTGGGAGCCAGTCCTCAAATAATAATCAAAGCTCGTCAAATCAAAACCAGAATCAGAACTTAAGCAGTAATCAATCCTCTAATAATAATCAAAGCAATAACCAAAGCACTGCCAGCAATCAATCCTCCAGTTCTTCCAACAACCAGACCAATCAGCATTCCAACAAACCGAATCCAAGTGAATGCGAGGATCAGAACACTTACATTCCCGATAAAACAGACTGTGCCAAGTTCTACAGATGTCGATTTGATGACGATGGAAAGTTAGAGACCGTTCCTTTCACATGTGGCCCAGGAACTGTATGGAGTCAACAAGAAAAAGTTTGTGTCCTGCCAAATGAAGAGCAACAAAAACAATGTAATATTCAGAGTTCCAATCAACAACAAAATGGAAATACTTCAAGTTCAAACAACAGTAATAACGGCAATCCGTCGGAATCGTCTTCTTCAAGCAGCAGTCAACAGGGATCGTCCAATTCGAACAATCAGTCTAGCAACCAGCAGGGATCATCCACTTCGAACAATCAGTCAAGCAATCAACAGGAATCATCATCTTCTAGCAGCAGTCAATCTTCCAGCAGCCAACAAAGCTCATCGTCGTCTGGCTCCGGCAATCAGTCTTCACATCAATCATCTAACAGTTCCGGAAGTCATAACACCACAAGTTCCTCAACGCCGTCAAAACCCTCTAATCCCAATGGTGAATGTGAACACACAGAGACTTATTTACCCGACAAAACAGACTGCGCTCGATTTTATCGCTGCGTAGACAATGGTAAAGGTGGATTGAATAAAATCGCTTTCGACTGTGCTCCAGGAACAGTCTGGGATGCTGATTCTCTGGGTTGTAATCATCCTACGGATGTCCAAAAGGAACAATGCAAAGCTATGGCTAGTGGGAATGGTTCCTCTGGTCAGGGATCGTCATCAAATCAAGGATCATCTTCTAATCAAGGATCATCATCTAATCAAGGATCATCCTCAAATCAAGGATCGTCAAGCAACCAGAGCTCATCCTCGAGTCAAGGGTCTTCCTCTAACCAAGGATCATCATCAAATCAAGGATCATCGTCCAACAACCAAAGCTCAAGCTCGAGTCAAGGATCCTCGAGTCAAGGATCTTCCCCTAACCAAGGATCGTCATCAAATCAAGGATCATCTTCAAATCAAGGATCGTCCAACAACCAAAGCTCAACCTCGAGTCAAGGATCGTCAAGTCAAGGGTCTTCCTCCAATCAAGGATCTTCATCAAATCAAAGCTCATCCTCTAATCAAGGATCGTCATCTAATCAAGGGTCTTCCTCAAATCAAGAATCCTCGAATAACCAGAGCTCATCATCGAATCAGGGTTCATCTTCGAATCAAGGATCGTCTTCTAATCAGGGATCCAACTCTACTCAAGGATCATCTTCAAACCAAGGTTCCTCTTCTAATCAAGGATCGTCTTCTAATCACACTTCATCATCCAATCAGGGATCATCTTCTAATCAGGGATCATCTTTGAACCAAGGCTCATCTTCAAATCAAGGATCGTCTTCTAGTCAAAGTTCATCATCTAATCAGGGGTCATCATCAAATCAAGGATCCTCCTCCAGTCAAGAATCATCTTCGAACCAAAGCACATCTTCAAATCAAGGATCGGCTTCTAATCAAAGTTCATCATCCAATCAGGGTTCATCTTCGAATCAAGGATCGTCTTCTAATCAGGGATCCAACTCTAATCACGGATCATCTACGAACCAAGGTTCATCTTCTAATCAAGGATCGTCTTCTAATCAAACTTCATCATCTTCTAATCAAAGTTCGTCATCCAATCAGGGTTCATCTTCGAATCAAGGATCGTCTTCTAATCAGGGATCCAACTCTAATCACGGATCATCTACGAACCAAGGTTCAACTTCTAATCAAGGATCGTCTTCTAATCAAACTTCATCATCCAATCAGGGATCATCTTCAAATCAAGGATCGTCTTCTAATCAAGGATCATCCTCTAATCAGGGATCATCTTCGAATCAAGGCTCATCTTCAAATCAAGGATCCAACTCTAATCAAGAATCATCATCAAATCAAGGATCGTCTTCTAATCAAGGATCCTCCTCTAATCAGGGATCATCTTCGAACCAAGGTTCCTCTTCTAATCAAGGATCGTCTTCTAACCAAGTCTCCTCTTCTAATCAAGGATCAACCGAAAGCTCTTCATCAAATTCAACTACACCAAAGCCATTTAAGCCAGCTGAGAAGTGCGAGAGTGAAGAAACCTTTTTAGCTGATAACGACAATTGCTCAAAATTCTATCGCTGTATTGATAATGGTAAAAATGGATACACAAAGGTTTCCTTTACTTGTCCGCCAAATACTATCTGGCATCCCGAAGCTAACAGTTGCAACCATCCCAGTCAAATTGATACGCAGAAACTTAAATGCAAACAGATTCCGACAGGTCAACAGAATAACGAATCGTCTTCCTCTGCACCACCATCCTTTACTTCAACGCCCTCCACCATTAGACCAACTCTGGGAACAACTTCATCAAGCTCTGGATCCAATGTCCCGACTTCGACTACGCCAAGTCCACCGAGCACAACGTCAATATCCAAACCATCTGGTAAATGCAGTGTGAATGGGCAGTTCATAGGGGATGAAAATAATTGCGCCAAATTCCATCGCTGTGTGGATAATGACAGAGGAGGCTTTTATACCGTGGCTTTCTCTTGTGGTCCAGGAACGGTATGGGATGCTCAATTGCTGGCTTGTAATCATGCGTGGGCTGTTAAGGGTAAATCCTGCGGCGATAGCATGACAACACAACGGCCTACGGGAACCAGTATAAGTCCAGGCACTGTCACAACATCTGCTCCTGGTACTACTCATTCTAGCTCACAATCTTCACCAGTTGCAGTATCCACAGCGCAGTCGCCAACTTCACAACAGACTACTACGAGGCGACCTACTCCATCAAGTTCTACTCAAAATCCGAGTCAACCAGGAACCATTTGCAAGGCAGAGGGTTTTATAGGAGATGCCAATAACTGTGCCAAATTTTATCGTTGCCTTAGCAATGGAAATGGCGGCTTCGACCAGATTTCATTCAATTGCGCTGCGGGAACAGTGTGGGATCAAGAGCTGCAAACTTGTAATCATGACTTGAAAATGTGCAATCCTAAGGCACCAGAAGACGGTGTTAATACCACTACAGAGTCCGGAAAAGTTCCTTGTGAAAATAGCACATCAAGCACCACTCCAGCAAGTACTATTCCGCCGGTCACAATGGCTTCCCCAACCACAAATCTGCCCACTCAACCCGGCATGGATTCAACTCTTCCACCAACAACAATATGGACAACAACCAATCAACCTACTACCACGACGTGGTCAACATCAACAAATGCAGGAATGGGTGAAACAAATCCTCCAACAACAACCATGAGTACGCCAACAACTACAACACCAGTACCTAACCTGCCTCCAGGCACTGAATGTAGAGGTGAAGGATTCATGGCCGATCCATACAATTGTCGTAAATTTTACCGTTGTCTGAAATCAGGAAACTCCTACACCAAGAATGAGTTTATGTGCCCCAAAAACACGGGATGGAACGAAGAGCTACAAACATGTGATCATGCAGATAATGTTCCCACTTGTGCAGGTCAAACCGAAGCGCCTTCACCATCTACAACCAATACAACAGAAAATGTCACTGTGCCTACAACAACTTCTACTGAAGGTGTCCCACAATCCACCACAACAGAATGGGCCGCACTACCAACAAGGCCTCCTGTAACCCCAATCACAGGTGAAAGTCCAACGTCAATGAAACCCACAACTACGGATGTATCACCAACAAAGCCCGCCACTACGGATATTCCCCAAACAAAGCCCACGTCTACTGAATTTCCAATAAAACCAACAAGCAGCCCTTCGAAACCCACAGTTACTGAAACCCCAGTAAAACCCACCACTACAGACTATCCGACAACTACAAACGGACCTGAAAAACCTACCACGGAAGATTCTATTGCTAAGCCCACAACTGATTATCCTCAAAAACCAACAGATAGTCCGACAAAGCCCACTACGACTGAATATCCTGAAAAACCAACAACAACTTCTAACCCAGAAAAGCCCACTACGACTGAATATCCAGCGAAACCAACAGAAGTTCCATCCGATCCAAATACTACAAGTGGCACATCTTACCCAGGGTATGAGCCAACTACACTCAAGCCGGAGTCGAATTTCAAGTGCACAGCCGAAGGTTTCCACCCTGATCCCCAGGACTGCAGAATTTACTATCGCTGCACCCGGCAGAATGAGAACATCCAGGCGTATATGTTTCGCTGTCCCAAGGGCACAGTGTGGGATACATCGCTAGAAACATGCAATTATGCAGATCAGGTCTCCGGCAACTGTTCCTCTGGTAGTAATACAATAACATCGACAACCACTCCAAGTGTTGTGACTACTACGCAATCAACGAGCCAGCCGACAAGCACCATAGAACCAATATCAACAGGTAAGCCAGAAACTACAACAGGAAAGCCAGAAGCTACAACAACAGGTAGGCCAGAAACTACAACAGGAAGGCCGGAAACTACAACAGCAAGACCGGAAACAACGACCACGCCAGAAGCGGAAACTACAACTGTTCGCCCCGTGGAGACAACACCGAATTCTCAACCCGCAGAGACAACTACAGAGCAACAACCTATACCTCAACCGCACCCAAGCAACTCAAGTGCTCCATGTCCCGAAACCACTCCAGGTCAAAGTTTGTTTGTTTGCCCATCGGGTTTCCGTCGGCATCCAAAGCGTTGCGGTGCATTCTATCAATGCAATGAGAATTCGGGCGAGAATTCGAATCTAAATATTGTAATGTTCCAATGCCCTAATGGAACCGTCTACCAGGAGTCTGCGTGCCGATGCTCGAAACCCGAGCCTAATGACAGCTGTAGCCAAAAGGGAGCCCTGCGTACGCAGCTGATTGAGGACATGCAACCATCAAACCTGGCAAGTCCAAGTTACTTCAAATACAATAAACCACTGAACTAATGTTAGATCGTCCCCTCTAGCTACAAATTGAGTCCACACTTCCGCTTTGCCCCGAGGAGGGTCACTTCGCTCTTAACCAGGAAGAGTGCAGCCAGCTATTTATTAAGTGCACCTACTTAAGCCAGACAGATCGCATTGAAGGTCAAATCTACCGCTGTCCCGAAGGCTTCACCTACTGGAAGGTGAGTCGGCGCTGCGAGCCGTCAACGAAACTCCCCAATTGTAAGCCAACCATCTATAATGTGGGCAACACTGTGCCCCTCGAGTGGATCAATGTTGGACATAGACGTCGCAGTCTGCGTATTTAAGAAAACGAACATAAAGATAGAATTAGTTAAATATTAAGTAAGATCCACGTTATTGGTTGTTGCGCAAGCGCATGTTTAAACATGAACAGTGTAGGCGATAAACAATCGAAGAGTCTATCTTAAAATACTCAGTGTTATTAATTGGACAGCACTTCGATTGTCTCCACCTCCATTTAGCAGCCTGCGCATCAAACGACAAGCGGGAGGACTAGTTTAGATTATAGGGCAATTACACTAAGCATAACAAGGGTTAACTTAAATTCCAGGTGTCGGTTAATTAAGCCACTCAAGCATTAATCAGGAGATTATGGTCAATCGTTCCTGTTTCGCAATAAGTAAGAAACTTACTGCCGACAACAAGAGATAGTTCGGCTCAAATAAAAAGTTTTATACTTGTTGCGTTACAGAAGCAGGAACGTTACTATTCCCTGTAAAAATTTAAAAACACAGGCAATTATTCTTGGATTTCCTGCAACAAATGAGAAGGCACAGCCTTCAACTACATACACAGAATGTTGTAGTTATTATTTTCACACAATAATTGTATTATGTATGTTTAAAGTTTACACAAACGTAACGTTTTAAACGCCATATTAAGCTTAACCTATACCTAAAGTTTATAATAAATTAAAGAATATACAAAGAGTTTAAATGATCTGAAACTTAGAGTGACTATAGGGATTTGCTTCCTTTTCGTTTTCGAAACCAAGAACCAGTCATTTTCTCTTTTTTGCCACTGGTGGAGCCGCCGGATTGTCGCCCTTATAGAATTCTTTTAATAAAGCCATGGCCTCCTCAGCGCGTACGCCACCTGTGATGTTGATACGTTGGCCCACTACAGCAGCTACATCCACCACGGTTTTTCCACCAAATCGATCGTTTTCGCAGCCATAGATGATTTCCTTTACAGCCAGAGTGTGCAGTGCCGCGGAACACATGATGCAGGGCTCCACAGTGACGACAACGCTGATTTCGCTAAATACCTGACGTGCCGGTAAACGCTTCTCGCGGCAGTAGGCCAAGGTGGCGTCGATGCATATGAACTCCGCATGACGTGTTGCATTACGGTGGACGTTCACTTCGTTCCCGCCACGTGCGATAACCTTGTCGCCGTGTACAAACACACAACCGACCGGTACCTCCCCAGCGTCACGTGCTCGGCGCGCTTCTACTAAAGCTTCCTCCATAAAAGCTGCCATTTCGCATGGAAAAATCGCAGATTGTTCACTTGCAAACAAAAACAGAGTAGGCAACGACGCCACGACACAAGCAGCAAAAATAACAAGCAAAAGTCAGCTGTTCATTAAAAAACAAGTTGGCAGCTTGGCTGTGTAGTGAGTGATAACAGAGCAAAAACACATTTTCCTCGAATAGGGCAACACTGGTCAATGCATGGATTTGTGAAACAAACATAGGCTTTGAATACAAAATGCGTTTATTTTCATATCTATCTATCTGTCTTCATCATGTTCTTTAGATTTAATTTCGCATAAACTTTAGTATATCGTGCCGCTCTAAGAAAGCCTGTGCCTTTTCAGGCCAATTTGTATTGTTTCGGGATCGCGGGCTGGGATGTGGTAAACGGACGACTGTTACTGAACCACGACCACAGTAAGATGAACGTTTTAAAGCAGCGTGAACGTAATCTCCAACTGCTACCACAACCCGTGGCTCTACAAGATTGAATTGCTTGTCCAGCGTGTTTAAACACAGATCACGTATCTGTTGTTTGTAAGGACCTTTTAACTCACTTGGAGTAATATTATGCCCGGCGTCGTCGAAGAAGGCGAGCGGACAAAAATTGTATACAAAACATTCTTTAGAAAATTGATCTAGGCTACCGCCGGCCAAACGTTCAAACAAATCCCAAAGACGCACTCCGCTTGGTTCTTCAATTGTGCAATTTAATCCAGCCACGGGTCGTTTAGGATGAATCACGGGTGGTTGGTTGACCTCTCCAATGAGTTGCATAGTATCCCGTACGGTACGAACGTTTCCAAAAGGTACCTTTGCACATGTTTAAATTAAAAGTGATTACAAATAACAGAGCTTCTAATACATGTTTAAATTAAGAGGGATTACAGATAAAAGAGCTTCTAATACATACGCCTGTTTGGCCCATACCGTTTGGACCAGGATTCATCCCTACGAACATAACCATCTTCTTTCCCGGCAAGTAGCGACGTAAGTAGGAGCAGTGTAAAGCACACGCATATTCAACGGGATTGTAAATACACGAAATGCACGTGGGTTTTTCAAGCTGCGCCAGTTCCTTGTTTAATTTGCATTCATTTTCGTAGAACTGCATCCAAAAAGGTAAAGAGAACATTTCTGAAACTGTCACTCCCGGTAGCTCGGTGACTTTTGACACCTTTGACTCATCTGATGTCATCTGTTGCAGTTTACGCTTGAGCATTGTGCAAATCGTCAAGAGATTAAACAAATGCAACAAACTGCAGTCATACAAACAAGTATTGGTTTGAGCTGCCCTTTATTATGCATACACATAGATATTTTTCTCGTGTGTCTATGAACTCCTTTATGCAATAAGATGTTTTCACGATTTCCATTAGTAATTAAAATCGAAACAATAAATTACAACGCAATTGAAAGGGCTCTTGATATGAACAACTAAGCTCAGATGACTATATCGAAGTTGCCAACTACTTCGAAGTTTTCTGCAGCAATAACATTACACTGTTAACCAAAACGTACCTTATATTATTTTAAATATAGCATATTTGAGTTTTAATTAACTTATATTCATGCGATTATAAATTAATAATGTAGTACGTTTGTATAGTTAAAAGTTTACATGTTTAACTGGTTAAAAATTGATTCAACATAAATGTGGTACTTACCTCTTTTACTAATCTCTCTATTTTGCACGTACATACTATGTACATTTATTTTCTTGATTTTTGATGACAAACATTGTTGGCATATATTTTCGGGTTTGATCGCACTATTTTTTGTTTAATATCGCCCGCTTTTCACTTTTTTAATCAAGAATGCTTATTAATTTCTTATTCTCGCGCGCAAATAAAACGAAATAAGACAAAACGCCGTTATTTTTGGTAGCATAGAATGGTTGCCACTCTTTGCGTTTTCGTCCAAAATTCCTTTTATTTTAATGCGGACCAGGACACTGCTTTTAAATTGCTTTTAATTAAGTGATATTAAAAAATGTTAATGGTGTGGATTGGCTGGAATTATTTTCATTCTTGGCAATTGGATATCTTATTTGATTACATCAAATCTGGCAGCTCAATGGTCTAGTAAAATGTATGTATGTGTGCGTGGGGTTTCTGCCAGAAACGTAAGAGATCTTTTTATATTTTTATTTGGGTAGCAGAAACAGCAAAACGTAGTCCGCAGCGGATCTTTATGTGTATGCGTGCATAAATGGCACGTATGTAAGTAAAAAGAGGTGCAAATTATTTTTGATCATATATTTCCTGTATTCAAAAAATCCACACAATTAATTTTAACAGAGTTACATATGTAAATACCGCCAGAAGTTAATTGAATTAGTAGTCTTTTAAAATGTTTGAAAATGATTTACGAATTTCGCAACACGGGCTACGACGCATTTTTGTGTTGTCTAACACTGGCAGCTTGCGACAGCTGTTCACCCTGTTTTGTCATTTGTTGTTGTATTTTTTATTACACATAAACTTAAAATAAAAGAAAATATAAAAATAGTCAAAGAAAACGTTACCTGTTTATTGTTTGTTATTGAGTTTTACTCAGACACGGAGCATATTATGCACTACAGTGGTCAAAAAACTCGTTCCTGTTTTACATTTCCACCACAAATCCAAAATTAATTGGGGAAAAAAGAAAGTGCTCGGGCCCCAGCAAAGCAAAACTGAAAGGCCTTGGAAACAGAACGCAAACCTAATTAAAATTGCACTCAAAAGAAGTATTTTCATTTGGCAATGAAATTGTCACTGCCCACTGGAAATGAACTCCAGACTTGAAGGCACCCATCAGCTGCAGCGGCGTTCCAGCCCCATGGCCAACGAACGCAAGCAGAGTAGTCCCAAAATGGAGATCACGAAGCTCAACCATGAGCTCATCGAGGAGTGTAAGCGGAGCCAAGAGGATTCTATTTTGTCACGCCATTTACGCCATGAGCTCGAAAAGTATGTACTGATAAAGATAACAGGTACACTGCCAAAAAACAAACGAGTAGCAAATCAGTTGATAACAGATTTGTCACAGGCTAATTACCCCATAATCAATGTTTCCCCTTGCTTATGATGTTATCTGTTGAGACAAGACTAATCCTAATCGCACTTCCTATTTGCCATTTAATAGACATCCACGTGAGTCACGTCGCGAAGTGGTTAGAAAGCAACGCAATGGCTGTGCACCACTTTTTATTGCCTGCAAACGTGGCGCAGTTATAATTGCCGAGTATCTAATAACCATTTGTGAGGCGGATATTGAGCAGCGAGGACATTTTGAGGTGCCCGAGGACAATAGCTTTCACTATGTTTCACCATTGTGGGCAGCCGTTGTCTCTGGAAAGCTTTCTATGGTTAAGTATCTGGTTAGGATCGGCTGTGACATAAATGCCACATCAGATTCGGGATCAACGCCCGTACGAAGTGCCTGTTACATGACGCACACAGATATTGGTAAGGTTAATTTATGAAATCAGCATTTTGACCTTTTTTAATCGCTCAAATGCTTCGCAGTCAAGTTTCTGGTGGAGAATGGAGCCGACATCAAGAAGCCTAATATTAATGGTGGCACCTGTTTAATCAATTCGGTGCAGTCTGTGCAGCTTTGCCTGTATCTTGTGCGTAAGGGAGCAGACATAAATGCACGCGACATACAGGATAAGACGGCTTTGCACTATGCCATACAGGAGCATCGGTTGGATACCACCAAAATGCTCATTGAGCAAGGTGCCGATCCGTTTGCTAAGAGCCGCTATGGGGATGACGCACTGAGAACTGCGTGTCTTAAGGGAGCTCATCAAATATTCGATTATCTAAAAACCGAATTGAATTATACGGTTGAACGTATCGCCGAGGCTCACGAGCTCATGGGATCTACCTTTCTAGACGAGCACAATGAGTCCCGTGTATGTATTCTACATTGGCGCATGGCACATCATATACGCGCTGCCTACACGCCCTATATTGAAAAGAAGCCGAAAGTGCCACTACGGAATGCATACGAAAATGCTGTGGAGTTTGCGACCTTGGAGGAGTTAGACAATATTGCCACAGATATGGATGCAATGCGCACACAAAGTCTGCTGATTTGTGAACGTGTCCTGGGTCTAACCCACAAAGATATGCTGTTCCGATTGACTTTTAGAGGTGCCTCATATGCAGATTCTTTGCAACTTCAGCGTTGTATCGATCTTTGGCGTTTCCTCCTGGAAGTGCGCGTCTCCAATTGGTCTATATTGCATTTCGAGACATGTTTCGCTGCCCAAGCCTTAGTTCGCCTAATGCTAGATTTACACGTTCGCAACTCGAGCCACATTCGAAGCGATGCACGCGCTCGCTTTTTGCATCAGGACAATCTGTTGCCTAGATTCGAAGATGTTTTGGGCGTGTTTCGCACGCTCGCCGAAAGTGCCGTCGAAGTAAAGGATCTGTTGCAAGTACGACCAGTCTTCCGACGGCAACAGGAAAACTATGACCGTGTCTTGCGCTGCCTAGCTCATCTTATATATTTGCTGATCAATACCGTCCACACAGAGGCTCAGCATAAGCTTATTTTTTTAACTGTCCACAAATCAATCGTGAGCGGAAATTTAAGGAGTGCAAGCACCTCTGACACCCTTCTACACTTGGCCGCCTCTCGTCTTAATGTTATCAAAAGCGGCTATATTACCGAGGACAATTTTGCTGATGTACGCAGAGTTAAAAATCTTAAATAAATTGTTTAACTGAGTCTATATTCACTTTTGTTTCAGAAGACTGTATTTCCCAATGCAGATGTCATAAAATTACTAATCGAATGCGGCATTGACGTCAATACGAAAAATGAAGCGAAATCGACGCCTTTGCACGTGGCTTGTCAGCCTTACAATTATGATAATGAGGTGAGTTTCTTTTCTAAAAAAAATAAAAGGAATTTGCTTACATGTTGATATTTTCAGATTGTACATCTACTACTTAAATGTGGAGCAGACATTGATCAGCCAAATAGGGCGGAGAAGCGACCCTACGATTCAATTGCCTCAAATCCCAGCAATACCATACCACTGCTTAATTTTGTCTCCCTGCAGTGCCTATGTGCGACGGTACTTAGTAAGCATAAGATCCGTTATAAGGATCAGCTGCACAAACAGCTTGAGCAGTTTGTGCATAACCATGAACCATGAGCAAGCCCCTATCTCGGTGTTAAATTGAAAGTATATATATATATATATATATATATATATATATATATAGTATATATTTTGTTTTGCTATATCAAAATTCAACCAGTGTATTTTAAGTTTGTTACTATCTATCTATAAATGTATATGTATCTATCGGAGTATCCTACAGTTGTTAAATTATTCGGCTAAAAGTAGTTAAAAATTTAATAAGGAAACAACAAAAAAAACCAATGTATAACAAAATCAAAAAGTGTAAGCGATAAACGTGATATTAAATCTGTAAAGGAAACTAAAGTGCACCATTAAATTGTAGTTACCAATGTTCGACCATATTTGACAGACAAAGGAAAAGGCAACAATAAGTTAAATTCAACTATTTAAATAGCTCATAAATACTGGATTATCTATATGTATACTAAATTATATACATACAATACATGCTATATAGATAAACGACTAGAATAACTAATTTATCACTCGTTAGCAAACTGAAATTAATCTCAAAATGCAATATATTACATGTAAAACACATTAGTAGGACGAAAGAGATAAATAATTTCGCTAGTAATTATTGCCATTTAAAAATTGCTTTTCTAAAATTGCCTTTACAATTAAGGAAAAGAAGTAGCATTCAATAAGTAAGGTTATACTTAAAAGGCATTGTATCTTAAACCTGTTTGTATATATTAAGACATGCAACTTTCAGATCATAATTAAAATAAACTAAATTTGCTGCCCTGATTTTGAATTAAAATATTAACATAATAAGAAAATGTCGTCTGACTTATATACAGCTTTGCCTTTATTAGCAAATTTAATTTATAATGTTTATAAACAGGATGAGCTGATATACAAAATATATAAGTATATCGTATACATGTTATTTTAACTGGTGACTTAAATATGTATATTTTGGAATATTACAAAGATTTTTTAAAGGATGCTCAGCTGCAGCAACAGAAAAGATGTGAGCACCGGCAGTGATATTATGAGCAGTCGAAAGGAGGATCCTACATTGCGCAGATTGGTGTAGCTGTCGACAATGTGTATCTTCCAGCCCATATTGCCGATTGTGAAGGAGTTGTAGTAGACAGTGTCAGGCCAGGTTATGTTTGGTGTAATTTCAAGAAATGCAGGTGGCTCTTCGCTACATGTATTAATCAGGGATCTATTAAACTTCTTAAAGGTGACAAAGTTGTCATCTAAACGGCGATCATAATTTGCAGGGTAACGAGACAAACAGAGGGGACCAGCTGCGGTTGGTTTAGGGCGACCACGACGTGTGAATTCGACCCCGGCCAAAACTCTAATTTCACTCTGTTTGGCATCAGATAGGCGATCAAAGCCACCTTGAGGCTCATCTGTGATTACTAACGGATGATAGTGTTCTGGAGAATGTGGATTATTGCCACCTCGCACATAAAATGTGTAGGTTAAACCACGCTTCAAATACAGTTCCGGTATCATATAACCATTAATGTACCAGGCCAATCCGCTCGACACATGTCCGGTCAAACCTTGATATCCACGTATTCCTCCCGAGGGTCCCAAATATGCATTAAACGATCGCACGGACCTGTGTATGTGAAATAATACCAAGTATATTTAATCTTATGCACTGAACGGTTTTTTTGCTAAAACGTACGCATCTGTTATCCTTGTTTGCTCCCATAACTGCACAGCAGTTTCCATGCGCTTCGTAAAACTAAAACAGTCATTTACTGGCTCCGTGGTATTGAAATCAATGATAATATCGCTTTTGGGATAGTGAGTATGGAACGCAGGCTCATTGTTTGAATCCAACTGACCAAAAGCCCAAACTACATAATTACTACGATCCAGAAAAATCTCCTTGTCACCATCATCCGCTGCAAGGTAAATCATTAAATTGAATCCCTCAATGACACCATACTTATTTCTACTTACAGGATTTCAGAGTACGTCTGAAGCTGATTGTATTTATACCATCCTTGCGACTGTACGTATTCAGTTGAAAACTATCTAGTCCGCCAACTACGTCATCTCGACATACGCCCTTGTTCTGACCCAAAACCTGTACACAAGGTGCCAACGAAGTAATGTTGTAGTCCACTGTGTAACCTCGAATATCATCTATGTAGGCCACTACAACATCTGCTCCAATCATTTGACTTGACACATCCGATCCAGATATCCCAAATGACATGTAATCCGTTTGCGCCACTTGGCCAGATAGTTGAAACGTAATCTGTGGTCCGAAGACCTCCCATGACACCTGGAAGTCTTTGTGTAGCTGCCTGCAGTTGGGCAGTGAGAACTCGTACGGCGTTATTTTTACCAGCGATGGCGGAACATTCAGGGCATCCGGTACAAGCACATGTCCAAAGTTCTCATTGTCAGCCACATCGTACACGCTGATCCAGTCAATATCAAAGATAGTTTTATCGCCAGGCAATTCAAGCTCAATGGTTTCCTTATTATAGGTGCGAATAGGATCGAGACTGGAATTGAAATTCAGAACTCAAAATTAAAATCTGCTAAATAGTAGTAAACAAAGATATGAAAATCAGTTTATAAGCTTATATCACAATTAAAAGAAGAGCTCGATAGGATGCTGCTCTCATGATTGAAAGAAGAGTAGTATAGGTGCTGCTTTCACGATTAAAAGGAAGAGTAGTGTAGGTAGGTACTCTCACGATTGAAGGAAAAGGAGTGTAGGAGGCTGCTCTCACGATTGAAAGGAGAGGAGTGTAGATTGCTGCTCTCACGATTGAAAGAGGAGTAATATAGGAAAGTGCTCTCACGATGGAAAGAGGAAGAATGTCGAGTATAAATAGAGCTGCCAGCTGCCGCTGCGGCTCAGTTGCAAAAGTTGCTTTTAAAGTGGATGTAGAGGTAGCACTGCCTAATGATATTTATGATACAAATTAAGTACTTTATGAACATAAGTTTGAAACTGAACATAATATTGTACGATATTTAAAGGTATTACTTACTAGCCACGCTCATCCGGCATCTTGCTTCCGCGACTTGAGGGCTGTGCTCCTACGCCCGTCCAAAAGAAAGTGCGCTTGCCACGACCATTGTACGTGAAGTCTTTAATTCTAATAGTCTTTGAATCCAAAATCTCAATGCTACTACTACTGACGTTGTGGCTGCGCTTCGAGAACGTGCCACCGGTCTGAGTACGTGGTGGTTCAAACTCCTCGGGGATGTAAACATCTCCAAAATTATTCTGATTGTTAAGATCGTATATAGCGAGCCACTTGATCTCTGTCATCTTTTTGCGATCTGGCAGCGTCAAGGTAAAATCCTTATTGTGATAGCGATCCAAAATATTGGTCCTGTAACATAAAAAGGAAGTGTGAAAGGTGATGAACGAATATTTTAGTTTTATTTTTACTTACTTGCAATATTCATCGGGTACAATAAAACCTTGTGGTCCAGGCCTGTTACTTGCGCCGGCCCAAAAAAACGTATCCGCCCCATTTCCATCGTAGTTAAATCCCACAATGAGGAAAGTATACTCATTGACGGCATAAACATCGCCCGACACCTGGTGATGATAGGAGTTCAGCTTTCCCAGGTACTTTCCCCGATATGGACCATCTTCGTCTTCACCCTCAGCAACTTATTTAAATAGAATGATTCAAAATTTATAAATTTCACTTTTTGTGTATTAAAGTAAATACCCTATAAAACGATGTAAGTTTAAGAACACATTAATTTCTATAGACCACTTGAAGGTATCGTTTTTAATGCTAGGGTCTCTAAGTAGAGCTTTCACTGCAGCCTTGAGCTTCAGGCGCAGACTAGTTTCGCTAGTTTCACACGAAAGTGAATATTTTATCTTTACCCTCTTTATGTTGTAACTGCATCGCTGTTTGTTGTAATTTTTAAATGTATCGAACATTAGTTTCTCTTTCGTTAACAATATGATTTGCGCACTTCATTTAATATCCAATTTTACTTACATGAACCTGAGAGGAAGCAAATCAGCAATAAAGAAACAAGCACAGGCAGTAGTTCCAGCTTTACGCGGTGTTGTTGTCGCAGTTGCCTTGGAGCAGCGCCAAATCCAACGCTGTCGCAACAATGACAAAGAGTTCCTCGGTTTCTCAATGTCATTGCAATCGAAAAAATGTATTTATTTATTTATTTCACTTTTCATAATGCTTAGTTCCAATTTCATGCATTTTTCTCTTGGTCCCTTTTGTTATACGAATTTGCTAGCGATTACTTTCTTAAGACCTTTTCGTCATTCGCATGCGTTTTGCTTTCGTTGTAGTTTTTGTTTTTGTTAAATCGTCGAAAACTGGTTTAAGTCGCGGTTCCGGCCTTTCCTGCCAACGCAAAAATAACCAACAAAAGCAACAAGCCGAACTATGCGTCAGCACTGCTCAAAATCAACTGAGCGAATTGTCTTTGAGTTTCTTTCGATCATGCCTGGCACAACTTTCTGCTTGGTTTCTTACTTTATTCAGTTCTCTTTCTTCTCACTTGAATCCGTTGTGCGTGCGATGCATTACAACAAAACAAGAGAGTATGAGGTAAATTGTTTGCGTTAACGCTTGATTGTTAAAAGAGTTTTACCTCTTCAAACAAATAATGTCAATTAGACTTCATTTTGCATTAAAAAACTCAATGCCAAATATTGAAAGAAATTTATAAAATCTTTGTTTTTTTGCCTGCGATGTTTCCTAAAATTCGGCGAATTTTACATTCAAATTCCCAAAGTAGCTGCTGTTATTAACAGGCTGTTATGGCAGCGTTGCCAGAATGTTATTTTTAGAGAAATTAAAATCTAATTTCTATTTAGAGACACAAACGATAATTATCGAAAGCAGTTTAGTTGATTTGTGAAATACCGCATTCAACACATTTGTTGTATATTATTGATAATTTTTGCAGGAATAATTACTACGATGTCTTTGACAACAAGAAAAACGACAACAGCGACTGCAACACACGCAGTCGTACAAGCAATAGAAACTTTTATACAGAATCAAAATCTATTGGGCGAAATTGCTGAGCTGGATGAGGTGCTTTATGATGTGATCGACTCAAATAAAGACAACAAGTTGTCCCTACAACGAGTCGTACAATGCATATACAATCTTCTGCAATCTAACAACAGGTGGAATGTTAAATTTGGATCAAAAGTGTATCACAAGCTCATTTCAGTGGCTATTGCAGACGCCGAAGTCAGCGATGATGATTGTGGAGAGAGACTCCACAGCCAACTGGTGGCCAACGTGCTTATTTGTGTACAGATCTATGTTCGAAAATTTCCCCGCATTGATGGGAAGTTTCTGTTGCGCCAGCTCTGGTCACTGAGTTTGAGTAACGAACGTCAACCATACGCCGCTCAAATACTGGTGAAACTTTTCGATGATTTTTCTAGGGAATTGGGAGAAGAATGCACTTGCTCCAATGAACTGTATACAGTCATCCGGAATTTGCTTCAGTCGGAGCAACGTGAGTTTCGGAGATCGGGACACTTTCTTATGAGAAAGATTCAAGAAGTAATGCATTCGGATAACAAGGAAGCAAGTGATGCGGTTCTTCGCACTTTAAAATGTAGTGAACATCAATGGTCGGCCTATGTGGGTATCATGGAGAGTCTGGAAGAGCAACAGTCGCACTTGGTACTGCCAACACTTAGTACACTGCTTCCTCACATTGCGGAAACCCATATGCTCAAACAAGTTTCGGATAAATGGCTCTCCTGGCTACGTATATTGTATTGTCGCCTATTGCAGGATAATAACATTTTAGTGCTGCGCTGGACACTAACGTACTTTCTTAAAAATTTTGACTTGGCGAATTTATGCCACGCGGACCTGCTAGAGAACTTCTTAGGAGCTACAAATAAAACTCAACTCTATAATGTTGAAGGGTACTCGCTACCATCGTCGCTGATTGAGGGACTCATGTTGCAAGGTCAAAACGAAATTGTCTCCCTTTTGGAAGCGCTAGTGCAAGTTCCTTGGCACGCGGTACCTTTGCACTATTGGTTAAGCCACATGCAGCTGGACAACGGTGTAATCATCGACAAGAACTTACTTCTTCAGCTTAGCTCCCGAGTGCGAACATTACGTAACACAAAATTGCGGAAAATGGTTTACAGACTTGTATTCGAATTGTTCGAGGTGAGCTTCGTCTTTAAATCAACATTTTATAATCATTTCATAGCTTGAATTCTTTATAGGATACTATCAATATTTTGTCATTAAGCGATTACTTAGTCTTCATTGAGACACTCATGAACATACACGACGAATTTTACACGGACCATCAGCGTTTGATAACGAAAATTGAAAACTGCAACAATTTTTCTGAAAGTGCTGCCTACTTCAATAAACGTTGCTGCGAAATGACTTTCGGTTCTCTCTATGCTGGTAGTTTGATAGCTGCACTTCTTCCTCGGTTGATGAAACTGCCAAAGAGCTGTCATAGTTGGTTGCGCTTGTTTCCACTTTTTCAATATAATTGGATGAATGAAAAGGAAAAAGAAATCTGCTTGGAGTTTTACAATTCCTTTTACGATATCAATATCGATGAGTTAAAACTGCCCTTTTCGGATACTCAGAAATATTTAATTCAGAAACTAAGCTGTCAAACGAAAGAAGAAAAATTATTTGTTCTCGAGCATTTTATTGATTGGTATATGGAGAATAGTATTCAGACATGGAGGCAAATTGAAGAGTGCCAATTAAGCCCACTTGATCTTTTAGAACGTGGTTCAAAGGTAACGTTTGTATGTCTTGCAAAACTTTTGAAAAATATAAAGGGACCACTTCCCGATAAGGACAAAGATATAATCCCAGCTTTAGTAACTCATTCAAAGCATTATCAATACTGTGAAGAAGCGTACGTATATTAAGCAAATGTACATACATATATTTTTCCATACACTTACCTCAATGAATATGTTACAGTGTTACTAGCATTGTTCTATACGGATCCGAATACCTGGATTTTGAACAAAACCAAAAACTAATTATGGATATGCTGAAATATCGCTGTGAATGGATAAACAAGGCCATATTACTCTCTAATGTATCAATAGAGAGCGCCTTGGTTGTGCAGGGAATTCTTGATGGCGAGACACTCACAGGAGACGCAAGGTGAACGTTATCTATGTAACTGAAAAGGATGCTAAACTAAATGTATATTTACAACCCTATAGGATCGAAGCAGCATATGCTGACAGTTTAGTCGGTTATCCCTTTGAAGATTTACAGCTAAGAGATATTTATATATTGAATATATATATAAAATATCCGCATGTAAAAATTAATGAAGTCGCAACTGCATTGATAAACACAAACAATCAATTGACGGACAAAAAGCCACGATATTTTGAAAACTGTAAAGAGCACAGAATGAAAATACGCATTGCTAGAGCATTGTTAATGGTACACAGTTATATCCAATGGTCTGATGGTCTGTGGAAAGCACTTCTGGCTGCATGTGATCAGCCAAACATAAGTTACATGTATGAGAGTCTCGTTGCTAAGCTTTTACCCAGCTTCAATATACTACTAGAACGAATGCAGCTGCTGGATATCCTTAAGCCAAGCCAACAAGTGTCCTTGATTTCTGTGGTCCACATTTATATTATGCTGAACTGGGGCATATTTGGTGTAGAAGAATTGCAAAAAGCCGTTGGCTTGCTTTTGCCACACACAATGGGAGCACATTTTCAAACTCGTCTTTTGACTCAGTTGGTTCTACATAAGCTGGCAGTAAAATGTGAAGAATGCAGGTAAATCTACTCGTCTCAGTTAAAATTAAGTTAAACGTTAAATTTCTATATTTCTAGCATTGATTTTCCAGTTCTGAATGCCTTACGGATTAGCATTGAAAGTATTTTGGGAGCCAAATTGCAAGAGTATAAGAGCGAAATTCGTCTTCTACTGCCAGAAATCATTTCAGAGTGCGAGTATCCTGCTGATGTTATTCTATATTTAACGAATACACCTTTCGATGAATACCGAAAAATACATAAATTCCATCAGCCACCCGCATTTATTTTAAAAGCGCGGAAGGATCCTCTAACTACAAAATCTGAGGCATTACCAATAGAGACACCAACTTTAAATGTTCAGAGAAAAATGAATCCTCTTGTCTATACATACAGTGATCAATCTAAAGTACAAGACCTGATAGTCGTCGCATCCTTGATAGATAAATTACCAAATCTTGGCGGTTTGGCTCGCACCTGTGAGGTGCTAGGAGTTAAATCGTTGGTTTTAAGTGCAAGATCGATTACGGATAAACCCGACTTTAAAAACTTAAGGTAAATATATAGTTTAGTACATATATGTACATTAAGAAGGATTATCTTCATTTCAGTATGACTGCAGAGAAAAGCTTAAATATTATTGAAGTAAAGCCTTCAGGAATCAGCGAGTTTTTGGTTGAAAAACAATCTTTGGGCTATAGAATTGTTGGTGCTGAACAAACTGCGCATAGCGTCAGCTTTATAGACTTCAAATTTCCTGAGAAATGTATTTTACTATTGGGGTAAGTTTTTCGTTTTAAAATCAAGTCTTACTTTTTATAATAATTTTTAATGTGGTTTTAGTCATGAAAAACATGGAATTCCTGTAGATTTAATTGCTCTATTAGATTTTGCTGTGGAGGTACCACAATTTGGAATGGTAAGATCCTTAAACGTACACGTGACTGGATCCTTGTTCATTTGGGAATACTGCAAACAGCATTTTAGTTATAAGTAATATTACAGCATTGACATCTTGGACACACTAAATAAATAAAAATTAATATGCGTTTATATCACAATTCTTACGACTGGTAAAATTTATGATTTTTAAATACTGAGTATATCAATGCATTAGTCATGTATATTCGCATAAAAGTATGAAATGCTTGGGTAAGCACACCATTTCGTTTCAACCGATAAGTAAAATAACGATATATAACAGTAACAATCGATATATCAGAAAAAATGTATCGATACTGTTTGTGAATAATTAATATAAAAGGGCACAAAAACAGGAGCAAATAATGAGTTTTTCCGAAAATACATCAGATTCCGATTGGTAAGTCGTTCTCAAAATTAAAAACTAGAATTTCATTATCTTAACTTCTATAAAACATTCATAGGAAAGAGACCAAGATAAAAGTAAAGCTCAATAGTACTGTATCAAGCGTCAAGCAAAAATACAGTCAAAAATTCTGTGAGAAATGGCTCAGTATCTTCGATCCATGGCTAAAACGTTCTGCTGATGATCCAAATAAACCTTTCTGTAGGGCCTGTCAATGTCGATTGGACTGCAATCGCTGCCATTTGGTCCGGCATGAGCGCACTACAAAGCACAAAAGAAACCTGGAGTCGTTGGTTACCAAGGGCGAAGGTGCCGTGCGGAAAGAGCTAAGCGTACGTCAGGAGCGCAGCAAATACTATCACCAAAGAAAGCAAGCACTTAAGGAATTAAAGCAGGAGCCTACAGCCGCTGCCGATGAGACACATCTTCATAGAGAAGAGCAGCTGACAACATCTATAATTTCTCCTGACGTTATTGAGGAAAGGTAAACTATTTTCAACTGCAGTCACAATCAGTATATTAAGTTAAATTTTCGTTGCCAGTGTACAAAACCTTCAGGTAGTTGAAGGATCCCAAACGACAGTAATGTCTTCAAATAACTCAGTGATCCCTATGAAAACAAGCCATACACCCGCTACAGGCTCAGCGACGTCAAATCGTTGCAGTAACAAAGATGGACTCAAACTTTTAATGCAAATCCAACAAGATAAAAGCGATTTGATGGATTCTTTTAGGGATCTTATTGGCGTACAAATACCACATCAACCTCCGCCTCCAAAAGAGAAAAATCATGTTGACTTGTTCTTTGAAAGTGTCAGTTCCAGTGTTAAAGCACTATCGCCAAAACTTGTTGCTGAAGCCAAAATGCGCGTATCACAGTTAATCTGCGAACTGGAGTTGCGTGCCTTGAAAGATAATAGTCCCAACGGAAATGTGGACATAGGGATGCCAAGCAACTGCAGCTTAATGACAACAGGTAGTGTAGGACATCATAATACTACAATTTCCAACAAAGCACACTTTGGAGCTCTTGCCTAAAGAAATGGCTAAATGAAGCAATATTTTTAATAGTTTAAGGAATTAATTGTATTGCAGTTTTAAATACATTTTTAAGAACAGCCATTATCAGCTTATTTCTTCTTTAAAATATAGTTGAAATTGGTGTTGCATACGGATACATTTTACTATTGTTAAAGCAGAATACTGTATCTGAATTTCAATTACAGTTATGTTAATCGTATCCGTATCTGCTTGTGTAATAAAATAAAAGGGCAAATCCCTCTTTTGGTGCGCTTTAAACTTTAAATATCATAGACAAATAAAGCAGGTTTTATTTGGCTATGAGAAAGGTGAATATTATATCGATAGCTTGTATATCGATATGCGATTAGTAGGAACTGTTAATAACATATCGGTAAAATGTTATTTGTGCAGACGCCAGGAAATCATATGGTCAAAATAAAATAGGAAAGCAGTAGCGTAAAAAATTTGCTTAAACCGAAAGCAATATTTTGAATTAAACCATTTAAGGTTAATACTGAGTCTTAAATAGATATACAAACAAATAATTGAAACAATTATGGATTGGTATGTAATCGAGCAAGAATGCAAAAACAAACGTGTAATCTTGAATTCCAAATTTTCAGTTATCAAAAATGAGGAATTAACATTGCCATAGTAATTGCAATACAAGAATAGTTAAACAAGGACAACTATGTCCCCAAAACGTGTAGATATGAAGTCGAAACCAGCATTGAACCGCGATGAGCTGCTCCAAAAAATTATTCGGGACCGCTCGTTGCTTAACACTTATTGCCAAAACTTGGCAACAAGAGACGCAGCGTCTCCGTCGCCATCGCTGTGCACCAGAAATGGAGTTCTCAAAGCAGCGCCAGTTATACAGCGAGACAGCTATGATTTGTTTTTCGAAAGTGCTTGCATAAGCATCAAAAGTCTACCACCAAAATTAGCTGCTGAAGCGAAAAGCCGCATTTCCCAAATAATCACGGAGTTTGAGCTCCGAGCCATTTCCGAGGAAGAGGCGCAACAGATTGCACAGAATCGCAGAGTGAAAAACGAAGCGCTAGTGGAACCTTCTGGGGTTGTCTACGAATTTCAACCATACGTCTGAACTGAAAAGGCTACCCTGAACTGAGCTGCCGCTGCGTAAGATGTCGTAAATCTAAAAATTTTTCTTATCCAAAACGAAATATGTATTTCAAAAAATTATTCAGTATTTGGCCGAACTACTTTTAAACTAAAAAATTTTAAATTTATATTTATTATATTAAAAAAATCAAAAATTGTACATATGTAACGAAAATGAAACCAAAGGTGTGCATTATTGGAGCTGACAGCTGGTATGTCTTTAAAATATTGGAGTAGTCTTTCGATTTTAGCTCTTTCCTTTCAGGGGATCTGCACTTTCCACAGCGGTGTGTAAAAATGTCATTGACGGGGACTTTAGCAAACGAGTGCACATTTATGTGTTTGACGAGTTAGTGAGAAGCAATTATCTCTCAGAGGTGATGAATGAGCGCCATGAGAATATTAAATATCTACCAGGAATCAAATTAGACCATAATCTGGTAAGCCATTTTTTAGCTCTGAAGAATTTATTAAATCAATGCTTGCTTGGTCTTCAGATTGCTGTCAACGATCTTACAGAAGCCGCTATGAATGCGGATATCTTGATATTCGCCACAACACATGATTTTATTAACTCGTATTGCAACAAATTGGCGGGCAAAGTAAAGAGCACAGCCTATGCCGTTTCGTTACTCAAGGGTTTGGATCACATTGGCGATGGGGAGTTTGGCCTTTACTCCCATACCATCGCAGATCAGTTACAAATTCCGTGCTACTCGCTCATGTGTGCAAAAAGTGCCATGGAGATGGCACAAGGAAAGCTGTGCGAGATCACTATTGGCTGTAACAACACCACACATGCCTACCAACTGGGTAATTTGTTACAGACCGATAACTGCAAGGTGTTTTGCACCGACGATGTTGATGGTGTTGAATTGTGTAATACGCTAAAGGATCTGGTTTCACTCTGCGCTGGGTTCATTGATGGTCTAAGACTGGGAGACAACGCTCGAGTCGCTTGTCTGCACTTAGGACTGAAGGAGATGATGCGCTTTATCAAAACCTTTAATCCCTCCACAAAGTTGTGCACCTTTTTCGAGAGCTGTGGAATTGCTAGTTCGATAGCTTCATCTTATGGTAAGTGCAGAATATAAATTTGTTAAACTTAATTTATTTGTTGGTTTAATTTTGTCAGGGGATAAAAACGTGACCTTTGCCAAGCACTTTGTTATCATGCAGAAAACAGTGCAGGAAATCGAAGCGAATCTTTTAAATGGCCGCAAGTTGCTTGGGCCGTTGATTGCCGCCGAAGTCTTTGCTTTTTTGCAAAAAGAGCAGTTACAGGACGAGTAAGTTAAATTTTATTATAGATATTAATTAGACTACGTAGAAGTCCTTGTTTAACATGAAATCAAACATAATTCACATAATTTATACATTGAATAACTATTTAAAGATTCCCGCTCTTCACGATCATCCATCGTATCTGCCGGAACGAAGTGCCACCAGATGAAATTATAGAGATCCTGCGTACACATCCAGACTTAAGGTAGCTAATTTTTGTTTCACATTTCAATATATCATCACGTTATTTTTAATATCAGAAATTACTCCATTACTGCATTACAAATGGAAGAGAATCCAATGACGACTTTACCACATTCAAACATTATTTTGGAGGACCTGGCAGATACAGAGCAGAGCTCCTTTGAAAAGCAACATGGCAAATTCGAAAATGATTTGGTCTGCAAAAATCGTAGTGTTCCCAGCAACGATGATTTATCCAGTCGGACAACTGATAAACGGATAAACAATCTACAGTCTCACAATGAAAATTTAGAGTTTTCTTTTGAGGTAGGATCAACGGATAGAAAGCCAGAAATTTTTAATAAGCTTAAGAAAGCTTCAATGACGCCACGAACTGTTCTAAGCGATTCATTAGTTGAAGACAACAGATTGCCATTAGAATTGACAAATAATGGTGAATATAAAAAGCTTCCTGATTTGATCTCGCATGTGAGATTCAATGATATGCAAAATTCAGATCAGCAGATCGTCTTAAAGAGTGATGGTGGTAAGGATTCACAATCAAATGATAATCAATCGAGTCTCATCGGTTTAGCAAACCTTATTGAGCGACATGTGAGACCCTTTAATGACAAATTTAAAGCGTTGAACGTACGTGTTAAAGTTAAGGTTCACGACCCAGAGGTCGAACAAAAAAATAAGATTCCAAATAAAAAACTTTTACAAAATGATGTAAATCAGCCACGTCTTAAGACTAAAAAATCTGGAACAAAGCCGGACTATGAACATTTTTCTGAAAAAGTTGATGGTACTAATAAAACAAAAGAGAAAAAAGTGGTCAACAAAAAAATGGAAGCCGTAGATACTAAAGGGAAAGTAAATAATCAGGAATCTTTGACACCTAGTGCTGCTGACTCAGAGGGCTATAAGGTTCACGAAGTAAAGAAAAAACGATCCAGTAAAAAGGATTTTAAAAATAACGAAACACCTGATATCTTAAATTTTACTTATGAAGAACAAATTGATAAAGTTCCATTACAATTTTCAACAACAAACAATACCTATAATCCGTCAAAGCAATATATCATTAATAGAAATAAGTATTCGGAAAATAAGTTACCACATAAACGCCATGCCGAGAGTCATGGGAACAGCGATTTGAACAGTGATAACAATTATAAAATGGATCCAAGTTCCGACATTCAAAGTGAAAAGAAAAAAATAGAGAAGGAAAAGAATGAAGCAATGAATAATGTTTTCTTAAGTTTCGATATGAAAGACTTGCGTAAAAGTCTCGAATGCCCAAATGATTCTCAAAATGACGGTCTTGTAAAAAACGAAACTGAAATGAATGAATGTAGTTCAAATACTGATTCTATCAAAAGCAAAACAACTTATATTTCGGATTCAGAAAATATCTCGAAAGATTACATTGACAAAACAAAAAGTTTCTCATTGGCAGGTCCTATCAACGATGAAAATAATTTGGCAGGAAAACCTAATATAAGTCACCAATTTGATCCGCCCAATAAAAAATATTTTCAAGAAAATTCAACTGTGACTGCAGAATCTTCAAAGTACCGAGACCCTAGAGGTGCTGACACAAAGTTTTCATCAATAACCTGCAAAGACAAGGGACGAAAGGTTGGCAAACATGACTATGCCAAAAGCGAAAATAAGATAAAAGCCGATAAAGACCAGTTTTTCCTGGAAGATAATACTCTAAAAAGAGATCCGCTCAACAAAAAGATCGGAGCTTCCAAACTAGAGCATGATATGCATTCAAAAGACAAACAATTCAAAGCTTTTGACAGAAGTTATAATGATAAAGAATATAATGAAAAAATCGATGAAAAGGATATTCGACATTCAACGACATATGCCAAAAACGAAAACGTTGAGGATCCCATTTCTTACTCTTATAGTAGCAAAAATGAAAGTCCAGGATGGGATTGGCTGTTCAAAAGTGATCAAAGTGACTCTCAGCAATTAAAATCCACTAAGATGGAACGGGATAGAGATTATTCCCTCAAGAAGTTAAATAAAGCCGATCCCTTAAAAATTAAATCTTCTCAAAAAATTGCCAACATTTTGAAGTTACACTCTACGAAGATGACCAATAAGGCAGAAGAGAGATTGTTAGACGATCATAAAGACAAAAAGATTAAATCCTCAAAGACTCCTCAAAATTTTTTGGATGCGGAAACCACGAATATGTCTGAAAAAGAGCAAGGGTTTTTAGACGATCATATGACCAAAAAGACTAAATCCTCGAAGACTCCTCAAAATTTTTTGGATGCAGAAACCACGAATATTTCTGAAAAAGAGCAGGGGTTTTTAGACGATCATATGACCAAAAAGACTAAATTCTCAAAGACTTCGAAAAATTTTTTGGACGCCGAAATATTTTTCCAACACGATGAGTATAATGAGATGAAAAAAGGGGATTTAACAAGAGCTGAATTTAATGAAAATATGCCTATTTCAAAGAAGCTGACAGGTGCCAGGCAAAAGGAGTCATCTATGAATAAGTTTGATAAAATGCTGAGTAAAGTAAAATCCAAAGCACGGAATAAAAAACATAACGAAAAGGAACAAGCAGTGGAATATGATGGCGACGATCCTTATACGGAAGAGTCGACATTAGAGTCTAGGTACACGTTTGAAGAATCTGAGGAACCAATAAAAAAAAAAAAATATTCACTGAGAATAAATGCATATCCTCCTATCAATAAACGAATGCCAATACCACGTCCTCCTTTCGACGTACGAGACCAAGAATACCACACTTTATGCTATCGTTCCCCACCCGATCTACGCCACACGTTGCTGCCGTCACGCAACTTTCAGGTTGCTTATCAGGCCAGGCAAGTGGGCGGTGCCTGCAGTCATGTGACAAAATTGCCAACACCGCTCCTCAAGTTGCCAACAACAATAATGCGTTCCTCTGCACTAGCCGTTGAGTTGGGTATCTTGGCAGCCTTTCTCGCGCACTACAAACGAGGATGCAAGTAGAACTATCTGAAGGTTACCATAAATGCATTGATAATATTCTGAGAAGCCCCAAATGCTCCGATTAATAAAATCGTTACACCTAAATAGAATTTATAATTTATAATTTAAAATTTAATTTAAGTAGCTATGACCAAAGGAATTCTTCGAAAGGACGCCGCTTAAACACCTGTCGCCTTTCCACGGACTGTAACGGTCGAAAATTATTCAGAAGTGGTCGACTTCGACGATCTCTTAGCTGCCAGAACTTGGGTAGTTCCAGATGGGAAATTGGTAGCACCTCCGCAAATACATGCCACAGCACCGATGGCGAGCAGGGCGGTGTAGTAAGAGATCCCTTGTATGCATAGAAGTTACCCCTGTCCAGGCTGCCCAGCAACGATCCAAGTGTTAAGAAAGCAGGGGGCGTGTAGGTACTGTTAAATTCGCCCAGATGAAGCAGAGAGCCAATGACTTCGTTCAGACCAGGCTGATACTGTGGGTAATTGGTCTGATAGCAAAGTTTTAAAGTTGCAACTGATCCTTATTCAGATTACAGATAACAACTCACCCGCACTAATTTAAATAATACTGCCAGAACAGCCAGGCCATCTGTCTGGTTCCTCGCTTCCTCGTCACTCTGATATCTTGTATTGCGGTGCACAATATGCATTTCTAAATCATACCGCCGACCATTAAGCAAATGCTCGGAGCCCTTCTGTTGCGGCGACCCCCAGTGGAAGTGAACCGCCATAGCCTCATAGAAATCTCCCAACAGACCTCCCGATAAATAGGGACGTTCTCCAAACACCGTTGTGGGTACGTTGAACTCAACTGAAAATAATAACAAAAATATTACTAACACGTGGTTTTGTTTATTACCAGGCCTGCTTGTACTCCGTTCTACGTGCCTGTGTGCCCATTGTTTCGCAGCTGCAGTAGATCGTCAAAAGGTTGATCGTAGAGTCCAAAATGCAACGGCGGCAGGCCAATAGGTATCGCTTTGTGGGCACTGAGCGCTATGGGCGACTGATCATTTCCACCACATTCAGGGTAAATGAACCTCCATTGCTGCGGTGCATCGTAGTTGAACTGGCGCTGTTCAGGAGGACCTTCTGCGGGAAAATAAATACATGTTAATTTCGAAATAAAAGGAAGGGAAACATCTTTCGACTTCCACTTTCGGGGTAGAATTGGCAACAATTCACTGAGACATCTGGCTCGTTGAGGGCCATGCGGCAAGAAATAACTGTTTTGTCTCCAATTGAAGCCTCAATTAGATAGACATCACGCACCTAAGTGAATTATAATGGCCCAATTTGAGCGGAGATCGCGAAAGGCCCACAATATCTGTGCCATCTGTTATATAAGTGTCGTAAACAATAACATTGCTGCGACTTCATTCGTGGTTTTTTCTGAAGCATTTGTGCATGCAATTTTAATTATTGTTATTATTTACAAGCCACTGAAGCTGCTTTGTTTACCATTCATTAGATGATGCGTGAGCCCGACTTTCGCATCAATTTGACAGTTTTATGGGCGTAGAGTGTGACATGCGAGGGGCCAACACTGGAATGGCTCATAAATCGCCCGTAATGGCACACATAGGTCTTGTACCGCTGTGCTCGTGCTAGTGCACAGCAAGCAGACCGAAGACTGTGCCTGTGATGGTATGGTATTTACTATTACTTTGGTAGCTTATTTGTTGATCTAGACCACATCTTAGATACGTTTGATACGTTAATGGTACCTAAACTACTGTAAGTTAGTACTTTTTCACCAATCTGCAGTTCCTTCCCAGAAGGCATACATATATTGCAATTACACAGGCAATACCGCTATGGTATTTTTTGGCTTCAAAATAAGGAAACATTAGACAACTGAGAAATCTTGAAACAGACAATCGCAGATTTTCTTTGGACACACATGGTTGATTTGTAGATACAGACATCAATCGAATAGAATCACGCAATTGTAGAATACCCACTAGCAGCAAATGGCAGCAAAAGAAGCAAGCGCTGGTAAAAGAAGTCACCAAAGGCCGGAAAATGCATTCTGCATTCTTCGCAATCCGCTTACACATTAAATTCGAAACTTTTGGAATACCCAAACGACGCACGCGCGACTTCGAAGGGAGACTGCAGACTGAGCCAACCTCAGCGTCAGCTCAAACCTTTATACTGTGACGCTATGGTACGGTACGGTGACTGTGACGGCCAGATCTTGAGGAAACCGTCGCGAAAGAGGCTTGAAAAGCTGTACACTTGATATCTAAATTCCCAAGTGCCACCTATGTATAAACGAAAATTGTAAATAGTCATGGATTACACTAACTGTTAAGAGAAGTATAAAGTACAAAGTATAAAGTTGATTATTGTAGGATATTTCAGATATAAAATTTATCAAATACAAATACTTACTTGCATATGTATTATTTACTTGTTTAAAAGTTCAATTATTATAAATAAAAATGTAGACTACCTTGTTCTCGCATAGATAGTATGAATGTATAATCGGCATAGTCTAAAAAAAACACATTTTAAAATACCGCGCTTGCTAAACGTTTATTACTTGAACATTTTTTTGTAGTTTAAAGGGTAAATAAAAGTCTTCCAAGATAATAAACATTGCCATCGTAGTATGTTTGGTCTGATCTCTAGCTAAGACAAGATGCTTCTATTTATATTTTTTGGCAAGTTGTCAAATTCACTGCAACTGCAGTCCTTGACTTCTGCTTTTATTTGATAAAGTGATCTTAGTTTTATCGTAGTTCTAACATGCCCACAGTGTGTATAATAAAAAGAAAATGGTAAATAAAAATCATTGTTAATTAAAAGAGTTTAAGCTATAAATAAAAGCTAAAGTACCTCTTACTGTACCTCAATACATACATATAAACTGTTGTATTTTTTCGTGTATATGAGAGAATGAAATGAAGAAAAGCATGAATGTTATATTTCTATGATAAATATCGATTCATTCGGATTTTCATTCAAAGTGATTTCAAAATGAAAAAAGTGTATAACAAAATTCTCTTTTTATCGGACAACCTCAGCAGTTTGTAGGGCAAGGCAGCACAACCGCAAGGGGAAACGCAACGCCAGAGAAGCAGCAGCATCAGCTGTTCCGTAGCAGTCACGATACGATACTGTGCGCCGCGTCGCTAAGCTCTTGCCAATAGGAATTTTGCGCAGTAGGTCGCAGTAGCCACAGCCAATAGGAAGCAAATGCAGTTGCTCGACGAGAGCGACAGAAGCGAAGCAGCAGCAGCACTGGTTGCAAGTTATGCTCGAGACTTTCTACAGAAAATTGTAACGTACCCCGCGTAATATAACAATCCTAACAAAAGCATTGAGAACGATGCTTAACACACAAACAAATACGCGCAGCACAACACCATCCCAGCTTGAAGATCAGCAGCAGTGCCAGGCGTGAGTACACGAGAGTCGGTTTGGGCAAGGGTATGGGTGGTGAGCGAGGTCTGGCAATAACGTCGCAAACTAACGAAGCGTTATCGCGTAGTTCCACGGGTTGGTTGTGATTGTGATAGAAGAATAAGACGTATGTATGCTCGTTGGCAATAATAATTCTAATAACAATAATAAAACACTGAACCCGGGAAACTATAAACAATCAGCGTAAATACCAATGAAACGCGAACACGCGGCACAACACACAGTCAACAAAATACTACAAGCGAATCCGGCGAGCAAAACACACAAATCAAAAACGATATCGAGATCGATTGCACTCGTGCTCGCCTGCTGTAAAAATGCGACTAATGTTACATGTGGTTAAGCTTACTTACTACATATGTGTGTACAATTTCTAGTGGCAGTATATGCAGTAGTTAAGTAACGAAAGGAATAGAGACTGATCGAGTTCAACATAAATGTATTTGTTATTTTTAGCGGGACTTTTGGCTAATAAAAAGCGATTTAATCATATTTTATACTCTTAATGTACCTTAAGTTTGCCAGCTGTTTGCAAATTGGTCCTCATTAAACCGAACCTTATCAAGATTGCACACTTTTACATATAATCAGCTCAGAAACCTTCGATTAATACGCTTGCTGCACGGTTATGAACCCTTCGGAATGTCGAGGGTAACCTTTCCTTATTCTTGGGTAACTACATTGACCTCTACAATCTATCTTATCTGTGCTTTCATTTCAGTGTGATAAAATCGGGCCGCCTTGTACTTCTGCGGCATGGGGAAAGCGAATTCAACCTGAAGAACCTATTCTGTGGCTGGCACGATACGCCGTTGAGCAAACTTGGTAGGTTGGGGCTAGTTGTGGCGTTGACACGATGCGAGTTAGCTAATACAGTTATTGACCCATTCAATAGGCATAGAACAATCACATAAAATAGCCGCAGCTAAGATAATTGAAGCTAAGTTGGAGATTGACAAGGTCTACTGCTCAGTGCTGTTCCGTTCGCTCCACACCGCTGAGCTGATCTTAGAGGATATGCAATGCTGTGACGTGCCGATCGTGAAGGATTGGCGACTCTGTGAACGGCACTATGGAAATCTGACTGGATTTAACAAGCGACAGATGGCCGATAAGTACGGAGAAGAGCAGGTGCAGGCCTGGCGACGCGGCTATGATAACATTCCACCCCCGATAGATATAAAAAACAAGTATTACCATGAGATCATGAGCAACCCAGCTTTTAAGGATGTCCCAATCGATCAATTTCCCCTCGCAGAATCGATGCACATGTGTGTAGGGCGTGTGAAGCCTGCCTGGGACGAAATTAAGAAGGAGATCCTTCAAGAATCACGCCCCATGATCATCGCCCACGGGACCGTAGCGCGCGCTTTAATCATGCACATAGAAGGTATGATTCTGCCATATATACTATTTTTTCTATTTTTTCAATTTTGTTCCTATTTTTTCTTAGGCCTCTCTGAAGAAAAGATAGAAAAGGTCAATGTTCCCAATTGTGTTCCCATTGTGTACGAATTCAATTTGAAAACCGGCGGACTGATCGGAGGAAGCAAATACCTCGGGGATCCAAAATACATTGAGAAAATGAGAGAGAAGGTAGCTTCCATCGGTACCTAAGCCCACGAAAATACAAGTTAAAAATCAAATCAGAAATTAACTCAGTGCGGATAAATTGTTTATTTTAAATTCAAGATATTAATTGTAAGGAAATATAAAATTATTCTCCGGTGTTCTTAAATTTGAGTTGCACAGTCTTGATTGGGCTTCATATATATATTTTTAATAGATGATAAATTTGATAAATCTCGAATTATGGTTCAAGTTTTTGTTAAATGCCGGCAATAATACTTTTAGTTGGATCCCGGTTATAGCACAGGAACGATCAGTAGTAGCTCTGCTCATTGTAGTTATACAGAGTGTTCAGATTATTGGGCAGAATAAAAATATCCTCGGGACGACCATTGAAGACGAACGGACGCTTCAGTGACGTTAGCTTTGAATCCTGTTGCGGTGCTGGCATGGTAGCAAGACCGAAGCTCTGCTGCAGATTTCCAAAACTCTGAGATGGAACAGCAGGTGTTGGTCTGTATGGATTGCTGGGTGTGGGTGGGCGCACATTAAAGCTACTGCCCAGACCAGTCGCGAATGGGGACATGTCATTGGATGGATTCATTTGATAAATCCCCGAGGGCTTGCCATTGGCCAAAAAGTTGACAGGCAAATTGAAGACAGAGCCGAAGGTAGAGAACGTAGGCATCGGCTGATAGGTCAGCAGTGGAGAGAAGCTGCCGCCGAAGGCACCTGCTGGCAGATTGGTTGGCACAAACATATATGGTGTGGGTGGCAGGCGAACGTAGTATATGGGCGAGTTGCGGGACGAATGCGGCGACAGGGGACGTCTCTCACCGGCTGCACGGGACATTACCACATCTTCCAATTCGTTGTTGGCGCCCGGATAGTTGGGATAGAACATATCGGGGGCAATATAGAGAGGAAAAGGTATCAGTACCGGCTGTGCATAGCCTATGAATGGCAGCATCTTGGGCATTGGCATAGATGGGTTCGGTGTTGACAGGCTCTCATATGGATTAGCTGCAGCTGCTGCTGCAGCTGTATACGGATTCCACGCATAATTCGATGATGAGGACACGGGTAGCCGCGGGTCCTGCTTCAGCTCGTGCAGCATTTGATAAGGATCATCATCCTCTTCACTCTTCATGTCGTGGTGCTCCGTTGCCAGCTCCGACTCGGCTACATATTGTTGGACACCCACTCCTGCATGTACGTTTGCCTGCTGCAGAAGCTGTGGTGGCTGCTGTGGCTGCTTTGCCTGCGACTGCTTCTTGACCAGCTGCGACAAATTGGCGGCACCCGACGTGCAGATCAGTATCACCAGCAGGATGATGCGTAAGTAAGTTGTCCACATTTCGAAAAGTTAGCTGAAATGGATATTAATACCCAGATGAGCTACTGGTATTGCCAGAGATTTATTTAAGGAAATTTTAATTGAGATTGCTCTAAAACTGGGAGAGTATATTCCGTTTCAACAGACAGATGGACGAACGGACATGCCGAGGTATCGACTATATTCACTAATCCCACGTAATTCGCCTGGACACTTTTCACAATCAACATACAATGATTCGATATTTAAAGATTCTTGATTCTCTACGCCTCAAATCGAAACTCCGCCAAAAGACCCAAGCACAGGTTGAAGCACGAGGTGGCTGCGCAGTAGACGCGACGAAATAGCAATGCGACTGAGCGCGTTTGGAAGCTGCGCTTTATATTGGCCAAGTGGCCAAGTGGCCGGGGGCGCAGTTGACGTCGAGGCAGAACTGGACGGAGAAGCGAGCTGCAAGAGAAGCGGCAAAAAACGTTGGCAGTTGCCTCTTCCACGTCGTGTTGTTGTTCTTCTTGTAGTTGTTGTTTATTGTTTGCATTGTCAAAGCACTTTACGTTCTTTCGTGAGAAAAGGAGAGAGAGAGAGAAATGACGATGAGAGAGAGTGAGAGAACATTGAGATTTGTTCAGGTAGTTGGAGTGATAAATCGACTAATTGCCAGCCCAAACGATAATATAATTGTAATTATAATTAGCCTAGCAAGTCAATGGCCCCCTCTGGCGTTGGCGCTGTTGGAAGTTGCAAGTGGCAAGTTGGAATTTTTGACCCTCTGCATGCAACATGCAAAAAATTAAGAAAGAACTACATTTTAGAAATGCTAACTGCGGGAATCACAGCTACGCCCGCGATTAACTATTTCAATTCTTGCGAAACACCCCTTGGGAGCACGTAGGTAGAAAGAAAGAAGTGTTGCAGGGTCACAAGGAAGTCATTAGTCAATGATATCCAGCAAGCACTCTGCTTAGCACCAGCCTAAGCACCTGCATCTCTGACTTCAACTCCGACTCCGACTGCGACTCGCTCTCTGCACAGTCACGAACCTAAGCTGTTACATAATTGGGCATAATTGTGTGATTACATCTGGCGGCATATGTTGTATGTGTTCATGAATGTGCAGTCATGATTAAATACACATACTAGATGCGCCAGTGGAGTAGGTAGCACATCCCTTTCGAGGGAGGAGAATAAAATAATAATATGGCGTTTATCAATATTCATAGAATATGGCTATCAATTTCCATAGTAGAGGGATTTGTTTCTTATAATTTTCAAGCGTTGAGCTGGCACAATATTTCCAAACCCAATACATTTGGTTGTCCCCAGCGCACGCCTCTGTGCATCGGCTGTCTGCATAATGCGAGTCATAGCTGCATACTAAGCCCTTGTCTTGGACCCAGCCTCTGGGAGCCAAGCCTCTGTTCTGGATGGGGATCGTGCAGTAATTGTGTTGATTTTATAGACAAGCTGATAAAGACAGGGAACAGAAGCCGGCAGTCGCCAGTCGTCTGAACTGACTGGGGACTCGTGGTTCCTGACTCGCACAACTCGGGGCTCATAATAATATTCTAATATAATTTGTTTATTTGTCACTGCCAGCGGCCTTGGCGCCGGTTGTGGCGTCATCATCGGCCTCGACGCTGCTCTCCAAAGATTAGGGCAACAATAAATTACATGGCTAATTAAGTGGAGACTGGCGACTGTGGCAGCAACTGCCTATGCTACTGCAACTGGGAGACAGCCACGCAGAGATGCAGATACAGATACGGGTTGCATGCCACAGATTACTCTGCTCCTGCTGCTGCCACTGCTTCTGCTGCTGCTGCTGTTGCTACTGCTGCTGCTGCTACTGCTGCTGCTGCTGCTACTGCTGCTGCTACTGCTGGAGCGGGCATGTTGGCGAGGGACGCGGGAACAACGATTGCTGCAACCATAATGAACCGATAGTGTTATAATAAAGCCGATCCAAGCCTGCTAGGCTCGCGCTGCCGATGCCGATGTCGTTGCCGCGGCCAGCATAGGCGACGCGCCAACGTAATTAGCCTTGGAATGTCCTTGTGCACGTGACTATCACCCATGGCTGTGGAATGGGATGTGGTGTGGCTATGACTCTGACTGTGGCTGTGCATGTTGCTGTGCATGTGAATAGTCGCCACCAGATGCTAAATATAAACGCGCGTGCCTGCGCATCCTCAAACTTGGGCACACTTTTCTAACGAGCTGGTCTCTTCCTACCGGCAATCGAAACTCGTGTCGTAAACACAAACGTAAAGCAGACGTAAACAACTATCAGCTATTAGTCTCGAGGGTTCATTAACACCGACGATGAGTGGCGACAATGTCGGCGGACAACTGCACACACATACCATTTGTGAGTACGTGAGGGTACATACAACTAACACCTGGTAATTCTTGAAGTTTTCGAAGACTGCTTTATTTAAGAAACTCTGATTTAATATACTGCTGATTCCACAAGTTCTTTTATTCATATATTATATCTGCCTAGGTGTAGAACTTTTATATCGTAGAGCATCATCTTGTCGAGCCCTCTTACTTGCTTACAGCAAATGTTGTCTAACTGAAGAATAGAAGGAGTAAGACAATGACAAGCACAGAAGACCGATAAAAAGTGGGTCAACTGTTGGCACGATCTCATCTTATATGTTGGCATGCATATCTATGAATTTGAAGAAACCCTTTAATGGTTTCGCAAATAAAGCATTCTATAAATATTCAAAATAATGAGGTCTACACAGTAGTTGTCGTACGCCAAAATACAATTCATATAAAATCAAGTGAAGCTTAAATTGAAAGCACTTAACGCTCAAATACCCTACACTGAATTATTAAAAAACGCATTTTAATACTACGAAGTCATTTTTTGTGCAATTAAGTCGTATTCCTTATCAAATAATTGAGCTATTTGCAACTTCAGCTTATAATAATGAGGAATCAAGCAACTAAAAAAACAATTCTACTGTACTGTTTACAATATGAAAACCTTTGCTTTTACCAGGCTCTATTTAACTGCGGCTCAAAATTACTTTTCTTTTGATAGGGTAATAAGAAAGAAAACCTCTCGCTGCTCTTCAACGGCCTCAAAACACGCGTCACCACTCGTCAACTTTCTTGGATGGCGCCCACTTTACCGAACACATACCTTCATATTTGTAGAATAATCTTTGCAATATGGTATGTACGTAATTTTCATTGATACAATTACGGCTTATTTGGGCTATTGTTATAAACAGAATTGATGAAAAAACTGAAAAGGGTTCAGAACGCTCATTGTGCCAGCGGCTGGCAACACGACGAGGTGGCCGAGTGGTTAAGGCGTTGGACTGCTAATCCAATGTGCTCTGCACGCGTGGGTTCGAATCCCATCCTCGTCGCTAGAGCTTTTTGTTGTTTGTTTCGTTTCTTTCTGAAAAGTTAAGTAATTTAATTAATAAATATTTTTGATTTTTTTTAATTACAAATTTTTTATTCAAAAGTATGAAAAAAAAATGTCAATCGACGAGGATGGGATTCGAACCCACGCGTGCAGAGCACATTGGATTAGCAGTCCAACGCCTTAACCTCTCGGCCACCTCGTCACATGCGACCTTGGTTGCCAGATTGGCATTTCATACATCGCATGCCTATAGCCAAGCAGTGTAAAATTTCTATATTTTCAATGTAATCAATAATTAACTTATTAGGGAAACCAAAGTTGAGAGCTAACCTTATTAAGCTTACAAATTATTTTATGTTTTTTAAAGCCTGTATAAGCGCTATATTTAATAGGGAAAATGTACATTTAATTTGCAATACAAGTTACACTGCATAAACTGTCCAACTGCTTGACAGGCAGTGCAGTTAAGCAGTTAACATTAAAAATTATGGTGCTGGCAGCTGCTCATAACTAGTGCGCACTTGGCACCACCCTTGCCACGTGACGAGGTGGCCGAGTGGTTAAGGCGTTGGACTGCTAATCCAATGTGCTCTGCACGCGTGGGTTCGAATCCCATCCTCGTCGGTTATTTTTTTTCCTTGCGAATGGTTTTTAATTGTAGCCAGATGATTTTAAAAACATATCCGGCCATGTTCTCCCGATTATTGTGCGGAATGTGTTCTTGTTTATGTCCTTATACCCATTTTAGTTTTGATTTTTTTGCGATGTTGGTAAGGGTCCACATTTATTATTTTTGAGAATATTTTTTTCAACATTTTCAATTACTAATTTTATTTTTATTCGATTGCGAAGGTCAATGTTCGTACTTAACAAATGTTAAAATGTGTTGTGAGCGCTACTTAATTTTTGGCCAAAAATCATATCAAAGTCGACCAAAAACTAGACAACATCCTCGACAGGTCTCATCTTATTAATAAGCTTTCATGGGAACAATAATCAGTGGTAAATGTTTATTTTTTTTAAAAGCATTGTATGCACTTAAAACTACCGTTACATTATCAGAAAGAAAATCTAAAACATTAACTAACACCGAGGGATGAAATTTTAACTTATTTTAAAGACGAGATGATATCGTATTTCAATTGAATGAAACGGTTTTATGACTGGTGCCGGTGCTGCTGCAAGGCCATGGACTACCCATACTCGTAAAGGCTTGGACAGACAGTAATATAAACGAAATGAAAATAGATACATTGATAGCGAGTTAAGTGTCGCTTGGATGTGAGAGCGAAACGAAGGTTGGGCATGGTTTCGCTAGAACCTGAGTTTATTGACATTGACCGAGAAGGGACTTTTGATGCTGCCTCTGCATCAAGGTCATTGCGGCTTTGACGATATCGAACCTTAAAATACTTGCGAGAATTTTGAAAGCCGTAGGCACAGACACTAAAGCAAATAGTTAACGATTCAAGAAGAAAATTAAAAGCCAATGGAAACAACGACGTCTGCTGCTGTTGCTGTCGATGCGGGATAATTAACTTATTCAAATGATTTCATCAGCTGCAGCTACTAGTCATATATTTAGTAATATCGGCACTAATACAATGCTAATGTACAAACATTTGCGGTGCGTGCTGTGAATTTAGCCCTCTTTATTTACATTTTTTTACTTTGTGCAGGGTACTGATCGAACTAGTTTTCTACCATGGCAAACATATTTTTCTCCACTAATTGCAAAAGCCAAACCAAAGAAGTTGTTTGGCGCTGCATGGAGGGGATCGCAGTAAAACGTCTCCTCCAACTGTAAATCATAGTCAGTCATAAAACTTAACTACAATCGTTTGCTCCAATTGTCAGGAATTTGGAAAGTTTTCTGTCTTTAGTGGGGGTATAAAGTAATTGAGATATAGAGTGCGCATCGTTATACAAAAAGTTGTGGGAGGACTGAAAGTGTATGATAACATTTACGGGAACATATTTGACTTTGGAAAATTCAATTTTCCCCACTTTATACATATTTGCTGGCCAATTTTCGAACTTAATCTAACGGATATCAATCTGTCGATTGTCCACTGTCCACTATCTGCTTTTCACTGTCCACAGTCCGCAACCAATTCAGAAGAGGGCACGCTTCGGCGCCCAGTTTAACCTTTTTCCTGTGGTCACTGCACTTTCACAACTAAATAAAATGAGTATATAAATGTCGACAACTTTGGAGTACAGGGCGGACCAGTGGAATACCCTGTTATTAGGTATATTAATTTATGAACTTAAGGATAAGTCCCTATTAAAATTTCCTGGCATGCTTCATTTGGGGTACGTTGTTCCTTTCTCAGAACTACCAATCATATTCGAAACCTTTCTTGTAGGAACGAGAGAGAGTGAAACCGCGCCAGATTTCAGCAAAGTGTGTCACCCCCAAATTGTATATAAATTCAGTGAGCAAATATTAAAGTAGCTGCTTACAAAATTTCAGACTCTGCTCTGTTTCTCTCCTTTCGTTGCATTTTCTTTCGTATGCTCTACAAATATTTTACTTTCAATGAAAGTCGCAGACCGAGAGTATATAATTGCCATCCGTCGCTGACCCCAATCTCGGGAGTAACACGTTACTCAGAAAATTCAAACAACAATCGGATAACAAGACGGTACAAGATTTTTAACATTGCATAAGCCGCCGACGATGACAACTTCATTCCGAGCGACAATTAAAAGGCGATGCCCACATGCCAAGCGCCCCACACTCGGCTCCGACTGCGACTTTGACTGAAATTCCAGCTTGAACTTCAACTGAAACTGAAACCCACAGCAACAAATTTAAGGCCGTAATCAGCCAGATTTAGCTGATTCACCTGACGGCGAATGAGTTTAACGAACTTGCTAAATTTATCGACAATAAAATGGGAAACTCTTCATAATGAGCTTCAAATATTTATGAACATCCATTATGACGTAGCCAAACCTGGAGCCAGAGCCACAACGGTGGCCTTAACCCGAGGCGAAACCCGAGCTGCATGGTGGGTGGATGTTCCCGTCAACTATCAGTCAAGCTAATGAAAACGTTAGTCGTCTAACTGGCCTAAGACAGAGAGACTGAAACAGTTTTTGTAATTTTTCTAATTCAGTAGCCAAACACGCGAGCCTCAGCTTGTGGAGTCTGCCTGACACTTCGTGCAGAAGCGGATAAATAATGGGAGTAGGGGAGCGGTTAGGCGACGCGTATTTTAGATTAGTTTGTCGGTGTCTGTCGGGGACTTTACACAGCTGCCAGCTGGCTCTGGCGTTGTCCCGTGCTGTGGCCTATCCACATTGCTTCCGTCAGCATTAAGCATATTACGCCTAATAATTCCGAGCATGGCTCGCAGAGAAGACTCAAGACAGAAGATCGAATACTCAACCAACAGATCAGACGATCGCACGACCGACTGGATGGCGTTTACAGCTCGTTCGTGATTTGTGTTGTCTAATCGCCAATAATTATTGCGATGCCAGTGTCAGTGGAACTTGTTGTTCTTGCAGATACTAGTTAGCTAAGCCAAAGTATCTCGCAGATACACAGCTGTGCGTGAGCCGCACTGGTGCGAGTGTACGCACTTCGGCACACACTTCTATCTGCATTAGTCGAGGCTAATTGCCAAGCTGGTCGAGCGAGAAAGGGGGAAGGAGACAAGTTGGCACGCCTAATTAATATTTAAAGGTGTTTTGATTGCCATTCCGCCGAAGCTGGAAGATGTTTGTGGTTATGTCATTCGGATGGGCGCACTAAAATTATATCGCCACTCAGATATGTGCTCCCTGAATGTGCCTGCGAATAGTGCTCGATTATCTCGGTGAAAGACGAGAAAGTGTTTAGCTTAGTTCGGTTCAGTGTTCAGCTGACGAGGTGCATGTCAAATAGGGGTTTACATAATGTGAGACATGCGAGAGTTGTCATAAAGGCGAAATTAGTCGCGTTTTATTCACCTAACTGCCGGTTATAAACCTAATAGAGCAACAAAGAAAGGAGAATAAATCAGCTGTGCACTCATGCAGCGTCAGACTGACAGCTTCCACTTACAATTACGTCACCTAGGGCACTTGCACTTGGACCCCATGAGATGATAAGTTGAAGAGGTAGCGCATACGTCGCCTCAAGCGCCAGTGGAGGAAAGAAACAGGCTCCTTCCCAGAACAAGTGAACTTCATCGTTTTTATGGCATGTGGTGGCGTCGACAAGCCAATTTGCAAGGTAGCTTCGTGTTACCCGCTGTCCTTTGTTGTCGTGGGTTCACTTGTAACTAATTTGTGCAGAAATCTGAGGACAAAAGGCACATCTGCTGGGGTGGATAGTAAGAAAAGAGTGCTATGCAGAGAGCGGGTAAGACTAGTAGCAGTTGTAGTTGCTGCTTGTAATTTAATCGACAAGAAAGTCCAGTTGGCAGGCTGGCGAGCTGTCGAGCTGGTGAGATCTTGATATATTGAGTTACCTGTAGACGGCTCTCTGGGCTCAATTGGAATGAATCAATTCGCCGCCTCGTGAATTTGTCAAGCAAGCGGGAGAGCGGAGAAAAAGCCACAAAGTGCAATGGTAAATGGAAGTGGTAAATGGTAAATGGTGAATCGCAAACTGTAACAGAAAGCAGGCAAACAATAAAGTAACGAATTGATGCACTTCGTCTGGCTCGCGCGCCTTCGTTGCCCTCTACGTCTCGTTCGGCTCGGCCCGGCTCGCTCGCTTGGGCTCATCATCGAGATCATTGTCGGGTTGCCAGCTAAGCTCGGACCACACACACATCCACACCAGTTGAGCCGGAAAGTGAGCGCTCGCTCTCAAAGCACCGGCTACCCGAGCACGTCTGAGTTGATGACGTAGCAGCAGCAGCTGGGGCAGCGACAGCGACAGCGACGGCAGCGGCAAAGTGCTTTTTGTTTTAAGAAAAACCAAATTACACACAGTCCGCACATCTCATTTATTCGCCGCTCTTCGAGGCGTTCGCAACGTCCGAGACAAAACGCAGCGCGAGCTTAATAGAATCGAGAGGATTGTCGAGGCTGGCGGACAACGCATTTAATATTATAAAAAGGCTTGAGACAAACAGCAACAATTCTAATAATCAATTAATAATCGGCTTCCGTACTGAGCAACTGTCCTTGACACATAATCACGATAGTCATAAATTGTGCATAAAACGTTCGGCATTAAAAATATAAATAAAGTAACAAATTAAACAGCTGCGGCATCTGTCATCGTTAAAGTGAGTGCAATTTAAATAAATGCCCGTAAGACTGAGCGTCAGTCACTTTGCATTAACAATTGGCGGCTGGTGTAAACTAATTAATCGATATGCACAGATGGCCGGAATGTTTGTTGCCTAAGTCTTTCGTTCCCGCAGCCCAGCCGCAACACGACTTAATTAGTCAGAATCGAACAGATAGTAGGCATAAACTAAAGCGACCTTGACTGACCACATTAGGATAGGACAATAGTACGATAATGATGCCAGAACACAAAAGAGACACACAAAAGAACTGTGAAGAATTGTTTAACGATGTCACGAACTTAAATCTGGGGATCTTCCTAAACGTATCGTACATAATTGAAAAGTTTAAAAAATAAGCCTGGCTCAGAAATAGATTTGTGAAACCGCGACTTTCCTACTTTCTCAGTGTGTTCAGCAATCCTTCATATCAGGTTACAAATGTACCTAGACGATAAAGCGAACACTCCCTCAACCCGCAAACTAAAGAAAGTTGGATTTTCTCTTCCCAGATCGTGTTTCATGCGGGTGCTTCGACCGACTTATCAACGAACTTTCCGCGATTTATCAATCCACCGATTTCTTGCTGATGCTCTTTCGCAGCAAGGTCAAAGCGGATGCCACACGCTTAATGCGAAAAACGCCGCCGGCGATTCTCGTTAGACTGAGATCTAAATGATAATACCTAGCTTTTTATACCGTTCTTGGATAAATATGTATCTTTCATTTAGATATCCCTCAAGAGGGGGCGCGACCAGACGTTTTGTCTCTCTGCCGCCCCAATCATGTTGAGCGCTATCGTTCTTGTCTCCTCTTTTAAATATATGCCGTTTAGTCTACCTATTTTTTATTTATTATTATTATGTTGATCAATTTATTTCTTACTAGCTCATTAATCACGCAGGCGTTGAAATACGCCGCCAGATGGCGCTCGCCACGCTCATTAGCGTAATTGCTCAGCCGGCGTCGACAGCGACAGCGAAGCCAGCATCGGCTCGGCATCGGCATCGGCTTCCACGTTTTGATTAGCGTGCATTAAATGCTTTCATTTAAGTGAATCAAATCAAATCTCTTGAAATTTGTTTTTGCTTTTGGTTTAGGTTTTGGTTTTTCGTGTGTGCGTCTGGAACGTGAGAAACATTTTCTGTAAAATATTTCGCGCTTTGATGCGCACAGCCGATTTATTTATTATTAAATTTATACGGCATCTGTGACTTGCAAAAACACTTGCCATTATTTATTTATTTGGAATGCTCTTTGTTGTTGTTTGCGTTCGTATTTGGATTGCTCGACTCGCGCTTTTATTCACAATTTGGCAGCGTCCATCAATCAAGCGGCGAAACAATTGTGAATTGAATGCAGGGCGTGGGCGCCGCTCACTCTATTGACACATATTGTGAACTACTGTTCCTAATCGTTTTACCCTTCTATCTCTAATTTTCTCTAACAGTATGTCTCCAGCGCTGCAATCTCACTGCGCCTTGGCACTGCTTGCCTTGACTGCGCTCAGACTGTGCACTGCTTACTCCTTCCCCAAACCCCTTTCAAGCAGTGCCACGACGCCGCCGCAATTGATCAGCAAACTGTTGGTGCAATCCCCATCGCTGGACAACGTCTACATGGACTACCTGGTCACCTCGAAGCCAGTATACCTGCGTAAATATAACAAGAACGGAAGTAAAACAAAAAAAACTAAAAAAGACTCGAAGATCTACTTTATACCCATCCCGCCGCTGCCATATCGCTATATACCGGGCATCGGATACGACTATCAGCCCATGAAGATCAAGCCAATTGTGCAGGACATAAAGACCACTGCTCAGTCTACGATGGCCCCTCATCCCACCACCTCAACTGACCGCAATCCCACGACACCGCCGGCACAGAGTAAAGTACTGCGCGTGCAGCACCACAAGGAATACTACTTCAATGGACGTCCCTTCCGGTTGCAGGTGGCACATGCCGATCGCAAGACAGCCTTGACGCCACATAGCCTAAAGTCAAATTTATTTTATAATAAAAACATTATTTATTAATTACTTTTAGACAGCTTAATCGCTTGCTTTTTATTCATCTGCGGGTTGTCCATATCCTCAGGATACTGGTCGGGTAGATGCATGATCTGCATTATTTATATACCTCAAGAAACGAAAGCACTTCCTGCCACACGCACAGCATGTGCATAAATTTAAATAACAGTTAAATTATAAGTTGAGATACAAATTGCTGCTAATCGAGCTAATTAACGCTCAGCTTCTGGCACAACATTTAATCATATTCACGTGTGGTTGCCATTCGCGGTAACACACATGGTAACTCTTTGGAAACCATTTAGTAAGTGTAATTACTGTCACCGCTTTCCCAGCAGCAGCTTCAATGTTACGCAATAAATAATAAAGCGTAGACAGTGATCTCAAGACTATTTCGGACCCCAAAGAAATGTTTTTTTTTTCATGTGTGATTGTGTAAGTATCGGATTATGAGTGTTTGCATACGGAAGTCGCAGGAAAGCAAAATTGGGGCAATTAGAGAAGATTTGCCCATAAATTTATAGCTCCCCTGAAGCTGCTTGCCAAGTGGCGCTTTCTCTCTATGTAACTGGTCGAGGTAGAAGAAAACAAGCGTGAGAAATCCCACTTACCAACAGAATCGAAGGGGCACAAGGGGAACAGGCCCGTTGCCACGACAGGGAGCCACACAACAGTTTTATCGATCAAGCTGTTCCCATGCACCCTGCGACCTGATAGACCCATTTATGGGTTTACTCACTGACATCGCATCGTAGCAGGCAGTTACAATATATAATTTCAAGCATTTGAGCCCCATATCTATACCACCGGCCTTTGAGTATATTTTTATAGAGAGCAACAAGATGAGCGAAAAGAAGGAGAAGCCCTGCACACAGCCACCCCAGGCGTCCTATGTATGTAATATGCAGCTAAACGTGGACCCTTCGGAGCAGCCAAGGATTCGCAGTATTTGTCTTCCAGAGGTCCACCATCGCAGTACGGACTCTGAAGATCAGAAAGACGAGTGTTTGGTAGATATGGAAAATGTTACCGTCAAGTTTCACATATCAGAGACAGATACTGTCGCCCAAGTATATCCCAACACCATTACCATGGCGGAAGTCAAACAGGATATATCGCGTAAGTTTGAAGTCGATCCCCATTTGCTAATCTTGAAGCAGAACAACCGCGTTCTCTGCAACAACGTTCCCATTTACTGGACCGCTTCCGATGAGTTTGGCATACACGAATTTGAACTGTTGCTCAATTTGCCCGAGGGCAACAAAACAAGGCTGAGCATGAATGTATATTACGAGTTAGTGCAATTACAGAGTCGTTAGTCCCAATAAACCTGAACTCAATTCCCAACCCTAAACAGCAAGCACCGCCTGCCCGATTATTTGACTGTGCATATACCCGGCGAGGACACGGAGGACGGCCAGCCAAAGAACGTGGTTGTAGAAATCGAGAATGCAAAGATTGTCAAGCCCTTCTTGTGCGGGTATAAAGACAAAAACAGCGAGAAGGAGTACTTGGATGCATTTACGCAGACGGGGCCGTATTTCGACAAGTGGAAGTATAGACGCTATCGCAGTCGTGACACTCAAACCTGGGAACAGAAGGAGAAAATTTTGGTAAGCTGCTGGACAATGCTCAAAGTCCCTGGAAGAGAGTTAGCCTAATTGGCATCCTTAAACTTTTAGAATACTGCTCATGAGCAATCCGTGCAATGCTTCCTGGACGGAATCAATGTGCGCTACATGTCTACATCTGCTGATTCCGTCATTACTCCTGGAAAGTACCAAACCTTCGCGCAAAGGGAACGCGCCGAAAAAAAGCTCGAGAAGATTTTATTGATACAGCGCAACTGGCGGCGATGGATCCTCTGGAAGTACATTCATTTGCGCGCCAAGGAATATCGGTAGGTTAAGGACTGTACTGGACTGGACGAAAGAAACTATTTTGATGTTTGCTTCCTTAGGCGCCTGGTACAAAATCGGGAAGATGAGAAGGAGGAATACGAAAAGTGTGTTGAAAAACGTGTCGAGCACAGTGAAAGAATAAAGTTCTTCCCCCGCACCAATGATGACTTCGAGATGCTTGCCGCCGAAATCGAACTTTGGAAAAAGGCGGAGATGACGAGAATTGCGGCGAACTACGAGGGACCTGCACGCATCTCCGAGGTGCATATTTTACTGGACAAAGAAATTCAACTGCTCAACGGCTTGGAAAAACAGAAGCGTCTTCTCCACCTTTCCATGGAGGATTTTCGAAACGAACAACTGCTGAAGAAAATGGGAAAACCCATTGAGTGGATTGGCTACAAGGATTGCAAAATACACCTGGATTTGCTGCGTACGCAACGTGTGCGCTTCCTGACCGAAGTCTACAACGACTTGCGCAAGCCACTGGAAAAAGAAGAGCGTATGCAGCTGTTGGCGCGCGTCATGGAACTGATTCTGGATGAGGCCTGTTTTCCGAACTTTCCCGAGGTAAGTATGATGATAATGATACTAGAGTCGGCCAAAAACTAATTCTAGCTCTCGTGCTTAGTTGTTTGATCTGTTTGATCGCGAGAGAAATCTTTTAATGCACACCACCTCCTGCGATGTGGAAATACTGCGTAAACGACAAAACAACTTGTTCTTTGAGCTCATCAAGTACCAAGAACGCGACCAAAAGCAAAGTAAGTTCATTGCGATACTCGAATATTGAATTAATAATAATGTGTCGCAGAGGTTCCATCCCGCATGTGCATCGTCTGCAAGAAGGTGAAACCTTTCGGCCAGTTTTCAGTCCGAACGCGACAGAGTCACGTAGATACCTGCAAGCAGTGCTACCATCTAAAGGTAAGCATATCTCTCCGATGAGAACTGGTTTACCGCAATACCTTTCTTGCAGGAGTCCTCGGTATGCAAGTCCATACTACGATGCATTCAGAGGGACGAGCGCAAGCGCAAGTGCACAACATCCTTCGCCTTTGTTATGCAACCGGAAGATATACGAGTCATGGTCGACCAAATCTGGCATGGTCACTCGGCACTCAGCAAGTCGGAAATTCAATCGGATTTACGGTACGTAGCTACATTTATGGAGGAACGTAATGATCATATCGCCTGATGATTTTTGAAAGACTGCCGCGCTGGAATAAAAGCGATGACTGGTCTCCTTGGAATTGTGTGTGTCTAACTGAGCGCGAGACGCGCGATCACTACAAGATCGACGATATTGAAAAGGTGTATGATCCAAAGTTCATACTCCATGTCGGCAACTGCCATATGCTGGCACGTAATCTGTTCCACACGCTAGCTGCTGTTGCCACAGAGTTCCAGGAAACCGGACAGTGGTGGAAAGTGGGCATGAACAAGCAGCGTAGCAGCAACTTGGATGCAGTGTAGAGTCAGTTTACCGTTTAACATGTTCAACGTATTTAACCTAAATTACAATTGTTGTCTCTGCGTGCGTATATATATATAAGGAACCTCTTATTCTCCGATAGTGTGGGGACATAGACTAGTATGATACTACTTTATGGCTTTCGGTCCTTGGATTGATTTACTTTACTTCGGCGCCTAATTATAATTACAATAAACAAACAATTGCAATTTTGATAAATCATTACAACACTATGTGCTTCAGAAATTATTTGCTACTCCCAATAGCCTTAAACTTTGCCTCCAAATACTGAACTCGTTTCAGTAATTTGTCACTCGTGCTGAATTCGTTGTAGGGCACAGGTATGATTTGGAAACCACTCTTCTCCAGTAAATCGAAAGCCATGTTCGTAACACCGCTGGCACTTCGATGCGTTCCATGGCAGACATCGTGGAAATCAATTACCATTAGAGCAACTCTGAAAATGAAAGGCTAAAATATCACCGAAAATTAAGGTATAGAATCGTTAACCACCTTATAGCATTTGAAATCTGTTTTTGTTTGGCATCAAACTGGCATGTTGCATCTGCAATGATATTTGTTAAGCACAACTTTTTCGAAGCTGCTCTAGTCACTTGCCAATTAGAAAACCCATTTTACTGTCCACCGAGGCCTGCACTTGGTTACTGGCTGGCAACAGGCTTTTCAGGGCGTCCAGCATTCCGTTTACAAGGATTTGCTTGGACTTGGTATGTGCCATGGGCACCTGGTAGGCAGGGCTATCTGCTGGCAGTAGAACTCCTTTGTACCCGCTAACACACAGTTGTGCATAGCTGTTCAGATTTAAGAGCCTCATTTTGGATGTTGGCGTTAGGCCAGGTTTGTCATTCTGCAGTTTTTGCTGGAATTCAGTGCTATGCGAAAAATCCATGTTAATTTAATAGTTAGTTGGCTAAAAGTATACATCAACAACCTTAACACCGATTCCAGCTGGGTGTGCTCCACAATGCCTAGAATGGTTAGAGACCAAATGTAGTTAAGCCAATCCGATTGTTTGGTGAAGTCCTCACGGACAATTGACTTTACTAGCTTCATACGCACATCCTCTAACTGGGCGCTTTTGAAATTTAGCAGCGCCGATGTAAGGAAGTAAGCACTGAGATCCTGGGGTCGACAGATTTCAGTGTTCTTTAATAACCACTGTGTCAGCGATTCTAGTACATCTGCGAAAAAATAATATTTTTAGTTGTTTACTATTAGTGTATCTGCAGTATTTACCCAAATCACGATAACGCATTATGCCTAGACTGGTAAGTACGGAACCTACGACAGCAGATTTTTCCGAATTGCTAGGAAGTGCTGTTTGCACATCCGCGCACACTTTTGCACCCAGCACAGAGTCCTGGAAGTTTAGCGTGGACATGGCGTACAGTATATCTGCTGATTGTTTCAGGTCAAGTTGATCCGAAGCACTGCTTATGTTGAAAGCCAAAGATCGCAGAAGTGGAGTGCTGCGCCGCTTGCGTTGTGCCAATGTGCTCATAACCTTGACCATCTGCGGCAGACTTATGCTCGCTATTAGCTTGGCCGCCTCGTCGTCACCTGCCACGCCAAGAACAGTGTTTAAGTCGTCAGTACGAAAGCCAGAAATCCGTTTTGAGGGGTGGCCATTGGTAGAAGCCCCCGAGTTGTTGGTATTCTTTCCGTTAGACCCATTTTTAGGTACTGTGCGGCCTAACATTCGACAAACGCGTAAGAACCTGGTGTCATTCTCGAACTCGGAAATCTTCACTCGATCAATCGTGCTCCATTCAGCGAGTATTGAGACAATTTTCAGAGCATGCTTGCGGGAAAAGGCGTTATTGTTTTCCGTTATTGCCAGCAGACCATTTACCGTTTTTGCATTAACAATGCGCTCATCTATGTTTGTACTGGTTACAGGTACTGTTGGTTTCCCATCAAAGTCTTGCTCGCTCCGCAGAGACTCGAATGCTGCTGCAACCATATGGCCTAAAAATAATCGTAAATTAGTTAATAATTTAATGACCGGATGCTTCTCACCTGAAACCTTTTGTTTCCTAGTATCTACTGCTGGCGGACGTTCTTCCGACTCATCAGCTGATCTTACCCCAACTCCCTGTCCATTACTAGACGCCGACGCCAGTGCAGCGTTCGCCGCACGTGCGTTGCTACTGTATGCGGCTCTTCTACATAATTGTGTGACAATACTGCCAGCAAATCTTTGTATTCCTAGCATTTTCACTTATGTTTTCCAGAGAGTAAGGACTGGCTAATCTTCACGCTGCAAAAGACCAAATGAAGTTTACATAACCTTTTTGTTTACATTTTTGTTGTTTCTCTAACTGAAACTTTTGCACGATTCTCATTTCTACTTAACCAATTGTTATATTTTTATTTGCATTAAATCACGACTTTTTTATATTAAGAAATATTACCAACTTTCCTATTTACAAAAAACCGACGACTCTGGTCGACCGAGCACCCAATTAGCAACAGTAATACCAGATAACATAATTATGTTATGTAAAAACCAGATTTCTGTTAATGAACATAATTATTTTATATTATTATAGTTTTTAGAGTTTAATTGCATACAATTTTAAAACTTATTATAAAATGCTAAAAACTATTTTCATTTCAACATTTCAATGACTTAAACAAAAATTAAACGGGTCATGAGACAAAAAGCAGGCTTTCGAGTATTCTCAACTCCAGTTTAGAAAATTTAGTTCTCTGCATAACTGCAAGTAAATGTATATTTCGTGGTGTTCAACACAATACGAAACATACAAATTCAAGCCAGAGAAACTTATAACATTAATTCTTGGATAACTTTTAATATGACAATATTACAGCTGTTTGCAGTACTGTAAATTGCCTTCTCACAAAAAATACTAACAATTAATTGCAGTATTAAATACAACCGTGTTACTCTTTTTAGGCTCTGATCTGCAAGTTTTTAAGCAACACTGGCAAGGGACAGCTCACCAAAAATCTGCTCGGGCAGAGTTTTTTGCATTTTCGTTTCAATTTTATCATTTTTATTTGCCTTCAAGGAATACAACCCAAAAAACTACATCAAACTCAACACCGAGATTATCTCTTTAGGAAGTTTAAGCTAAACACACGGAAATACCTAAGCAAGAATAATAAAAGTAGTTGTCTGCCAACCAACTTGGCAAGTTTCTGTGAAAAACCTAGGCAAAAACTAAAAATTGCATAAAAATGGTTGATAAATATTTAAGCTTGTGGAAAATGCGCGACATTAAGGACAAAGTGTAAGTTGTCCATTAATATAAAGAAATAGAGTAATAAATATTGCACGAGAGATCGAAAACTGAAGTGTACAATGGAGCACCAACACTGACACTCCCTCGACCCACAACTCACACCCACCCCCTTTATAATCTAAATATCTCCACCAACACACAGGTGCCAGAAAGCACAATTGCAGTCATACCTAAAGTGATATGTGTACATAATTTGGTACTCTGCGATTCTTGAAACGCGATTAACACTCTTTGTTGGTTTCAAGGTTGTTTATTTTGTTGGGATTTCAATGTACCAAACATAAACGGATATGTATGTATGTATGTAGACTTGAAACCACACAAGATTGTATGTGTGCATACCCACATGGAAATATTAAGTCACTTATCAAGAAACAATTTGTTTGCTTTTAGTTTTCAAGATAATTAGATATCCATTCCAGATTTCTAATTGCACCTACACTTGTTCTTCCAGTTGCTACTTTCCAATGAAATTTAAGTGTCAACTACATGCACTGATCGATTACTTTTGTATGGCACTAACGAACACATTTTGTTCGTGACATTTTGAAATTTCTCTACAAATTTAAAAATCATATCCGCTATACGAATGTGGTATTGCACATAAAAAACTGTTATTGAGGTTGTTGTGAGACCATATACTAGTTGTTTATCGGAAAACTGATAACACTACGAGATGTAACACTGCACTTTCCCAATTGCCTTTCCAAACGTTCATAAAATATGCCAAGCTTTTTAGTTGTATTATCGCGTATAGTAAATGGTTCGATTTTGGTTCAAAATAAAAGTTTACTATCTGATTAATGGCACACGCAGCACAAACCATTCTATATACATACATTTGTAGATACCTTCCCACTTTTAATTTTATGGTAATTTTTAAATTTATCACTATTTTATTTTGTAGTACCAATGTCGTAATGAATTACACAGAAATAGAAGGAAAAGTACGTGAGGCGACCAACGATGATCCATGGGGTCCAACAGGTCCCCTCATGCAGGAGCTAGCGCATGCGACATTCTCCTACGAAACCTTTCCCGAGGTGATGTCCATGCTGTGGAAACGCATGCTACAGGACAATAAAACTAATTGGCGGCGAACCTACAAGGTGACTATAAAATTAATTCATAAACTATTTCATACGATTGTTTCACATGTCGATATTTTTCTAGAGTCTGTTGCTGTTGAACTATCTGGTGCGCAATGGGTCTGAGCGAGTGGTGACTTCGTCTAGGGAACACATCTACGATCTTCGCTCATTGGAGAATTATACGTTCACCGACGAAGGTGGCAAAGATCAGGGTATTAATGTTAGGCATAAGGTACGAGAGCTTATAGACTTTATACAAGACGATGATCGTTTACGCGAAGAGCGGAAGAAAGCCAAAAAAAATAAAGACAAGTACATAGGTATGAGCAGCGACGCTATGGGTGGTTCCCGCAGCGGTGGATTCGGCGGGTATAGTGGCGGAGGGGGCGGCTACAACGACGAATGGCGTAACAATCGAGGAGAAAATTGGTGTATGTATGGAAAGACTTTGAAATACTTATTTTTAAAAAAAAATGTCTTCCTCTCAATCCATAGACTCAGATAAGAGCTCTGCAGACCGTTACGAAGACGAAGATACCCATTACGATGGCGAACGCGAGGGATCCGACAGTGATTCACCCAGTCCTAGGTAACAAATATTAAACTCCATTATACTTGATTTAACTTAAATATTTGATTATTTATTTAGGCGCACCTATCGCTATAATGATCGCGCTAGCCCTGCGGAAGTAGCCAGTGAAAGTAAACCACAAAACCTCAGTATGAACATTCGATCTAAGGCAGTAAGCTCACCGGTACCCAAGCAGCCGTCATCGTCAACGCAAAAAAAAATTAATCTGGGTGCTGCAGCAAACTTTGGTAAAACTCCGAGTGGTGTCGGTATACATTCTCCGACACACCGCGACACTCCCACCACAAACACTATTGATCTGATGGGAGGTGCCTCGCCTAATAACAACAACAGTAAAAACAAGAGCAATAATACATCAAGCAACAATAATGATTTGCTAGATGATATATTTAAGACATGTGCACCGACACCAGAGAAGACACTCAATAGTGCCGCAGTAATTGTCGACGACGATGACGACTTTAATCCGCGTGCAGGTGACGCAGCCCCTACGCAAGAGTTTGGTGACTTTACAGCCGCCTTTGGAGATGCAGGCGGACCTCCCTCAACTGGAATACTGCCTGCGGCAACGACTACGGACAATGATGAATTTGCTGACTTCGCAGCATTCCAGAGCTCAAGTTCTACAGATTTGGCTGACCAGTTGGTAGCGATGCAAATTCCTGCTAATGATAGCTTTGACTTGTTCAATTCTCCCGCAACTCTAGTAGCGGCAGGACCAACCGCCACAGACCTTCTAGCTGGATTGGGTGATCTATCAATTCATCAAAGCATGCCAATGGGTAAGCACGTAACTCAAGCTAGATTTAACGAGTAGAATAGAATTTAAGGTAATACATAAGAATTTGTAGATCGCCCCTCCTCTTTTTCATAGTAACTTTTCGGTAGCTACTCCACACATAACGGCAACATATTCCAATCGGATGCACTCGTTTTTTTTCTCATTTCCAATTGTCAGCAGCCGTCTTTGAAGTACCACCAGCAGATGCAGTAACACCTGTACCACCATCGGAATCTATACGCGGCGCACTGGCCAAGGCCATTGCGGACTTACGTGATGTACAACATGTGCATAGTTCGGCTGATACTAAAAGTATTGAAGCTATTTTGCTACGCTTGCTTTTAAATGGATCTATGCCCGGCTACACAACACCTGAGCAACTGGTCGGACTTGATTGCCAAGCAATTGATTGGTCCTCTTTGGCGAGTGCTGAATATGCTGGACTGCTGACACAACTGTGTAAGCTATTTACTGAAGAGTGGCCAGAGCCTTGCCAGGATGTGAATGTATTCAACATGTTTAAAATCGATTATTGTGCCGACTACACGCATATTGCATTCGATACCCTGCAACAGCAGCTGGAGCGGTTACCTAAAAGAGCAAGCTGCTTACTTGCCGCTCTATTACAAGATGAGCAACTGGTAGCTATAAGTTTACTGCATATATTACGTCAACGTGGAGGCTTGATGCAACGCTTTGCGCGCACCATTAAAGTACTACCTGAACGTGTACTAGAGGAACACGATGAAAAGACAAATCAGTACTTTCAGCTGCTGATTGGATTGCCAAACTTGGTAGCAAATAAGCTGGGACGACAATTGCCGGAGATATTTACACCTGTCTCCTACGGACGCCTTTTGCTGTGTCAGTGGGTCAAAGCACTGCACTTTGTGCTTCAGAGTATGAATAGTTCCAGTTACTTTGACCTTAGTCCGTTGAGCAGCCTACTCTCCCGTGTAGTTAATCACTTCTATGACACCGATACTCTGAAATCTCTGCTACGAGTACTCGAGGACTATGCACAGGCGCCAAAGCCGCGTATCGTTGTACAACAAATTCTTCGTGAACTGGAGTCGACAGCTTGTTTTAAAGTTGCTCAAAGTGCCCTCAATAATGACGTGAATCTGTACATGCTCCTTGGATCTGGTGCCTTAGATGCTGCACATTGGCAACACTGTCTTCTGCAAAAACTTCCACTTCAACGTACTCCCACTACAAATACAGCATTACTTCAACTTGTCAACTATCTTCAAAAAGTTGCGCCCAGTCGGCTTCATTTACTCTTTGTGCAGCTGCTTGGTATTTGGTCAAAGCGACTTTCCCTTCAAAAGCTGAGCAGCCAAGAGCACTTGGGCGTCTGCAAATTACTTCTGCTTTCCGGGAAGAACAATGGCAACTTGAAATCAGAGTACAGGAAGCAGTTGCACGATGGGCTTGCACATCATCTGCAGGCACCCGACAACGTACAACGTTATTTAGGAATGAAAACTTTGGAGCTACTGTATAATTTCACAGAAGAGCCAAATGCCAAGGAAGAGGAGTGCCTTCGCTTTAATTACGATGCCTTGAAAGAAACACCGCATTGGCACATCTTCGAAGAACTTGATGAGCTGGCAAACTATAAGTTTTCCAGCAACAATGATCGAAGTGTGATGATCGGTCCGGAGTTACTGCAGCGTTTGGAAAAACACATGACCGAACTTATGGAGGGAGAAGGGCAAATTGCATACAGAAAGCTAGATGAACAGAAACCAAATATTGCGCAGATGCAGTTGAACTCGGATCTGGACTCAGATGATGAAGAGGATCAGCTGGATGAAGACGATTTAAAGCCCTTTGACATGTCAAATGATATCTCTACTAGTCAGGAGCAGAGTCCAAAGTTCCTACTTGACCTACTTCACCTCCTTCGCACAAAAGTATCAAACTATCAGATTTTCGAGGGAGCCCTTAGCACGGCTGAGCAGCTAATACAAAACCAACTCGCACATCATGACGTAAAACTAGCAATAGAGCTGCTGCAATTGTTCTTAACTCTTGAGATGCAGTACTTCTATGAAAACTTTAACCGCACTCAGTTTCAGTGCTGTGTGGCAATCTGCGTCTCACATCCAGGTGAATGCGTTCAGGTACTTTGCAAAGAGTTTCACTCCGACAATACCCGGCATGCGGCTAATGTACGCATCCTAATACTTCAAGTAATAGCTGCAACCGCTAAGGAGTTGGCTGAAAATGCTCCAACTCAAAACAAAATTGATGATCTAGTTCCGCCGGCATCTAAACAGCCTAGAAAGTTTCAACTCAACTCAGAAGAGGATGAGGCTGCCAGGCGGTTGGCTGCCGCTCAGCGCATTGTTAGGGAACGGCTGCGTAGCAAGACAAGGCGTTTTCACAGCAAATCGAAGATTACATCGGATACCTCGGAAAAAACAAATCCATTTCACGCTGTTGCGGGGACTTTCTTCTTCGGCCTCGTGCGTGGTTCGCGAACTCGCCAAATGCTGTATGTGAAATACGACAGCATTGTACATGACCTCGATACGCAGCTCTTAGTCAATATGCTGCACACCCTTGCGGTGTTAGTTATGTGCAGTCAGAACTGCCCATTGCTGCCGGCCATGACTCGAGAGATTTTCGATCTCTGCGCCTTTGTGCGCTTCAACGCCGAGGCACGAGTACGTGCAGGAGCACTGCAACTTCTGGGAATCGCTCTAGTCACCACGCCCTCTCACTTGTTGGCCGCCCACTTTTCCACGTCACTCAACGAACTTCAGCATTGGCTCGAGGAGTTTGTGCGTTCGCCCCTCGTCGGCGGCGAGTCATCTGACGAGTGCCGCGAGCTTGCCGAACAGATCCTATCAACTTGCTACAAGTTATTCGATAATATCAACCAGGAACAGACTCAAAACTAAAGTTAATTACATTTATACCACTAGAAATTAATACTTAATACTTAATTAAAAAATAATTATTAAACTCGTTAATTTTATGAACTAAAAATAATTAAATACACATATACATATGCATACTTATATGTATATGTTCACTCAATGATTTTTTTCAGTTGTCTATATTGAGTATTAATAAATTTATACAAACCTTAAACGGACAATGATATAACGAAGTGATCATGAAATCGAAGTGAAATCCTAGTTTTCAATCTGCTTTACCTCCGTCTTTGAGTAAAGGCCATATTTATATAAATATAAAGTAGTTATAATTAGCTGATACTTAGTTACAAATTTGATTTGAAAATACTTTTCTTTATTTTATTCTTCTGCCCTCGCACCTTCTGGATATTATTTAAAATAATCGAAACAAAATAATATTATGGTAACTCAAATTTGCTATATTCTCACATCTTAAATACATATCGTGTTCGTGTTTGCTTATTGCCAACAACTGAAAGCATTTCTCAATATACCGGGCATTGCGCCTCAGCCACGGATGCACTAGGTAAACATGAGTGTTAATTACTTATGCAACTTGATCTCGCTGATTGGGTTGTCTTTCCCTTTGCCTCTCGCCTGATTAGATATATATGTATATGTAGTTTTCACAAATAACCAACCAAATCTCTTTTTCAACTTAGCAACATATTGATCCATTCAGCAACAAACTGCACTACGATAACACTAAAGCTTAATGGTACTGCAAAACTATTGTTACTGGTCATGATCGATCAATTTTTTTCGTCAAACAGGGATAGATGAATATCATTGAAATATAATGTAGTCTCGATGCTTTACAATAAAATTATTAAACGGCAGTAAACTGAAGTTATGTTCGATAGTTTTGCAGCCTAACTTCTGCTTTCCCTCGTTTCCTTATCTATAACTCTTCAAGTCTTGGATGATAATGCATTCATCTATATATTCACATAATCCATAAAATATCTTTTTGCGCTATTCTAGATAACATGCTTGCGCCCATGGCTGCCGTCAGCGGAAACAACCTGTTGCAGCCCACTTCAATCTCCAGTAGCAACAACAATAACACAACTACAAATGGAGCCTCAGCTGTTCTAACGACACAACAGGTTACAAATGTGGGCGCAACTTGGTCTGGCAATCTGCAAGCGGGTAACTTAAACATCGATTTGGATAATTTGCTGATAAGCAAGACGGGAAAATCCAATGCGCCTGCGCTCTCTATGAATGCATTAAAAACGCAGAGCCCGGCTAAGACACAGACGCCACTCAATGTGCAAACGAGCGGCGTGTTAGGCGGCCTTTCGTCTTCGCCGCTCACCAGTCCCAATCTATTTGGATCACAACAACAACAGACATTCCAGACTCAGCCATCAGCAGCATTTGCCAACTTTAATGCGTTCCAACAGCAGCCGCAAAAGCATAACAGTAATAACAATTCTGCATTTGATTTATTTCAATGATATTTGTTGGCCAAAGGACTTTCCACTCAGACGCACTCATATACGAGGCCGATGTTCTGATGTTCTTTGATAATTATTTGTTGCTAAATTGATTGTTAAAAAAAACCCAACCACAATTCCCAATTTTCCTGTGTATTCATATTTGTGGTCATTTCAATGTTTTCTTAAATTCCAACTCGCCGATAGATTCCACATCCGTCCTGTTATCCAAGCGGGATTAAAAAGTTCGCCGTAATGCAATACAATTAATTATTAATGGTTGTACTAAATCGATATTTTAGCACAACAAAACGGACGGCTGATGTATCATTGAAATTGTTACAAAAAATAATAATAATAAAATTAAAACAAAAAAATTCTGTAGTGTTTAACAAGTTGTGTATGTACATAAATCCAATGTGTGAAAATAAAACACAAAATAAAAATCGTATTAGGTTTATGTTTATTAAGATTGGGGATTGTTTTGTGAAAAACAAGAAAGCATTGGGTAAAGTAAAAGTAATCAATATTGAACTTAAAGCTAAGCAAAAATGTTGAAATTTCGGTCATTACGCCTCCACAGCTTGCTTGTTCTTATTCTTCTTCTTTTTCTTCTTTTTGGGCTCGCCATCAGCTTCAGCATTGCCGTTTTCAGCTTCCTCCTCAGCTACGGCGACGCCATTGCCATTCGTGCCATTCGCATCTTGATCAACTTGACGTTTCTTCTTCTTTTTCTTTTCAGATTGTGGTGCACTTGCTGCTTCTTGGCCTGCTGCCTCGATGGCCTCTTTCATAACCTCTATGTTCTTGCGCGGGACATCACCCGACTCGTAGAATTTAAGACGATCTTCCACCTGCTGCTTAAGGGTCTCCCCAAATACGCTGGTGGGCTGTTCAAGGAAGCAATCAATGCGTGATGCAATTGAGCACTTGTTGGCTAAGAAACGCGAAATGCGTCCCTTATTCTTGAGCCCAGCGCGGCCAATAAATGATGAATGATAGATAAGACCATACTTCGGCGTATTGGAGCGGGTCTTAAGAGCACGGAAAAGAGCTTTTTCTGCGCCCAGAATTTGTACTGTCGATGCTGGATACTTGGCAAGATTTGTCAAGCTACCAGCGTGAGAGATTAAACGGGCACCCACCTGATCCCCAATGAGCGACTGCAGATTTGGTGCCACCAAATTCATTTTGTTGTGCAAGTACGTCGATAGCTTTTTGCGGTATTCAGATAGCTTAACTACCCGCTCGGCAAACAATTCAATATTCATCAAATCGACTATTGATATGTCCATACCCATGGACATTTTTCCAGCATCAATGATGCCCTGCGCCTTGGCAGAATCCATTACGATTTCCTCAAGCCCTTCAAGTTTGTCCTGAGTTAAGTCCTTACGATCCTTAATGAATTTGGCTGCTTTGGCAAACATATAGTTATCTGGTACAATTTTCACCAGTTCTGGAAAGTGATAAGAATACCATTCACGTATCCGCATAGAAAACGTGTTTACATCCTTGTCCAGTTGATCAAGTAGTGCAATCGATTGAATGATCATGTTGTCCGATCGATGAACGTTGAACTTAACTTTAGCACGGGAGTAGCTGTGACCAAGACCTAATTGTGCTACTCCTGCCGACTTATCAGTGAATCCTGTAGGAGTATACATTTATTTTAAGCTTATCAGTGGATACTTACTACGACTTACCCTTGACTAATTTAGCAAAGTGGAACCGCACACCACGCAGTATTTCAGGCACGACGCCAAAGTGGCTGCATTGGACACCTACGGCTTCAGTGATGGCTGCACCTAACTTCGCATCAGCTATGCCCAAAGTGCACTTCTTTTTCTTAAGCTTGGCAAAGAAATCGTCAAGGAAATGAAGCAAGTCCTGTGGCACTATGCCCTCAGATATAGCATTTATATTCTCGAGAGCTGCAATAGCAGTCTTAAACGGAGCAAATCCTGCCAGCTTCACAATCGAATTGAACTTGGCTATGTCCGTAACAGAGGACTCCACCTGCGGTAGAAACATGGACACCTCCTCAAACTCCTTAATGGAGAATAGAGCAAAGCCTGCAGCATGCTCATAGAGTACATATAGATTTGACTGCAAAAATAAAATGAAAATCAATTACTAACAAGATCCACGTTTATTTCTTCCAGAGCATCTTTAGGTTAGTAAAATAAATTGTTTTTGATTTTATATTATTTTTATGGGACGAGATAACACAAATAACGCCTGAAATATAAAAATCAAGAGATTACCATATTTAGGGCGTAAATATGCCGTATGTTATGGAAGTTATTCTTTTTATTTTTTCACTCGAACCCAGGCGCGTTGCTTTTCCACGTGCTAAAATAATAACAGTGTCTGCACACATATATTCAAGGCCAGTGTGTACACATTTCTTGTCTGAATAAGCAACCCTGGTCACTACTTTCACTGTGCATGTGGCAACAATAATTCCGTTGTTAATTTTGTAATCGTTAACAATGTTTCGTTTGGAAATTATCGATGTTAAGGCAACATATGTGCGAAACTCGTAAAATCATCTTATTTGCAGATCTCCATTAACGGTTCTCTCAATGACTAATAAAAACCTAACAGTTGTATTCGTCTATGGGTTCTGTTAATAGCAAGCTTTGTCTAAACTAATTTTATTTTTAGTATTTCTCCATTTAAAAAGTAAAAGCAACCTCATTTGTACTGTTTTGTTGGGAATTCGATTTAAAAAGTGGTTTCAAAACTGCAGTGACTTATAAATGCAGTTCGATGTACCTTACCAATTAAACTCATGTCTATAGAACGGATCAATATTGTTTCGTTACAAAGTCTTCCACCATGTTATGTTTTCTAAATCAGTAAAATTAAAAAAAAAAACACTTATTACAGTTGGATTGCGATAAGATTTTAAAACGAATTAACGAATTAATCGATTCTTTTTGTCTAAACCAAATACCGATTATTTTTGCCGATATTTGTCAACAGTATTTTCCAGCCCTACTTCTTTTTGACTAGTCAAAGTTTGTGATTAAAAAAATAAAATAAAAAATAATTGTTTTTGACTTTACATTGCATTTCGATTCTGAGAGAGGTTCACAAAAAGAACCATAGCACTCAACAAGTAACTGAGAGGTTGACAAGCACCGTACGTAAACGGGAACAATAATTGTATGGCAATGGAATTTTTGTTGTAAGTAAATAAGTATATGCATATTAATACGAACACAACCATGAATGTGTGTGCTTGTTGTTAGTATATATATGGTAAATGAGTAAGTTGCTCATGCAAGTTGCAACTTCCGAAACAAAGAGTGCAACCCTTTGTTCTACCATTTTAGTATGTGTGTGGTTTGTTGTTTTGTCATGCCAATACAGCTCGCACTCTTTCCCCCACAGCGGCTCACGTTCCAGTAAAACTTTCAAACCAAAAAAAAATATACCAGAGGGCACTCATCAATATGATCTTATGAAGCATGCAGCCGCCACACTTGGCTCTGGAAACTTACGCAATGCTGTCGCTTTGCCTGATGGCGAAGACCTCAACGAGTGGGTGGCCGTGAACAGTAAGCTATTGAAATCACATTGCATCTCTCGTTCTCTCTCAACCAACATATCTAATTCCTTTACCTCCCCACAGCTGTTGACTTCTTTAATCAAATTAATATGCTGTATGGCACTATTACGGAATTCTGTACAGAGGAGAGCTGTGGCATAATGTCGGCAGGGCCGAAATACGAGTACCACTGGGCAGATGGTTTAACCGTTAAAAAACCCATAAAATGCAGTGCACCCAAGTATATTGATTATTTAATGACATGGGTGCAGGATCAGCTGGACGATGAAACACTTTTTCCATCTAAAATTGGGGTGCCGTTTCCAAAGAACTTTCTTACCTCCGCTAAGACCATTTTAAAGCGACTTTTTCGGGTTTATGCTCATATCTATCATCAACATTTCTCCGAGGTAGTTACACTTGGAGAGGAGGCCCATTTGAATACGTCCTTCAAGCATTTCATATTTTTCGTGCAAGAGTTTCATCTAATAGAACGGCGTGAGCTAGCTCCACTTCAAGAACTTATCGACAAGCTGACGGCAAAGGATGAGCGGCAGATATAGGAATCACTGCAGCTGGATAACAGTCGCTTGCAATTGGAATTGTGATAGGGAAGTGCATTTGAAACTGCGCTTAACTTTTTTCAATTGCATATTTGCGCTGTGTATTATGTATTACGCTTTAGTTATTCTTTCTCATATATAGCTTTTATCTTTTGTTTAGAGTTTCTTGTGACCCTCCTCAAACAAAAAAAAAGAACAGCATTTTGGCTGATGGGAATAATATATATATACACATAAATATATATTTATGATGAGCAGCATCGACTATATTTTTATATGTGACAAATACTTTTAAGAAATATAAATCATATTTATATGTATGTATGTAATAATTAACTACAAAAACAGACAGCACTTAATAATATATTAATAACAAAACATTACCGGCCGCTTTAACACAAAATTTGGTTCAATAGATTGTTCTTTGTGTATGTACGTATTTATTTTCATTAAACCGAGTATCGAACGCAGAAATACGAAACTTTGCAATGCGAGCGACAACACTTGATATCGCTAATAACTGATACACTTATAGACTTGAACAACATTTTTGATATACTATTTATACTAATAAAAATCAGAACACATATAATAATATTATAGTATTTTATTTACGGTGATCCTCGATTTCTGATCTTTTACGTAAATGTATATATGTTTAAAGAATAATAAAATATTTGACAATACTTATTTCTTCAATCAAATAAGCTTTGCTCTACTAATAACTTAACACTTAACACAACACAACAAAAGCATGTGTATACAGATTATCTCGTGCATTATATAGCTCTAATCACCGATTCGGCTAATCGCCATAACAAACCCAAATCACATGAGTATGCTTTTGTATTTGCCTTGTTCCACATAGAAGTCAACGTTCTGTTCAACTAGCTTTTTCCATTTGAAAGCTAATTCCTTATAGTTGGGACCCTGCCCGCCTAAATCCAACGGCAACTTATTGCAATTTACTATTGTTCCCTCGCGGTGTATAACAACACGGGATCGTATTTTTGGTGTCATAAACACGCTGCAAGAAATAAGTATTAACAACGAGCTAATCAGTCAAATATGTGTGACGCACCGAAAGGTATTCAAAAAGATATTGACGTGACGAGGAGTATTTGTGAATTCTAAGAGTTTGGGTTGACATGGGTACGCCGTCCAGCTCTCAACAGAACGTTTTATTAGCTTAGGAGTCAGCTGCAATGCGTGGCCCAATTGCACTCCATGCATATCCATAATGGCTACTATGCCAGATGCGCAATTATCCGGCTCCATCTTTAATAGTAAATCTAAGATCATTTTGCTCACCTAAAAAAAGATATTCGAAATATATTTCTATTTTCAGATTTGTTATTACCTTACCTTAAAGACATTGTTCTGTGAGTGTAGCTTCGGATCATGGGCCGCTGTCCTAATGATCACTACTTTCCGCTGTTGGTCGTCAACACCATCAACCGGTAAAAAGACGCCAAGCTTAAGCAGATCCTGTACTTCCGGCAACAAGGGATTGCAATTGTCGAACCATTCGATTCGTTCAGCCCGCATTTGATAAAACATTTTTATCTTTTTTTTTGCTCGTTCCACATCAAATTTGCAAGTGCGCAGAAAAAAATGCAAGTTTTCGTATGCTTTACAACCATTTATTTTTGGGTTTGCGTCCAGCCAATCTTGCAACTCCTCAACCTTCTCACACTCCTTTGTCAATGCTAATTGCCGACCACTTGTAAGACTCGGATCCGAATCGTAGAATTTTGCACTACACATGTCTTCTGTCTTTTCCGTTGAGACTGCTGTTGCTGTTGCACTTGCAATGATCAACTGTCTGAGAGCGAGTAATCGTTGGCCTTAATGAAAGTCTTAAGCTTTCGGCACGCATAAGCTTGCAGCTTTCGGGTTCCCGCCATGTGAAGGCAAAGCGTATAAATACTGGCCGATACTAAGCGCTAGCTAAAAATAGTTTTACATTAAGCAGCTTAATGTCGTTTATTCTACACATTCACCTTATATAAAAGTCAAAACAAAACGAAATAGAAGAACTATTTTGGAAAATTTGTGATCAGCACAATTCAAAATTGGGATATGTCGTTTTTTAGTAGCGAGTGCCTTGTGATTAGTGTTGTGAAACGTTTAGTGTTGGGCTATGGTTTTCTCGAATTAATTTTACTTAAAAATGGCCCTTATTGCAACGAAATTTTATACTTATTGTTAGTGTCTTTATCGTATTTAAGACTTAAAATTATTTTATATTAGAGCGAAAGCATCTTATGACAGAAAATATCTTCCAATATCGAAGAAATATATAAATAAATATAATATAAATATTTAAAAATATCGATATATAAATATTTTGATATATTTGGTGCAACCCTGACCTTAAATTACACTGATTCTGAAGCCGCCAGTTCGCGCTGTTAATTGTTTCAGTGTCTTTTTTTTTTAGACTTTTCTTATTTCTTATTATTAAATAAGTAGGAAAAATGGATGAAACCGAAGTTTTACAAATGAACAACATGGAATGCGACGTTTGTGGGGAGCGCACATTCCAGGAGCGCGAAGGATACTACTACTGCGTTGAGTGCGGCACCAAGAAGGAGCAGCTGAGGGCAGTGGAAATTAGTTCCGGAGACACATTCAACGACACCCCAAAGCACACCATGCAGCGCACCATCAGGAAGCCCAAAGTAAAGGAAGAGCAAAATGATATAACCTCATGGGAGTTCTACAACTACGTGCTCCGCGGCTTCTTAGAGGAGTTGATTCACATGGGTGCAAAGCCGGAGCTAAAGCTGATGACCCTCCAGGTCTGGGCTGCTTATATGGGACGCATGGAGGTGGCATTTTGTAAAAACAATGAGTTGGGTTTGCCCAAACTGAACGTGCGAGCATTGGCAAAGTAAATTAGTGATAGAGCTGGATTTGGGGGCTGTTAATTTAAATTATTCTTTTCTTTTCAGTGATGCACGCATTATTTATAATCACAAACAAAACAAACGAAAACGAGAACGGCAGTCTAAAGTACCGACTCGTCAAGCTGGAGACGATCGTGCCGAAAGGCGTGAATGGAGAAGAAACAAGGTTTTTGCATGCTCAATTATTAGTTTTTATTATATTTTAAGAGAAATAGAACTGGTCGGGGAAGAGAAGTGGCAGCAACAAAAAGAATGTGCGCTGCTGGGGCTTGGTAGATTCGTCTGCTGGTGGGGCCGAAGGTTCCACATCAAGATCAACGTTTCCTTCTGCCGGTAGACCAGTTTTATACCATTTACGATTAAGCAATTTAATAATAAGCTGGTACTCACCACTGGCTAACTCTTGAGGAGCACCTGCTGTAGGCAAAGGGACAAAGGCCACTAACACAAGAAGTGACAGACAGATCAAAGCAAGACGAAGAGACATTTTGTTGAGAAGTTGAACTGATGTGTTACCGATTCCATCTGTCTATTTATATGCAGTACAAGAGTTTTTTTAATGTAAATTATTTTACAAATTACCCTAGAAAATCAATTATTCACCGGCTTATCTGCACTTCATTGACAGCTGTTGCTTATGTCCTCATTTCTATTCGCAGCGCAAATTAGATGAATCGCGCGCTCTGTCTGAATCCAGCGTACCAACTCATCAAGGATTGAAACTGCAGTGGTCAACTCATGCACGAAAGTCCCTGAAGAAGCAGATGCCGCTGAAGCATCTGGACAAACACAGCAGAGACAGTTCGGGCAGCATGCATTGCCATCGCCTGAACCCTACTTCTCGTTCTCTAAACAATTTCGATCGCAACATATACTGTCTGAACTTGTCAAAACTCTATGTGGTTCTGGCAATAGCACTCAATCAAGTGGAGGACGACATACAATTGACTGATCTACTGCGACTTATAGATGAAGAACATCTAACCAGCCGCTATATACTAAACTACTTGCCAGAAAACGTGGCCATGAATGGAAAAACTTTACTTAAGCAGATGGAGTTTGGATTCCAGAGAGACAAATATCGCTACAAGGTGAGCTTAAATAGAATATAAACGCATTTACACACTAGTAAAGATATTGTATTTTAGTACATTCGTCATCACATTGCACATATGTCGCGCTTTATAAACCTTAACGGGTTCCAAAAGCCGAACCTTGGAGCGCTTGCCCAGAGATATGTGCTAGAACTGAGCTTGCCGCCGCAGGTGGCAACATATGTAACAAGTTTAATGGATGTGCTGCCGCCAAGTTTTAATCCTATTTTTGGAATGCACGTCTATCCGAGGTACGAAGCCCGAGTGATGGCTTACATCATTTACGTATTAAAGCTGCTCTTTGGCTTGGATGATGTTAAGGAATGTGCTATTTCGGATTCTGCAATCCAAATAAATAAGCAAATCGGGAATATTGCCGATGATCTGCCGGATTCCATAGCACCGTTGTTTGTTTACAGCGAGTGGATGGAATTTATAGAGTTGCGCAAGGTGCTCGTTGCACACCACAATGAAAGCTTTGCTCGACGGTTTGGTGTGCCCACTCGGGATGAACGTCACGTGAATGACTTTTTAAAGAAGGAGAGCATGCAGCGGGAACAGGAGTATAATTACAACGAAATGTTGATAACGCCTGCGATGCAGCGCATGCGTGAGAATGTTTCCCTCATTTTTGAGACATTTTTAAAGCAAAAGTTTGGAGAATCCAATAGTACGGCAAGCCCTACTAGAGACCACATAGAGTTTCAACCCACAGTGACGCCGGCACACAGTTACTTTAAGCGAATCCTTTTGCGTGCTGATCAGGCTAAACCGGATGAAATAGGTGTACATATTCCAGACGGTATGAGGGAGGATCATTCGGAACGGCAATTAGCGCCGTTTAATAATAAAACTGAACAGTTATACCAATTCTTGGAAAAGCATGGATACAAATTGGTCGTCCAGGAACTGGCATGTCAGGCGAACTATCAATCTGTAGGAATTTTTCAGACACTTGTACGACCAACTATTCGCTGCAAGGAGTATCGAGCCAATTGTGAAATCAAAACGCAGACTTGGATCGATGAACTGCGGCAGCGGGAGAAGCGACCCAATTTTGTATTTCGACAACCTGTTGCAAACTACGGAAAACAGTATCAAAACATAATTAACGAGCGTTCTAAGCATCGGGAGACGTTAGAGGCTAATAACCCTTTCTGGAAAATAATCTCCACGCCTAATTATATATTAAAACTAAATGACAACGACGTATCGCTTAACAGTTTAGCTTCAATACAAACTTTTGACGAGCGCAACATGGAACCGTTACGTGTGCCACTCAACATGCCGCGTCGTCTAATGACAACAATATCAACAGGTGCCAAGCAGCTAAAGAAGGAAGTAATCCATTTGAGAGCAAAAACTGACGTCTTGTTAAATATTTCAAATTTCGATTGCTGGCTTCTTAATGGACACATTTCGAATATCAGGGAAATTGATAAGGTGCAACTGCGATCTATGTTTCCTTGCTCATTCCGCTGGTTGCTGGAAACATGCGCCGCCACCATTGGTGTCGAATGGGATGTTCTCTATGAGCAACTTTTGATATTGGAGGTCATGTTTCATCATGGAATCGACTGGAGCAATCACAGCAATCACTTGCGGTTCAAGTACAATATGTCAAATAAGGATTTAACTTTGCTTACACGAAATTACAGGGACATGTGGTAATTCTAATGATGTAATAAACTTTAATGTTGTACTTAACTTCATCCACATCCTCTATTCGTTATCATTTAATGACCAGTGAAACATAGTACACATGCAAATAAGCGTTTATCTGAGAAATATGTAAACAAATGATAAAAGCAACTTCAACAAAAAACTTAAAAAAGAACGCCAGTTACTCATAAGCACAGTGTTGCTTTGTTTACATTTTACATTAATCTTCAAAAAGAATGAGCACAAGAAGTCTTCTCGCTTCTGCACAAATACACACGGAAACAAGGCTCTTTTTCTCTCCCAACAACCATATATATACACATACCTACACATGTACATACATATACAATGAACCTCAGCAGGTGCCGAGCACCGATTGAGAGAGAGTAAAAGAGCGTAAGTTGCGTACAGTGGTCTTTAATTTGTAAATCAATTACTAATTAGAAACAAATTTACGAATGTCAATAAGTTTCTTATATGAAAAAGTGCAGACATTTTAATATAAAGTTGCGAAATTTCAATTTGGCGATTAAATTTTATTATATTTTGTTATTGATTCAATAAATATTGATTAATTTTCTTAGACTCTGGCCCACTGTGCATGTTATGTAGAAATCATAGGCTGCACATTCGTTGGCAACACATGCGAGTTCAGTGCTAATTTTAACGACGCGGTGTCGACTGTTTTTCTTTTGCGGTTTTCAATTTGCGTCGCCCTGCCCAGCAACTTCAACAGTTGAATCAAATTTAAATCAGTATCAGTTTCAGTGCCTTTACGCATTGCGAGCATTTGTGCTCGTTTGTCTCTTCTCTTCAAGTTCAATTTCAAAGTGCAGTGCAAGTGCTAATAAGCTACAGAAACAGTGTTGGTAACAGCAAGAAACATTATTTACCGTTACACCCACATCAATTCACTCATATTAGCAAAATCAATTGTACCATGAACAAGGTAGAACTGTGATCGTCAACACCGAAAGGAGACAGAAAAAAAATTTCTGACGGTTCAATCAGGTAGTGCCCTAAATGTAAATTAACTTGCACATATAGATGAATTGATAATCATAATGAAACTTTGTTAATAGAAAATTACGAATTTGAATTGAATAATGTAAGCTACATTACTACGATTTCTTTATTTCGTGATTCAATTAAGTTTTTTATTTTTGGCAAATATGCGCGTTTGAACTATTATTTTTATGGAAAGACAGCTGTTTCAATATGTATACAGTCGAAAATAAATAATACAAGTTATGTGATTCGACCGTAAGAAACACTATTAAAATTTTAAATGTGGATCTTTCCGTCCACTGCAAAATATCTACTGTTTACCTTTAAATATTCAAATACATATGTACGTATATGTAGGTACAATTGAAAATATTTCATTTCACATAACAAAGGTAACCCCATACCGTTTTAGCACACTGCTGCATCCCCCCTCTCACCAATCGTACAAACATTACGTTGCTTTGTACGTGCGATCCAAGTTTTAGTTGTTGACGTTCTTGGCGGCTTTTGAGGTGAACAACATTGTTTTACAACAACAATAACAGCATTCTCGTATTGGCCATATCAATTTAAAAGTATAAACGATCATTTTATAACAACAATTAATGGCTGCAATTTTGTCACTAGTTTTATGCCAAAATATTAGCTTAATCTCTTTGTCGTATGTATGTGCATACATACATACATAAAAACATAAAAACTACTATGTAATTTGTTAGGCTTTATACTAATAATAATCATACCATGTATGATTGTCTGGTCATAGATATGTATGTATATCTAATGCGATTTATTGTTGTCAAATGTTTAATTAGTTTCAACACTGACGCGACTTGTTGCCTTTGTTTAATAACTCGAATCTATGAAAAAATGCATTAATTAAACTATCCTGATTACGAAATGAGATAAGAATATTGGGACATTGATTCACATATGTATGAATTCCCTATAGACCGACGATATTCGTTAGATGACGCACCTCAGTGTTGTTCATTTTAGCGACGTCATCCATATAACTAGTATGAGGGGAATGGTAGATATAGTTATAGGGAGCCGTATACTTAAAAATAAAATAAAAATATGCGCACATACAAATATTTATAATTTTCCACCCTCCAACGCGGAATAGTCAAGGAGCTTACAATATGGAGGGAGACTACAAAAATATACTCATAATCAAAGCCCTTCACTAGAAGTTCTGAGAGAGTTGAGGGTCTCGTGCTGCACGTGCTGCCGGACTCCCAAATTGTCGCCATGTTTATATTTAGAGGCGCCCTGCCCCACTGAATGTGTATGCGTGCATTAACGAATTTTCACATTTTCTTCACATTCTTTTAAAAATAAACAAATTGAAACTTTGCGCTGTCTTCAATGTGTGTGTTGTGTTATTGCTAAGCAAAATATAAATAAGTACATATATTCAGTGCATACTCACACGGTATATGTAAATAAATATTTTCATTTTTATTTGTTGTGTAACTTCCCTTTGAACCATTGTGCTTTGGTAGTCGCAGTGTTAAACATAATCTAAAAGAATATTAGGTTTTTCAAAATCGATTTTTAAAATACTTTGTCACATATATAATACAGTTTCAAGTCAAATTGGACAGTCTCTCTTAACAGTGACATAACAATACATCCTGGCTATTTATTTTACTTTTTTTAAGGCGGAAATTAAGTTCAAGTTTAAAGGTATTACTAAGGTTATCTCTCAATATGCATAAACTTTTAAAATTTGTACATATGTATTTTGCTCATAATAAATTTCCGACTTTTAGGGCTCTTGAAAGATATACAATTTTCCTCCATCATATAATACGTTAGTTGAACACTTGCTTGCGTTTCATACCGAAAAATTTGAGACAGAGGAATGGGTGCATTAATTGAATTACAATCACACGTTGTTCTCGTTTTTTTCTATCCTCACATTGTTTTGTTGTTCTCTTGAGGGCACATGGCTCACACCAACTTGTTGAGTCGACACTTGACTAACACACATTCATAATCATGTATTTATACATATAACTTTAACTTGATATAAATCACAAATGTTGGCTTATTTAAAACTTGCAGGTGTGTTTTTCATGATTTCATGATATTATTATCATTTTCATGATAGATACAATTATATTGTTTTCAAAATATGCCAGATAACCACTAAAATTAAAATACCTCGGACACTTCGAATTTTAAAAGGTACAACACAAAAATTCAATGGCTATGAATTTATGCCCTCGGTGAGAATTTGAGTGTGTAATTTAATTTATAAAACACGCAGCAAGGCTCTCAAGATTTGCATAGAAGTTAAACAAATGTTGGAGTTGTTTTGGACTTAACGTAATGTTTAATGTACACAAACGACAAGCACATTTGCACAAATAATTTGTGGGCAAAATCTGGGAAAAAGAAAAATCTAGTCGGAGACATTCGCATGATAATTGCAAGCTGGATAGCAAGAGAAATCGGGAGGGGGACGTAGAGATAGGTGTTAATTGCCTGACAAATTGAAAAACACGAACCGCGCTCATGTGCTAAGGTATAGAGTGACCAGGTCTTGAACAAATATCTATTATACAATATTTATGGTTGTGTATATGTGCTTTAAAACGCACGTTAATAGATTGGATCATTTAATTTATTTACAGCCTGCAATCTGTAACAACAAAATACAGACGTCAAAATGGGTCGCTGGGGTCGACAAAGTCCAGTGTTGGAGCCTCCTGATCCACAACCACCACTCATTCCGCCACGTACTTTCATGCGTCAATCGAGTATTACGAAAATTGGTAATATGCTTAACACGGCAATTAATATAAATGGTGCAAAAAAACCGCAAAGTAAGTTTACATTAATTCATGTTTAAAAAATAATGCGCGCCTTTCAACACACAATAATTTCACTTCCTAGTCAGCTGTATAGTTTGTTATTTTGCAACACCAAATGTGCACGCTGTTCAACACTAAAACGATGCAAAACGGCGTTCATGTGCGATATTTTAGTGGCCTGAAACTTCTATTGTAAAGTGCGAAATTTGCAATAAATTTTTGTACTTCCATTTTATGTTGAAATTATAATAACAAATAAGTCATAAATTAAGTTGAAATTGTTAACGGCGTGTTCAAGTGTTATAGCCATACTCTAATTGTGTTATTGCAACGATGTACATAGTTTAAAAGTGCGTAAATTAAGCCGCCGCTGCCGAATTTGCAAATGAGACGACGCAACGCAACGACGGCGGCGACAGCGACGAAGCAGTGCAGCAAAAGAGGCGGCAAAAACTAGCAGAAGAAGCAACTTTACAGAGCAGCGTTAGAATTTCTGCCTTTTTTCCTCAAATTTGTCATGCGAATAATATATAAAAGTATATATATATATATATATATATGTATTTATATAGACATACATGAACACAGTTTTATTGTGTAAATCAGTGCAGTGTTTTGTCGAAAAAAATACAAACTTGAAAAGCAATAACCATCAGACGCATTTAAATCAAATACTTCATTAATTGTGAATTCTCAGCGTCATCGCACTTTATAATAGTACAACGTCTAAGTAAATGCCAAAACAAATATGAAAATTTCAAATGATGTTATAAGAATTAGTCCTTAAAACAATAACAAAATATATTTTGAAGGTTAGATTGCCACCCGTTGCGTTTGCAAAAGAAAATGCGATAAAACAAAAAGCAAAGAGTAAGTCAAACGACTGGCGAAAACGTAGACGGCGAAGAGCTAAAGGTGTTAGCATTATTGGTGTTTGTTTTGCCACAAAATAAATAATATAAATCGCATTGTTTAGTAAATTCTCGAATGCGGGCCCGTTAATATCGGTTTACAACGCCTCGTTTATCATTTGTGTTCTTTCCACGAGAATCCGGCGGAATAGTGTGAATTATTTTGCGATAACTTCGTACAACCACCGGCTGCCGTTAGTGCCTCTTTTGCTAGCTGAATACCCGCCGCTATCGCTATACTGCTGTCGGAATATGTATATATTTATAGATGTGTATGTGTACAATAGAAATACTTCCCTACCTTGCAGTTTCTTCCCCACATGTCGCCGACGTAGTTGTCGTCACCAGCTATACATATACGTGCTTAAGTTGTGTTGAGCAATGAAAAAAGAATAATAAATATATACATACATATATCAAACAAAGTACATCACATAACAACAAAAAGAAAGAGCAGAAACAAAAGCAACGAAAGTTAAGAACTTTGGTTCAGTCTCTTGCTTTCGGTTTCGTCGATTCTTTTTATGCCGAGCTTAACTCCTTTGGCAAAAGAAACCACGCTCAACACTCCCTCACAGCAACAGCAACAACACTAAGACCACGTTCCCCAACACTGAACAATTGAGCTTTTTTAGTGTGGGAGAGTTGAGAAGAGAGGGAGAGCGCGTCAGCAACTCCTTGGTCTTCATTTATTGTTTTTGTTGTGTAGCAGTGCTGTTGCTATTGCTTTGAGTGGCGTCTTCTGCTAACTTGCGCGCGCCGTTTAACGAAAACTGTTCAACTGTCATGGCTGGTAAGTCAATATTTGGGATGAATACATGTAGTAAATATATCAATGTATCTTTATAAGTTGTCTGAATTGTGATTTTCTTACATTTCTAATACATACATGTAAACAAATTCATTCGAAAAGTAAACATACGACAACATAAACAAATCTTTTCTCTAAAAATTAACGCTTTGCTCAAACGGTAGCCATAGTAGATACACACAAATAAATATGTACATAAGTATATATTTAATTAAGGGCATTAAAACTTGCACACAGAGAGAAAGCCATATTTTCCGATTGTCTTAGTGTCGATTGATCACCGATGTTTGTGCATCATTTGCTTAAAATGTATGTAGAACATACATATGTGAGCGTTTTTTTTATTGGAAAAGAAAACATAAAATATCGGTATTTGAATATCAAATTGATTTCTTTGTGTCAGTCTTTAAAAAATATATATGTACATATACAACATACAGAACTTCGCTGTATGTACACACATATATAATCATTACAGCGTGCCAGCATTAAAGGCTGTGTCATCTCTAAGGATAGATCTTTCTGATATTCACTGTGAACAACATATAAATCTGAAGAAGTCGATTCAAAATACATTTGTGGAAGTAAACGATGTTCCTATATATCTTTAATATAAGGAAACATCTGACAGTCGAGTAAATATGAATGGGATGAGAAATACTTCGCTTCAACTCCAAAAATAGTTTTTCATTCAACTTTTTGCTTATTTCTCGAAACTATTAATTTATCGACTATTTAAATACGCCTTTTGGTGTCTATTTACATGAGAATGAGAAATATGAATACAGTCTCCATTAATTTTATGTTTTCAAACGGATATGACTTTTCTCCTATATTGTATTTTTACATATATTTGTATTTGAAGCACAGCTTTAATCTAATCGGTGGGATAACTTTTCTCCGTTCTTTTGGTTGTTTCACAGCTCTTGCCTGTTCAGATGTTGTTTTTTTTTTATTTGCTGTGACATCGCGTGCCAATGTTAAATAATTGTGGCAATATTTGATTTCCATTTAGTTCGAACTTGTGCAGTTCACTGTGTACCTTTTATTTAACTGAGTCTGTTGAGAAATAAGGAGAGCTATTAAGAACGAAAATCTATGCCATTGTGTCATAGGACATTCTTGATTTTCGAATAAGAATACAATTAAATATCAATTGAGAAGGAAAGTGAAGTGAACTGGCTGCTACGGCTGGGCTTTTCACTGTGCTTGCTTTTGGCTTTTATTCCTGTTGCAACTAGCTCAAACCAGGACAAAAAATGTATGAGATGACATTTTGGTTTTTTTTTTAAATCCAAGCATTTTTTATTGCACTTAGGTAAGTTCCAAAAAAGCAAATCAGCGACTCCAATTTTTTTGGTTCTGCATACTAGGCTTGAAATTGGCAAATGCAAACAATAATTAAACTGCCAACTAACCAATCATATGGGCTTGTAATCTCAATTAAATATATTTGATCGAATATGATTTAATAATTTACATTCATAAAGAGCTTCATTTTTCTATACTTATATCTTGTATGTATTACCAGAAACAATTATTTTAAACAAAAAAATGTACAAAGTAATACGTACACAAGTCGCAAATTGCGTCATAAGTAAATACTTAAGAGCGACTGACAATGGTAAACGTCATCGTTGTCCTTAGCCGTCGAAGGCGTATTGATTGTGTACTGAGTAAGAGGAAATAGAATGTAGAAATCAGTTATGCTTGGCAATAGAAATGGTAAATGGCAAATGGAGAATTGGAATGAGAAATAACCTGTATTCTTTTGGTTTTCCGTTTTTCTTGCAGGTAATGGAGAGGCGTCCTGGTGCTTCTCACAGATCAAGGGCGCATTGGATGATGATGTCACCGATGCAGATATCATATCTTGCGTTGAGTTCAATCACGATGGCGAGTTGTTGGCAACAGGCGATAAAGGGGGACGAGTTGTCATCTTTCAGGTAAAGATTTAACAGTTTGTAATTCAATTATAGAAGCAAATAATAATCCTTTATTATATTATACGATTTACAGCGCGATCCCGTTTCGAAAAGCGCCAATCCAAGAAGAGGGGAATATAATGTCTATTCGACATTCCAATCGCACGAGCCCGAATTCGATTATCTCAAATCGCTGGAAATCGAGGAGAAAATCAACAAGATAAGGTGGCTACATCAAAAGAATCCCGTTCACTTTTTACTTTCCACCAACGACAAAACAGTAAAATTGTGGAAGGTCAGCGAACGCGACAAGTCATTCGAGGGATACAATACAAAAGAGGAGAATGGCTTGATTAGGGATCCTCAAAACGTAACCGCCTTACGAGTTCCTTCTGTGAAGCAAGTACCGCTGATGGTTGAGGCCTCGCCACGTCGCACCTTTGCCAACGCGCACACCTATCACATCAATTCAATTAGCGTTAATTCTGACCAAGAGACTTTCCTATCGGCCGACGATTTACGTATTAACCTCTGGCATTTGGAGGTAGTCAATCAGAGTTACAATATTGTCGACATTAAGCCAACTAACATGGAGGAGCTGACGGAGGTTATTACCGCAGCGGAATTTCATCCGACTGAATGCAATGTGTTTGTCTACTCCAGCTCCAAGGGCACAATACGATTATGTGATATGCGCTCGGCGGCGTTATGCGACCGTCATAGCAAGCAATTTGAGGAACCTGAAAATCCAACAAATCGCAGTTTCTTCAGTGAGATAATCAGTTCGATAAGCGATGTAAAGTTGAGCAACTCGGGTCGCTATATGATCTCCAGAGACTATTTAAGTGTCAAGGTTTGGGACTTGCACATGGAAACAAAGCCAATTGAGACCTATCCAGTAAGTGTATTTGATTGACCCTCCATTTTATCCAATAAATAATTATTCCACTATTGAATATATTTTAGGTTCACGAATACCTACGTGCCAAGCTATGCTCTCTGTATGAAAATGACTGCATCTTTGACAAGTTTGAGTGCTGTTGGAATGGCAAGGATAGCTCAATAATGACGGGCAGCTATAATAATTTTTTCCGTGTATTTGATCGAAATTCGAAAAAAGATGTCACGCTTGAAGCGTCAAGAGACATCATTAAACCCAAGACGGTGCTGAAACCACGCAAAGTTTGTACTGGCGGCAAACGAAAGAAGGATGAGATAAGCGTTGATTGTCTTGATTTCAACAAAAAAATTCTGCACACTGCTTGGCATCCGGAGGAGAATATCATTGCTGTGGCTGCGACTAATAATTTGTTCATATTTCAGGATAAATTTTAGCTAAAACTACACCTGCAAGCTACTGAATTGTACACACCCTCAACCTTGGCACAGCCGTGGCATCAGTGTCAACAGTCGGCTCATTTAAATGTTAATTCGATTGATTTGTTTCAAACGCGCTGTCAAATAATTTCACATAAGTTCTTTGCTTAACCAGTATCACCATATACACACACATTCATACATGCACCCTTACATTATACATACAAACCCACAAACACGTAAATGCCATAGCAAAAGCTTTGTAACATTTTTTCCTTAGTGATACGTACAAGATAAATAAAAGATTTTTATACATAGATAACATTTAATTATAATGGAGACGAAATTGAATATTCTTGTAGCGTAATTAAAAAACAATCGAATTATCAAGCGTAGTTTACCATGGTTTTTTATACATAAAAAATATGCGCCCAAGTATTTATAATAAACAACAACAAATATAAATCTAAACGCTGTAATTATAATTTCTAGCCGTTAGGCCTATTTGTTTTGTGTTCGCTTGTTAAGTTTAAAAAAAAAACTAAAAGTTAATAACAGGATTTGTGCACCTAAACATGCTCTGTTACCATTCAATATTCGTTTTCTATCAAGTTCATTCCAAGCTGTTAAAACGAAATCAATTGCGAAAACCTAGCCTTACACTATTGTATAATTGAAACTCTCCCAAGGGAGAAAACCACATTATCACCATCATATGTTCTCCCACAACAACTATTGTCACCCATTAGAATCATAAATCGCAAAAAATGCTCATATAAATGAATTAACGTATTAAGAATCTAAATCAATAAAAAGGAAAATTAAACAAAGAAAGTTGAAATATCAGAATCTAAGTATAAGTTTAATTATCTTTTGATTTTCTTTTTAGCGTTCTCCAAAATCTACTTTTATGACTTACTAAACACTACTTATTTTATATGCTATGTTGTAAGATAAGTATTGATACTTTTAGTTTAGCTCGGTGTGCAAGACCAATTGTAATGTCATTTATCACTTTATCCTGCACTCCTTCAGTTCACCTAATCTACAGCTTAGCAGCTGACCTGCTCACCAGGTGTCTGATGTAGCCATTTATTTTGTATAATCCCTCTATAATTTTCCTCATGCACTACTGGTCAAGTTTCTTAAGCTATCTCTAGCGACTAGTGTTATAAAAAAGTGCGCTAAGATGTTAAGTAATAAAAACAAAAAAATGGTTTATACGTATTAATGTAACGTTGAATGTAATGAAATGGCAGGCATTGAAAGCGAGTTCAAAAAGTGGAATGTAAACGCATAAATGATACAAATGTGCTTCTTATGAAATTAATTATGTATTAAATATAATATGTATTTTCAATGAGCTAGTTATACAGTAATAGAATTCATAAAAAGTAACATAAACAAATATACATCTACATTAAGCTCGCAAATAAAACAAAAAATTCAAGAACAAGAAATTAATTGTTTATAAAAAAGAACGTGTGAAATTTGTTTAAAACTTAAGAGTTATATTTTAAATGCATAAAATGTACATTTTGTTTCAGACAAATATAACTCTCAATTATCTAACAGCAATGATTGTGTTTGCAACCATTTTTATACATTCATACTTATGAAGTTATGTCTATTTTATATTGAGCAGCGGGCAAGATTATCGACTAATAACATGATACACAACATTGACATGCCTTTATGTAAATAAAATCGTATTACAACTTTGCAAGAGCAGAGAGAAGTTAAAAAATACAGTTAAATACATTCATTAAATGAACTAAAACCCTAGTCGGTAGTGTGACTGTTCCAGTTGCGTTGCCGTTGTGCGTAACGAAACCAATTTCATTGCAATTGATTTATTTAAGTGAACTCATTGAATTACTACACAAATAGTAAATCATTTGAAGGCACGTTTAGTTTTGCAAACAAGAATATCGAAATGAATCGAACACTGGTTTTAATAAAGGATGTCCTGCGGACTGATTTTTAAATTAAATTAAATGTTTTCCATTTTCTGCTTTTAATTAATTTTTGTACTTTTTTTACCCTTTGAGCGTTGAACATGGTTAAAAAAGGTTATACTAACTTTGTGTAAATGTTGGTGGTTGTCTACTTTAGCAGTCACAGACAAAGGCAAATATTATAGCACAAACCACTCCTCTTAATTGCAATTCAATCGGATTTAACGCGATTTCCGGTACTCTGAGCAGCTCTGCCTGCGAACTTACAATAGAGTTTAAGTTTATGTATTGCTACTAATTTAGAATATTCGTTAATTCACACAGTTAAATTGGCTTTAAATTACAAATGTAACTTTGCAACATCATTGTTCAATATAAAGTTGTTTTTACGTGAGATGTCATTTTGTTTATATTTTGACCTCCGCAGTGATCATGCATTGAAATAATGGCAAATGTAGACTATTTACAAATTTCGATATTTGACGAAGTTGATAAGGGCCTCCTTATCGTTTTGAAAAAACTTTTTTTTTTCAAAATTTTAAGTCGTGTAAATTTGCTGTTTTTGATTGTGGAGGTTAAAATTAGTTTTTTGTTGCATCAATAATTTTTTTACGGTACGTAAATCTTTGTGCAGTTTTATAAAAATCCATATAAAATACAGGCAATAAAATTAGTTAAAAATTCACTTGGACTTTCTTTAGGCTTAAATACTACAAAGCGAATAAATAAGCAAGCTATACATACAAATACATATCAAATATATGGCTTTAAAAGCGAATATGCTCTATAGACTAAAAAAGGCGTTTGTAGTAAAAGATCAGAAAGAAAGATCATACTCGCATTAATTGGTGGCCGCAATGGTCACATAGTTGCTCAACGGGATGCTTGCCGGAGCGGTTGTGTTCAAGGCGAGACTAGCACGAGAGTTGCGCTTGCGCTGTGGTCGTCCCCCATTCTTAATGGATAAGGGTGATTTGGTGGTCAAGTCCGGCACAGATGAAACACTCTGCGACATATCGCCGCCGGCACCAAATTCATCACTGGCCGAATATGAACCAGATTTTTGGGTTAACGTACTATGTTGCTCATTGCGACGACGAACAATGCTCGGCTTAATAATTGGCTTAATGGTAGTCTTATTGGGATCAAATAAACTGTCCAGCAGGTCGACAGTTTTCAACGCCTTTCTGCTTTGCGTACATTCCATTGGAGCACACGATTTCTAATTTTTGTATTTTTTTTAATTGTATAATATTTAAGACCATCTTAAGGTATATATATATGGTATTTTATTATTTTTCGTTACTATGAAAAACACTATATTTAACAATGGTAAACTATAACTGTGTGCTTATGGGCTGACGCCTAGGAGCCCATCTGTGACGCTTCGGCAGCGGTTTTGTGTTTCCAATAACGGCTTTGACCTCGATTAGATTACAATTCCAAAGTCCGTGTTATATATTTTAATTTTTGTTTAATAAATTAACTTGTTTAATAGTAGAAGCGACGCAAGTCACAGCGCTTGAAACGTTGATCCTGGGCTTCATCGATCTCCACACAAATTTTCGACGTTTATTCGACGGTACTACGGATGGAAAAAATTGTATATATTATATAATACCATCTCATTTGTTGATTGATTTAGTCGTAATACTTACACAATACGGATGGTGTTGGTGAAGCCAGAGCCCTGCTTCCAGCCCGTAACAATCACGACAGAATCACCGGTTTTGATGAAACCATTCTTCTTACCCACTTGTAGACCGAACTGGACACGGACATCTACATCTTTAAGCCAGTCGCCAAGAGCGGGCTCTACAAAGTCAAAAATTAAATAAGTGTAATTGTATTGTATAATAGTGACTTACCCTTGTAGATAAGTGGCACCAGGCCACGGTAGAGATGCGCCTGACGAGCAGTTTGCGCGAAGCGGGTGACCGCGATGATGGGACAGCGTGGGCGATACTTGCTGACCAGGAAAGCCGACTTTCCACTGGTGGTAATTACCACAATGGCGGCTGCCTTAGCCTTGTTAGCGGCCTCGACTGCAGCAATTGATGCGGCATGTGGGGCATCCAAAGTTGATACAGAGGCGCCACGCACCAAATCGGCGAAAAGGTTCTGATGCCATAGAGCAGCCTCGGCTTCCTTACAGGTCTTGGCCATCGTCAAAACACACTCCAGTGGATATTCACCTTTGGCTGTTTCACCCGAAAGCATTACACAGTCAGCGCCATCAAGCACTGCGTTAGCAACATCAGAAATTTCAGCACGTGTTGGACGAGGCTTTTTCACCATTGACTCCAACATTTGGGTAGCGCAGATGACAGGCTTTCCAGCCTTGTTGCAACGAGCGATCATCGCCTTTTGAGCCAAAAAGACTTTTTCAGCGGGGATCTCAATACCAAGATCTCCACGAGCGACCATTATGCCATCGCTAGCATCAATAATTTCGTCCAGATTGTGCATGCCCTGCTGGTTCTCGATTTTCGAGATAATTTTGATGTTCTTGCCTTTCTCGCCAAGCACTTTGCGAATTTCCGTTAGAGCTGCAGCATTGCGAATGAACGACGCAAAGACCATATCAACATCCTGATCTACGCCAAACTGCAGATCGGACTTGTCCTTCTCAGAAACAGCTGGCAAATCAACTGGAACACCGGGAAGGTTGACACCTTTACGTGAGCCCAGAGCACCGCCGTTCTCCACCTCACAGACCACGGTATCCTTTAACACCTCCTTAACCACCAGGGAGATAAGTCCATCATCCACGAAGACACGATTTCCGGGCTTGACAACATTAACAATGTTCTCGTAATCGACATAAACGACTTCGAGGGATCCCTTCTCAAGGAAATCTTTGTTGGTGCTTAACTTGATGGTCTCACCCTTCTTCAGCTCAATCTCAGCAGTGCCGCTGCCCCCAATAAGACCAGTACGTATCTCCGGACCCTTTGTATCCAGAGCAATTGCCACGGGATGCTCGTAGCCCAGCTTGGCTGAATAGTTCTTAACAGCCTGGCGCACATTAGCCACCGTTTCGGCGTGATATTCATGCGATCCGTGGGAGAAGTTCATACGTGCGATATTCATTCCCGTTGCGATCATCTTCTCCAGCATTTCGACACTACGTGAAGCAGGTCCAATAGTGCACACAATGCCGGAAAGGCGGACATGTGGAACGGGCGAGTCGAATTGCAAGCGGCACATATGCTCTAATTGGGTATCAGCTCCAGCGGCCATGTTTTGCGGTACTTCGTTTGGCTTTGTACATGCAACATATCAGAAACAATACATACGTATGGTAAGTTTGGTGCGATACAATATATAATAGATTAAACAATTAGCTATAATAATATATCAATTACACATAGGGATCAAGTGGTCAAAAGTTTATAATATTGATATGATCGAAATTCGAGTGCCAGACGTCACACGATTCACGGTATCCAATTGTCTGAGGGTGCACATAGTTTTATCGATTGTTGCCAATAATCTAAACGTAACGTAAACAGTGAAAGAAACTGAGATACAAGCACGCAAACTAGAAAAATAAAAAGAGAGGTAATCGCATTGTCTGTAGAGAGGAAAGATTGACGATGAGGAAACTTGCTCTGAAAGCGGCAATGCATTTGCGAAGGTCAAACGTTTTGCATGCGAAAAAGAAAGAACGTTGCATAATTTGATTTAGTGAAAATAGGAGATAGAAAATATAATTTGCGAGAAAATTAGTTTAAGTAAACAGATATGATCCAAGCAGCTGTGTGGATATGCAATATTTATGTGAATAGCAACCACGAAAACACAAGATTTTCTGTATTCGGATTTACCTTTAGCTTTGGAGCTTCGTCATAAATCGTTACGTTAACCATTTTCCGACCTACTAGGTATAACCTACGAAAAGTATATTTAGAATATTTCCCAACACGGACACGCACTAAACAGACGGAAACGAAACGTTGTAAGGCGAAAATATTTGCTTTTTCACACAATGGCACAAAACGTTCGACTGCCGCAACGATTTTTTTGTTAATGGAAAATTTGACAAAGCGCTCAAAATGTCGGTAATGCAGTAGAGCGAACCACGAGACTTGTGCAAAAGCCAACCGATGCGGCTCTCTGAGCCACCGTAGGCTGTGGCAACAGGCCACCCCTAAATACCACCCGACCACTGAGAGAGCGAAAAGTTTATTGAAATGGAGAACAAAAAGCTTTCAAGATAGATAACTGAGAAGAGCTTGCAATTGCTTAGCCGGCTACTTGACCGAATTTTCAAGTTATATACGTAACTACAAAAATGAGTACATGTATTTCTTTTAATAAGAGCATGTGAGTGTAAACAAAAGCTGATCGTCAGCTGTTTCGGTCACCGTCAATTCACACAGCCATATATATACATACATATGTATAATATTCTAGTACTATGCGCTCTTAACATCAGCTGTTTGAAACACAAAAAGCGGAATCTCACGTTTTCTATTGACCTTGAATTCAATAAAATACAATCTCTACAAAAAGTTTCGCAGGCAGACAGCCTTACTCTCTTTATGATTCGCTCTTACTCGCACTGCAACCGTGACACGCATGAAAAGCATGGTAAAGCTTTTGCTATATCGCTCTTACCTCAGCCAACAGAACACACACACACATTAAAAGTTTTATTAAAGTGAAAGTACTTTTAGTCGGGTGAGAATCAAGAGTCTGTTGGCCTCTTGCCCTTGAACTTGCTTCAGAAGGACATTTCACTTTCAAGTGTAGTCCTGCTCCCATGTAATTGCAAGTCTGCTTAAGCTGATATTCACTGCATGACAACTTTTAATTACACATCGTTGCAAGTTGTAGAATCTTTAAATTTTCAACCAAAAATGTATTATATTTATATTTGTTTGCCGGCTACTGTGGTTGCATTTACGTGTGTATGTATGTATGTATGTGCTTAAATACATATATATTGTGTAAGGCGATAATAAGTACAATTTGCAATGTTTGAAATAATAATATCAAGTGTGGAGATTACTATTGCATTTTCTAAAAGCGTGTTTTCGCATTTATAATATATATATATATTTGTATGTGTATGGGTGTGTGTGCTTAATGGCATGACTTCTATTTCACCTTTACATATTTTTTACCCGCGCATTGTCCAGTGACACAAGTGTGCATAACCGCACATATGTTTGTATGTGTGTGGATCTCTGTATTTTAAATATTGCGATGAAATTGTTTGCATCATCAACAAATAGCAACAAATTAATATAACTTAATTTAATAAAATTTACCGAATTGCGCGAATACAATTTAATTCTGAGGTCTTCATAGCTTTTACACATTCGAGACTTACCTTCTTTGAATGTTAAAAAATACGATTTAATAGATTTTGGTTTCCTGTATTGGAATTATCTTTATTAAATGCACAGGCTTCAATACACCGAATATACAGGTCCGAGTTGCGGGCGATCTGTTTTGCGACTAAGAACTTTTACGATACATCGACATAGCAAGTATACATGTATCGAAACAATAGTTCCTATCGATATTTTATTATAAAAACGCAGCTCAATTTGAAAATATTGTTAATTATACATAGCAAAGGCACAACGTTGTATGAATAAAATGGTATATGTATGGTCTTCATGGTATGAAATTAATAGAGAATTATTTGGATAGTTTGGAAAGCTCTTGAATTAATGAGTTGCACCTTATCAGAGCCATGTCATGGAGATAGCTAACGCTATCGATGTGTAGAAGACTATGTATTTGCAGTTCCTCCTCCAAGTACTCAATCTGTGCTTTTGTCGGTCGGTGGGGAAACCCTGCACAAAAGTAGAAAATTATAAGACCTATCGATAACTAACAGAAAAATGTTGAATTTAACCTTCGATGAGGCAAACATTCGTGTGGCAGGGAATCGTTATATCTGAAGGATAACGGCGTATATTCTGTTCTGTTATAGTTGCCACATTGGTAAACTCCAAGTAAACGACGTTATAGAGGTTTTGCGGTAGCTCTTGCTTAATTTCAAGTACTTTCGCGCGATACCATGTACCTTCAAATTTAGCTATCACGTACTCTCTGGTCCTGTAAAGAATTATTAAATAGTAACACATTGTTCGCATTTGTTATACATTTAAAACTTACACAGGTATGTATGGCAGGGAATCCTTAAATATCGACAGACGAAAGTGCAGATCGGAAAAATCGCGTGCATTTTCGCTATCGAAAGCACCAACAATTCCCCTAGAAATATTCGTATTGTCCACAATGAAAACGTCTAGCCCTTCGGCTTTATTTCTACTTAGGCGCCGCATTTCAAATGGCTGTAAGACATGAACCATTCGTAAACAGCTTTTGATAGCTCAGATATTCATACGTACGGGACATAAGCAGGGTGAGGAAATTCGTTCAACGTTTCCACTCAATTCAATTTTCTGTCGTTCCTCAGGAGATGATGATACTAAGTTAAGACTTGATTTCGGGACGTTAACTTGTACCTTCTGTGAAAAGCCTGATTCATTTGTAGCAAGTTCCGTAATAGGATTTAGTTTTGGATTCATATGGTTTTTTTCGGAATGATAATTTATCTTTTCATTATTTGCTTGGATTGTTTCAGTTTCATTTGTGTCAACTGTTTCTTGATTCAATGGATGCTCTTCATAGGTAAGTAAGTCTTTGTCAAGTTTTTTGGCCTTAAGATTATTTTCATCTGCAAATTTTTCAGGTGCTTTAACTGATGCTCCATTTAAATGCGTTGTCGATTTTTTCGCAAGATGAAGTTCCAAAGCATAAACGGCTGATTGACCCTTGTTCGGCTTGGGTTGCACTACATCCAATGTGGTATCTATTTGATTGATATTTAATAGCTCGTTGGATTGATATTTAAAAATAGGTTCAACGTTTCCACTCAATTCAATTTTCCGTCGTTCCTCAGGAGATGATGATACTAAGTTAAGACTTGATTTCGGGACGTTAACTTGTACCTTCTGTGAAAAGCCTGATTCATTTGTAGGAAGTTCCGTAATAGGATTTAGTTTTGGATTCATATGGTTTTTTTCGGAATGATAATTAATCTTTTCATTATTTGCTTGGATTGTTTTAGTTTCATTTGTGTCAACTGTTTCTGGATTCAATGGATGCTCTTCATAAGTAAGTAAGTCTTTGTCAAGTTTTTTGGCCTTAAGATTATTTTCATCGGCAAATTTTTCAGGTGCTTTAACTGAAGCTCCATTTAAGTGCGTAGTCGATTTTTCCGCAAAATGAAGTTCCAAAGCATAAACGGCTGATAGACCTTTGTTCGGCTTGGGTTCCACTATATCCAATGTTGGATCCATTTGATTGATATTTAATAGCTCGATCGGAATAGCCTCTGACGATGACCGCGATTCCTGATTATTATCTTTCTCGGAAAAAACAATTTCCTCAGTCAAACTAGGCATTAAATTACAATTTGGTACTAGTGGTTGCTTGCCAAGGACTTGCCTTGTTGAACAAAACTGTCGAATCTGTTCATTTAGCGATAGTTGAGTTTTTTCATGCAAAAGCTCAACTCTTCCTTTATTGTCATACATAATCCGAAATCGTTCATCCGAGAACTGGGCGAGAAACTTTTGCACTTCCTCGCCCATTGTGTAATTGGGCACATTCTTCAACTGCATCTGCAGAGTATAGCACGTTAATCCTAAAAGTTCACTGCTGATCTCGCGCATTTCATCCATTTTGAGAATCTTAATAATTCCAAGATCTACGAAAGCAAGACGTACTGTTGCGTAATTCTGGATTTCCAGAACCTGGACCCGATACAGTTTGTCTCTGAATTTGGCAAGTGCATAAAAGTGGCATTTAAGTTTTGTTACCTTCGGTAGTTCCTTACCCTTTTTGAGCAACTGAAAGATAAGATCACTGTAGATACAAAATAATTCGATTGATTCGCACTCAAACAGACCTGTTCTGATATGTGAAAATATGCTTTTTCAGCAGCTTCATTAGCTTCACGAACGAAACAGCGGTTCGGAAATCTGAAACCTTGAAGACAGACTACACTGTTGTTTGTCGGTTTTTTTGCGTACAACAGTATTTTCTTTAATGCCGCCTTGTTATTAGAACTGGTGGTATTATTGTTGTTGGTATTTGTCGGCTTCGTAACATTTATATCTACAATTTTTGCTGAGCTTATAATGCAAGTGTTGTTGTTCCTGCTTTTATTAGTTTGTTGGACGGGGGAAACTGATAGAGCAGTCATATTCATTGCCAGCACATTTGGCTCTGGCTGATTTATAGCTCTATCCAGATTAACTTCAGTTTCGTCCACAGCATGCTTTACCCTTTCGGCTGCTTCCTTTGTGGAAAGTGGGAGGTTGACATTACCTAAGGCGGAGCACGAAAGGGGATGTACCAGGGCGGGAATTGCAAAGCAAATGTATCTATGGCGCTGCCAATCTTTAAGCTGACATTTCTTGGAGCAATAAAAATCGCCGCAACGATGACAGACAATATTTGTTTGATTAGAACAGTAAACACAAAATCCGCTAGACTGCGTTAAAGTGGAATCTTTTTTTTCCATGGCTTATCTTTTAATATCCGCACTGATTTAAATCCACAATCTCTCTGAAATCTAAAGATGAAAACAGTGTTACCAGATTTTGAGTACTAAAATATGCCCGATTTTTTGAAAACAAGATAAAAAAAATGCTGAAAAATAAGCTAAGTCTAAATCAGACAAAATAATTAATTTTTAAGTATTTTACTTCAATTTAGGTATGCAACTTTATCAATAATTTCGGGTTTGTCTTCTAAATATGTATATTTCTCCATAGTAGGAATTCCTGTGTCAAATAATTGGAGTGGCAATTTTTGTCACCACGATAAACAACAGTACGCATTTGTTGCTTCTCCATTTCGCTATTTTAAATTCAGGCGTCCCAAAACTATTGCTTGTAAATTTCTATTGGCACTTGCACAACTTGCAACGATAACATTAATGGTTTCATCAAAATTGTTATTAAAAATAACTCACATTTATGATAAATTCACGTAACCATCGACAAAAATAAACAACCTAAGATCTTTGTATGTTCGTGAAACACTCTACGCTAAGATAGGTTAGATACAAATTGAATGATGGTAGAGTTCAGGCTTTAAGCAGTTTACAAATTGTATTTGAAATATGCTAGATATAGTCTGAAATATGCTAAGCTGGCAGCACTGGATGAAAATAAATCGCTACTCGAAACAAAATACGCTCTCATGCCCTAAAGAAGATTATGTTAACTTTGTCCAGAAGCTAACGGCCAGAGATGGAGACATCTCCATAATCCATAAAGAACATAAATACATACATATATTATTGATCAACATCAGTAGACGAGTCGAACAAAATAGGAAAGAAAGACAAGCGCTAAAGAATGAAGTCCCAATATTATAAAACATAGCAACAGTTTGATGAACTATCTCAATTTTTCTAAAATAAATTTAAATTGCTATTTTTCGTTCCGTAATATTTGGAAATTTGCAAAAGATTGCTTTATAGGATCATACAAATCCTATAATGGTATTTCCCGTTTTTAAACTAGGTTTATTGGGTATTAAGCAAATTAGTAAGCCTCTCAATAAATTTATTAAGGGGAAAGCAGCGCAAAATGAGTTCTTCAGAAGATACTTTGTTTTGCCTCCAGCCCAACGTGAGTAGGTTAGTTCTGATTTAAATTTAAAAATTTGAGTGAGTAGTTGTTTTTTAGTCTATCATTGGATTGGAGTAAAATCTAAAATGTGGATGCTCGGTATGAACCAACCAAAATATATATCCCCATTAAATCAAAGCATGGCTATTGAGACCGGAAGTGATTTACTTGGGGAAATGTTCGTTTTTACCACCTGCGTTTCACTTGTCTTACTTGAAGTTTCTCGGTAAGCCATGATATCTGATATGAATTTTTGTGGTATTTTGTTTTTATTTTAGGCAATCATACAATGATAAGAAAAAACATGAGCAACATAGGAAAGAAAAACAAGTGCTGCAAACTGAAATTGAAGATTTAACGGATCGGATAAATAATCAAGTTAACGAAATAAATGAACTTAAAGCCAAGCTTATAAGAGCCCGTATCTGTCCTGATTCGAAAGATTTTAGACCCGATTCCTGTAACTAATATATGTACATATGTAAGCTAGTCAATAGTACTTTTCTAAATATTTCAAAATGTTAGTAACTTTTATGTAGCTTCGAAATTTCTGTGGACGTTTTTCAAAAAAACCAATGTGAACTAGCTTGCTTAAGTTAATCTTGGAATGATGTACTTTTCTGACAAACACAAATTCTACATAAATATTTAAAATTTTCGCCTTTAAAATGGTTATTGGCGCATTTCCCCTTGGAAAAATTTTTATATTGGGAGTTAAGCAAATTACAAAGCCAATTTGTAACGTTGTTAAGGTTTTTGCAAAAAATAACCGTTTATTTAAGACGTGTTTATGTGCACCGGCTGGACAACTTTTATACTGGATCGAAGCTCGAAGTAAATTGCATATGTTAAGACTTCCGCAACCGAAAAAAATTCGTCCTCTGTCGGAACAAAGAGCAACAGAATTGGGTGCAAATTTAATAAGCGAAGTCTTAGTTGTGGGCATCGGAGTGGGTTTGATATATTTTGAAAAATCGCGGTTAGTGATTACAATTATGTGTTTTAGTACAGATAGAGTATATTGCATCTGTTTTTAAAGGCAAGCGTTAAAAGACAAAAAGAAACACGATGATCATGTGAGGGAAAAGAACGAGCTGGTTGATAAAGTTTCTTTATTAAAACATCTAATAGACTGGGAAGAGACGGAGTTACGCATAATGAACCAGAACTTTTCTGAATACCTAAAAAACTTTGATACGTGACACAAAATTCATTATTCATAAGTGCGCCTTTTGAACAGTGTAAGTATCGACTTTTGCTCATCTCTAAGAATACGATACACACCTCTAAAGCAAAAACAAAACTAAATATGTTATACACCAGCCCTGGTCGGTCCTACTTTTCATGCTGTGATTTTATAATAAAAGACGAACAGAAGCAATGGTAATCGGCGTATTTCCCGCCGCCAAACTTGGCGTGTTGGCAATTAAGCAAATTAGCAAGCCCATTGCGAATGTGCTGAAGTCCAATGCTAAGTCAAGCCCGTTCTTCAGGAAATACATATGCATGCCGCCGGCGCAGTGTAAGGAAAATATTCAGAATAATTTTCTGAAGTAAAACTATAAATGTATTAAGTTTTCTTTCATTTTTTCAGTTTACAATTGGGTAGAGGTGAAAACGAAGATGTGGGCGCTTAACCTTGGCAGACCTGTCACTGTACCGCCTCTTAACGAAGCAATGGCTATTGAGTTGGGAGCGAATCTCTTGGGGGAGTTCATAATCTTTGCCATCGGTGCCGGTCTTTTGATATTCGAGTACTCCCGCCAAACCGCAAAAGAGAATAAAAAAAACGAGTCGATGCAGTATGAAAAAATGCAACTGACCAACACGTTAACTGAGATGAATTTTCGCTTGGAGAGACAGGATGCGCAAATACGGGAAATGACGCGTGTCTTGGCCGAACTGGGTAAGATATTTTAAAGTGTATATAAGACCTAAAAAATTAATATAGAGCTCACTAGATTCACGCAACATCTTCCGCTGGCACAAGGAGCCTCTGCAGGAATACGTTCCCTTCGATCCCAGTACGCCAGATCAGAGTGCCACCGCTAGAAATGCCAAATCCTATGAAGGCTTTTATGATCCGGATGGCGGCATGGCGTTCCGCGCACTCCATTTTCTGCAAACCAAAATATTCGTCGACGGGCGCGGCCGAAAGGGTAAAAAGGAGGTTCAACATTTGGATGAAGTTGCCGTCAAATTGAAGAGTTCTCTGGTGGAGGCTGTTGCACAAGTGGAAGGAACACATTGACACACTAGAGAGGCTTTGATGTAAACCAATCACTGCTTAAATCGTTAAATTCATATAGTTAGGATGAAAGTCGATAAGTGTATATATCTAATGTACATTGTAATATTTGGGTTGATAACTCAATAACTTGATAATTAACGCGACGAAGTTGCAGTTACTGATCGAGCTATCAAGTTACCGAGTTGGCTTCCCATTTTGAAATCCCTGTGTATTTATTAATTTTTATTGTTATCGAAGAAAAAAATATGCAAATATGTTCTGCTTAATATTAGAGATGGGTTCAGCATGAAAAGTTGACAAGCTATCCCTAGCGAACGAAGAGTTGGAGCTGCCGGAGTTCCTCTCCTGCAGGTATGAGCTCGCCCAGATAATCGTAGAATGAGGTGCAGATGTTGTAGAGGCTGCGACGCACAGCGCAGCGCAGATAGTTAAAGTTTGGGTTGCCCGTGCGCAGGTTGGTGATGCTATTGTTTAACTTGTCGAGATCGCTGTTTAGCCGATGTAAGCTCTTAATAATGTTGGGCAGATCGTCCTGTACCACTCCGTAGCGATCTTCATTTAGTGAGGCAACGCAGATCTGGGCGAGTGCCTGGGTAACCCATACTACCGGCAAAGCATGCTCTAGCAAAAACTGTGTTTTCCCACCTTCCGATTCCGTAAAGAGATAAACGATGCCGGGAATACGACGAAACAGGCGTTGCAGATACTCCTTTAGCTGCAATGATGTGCGCTCGCACCAGTTGGGAACATGACGAATTGGCTGTGCATGCCATGCTTTGGTAGGCGACTCTCCACCACGCGGAGACACAACTGATCGGATACCGTGTAACTGATTGTACTGGCGGAGCAACACTTTCTCGGCCAGCAGTACTGGTTCATTGCTATCCTTCACCACGCTGATTTGACCCATTGAATTGTCAAGGTCCTCCCTGAAGCTATCGACAATGCTTATGCACTGATCACAAATAGCACGCCAGTTGGCAGGTCGGTTGCCAGGCTCGGTGAGCTGGAATACCTCATTGCGTATTGGGGAATTCTTACGCTTCGCCTGCTTATAAAGAAAGTGGGCAGCGAGACATTGCACAACATGTACATTGCAAAGTCCAAGGCAAGGCACAAGATGGAGTTGTTTCTCGTTGGATATATTTGTGCGGTTTCGCGCTATGGCCAGAGGCAGATCCTCAGCCAATAGCATGGCATATAAACGGCGCATGAGGTGCATATTGCTCCAGACTTGTGTAGTTAGCAGCCATGCATAAAACAGAAGTCTTCCATTGGTTAGCAAATCGATAATTCCTGCTAGATAATCATCGCAATTCACGCCAAGCATTTGACTTAATTTGTTTTTCACAACAGATCCACACATCCAGAATAAAAAGGCGTAACTTAATGTGGGCAACAATGAATTAATGGGCGTCTTAAGAAGTGTGCCATAAAATATCTCTCGCAGCTTCTCCGTTCGGGTCAGGTCAACAATGGCATAGTCTATAGATACCTCGGTGCGCAAGTGCTCTGTCACAAAGTAGGAGCCGCCAGCTACAATGCCCATACCTAGAAGAAAGATATGAAACGAACTGAGGCACTCCTGCCCATAACACCGGTAAATCAAATGCCTGTGGAAACAATCTAATTAAATTATAATGTTTCAACAAGGTACTTTTCTCAAACCTATAGTCGGTGTGAAGGTATCCCGAATAAAGCCAGGCTGTTAGATATCCTAAAAATAGATGTGCACCCAAAAACAATAACTTGCGTGGTCCGTTTTGGATCAACCATCGGTAGCGCGTTGCGCAGTAACGACGTTCAGCAAGATGCTGCTGAGTGAGCGTAACACCATACAGGAGGACCGCTGAAATTAATAGTATGCTGGCAAACCACGTGTACCAGCTGCACACCAGACGCAAAGTACCCGCCAGCCAATTCAGGGGATGCAGCAGCTCGAAGTTAACGAAGAGTAGAAAGACCGTCAACAACAAATACTGAACGACCACGCTAAGAATAGCACCGCGCAGGCAACGGCCGAGCAATAGTAATTTGAAGGACGAAAGCGCTGTGGTTGACATCCTTAATAACTAATTGGAAATAATATACAATATAACAATTACGTATTAATTTTCTAAACAGAGTTCTGCAAAACTTTCCGGATTCGCGCGGCTTGTGTTTCTAGTTCAGGGTTGTGTTGAGAATTATCACCGATGAAAATACCTTTTTGTAATAAGGCAACAAAAATAGTATTTATCGTGGCAGTATTGCGGTTACTGTGGCGCCATGAATTAAAACTGTTTTTATAGAACTTGACGAAATAAGGCGAACATTTTTGGCGTAGTCTAGGAGAAATAGCCGATAACTTTGCGATTTTCTTAAGGTTTGCTGGCTAAATTAACCAGTGTGGTCAGATCTAAAAAATATTGTGACCCCGCTAAGACGTTTGGCTTTGGTCTCTCTGTTAATCAGCTGTGTTTACTTATAGTTTACATTTGAAATATGATAACGCTTCTTTTAATAGAAATTTTGCTTAGAAACCCACCAACTTTGATTGCGTTCGTTGTGAATATTACTACTTTATTAAAATTTGTTGTATTTTAAATATTTAAACTAAGTTACTTGAATGAAGGTTAACATATAATGTTTTTTTGATATGAAGCATTAAATTATTATGTTTTTCAATTTCACATATTTCACTGGTGATTTATTACTCGGATCACATAATACATAAATTTAAATTCAAAATGAACGCAACCAAAATGTTGTTGGGTTTTTAAGAAAATATTGTGCCCAGACAAGCGTTATCAAATTTTAAACGCAAACTGAAAACAAATACAGCGGATAGACAGAGAGACCAAGGACAAGCATTTTAGCGAGGTCAAAATATGTGTGATTTTACTTTTTGAGATCTGGTCACACTGGTTAATTCCGCCTATAAAATGTATGGAAATCGGGGAGTTATCGGAGGCTATACCTCCTAAATTAAGCAGAAAAAAAGTTTTCTTAGTATTTTCGTCTTATTTCATGAGTTTTATAAAAATCAGTCTTAAAATCGATATTAAAAAAAATGACGTAACCGCTTACATTACGTTGCACAATAGAAACATCGTATGGACTTGTATATCGATAGTAATGGCAGGGACAGCTTTAAATATTACAGTCGAGCAACAGGATATCGAGTCTCGTTGTTATCGGGTTGCTTATTACATCGCTAATTTCTACTAGTGAATGGAATTTTGGTCAGTCGAAAAATTCCAAAAGCAAATGCGCGGATATGCTTTGTTAAAATAATTATTATAATTAAGATTCGTAAGTGGTTGTGAAAATTTAAACCTATGCTTTGTTATCAAAGCACTTGGATCCTCAAGGTGAACACGAAAAAAGAAAAAATCCATAGTTATTGGTTAAAAATATCATGTTCGCATACGAGTCGAGTGTCGAGTCGTCGTTCGTTCGTTTGTCAATGTTGCGTGAATAAAGCCAACACGAAAAAAATCGGAATTTACTGCCAATTAATGCTGTTTGGCTTTGTTTATAATATAGTTAAAAAGCATTGGTCAAGCAGTTGAAGTTGATGTGAACTTAAATACAAATAATTCTATTTACACCTATATGTGACAAAGCATGTGTGTGTCAGTGTAGTGAGTGCAGCAGCTGCCAAAAAGCGCATGTGAAGTGCAGATAAGCATTTGAGGTCACTACGTATTTTTATTGTATATATGTGTGGTGTGTGGTGGTGTGTTAGTTCATTTATTTCCCTTGTATTCTCATTATGATCATTAGACCAGAACCCTAGGGCAGGTGGTGTCCACACATGAGCAGATAGATAGACGGACGGACACAGGCACGCATTAATTACATGCATACATACATGTGTAAATACACAAGCGTACATACGCAACATTGCTATGCAGACGAACATACACATGTGTACATTTAAAAGTGACAACGACAACAACAACAAGAACAACCGCGTCTGGCAAATTGTTCTGGTTTATGCGTATAATTTTTAAGGCAGAACAAAAACAAAACTTTTGGTTGGGTTGTGTTGAGTGTCGTTTTCTTTTGCCCCGCTCGCCCCTCGTCACTGACCCCTTGAATCATTCCTTTGCACTACCCTTCCCCACCCCGCTTTTCTCCTTTAGTAGCTGTCTTCTACAGATTGCGACGTCGACAGCATGCTTCATGCTCCATTCACCTACTTTTACGCGTTGCGCGCTCTTCGCTCTCTGCTCTTTCAGTTTCTGTTTCTTTCTGCCAGCGAGCGGAGTTCGTTTTCTGAATTCGAAATGAAGTCATGAGCAGAAGTTTGTATAAGAAACAACAGCAACAAGAAAACCACATTACAACAATACAAAAGTCGTCGCACTATTACAACAAAAAAGCTGTAAGATAAAAAAAGTGAAATTAAGTGCATAAAACCGCACAGCTGCAACAGCTACGTAGCAATATGACATGGTCGCGTCTCGTTTACACAATAACTCAAATTAATTGAACATGTTGGTAAATGAGCAAAACCAAAATTACTTTAAAAGGTGAGCACACAAAACAAAGGTGTATTGTGAGAGTTCCTCACTCACACACACATGAGCATCCGTAGTCATAATCGTACGCAATTCAAATTGCATGCGAATAAGTATGTAGATGTGTATGCATGTGCATATGAATTTGTTTATGTATGTATGTTCATATGCATGTATATGCATATATTATGGCGTTTTTCTCCCTTTTAACAGCGCTAAACGATATTTTTTCGTTGTCTGTTATTTCCCAGAGCACAAATTGAGCACTTTTAAACGGCTGCTGTTATTAACATGGCTGCCGCATCCGCTGGTCAACAGCTGCAGCAGCAACAGCAGCAGCACAAATTGAATATCGTTGGCAATGCGGCGGAGATGGTTGCTGAACAATTGCAACCGCAACAGCAACAACAACAGCAGCAGCAGCAACAACTATGTATCTACAAACAGCAACAACATCCACAATTGTTGCAGCATCAACATCAGCAATTCTATCAGCTGCAACAATCGAAATTTGTACCGCGGGCCGCTACAAATTCAACGATGCAATCGCAATTGCAGCAGCAAATCTTACCAGCTGGTTTGGTAAATGCTGCCGCCCAGCATCAACAACAACAGCATCGACACAGTCAGCATATTTTCGTGTGTCCAAGCAACAGCTCACAACTTCAACAACAACAGCAAGTGCAACAGCAACATCAGCAGCAGGAACATGCCAAACAGCGCCAAACACACATTAAACAGCCCGTTAAGTCAGCACTGACAGCAGCAGCAGTTGCTTCCACGCACTGCACGCCCGCAACAATTGCATCACGACAAATGAATCAGAACAGTCAGCAACAACAGCAGAATCAGCCTCAGCTCCAAGCAAAGAATGTGGTCAAATCCAACTACAATAACAACAATAATAATGTTAACATCAGCAACAAAAACAATAATGCAAACTTGGCTCCAGGCTGGCGTCGACTAACCAACAACAATGAAGTGGCATACATCAGGTGAGTTTTCATTAGAATCTCCACCTACCGCTCTTTTTTTTTTAGTTTACAGTTAAATTGCTGTCAATTTTCACTGTTTTGCAAAAGGGTTGGGGGGAGTTAATCATTGGTTTCTGTAAAAACTATAATTGAAGTAAGCTGCCCAAACTGGAATATAACTAAAGAGTAACTAAAGAATCTCTCTCTCCTTTTTTTAAATGTTAGTTCAGAAGTTGTTGATTTTCCGATAACCGTTCCCTCTTTGAGAAGTCGATGGAACTGGGTGTAAGCGTCTTACATGACATTTATAACAGTAACTGCTAAAAGTCAATCTCTGTTTTGTCTGGCAATGCATATTTGAAGCCATAAAAATGTTTTCTTGCCAAACAGGAAATGCCTGAAGAAAACCGTAGATGGGACGATGTGGGGTGGACAAGTCGGTAAGGGGTGAGAGCGTTGGGGGCTGGTTTTGGGGTTTGTCACACGTCTCTTAAAATGAACAAATGTTTTGTCAGATTCATGCACATTCGAGTCCAACAACGATAGTCAAACAGTATAAAGTCGAGTTGCGAGCTCTGTTCGCTTTGGCTTCCATAGACAAACAACGGGTACTCACGCGTACATGGTATTCGTACGGGGTACTCGAGCTTGTACATTCGAACTCGTACTCGTGCGCGTGTTTACCTGTGCATTATCTGCGAGTTATCATCAAGCCGACATAATTACAAACAGAAAAATACAACCACTGGCACGATATTTACTCAAATATGTCGAAAACGACCCACAGACTTTGCGTATCCCCCTCCATCTATAGTTATTTTGATTCTCTAATCCTCCGAGTCGTCGCAAGAAAGTAAAGCTACACGAGTGATTTGGGGTGATTCTTGCTGTTCTCTGTTCATATAATTATCGTCGGCCTTGAAAAGTTGTTGCTACTATAAGTGCAATTATACATTTGTACGTGATGCTGTCGATAAGAAAGTATGGCACCTCTTATGGGGTATGATACTGTTGTGAAAATCCATACTGTAGGGTAAACTGATCTGATTGCGTCCCGACTTTAAAAGTCAGACAAATGTTGCAGCTGGCGTTGCGTGTTCCCCGTTTGTTGAAATTTGTCTGCATTCCTGTTAATGTGTGCGCCTGTGTGTATTCCCCTTTTTGCATTTTGAAGCTTTCGTTCGTTTGTTAAAAATGAATACAAACTTGATAAGGCGATTTATGTGAAGGAATGTGGAAATGAATTTACCGGCACTCGTACAGCAGCTAGAGACGGCAACAGAGACGGAGACAGAAATAGTGGTAATGGCGGCAGAAGAGGGTATTGCGAGTGGTACATCAATAATTGTTGCGCAAGTAGTATGTACTTTTGAGTCGTTGACTGCGACTCAGGGTGACGCAAAAAGGAGGACACAAATGTAACACACGTTTCCAGGTCACAACGACGACCGCCAACTGTGCCGCGCCAGAAAGTCAAAACCTGCAACCCAAAAGCGGGTCGGCGGAAAAAAGGCAAGCAGAAAGCGGCAGGATGCAAGAAGCCAAGAGAGAGAGAGAGGGAGAGGAAGAAAGATAAGTAAAAGGTGCAAACATAAATCATAAATTACAACCAGCAGCTGGAATGTAGGCGACTCAAAATGAGGCACTCGACCGTTCCGGCTCTAAGATTGCGGAATAATATGGCAGTCAGACATGCTGACAGTGTGTCAGACTGACAAACCAAACAGTTTTCAATTTGCAGACATAGCGACGAGCTATTGAAACTCTGTGTGTGACTGCATTTGTGGCTGTGTATCTTTTTAGAGCACATGGGTTGTGTCAGCAGGCGGCACAACGTCTACCTCCTCCGCGACTGTCACCTGCAGATTTGGCTGCAATGATTTGCCTGTGCCTTCTCTCTTAGAACATTTCTCGCTGATTTCCGTTGCACCACAACGATTTTTCCATTGATCCCACTTTGGTTCAAAACTGTCGCCCGAACATTGCCAGATATTGCATTGCAAGGGATTCGAAACAAAATGAAATCGCTTTGCATTCCTGTTACTCAAATAATTTGATTCAGCTGAAGTTTGACAGTTGTTCGGCATCACCAAGACTGTTGGGTGGAAGACCCAGTCCAGACAGCCTAATCCTTTTATTTGATGTAGAATATTTAAGATGCGGCTCGCCTGCTTGCGGGCCTTGCCGACGGGGTTTATTAATTCAGTAATAGGCCCAGTCATCTCTCGTTTCTGGCCTCTGGTTGTCGATCTCCGTCCTCTGGCCGTGCTCGTACCCCTTATGTGTGCAGCCGTTGCCGTTGAGGTCCAACTCGAGGGTGCACTCAAGGTCACAGAAGCGTAAAGCTTCTCCACCTTCGGGCCCTCGACTAGCTTTGTGTTTGCAATTTATTAAATTATTTTAACTCGTTAGCCCAACGTCTCATGCTGGAGAGGGGGAGAAGTTAGGGCGGGGTGGAGGTACAGAAACAGGGTCAGGGAGACAGTGACGGCAACCACTTAGGTTATTAGCGCATTTTGAGTAAATAAAAAAGTTAATGAGTCCGCAGAGCGAAGCCCTGGGCGACGAACACCTCGAGGAGACGAAAAGGTATACAGACGGACGTGCCGGATCACAGGCAGGCTCTCGTTGTGGTTGAAATCCTGGTTCTGGAGCCTTAAGCCCTTACTTACAGACGCACCTCGCCAGCTGCATACAAATTGAGCTGTAAGCCTGACCCTGATGCCTCCCCCCACTTGTGCTCCCGATTGACTTGCTGTCGACGATAGGCCGATAGGCAGTCAGAATAATCGGGCTAGAGAGCAGTAAAAAGGCGAAAGAAATAATTAATAAGCTAAACCAGTTTGGGTTTCACTATTCTGGTGGCTCCCATTGATAGGAACGAGCTAGCAAATTATATCTGTTCTGTTCTTCTGTTGTCCTTACGTCGTCGTCCTATCGGCCTGTTGACAATGGTCGCATACTCGTTTAACCCGCTCAATTATGTATATTGTCATCTCTGTTGCCGCGTGAACACTTTAAGCATTATTCAGATTTCCCACACGAATCCGAATCCCTGACTGCGCTCGTTTCGGGAAAAGAGGCAGGAGATGATGAGGACGCGACGAGTGTTGCCTACCCTGGTCGCCATGGCCTTTCTTTTCCCATTCAGGCCTCAAGTGCGCCCTTGATTCCTTCAACATGCTTGCACATTATAATTAATAAGCAGTCAGTGAATTTTGTCATTATTTTGTAATTTTTTTTGCACCGTTCGACTATTGAAAATGGTCAATTTAAGAGTACCTCACTTTGTTGAAATGTATGCAAATAAAATATATATATTCTTGCTAAAAATCACTAGCCGAGCAATGTCCGTCTGCCTGTCTATTTAAGACGACAGATCTCAGCTGTTATTAAGTATATATACACACAATTTGGCATGAAGATTTCTGTATATCATAGGCAGATTTTAGTTAATTTCAAAGCCCAACTACCACGCCAAAATTATTGAAGTCTTAATCTTCCGCTTTGGTATACACATTGATGGATCTGATCGGACCAATAACACAAGTTATTAAGGTTAAAGTCATCAGTATAAATGTATGGTACGATCAGCAGCCTGCGCGCTGCTATGAGTAGTTGATATCGATGTCGCGAGGTGGCGCTTTAATTGATGCGCTCACTGATTGAAATTATTATTGTGGTTTCATGTTTGTAACGGATTTGTATAACTGGGCGAAGGGTATATTACTGTCGGGCGCACTCGACTGTAGCCTTACCGACTGGTTAACCCTCCACATTTGCGGTCATACGTGGCCCTGGTACCGCTTCCTCCGGCCACAAACTGGATTCACTGGATTTACTTTTGAAGGCTTGCTGCGTATATTTTTACTGCTGTTCAAATTTAAATTAGTTTTTTATTTTTTTTTCATAATTTTCATTGTTGTAAAAGTGGTCTCAGACATGATCGTGGAACAATGAATACCCTTAATCGGGAAAACTTGATTTCTTACGATTCCTGAACATTTCATATTATTGTAAAAACTTCTCTTTACCCTTCAAGGCAGAATCACAACACACCCATAATTATAATGATAATTAAGGTTATGTATATTTATTTATATGTTTTGCACAGTTAAATAGACAGCCAGTCCCAAAGTCGGATCGGCTAATAGCCAAACTCCCTTGGCCCTCAATCCACTTGGAGTTCTACTTAACTGGCAACTCACGTGGACTAACGAAAACTACTCGAAAATACAAAAAACCAGTTTGAATTATGGGCAGAGCAACACGCTCTTATGTGTCATGCCATCAAATCGACCAGCTAACAATTCTGATTGGAATTAATGTATGTACACACACAGGCACAAATGCATATACATGCATCTTTTTGTGTGATGAACGTCTGCACCAGCTCCCAACTGTCGCTTAACATTGTTATGTTAATGCCTTCGCGACGGACAGACCCATTGCTAGCCCATTATGTTAATGAGCTGTTAGCTCGTTCAGCCTTTTGCACTCTGTTAGTTAGCATGTGGGGGGTTAATTTGTTCGCTGTTTCAAGGTTCGCTGTGGCGACTTTGTAGTTGCCATTTACTTGCGACAAATTGTGCGAGTAGCCAATGAATAATTAATAGTATCATATGTTTCGTTTTTCTCTCTTTCTCTCTCATTGCAGCCCCACAGGCGAAACGCTCAGAACTCAGTTCCAAATAAAAGACTACTTGCTATCACAGGGTACCTGCAAGTGCGGCCTGCCATGCCCGCTGAGACCGGAATACTTTTTTGATTTTAATGTTCAGGTAAGTCGGTAACTTGGAAGAGACTGCGAATTGTTAGTCTCATAATTGGCTGTAAAAAGCAGCAACAGCCGCTGGTAAACCTAATTGAATGTGCAGTGAGTTAACATGCTGAGTTGTGAGAGCGGACAGCGGGAAGGTGACAATGGAAGAGAAGGCACCGTGAAACGACATTTAGACGACTTTCACTAAGCGTGTTGCAAGCATGTAAGCGCGTTCCTCCCACCGCCTGTTGTTTCCTCCAGCAGATGAACGCAAAATATGTATAAACCTGTTTGACAACAAATCGGCTATGTCGACGTCAACGTCAACTGCGACGTCGACGTCTACGGCGGCGGCGAAGGCGACTGCAAAATCATTTAGCCAAAGCTGAGCGGGCAAGCAAGCAACTGTTCGACCATCTGCCTCGACCGCCGCCTTGATCCAAATTGACGAACATTTTCATCTCCAAGCAGAACCGCAGTGAAATCGGTTGCAGTACGATTCGTTTCCAATACGAGCAGCAAACGAAAGGCCGTTAACGGTAAATCACACGCTATTAAGAGGGCATGTGGCGCCTGCTTCTGTTTCTGCTTCTTCTACACATCTTGCTTCATGCATTGCATACGCCACACTCTGTCTGTTTTGCTTGCACAAGGTCTCGGGCCTCGCCGTTCATCTTTTGGCTTTCAGCTTCGTCTCGCTAAGGTCATTAATTTAAGTTTATGGTTTCTCTTTGGTTTAGCGTGACGTCGACGCCAACGCCCGCACACAATCAATGTCCTTTTTAACGCATACACACACATATGCACTCTCATTCACCAGTTCCCTTTCTCTCTCTCTCTCTCTCTCTCTCTCTCTCTCTCTCTCTCTCACTCAATTGCTCTCTGCGTCATTGGTCGTCATTCTAGTGTTCATCAATCGATTTTTCGGTGCAATGCACTTATAACTTGGCTCATTCTCCCTCCCTCCACTCTATTCTCTTCTACTCACTTCTGCTGTTGTGCGTCGATGCAGCCGCGCTCAGCTGGCTGCTTGCATATTATCAAAAGGCAGCCACAATTTGTTTACTAAACACTTTATTGTGCCACCGAAGGAGGTTTCCAACCGCTGCTCCCCCTCCCTTAATCTCTCTCTTGGGTTGACCACAAGTCATTGACTGTCTTGACTCCAGTTGCAGATCTCTACCTCTCTCAGCCCCCTCTCTCTTGGATGCCTCTCTTTCTCTCTCGCTGGCAGCTTGGCAACTGTGCTTTTATGCGCTTTTGCGAACAGCTTTTGGCGCATTCAACTCAGCTCAATGTCTAAAGTTCCCCGCGAAGGTGCCATGACACAGTTGGGTGAGGTGAGGTGGGGTGGTGGGTTTTGTGTTTTGGCAATGATTGATGTACGCTGTGTGTCCATAATTATGTCTACGCTCGTTTATTTATTTGTTCAGTCTTTGCTTTTTGTTTTGATTACTGCAAATATTTGCTGTCGCTTAAGTTTACGTTGGAGTTGCTTTGTATTTTGTAGCGAGGTGTGGTAGGTTAGGGATTGCTCTTTGGCTGCCTTTTGTGTTTAGTGAAAGTCGTCGTCATAAGACGCCGCAGACACTCCAATATTGTATTGTATCGTATGTTGTGAGGTTGCCGTAAACTTACCTTGAATGATAATATTTTCCTGTTAAACGGAAATGTACAAATGGAACTACCATTTTTGACATTGAGTTAAGATCGTCTATATCATGAGTCACCCTAAAAAATACTCGATATTCAACTCAAAAAGATTGCACTATGATATGAGTAAATACCACTCCCATTCTCAATTACACTCATGCATACATATGTATGCATATATATATGCACCCCCGACTCTCTCTCCATGCAATCGAAGATAATTAACGATTTTTTGCAATTGAATTTCCAATCCGCTGTTGGTTTTCAATAAGTGCAAAACAATTGAAATTGATTTTCCCAGCACAGAAACAACACATACGCACACTTGTGTACTCCACACACAGTATATGCACGCATACAAAAAACAAACTCACACAAATGTATACATTGCTTAGGTATTTCAGTCGGTTCTATTTTGAGAACATTGAATATTATTTTTGCAACGCCTCAAACTAAACTTTGGCTCCGCTCTCTAGCTGCCGTATATCTGTCTATATGTCTGCCTGTCTGTCTGTTTGTCTGTCACACGCGCAATGCAAACAAGTACGGCGATAACAACAATAACGGAGGCAAACTTGAGAAGGTCAGCAGCAGCTCGAAATTTACAACTCTGAATAAAAATAAAGGCAAAATTAAAACTATCGCGCAATGGGCTGTGCTTGTGGTTGTTTCCGTTACAGTATTTGTATGTGTTGTTCTTGTTGTCGTAACAGTAGTAACCACAGTGGTTGTTGCAGCTGTTTACGACACACACACAACCCACAAAAATAAGTCGAAACGACGCTAGTTAAATGGGACCGAATGCTGTTGGCCCACATCGTCATCAGGGAAGTCAGGGCCAAAACTGCAGGTGGTGGTCGATGAAGAGTCAAAGCGAAAGCGAAAGTGAACCCAAGACGGGGCAAGAGCCTATTTCAATTGGGAATCGCTTGACTCATTAACCCTTGCCATTTGGCATTTACATTTACCTGTAGGGAGTGGAGTTGCAAGGAACCAACTCACCGATCAACCAAGCGCGTCCAGAGAGTGACGCAGTCTTCGTTGTCTTCGTTGCCGCTTCACTTTTTGGCCAATTTGCATTTATAAACACTTGTGGGGCGACAGAGGGGGGTACAGGTTAAGGCGGCTGACGCAGAATGCAGCAGACAATTTAGCATATTCATGGAAGAACAACGAAAACAATTAGCGATGGACCAGCGACGGCAGGTGGGAAGAGGCGAGACGTGACACGACGCGACAAGTGCCACGACGCAGGGGTAAGCTAGCTGCATTAATAATTATTGATAATTGTAGCTTACAAGCCTCAAGAATGTGAGATTTAGGAATAAAATTTAAATTTAGGATAAAATCCTACTGAAAATATCTATAAATAAGTGCCGAACAGTATGTATAAATTTGAAGGGGAGCTTGGAGATGATTACTGGTATCTCTCAGTCGATAAGTCGCGCTCGTGATTTCGCTTTTGCTTTCCTATGTTTTTCTTGTAATTTGCACGTCAATTTGATTGTGAACAGGAAGAGCGATTGCCGCTTGTTCTTCTTTGGGACGAAATTAAATGTGGGACTTGAGATACTGGGACGGAATACTGCGGTTTCTCTCGGACGTCTCGCTGATTCTTGCGCGTCATTATTATAAAAACTTCATTAAGCAACATTAAATGTTTTACGCTCCAAAAGCAGACAGCGTGACATGAAGAAGGATATGAAAATGGAGATGAGAGAAGATGATGAGGTCGAACAGCTGACAGGAGAAAAATTGTCCAAGTTTGAACTGGCACCCTTTGTAGTGGCCGAGGGAGGGAAGAAGTGGGCAGAAAGGCGCGCAGGCAAATAATTTAATTTAGCGCAGTTTTCTGTGAAAATAAGAAGTTTCCCGTGTAATGAGAATAGGTTGTGTTGGATCAACAGGTAGATACCCTTTCTTCTGACTCCTTTTTGATGTGTATGCTAAATTGATTTCCTATGCAAGCGTTCTCTCTGCATGCATTAGTCTAGTTCGCTTAAAAGAAGGCCACATCCTGTGCCTGCTGGAGCCGCACTCAGCGACCAGAAGGTGCAGCATGCAGCGAATGTTGGGCGATTTCCGCTGCGGCGGGTTACGTCATGCTCGTCGCGGCACGGAACTCTGCACGGTTGGCTGGAGAAACCGGTAAAAGGGCGAGAGGGTGACGTAGGCAAGGGTGACACGACGACACGGAAATCTTAGCGCTGAGCAATGTCCTGCAGGACTTGCTCCGACTGAGCTATTACTCACATCCGCAAGCGCCGCAAGTTCCTGTCGCGGGTGTGCGCAATTGCCAATGAGGGCGGGTGTAAAAGCAGCTACTGAAGTGGGTGGAGTAGGTGGAGGGTGAGCAGGCGTGTCAGTCGACTCGGCCAGGATTAAGGCTGTCGGACGCTCGGTCATTATGACGTTAATGAAATCCAACACCGAGCATGCTGTGCACAAGTTTCACACCTGTTCCTACCTCACTGTTCGCCCCAGCAGTCCGCCGTCCAGCTGTCTACTTGCCTCCTCGCTGTCAATTTCGGCTCGTTTGCATGGCGCCCACGGGCCTCACCCTCTCTACTCTGCACTCCCTACCCCCCGCCTCTTGTCCGGCTGCACATTTCGCTTTAATTTCGTCGCAATTATGCATGCAAAAGTGCAATGTTTTGTTGGTCTCTGCCCAAGCCCCTGTTCGTGGGTATTTTATTGCGTGTTTCATAGAAGCACTTCGTCTGTCTCGCTCACTCCCTCACTCCCTTTCACTCAGCAGCAGCGACAGTTAAAATGAAATGTGTAAAATGCACTTTAAGCACGGCATTTATAAATATCTTGGTATTAGTGGGCAAAAATACTTTCTAGTATACAGGCTAGGAAACGTCACCACAGTAAATAAATAAATGTTTCGCTCTCTTTTTTGCATCTTTCAATGACAAACTCACCTGAATTCGTTCTTATTCTGAGGAAACTTTGACCCAGACAAAGTATAAACTCAAGTTTCCAGTTATAGGGCTGTCGTGTATTTGATCGAAGGAGAGAGTTGTTAGTCGATTGGCGAGCAGTCCAACATATTTTGCCATATCCCTGAGTGGGTGTCTGTGCCCATCTATTTCTAACTCCATTTGGCTGTCTGTTTTTGTGCAGCCACACGACAGTGCATTTGCTTGAAGATGCAGATTGAAGCGTAGCCACAAGTAGGAGGTAGAGGTAAATGTTTGGGGTGTGGCAGAGTGAGGTGGGGTAAGTGTAGGAAACGTTGCGGTTTTATTGCTTTGGAAAAGTTTAAATGATGTTTGCTTTTTATGGCAGTCGGTGGAATGAGCCAAGTGGAAATAGCTAAAGCAACAAAAACAAACACACAAAATACGAGAGCAACAACAACAATCAGCGTCACTTTATGAAGTTGAAGTTAGTAATGCCGATTTGGGGCATGAGAATGAGCAATGCGAATGACATTCGAGAGACGGGAGTGGACTGTGTTTATGCGATGAGTGGAGCGAGATATCAAATTAATGCATACATATGCGTGTACACATTAAGGATAATGCTGCTTTCCCTATGATTATGAAAATGATGTACAGAGTATCTAACAGTCGAGAGTGATGGACCTTAGCTTTCTTCACTTCATTGCAAATAAAGTTGTTATTAAATTTGCGATTGCACAATCAAGGGTGACAAGTTCTTCAGCCCTGTTCTAATCTCCACGGTAGCTAGCAAAACACTCATCTCGTCTTATAGACTTTTTTTGAGATATATATTTTTACTGCACAAATTGATGAGTCGAGTCGAGAATCGAGAATCTAGTTAAAGCAGTTTTGGTCAACTGATTGCGATAGTACAAGAGCGGAGACTACTCTCCATGAGGAGAGTAGAAGAACAAGTAAAACATTTTACACCTGAGGAGTACCCAGAAGTGCTTCAATTGATTTTCATAAAATGTGATACATATAATGTGATAATAATCATGTAGCAAACGCAACTAACGACGGCGATATCGACGGGACTATCGATTTGTCTTTTCTTTATTAAAAAAAAAACATATATGTTTTGCCTATGCGACTCATGTTGTGTATGCACATCAATTTTGACGGATCAATGTGGGTGTGCACAAGTGTGTGGGATCGAAATTCCGACTCGATTCGAAATCGGTCGATAACGCGGCAAATACGCCACATCTAATTCTGACAGCGTTATTAATGGGCTAATTTGTAGTTTGTAATTTCTGATTTCTGTTTCAATAATTGATTCTGCTTGCAGGTGCCCAACATACTTCAAGATACTTCAGTTGTATCTGCCACTTCGTTCTGTGCGCATCAACGGCATCTCTTCGTATCAGAGCAGTTGCAACAGGGAAAGCCTTTCAAAGATCATGCTGCTTCGGGCTCTGTTGTAAATGACATCTTCACGACGCTGACAACAACGACAACAACAACAACAACGACAGCGACGACGTCGGCATCAGCAACAGTTCCGACAACGACAGCAACAGCAACTACAACAACACTCGAATTGGCCAACAAAGGTGAGTTGCAATTGACTGGGAAATGGCAGAAGCATGATAAGAATGAATAAATGATTGGCAAAAGGTGAACCTATCAATCGTATCTAGAAAAAAACTAACACACGCTTGCTGCATTCCCTTAAAGTGTATCCTAAATGCTTATCCTTCTCAGCTGATGAGCTAGTCACTCCGTTTGGGAATATAATTGGTTAAAAATAGGGATGGATGCCCTGGGGAGAAGTTGTTGTGTCTGCCGGAAACGCTCAATAAACTGCTGCGGCAAAGGTTGTCAACTGCGACTTCAATCGGAATCTTCACATTGGGCACCATGGCAACCCTGGCAAAGCAAAGGACTCACAAGAGTAGCCAGTGGGTGCTCCGGAGAGGGCCCTGTAAGGAGGAAAAGAATTGTGCACAACTCTGCAAAGCTAGTGACAAACACGAGGAATGCGTGGGGAATGAACGAGGAGGGGAAGGTGGGAGTTGCAGAGGACTGAACTGTGTTGATACTTACGTGCGATAAGTGCAGGCAATGTGGAGGAACGAGAAAGCAAAGCAAAATCTACGAAAGGAAGCAAGGAAAGCAAAGGCGCACAGCAGGAACTAAAAGTGCAGGGAGCAACCAAACAGTCCCCCAGAATGCATATCTGTGTGTGTATACGTGTGTCATTGTGTGTGTACACGTTGTACATAAATACATACACACATATGGGATGCAATTGAAATGTGCTTTGGCTGCGCTAGAAAGCGCCTAGACAATGATAAAGTGAAAACGCAAACACTAAGAAAAGGAAAAAGTTGGCAAGCGGAAGAGGATGACGGATGGAAGTGCGGATTGGGCGGGGGCGACAGGTGGAAGAGTTCAACAAGCTTTTTAGGTTTTGTCCCATCATCTTACCAGAATCTGTTACTGCTGCTCCTGGTACTGTCTAGGTAGCATTCCCTCTGTTGCTGCTACATCTTTCCACTCTCCGTTCGGCGGTTGCCTGTTTGTCAGCCTTGTTTGTTTGCTTTGATTTCGTCCTTTGTGCGACCAGCGTTCAGAATCTGAGATTCGCACTTGGGCAAATGTTATGCTTATTCAATACCCTCAAGCTATGCCTCTATGAATGTAGGGTGACTATGTCACCCTAGGGAAAGCGGGTAGAAAGACTTTAAGTATGCGAGGTATCCAATGGATATTCGAACCGCTACCCATATTGCCTTGTGAATAGCAGAGAAACCTCCTGCTACTGGCAACATAGTATCCGCTCGTCGAGAAGGACCGCTTACGTGATTTTTTCGCTGCTTTTGTGTCATTCAATGCATTCGGATTTTAATTTAAGATATCCCTGGAAATTGTTGTCCACCTCCATATGGTGCAGGGGCAAACGGATTCAGCGGGCCCTGAAGTCACTTTAAAGCAGGGAGTGGAATTGGAGTTGGACCAATAGCCTGCACAGGGCCAGCTTGACACGCAGTTGGCAAACATTGGTACAACTTTCAAATGAAAAGGTTAATTGAAACAAAAGGGAGTTGACGGCAAAGTTTAGCGATGCGCGTCCAGTGCGATCCGCCTGTCAGCCACGCCCACTTTTACTCGTACACGACCCATTGCTGGTCAAGTGTGCTGGTACTTACTGTACGCAGTCCTCACGGCCTCCCTACCTCGAGAGCCAATCAGAGAGTATTACAAATGGTGCACAAAGCAAGAGTTTGCACGTTTTAGAAATTCTCGCGTCGGCGACTGTGTGTATGAGTGCGGTGTGTGTGGTCACTGTGTGCCAGTGTAAGTGTGAGTATGTGTGTCCGAGTGTGCGTTCAACTACGTGTTAAAATTATGACTTAAGCGATTCACACCTTTAATTTAAGGATGTAGCCTTCGAAATTCTCGAGTTTTAATTTATTTTAATTCGACTGCCAAAGTTGATCAAAAACACTGAGCAACACAGAAATATTCGATTTGACAGTTGATTATTTGAATATATTAATCGTTCCTGAACATCAGATCCCTTTCCTCAACGAGCAGAAAATCATTTATCAAGAATCTGTTACTTTTTAACTTAATTTTGGGTGACAGATATCTTTGAGTAGCGAGAACCCCAAGTCAGTCTTTTGCTCTCATATTCCCATTCTGCCAACTTAACATTTCTCTATTCCAGGCGCTTCTCCCCTGGCTGTATCTTGTCCTCATTATCCTTCTTTCCTCGCATAAGTTTGCGCTGCACGTTTTCGTGTTTTGATTTTATTGTGCTCTGCTTTCGCAGCCATTTGGTGTGTGGTTCCCTCTGGCCTGCGTCTGACCTTTGCGTTGCGTTGGTGTTTGAGGACACGTTGCGGGCACACTAAAGACGATGCACTCTGCATATCCAAAGCCAGAAAACCACGTCCCTTTCGGGCGCAAGACCTAGCACTTTTGCAATCTCTTACTCACTCTCTTTTTTCATTTAACTACTTTATTTGCAGAAGCTGATTATCACAAGTATGGCAATAACAAACACGCCGACAGTAGTAACAAGCTCACAAGCAGAACAGCAGGAGCACGAGCAAGTCCAGTTCCTGCCACGCCCTCTTCTGGAACTAGTCAAACAGCAGTAACGCACCGAGCAGCAGACCCAGTGATAAAGCTTGCCCCACAGGTTTCTCTTCCTGTGTCGGCTCCAGGTGCACTTACTGCATCTCGCGCACCCAATTTCAAGGATGATCCCGCGGGCTACCTGCAGCAGCAGACTGCGCTGCTGAATAACACACTGGGCGTGGGATTGGACGTGAAACCTGCACCTGCACCAGGTACAAGTGCAGCTCGTGCGCTGCCACAGGAGGCAATGGTGAACAGCTCTCAGCAGCTACAGCGTCAGCGGATGCGTCGCCCTTCGCTTTTCGCCGGTGGCAAATGGGAGTCGGAGCAGAGCTTAGGCTCGCGATCTGGACAGAAGACACAGGTTCTGATGACGCAGGTATCTCCCGTCTCCAGTAGTGTAGCAGAGCTAGAGAAACGACCCGAACAGGTTGGCGCCATTTCTACCAGCCACGAAAGCCCGCGACATAGCATGCAATCCCCAACTGATTCATCGGGTTCCCCCAAGCTGCAGTTGCGACCGCCCCAATCTCAAGCACAGTTGCGCGCACAGAGGCAGGCCGTGGCTCTTCAAGGTCAACGGCAACCTACAAATGGGCATGGAAGCGGTGCTTCCACGTTAACTCGCAGCATCGTGACGACTTCAGCTGGAATCAGTCGACCAGTTGCCAGCTCAGCCGTGGCACAGCTGCAGGCCAATGGCGGCAACCAGCTCATTATGACATCCTCTGGCCAACTTCTGGTGATACCCTCGACCAACAAGCCGCAGCAGCCAACGGCTTCCCAGGCCCAACGTACGGCTCAGTCGACAGGAGGTTATATTGTTAGCCAATCTGCCTCACATCTGCTCAATGCAAATGGTGCCAAGCTGCTGCAGCAGCATCATATCGGACAAGCAGCCGCGTCGACAGCCTCGCCACAGACAGTTGTGTTGAACACACTGTCCAACGGTGGCTACATCGTTCACCAGCAGCAGCAGCCATCCGAACAAATCTTGGCCGTGCCACAACCGATGGCAGCTTCTCCTGCCCCTCCTCTTCCAATACTTAGTTCGCCCGATATAAAGCGGAGGCAGCGGAAGCGAAAGAACTCGATGAACGGCACGCCTCCGCCTGGCAGTTCACCTGTGATGACTCACTCACCACAGATATCGCCTAGCATTCCCAGTCAGGCGCCCGCGTTATTGCAACAGACGGCGCCTCAGCCCCAGCCGCCTCCCCCTCCACCACAGTTCTCGCAACAGTTCCAGCTGAGCCCCGGCATACAGGGCATTGTAGTCAACAAGCCGGCGACGACAGCGGCGCCACAGACACAGCAGTTGCTGCTCCAGAACGGCCAAATAATACAGCAAGTGAATCTTATTGGCCAGCAGCTACTTATGCCTGCCGGCCTCGTGATGGGTCCTGACGCCACGCTGCTCCAGATCCAGAATATGCCCACAACGAGTCTGTTGACGTCGCAGGGCCCAGTCATGCTGCGCACACCCTCACCCCAGCACAAGCCCGCTTTTATCTCGCCCAGCGCTGCCGGCGGCCAGCAGTATATTGTAGGAGCAAACGGTCAGCTGAGTCCCATTGGGCAGATTTACTCAACGCCCATGGGTCTAGTCATGCCCACAGCCCAACAGACCGGCGCCTCCTTCGTGCAGCCCAGTCCCACGGCCACTATTCAGATCCAACAGCATCAACAGCAGCAGCAACCGCAGCAGCAACAAATCAGCCTGCAGCAACCGCAGACTGCCAGCTTTGTCGCTGAGACGCTAAGTAGTCACCAGGTGACATCCGCAAGTCCGCCCGACACGACCACCTGCAGCCCGCGTAGCCCCGAGCGACCACCAAGCCATCGCAGCATCGGAAGCGGTGACATGGTCAGTATCCAAACTATTGTTTCGTGCTGATCCACAGTACATATTCTAAATATCCTGCAGGTTCAATGCGTTTCCAGCTCCGAGCCGGATGCGGCAATTTCACCGCAGAGCGTGGAGAGTCGCCAGTCGCCAACATCAACGGATTGTGAGCGGAGTGAGTAGCCACTGTCTCTGTTGAAATTGATTGATGTTAACATCCGTTTTCCTTGCAGCCATTTGCAATAGCAACGTGTTCAGCCAGCCCAGCAGCATCTACAAGCCGTCAGAGCCGAAGATTCGAAGGATCCAAATAACGGGCGCATCGCAGGCACCGGCAGAGGGCGTTCTCTTAGCTCAAGGTATGCGCTTGGCTAGCTCCGCTTGTCTGTCCATAACATCATCCACATTGTCCACATCTTCATCATCATCAACATCTTCGTCGTTGCACCGGCACGTCATGCACCACAAGCCACCGCATCCAGCTTCCGCATCCCATCCCCACTCGAATGTTTTTATCCATAACCAGAAAGTTGTTAGCGTTGACTACCAGGGTAAGGCCTTACTTGAGTCCTTTAATTCTCCCCACCAGCACCACTAACTGCATCATGAACTGTACTAACCACCATGCACCACTTGCACCACCAGCATCATTTGAATCCCTCGCACTTTGCTTTTGTTGTGGATTTCCGCTTCTGTTTTGTTCTGTTCTGTCATGTTTTGTCGGGTGTCAGGTCTGAAGATCGGCTGAAAGCTATATACAGATATATCTTCATATAGAGTCCCAGTCGCCCACAACGACGCAACTGCCGATCCAATTGGATGGTCCACCTGCAGCCCCCCGCAAGTCAAACTGCCGCACTCCAATAAAACGTACTCGCCGGCCACATCGCCTGTCACCAGGTGCCTGTCCTGCTGACTTGCTACCACGTGCCTTTGCCATTGGTGAACTGATCTGGGGGCCAGCGCGCGGTCATCCTGCCTGGCCGGGCAAGATAGTCAAGATGCCCGACGGTGTCTGTACGCCCTCACAACAGTTCGACCACGTCTGGGTGCAATGGTTTGGCGGCGGCGGTCGTTCCACTTCCGAGCTAATCCCGGTTAATTCGCTGCAGAGTCTCTCCGAAGGCCTGGATTTGCACCACAAGGCCCAGAAGGATACCAGAAAGTGAGCATCATAAGAGAAGGGAAGGGGCATGGGATCATAGGTGCTTTAGTGGGTGCGGGATTGAAATCTTATGTTGGTGTGATATAGTCTCCAAGTGAGTCATAAAATAAACATAGAGGAAGATTCGTCTGATGCAGGTTTACTCCCCTACAGTCCGCACTGTAGCATTGCATGTAAGTGCTAAATAAGTAACAAGCAGAAGGAAGATTTGCAGATTCCAGAATGTTTAATAGGATTTTTCACTTCATGCTGCAAATACATAAATTAGAATTTGCTAGGGAAAGGGTATTTGAATCTCGAGCTTAGCCTTTTATGTTTTTGTTTATTGTAAATTAATGTTGATTTTGGCTCAAATTTTTAACTTGATATAATACTTGTATGTACAATTATTTATGTCACAGAATATTATGAGAAATTACGATATCACGCAGCTTTTTATTATTATATATTACACATTATTTGCTAATAGAGTTGACTCTTGGTGTAGCAAGTTCACTCAGTCTGGCGTGCATTGTACAACGAGCAACATTTATTTATTTAAGTAGAATTTGCATAAAGTAGTTTACTCGTATATTTGTTGTAAAGTGTAGCGAAAATTGGGATTTGCGAATGCCTTTTGAATTAATTACATTTTAAGTTTTCCCATTTATTCTTTTCATTTTGCTAATTAATATTCTTTTCTTTTTTATAATTATGCGCTGACCAAAAAAAAAAATAAATAAATAAAAACATCCCCGCCACGCAACGTGTAACGTGTATGTGTAACCTCCCTCTGTGTGTATATGCATATTCACATCATCATCATCATCATCATCATCATATGACAACACCCCAACTGAAACCCCGAAACTGAAAACCACAACATACACAAATATACACAAACACGTAAACACGTACACCTACAAACAATCCACAACCCACAAAGGAGTCGCAAACTGAACTCGCAGCTCGAGCGAGCAATTCAAGAAGCAATGACTGAGTTGGATAACATTTCAGCCACAGCCCCAGCTTCAGTTACGGCTCCAGCTATCGCAGTAGTAGGACACCAGCTTCAGATACAGCAGCAACAGCCCACATCGACGAACAACAATATTAATGGATTAGCACGTAGCAAGCGATCGGCGACACCAAGTGCGGGCAGTATGACATTAACCGCCAGCACCACGGTCTCCTTGAGCGGACTTCTTAACCAACAGCGTGCCAAGCCTATACGCATAGCACCGGCGCCACCGTCAGGTGTCCCGGCATCAACAAATGTATCGGCATCGGTGGCGGCAGAGGTACTCAAGCTTAGCAAATGACCAATGCTGTCGGCGTTGGCGTCGACAAACTACACGCTCTTTATTGGTCATAAGTAGCGGCAGCATAGGAATAGAGCTATATAAAATATATAATTTGTATAGTTAAAAATCAGCCCCAAATGTCTGTTGTTTCTGTTATTTCTCCGTCACATTTTGAAATAGACAATAAAACGAATAAGATTTAAAATGTTAACGCAAACGCAGCTAGAAAGCAAAATGTTCTAACAGTTAGCAAACAATAGATTTGAGTGCGTCCAAAGCGCAAAACTCTGTTGTTTTTGTATATACAAATATTTAAAGAGAAAACTTATATTATTATTATTATGGACAGATTACATGTTAGGTATTTATTTATTGCGTAAATCATAGTTTGCATAGGTTTTTTGTTTTCGTTGCAATCTGTAGGCTTAGATATTATTTTTATAAATAGCTAGAGTAAGCCGATTTTTAGCCATTAAGTTATGTACCCTTCAGAAACAGGTAATAAGAACATAAGTCTTTGATTTTCAATATTAAGGAATGATCATTTGAATCAAAAGCAAATTATTAATACTACTGTTTCGAATTTTCCGATACTTATGTATATGACATGAGGAAATATCAAGAAAATATTGACGTAAAAAGAAAACTCTACAAAACTATATCAGTGAGTAAGAGAATTATATTTATCAATTGTTATTATTTATTTAGTTAAAACTATTGTAAAATTCTAGAAAACAAACAATAAAAACAATTGATATTTAAAAACGTAGCAAAAATCCACTAAACTGAACAAAAAATAAACACTAAAATATTCAAACAAAAAATAAAACATTTTGTGCTTTAACTCAGTTTAACTAGTTTATATTTTCAACTTAATATTTTTAAAGCCACTAAAATTACTTGATGCGGTTATGCTTGGAGCGGGTACAGCACGTGGCGCACCACTTAAATAAGGGGTGGGGGGGGTGTTAATTGACTTTTATTTGATTGCAGGAATGTTAGGAAATATTTAATTTGTATCCAAAATTCATGTAAAAATCGACCAAAAACTTAACATGCCACTTTCCTTGACAGAACTTTCTATATATGTAAGTGGGTCGCCGCACCCATGAGTTGAACTCCGAACCTCTCGCTTAACAGTCAGCTACCATCACCACCCGGCCACTGCATTTCTTACGCAATGACCGATAAAATTGCATTATGAATATTTTCGATGCACATAATTAAAAAAAAAAGTTGCCTGCTGCTGGAGTTGAACTCGGGAACTAACATTAGAAAAAACCGACAAGCACATGGTCACAGGGCAATACTATTTCTTGAATATCTTCCTTATTTATCAGCTGATCTTATTGATATTTCATTTGATTGTGATTGATGGGCAACAAATTTAACACGTAACATGTAACAAATAATTTTGATACCTTTTGATCAATGGCAATGGTCTAATTAAATTTGTGTAAAAGTGTGTAGCATAAGGATAGAGTGAATGGTGCTCTACGACAGTTTGATATCCTGTTAAAGAAATGCAATTTTGTTGATTCAATGCAAACATGTTGCCTGGCACTATTTCGCTATGAACGGTATATTTCACCTCGTCTCGACACGAAATAGCCGCCAGGCATAAAAAAAATAGCAACAGGTAAGCAAGCAAGCAAATATGATGGAGCTCAAAAATGGCTGTAATAGTGTATTAAACAGGACACCAAGTTGGTCGACTTGAAGAAGGCTTGTAGGAGGATCCGCTCGTGAAGATCCACTCTCTGGTGGCCTTTTACCATGTGTTCACCAAAGAAAGCACCAGGCACCCAGAAATTAATAGCAGGTTGCTGTACTAGTAGGTGAACACGTGGTGTGTAAATTTAGTAGGACCCCACGTGCGTTTGTTATTACATTGATGGAAGCAGCCAATTAGGAGCCAACCATATTTTGATCGCAGCCGCCACTGGTTCCCTTTAAAGTTACCATGTGCAACGTGTTCGCTTACTACACATCAACCGTCTGCTGATTTCTGTTCGCCTGGTACTTTCTGCATTCAGGGGACCAAGTAGCTCGACTTGGTCAAGTCTGAAAGGAGGATCCGTTAATGGAGCACCACTCTCTGGTGGCCTTGAACACATACTGAATGACTTTTATAGGACCCCCACGTGTGTTTGTTATTATTTTGATGGTTGCTACCAATTGGGTGCATCTACGATCTGATTGGCTTGATATAATGATATTTTGTACGCAGCCGCCCCCCTTAAAGTTACCATGTGCCACGTGCTGGCCTTCCAATACAGCAACCTACTGCTCTTTTTTGTCCTTAGAGCATCATTGGTCGCTGTTTAATGTCGATTAGCGCGTGGTGGTCATCTTCTCCTGATGCAACCCACAGCTGTTATATATTCCGCTCATAGAAATTGGTTTAAGCTCCGTTTAAGCACTAGTATACTTTTTTGAGCCCCATCATATTTGCTGCTAGTCTGTAGCTTATTTTGGATGCCCGGTGGCTATTTCATGTCGAGACGAGGTGAAATACACTGCCTCGAAGCGAAATAGTGCCAGGCAACATGCATCCACTCAACACAATTGCATTTATTTTTAACAGGATATCTCACTATCTTCTGCACATTTATCAGGAAAGCGCTCACGTCAGTTCCGTGACGCAGACTTCGTTTTCAAGTTCAGCGCTCTCTCAGACAACCGACAAAAGCGTTTTTGTCAATTTGGTGACAACTTTTGATAAGTCTCCTTCTGGTAGACTTCAGTTAAAGACGTTTCTTCTCCCGTTGCATTTATTTTAGTTAGTAAGCTCTTTCGATAATTCCTTTAATAATTGTCAGCTAACTTTAATTCACATCGAAATAATCTTGTAATAAAAATGCATTTTTATACTTTATAATTTTATTTAAATTGTAAATAACTTGACAATAATAGTTGTATTTTCGTATTTTATGCTCTTATATGCTGGTTGATCGGGTTATTAAATTGCAAATAATGTAATTTTAATTAATATTTATATCATATTAAACTAACTCACAATCATTTGAATTAAGTATGTTTAGTATATGTGTCTATATACTTTCTGTATCTCTCAAGGGTTCCTCACATTAAAATATATATGTTTTTATGTATATTTATGTGTTTTGCGAGCTGGTGTGTATGCATTATGATTATTACTCGATATTCGACAATTAAACGAAAAACGAATAAACAATGCCGATTTTAACATATATTTAACGTAACCTAGGAAAATGACTGGCTGCTAAATATTTTTACATGTAGACTGTGATTCTCACATTTGAGGTGGCTTAACCAATGTACTTTGCATATTTAGGGTACGTGTGTGTATGTACTCACGAACAAATCGCCAATAGTTGATAAATTGCAGATTAAAGGAAATTAACTGCGTTGACAATTTGGACATGGAAATGCATCTAAATCGATGCTCTTTTATATCATATACATTTATAGTTCGATTTTAATCGTTGCAGTCGTGCGCGCAGGCTTTCTATCAATGTAGGACTGTGCACGGATAAGATTTATATCAGTTGAATAAATATAGTTATGCACGATTTGGTTATCATTACAAAACAAAACACGTTTGGCGGGAAGATGGAGACAATGCACATATCAAATGAGGCAGCACGTAAGAATTCCTATTTACTAAACAATTCTTTTGTCGTTTCTAATTTGGTTTTGTGTAGAAATCGTCTTCCATACAAGTCAAGTTACAAAATTTCTAAGTAGACTTTAGCTCTTAAATTAGGGTTCGCTTCTAATATCATTATTGCTATTATTGTATTTGTTATTTTTGTTTTTCTTCTTGTTCTTTAACCTGGCTGCTCTTCTCACTAAATTCACATATAAATGTGTTTGTATGCATGTGTTATGTGTTTTTTGTTGATTAACGTTGTTGTTAACAATAACCAAATCGCTGTAATTCTCATCTGGACAAACTGTGAGAGCGTTCGCGACTGCTGCTACCGGACGAGAGAGGCTGCTTGCTGCTGCTGCCCATTTCACCAATACGCTGATGCGGCGGCAACCTGTCAAAGAACGGATGTCGCAGGGCCTCACCTGGATAACATAAAAGAAAAACCGAATTAAGTATAAAATACTATCGTATATTATATCAGCACACACTCACCTAACGTGATTCGCGACGAGGGCTCGTATTCCAGCATCTTCTTGATCAGACTAAACAACTCACCGTGATCTTCACTATCGCTCAGTTGGCAGAGGAAAAGGGGCTTGCAGTGGTCCCGAACGTAGCGACCCGCACTTGACTTCTCATCCCAATCTAACTTACCATGGTAGAAGTATTTTGTTTTGGTTTTACTGTAAAGAGTGTGGTTGCTACACGTTAAACGACTTCGGTGAAGGGAACTGCGCCTTGTGAAATAAAAGCATGAGCTGTATTTTATTACCGTGCCATTCGATATGGGATCTGCCCGAGGATGCGCTCCATCATAGCCAGATGTTCGCGATTGTCGTGCGTCTGGAAAAGCGTGATGCCCAAGTATAGCTCAAACAAGATGCAACTGACAATGAAATGGATAGTGAAATCAAAGTAAAAATGGATACTAAACTAAGGGATAACAAAATTACCCGATTGACCAAACATCGCATGGCTGCGACCAACCAAGTTCAAGTATGACTTCAGGGGCGCGATAATGGCGAGTCGAGACAATTGTGCTGTGATGTTCGTGATCAAATGTAGCCGATCCAAAATCAATCAGACGCACGTCTGTACTTTTCACGCGGCGCACTTCGCGGTTCTGGAAACGAAACAAGCTAATAGAAATATATCATCCTAATTAAATTATATACATACAATTTTATGATTATAGTGTGAAGTATATTCTGAATCAACAAAAAGTATATTCTCAGGTTTGAGATCAGTGTGCGTTAGGCGATTGTCATGTAGAAACTTGACCGAATAGCACAGTTGATAGGCCATGTGACGCACTTGGTCAAGTGAGTATGGCTCGTAGTTATTCTCGCGCTGTTAAATAAGAAATACATTAAAAGTCTAATACCGCTTTCAAAGTAGAGCAGATTTACCAAAAAATCGAAAACACTAAGACCCAGCATTTCAAAAACTATGCACATGTGTCCATGATAATCAAACCAATCAATCATCTTGACGCACAAACTACAAAGAGATAAAACCTTAGATTATATGAACGTATATAGAAGAGGGTAATTCACTTACTGATCACCATGTGGATCCTTCTGTGCTATCTTCTCCAAAGCATTTATCTCAAGCTTGGCAGCTTCACGATATTTTTCCACATTCTTGATTATCTTCAAAGCCATGCAAGAATCACTGAAACAAAGCAAGTTAGTAACTGATCAATAAGGAAAATACTTGAGAATTACCGATCCATGTCTTTAACCTTGACCACTCGTCCGAAAGTACCTTCGCCCAGTGTGGCCATAATTTTATCTGAAATGTGGTAAGGGAGAAAAATTGTAGTTTGACTTTTGGCAGGTGCGGACAATATTAAGGTTAAACATTAACGATAAAAGCTAAACCTGGAACTGGGCAACTTTCGAAATAAAGTTTAACGTCCAACTTTAACTGCACTTAAAAATTAATACGGAAAATTTTCAGTTTCGATATTATTTCCTTAGCTATTAACCAAGAGTCGATTGTATGTTTTTACTTGTCTGTGGGTGTATGTATGTGTAGGAAAAACTTATTTAAATTTCTTTCTTGACTCATGAATTTTGATTAGGCTTAAAGGAATTTGAACTTTTTTTCTTTTTGTAGGACATTTTTAAGTGAGATAGCGCACGCGACGCTGAGCGACGATTTTTTTTTTTAAAGATAATTAAGAAATAATAATGAAAACTTTGAAAGTTCGAAACTATATTGACAGAATAAGAGTGTAGTTTTGGTTTGTAGCATAAGCTTGAAAGAGTTTCAGGAATTTTTGATCTAAACATAAATACATATGTATGGAAAATAAAAAACGAAAGAAAAATTGTCACGAACATCTGTGATGGAGAATGTCTCCGTAGCGGTATATTAAGTGACCATCAGCATCATCTTGAATGACTGGCTTTGCTGTCTGTTCGACGCGTGGTAGTTGTTGTCGTAGTTGTTGCATGGTGGTGGTGCGTTTGGAGAGGGTGGGTGCATTTCGATCCGTTGAGTTTAGCAGGCGTCGGGGATCATTTTTATTATTTTGGGCAGTGGGTTGCAAGGCGTTGTTGAAGAAATGGGGCCATGGTTGTTGTTGTTGGTGGCAGATACACAGACGAATACACAAGGTGCGCGTGTGGTAAAAGATTGTAATTTGAAAGAGAGAAAAAGAAACAAAAAAGAAAGAGAAAAAGAAAAAAACATTTTAAGGGGATCCACAGCGTCCAGAGCATCAGATTCCAGGTATCCAGCAAGTTGATCGTTTCGATCAGTTGATCGATTTACACGAGGTGATCCCACGTTGGCACCACAGCATTTCCAGATATTTCATAATCACGCATTCAATTAATCCACCGTTTCCGCAGACAGACAGTTTCCATAAACCAACCATAACATCATCATTTCATCAAGTTGTATGTACATCAACCCATCATCATCATCATCATTGTGATTTTCATCATCATATTCAGAAAAAACACGAGAAAAATACGTTTCGTTTGTTCGTTAAGAAAATTAGTTCGGACAAATTTTTTTTGAGTTGTGTTTTTACAAAAAAATGTTAATATTTTCAATATGGTATATAAAACATTTACAACAAATATCATATAATATATATTTTGTATATATGCAAGTATATGTAGATATGCAACGCAAATGTCTTGGACAAGAAAATTAATTTGAAAATAAAAGGAAACCAAACAAACCATTAAACACATGAGCAACAAAAATTTACATTCTCCGATTGCCATTAATTATTCGTTTTCTATAATTGTTGTATGGTAACGTGAAATCTAAGCAATAATTTAGTTGAATTACCGTTTAAATGTTAACAAGATTGATTGGGCACCTACAATTATTAACAGAAACCAAGACTGTTTATTTTAGCCAGCCGTGGGGAGTTTCAAATGTTCTCATTTTCAACATTAAAGTTCTTTTACATGCAGAGAAAATGCTTTCACATAGGGCTGTTAGTGAACAGGTTGGCAGCTCTAGCGCACGCAGTTAGTGTAAGCAATTTGCTGTGTTGGTCGTGTGTGGACGGAAAGAAGAATCAGGCGCGAATTAAAAACTATAGAGCTGCAGCAGCATAGAAATGCATCGAGTGTGGCTTACAAAAGTCGAGAGTGTCTTTGGAATGCGTGACCTATGGAACAGGGCCGACGAGGTGGCGCTTTTTGACAGCTGGTATTGATCGGGCTGCTGCTGCTGCAGATAGTTCGATGGCTGCTGTAGCAGCTGGCGGTGGTAAACTGAACTGCTGCCCAGAGCATTAGAACGCCGGCTGCTGGTGCTGTAGCTATCATGTAAATAGCTCGGCCCGATTCCAGCTCCCGGCTTGTAGCGTTCGAAGTCGCTGAGCACGGCAGCTGTGCGTGAATTGGCACCCTGATAACGCTGCTGCTGTCGGCGGGTGTCAGCTGCGGCCAGGCGTGCCCCAATACCACCAAAGGCTAGCGCACCTGAGCTGGAGGAGTGCAGGATATTCCCTGGCTGATATTTGGACAGGTCGTTGCTGTTGTGGTTGTTGTTGCGGGCTGAGTGAAGCAGAAAGCGACTCTTGTTGGCGCCGCTACTGCCGATAGATGTTGCCGATGTTTCCGTGTCGTGTAGAGTTAGGTTAGAAAGAGATGAAGGGAGGATTAAGTTCGTGTTGTTGGTGTTGTTACTGTTGCTAGTCGTAGTGCCATTGAAAGTAGGAACAGGAGAAGGTGAAGTGTGCTGGGCCGTGTCTGTTTTGTCTTTGGTTAGTTTGACATCAGTTGGGACCTCTGCCTCGTCAGAAGAGCTGCTCTCCGACGTGGAGGAGCTACATGAATCACTATCGTTAGTTACTTTTTTGCTACGCGACTTCTTCTTTGGCACTTCCTTCAGTGCCTCCCCCTTGGCTGTTTCCTCTGCTCTTTCTTTAGCTACTGCCACCGCTGCGGCAGCCCTTGCCGCTTCTGCTTCCTCAGTCTTTTTGACCTGTGCTGTCGTCGCCTCCTCCTGTTGCTTTACGCGCTCCTTCAGCTCACGACGCTTACGCATGCGCTCTTCAAACTTCTTTGCCTCCAGGAACTGATTGTCTTCGCGCAGCAGCAGTAGTATGGCCGCATTATCTTCAGAAGAGCGATCGTCGGCCAGAATTTCCCGCTCCTCGGCCGTCAGTTCTTTTGGTGGTGCTGGCTCGCGGTGTCGATTAGCATAGCGACTACTGCGAGTCAAATCGTTATTAAAATCTGAAGCAAGAAGTTCGGGTTTAGTGTGCCCACAGGCACGACTCGTCCGCAGTGTTTCTTCATTGGTCCCTCGACGGCCATATCGACTTGTTGGATACCCTGTTGCACCACCTGCGCGCAGTGCATCGTGGTAGTCGGTCGGATATCGATTACTGTAATTCAGCGGATAGCTCTCGTCCACCAAGCGATTAGCGCTTGTCAGGTAGCCACTGTCATTAGAGTCGGCTATGTAACGCTGCCGTTGGGCACGTGTCCGATAGGGTGTGCGTTCCTTGCGATCGGCTGCATTAAAGGAACTCGACGAGAGCTTCGCCTTGGCCATCTGGTGTGTGGTAGCACTGCGCAACAATCCACTAGGCCCAGCACCATAATCATCTGGTTCAAGTGTTTTGTCCCGATCCTCTTCATGGCGGCGTCGTCCAGCCGCAGTTCGCTCCAATATATTTGAGTATTTGTTCTCCAATCGCGAAACAGCAGACAGCGTGGGCGTTTTGTCCCGGTCCAGTCCAAGAAGCTCCCGACGCTGTGCGTCACAAAGAGAAACCACCAGTCAGACAGACGATTTAATAGAAGAAAAGTGCTTTTCATCTTGGGCAGCGCTCGTGTGAAACTAATGAAAACGACACCGTAGTAAACGCTTCGTTTGTAAAACATTTACGCTTCGCAATAGAGACCAGAGCAGAAACAGACGAAGAAATACACATAAATAGACATAGGGGAGCCCAACTAGATAATTGATGGAAAGAGCTGCGGAAAAGACGTTCGTAACTAGCAATTACAGCAGTCATCAAAAATGAGCGACATTATAACTTTCCCAAAAGTTCTGCCGTTTTTGTGAAAATGTTTCCGAGCAATTTTGAAAAGGTGTCACGAAACTTAAGTATAATGTATAAAATATGAATAGCGGCTTTGCATAAGAAACTCTATTTTTTATTATTGGCTTCCATGGGTTCACTTCATCAATAAGAAGTTTGATCTGGGGGTTGAGGCAGACTTAGAGGTTCACACAATTTAACTAGTATTTTCGAATTTTTTCAACCCGCTTTCTCCAGAGAAAGAATACTCAAAAATTTAATGAAAGGGGCGACCATTGTGGGCGTCTATTTTATATAGCATGCCTAGCGAAATCTAAACAAAAATCCACGGCGCGCCGACCTTCAGAGTTTATATATACAGATGATATATACATATAAATGCTAGAATCGTGAATAGATTTTTATACTTTGCAGAGAGACACAGAGAACGAAAAAGAGGGTCAGACACAGAGGGAAAAAGAAGGCAAAGCCGAAAATAAATTTGGCGGCGTAAACGCACACGGCAAATAGGAAGATATATAGAGAACATATATGTGATATAAAACGATTCATGTGGGGACTGTGTATACTCCTATATGCAGATGTATCGAATACATATATCAAATTATGTACACCTTTAATATGCATACATAGTGTGGCAATAGGGATTGCCAATACGCTGCATTATTGGAGAGCTTTTCCTTCCCTCACCCCCACTCCACCAGTCATTTCGCTTTAAGCTGTGACAGTTTTGGGACAGTGACTTAGATTTGACATGACTCACTAGGCAGGTGAGAAAAATGGGAAAATAGTTTAGCAAAATTCCAAGAATATTCCTCTGTTTCACCAAAAACCCGTCAAGATCTGAATCTGTAGTTGGTTCTGGTTCTGCTTAAGGAATATCGTTTTCTATTAGATTCACATGTCGTGCACATTTGTCTCTTACTAACATCTTCTGGCTCCCGCCTACCGCTTCCAATGCCGCGTATCAACGGCTTGTAGTAGCTCCCGACTGGACTAAGATGGGTTCGCAGTCTGTCCAGCGCATTGGCAGTCGTGGAGCTCTTCTGGTAACGACCCATGAGTGCAGTGCTGCTGCTGCCAGTGCCTGCAGGGCTGCCGCTAATTAAGCCTGTCGGGTGATATCCCAGCCCCCCACCGGCGTAGTAACGTCTGTGGCGATCGCTCATTGTGGCGTTCTGTTCCCGACCCCGTTCCCTTTCCCTGTCACAATCCCTGTCCCGTTCCGATTCCAGCCGCCTGCGACCCGTTGAAGACTTTTCTGAAGTTTGGCAACGTTTCTTTTCTTTTGTCTGGATGGCTTTGCTTTTGTTATTGCTGTTGTTATTTTCATTCGTTGGGGTCGCAGATCCGTCACGTCTTTTATTTTCGTCGTTGTTTTTTGAGTTATCCTCGGCTACGATCCCCGATGCTCTAAAAGAGTTTAAAACAAAACAAAGGTATTTCCACTCCTTTCTTTTCTATACTATTTGGTTTTTTTTTCAGTGTATTCTCGGTATTTTCGGTTTTCCATCGCGACGCGAACGCACGCTGCCACGACACGGGCCAGATAATAACTGAGCAGAATATTTAGATCGAAACTCTTGCGACGACGGAGAAAAAATCGAAAAATATGTTGGATGAAAATGCTGTCTACCGAAAATATTGAAGAATCGTTTTTATTTCTGTGAAAAGTGTGAAAATATTGCGCACTTGCCCAACAGCTGTGCAAGACAAAGAGAACGTAGTCAGCAGAGAAAGAGCAAAAGAGCGAGGGTGATAGAGAGAGGACTATTGAGTGGGTGGTGGGTTAAATGTATTCTATTCCTTTCATTTATCTACTCTCGTTGTTAAATTGATCGCATTTCCGTCACATTATGGGACAAGGAAACGTTCGAAGAAAAGCCTTGAACTCGTCGCAGTAAAGCGAGAAAAAGAACAGCCAGAAAAGAAGAAAGCAATTCAGGTATAACAATTCCGTTTTATTATAAATAAATACTAAAGAGAGGAGAGATCGTGAGAGCGCAGAAAGTAATCTACGTCAAATTGCGTTTCGTTCGCAAGAATGAAAATGGCACAAATGAGAGCAAATGAGTGCCACAGGCGATCTTGAAAGCTGCTATAAAACTTTTTCTCATTCTCTTGCATTTTCAGTTTGGTTTATAAAAGCTTTTGAAATTCACTTACACAAGAATGTTAATATGTTGCGCATTGATGTGTGCAGATTTACACACATAATGTCATTGATCTGGGCAACATTTAACATATTTTTAATAACAGTCCAACCAATTGCCAATTTTGTGTTTTCGATCCGAATTGATGAATGATATTTTTGTTGAAGAAATATAAGTTACATATCTTTTTATACTTTCTTATGTACATTTAGAGAATCTTTTTTACTCTCTTTCCCTGCTGCCTATCGGCAGAGATTGGTCTACAGACATTTGATTTACTTAAAGTTTTCCGTCAAAATTTTCACAAATTTCCAATGATTCCGTTTCGAACTGGTTCAATGCGTATTTGAATTAACTCTTTGTTTTGTTCTAAATAATTTTACATAATTGTAGACCGACTACGCGCGACGAGTAACGAGACAGCACGTTGCTGCACTGAAACTAAGAAACGAATGACAATGGCGCAAATAGCATATCTTAGTTACAAAAACTAAAACGAAACCAATAAAAATCTAAAGCAAATGAAGAGGTGCAATTGGGCTCTGTAACGCGTCCGCTAACATTTTGACCGAGTTTTTGTTGTTTGACGAAACGAAAGAAAATAATTATAAATAATTTATACGACGGTGTGTGTGCGTTTGTGTATGTGTGTAATTAATTTGAGTCATTTCTTCTACTTCGATTACCGATTGCGTTGCTTCTGCTGTTGTTGCTTCTGCTGCAATTTGTTATCAGGTCGTTCGCTCGGATTGCGTCGAAAGCGCTGCAGCAAACTGTTGCAGCTTTCGGAGAGGAGCTGCGTAACGCTCGCCGCTGTTGCGCTGCGCATGTAGCGTCTCTGTTGGCGCGGCTGTGCGACCTGCGTCGACGCAGGCTCCGCCGCGCTGTCAGCTGTATTACTGCTGCCATTGTTGTTAATGCTACTGTTTTCTCCGTTCACGGCAGCATTTGTTAAAATCTTTTCGCTCTTTTCGCGATGGAAACGACTTAAAAATGTGGCCATTTTTCGCGTGGGTTTATTTTTAATTGCTCCAAAATTCTACGTATACACATGTGTATATATTCATTTGAGCGTGGCTGTAGCTGTTGCCTTAACCAGGGGCAATGGGCACTTCCTCCTCTGACCTGATCTTTAACATCGATGGTACTAAATGTACAATTAAATGTTCTCTTGTTTTTCTGGCATTTACTCGAGGAGAATGTGTACGATATATATAGTATTTTATTTAGTATAATAGAATATACGTCGTGTGTTTTTGTTGTGTAAAAATAATTGAAATTGTACGATATTCGGCAGTTTCGACAGAAATAGACACACAACAGGAAGCAGCGAAAATTTCGATTGCTATCGCGATTGCAACTCTGGGATTTCTCTAAAACTAATTACATTGTAAAGTGAACTTCATTTATTTATTTTTTGTATTGTCTCATGAATTTTTCGGTGCATTTTTGCTGCTGCCTTGTCACGCACTTTCAGCCATTCGCCAAGATAAGCGTTTCTGAGTTCTCAACAAACACAATCCGAAACCAACGCAACATTTACGAAAGCGCACGCCACAAATACTAATTTTAAAAATTGAAAATTTTGAAAAAATATCGCTAGCAACGAGATGAGAGCTGCAAATTAGCTGGCGAGTGGTCTGTGTGCTCAGCGCGGCACAGAACAGAAAAGAACAGGGCGCTGCTCTGCTCTACACCGCGCCGTTGCTGTCCGATCTCTGAACCGAGCCACAACAGCGGGAGAGCACTTTTTTCTCCCTTCCTCCCCTAACCTAAACAGCCAACGGTCGCCTCGGTTTGCGGCCAGTTTCTATTATTGTTTGCTAGCTGGCAAAAAAGAAACTAACCGCAAGCAGACGGATGGGAGGAAGCAAATCGGGTTAGGAATACCCTACTACGCCAGAAGACCCATCTGAGGTATATAACAATATTTCGAAGATTGAAGGGCTTCTGCCAGTCGTTCAGTTCTACTGAGAAGAAATGCTCGCACTGTGCTCGCTAAAAGTATGATTTTTAGTAATATTTGATGCACACGTAGAATCAGGAAGGCAATTTGTAAATTAATAAGCTTTTGAATGTTTTTCGAATTGCACCTTTAAATTATAAATATAAACTTTTGGAATTAGAGGAGCAGAGGAACTTAGCGATGGAAATGAAAACCCCATTTAGTGTTTCGAGTTTTCTTGGGCCAAATAAACAACATAAATTAGGTGTGAATCTATTTATAGCGAGCCTCACAATTGACATTGAATTTTGGTTTTCTATTGCCTTTCCGATTGTGCAACACCGCCGATGTCGTCGTCGTCGACAAGTGCAAAAAGACTCGCTGATTAGAGAGGCCAAGCAAGGTAACTGGCCACGGCAGGAGGCCGGGGGCGGGGAATGGGGAAATCATTACACAGGAACTGTACTTAGCCCCAACACATACTAGCGAAATTCGAAGAGGCCTTTGGAGTGCGCTATGAGTCAGGCGTCTATTTTGAGAGGTAAAGTTGAGCTGCTGAGGAAGAGACGGTCTGGCCTGAATAAACTAGCGATCTCGCGTTTACCCTTGCAGAGGGAACATCAGCTGTGTCGTGCAGTGCGCGAAAAATGTTGCGGTATTTTGTTAGTGGCAACAGGCAAAGCGAAGCGAGGAGGCGTGGCATCATTTTATGTACATATGCATGTGTGCAACATTCAACGCAAATTATTTTGGACTGAAACAAACACAAAATACAAGAATGTCGATTTGGATCTACCTCGATGAAGTGCAGGCCCAGAGCGGACTTGGGCATTTCATTTTGTTGTTGTTGTTGATGTTGCTGCTGTTGTTGCTGTGAGTGACTGAATATGGCAGAATTGCTTTGTTGCAGTTGTATTTGTTGTTGCTGATGTTGATGCAGGTGTTGCTGCTTGTGCTGTGGCTGTTGTTGTTGTTGATGCTGCTGCGCGTAAAACAATTGCGTATTCACATTCGGATCGTATTGAAACTGCGTATGCGGATGTGGTTGCGACTGGGGAGGCAACTGAGGCTGCGGCTGTGGCTGGTACTTGACAGGGTGGCTTGGCTTGAGATAAGCGTACGGATCGAAGGTCTGCAGCGATTTGCGATCATGCGTCAGCGGTAACTGTTGCTGCGACTGTGGCTGTTGCTGCTTGGGGATGTTGTAATAGTTGCGGCTCATCACGCCGAAGGTATGCTGTGGCTGTGGCTGCAACATCGCCGGACGTTTTGCACCGGTGAAAGACGCCGAGTGGGTTAGAGCTGCAGCGCCGTCTGTGCGTGGGCAGTGGCTATTGCTGTTACCATGCTGTTGCAGGTAGCTACTGCTACTGCTGCCGTACATCTGCGCCGGCATGCCCGCCGGCGGTGGCGGTTGCCCCAACTTGTTCTCCTTATTCGTGGTGTTTGCCGCTTGTTTGGCCACATGCGAGGAGGAGTATGATTGCTGCAGCTTGTGCGAGTGTTGCTGCTGTCCCATCGAATGGTGTTGTTGTACCAGTGATTGCGGCTGGAACGGATCGCTGTTACAGGCGAATGAATTCCAGTTTAAAAAGGTTCGCTTTTGCTGTGGACAATGCTGTTGCTGCTGCTGCTGTTTCAACAATCGCTGGTATCCCAGAGACAACTGAGATGCAGAATTCGATTTACCGATGGGATGGAAGTTTCTTTGTTGCGGCGGCTGTTGTTGCTGTTGCATTACTTGCACTGGCACCGGAATCTGCGATTCACTCGCGAGTTTACCGACTGCGTTGCTCGTTGTGGCGTCCTCTTTGTACTCAACTGTTTTAAGAGATTCAGACAAGTTGCTATTATTATTTAACCTGAGCATGTCGTTCAGAGATTTTTCTAGCTTATTGTCCACATCTTTCTGTCGCTTTGTAACAGATGCTGCTGCTGTTGCAGTCTGTAGTGATGTTCCTGTCGCAGCTATTGGCACCGGCTGCTGCTTCTGTTGTTGTTGTAGGGGTTGCTCTGCTACACTCGTTGCTGAGGGTATGTGAAACGATGAAGTAAACTTGGATAATTGCGGCAAGTGAGTGCTGCAGCAGTTGGTCACAGTGAAGCTGCTGCTGCTGACGCTGCTGTTGCTCTTCTCCGACTTGCGCTCTAGCGACGACTCAGCAATGGTTGCAGTAACAGGAGCAACTACTGCAGCTACTGTTGGTTTGGTAGCTTCAGGTGCACGCCGGAACAGCGGCACGCAGGAGCTGCTGGAGCTTTTAAGAACTCCATTGGCTGGCTTTACAACACCGTGGTGTTGTTGCTGCGGGTGCCGTGGCTGCTGCATCTTGCTGGGGGCGGGTTGCGCCGATAGTAATATGGCCGAGTTGGATGAACTGCGAGTTAGCGATGGCAGATGTTTCATATAGCAGGGTATATGGGTGCGACTTACGCTGCGTGGGACCGGAGTTGTTATCGGCATCATGCCTATCCCTGAGGGATTTCCCGGCACGTGGGTCATGGAGCTGCTCTTGTTAAGTAGCTTTTGACCCGCCGCCGGCAACTGTTGTTGTTGCTTGACAGGCAGACGACTGCTTAGTGGCGCCGTTGTGCTGGGTTGCTCGTTACAGACCATCAGCTCATAGAGATCATCTTTGGTAACTGCCTGTCTCACCTTTAGATCCAGCTGCGACAGCGATGCGTTTTTCTGCAGCCGATGGCTTTGGGGCTGCTCTTGCTTCTGCAGCTCCTTTTGGGCCGCTTCTGCCACGGTGGGATCGAATATAGCCAGCTTCTTTGCCGTCTTGGCATCCACTTTGAAAGGCTGACCCGCATCGCCCAGCTGTGCGCCACATATCTTATCATAGTTCCAAAACGTGCGCTTTGGCGTCTGTCGCTTCTGCGAGCTGCACAGGTTCTCGCTCCAGAAGTCGTTCATCAGTTGTTTGTTCAACGAGAGATTCGAGTCGGAGTTGGGCATGTTGGAGCTGGAAATGCTGCGATGCAATTTGGACTGATCCGAGTAAAAGATAGAGGGATAGGCCAGACGAGGGGTGCGATTGTTGACAAAGTTAATGGACGATGACTTTGATAGTCCACTGCCTGCGCATACACATGCTGCTGGTACAACCCCTGTGTCTCCTCCTGCTCCTCCTTGAGACGTTTTTCCAGGCATTGACTGCTGTGAGATGGATTTGGTCAGCTGCTGTCGCTTTAGACGATCATAGAGATCCTCGCACTCCTGGAACTCCTGGTGTAACCTGCGATCTAACTCGCTGTAGTCGGGCAGACTCTTCAGATACTTATTCATCATTTCGATCTCGGCGTCATAGAAATTGGCATCCAACTTGGCACTGCTAGTCGCCGCCGCAGACTTCTCCTCGAGTTGCTGTTGCTGCTGCAACAGCTTGTCCAGATTTATATCTCCAACAACTTTCTGCTTTGGTGCGCGGCAGGGTACAGGCGGTGGTGGCGGAGACGACGAAGGCGTGCTGCACGAAGACAACGATATACTCGACGCCGGACTTTGCGCAGCGGGCGTTGTGATGGCCCCGGTGACCGCATTGTATGCCAGTGGAAGATGCTTTCGCGGAAGCGGGGGTGTCGATTTGGGGCTGTTTGCCCGCGATGGACGATTTTTGCGGTGCGTCAACGGTGAAGAGACCGGCGACCGAACCGTTCCCTTGTTTTCCGTCATGCTTGACGACAACACCGACGCGAATTGAGGCGACACCTGATACAATTGTTGTCCGTTCTGCATATTGCTTGAGCTGGCCTCTTCACCAGATTTATCTGTTGCTGTTAGCTGGGTGTCTTGGGCTTGAGCTGTGGGTAATGTGACGCGCACTGCCTTGGCAGCATCTTGACTCATTTGTTCTATGTCCGAGTGAACCGCGCGACCTGCGAGACGAAGGAAAGCAAGATCTCTCAGCGCCTAATACTCCTACGGCTCCGGTGAAGCTTTCTTCTACACGTACAATAGATTATGTAATGATCGTTCTCAAGACAAGAAAGATTAGAGAAACCGCACTTTAATTATATTCTTGGATTCAGAACGATCATAAAAATAGTAAAGAGCCCACCGCTTGTAGGTCACAGAGGAATAGGCACGAATCCATAAATCGCATGACGAACGGGCGCCATTAATGTGTATGAGAGGGTGCATGTGTGTCTGTGGGTGCGCTATAATCGATTGTTGATCGTTATCGACATTGATATATCAAGAAATAGTTAAACAGATTTTGAACAAGTCACAGAGGGGAAAAGAGGAGACGACACCTAACGCCACTGAACGTACAACAGATCAGATCAGATAAGAGATCACCAAATGGTAAACAGATGAGCAGGCCAAATGCAGGAGAACAGCACATCGAAAAGGGTTTGACAGGAACCAACCTGGAGATACTGCTCCGGTATCTTACTGTTCTTCGGCACAATTATCTTTTTGATTATAATGATCTTGTCACCTTCGATTTTGGTTATAGTTATGGGTACACCAGGCTGTGGACGCTGCGGCTTAGCCGACGCGACTGCGGCGGATCGGTTGACAGTACGCACAACCTGAGGCCCAGTGAGAATACCACCAGGTGAGGGTTTCACTGCCGGCGGAGCAGGCTTAGGCTTTGGTTTCGGTGCCGGCTTGTAGTCCTTGTGATCACTGCGTACGATGGAGAAATGATACAGAGGTTTGTCATCATCCAGTATGCTCTTTTGTGGCACTATCTTTTTCTCCACTTTGCGTAGTACCACGCCCAGCATGGGTGTGTCTTTGGGCTTAATGGTAATCGATCCACTTGGTGCCGTAACCCGTTTTAAGCAGATGCCCAGATTGGCACCCACGGGAGGAGGCGTTCGTGTGCGATGCACCATCTTTCCGCTGGGTATCTCGCGATATTCATCCTGACCTTCAGTTTGGGTACATCCATCCTCGGTGCCGATGTCTGGGTTGGTGTGCAGCATGGGCTCAGGTGCCACCAGAGGCGAAGGACCCGGGAAAAGGGAAGTCAAACTGCTTCGGCGTCGATTTATGTTTGGCGCGGATACAGTCTTCGTCAGGGGAAACTTGGTTGGTGCTGGAGGTGTGGATATATCTACTCGATCTGCTGCGCTAGCCGTACTGCCCCTTCGACTGTCACTGATACTCGCGGAGTTTATGCTGCTAATGCTCGAGCTGTGCAGGCGTTCGGGTGCCGCGCTCCTTTCGTGGTCACGTCGCAGTACTGAAGATGTGCTGCGTTCTCGGCTCCGGTTGTGGGAACGTGCATCGCGAGCCGCTCGCTGCAGGCGCAAAAGCTCAATAGAGTCGGCTAAATGTGATTTGCTCTTAACTGGAGAAGATTCCTCGGACGTGGCTTCATCATCGAGTACATTAGGCAATATGACGAGCGGAACCGCACTAGCAGGCAGTCCGCCTTGATCGATTACCGGACTGGGCAGAGAATTCAGTTCTGCCAGCCTTGTTCGCTCTTCCTCCTCTTTCAGCAGCTGCCGCTGTCGATCTGCTTCCAAAACACGCTGCAACTGCTCTTCAGCCTCTAAGGCGGCACGAGCCCGGGCTCGCGCCACTACTTCAGCTGCCTTCGCCTCGGTTTCGGCTCGAGCACGAGCCTGTGCCTCGGCTGCTGCTGCTGCGCGTAATTTGCTCAGCTCAGTGGCCGTCATCTGTTTGATGCTCAGCCGCCGTTCCGAGTTAATAATCAGCTGGATCTGAGCATTCTCCTCCGGCCGAAGATCCGCACAGCCGAGTGCGATTAGTTCGCTTAGCTCGTTGGACATCACGACTGCCCTAAATTTAATACGTGCGTCTATATCTATGTTTATGTATATCTATTCAGTTCTGATCAGAACTGTTCAGTTATCTAATTGTTTTACTGCAAAGCCCAACGAATTGCTTTGGGTTTGACTTGCACGGCGCGACTCGCGAGGTGTCTGCCATTTGTAATAAAGAAAGCTGGTCGATTCTGCGGTTCGCTAAGATTTCTGGCTACGAGAGGGAAGCGGACGGGGCGAGGGCACTCAATGTCAATGCCTCATTGGCACTTTTGGCAAGGGAAATGCATGTCGTCTAATTCGACGTGACTTATTAATTGATCAAATCGATCGAGCCAATAGAAAAACACTTTTTTATTTCCTCCCCAAGTACAAGACGCAGTATGTAGTATGAAGACACAGGCGCTGTTCCGCTTTGCCTATACCTGAGGAATCTGTGGCGCACAATACAAACACACACACATGCATATGTATAGCTACACTTTATAAACAGAAAAGGCTGATCGAACTAAGAGGGCGCCAACGCCACTGGCCCCTGATCCGACGATCCCACACACCTTGCCTTATATATAGTCTGGATGACGGCCGTGCTTGCGATATATATGCATGTACACAGTTTCGTATATATATCCACATGTGTGCATGATGTACATGTCGCTTTTCCTAGTTTCGCCTCCGTCAGTTGTACCGTTGAGTTCAAAATCTGTTTTTATTTTTAACATAAAGTCAAAAACATACGTAAATTGGCGCAGTCGTCCTTTTTATACGTGAAACATAGAAATATAAGTATATTAACTGAATATAAAAACAACGGCGACATCCTAGGGCATGAAACAAGCGAAATGGACAAAATCTAAGTTAATGATAATATCATTACAAATCAAATATTATTAAATATTTATATGCATGATACACTAAGAATTACAATGCGTTGTCCAATTTATTCAGGTTTATTGCGCCAATTTCGACTGTATCGCAGAGTTTGCAGATTCGCTTGTCAAATCAAAAGATAACACACACATGCACACACGTCCACACATCAACGAGTAAAGACTTTTCCTCGCCTTGGTTGGATTTTCCTCGTGTTTGTATAAGGCCAATATGTGCTTGACTTTTCGCTATGTTTTGTTGTGGAAATAACGTGCTAGCCAAAAATAAATCCAAACATTACAAAAATAACTAGGGAGAATTGCTGAGCAAGCGAGGAAAAGAAGACGATACAAGCGGAAAACGAGGATCCAAAGAGTGGATGAGAGAAGAGACAGCATCAAAGATTAACATGATGTAGTCGCCACCGACAGAGATGAATAATGCTCATTGATCTTTGGTACATATATTAAATATATAAAAAAAAATATATACGACGCCTTATGCCAGTGAGTGTGTGTGTATGTGTGCTCCATTCATGTAAGTCGCTCGCTTTTCTTCGTTTTGTTGCCACTGTGCTTATTAGTTCTGAGTTTTTGTTTTGATATCCGTGGCCGCTGCTGTTGCTGACATTGCGTTTGTGTTTTTCTCTCTCTCTCTCTCAATCTGCTCATTGTCTCTAGGTGTCGATTTGATTCAGTTCCATCCTTTTCCTACTCGAAAACCTGCCAATCTTAGGCGGGGTACACACCTCTGCAATCGGATCTTGTTGTTATTCAACTAGCACGTAACTAGAATTTGTTTAACACCAATTGAATATTTCGAGACAATTGACGAAACTGAGTAGGGAAAGTACATTTGGTTAGTTGTTTCGGTTTTCATATTTTAGCTGTTTCTTTTGTTTTTTGGTGGTTTCGGCACTTTTGTAATTGTGTTGCGGCGAATTTATTTTTGTTTTGAAAGCACTTAATTTATTTTCCTCTCGTTTCTGTTGTTCGGCTGATTATATCACGATTGACGTTAAACAATTCTTTTTATTTTGTGTTTAAATCTTATACATATACATATATTTTTTTTTTTGGATTTCCCCTATGAAGTAATCGCTACACATGTATGCATTAAGAAGATTTTCCTCAGCACACACACACACCTTACACACACATAGAAATATCAAGAAATTCGCGATAATAGGATCGAGCAATTGACATATGTATGGGCCTTGAGCGGGGGAGAGAAGGAAGAGAGACACGCGTGCCACGTACCGTTACACGTAAACGCTTATTAAAAGGCCTCAACAAAGAAGACGACGACAACGAATTCGGCGACGATGAACAACCGAAGAACGAAGATTTGAATCTGTTTCTGTTTCGACTTTGAGAATTTAGAAAAATTGTGTTTGGTCTGTGATATTTTTAATTTTTCAGTTTCAGAGCAAACGGCAGAAACGTACGCTAGGTGGAACAACTGCGCGCGCATCACTGTGAACTGAAGTTCGAATCTCTTAAGAATCTATAAAAAATAACTAATATAATAATATCCCTTTTGTTTGTAGAACGACAAATATTTTATAAATTAGTTTATGAAAATATAGATATATCAGTTCCTATTGGCAATTTTTTAAATATTGTGTTCTTTTAGTTTTAGCAGCCTCGAATCACTGTGCGCACTGATCAGCTGGCCAGAGAGCGAGCGAAAGAGAGTGAAATACAAGAGAGTGCGAGCGTTAACAGTGTGAAAGAATAAGATATGTTAGGTACATACAGGGAGAGAGCAAAGCGCTCTCCAGACTGTTTACTCACTAAATAGTCATCGTGGTGATCGACGAAGTATTCCTCGAGAATCCAACTATCGCCAGCATATCTGTCCACCGGCAGATCGCAGAGTGCTACCAAGTCAAATAAGTTCCTTTGCCGTTTTAGAAGCAGGCAGTGGCTGATTTTGGCTCTATTGTCGAGTATCGCAGGCCCTTTGCTCTTACTGCAGCTTTGTCGTAGCCCATTTTGATGGTCATTTAAAGCAGGCACCACCAACTTGCGTTCTAACTGATGGAAGAACTGAATCTTGATAGCTTGCTTTATCTACGTGGTACTTTCAATTTCCTCTGCTCGGTTACCCAATTGGCATCGAAATGAGCGAAGACTGACAACGCCCGCTGTTAATGTCGAATAATCAATTGCACGAACGAGAAGAGAACGAAACAAAGAAACGAGGACAGCAGCCAGCCGAGGGCAGGGTAATTAATTCTGCAGATAATCATCGACGCAGCATAGAGGGAATTGGTCGAGTTTTCGCATAACGAACGAACACGTATCTCAACTATGCCATCTCCCACAGTAGAATTGTTTCTTAAAACAGGGTCACAGTTGACACTTCATGTATTGAACCTATATGAAACTCAAATAGATTATCAAAATGACTCAAGGCTAGTAATGGATATATTCACAGGGTGATAATCGTGTGCTCTGTTCTTATTGAACAGTTTAAAGACTTTTGACAATTTAATGCCATGTCGCATAGTTTATAGACTTTGAAGATTGACTACCCCTTTATCAAGAATTCACTACAGCAATTATCAGTACTTAAAAGCGAATTATCAAATGACCTTGTAATGGTTGAGTTGCTATCTCAACTGTTAATTTATAAGTATTAAAATATGTATTCTTACGATGTGGATTGAATATTTGAAAGCGTCCGTAACAATTTGATTTACGTATATATTACTATAGTTAACGGATTATGTCAATTCAGAGTGATTAAATGCAGCACGCTTAGCATACGCCTAATCTCAAAAGATAAGCTTCGAGCGCCCCCTTTGTGAGATAGAGAGCTAACACGGTGGGAGATTGTTTTTGTTATTAGGTAAAGACGACACGAATTGAGACACAGGTGCAACAGGCTTTTGCCAGTCCAACTCACAGCTTACAAGGTAATCGCTGTCGTGATCGACAAAGTACTCGTCAACAATCCAGTCCTCGGTGTACGGAAGAAACCGCAGAGACGAGTTTTCCTTAATCAGGTCGCGACAATGATCAATGCGGCGCGGCGCCGGCAGATCACGCATCTTAATGTAGCACGGAACTTGAGAGCTCTCGAACTGCTTGGCAGTCAGCTGCGACTTTTCCAAATAGCGTTTGAAGAAAAGCATTTATAATCGATCGAATCAGGCGATACTAGTGCGAAAACTGATAGAGAGACAACCAAGAACGTGTAACAAACTTGCAACGAAATTGGCAAGCGACGGGGTAGATGCGTCCGCTGCGATATATGTAATGCAGGGAGGAAGAGATGCGAAATTGCTGAGGTAACCTAATAGAATTATCCGATAATCGTATTAGATCTTTTAAAGGGTTGCTTAATTTTCTGTTACCATACAATTATTTTGCATTCTTCTCTTGCGACATTTTATTGTTTTGGTTTGCTCATTGTTTGATTTGAGAAAGGGGAAAAATGAAAAGTTTTTACCTTAGCTTGCGATTGGCGATTGTTACGCCCACTATCGCGCTCATCCTTGGGTCGGTCACGCTGACGACGTCGGGAGCTCGAGTGCGACGTCTCATCCCTGTAACGGTACTTGTGCTGACGCCGGCCAGAGACAGGTGATTTGCGATGCGAGCGTTTCGAGCGCTCTTTGCGCCGGCGGGATGAAGAGAGGCTGTCATCAAATCTGGAAGAAACATAAAAAAAAAGTTAGTTTGTAATAAACTCGATAAATTGTCGCAAGTTTTCAGTTCTTTTGAGTTTCATGAAATAACGTTAATCGTCAAGTTGCAGCAGCTGTCACAGATATGAAGGTATATGGACTATAGATGAATGGCCGACCTTGACGTGGCTTCCAGCAGCTGTCGAATTACCCGGCAAATTGACGGTCAACGGAGAATTCAACGGCAATCGGAGTCGACATGGAAAGCTACTTAACAGCTAAGCTGGCGTTTCTGTTGTCGCGCTATTGCTCTACCCGAACTACTGATCTCCCCGGGCCAACAGCAAGTTCTTGAGTCGCAGCGAGTGTGTGTTGGCGAGTATGCGAAACTGCGTTACCAATCAAGTTAATCAACTTGGCCGGATGGCTGCCCACCATGCCTGCATGAGCAACATGCTTGGAGAGTGGGGACCAGAGAGTGAAGAATCTTAAGACCGCCAAGTGTCAAAGTTATGCGACATGGCACAGAAGCCACTCTCAAAGAGTTGTAAGTATTCACTATACTTGGAGACAGAGCCAGAAAGAGTATCAAAATTTCCTATAAGATATATATTAAATATATTATCTTCACAGTTTTTTTATTTCAATTAAAGGTACATCATTAATCGCGCCCACAGGGCGGAATTCAATTGGTATCAGACAAACCAAAATGTAGAATTAGCCACATTTCGCTCCGAGCAGATCTGCACTTCGATAACTGACCTAGCCAGGCGTTGCCCCTAAAACAGTTGCTCTCTTCAAGAGCTTTTTCTCTCCGTAAAAACACAAAAGATTACGACAACGTGTTTGTATTTGATTTGAAATCGCCTACGTAAAACGTCGCTAAATTTGGTCACAAAATTATGAGAACGCAACGAAGCTGAAAGTGACTTTGACTACAAGTACGTTACACTCACTCACACACACACACACACACACACACACACACACACACACACACACACACACACACACACACACACACACACACACCCAAACAAAAACACACACACACACACACACACACACACACACACACACACACACACACACACACACACACACACACACACACACACGCACACACACACACACACACACACACACACACACACACACACACACACACACACACACACACACACACACACACACGCACACACACACACACACACGCACACACACAAAGTCAATCGCATGCACAGCTGCAACGCCTGCGCTCACTTCAAGCCAGAAGTCAGTGCCCCGTTTTGAACGTAGGCTCAAATCTTTTCAATTTTCGGTTTTTGATATCCAGTTTTTGGTCTTAGCTCTCATCTAGAAAAGGCAAAAGATATTTGACTGGCTATTTGACAACAAACGACCCAAAAAGGCAATACGGTAGTTAATAAATAGAATATTTGACGAGGGCCGTTCCGTAACTATTGAGGCGTATTGTATATGCCAAAACTATTTCTAGACAATAATGACTTCTAAAAGAACAAACAATACGTAACTTTTCGCTCAAGTTTTGATCAGCCCGTGCTTAGCACTCAAAGACGGAAATATTCGTATTTGTTCTGATCAGACTGAACGATTTTTTGATTAATGAAACGAAGCGCGCAAAGTAGAACAACATTTATGTCAATCTTTAATTGAGTATTAATGATGATACGCTGATTTGACTTGTGAAACTGTTCACACTTGCTTCGAAAATTAAGATCAATGCTCGATAAGCAACCAACAGACCAGGCAGATACCCTTTAATATCAGTTGTAACCAAACAAGTTGAGAGATTTCATCTATGAATATTATAAGGAAACTGAAGAGAGCCGACTTTTGTGGAGAACAAATGTAATATTACCCATTGCTAATCTTTTAATCTTCAATGCACATATTTAGCTTTCATAGGTAGTTTATATGTCGACAGATCGCATGAGGTAATAATACCAAACAATTCCGGTTGACAGTCGCACCCTATTCGATTATTCTTAGCTATTATTCCTGCAAAACTTTTTAAGATTTCGAGTCAAGTTTTTACGCAATTGAATTTTAAATTTAACAACATGTGTCGTGCCAAGCCTCTTTCGAGGGTTGTCTTTACTGAGAGGAAAAACTATATATGTTTAACAATGTTTCCTTGGCCTTTACTCATATTCAGATTAAAACAAACAGTCAAATTTACCTATAAATGTTTAACTGGTAAATATTTTTTTTTAAGAACAGTTATAAAGTGGTCATTTAAAGCACCATGACAAGTTAATATAAATATGAACCCAATAACTTTTTTGAAATAGCTGATGAACAATAGATGTAAAACATATGAAAACTTGGAGAAGTTGTGAGTGATTGATTGAAGGTGAAGTAATAAAAATATCATTGAATAAACTGATTTATAGCTATAGTTTATAACTTAAATAAACCTTTATCATGAAAATTCAATCGAATCATAATTGGTTCCATGTTCGGTAGGTAAATGGTGTCGATTCGCCGTAAACCAGGAACGTATATTTAACTTCTGCTCTTGTTATTGAGTTATGAGATTAATCATTCGAGAAACCAGTTTTGGTTCAGTATGGTTTGCATAGAGCAGTTAGACGCAGCGCAGTCAAGACACTTTAAGCCCACCAGCAGCAGCACAGCCAGCTGAGAAATTATTTTTTTAATATTTTTTTTTTATTTGTGCTGACCCTGAAATTCCCATAAATACATTAAACAAATGCAAACGCATATGTAACACATACACAGACATACATGTATTGCCCCATCCCCTCTGCCTTTCCCTGCATGATAGAATGCGCTAAACATTTGTTATTATTGTTCGAATCTGTGTTTCTATTGTATGGCGAACATATTCATCACTTTGATCTCCGTGGCTTAACGTCGAGAATAAAGAAACCACAGTGATGAATTTATAGGAAATTCAGTTCTATAGTTAAACAGATAAATTTATATACACAGTCATCATTGGAACAATGGAGAGTTACACACATATTGTAAAGGAGAAATAATGTAGGATCCGCATATCGCCACAGCCAACTTTCTAATATAGCATTTTTAGAAGTATTCAAATTATTATTCAAGACTCGGCACCCTGTATTTGCTTATTTTCAGATTACTTCTTTTTTCGCTTTATTTAAGTAGAGGTCAGTTTGTTCAAACAAAAACATAATGAGAAACTGGATTTTTTGGTTTATCTTGAACCCGATGACAACAACGCCTGTAGATTGTGACTCGTGTTTTTTTTTTTTTTTTGCGTATTTTTCGAGCTGTACGAAAACAGAGTGCCGTTGCAAACTTTATAAATAATAAAGCAAATGCAAAGAGCAATATAAAGAATACATGAGTAAATAAAATAAAAAAAACGGTATGAGTAACAACGTTATGTAAATTTATCAACGCGGCGTCGAGGCGAATCGAGGGCGTCAGGCGAGCCTTTGAGCTCGCCCAAAGACCCAAGGTCAATGGTTGCGTCTGCGCAAACACGCAAGCCACAACACAACAGCAACAAAACGATCGGACGGTCGATCAAATAAATGAGAGCAAACAAAGAGTAGGAAGAAGGAGTCACTCAACTATAAAGAGAGAGCGAGATTGCGAACTGGCTTTGTGCGTCAGGAGCACAAGAGTGAGCGCTGAGTCAGCGACTCTCCATTTGTCAGTCTCCAAATCTCTCAGTCTTTGAGTCGCTGCCTTTTGTCTCTGTCTGCCATGCAGCGGAGATCTCTGCAGTTCAATGAACGTAATGTAATGTAATGTACACTGTGCACTGTAATGTACTGCTCTACACTCTGCATTCAGTCGGCCATTACTGTTAACAAAAACAAACCAATAGTTAGGCGAAATCAGCAAAGAAAAAGCGAAATTGGTCGCAAATGGCCGGAGTTGCTCTTAGCTCGTTCGCTAGCCAAATTCTGCTAGCTAGCCACAACTACTTACTGATATTATCGTTGGCATTTGCATTTATAATACGCGCTCACAATACACAAAAAAAAATCGAAAACATTTTTACTAATTCGCTCTTGTTGTTGTTTTTGTCAATCACCTTTTGGCGTTTGCTTTTATAGGAAGTCGATAAAGCAAATATATAAATCATTCCCCATAAGCATTTCCCGAGCACGAGCCAGACTCTCCGGTGTTTTTGGGGGAGCACTTAAAGTTGTGTATATTTTCGTGCTGCCTTGCAAACGTCGGAACTGCTCGAGAAAAGTCGGCTGGGAAGTCGAGTTATATCATTATTCTACCCGCTATTGTTGTTGCTGCGGCTGCCGGCAGTAGCAACATAGTTTATAAGCATATATGGAGTGGGGAGACAGGTCCGGCTTGTTTTGGTGCGCGATAAACGACAGATAAACGAGCTCAACAGCTACACAAGCGAATCCGCAAAAAAAGCCAAAAATCCCCACCCCAACTACTGAAGACGAGTAAAGAAAATACAAAGACACCATCTCAGCATCTCAGCTAAAATTCCTATTGCAAGGAATCCAAAAGCAAAGCTATCATAATTCTAAGTAGATGTTTTCAAATAAATTTTATAATTAGACTCGAGCCTAATTCATTCAGCGAAAGCAACATAAATCGCATATTGAATATAGACTCCAATTCTGGATGTATCGGCGATCTTAGTAATGAACAGTTGTCCGGTTAGTTACCCCTACAAGGCACTCCCGATGGTTTTATCGAATGACCGCGTTTGAGTTCAACTCGGACTGCTAATGAGACCAAGAAGTGAACCAGACTGAACCAGAAACCGAACAATTCACTGGCAGGAACGAAGTGTGTCACTCGAAAGTCGAGAGCGCATCGAGTCGTTCCGTGCCGCCGGCACGTAAAATAAAGTATAAGCGGCGCATAGGTTGCTCAAAGACATGAGTTGTAGTTGAGGAACTGCGCGCCATACGTGGCCTCCATAAGTAGGGGCGGCGTACTCGACCAAATTTGGAGATCTTGAGGAACGAGTTAAATATTAATTGCTAACAGAGCGCTTAGTCAGCAGCATCTGATGAGCCACCGCCGCTGCGGGTCAGCTAGATCTGTAGTATTCCCCAGTTTTGTGAGAAACTCACTTATACTCACACGTCGTGGACCCCAAGCCCTCGGAACGACGTCTCGTTTGCTGTTGTTTGCTTTGCAGATTATTGTTTTTGCTGTCGGCTGCTAGCAGCAAGACGCGGTCGGGGTAGAGCGGCTTGGGGGCCCACGATGCTGCTGCCACATAGATGTCCGTTCGAGGGGTGGGTGGTGTCTGCGGCTCGGGCGATCCGGCTGCATAACTGTAGTAACCATCCTCGGGCTCATCCACCACGGGGAGTCGAAGCTTCGTTTTCGGTTTCGATTTTGTTGCTGTTGGCATCGTCGTATTATCGCTATAGAGATAGTCGTGCATGGAGCGTGCGTATTTGCCGCTCTTGCGTCGCTGCTGGGCGGGCGTGAGAGTCGGAGTCTGCAACTCGTCCTGATCCGGAGAGGCACGTATCCAACTGCTGGCTGGCACATATTGCCGTTGCTGCTTGTGGCTGTGCACCACCTTAGAGAAGTTTACATAGAGCGCCTCATCAATGGCGGGTTTACGCTGGAACTCATCCTCGTCGTCTTGTCCCACGGAACTATAGAAACTGTAGTTGCTCGAGGACTGCGAATAGGATCGATTGCGACATCCATAAAACTCATCTTCAAAGGGCAATCCTTGGGGAAATTTCTTCGAGTAGGCTTTCTTCAATTTGGGCGAATCATACGAATCGCTCGACCCAGTCGAAGAGCCGCCAGGATTAACCTCACTGGCTATAACTGGCTCTTGCTGCTTGGGTGTGGACTTGAAATAATTGGCTTGCTTGCGCGGTGGGAGCGGCGCCGGATAGTTTTTGGTGGAACGCTGGCAGCTCCTTGCCGTGGGAGAGTTCTCCTTGGCGTTGCGGCCACTTGTTGTCTGATGCGTGCGCTTAGAACCCTGCACTGGCTGCTGCGCAACAATGGGATTCTGTTTGCGGGCGGGTGGTGCTGGTGCTCGGGGCTTGCCGTAGTGGGAGGAGGGGCAGGTGGTCGAGGCGCAGGTACTCTCAATGCGCCTTATAAGCTTTGGTGTTAACGGTTTAACATTGCGTTGCTGCTGCTGTTGTTGAAGTGGCGGCCTGTTGCTGCTACAGAAGCTGCTCCGCCAGGGCTGCTGCCTGCTGAAGCTGCTCCCGATCACTCCCAGCTGCTGGTTGAGAGACGTCGACGAAGAGCAGGAAGAACTTGAGGTTGTGTTGTTTTTGCTGTTGCCGGTTGATCCGGCGGCGGCTGCTGTTGCTGTTGACTTCGCTGTTGCTCTGTTTGCTCTGTTGATGATAAGTGGTTGTCTATTGTTGTTGTTGCTACAACTACTGCGCGGCACACGGAACGAGCTATAGGGACGAAATCCATTCGCATATTGTTGGCCTATGATCGGCATTTTATTAGCATTCGAGTTTATTGTTGCTTTTCTTTTTTTGATTGTATTGTTACTGGATTTGCTTTTTGTTGTTTTCATTTAGTATTCATTGTTGTTAGTGGGGTTAGCGTTAAAATTTAAACGGCTTTTCACATTTACTTTGAACGCGAAGTGAGCGAAATTTCGAAATATGCTTTATCTGTAATTAAAGACGATTTTCCTCAGTAATTATCGTTCCCTTTCGACGAAATTGTCTTGAAAGCGGAACACGGAACAGTCGAAACGCTTTGTCTGTGTGTCTGTTCAAGTAGATTTTTTTTGTCCAGTTGCGTTATTAGTTCAATTAAGTTTCATATGCAGTGCACACACGCTGCCTAACCCTAACCATATGAGTCGCTCCTCAGTCCACTTGTTCTCCGCCTAATCGTTTCATTTCAATAAAATAACACGTTCTCATTGGCTTATGAGTTTTGCCTCGTTTTAGTCGCTGCCTCGTGCCTCAAGACCCCCAGGCCCTAGTCCCGTGCCTCATGCCCCGACGTGTCAGGCGTTGGCATTTGTGCGACTTCTCGTTGGCCGCGTTTGTTGCAATTGCAGAAATTTAATTAGCTGCGAAAATGTATAATGGAAATAGAAAAGTAACCCTGAACCGAACGATTTGGCCTAGCATCAGCAAAAGTAAATCCAATTGACAAGTTCATTGATAGGCAGATTACCCAACCCTCCCCCTCCCCCCCCACACACACATACACACTACTCTAAGTCGCTTATATATAACCAGTTCTACTTTACTTTATTTCAAAAATTTGCTAGAAAGTGGTCGCAAGTCCTGCTACAACCAGTTTTAAGAGTATTTTTACCCGATTTGAAAAGGAAACGCGCAAACAGGTCAACAAAAAGCAGCAACCTGTTGCAATAGCCACAGCTACAGCTGCTCGGTTACTCCGTCAATTTGCCTAATGATTCCAGTGACGACAGCGAACTGTGAGTAATAAGAGTTACAGATACAGGTAAAAATCGAAATCGGAAGCGCGTGGAAATCCCTTGCGCGTCCGGTCTGCAGCTGTTGAGTAAATGGATTGGCAAATCAACTCCGATAAGAGGCACTCAGCTACATACACATACATTTTCATACACATAAAACAAGAACAGTCCAAATTATTATCTCTTTTTATGTACTTTGAAATCGGACAAAAGAAGTTTGTGATCGCTTCTAAAACCCAAATTGATACAGATATTTATTTCTGTGTACTGTGTGTATGTTTGTAAGCGCCTGTAGGCGTCTGTGCGTCGTCGTCATATCTTATCAAAGTTAGTTAACTTAACCAAGGGGACTTATTCTGTATAAATTTACGAAATTTGCACACACAAAGTGTGTTACTGCATATTTTAACAAAATTGAAATTATTATTTCCACAATTGTCTCTTTATTGTTATGCAGCATGCATAGAAAAGTCACCACAGACACACGCACAAGTTGAGAGCTGCATTTATTACAAATTATAACCACAATTTAACATCTTTTTCACATTTCTTTAAACAAGACACTTGAGTGTTGCTATTGCTTTACAGCTGCACGGCGGCGACGACCGAAGCCAGCACCTCCATTCGCTTGCGAGTTGTCGTTGCGACTGAGCTTCGTCACAACAAGTCCGCAGCGAACAAGTGTCGGTTGCTTCAAGCTCGCAGCCGATGACGACGTCGACGTCGCCATCGTAGTCTGTTTACATTGCGTATTTCCAGTTTACAGTTGATCTTGCTTTGTAGCTGGCCGGTCGCGTATTGAATTCGCCGCGCTGAATTCGCCCTGCGTATGTTGCAATAATCGACAACAGACAAACTCACCGACGTGAGCAAACGCCATCGAATACATGAAACACATATAATTATAAACAGGCAATCAAAAAAAAAAAAAACAAACAACAACTAGCGGAAATGCGCCTGCGGAGAACGATGCTCGATTACTATATGTATGTATGTTAAATTTTATATTCTAAATAACATAAAACTGAGCTTAACTGACAAAATCTCTGTTTTTTTTTTTTCATTTCAGCCACTTTAGCCAAACTCTATCAGACGAATAGAATACTATCATATTTTTGAACTCCAAGGGAAAGTCAATATAGTCACTAATTATAAGACAGGAGAATATCGCATATTATAAGAACTTAACTTACAATTTAAAAATAATAAGATTACACGAAATTCGTATTGGCCTTTTTTTTTACTATTGAAAATGGTCAAAAAAGAGTATACTAACATTGTGCCAATGTATGTAACAGGCATAAGGTGGCGTGGCAAGCCCAAAAAGTATATATTTTCTTGCTCAAGAATACTAGCCGATTCGATTGAGCCATGTCGGTCTGTCTGCCTATTTGAGATAACAGATCTCAGCTATTATAAAAGATTGAGATACCAAATTTGGCAAGGCTCCTGCCTTTAGGCAAGTGAAGTTTATTTCAAAGTCCAGGTACCTAGCCCACCGCCCACGCTAATTTGTAATATGCGATTATACGGCAAAGTATTGAAGTCGCGCTGCAATAAGTAGTTGACGTCGATATCGCAAGGTGTCGTTTTATTTTTTGCGCGTGTGTCTGGTTGAATGAGTAGAAACGAGTAAGCAATAGGTGGGGAAAAAATTTCTCTGATTGCATGTAAGTGTGGTTAGATGTTTGCAACGGATTTTCAAAATTGGGCGAAGGGTATCTTACTATCGGCCGCGCTTAATTTTAGCCTTCGTTACTTGTTCGTAATAAGACATTTGATTTTCGTCAGGAGTTTCGTTTTGTCACTTTTCCTGTTTAAATGATTTTCTTGTTGACACTTCCGCGTTGCACGGTGCCGGATGAATAATGAGTAAGCCAAGTCAGAGTCTTGGCAATTAATCTGCCGTTGGAGCTCAAAAGGCAGTGATTACTCGGCGAGCGGGTTTATTATTGCAAAACGTAAAGGTTAATAAACAAGGCGATTGTTGCACATGAAGTCAAGAAGTTTACGACAAAGAAAGCTGCGACACTCGCAGCAGTGGCAAATAAATTGCAAAATGCGAAACAACTCAAACTCACAACGGCAGCACCAGCCCGAGAACACGAGCGGGGGTGCAGATGCTGCATTCGTCGTTGAGGCCATGCCTAATAAGGGCAGGCCAAGTTTATAAAAAAACAATAATAAATGCGACAACACATGTCGCGCTTCAGTTGACTCTGTCTCTGCCTGGCTCGGCTCTGTTCAGCGCTTCTCTTTAGTGTTTTGAGTAATATGCAAATTAGTTTTATATATGCAGACAAATAAATAAAGCGCAGGGAAATGCAAGCGGTGCACAGGATTCACGCCCACGACACAAGCTAAAGCAGGTTAATTACCACGGCACAAAGAAATCGCAATCACTACATACATTTACAGTAAGCCGAATAAGAGGTAGCGAAGAGGGGTTCCTGAAAGGATGACTCTTTCAAGAGCACTAAGAGTTTTAACCTTATATGGTCAACAGTTAATTTGTCTCTTAGGTACCAAGTACTCTGGGCATCTTTATACAGTCACAGTCATTGAAAATTTAATTTAAAAAGCATTAATGATGGGAATCCAACAGCTACAGAAGTTGATACGTGGGCAGTTAAAACCAGAAAAGGGCTTCAGTCTTCGTAGAAATCGAACAGTCTCAACAACTGTTTTTTGAAATGATTACGCACAAACTAAAATTACCTTAAATACGTTCATTGATTACATCCACTATTACAAAAAGTCTGACAACCGCCACAAATATCCGTAATATATATATACTTTGTTTAACAACACATTTCAAGCTATATAATACTATATGCGAAGACATGTACGTAAAAATTATGATAAGGTATTTTAAAGCGTTACTCACGTTGGCTCCTTGGAGATTTGCGAGGTATTTGCGTCAATTTCATGCCGCCGTCTTTTGGCTGCCGACCTGGTGTGATGAGTCTTGGTAATGCGCGGTCTATTTATAAATACGAGAAAAACGATAGATAAAACAATGCAAAATAGTATATGACAGATGCACAATATCTTGTTGAGCAATATCTTCCCAGATACAAGAAGCACGTATGTATGCATGAATGTATTTATGATCGCGCGCGTGTGTCTGCGTACGTAGCGTATTTGACTTACGGCGACGGTGCTTCAGCTAAGGGTGGCGAATGATCGCCAGTATCGAGCCGTCTACGTTTGTCTCGTGTGCCGGCTGAAGAGCGATCCCTCGAGTGATGGCGTCGTCGGGTTCGTGGCATCTGTAATACACAGAATACAATTACGTATTAACAATTACACGCAAATATAATATACTACGTCACAGAGTTAAATCAAAGCAAAGTAGTAATATTTGCTCGCAGCAAAGGTGAGAATCGGTGTCTCTGCCCGCTCGTTTGTGTTGGTGGTAATTGTGTTGTGTCAATTGCAATTTGCAATACTGTTGCGCGTGTGTGGGCAAGCTCTATATTGCCAGCACTTTTTGGCAATGGAGTAGCAACTGGTGTAATAATACAAACCTTTACCAAATTTTGCTGGATGAAATTTGTCTATTGAGCACGGATTAGATGGTTTGTAATTGCAGCACGAAAATTGATTTTTATTGTGTATTATGTTTTTTTTTCTGTTGTTGGTTTTGCAAAGCGTCTGTCTTATTTACGCAGTCCCGTCTTGCTTATTATTTCAACGCCCTGCTCCCGCAGTTTTAAAGTTCGAAGTCCTGGCTTCACCGTGACTTTATACGGGTTTACTAGTTCAAAATGTATTAAACCATTAAAATATAGAATTTTCTTTTTATAAAAATCGTGTTTTTCCACACATATTTCACGTCACTTTTATCGAATTCACCACGTCTGCTTCGGAGCTACCACTATACTGTGGTCAATTTCCGTGCTGCCAATTTGTGCAAAATAGTTGCAAGCGTCTAATATATTTATACATGATTATGCGTAAATTTATCTATCTTAATAATGGGACAATAATTATGAAATTGGTTGAATTATTTCCAATAAAAACGTAAATGATTTCATTTTAAATATGTCGGAAGTACGGCAACACTGCTGTAAGTGCAGACCAATTTTCGTGCCTTGGATATCGCATGACCTCGCAGGTAGCCGCAACGGCTGTCAACTCACACTCATAAATAAAAGCATGTTTGTATGTGTCGAATAGGCTTGTAATTATCTTACCTCTTCTTCTTTCTGCTGTTCCGATTGCTGATTTTTTTGTGGCGCTGGAAGAGCTGAGAACGGCGATTGGGGCAAATAGAGACGATTCCACAATCCACCAACAATCTGATTTAGCACTTGCCAAGTATGATTTGCCTTAATAGATATGTTCTTGTACATTAGTAAAAAAAAAGCCAGCTATTCGCAGACCAATCGAAAACAAATTGCACTTGTCGGCTGTTGTCAGCTTCGCGTTTTGTACTTTTTGGCGCGATTTTTCCTTCTTTAATAGCTGCCGTGTAGTTTAGTCATTTTGCAACATGCCTTTCCAGCCTTTCGATACATTCTTACTTTAACCATACGCTTTCTTTTACACTAACAAAACTTATGTGATAGTTGTAAATTATATTTTCAGACGCAAAATTGAATTACAGTCAAGCCAAGCGCGTCAGCAGCTGACGCAACTCTGCTTCTTCCACTTTCAACGTTGCCACCTCAGAACAAAACTCGTGTTAATAAGTAGTGTTGACTAACCATCAAAACAAGCTGCCATCTAGTCTCGGCAGACATCAGCTGTTGAGCATCGCGCGCGCGCGTTATCTTGCTTGTTGGCGCCGAATGAAAATACTGGTGATTCAATTGCATAACAATACATGGTATAACGGTATCGTTATTCTCCGTATCCTCAGTCAGATATTGACGTGCTTAGGCTAACACGCTTAAGGGTGCAGCCGCAACGCTCGATCCCGCCGTTTAATGCAAAGAAAAATTTAACTTTTTGACACTGACAAACGACAAACGGCAGGCGGGAAAGCGCATCAATGGCTTAATAATTAATTACGTGCGATTTTTTATGGTACGGAATGTCGCGCTTACGACTTCGCCTACGTAGCAGCTGCGGTAGATACTATAGCCAAAATTCATAGCAGCAATTTCTTTATCAGAGTTTTCACCCAGAACGTGTTCACACCTCGCTCAATCGCTAAAATTGATTTAAAGTTTTAATTATATCCAACAGATAATAGTGTTTACGGTACCCTGATGCCCCTGCTTGAAGTGAGTATGGCTTATCGATTTTTACTTAAACTTACGCTCGGGCCCGCTCCGGACGCTCGCGTGATTCAGTATACAAGTAGAAACATAGTCGATTTCTTCTAATTTTTTGCAAAGCTATACTGAAACACACATAAATACATTTATTCAAAGTATATAGCATGTAGGCGCACAAACCTGTTTTGGGTCACGCGGCATTGACATTGTCCTGGTCTCTTTTTCCGTACGTACGTAAGCACGTGCTTTCTTTGGCATAGAACATCGAGGAGTATACGTAACATACGAAAGCTTCTTGGTGTGTGTGTGTTTTATATACCCTTCAAGAAAGCGCTTCTGGGTTTGTGTTAATCGGATCTGCTTGCATTAAAAAACATTTAATTATTTCTGATTTCAAATAAATGTTACCCTTAAGCTGTGCTAAACAGAAGTGTATAATTGTACAAATTATTTTTCCAGTTATCATTATCAAACTCTTGAGTTTATAGGGTTTTTATATGCTCTCCATTGTGGTTAATAATTCATAGAACGACATGACACTCCCGATTTCTAACGACTGATTCTAATATTTGATTTTAGTCACTTCTGCTGCCGCCTTTTTAAAAAACTGTACAGAGTCCGGTTAGAGCGACGCGCAATGGACACCGCTGCTGCTGCTGCTGTTGCTGTTGATCTGAGCACCGAGGGCTGCAAATCTTCTGGAGCACAACTGAACAAGCCGAAATCAAAGACAAAGTCGAATTTTACTGCTCCTACTGCCTCTCCCGCTTCTATTTCCGTTTCGTGCGTTGAACTGGGCAGCACGGTGGAGTCGATGTCGGCCACGCCGCCAACAACGCCGACGCGTAACTGTAGCGATATTGCGGATGCAGAACAACATGCTATGAATGGTATCAAGGATGCAACCACTGAAAATGAACAGCCGGAGTGTGTTCCCACTATCCACGTGTCCACGATAACGTCTTCCACAGCGTCTGTATTGCTTGCAGCACCAGCCTCAGCATCAGCATTAAGTGCAGCAACAGCAGCAGTCAACTCCCAAACGTCTCCGGCTGCCGCAGGAACTACAACCACATCGTCCGCCGCTGGGGGAGCAGCTGATCATCTGTTGCTCTGGCAGGACATGCCCAAGTATCTGCAGTTTAATCCATACGTGCTTAAGGGATACCGCCCGCTGCAGACATTCAGGGGCTGCCTTCTCAGTCTGTTTTACTGGCACAACGAAACTATCAACATACTGACACACGGTGAGTGCGCTCCCCCGACTCCTCCTTAGCTAAGAAGTTGTTGCTCGTCTATCGATTCACCTCAATAGCATTACCAATCACAGTCAAAGCCAAGGGCAACCGCATGTGGCCATAAATAGATGACTATGACCTCTATTGCAGTCCACGTGTGTGGGTACAAGAAAATTGGCCCAATAACACACTTTAGCCTGTATTCATATAAGGGATGGAATTGAGATTTTAAAATGTTTATGTTAATATGATTATAAGCATATATCAATTTCAAACTGGCCCGATTCTTGTCAACCCATAGAGTTTAGAGAAGATTATATATAGAGTGTCATAACATATCCAATATGTTCGAAAAAAATGTTTTTTTTTGCAACTTTACTAAAATACGACATGGATAAAAGAATAACAATGGTGGAATCAGTAAATTTGACACTTTTGAATGGGGTTCATACGCGTGCCCCTCTGACATTCAAACTCTTTTACAAACTCGTCCAAGTTTGAGAGAGGTCCGATTAAACGAAACTTGTTGGGCACATGATCTCTACTGGTGACCTGAAAGTTGCGAGCTTCAGGCAGAGGCAGTTGCACCACAACTGACCGTAGCTGATGAAGAATCACTGCGTGTTTGAGTAGTCGAGAAAAGGCAGCCGTTCAGTATCCATCAGCTTGCCGGGGTCTTTTTGTAACTCTAACCAACGACGATAGGCGACATAGCTCAACCGCAAGCCGCCATTGTCCGCAATGTTCTCCGCCTGGTTGTTTGACTCAGGCAGCTGATTGCCGCTGCAGGCGTACTTACTGAATTGCTGCTTGAAGAAGTTCTGCCGTTCCACAAAGTTAGCCGTAGACTGATCATCCCACCAGCTTTTGACGTTGCCTTTCGCATCATAGTCCCGTACATCGCTATCGAAACCGTGCATCAGCTAGCGTCCAATTAGCGCTGCCAAGGTCTCAAACATTATTGCTCACGGGTAGTTTTATGGTGTTCTCCGTGAGGATATTGACCGGCGTAAAACTTAGATAAGGCGCTGATTTAGCATAAAATCGACATCGTGCATGTAGAGATTACTGTATTTTACGTATGAGTTGATTTGTAGTATCATGGTGTTAAGCTTCTCGATTGCTGAATATCGTGTCTGGTTGCTGATCCAATTAAGCGATGTATCTGATCGTAGCTTCTCCTTAAAAACAGTCTTCCGCTCACTCCAAGTGGTTGTGATATCGGTGGAGGTAGAGTTAGAGTAGTAATTTCGAAATACGAGGTTATCCAGGATATTTGCAAAATGTTTCATGTTGCACCTCGAAATCCATTAGCTTAGACGCGGTGTCCATTGCCATACTTTTCTCCACACCTAAAAAAATCTGCAGATTTGATGCCATTATTTTCAGGTAAAGTTGACGATAGATGGCTGTGCTATTGCTCATCTTTAACTTATGGTCGAGTCCGTCGCTTAGACACTCAAAAAGTCCAGTGGTCAACTTTTTATGACTTGCCTTGACAATGTCACTGGCTTTTTAACGTATCAAATTGAAGAAAACAATTTAAGTGCTCAAGCAAAATGCAAAAGACCAAATGAAATGCTAAATAATAACATTATGCAAGCTAATCAATTAATAGAAACATCCAACTTTTAAATGCACAATTGATATTTCTTCATGAAAGAGGCATTCGGGTATACGGACTGTCGATTGTCGGGCAGATTAACAGAGGTGGTAGGGCCAAATGCTTCTGTATGAAATCCAGCAGTATTTTTAAAGCCATAGCAGGGCGTATTTAAATAATTTAGCTGTTATCTTTATGTCGCGGTCACGAAAATAACCTGAAGCAAACCAACAAAGCCAATAAGATTTCATATAGCAGAAAAGAAATTCTGACAAAATTGTATAAACATTAGACTGCAAGACTTTTTAAGGGATTGAAAGATTAATCGCGGCAAAGGTATCCTTTTTCTTATGTTTATTTTGAATCTGATATTTAAGTAACATAAATAACAATGGGGAAATCAATAAATTTTACATTTTTTAATAGGGTTCATGGGTGTACCATGCTGGCATTTAAACTCCTTTGCGAACTCTTCGAAATTGGAGAGGGGTCCAATCACTCGAAACTGGCCAGGCACATGCTGGTCAACGGCCACCTGCAAGTTCCGAACCTCGGACAGAACATCGTTGCACCACAACTGAGCGTAGCTGATAAAAAATAGCTGCATGTTTGAGTAGTCGAAAGAGGGCAGCCGTTCAGTCTCCAATGATTTGGTATCTTTGCCGGACGCTCGTTGCGCCTGTAGCCAACGGCGATAGGCGGCATAGCCCAAGCGCAAGCCGCCATTGTCCGCAATGTTTTCCGACTGCTCGTTTGACTCAGGAAGTTGCTTTCCGTTGTAGGAGTACTTACTGTACTGCTCCTTAAAACAGTTCTGCCGTTCCACAAAGTTTGACGTAGACTGATCATCCCACCAGCTTTTGACGTTACCTTCAGCATCGAAGTCCCGTCCATCGTTGTCAAATCCGTGGATCAGCTAATGTCCAATGAGCGATGCCAGCGTGCCGAACTTTATGGCATTCGGATAGCTGTCAGCCCACAGGAAGTGTGGCTGAAGCAAAGCCACTGGTATTTTTATGATGTTTTCCATGAGAATGTTGGCCGGTGAAGTGCTCAACAATGCATCATCAAGTGGCTTAACGGGCTTATTGAGTTGGTCTCGATTTTGGTATGCATCGTTCCATTTGATATTGCGTTTATTAAGAATAAAATTGTCTTCGTAAATGTAGAGCTTTTTGAAATCTTTACTCAGTTCATCCAGATCGTACGAGTTTATTTTTAGTACCATCTTGTCAAGCTTTTCGATTGCTGTAGTACGGGTCTGGTTGTTGATCCAATTGAGTGAAGTATCAGTTTGTAGCATCTGCTTGAAAACGGTCTTGAGTTCAGTCCACATGGTTTCGATATCGCTGGAAGTGGCGTTCGTATTATAATTTCGGAAGATTAGGTTATCCAGGACATTTGCAAAGTGTTTGTTTGTCTCGGCAATACACTTCTCCACTTTCTCCGCCTCCGTCTTACCCGGTGTAAAAAAGAATTCATTGACCAGACGGTAGAATATATAGTTGGCCACAACTTGCTTAGGCGTGCGACGCAACACCTTGATGACATTTTCATGATATTTTGAATTATAGTTATAGACATTCTCCACTCGCTCGTTTAGGGAAACGTTTACCAGCCGCTCCACATCTATTACGGGCGCATAAAGTTGTTGCATTTCTGACAGGCTCGTTAGCTGTGTGAGTTGGGCCAGATTGAGGTCTTCAGTCTCGCTCACAAGTCCGTGAGCTAGTTGCACCTCAAATTCCATTAGCTCCTTGGCTGTTTTATTTGCAAGTTTTTTTTCGACGCCTAGAAATGTCTCCAGATTTGACGCCATCATTGTCTGATAGTTCTTACGATAGACCGCTGTGTGATTGCTCAGGTACATGCTGCGGGTTATTAGGGGAAACTCCTGTTCGCTGATGTACACTACGTTAACCTTGTTGTTGGCAATGTCAATGGTGACTTCGGCCCCGATAAGAATTGTCACGCCGAAATTGAAATTGATTTTCGACACCGTTTCGACCCAGTCAAAGTCCGCTTCCGACCAATTATCCCCATGCAATACGGGCATCGAACCAAACTGATCGATTAACTGCTTGTATTGCTCTTGGAGTGATCTATCGATTTCCGTGACCGCCATGCAAGACTTGTAGAAATCCTTTACAATAAGGTCGATCCGATGTTCTCTGAGCCTGAATTTATCTTCTTTGTTTAGAAGAACTCTCAATTTTTGATCACGCGCCTCGTTAAGCTTCTCAAATAGTCCAGTGGTCATTTTCTTACGACTTGCCTTATTAACCACTGCCCAATTCCCGCAAGAAAACTCGTAGAAGTCATCACACGGGTTGACAGATTTGTTCATAAAGCTTTCGATGTCCGCTGTTTTGGCCTGCCGCGCTATGTTGTTAATCCGCCCATCGAGTATATTCGTTCTAAACGGCATTGCTCCACTGACGTACAGCAAGGCCAGCCCGCACAGTACAATCCCTTGAAGTTGACTCATTTGTAACCACTGTTTTCACTGTTCCTTTTCTTTGAATTTCAAATGTATAACTGATCGACTCGCCTAATGAATGCACCATTAAGTAGATGAAAATTCTATAGAATTACAAATACATAAGCAAAAGCTTTTGCCTTGCTGATAAACGCGATCAGCAAACAAAATCTGACCCTGCTGCCCTGGTTATCAAATTGAACAAAACAATTCCGGTAGACAATAAATGCGGTGCCCGAAATAAACTAGTTATATGTGTCAATCTTTTCCATAAATTGCATTGGCTAGCTATTTATAACAACTATTTTGTCTAATTATTTGTAACAGTTTAAATTAATCTGCAAACTGAATCAGCAAACATGTCCCAATAACAGCAACCCCTGATGCCGGCTATGCATTACAGTCGACGTTTCTTTATATTTACAGAGCCAAATGGGCTAAACAGAGCCAGAGTACTTGACTCAGAAAACATAACAGTCAACATTGAAGAGATCATGGGTTATCTGTGCATGATTGTAAGACTTCGAATATATAACAGAGATTTTTTCAAGCAAATGTGGTAAAGATGAATGAATTTTGATTTCATCTCATATGAAGAAAATATTGAACATTTAGCTAAATGAATACTGCAGTTTAAGTGTGCATTGAAAGGCACTTGAAGTACGGGGCATACCCCACTAAATTCTTAAGACAAAAATAACCCCCTTTGTCTTCGGCTCTGGCAAAAATATAGGCGTAAAGTTTTATTAATAATTATACCTATATAAGTAGCTGGCATAAAATTGAATCAATTATATGTTACTGTGTAGCTTCGCCTACGTGAGCTGTGACCCAATCACGTTCTCCTCTCTACGTGTTTCTCGGCAGCGCAGCTGTGCTTTATGTCGGGCATTGAGGCTGTCGGTCGATCAGTTGCTTGCTTGTGAGATAAGCAAAGCCGTGTCGGAGCTGAGGGGCTATTTGAAAGTGCGTTCCGGAGGGTTTTTAGTTCTCGCTGTTCAGCCATGAAAGGCCTTTGGATCTCGCTTGTGATTCGCGTGTTCCTCTGGGCAAATGTAACTGTGCGTGCGGTACAGGGGCATCTGCTGCACAAGCTGGACATCCACAGACAGTTAAAAGTGCAGCTGATTTCGCAGCACAACGACAGCGCATATGTTCAGCGTGTAGTGGGACTGGCCAAGACAGCTGAGATCCGTAGTTATATGCAGCCACATCTTGATGCTTGCGAAGACTTCTTTGAATACAGCTGCGGGAATTGGGCAAAGATTAACCCTGCAAATGCAGGCCAATCTCGGGAGACAAACTATCAGCAACTATGGGCGACCATTTATAAGCATACACAGCAGAGACTACTGGAACAGCCAATGGATGACAATCGCAATGATGGAGCCGTACTCAAGATAAAAAAATTTTACGGAAGCTGTCTAGACCGCGCCAGCTTGCAAAGTGATCTCTATCGCCGGCAGCTGGCAGACATTCTGGTTGAGTTCGAGCAGAAGACTGGGGACGATTTCGACTGGCTGTCGACAGTTGCGCATATAAAGCGGAAGTATGGCCTAGATATCTTGTTGCGCCTGCAGGAGGTGCCCTATTCGCAAAGAACAAACGAAACTCGCCTCTACGTCGGCCAACCACAAAAACAGGATGTGGTTCCCGAGGACGAGGAGCATGTTGCCCATCAATTGGAGCGTCAGCTGGGGTTGCAGGCAGAAGAGTCTGTTAGCAGGGCGCGCGAAATTGTAGAACTCGAGAGTTTGTTAGCAAAAAGCATGTCCAATAGAGCTATGGGTGCGCTGTCTCAGCCACGATCCGCTACCGAGCTAGGCGATGCTTATGCACCTACCTTTAATCTAACGCGATACGTGGAACTAGCGCTACCGCGTCCGCTGCGCATGCCAAAGACGCTTTATGAGCACGTACCCAGCTATCTGGCGCAGCTCAAGGCTTTGTTGGAACAGACGCCTTCTCAGAAATTATCCAACTACGTCTTTTACAAATTGCTACAACGATTTTACTTTGACATTGGAGAGAAAGTCGTGTCCAAGTGTCTGTCCAGTTGCCGGAAGCTGTTCCCGGAACTACTGCATCAAATGGCTTATCGCCATTACGTATATGCGGGTGCCCTTAACGACCTAGACGTGGTTTGGCAGCAGATCAAGAAAAGCTTTCGTGCTACATTGGAGAACTCCACAGTGTATTGGCTATCAGCGACAACGCAACAGCACTTGCTCGCGCAGCTAAACGCGACGCAGCTTCTGGTAGATGGGTACTCGGACTTCAATTTCACTGAGCACTACAAGCATCTAGAAGTCAAGTCAGATGATTATGTTGGTAACCTGCGTGACATACTTAGCTATGGGCACCCTGTACCTAATGCTGCCCCTGTAGAGAATGCAGTGGTGCTTCCCATGGAGTTGATCCAGCCAACCTTCCTTTGGTCTAACTTTTATCCACGTGCACTGCGCTACGCCGGGCTGGGCACGATTTTAGCCCAGAAACTGGTTCATCAGTTCGACAACCGATCTGGATGGGACTCCTCATCCCTAGACGGGCACAAGAAACTCCAGGCCTGTTTTAAGCACCAGTACGAGCGTCTGCGATACGACGGGGAGTACCTGCCGCCCAGCGAGCAGCAGGATGAGAACATTGCGGACAACGTAGCCGTCCAACTGGCCTACGATGCCTACGCCACCTATTTGGCCAGCAATGCCACTTTGGGTTTGACGTTGGAAAAGCTTCCCCAGCTGAACCTCGATCAAAACCAGCTCTTTTTTATCAGCTACGCCCAGCTGTGGTGCAACGATGCACACCAACTGTTCCGTGACAAGCAGGCCCTTCTCGCCACTAACATACCAAATGCTCTTCGCGTCCAAGGCGCCCTCGCTAACTTCCCGGTGTTTGCCCGCACTTTCGGCTGTGCAAGCGGCACGCGCCTGAATCCAAATCACAAGTGTCACATATATTCGATAGCACTACACTAAGTTAATTGCAATAAATGGATTCGTCTCTTCTCCCCAGCGAGAAAGAACATTTTTCGAGATTATTGTGAGGTTTTATTTTTCTCTTCTAGATTAAAGTTAGTTAGATTTCTAGCATCGATGTGGGATATCTAGAAAATTGCGCACTTGTATTCCGGATCCATTGACGCATTCTGCGGACATTTGAATACCCAAGAGAACTCTTGGAAGTTGGACAGGCTTCCAATGACACGGTACATACTTGGTGCATGCTCGTCTGAAGAAACCAGTGATGTCTTAAAATTTGACTCTACATCGTTGCATAGCACTTGAGCGAAGCTTAGAAAGAAAAGCTGGCGATTATCCAGCTTCAGACCGGAAAAAGTCTCCTGTTGCAGCACATGCTCAGGCTGCTGTTGAAGCCATCGTTGGTAGGCGGTGTAAGCCAACTTGACAGCGCCATTGTCGGCGATGTTCTCCGACTGCTCTATTCGTAGTGAAAGTCTCTCTGAGCCGTACATGTACTGGTGGTACTGTGCCTGAAAGCATTTCCGCTTCTCCTTAAACTCGTAGAGAGATTTGGGATCCCACCTGGTCGCCAGGTTGCCATAAGCATCGAAGTTATTGCCTGAGTCGTCGAAGCCGTGGATCATTTCGTGCGCTATCATATAGCCCAACGTGCCATACTTGAGGGCCTGCGGATAATTGGTGCCCCAAAAGTAAAATGGCTGCAGCAGGGCCACCGGAATTGATATACTGTTGTCAGTGCTGGTGTAGATGGGAGTGTAGCTATAAAATCCGGAAGAGATGATGGACAGCCCATCATTCCGTTGGCGACTCCGCCTGGCCAGTGCGAGGAGCAGCTCTTTGACATTATGAACATACTTGTTGCCGTCCAGTGTCAGGTTGCCGTATATATCATCAAAGTTCTCCTCGTCGTAGGAATTGATGAAGAGCTTCATACGGTTCAGCTTCTCAATGGCCAGCTGCCGCGTCCCATTGGTCATCCAGTCATATTTATCGCCCATTAGTTGCTGCCGAAAGATACCGCGTATGTCCTCCCAGAGCTCCAGAATCTCAACCTCGATCTTGGGACTGCGGTACTGCTGATAAATCAGGTGATCCGTAAGAATTCTGAAGTGGTTCCGGGATTTCTCAATACACCGCTTGGCCGTTTGCTTTTCGTCTACCATAAACTGCTGTAACATCTTCCAAGCTACGTACTTGACTAGCGTTGATGTGGGTGTCTGCTGAATGGCACGTAGTACGTAGTTTATGTATCCAATATTATAGACATACACCTGTTCCGGTACTTTGTTCGTCCCGAGCGTCAGCTCCAAGAACTCCGTTAGGTTAAGGTGCGGGCTACATAGTAACTGCAGCGCCGACACGTTGTGCAGGATCGTACCCATTTCCAGACTTTCAGTGTAGCTTTGTGATCCGTCAAGCAGTTTCTCTTCGAACTCATTGAACTTTTCTGCTGTTTCTTGGGCAGCATCTGCACTGAGTGCCAGCAGGTGCTCCAGCTCGCTCGCCTTCTGAACCATCTCAATCATTCGCTGAATGCGTGACTCGCTGGGTGAGCTGATTTCCGGCGGCGACAGGTATACGCGATTTATCGTGTTATTTCTGAGGTCCGGCATGACCTGTACGGATAATATAATATCTTTCCCGTAAGCATTTTGGATGCGTGCCACGGTGCGCCACCAGCTAAAGTTGGATTCTTCGTACTCTTCACGGATGTTGTGCAGCGCCAATTTATAATTAACGTCGTCCCTGCTAACCTTAAGGCAGGATTCATAGAAGATTTGTAAATTCTTTTCAGCACCAGACTTTGGTTGCTCCTCTGTGGACGTTAGCAGATGACTTAGTCGCCTATCGAATCCTTGTGAGAGCAGCTGAAACGTATTGGTATCCGATATGCTAAAAAACTGGGCAGGATTGTGGCGATGCCAGCTGCCGCATGCGTATTCATAGAAGTCATCGCATGGCCTAACCTGCGGGTTAAGCATCGATTTCATTTCGGCCACCTTGGCCCTGCGTATTATCTGCCTAGCGTAATCCGTCGTCAGATTAGTTCTCGTCACCGCCAAGGCGAGTCTCAATGCCACATCTAGCACTAGTGCAATACAAACTATCCGTCTTGCCATCTGTCTCGCGCTCACTTCAAATTCAACTGAAACAAAGTCTAGCCCGCCTCATCTTATCAGACGACGCAGTTCTACTTACTGCCCCTCTCGAAACCACGCTTCTCATCTCTCACAGCCCCTTGGGTAGTTTAAACTGTTATCGCTTCGACTTTTCGCAGCTCTCTCTTATACGATCGAACAGTCTTTTTTGTGTTGTATAATAATGTTTCGCTAGGCCCACTGAACTAAAGCTGTTCATAAATAAAACATATCCGATCCTATTCTCTTTGCAGCTATACCCATATTCTACATACTGGCCATAGTTCCAGGCCTCATGCCGTGGGATAGTGGATACAAGTTCCTTTCGTTCTGCCACGTCTTCGGCTCAGTGGCGCCCTGGTGCGGCAGCTTCGTCTATCACCTTTTTATGAATATCGAGAAGGGCGAGAACGTCTACTACACCTTGCTCAAATTGGACATGGTCGGCATCTGGGTGAGCCAGAGTTTTGGTAAGTGCAGCCATTTTATGTCTTTTTCTTTGCATTTTGTTTGCTTGAAAGAGTATCTATCGGACGCACTCGACTATGGCTTCTTTATTTTTTTTTAACTTTTCTCTAAGTATATACAATGCAGATTTTCTACAGATATTAATATTAGACGTATTTGAGAGCCAGCCATGCGGTTGTTTGTTTGTTCTGTTGCTCAGGCTAACGACAGGCTCAGTAGATTACACATCTCTTTGTGGGATTCATAGCCGCATCTTGGGAGCACTCGAAGGCCAGGGCAAAGGACTCGAAGTGACTGACGATCGCGTTGAGGCGGACCTCATAGGGGGCGTGAGTATCGCTTATGACGGCCGTTTGATGCCATTGAAGCTGCATATCGGAGCAATAGAGCTGGCCCAGAGACAGGAAAAATAGCTGCTGGGGCGTCAGCGACAAAGTTGGCAGGAACTCCGACTCCATCTGTGGCAAATGCCTGAGCCAGCTTTGGTATGCGGAGTGGGCGATGCGGACACCCACATTGTCCGCAATATTCTCTGACTGAATCTGCCGCTGGGGCAGTCTGTGTTCGTTGTAACTGTAGGCGTGGAACTGATCTACCAGACACTGCTTGCGCTTCTCGAACGCCTGCGTTGCATTGTGCTGCCACCAGTTGCGAAGGTTGCCTTGTGCATCAAAGGAGCGGGAGAGGTCATCGAAGCCGTGGGCCATTTCGTGGGCGAGCAGAAAGCCAAAGGTGCCGTATTTGAGTGCCATGGGGTAGGCATCGTCGAAGAGGTAGCGGTGCTGCATGTAACTGACTGGAACTATGACCCGATTAAGATTGGGGATATAGTAGGGGGAGCTGTTAACGCGGCGATAGCCACGCAGACTGGGTGCACGGTTCAGTTCCTCGCGCATGTTCTGGGCGCGCGTCTCCACCAGGCGCTGCACATTTCCGAAATAATCGGCGGTGTTAATTACCAAGCTATCATAGTATTTCTCAAATTGGGAATCTGCTGCAGTGCCCAAGACTTGAAACGTCATAGCTTTGAGCTTTTCCAGCGCTTCTTTCAGGGTGTTCTCGTCCAGCCAGCTGGTTGCGGGCGCACGGAGTATATTCTCAAAGGCTTGCTTCAATTCTTGCCACAGTTGGCGAAGGCTGCCGGGAATGTGGGGAGTTTGCTTCTCCAGCGACCTATAGACCATGTAATCTACAAAATCGGCAAATAGCTTATTGGTCTTTTGATCACAGGGTTCCATGTCAAAGTCGACGAGTAGGGAAGAGAGCATATAATTTGCGAAAATGCGCTTCGGTGTCCTGTCTAGCAACTTTTTTAGCTGCCAAAAGTAGCTAGCGCCAGACTCGTAGACGGGTACATGGTATTCATATCCCAGCCAGAGCTCTACGAAGCGTGTAAGATTTAAGTGGGGACCATAGTCGAAGCTCATTTCTTCCAGCATACGAACGCGATTCAGTTGACTTGGCGGCAGCTCCTCAACGCCTTGTGCCAGCTCCAAGTTGAGTTCTGCAATTTCTTTTGCCGTTTCCCCTGCACGCGACTCGCTCAGGCCAACCATGTTCTGCAGCATCCTCTGCAGCTTCAACTGATTGCTCAAGTGGAGAGCTCCAGCCTTTCTGTGGGGCAGGTCCTCCCTTTGGCCCAGGTAGAGCGCGTTGAACTTACTATTGGACAATCCCGGCCAAATATTCACCTGCACCAGCGTTATTTTGCCAAACCGCTTTAAGAGCTGCGCCATTATTTCAATGACGTCAAACTGCGACTCGTCCCACGAATTGCCTTCCACAGCTGGCATTCCACCCAACTCCTTGAGCAGTGCCAGCATGTGCTGCCTTTGGTTCCATTTCTCGGTCTTAGCAGCCAGACACGACTCATAGAAATACTTGACCTTCGTCTCGGTAGAGCTGTCCGTGCTTGTTTTTGGTTCGTTGAGCAGCTGTCTTATTCGGCGTTGGTAACCAGCACTTAGTGTTCGCTGGAAATCAGTGATCATCGTCTCCTGCGCTGGGTTAATTCGCGCAAAGTTTCCGCAAGCAAATTCATAGAACTTATTACAGGGCTGGACACTACTGTTCATGTAGGAGAGCATGCCGGCTGACTTGGCCTGTCGCATAATCTCGAGAACAACTGGCGTGCTGCCACTGAAACTGTCGAATGAGCCGGCGTACCTTGTAGCTGGTAAGGACAGCAGCAGAAACAAAAATAAGACGGAAGTCCAGGTGATGATGGCTGTTATGTCTCCTGCCATTTGTGCTGTTGTGTCTCGCGTGGTTTCCGTATTCAAACTGATCTCCGGTGATCGTGTGGCTTATCGCCGACACGACCAAAATATATGACATCAGTTTAAGCTCTCTCTCTATTTCTCTGTGTCTTAAAATCGTTCTCTTAACTTGATTACCTCTCCCTCTATCTGCAGGTGCCTTGCCGCTGGTCACGGCAACCACACTGTGCTTCACTCCGATTCTCAAGTGGTTCATTATCATCTCGTACTGTGTGCTTTCGCTCTGGGGTCTCTACAAGGTAAGATGAGCACAATAATATTTGGCGCTGTTTGCGGAAATTTGCCTAGTTATAAATGTCAATAGGAGTTTGGACCGTGGAGGGATTTCATCTTTGTCTCTTTTTACAGGCACTCAACGCAAGCTCCCCCTGGCAGAGACGACTCTGCTTCGCGCTGCCCTTCGCCATGCGATCAGTTTTGACCTTTCTGCGCATACGAGGAATGGTGGGCGGCAGCCACATGGCCCTTTCCCATGTCTATCTGCAGGTGCGTATGTCTCGGCTTTCCGACTCACTAACTTGTTATTCTTACCAAAAATTTTTGGCTGGCCTCTTGACTGGCGCCTGCTTAGGTCGAAGTTGTAAGTGAACGCATACTTTCTATCCTAACTGTTTAATACACATATGCATATGGATGGGGCATGAGAAACTAAACCGTATGCCATTGCATTCTAGGTTGCGAATGCCTCACAGATACACTCCATACAATACTCGCATCTAACAAAGTTTTAGCGTGCTAATGTCCACTGTCATTTCCTATCCTCTTGCAGGACGGTGTTTCCATACTAGGCGGTGCTATCGGAGCCATGCGTATTCCAGAAAAATGGTTTCCCGGGCTGGTCGACTTTTATCTAAATTCCCACAACATCATGCATGTGCTGGTCGTGGTTGCGGTCTACTCCATGCATAAGGTTGGATAGCTCGAACTATTTAATAAAATAAATAATGTAATAAGAACAATTATTCTTTTGAACACAGGCAACTATCAAGGACTTCGAATGGATGTCCACGCAGACGTGCAACTCCCTGGCCAATGCCACGGAGCAAACGCTGGATCACATGGAACTATGACCCGCCTACTGGCTGATCCTGGTGCTACTCGTGTCCTTGCTTCTGCTGCTGAAGCCTCAGCCCGAACGAGCAGCAGCTGCTAAGTATCCTTAAAAACAGCCAACACGACAACACGAAAAGAGATAGAGAGAAGTGAATGTGGAAGGAAAATAAATGCTTCAAATGCTACTCCAATATACCGTGTATAAATGAGCGCGTGCTGTAACAGTAACAATAAGTTTAAGTATATAAATATGTTTAGTGTCTCTAGTCAATCGCGGGTAGCGAACTGTGCATAGTGAGTATTAGATAATATAATGGTGAAGATATTGATAATGACGTGTACATACAAGTAGTACATATTTTGACTGTGGTATTTAGCATTAAGTTGATACGAAAGATTTAAAGTGGAAAGAATCGAACGTACTCGCGATTTCTCTCGATGATTTCAATTAATATGATATGTCGATACATACGTACCTCATTATGCTTACAACAACAAGAAGAATAAACATCTAATTTCAAGTGTACATGCATAAGTAGTATATGCGTAAAACTTTATACCTCGTGGACTATAAAACGAAGAAAACGAAAGCTAAGCAATAAGAGATCTTACGGTAATCTTAAAACTCTTCCTAGAAACTTGAAATTCGTCTAAAAAATTAGAGAGCATTACTAAGAAAACTGGAAAGCTTATTAGTTATTTTGTTATAATTAGTTAGATTATAATAATTAGAATATGGACAAGTGTGAACCAGATCTTCAAGCTAAAAAGCTGCTGAATCGAATTATTAGAACTTCCTAAAGCTTAAATTTCACCGTCTTTCCGCAAGCTGTTTTTGGTTAGGTCCCAAAGTTGTAAGAGCGAAAACATGTATTTTAATCCAAGCAAAGATGGAACAATTATGAGTAATTAGTTTTAGTAGTTTCAATGATTTACAACACGTCTTAAGATATCGCAATTGTAATAATTATATTCGAAACCAAAGCTAACGGCAAATTTAGAAAAAGAAAGCAATAATAACATGTGCTTGTGACAAATTATAACTTAATTATAAGGATCAATTATAAAAATAGTATTATATACTTGTATAATTTTCCGAGAGAGTTAATAAAAAAAATATACACAAGAAAAATTTAAATCGTCTGCCTGTTCGAATTGTAAGTGCGCTTATAGATAATTATCGATAAGTTATCGCTTAGTTTCGAAGTTAATTTTGTTTAATACTGAATATATACTGTGTGACCGTATGAAAGCAAGTTGCGTTGGAAACACGACAAGAAAACAAGTTAGCAGCACTTATTTGTTCTGTGCTTCATTGTAAAATTTGTTTTTACATTTGCCATTCGAATTTATATATATATATATATAGGCTCTTTAAAAGATGAGTGCTCAAATCGCAGAAGCCGATATACCGGGGCCTAAGTCGGAAAACTTTTTTGCGCTTCAGGCGGCATTTGAGGTGAGAAACTCTGACGCCACAGAACCGGCATCTTAAGTAAAACATGTTTGGTACACTATTTCAGATTGCTTTGGAGCGGGCGATTGACCAGAAAAGTATAGAGTTGTTGATTGAAGATTATCACAACTTTAGCTCCAACTCGGAGCAGGACAAACGTTCGCCTCTTGATCAGGCGTTTCGTGAGATTCTTATGAAGTATATTGGCGACGATGTGGCCCGCATTGGTACCCTGGTGCGTCTTTCTGTTGAGGCGGTGCGCGCTGAGATTGTGTCTAATACCATTCCTGTTGTTCTGCTAGGAGACACATTTGATGTGGTCACCTTAAACAAGTGCGAGCAGATATTTGGGTTTGTCGAGGAGCTTGTCGAGGTGTGGAAAGAGGAGATTTTCTTTGCCTCCTGCAAAAATAATTTGCTCCGAATGTGCAATGACTTGTTGCGGCGGCTGTCAAGGACACAAAACACAGTTTTTTGTGGGCGCATCTTGCTGTTCCTCTCCAAGTTTTTTCCATTCTCTGAGCGCTCCGGGTTAAACATTGTTTCCGAATTTAATTTGGATAACACCACCGAATATGGACTTGACAGCAAAGATCACGATGATATCGACAACAAGGAGCTGGAAGACACAGCCGAAGATATACCACTCAAAATTGACTACGATTTGTATTGCAAATTTTGGTCCCTACAGGATTTCTTCCGCAACCCAAACCAATGTTACAGCAAGGCGCAATGGAAAATGTTCCAAATGGTAAGAAAATACATTGATTCCTTTAAAATATGATATCTATATAAATTGCAATTGCAGCACGCCGAGACTATACTGCAATCCTTTTCAAGTTTTAAGTTGGAGGATGTCCGTCCCAGCGCTGAGACTAATGGCAACAGTGATACCATGGATGTAGACATGGATGACCAAGCCATAGATATCACACTATCCGTGCGCAAAGAAACGAACTTCTTTGCCAAGTTTTTAACTAATCCCAAGTTGTTAGCGTTGCAATTATCGGACTCTAACTTTAGGCGTGCTGTCCTAGTGCAGTTCCTCATACTGTTTCAGTATCTGCAGGTCACCGTAAAATTTAAAATGTAAGTAAGCCGAAGTTCTTTTCTTGGGTTTTTTTTTTTCTAAAATTAACCTATTTTCAGCGATACCTACACACTAACGAGCGCCCAATCAGATTTCATCAAGGAGACTGATCTGCGTGTCTACAAGCTGCTGGAGGAGACACCGCCCTATGGACGTCGTTTTGCGCGTACTGTTCAGCACATGCTCCAGCGAGAGGAAATGTGGAATAACTGGAAAAACGATGGCTGCAAGGAGTTCAAAAAACCGGAACAGCAAGAAGAACCTACCGTCGATGAAGCAAAACCACCACCTGCCAAGCGCTCCAAACGTCCACTGGGCGACTGTCTTCGCGATGCAGCGCGAAGTGGCAAGTTCTACCTTGGAAAGTGAGTGAAAGTAATTCAATATTCAATAGTTTTAATTAGATAAATTCTCTCTAAACCAGTGATAACCTGACCCGTCTGTGGAACTACTCGCCAGACAATCTGCAGGCCTGCAAGAGCGAGCAACGCAACTTCCTGCCCATGCTGGAGACTTACTTAGAAACGCCACAAGAGAAGATCGATCCGGCGTTCGAATGGCGTGCTTTACGCCTCTTAGCCAGACAGACGCCACACTTTTTCACCTTCGTTTCGCAGCCGTCTTGCAAAATCTCTGATTACCTGGACGTGGTGCGCAAGCGATTAACACGTGAAAAGGAATTGCTTAAGCAGACAAGTGCCACATGTACCCTTTCAACTGATCACAACAATGGATTAGCTGTCAGCAGTGCGTCCTCTGAGCAGGAACATGACACAGCAGTCGCTCTCCAGGAGAATGAACCTGAGCAGGAGCTAGAGGTGGAAGAGGTGGAAGATGTGGAGGAGACTCCGGCTCACGAGAAGCCCTTAATGGTTACTCGAACTCACATCGAAGAGATTACACCGCTGATAGGAGAGCCCTGGATGAAGGTGGGCAAAAAGATCGGCTTCAGTAATGACGAACTGCTTTTCTTCCAAATGGAAAACCCTACAGCCGGGGTTGCATGCACAAAAATGCTAACCAACTGGATCTCGGACGACGACGATGCCACATTAGACAATTGGGCCTACATGCTGGAAGGCTTGGAGATGCACAAGGCAGCCAATGCCATCAAAGCGATCATCGAGCGCGAAAAGATAGGCGTGTCACAGTCTCACAACGACGTGGAGATACTCTCCGATTAGCCGGGAATACTTTTTTAATTAATTCAAATCCATTATCACATTAAATAAATGGCAACAGCTATCCCAACTAGCGCTTCTTCATCGCCGGTTTAGTCTGTGGGTTGCTGCGACGCGGCTTGTTGTGGATCATGTTGGCACAGAGTGGTATGTGTCGTTCTGCGGCCTGCTGGTTGAATCGTCTGTTACAATGTGGGCACTGGATGTAGTCCGGGTTCTCTGACGGTGGTGGCGGGGGCAGATCGGTAAGCTTGCCACCGCGAGCTAGATGCGCCTGAACCTGTTTCGCGGCACGTATAGCCTGGATGAATTCTTCGTGCTTTTGACGCCAATTGTTTTTTCTCACGCCTGTGGTCAGTCCCGGCTGCACTGCCGCTGCACTGCTGTACGCGCCCGACATGCGGTTTTTCTTAGCGTATTTTTCGTTGTCGGTACCCTTGACGCGTTGCTTCGCAGCGTCGAAGATTTTGCGCCTGGTGACCATTGTGCGTTGGCACACCTGTTCGTGCTTGCCCAGGCGATCCGTATTAAAGTGACGGCCGCAAAAGCGGCATATCTTGGTGCCCTCTGGCAGTTCTTCGTTCTGCAATAGGAAATTGATGAAATACCAACTATATTCTTTGTATTTACAAAATCTATGATTTACTCACCATTTGAATTTTATTTACTGGTGATTTTGGATTGACCTATTTTGAATATGTAGAATATATCAAGTAATATCAGTCTGAGTGTCGGAGCAGAGCGTGGTTGATAGGGCAACTCACCGGATGTTTCTTTCGTGGGGTTTCTATGCGCGCCTTTTCTGGGATAGTTGAGCGTCCACCTGCCAGCCGAAGGTTCCCCGTCTTTGTCCCAATCAGCATCGTATTTGTGGTTCGCATTGGCGTACTTCGTGCACTGCTCTGGCTCTCCCGCTCCTTCTCCCTCGTGTTAGGTGGCGTCTTACGCACAATGACGGGCTTTAAGCGCCCTGCTACTGGGTGCTTATTGTTTTTGTCTCTGCTATTGATGTTGGTGTTGTTGTTGCTGTCGCTGCCTGGATGGCTACCCGAGATGGACTTTTCCTTCAAGGTAATGGCTGAAACTCCCTTCACTAGGGCTTGCTGCTGCTCAGCAATGGGCTTGAGTGGATTGCTGCGATCGATGCCAGCGCCCCGGCGTCGCTCGTCGAACATCTGGCGTACCTTGCCATTGCCCATCAGCCGGGAAGAGGCAGCTCTTGGCGACGTTGTAGTCGTTGCTGCTGCTGGTGTAGTCAAGTGGAGTTCCTGACGTTTCTGTTGCTGCTCCGCCTGTGTCTTTTGCTGGAAGCGCATCTGAAAGAAGTGGAAGCGCGTATTTTAGACGGATTATACAGTTGCATTCGTGCCTCTTACGGGTGCTGAGTTGCTGCTGTTGGGCGGCAGGTGGCTAAGTGCCTCCATAAGGCGCCTGGCTGCCCATGATTCGTTAAGCTTCAGGGGCATTATGTGCCCCTCAAACTCAACGTAGTCGTAGTAGCCCCCGTATAACTCGTCCTCGTCCGTGGTCATGCTTGCCCGAAGTGCGCGTGTCGACTGAACGGAAAGTGGAACTGGAACCGACGCTGGACATTAGCATGCCCATTTCCCCAAAGAGGCAATTAAGTCAATGAATGTGCGGGGCCTTATGGATGGGTGGTTGTCTATGCCGCGATGAGTCAAGCCCTTGTCGTGCTGTCACCTGGTCAGCTCAAATCTGGGCCCACTTACTTGCCGCCAGTACATAAAGCCTCGTGCAATCCGACTCGCCGGTGAGGCAAAGTAATGGGAACGGGAGGAAAGGGGCATGCTTCTACCACCTCACCCCAATCCTAGCGGGCAATCACGACAGGGATACAAATTTGATTATTCTGTATTATATTTCTTATTCAATGATTTGCGCACTTGAGAAATCAACGTTTCCTTCTTTCGTTGCTGGACTTGTTGTTGTTTGCTCAGCTTGTTGTTATCGTTGTTGTTGTAAATGCATACGCCAATATCAAAAATAAAAATCAATGGCTGCATCACTAACCACCCACAGGTTGCCATGGAGGAGCTGGCAACAGCAACAAAAACAGGCTGCCAGTCAAAAGAGAGACACACGTTGAGGGTGAGAGCGAAAAATAGAGAGAAGACTGACGCATTTGTTGCATACTGACAAAGAGACGAACGGCCACAAAGGTGACAACACCCACTAGGGAGAGACAACTCTGGCAACTCTGGTCATTCCTGGGTACCGCCTCGAATCAACGATAACAATCTCGCGCAACAGTTTCGAGCTTGTTTTCCCGATGTTCTAGTGAGCACGTGCAGGTGTTTCTCTGCTAACACGCATGCAGCCTACAGTGGGCTCGAATCTATATTCAGAAGTCGAAACGGGAGGATCCTTTGCAACCAACCTTTTTTTTTCTAGATTATTTTTTTTTGATGGTCTTCTCCATTGGTCGAGCAATAACTCTTTCCCAACGGTTGCGATTGTATTTTCCCAACTGTTGATACAGTGCGCGCTGCCTCGAACGCGGAAGGAGAGCGAGAGAGATATTTATTTGACTGTATTTGTGAAGTAGTGTGGGCGCCAAAGATCCCATTGCCAAATAGGGTCGCTTTAATTAATAAATATTTTGCTGGAAGCAGCTGCAGAGCAGGCGGCCACCACAATTATGAGAATGGAGACGGCACAGCTCGCACAAAATTTGGTGCCCTAGGGAAATACGTCAACACGTAGTGTAGATAGCTTCGCCAGCTGCCCTTCAGCCATTCTCAGAACTTTAAATAGAGAATCGCACTTTGACTTACCCGCATTTGCGCCAGTCTTGAGGTCGGGTAGTCGTCCGCATCTTGTGACGCCATCACCAAGCCGATTTGTCGTTTCCTCTCTCGATCTTACTTTCTGCCTCTGTTTATTTGTATCAGTTGTGTGGGCAGCAGTGGTGGCGACGTGTGGTAGACTCGGCTCAGACTCTCTGCTGACTCATGCACAGGTTGGACGGATTCGAGCAGGCGCTGTGTTCGCGGTGCTTAAAAATAGCTGCAAAAGCAAAAACAAATACAAATCTTATGAGCGGCTCAGCAAATGTCGCCAGGAGGCGTTAGCTTGGAAACGAGGTGTGATTTGCTGCCCGGGTGTCGCATGTGGGAGAAAACTGCAGCTCACAGATTAGGTCGCCGTGCCCGGCTCCAAAAAAGGCTCGCTCAATGAGCAAACTAATTGAGTCGTATTTTGCGCTTACCTATCGATTTGGTTACGATCAATAGAGTGAACGATGAAGAGACTTCCCATACAGTACTTTAAAGGTGTGTGTCTGTGAAACCTGCTCCTTATTACGATATGAAAATTTTTAACGTGCTCAACTTAAAAATATATTTAGATTAACTTCCAAAACTGAACTATTACAATAAACTAAAAACGATTGTGATTGGGACTATGATTATGACTGTGATTGAGGTTCTGATACTGCTAAATGCAAATTCAAGTTTCGACTAGATCCCACTGGACCTTGTCTCCCCAATTGTCTAGCAAATGTCAACCGGCAGCCATACAAAGCCAACTTAGTGGGCCCAAAACGAGTTGCGGCCAGTGGGCTGCAGCAGCGACTGAGCGACTTCAAGATGCTCAGTACACGGCTCAAAAGTGTCAATAACACAGCTGATGTCATTTTTTTTTCGGATCCAATTCTAAGATCTAATAATTGTTATTTTGATATGGGCAACATATATTTACAGTAGTAATAATAGCAAGGGTAGTGTCGAAACTAAAAGAAACTTCAATGCCGATGCTCTATCTTAATTTCGTTTCTGATAAGATAAATGACAAGATAGAAGATATAGTGTAACACACTCTTAAGTTACTATACCATAAGTTTAAATTTATTTATAACTTTGTATATGTAAATTTGTATGTTCCGTACTGTTTTGTACTCTAGATCTAATGTGAACGCCACTTAGGGTATGCAGAAGTCGTAGCGCCATATTTGCCGAGTTCACACAAAGCAATTATTTTATGTTTTTTTTTTTGGCACACGTTGAATCTAACAGTCAAGAAGTGCCTGAGTGTGCGTGCGCGAGAGTGTGAGTGTGCGTGTGTGACTCAACGAGTCTTGTACTGAGTGTGTTGGCAGTCACACTGCGCCAAGTGATTCGATTTGCATATCTCGCCATATCTCAGGGTGACTTACGGACTTGCAAACTTACCTGCTGAAACCGGCCTGCAGACACGTAAAAAAAACAGCTGGCGCTACCGATGAGTCGAAGTGGGTGGACGGCTTGGAGGGTTTGCTACTTAGGCCGCGACACAAGTTTATTGACACAAAAAATAGTTGAATAGTTGAATAGAATACAGGACAAGCTAACAGTCGGGCAGTTGGACAGGCGACTTTGTTGAACTGATAATGGGTCGCAATTACGCATACGTCGGGTGAGCCCGCGTTGAAACAGAAACAATAGCTATGTGGCCTAGTTAAGCGCAATCTGTTGCAGCTGGCTTAGTTCGGACTGTTTGCTTAGAAGTTTGTCGACCGACTGAGAAAATTTTGCGCTCGTACACTCCGCCAGCGTCCGCGACGACTTCGACGTGAGCGTGGGAGCCAAACGAGTTGTGAGAGAGGGCAGAGCTAGAGCTGACGCTGCGGACGCAGACGTGGCTGCACTGATCTGTCGATGAATATGGTTAAAATGATGATGGCGATTCTGGTGCGCATAGCGTGTTACGTGCAGCGACGGGGCGTAGTTCCGCCTCCCTACCCCAAATTGTGCGTACTGCATTGCTCCAAAAGTCCATATTCTCATTCTCTTATTTTCGCTCTTTGAACAGCTTTGTTGCACTGTCACCGTACTGACTCACGCCAAGCTCAGCGAGTCTCGGTTGCTTTCCGTTGCTCATTTTACCTACGCAGGAAACATAATTAATCATATTTTGCGAGAGACCGCAATACCCTATTCAGACCGGGAGTCGACGACAGTTTCAACAACCTGCACATGGGCAGTAATAAATTAACGTGTCTAAGATAAATAGTATTATAGATATTTAAAGGAAATGTATAAAGTTATTCAGAAAACCTACGAAAGATTATGCAAAAGCTAAAGGGCACTGCTACCGTAACGTTTCGAAACGACTTTGTTAATCATTCCAAAGAGGCGCTTGGTGCTTGGCTCATCGTTTGTTTTTATAATTGCTATTCACTGTTCGTTTCAGTTGTTTAGATCGACTGCGGTTTCGAAACCCAGTAAGTGCGGGCTTATTTGCAATTAACTTTTAGTTTTAGCGAATTATTATCGTGCTTTTTCTGCAAACCTCGCAACACACACACTCTTATTACGTCGAATGTGGGCTCTTCTCGCAATATCATTTCGATTACATTACAAATTGGTTCTTATTCTGTGGTGATATTAAGAAGAAGTTAAAAATAATTATACTTAATCCAAAACAGCTTCTCATCGCCAATTAGAGTCGAGTTTGGTTGTTGATTTTAGTATTCAAATTTATTGTTGTTTAATACATACACATCCACTCAACTAGGTCCCCACTGGCCTAAGTGTGCTCTGCTTTCGAGACTATTTATCTCCATGATCTATTCTGGTTCGGAATTCCGAGCCGGAGCGGACCACAATGAGGAGGTTTCTATTTTGTTTGCTAGTACGCTGCTAACAACTGCCGCAAATAATAGTAATCTGTCGGTGACGGCGGCTACATTTGCAAACAAGAATATGAATACGAATATAAATACACTCATACAAGTACGCTCGAAGGCTTTACGTTACGTTACGTTAGACAAACATACGAGCTCGGTTACATTTAACAATGACACGGCAAAACATCAACATCAACGGCCGACAATAAACAACAGTTACAATTACGGCTACGATTACAGTTACAGTTACATTTAAAGTTACAGTTACAATTATTAGTCTAAGTACTAGGCAAACCGGGTCGAGTCAGCAGCTCGTATACGTAATGCACCCTTGCTACCAGATTTTCTCTTTAGCCAAGTCCTACAATTATCGGGCGCCTAATCCTACATACAGTTCGTACGCTGTGATTTAACACGGTTTAAGGACATCAAAATATAATGGGTTAAAAATACTCGAGGGTTGCTTCTGACTTTATTTGCAAATAAAAAGTGGAGAGCTGTGGATCAATTCGAGTCAATTCATCTCCCCTTTCTCTCTTTCTTATTCCTTATTCATTATTTCTTGTGCGGTATGTGCGGCTCCCCTTAGCTTCTGTGCCTAGTACAATTGCCACCAGAAACTCTTCGACTCCATATCGATAGCAGTCTCGATAAGTGGGCAATCGCTGTTCGACGCCTATTGAAAGCCTATTGAATTCCATATATGATTTACTTCATTCTCTCCTATCCGTGATTGTCGAGGTTGGTTTTTGTTTTCTTTGGATTTTGGTTTTTCCTTGGTATTTTCTAGGTTATGTTTATCCAATTTCTTGTCGCCTCTACTAATGTATGTATTCGATTTCCGAATTAACTTGCTTTACAGACACATATCGATTACTTGTGGACTATGCAACTATCAGTTGCGGCTGCTTTTTTTACTACATAAAAATTTTCGATTCTAAACATTTTAAGCCAACATTCAATGCGCTCTAATTTAACGTCTATACGACAATTGCTTAAGTCTTTTAGTCTACAATACATTAATTTCTTTTCTCTCGAAACACGTACAACAACATTTATTTACCGTTGGGGTTGCACATATACATTATCTATTAAGTACGCCAATTTTCTCTGGCGATCTCCGCTTTTAACGGAACATTTTACTAAGGCTGCAAGGGCTTAGGTTGATTCTCGGAATTATGTTATCGGATATCTTTTTCTGTTTGGTTTCTGCACATGCTCTTCATTTGAACTGGACTTAGGCGTTTTGGCTGTCGTCGGACTTAATATGCTAATGTTGTATATAAATATATATAACGTTAATGTGTGTAAATATTGGTAGTTAACTATACATTCATATACTACACACACTTACACACCTACTGAGGATACAATTAGGGGCATATGGTGTTCACTTCCGGCGTCATGTGAGCTGCAGCATGCTGAGAGGCAAGAATTTTTTTGTTACCCGTATTTAATTTTAATTATTTTACTATCGCTTGTTCTTCTTTCTGATTTAATTCTAATAATATTTGGCTAATTTTCTAGGCGTGCGATTGCAACATTATGAAAACCTGCACTTTACTAAACATATAATTACACAAATACTAATTGAAGCCCGCGGATCATCACTGGGCGATCCGTTTGGGTTCCGAGTTTTCACTTAGTTTCTATACAATTTTCGTGTAAGGTTTCCGTAGCGGCGTTTTCCATTTCGGCGCACAGCGGCGCACGAAAATGTTTAAATTTGGCAACATTGCAGTGTTGCGTCTTCAACAGATCGTTAATCGTAAACTGTAAATATTACTGAGTACTGCGAGTGGGACAGGCGATTCTGTGGCAGTTTTCTCATGACTATCGAATGGAAAACGGTTCTGAGTTTCGGCTAGTATTTGAAAAAATATGCCATAATTTTGAATAAGTTCAGGTGCAATCATTCTAAACATTAGAATTATTCGAGGATGGATATTGATGGATCGATCCTTACAAGTTATACATTTTCCATATATGGTAATCAATATCCTATACAATTATTTTAGGTTTCTCTTTGTTGCTTAGCCTAGTTTTGGGTTAATTACTTGAGTTTATTCCATAAACTTTACTTTATCAGTACATGGGTGGGTCTGTGTGTTTACAGTTTCTAGAAACTTGTCTGGCTTGGAGTGCTCGGGGTTTCCTCAAATTAAACTAGGGCTAGTACACATATAACTATATATATATCTATATAAGTATATATTTATTGGTTTCTCGTTTATCCTCTATATTTGTTCAAGTAAACTTGTTTTAACCTGGTTTTCCTCTTGCTTGGTTGCCCTACATACATGCGTATATGCGTATATGCTATGTGTATATATATGTATATCTGTATACTAAACTATAAAAACACGGATCTTGAACATTGCCAGCATGTTCGACACGAATACAAATAACATTAATCAACTTGTTGGTTACCTGCGCTATAAAAATCTTTAAAAATTGCACACTAAAAGCCCATTCAACACTAACAACGACACAACGACATCAGCGTGGATTTCGAAAACCTCGAAAATGGTATTGAGAATTCATTATCAAAAATTCATAAAAAGATTCTTAATATTTAATTCATTTTCATTTTATGTTGCGCACTTCAGTGCGTTGATCTTCTATGTTTCTTGAACCGTGTGTGCGTATGTGGTGCGTGAATGGCACAAACACACACACACACTAAGAACAAAGAGCATATTCCTCCAGGCTACGTTTTTAATTGATTTAATTGGCCTCAAACAGCAGAAAGCCACGGGGCGTATGCGTAACGTGGAGCTGGCTTCACACATAAGCAGTGTTGCCATAAAATAAGCACTAGCACTTTCACCTTCCCCATTCATTTTTAAGTGAAATAACAAAATGAAAATCGCAAAACAAAGAAAATCAAGCAGAACCGAAGGTTTCCTTCGTTCCCGCTTTGCAATGGCAACACATCGATATGCTTGCATGTGTCAGCTGTGTGTGTGTATGCGTGTATTTAAGTGGTGTGTGTGTTTGAGTCAGCTTCAAATTGTCTAAGCTAATTACAACCCCTAACACAAATGGCCGAGGTAAGCACACGTAACTCTACAAAAGCGATTACCACTAAGTTTTCCTCTCTTCCCTCTCCCTCTCTTGTTACCCTCTCGGTCTAGTTTGCTTCTCTCCTTTGGGTGGGTTTGTATGCTGCGGGAGGCTAGTCGGCATTAAAATATGAAGTCGCCACAGTCCATGGCGTAATCGAAATCCTCGCCTCCCAGGTCGTCCACGCCCGTTGAGTGAAAGTCGAAACCGCCAATGTCCGTGTGGTAGACGGCGCCACTGCACGATGTGTCAATGAGATTGGTGCAGTGGGTGGTGGGCAAAGCGTGCAGCGTAAAAGTATCCTCGGATTGCGACCAGGTCAGTCCGCCGCTCCACACCCCGTTGGGCAATGTGGCCCAGCCCCAGCCATGACCCCAGGGCAGGGCGCAGGCAAGCGAAGCCTTCGAGTCCGGCTTCTTGCTCAGTATGGCGACAGCAGCATCGCTCTTCACCAGCGGATTCTGGTTGTACATTGTGCGCTGTGTAGTCAGTGCCGCCGAAGTGGAGCTGCGATGTTGCCGTGACTTTCGTTGCTTTACCTCCGAGTTGGTGGCCGCTGGAACGGAAAAGGCACATGTAGGATTTGAAAAACGAATGTGTCTCGTACTCACGTCGAATCCGCACGAGCGGACGTCGAAGCACGTTCATCAGATGTGGCTTATCTACCACCAGCTCAATCTGCGGCGGCGGAGGTAGTGTCTTTGTGATGGCATCGATCCAGTCGCCTACCTCTTGCTCTGACTTAGCCAGCATCCAGTAGACTTTGGACCGTTTGCGCCGCGAGCCCAGCGCAATCAGCTGCGACACGCTGACACCATCGGGCAGTGGCGGACGACGAGGTATCTGCCCGGTCCAGTGGGCGATGGCCAACATCTCAGGCGCCTCCTTGACCAGAATCTTTCCCGAAGGGGATGAGCGTCCCGGCTCTGTAAACCACGCCATGGTCGAGTCGTCGTACAGTATAACCCACTCTTCGGCCCAGCGGTTCCAAAGCATTTGTTCTGCAACGAGTGCAACACAAAGAAATCCGAATGAAAAATTTACAGGACAAACTAAGTTGTCTTCGTTGTCACCCCAGTAGTTATAGTGGTAAGGGTCCTGTTATAATTTGATGAATGAAAAATTTTTTTTATCAAAATTTTAAACCTTATGTTTTCACTTTTATCGATTGCGGAGGTCAAAATTAGTATTAAACAATATTTAATTTTTGGTCATTAATCATGCATGATTGCCAACGTCGTTTAAAAATTAGGCATGTAACATCCCCGACAGGACTTCTTACTCGACACTCCACGCATCATAACTTTGGTAAAAATCGAGGGATTCTCGCACGGAATGACATTTTGTTTATCTTTTGACATACTTATTTGTTCTGCATCTTAATAATTGCAATATAGACTAATTGAAAACATTAACTTTTTATGCGCTGTTGGTAAGGGTCCTCCCTTATCATTTTGAAAGATATTTTTTTATCAAAATTTTAAACCTGGTGTTTTCACTTTTAATCGATTGCGGGATCAAAATTAATACTAAAAACGTGTTACAAATTTGTTTACCAACATTACATTTTTGGTCAAAAATCATGTCATCGTTTAAAATTTGACCAAAAAACATGGCTTACAACACTTACTTTTATAACGCAGTAGGTAGCCTCCTTTGATTTGCTTGCCCCCGGTTCCTGCAACGAGAGCATAAAGAAAAGAGAGAGCACTGTTGAGTAGTACGTCGTGAGTCATATAGGGGTCGGTGCTTGAGTCGAATGTTGGCTTCCGCTGTACTTCGATGTTTAATTGAGTCCGGTGTTCTGGATCCCGACCATTGCACCTTTTATAGACCAGGAGTGCTTATTGTCGAATATACTTCAATTGACATTTCTCTCTAATCTGCCAGCAAACTCTGAGTTCATCTGTGGACCAACTGTGCGTGGGCGAGCGGGGGAGAAGCAAACAGGGACACGCCGCATTGCGAAAAATAAAATTCTAATTTACACTTCTCTTTCTCGAATTTGACAGGAATGTCGCCGGTCCTTGATCCCATTACATCCCCTTGCCGTAATATCCACATCCCTTCGAAATTCATTTGCCACAACTACTCTACATGTAAGCAAAGTTGATTAAAGCTTAGAGACAGGCGCACAAATAATTGGGAAAGCTGCTGACCGAGAGGAAACATGAATCTGCGGTCGAATTAATTATTCTAATGAAAATGGAACGGACCAAACGGCAACATATGTATATACATATGTATGTACATAAGTATATGATATGATGATGTTAGGTAAATCTCTGCAATTCATGCTTGAAATATTCGTGTTGCATACCTTATTGCGTAATTCATCTAACGTCATTTTCGCTTCGTGGCAGCTAATCAAAATTTCCCTTTAAGCACTTACATAGAAATTAAATTTAAAGCCACCCGAATGTGCTAGAAAGAGATTTCGATTTGGGAAATTTCATGACACGCAGCAACAACAACCAAAATGCAATTTCAGCGCAAGTCAATTATCCGTTGCCAGCATCGATTAGCGCTTACGCAGGGATAATTGGATAAGCTCGTGAAAAAGTGAGAATGCGGATAAATGTTGCTGGGCTAATAATCTGATTTGACATTGCTATGGTCTATTTTGGCCTGGCACCATTAGCTCTATGTGTCACCTCCATGGACCAGTCGAGAACTATTGAGAGCCTCTCGAGGCAACTGCCGAATGCCCTCAGGAACCTCGCCCAATGTCAAAGTATGTATATCTAGTCACTCAATGAATACGATTATTACATTAGGCGGATATTGTATCGCAAAGCCTGCTGATAGATTGTCAATGCTGGCACAGCAATTGGAAAACGCTCAAACGCTTGGCTTAAACGCTTGGCTTAAACGCTTGGCTTAAAAGTTTATCAGGGCAAGAACTGGTTGCTTCAGCAAACCCCACACAAAATGCAGACTGCAGATAAAATACATATATATTAGTATGTATGTGTGCTGGCAAGTGTCGGGCATGAAAGACTTCGAGTAGGACAGCGACGGCAACGGCGACCGAGACAAAGATGAGTTGCAGAACGAGGTCGCCGAAGGACACTGCGCAGTGCCTGTCAACCAACAACGGGCACCGAACACCGGACGACGGACGACAGAACGGATAAGGACATCATGTGTGCCACTTGTGCACACACACACACAAGTCGCATTCTGCATCCACGTGACAAAGCAGCTGAAATTGCAAGTGGTTGCGAGAAAGGAGAAGACCACGAGGAGAGGTGAGTGGATGAGGAATACTCAGACGACACACGGTAGCAAAATCAACTTTCACCTAAATGTTACCAGCCCGAGGAGATCGAGGGGTTGGTGACGGGGAGCAGAGGGGCTTAGCCAAGGGGCTGCCTGGAGGTTGCAGTACACTTGCATAACTTATACACGTGGGTGCCTTTAACGAGCAACAACAACAAGAGTGATGACAGCTTTGGGAGGGCTGCAGTGTGTTCGCTATGCTCATCAAGTGCACCGTGGAGAAGGCACCAATTTTAGTGACCTTAGCACTTTCGTTGAATTTAAGATCGGAAACAAACATTGAAGGTCGCAGAAGAGTGCCATGTATCGACAGACAGCAGCTTGCTAACCAGATTCGAAAGTAGTTGGAAATGTCTAGGATTTTGCCTGCTACTCCCACTGTATCATTGAATATTTTTGGTCAAATAGAATGTATGTATCGACAGACAGCAGCTTGCTAACCAGATTCGAAAGTAGTTGGAAATGTCTAGGATTTGGTCTGCTACTCCCACTGTATCATTGAATATTTTTGGTCAAATAGAAAGCGAATCTCGTGTAGCTGTTGCCCAAGTTGAAATATTTCAATAGAATACATTTTTTTTACTTTCTCTACAACATGAATAAATGCCTCTTTCCCTTCTGCCACCTCCAGCAGGTGCTCGTGCAGTGGGTGGGCCACGTACATGGTGTGTAGAGCGTTCTGCGCGTCACTGGCTAATGACTTAATGCAGTTTACGTGCTCGGCTGCAGCATAACTGTCGATACAGTTGCTGCATGCCCCGTTGGCTCTTGCGAGCTGCACTTGTTAAATCGAGAGCCAAGTGAGGGCGTTCACTGCTTATAAATGTCCATAATGAGCAGGTCAACAATGCGACCGCAGCGACAGATAGAGAAACAGAAACACCGAGTGCCAGCGAAAGAGAGGGAGAGAAAGAGTGAGAGTGAGAAAGCCATGTAGAGAGAGAGAGAGCGAGAAAGACTAACGCAAATACATCCCTCACACGCACAAGACTCTGCGCGCATCTGATTGTGCCAGTGTGTGTGTCAGTGACTGTGCCACAGTGTGTACCAGTGTGTGTGTCAATTCATTGAGAAAAATCAGCAAGAGACGAGCGAAAGTCGCAGAAAAACGAGTTCAAGAGTTTGCTTAAAAACGGGGACAGCTCCCACACACGAACACGCGCACAAAGCTACTTACACCCTCCTCCTTCCCAGCTTTTTTTCCATCACTTACCCATGGGTTGCTGCAGCTGCAGCTGCTGTTGCTGGCCTGGCGTTAGGGTAGCCTCTTGGCACCTGGGCTTTACCTTGGAGCACATCGAGAACATGTTTATTGGCAGCTTCGTTAGTTGTTAATTGATCGGTAACCAAGTGGAAGTCGGCGGAAGTTTTAGTTCATTAACAGCAATCCTCTTTCCGTTGGATCCTTTTTTGCTCCTCTGTCTGTTTCTTTGGCCTCCCTCAATGATGTCAGCAAAAAAAAACGCGCGTGTTCCGTTATCACTGCTCTAAGTTAGCACACACACACACAAGCACTCAGGGCGCGAAAGTTTTCGCTTTCGCTTTCGATTCGATACGACTCGTTTGGGAGCGAGAAACGCCTTTTCGACTCGACTTTAGCTGCTGTTGTTCAGAATGATGGAGAGAGTGGCGAACTAATTTATTGAAAAAGGGCTGCCTGATGGAACAACGGACCTTCCTACCGACCGAGATGGATCAGCTCCCGTTCGTGCTGTCAGTCGAATAGCCAGAAGCGACTGACAGTTTCAGTTATGTTGTTTTTTCTCTATATTGGTTTCTTCTTCTCGGATGGACTCAGCTTCTCCCTCTCCTGCAGCGGCGGCTGCTTCTCCAGCTTCTGCTGCTGTAGGGCTTCCTCGGCTGAGTTGGTCCGCTGACGCACCTCCGTTTGCCTAAACGACCGAATCTCGACTGCCAGGCAAGGCACCATGCACGAATCACAGCTCTGCAGCAGCAGCAGTTGCAGCCGACGCGCCACGAGCAGTGCCGACACTACCAGCGTTGCCGAAGTTCCAGTCGATGCCGAAGGGGCGTCGTACCCGTTCTCGTTTGAGGACTAGGCCAACATGGACGAACGCAGAGGGCTGCCATGAATACTGCTGCTGGTGTCCTTCAACGTCCTACGATACGACGAAATGCCGATTCCACTGGCGGCAAACAGCCCGCCAAACAGATGACAGGTCTCCACGGCAGACAGCAGACGGTGTCCTACATCCCGCCACCCACAAGCCGCAGCTCAGCAGCCCAGCACCAGCAGCAGCAGCCAAGCGAAGCAGCCGCAGCCCCACTTTCACCCACCTTCCTTGTCTTCAATTGAGCTTGCACTCATTCTCTCTCACACTCACCCGTACTTACTCGCTTTCTCGCTGGTTTCGTCCTTCGCTCTACCGTGTCAGTAGGTTACAGGCATGGTACAATTTCCCAAGGTGGGAAAAAAAAAATGAAATGCGAAAAGATTCTATGAGTGGACGAGAGAATTATGTTAAAGGTTTCATCTGATTTCAACAAATGAAACTCGAGCTAGTTAGTCGATATAAGGCAGGCCCCCCAAGTGAAGTAACCTTCATTGGCAGCACCAAAAATCGCATTCTTAAACACTCACCCTTGTACACACAATCGAGTAAGCTGGGACTCGCAAACTGCAGTTGTCATCGCTCTTGTCTTCACAATCCCTTCGCCACCGCAACCAGCGCGTTCATCGTTTAGTTTTCGTCGTCTTCTGTCAATTTTGGTTCCCATGTTTTTGAAACTCGTACTTTCAGGCGAGAGTCGAAAGTGTTTTCGGGGCGGCAAAACATCTGCTACGAGTCTTTATCCGCAGTGATAATCACTAATAATGCCTTCTGTCACTATTTAAATGATTCAATCCAGTAAATAAACAGTTCGTGCGGAAAGAGTGGGTAAGCATCGATGGTGAAGGCGAGGGAAAACAACTTTAAATGTTGTACTGAGAATAATCTTTGTCAGCGATAAGCTGTTAAGCAAGGGATGCGTGGCAGTAGATTAGAGATAATATGATAAACCTTATTTTTGAAAGGTTCATGTTGGAATTTGATCACACTTGGACGCATCGCGATGCCTTTAAAGCGAGTCGGGAACTGACGTACAACTGCCAGTTGAGGTCATGTGAGTACCTCGTGAAACACTGCGCAATAAATTGCTGCTCCGAGCTGCATATTGACCGTAAGCCTCTTAACAATCAGCTGGCAGGTGCAGCTATTTAATTATGTATTCGTGGAAAAGTCGCACGCAGCACTGTTTTACATGGTCGGAGCCCCTTGGTAGACTATGCTTAAGAGCCGAGTCCCTTCATGACTTGAGGCTTCTCTCTGCCATCAGGAAGATCTCTAGGTAAAAAAGCAAGGCACCTGCAACTGCCTATGACCGCCTAGAGTCCCCGACCAAGTGGGTTTAGCTGGCAGCTGGAACTTGTGAAGCAACTTTAACTGTCGTCAAGTGGAGCTCGCTTTAATCCAGCTCTGTTTGCTTTGCTTGGTACCAATTTAGATTTTGATGCTGCCGATTCCTCGTGCATAGCAAAACATTTGAACTTAAAGTAATATCAATATTCCCGACTTGATAAATTATAACATTATTTGGAGAACATTTTTCCTTTAGAATTACATTAGGTGGGAGTCAGTGTGTGTCCCTTCGCAGCATCCTTTAATGATCGAAAAACTCTGCTTTCAACTGGTCCTTGGAATTAAAGAGCATCTTGCCATACTACTAATTAGAAGGGTTTATACATATATTTTTCGTGGTGTGCTTTTCCCTTACAAACCCGACCTGAAATCACTTGAGAGCATTGTGCGCGTTGTATTTTCTGCAACGGGAAAGGAAAAATAGGACAAAGCGCGCCGAGGCGAGCTTTGCTCCGCTTCCAAGGCTCTATTGAGACGTAATGCCTTTGTAAGTGGTATTAATTTGGTGCAGCAGCGTTTTCTCTGCCACTTGTAGTTGCTGCCGCTACTGCTGAGGCTGCTGTAAGTGTGTTTCTTCTTCTTTGATGCAATAATAAATCAATTTTGAGCTCATTCCTTATAGAGAATGTCACACGCATTAGCGTGGCCTGCAGCTTTTTCAAGGCCTGGGCGTTTTCACTTTCGGTTTTCAATTACACACAGCTGTTAGTACACATTCACCCTCTTTCTCTTTCAGATATACACACGCAGATAGTACATACTTAAACTGCGGCACCGTTTTCGCTTTTAGTGTCGCGCCCGCTCGCCGCCCACACTCCTGGCCGTGACACAATTTCCATTGCCGAGCAGTAAATCAACCACATCCCATTGCTTCAGTTACACAACCCCCATTCAGCATCTCTTCCTTTCAGTTGTATATCCAAGTTGATAATTCGTGATTAAAATAAAGTTTATTATTATTTGGTGATTTGTTTTAAGGCTCTATCTTGTACGACATTTAAATACACTGAATAACAACAAAAATCTGATCCCAATTTCCATTCCGCCCTAGTTCCATATCTCGCACATATGTCAATGAAATTGGGGTGAGCACGGAAATCGTATCAAGTCGCCTTTTCCAATTTGGTCAGTTCCCTTGTATTTATAATCGTAATAAACTACGATACCTTCCGCATTTCACACGTTTCCGACAAACGAGGTTTTGCGAAAGAAAATGGCAAGGGAACGAACTGGGTTAGATCGGGGATTATGTTTTATATGCTACACTGAAACATTGAGGTTTGTGTCCGCATACTTAGCCTACAGTAAATTCTGCTCTATTAAACTAGGTGTACAACTTCCACTATAACACGATTAAAATGCCATGTAACATTTGCTAATTGTCGAAAATTATACTATAGTTTTGATTCTTTCATTTGGTTATTGAAGCTGCGTAATACTCGGGAGTTAGGATTCCTTAATTTCGGTCAACATTCTGGGGATTCATTAAAATACGATAAGGACACTATTTCCGGAACAAAGTCATACAGAAACTGTATAACAGAAAATAAAAACGAAGATCTGCTTTATCAGAGCTGATCCGAAACCTATAATCACATAAGTCCGTTTGAAAATGCATACCATACAATGGTGTTGTATCATCCAAGGCAACAAATAATAAATAATTTCTATGAAATCATTTAAAACGGAATTAAATTGCTTTAAATTATTTTGGAATTCAGTCGAACGAGGGGTGCGGGTTAATTCATTACGTAGAGAAATCTTCTAGTTTTGCAGCGCAGCACGCAACAGGCTGTCCAGGGTGAGTTGAATGGTTCCATTGGTAGCTGCCTGAAGTACGGATGGCGCCTTGGGCAACGCTGGAAACATGGCCGCACCCGTTGCCATTGGCGGCTCGCAGGTGCTGATGCATCCCATGGCGGTAGCAGGAGCAGGCAGAGAAGCAGATACACCAGCAGGCGCTAGTGAAGAAGGTGAGGAGGGTGCGTCAATTTCCATAATGTTGGACGTCTTGACAACGGAGGTGCCCTTGCGTGGTGGCGATGGTGGTGTCAGCTGTGTACTGATTATACTAGAGCTCTGCTTTCCATTAGGAGTTCGATGGAGATCATTCAATTCCAACGCGTCGTCCGCCCCGTCGGTTGTCTCCTCTGTCTTCTGTTGCTGTGCAATGACATTGTTCACCTTGTTCCACAAGTTGCTGATAGTCGCGTCCTTGCCGGCAGCTGCTGTGCGCTTGGCAATCTTCTCGATAAAGCTTTCACCGACGCGGCTCACCGACGAAGTGTCCACTGTATACTTGGTACCACAATCGCTGCGGGTGTATGAGATTAAGCGCGGGCGTATTTGTGGTCGTTCGGCAGGCAACTCGGGCAGCGTGGCGGAAACAGCACGTCCCTGGCTAACCAGCTCCAGCATTATGCGTCGCGTGATGCCCTGCACTATTGTCTTTTTTTCCTCAGTTATATGAGCCTCAAACTGCTTAGGCTTAGGCGTCTCCTCTGCAGCAGCTGTGGTAACCGTTGGCTGACGCCGCAGCTTGGCCCGCATTGAGTCAACTGCCATCTGTGCAGCGGACTGTGCTCCAGAGGCGTCTGGCTTGAAGCTAACCATGTCGTAGACGAAATCCTTGTTGACAGCCTTCACTCTCTTGCGGATAGGACGTTTCTCAACGCTACGATTGCCATTGGTGTCGGGGGAAATGTGAGCTCGCGATTTTCGACGCTTTTTGTTACTAGGCAAAGGCTCATCCTCTGGTTCTTCTTTTACATCGACCGCAATTGGAGATGTTGACGCAGTCTCCAGTTGTGGCTCTGATGGGACTTTAGCTCGCTTCATGCGCTTCTCGTATGTCTTAGGAGCAACTGTCTCCGCTTCTGATGGCTGTTTCTTATCCAGCAGCAAAATATCTCCATTCACATCATCGCGAGAATACTCGCATTCATGGGTAGACACGTACTTCTCAGTCAGACTGTCTCGATCACCTTCGATCTTGTGCGTGAACCCCAAGTGGTTAACTATGTCGTAGCGACGAAAGGCGCGATAGTCGCAGATGGTGCAGCCAAAACGACGAGCTCGATAGTGAAACATAGAGATGTGCCGTCTCAAGTTGCCGAGTGCATTAAATTGCTTGTGACAAATCTTGCAGCAACAGCGGAGCTGCTTTTCGATGGGCACATTCCTTTTTTTCTTTACCTTATCCGCACTAGGCTGCTCTAGCTCCTGTTCCTGCTCATGCTCTTCAAGGTCTTCCTGTTCTTCATCACTAGGCGAGGTTCCATCGCTACTGGTGTCGCTTTCCGGCTGCAGCTGCAGCTTGTCCAGCGTTACAGTCTGCAGTGCAGGCGCATAATTTTCATTCTGCTCGGCAAGATCGGCAAACATTTCTTCGATATTTGGTTCATTTTGGGGCGGCGCCGCATCCAGAGTGGAGTAAGTATTTGTCTTTAGCTTCTTGACGGCTGGTGCAGGCTTGGCCAAGGCCTCCTGTTTTGCGCGACAATTTAGCAAATGCGTAGAAAGTGCGGCACGGCGCTCAAAAGATTTTTCGCAGTAAATGCACAAAGACATTATCTTCCGCTGCTCGCCAATAGCGCCAGCGGGCTCAGGCACATTGCCGACCACATCGTCCGACAGTTGTAAACGCTTCAGCTCTCGATTAGGACCTTTAGGTTGCACATCCCCCTGCTGCATGCGACGCTTAAGGATCGTGTTGCGCATCATACGAATGCGACGCGTTGGTTTCCTGAAGGCAAAACGACATATTAGGTTCAACCGGAATCTGGATAGCAAGTGAGCTTACTTGTGATCCTTGGAAAGATGACGTATAACTGCAGCTGCCTGCAAGAACGTCAACGAGCAGGCAGGGCACTGGAACACGAATGCAGAGGACGAATGATTCTTCTGTATGTGAAGTTCAAGCGTTTTGTGCGTCTGAAACGTCAAGTTGCCTGTTTAAATAGAAGAGTGTAAGTCAAGGCTGGCTATGTTAGAAAATTATAAGGAGTGTTTTAAGTACACACTAACATATTTCACAGAAGATGTTCGTCTCGGTTTCGTCACTTATAGACTGTTCCGGCGTCTCGCCCGAGTCACTCCCACTTCGTCGATCGTACTGAAGCGTGGTCACAGCTTTTCCGTCGGGACCTACAACGGTGTGCGCTGAGTTAAGCATATGGTGTACCTCGTTAATCTCAGTTTTGATGCTGTCCTGATCATGTTCAACTTTGATGGTCTGATACACCGCCTGACTGGATGTGGGCACGGAGTCCAGCTGAAGAACGGGCGACTGTGGAGCAAATAAAGATGCAGACGAAGGCGGTGGTGGTGCCTTCTCCCGGCGCAAGCGTTCAATTACGCCGCTCAGATCCCGCATACTGCTGCGCATGGAACGGCCCTCTCGCGGTACTGGAGAGCAGCCAGTACTCCGACTACGAAGCATGTGCTCTAAATCTTGTGAGTTGTTCGCCTGTATAATCATCGTCGAGTTCTGATCCTGCAAGAAATTTTTGACAGCATAAGTTAATAACAATCTACACCAAAGAGGCTTCAAATTGGGTGCTGGCTTTACTCCAGACTCACTGTGTATCCCGTGTTGTGACTCCGAAGGCGGGCACCTACGCAGCAAAAGACGCGCTTATGGCTAATAAAATTTGCCAGGCTACGAAACATGTTTCGACACACACTGCACTCGTAGATGAGGCTGCACTCCTCGCTTAATAGACGGCGCACCTGAAACATCAGAATTAAGTTTACAATAAAAGATCGTTCGCACTCTGTTTTATCGTGTGGTTTTGTAAACTATGCATGAATTATAAATATTCTTCAGGGATTTTTTCTAATAGTTGAAACTATTGAAAGCAGTGCGTATTAATAGATATAAGAGAAAGATAGAATCATTTAAAATCCGTAATACTCATTAATAAATCCATTTTATTTGGGCTTTCGGATTTGCCAAGCAAGACTATTTAATCCGTATCAGTGCCGCTTAGACTTGCTGCCCTGATAGACATTTAAGCCAGAGTCTGGCACTGGTACAGGCATTGTTTACATCACGCCATTCTTAAACCCAGTTGGGTCACGTACGCAGAGCACCAAACACGCTAAAAAGTGGGTTGTTCCACTTACCTCACTGGTACCATTTTCGTAGGCGCGTCGTGCCTCCTCAAAGCCCGTGTGGGCCGTTTTCAGGGGTCGCTGCAACAGGCTCAAGTCATTGCCGCCGTTGCCCTCGTTGTCTATTTGTTGTGTATCCGAATTGCAGCGCAAGTTACGTTTCTTCATCGCTTTTCTACTAGTTATCCGTTTTGCACTCACACGCAATTATATTTTTTTTTGATATTGTCGGTTGTACGCACGCATGTACGTACCACATTTAGTTATATATTTCTGCGGATCAAATAAAATTGGTTTTTACCACACAAATTTACGAATTTACACCTGCATATTACACATTTTCCATGCAATTCTCGCTTAAATTTTTTCTCGTTGTTATTTTCAGAGAGAATGTAACTCGTTCAACACTGTTTTTGCTCAGCAGTGTATCGATGTTAACCAACACAGTTTGCGGCAAAACTCACGAAGAGCTGGTCTCACCGATATACCGCCAATCGATATAACAACTTTGAAGACGCTCAGAAAGTCTATCGGTATGAAATTCAAAAATATAAAACGAACGCTTTAATATTGTGTATCTTTTAGAGGTTTTATTTGCACAAGCTTATTGTTTGTTTGTTGACATTCACATTTCTAATACATTTTTTTTAAATTTCTTTAACTAATGCTCGTCAAAATTAGTGTGATTTCTGTTTATTTATTATTTTGCGTACATAATTATTTTCTTTTATTGTAAAAGCATTTTTCATAAAATAAAGTGGAATAACATACGTTTGCACTGATGTTTACCGTAGTTTAAGCTTGTTATGTATACATTTACATATATATTTAATGTTTTCGGGTATATACGAAACTCATATAATTGGATATATTTTTCCTTTCTAGAGCATTCTGTTACACATATAGTAGATAAAGTTATGTGATATTTAATTGAAATATGAAAAATATGCTTGGTTTTTGGTGTAAATAGCGTGTGGCTTAATATATTATTCAATATATTATATGTTCTTTTATAAGCCGAAAGTTTGTAACGTCTTTCATATATGTATGTAAATACAATCTCTTACACTTACAGAACTCGACTTGACTTCATTAAAGTTGATTACCTTTGTATAAAGGTTAAGGTAATGCGTTTATCTTTAGTAAGGCACTAGTTACACGTTGGAACCGCGAGGTCCGCCATATTTCAGTTAACGTGTAACTACTGACTACGACCCATCGATACATACTTTACTTGAACCCCATTCGATCAAACTTTAAAGCTTACGTGTACAATTTCAGATAGCGTATTCTTTTCACTTAGTTTTATTTTTAGCTAGAACACCGTTACACTGGCAAACTAAGCCGCCTACTAAAGATAATGTGGATGTGAGCGACTGGAGTTGTAAGTCGATAGCGAAAGCGATATCGATGACTATGCGAAAATTTTGACTTTATTTTTAATAAGGATGGTCTGGGTTGACTGAGATATTGATAGATTTGAAGGTCATTAGGTTGGTAGGTCGGTTGCGTGATACTTCTTGATAATTGTGTTTGATTAGGCTGATAGTTACTGCACTTATTTGGAATAATACAGCTATGTATGGTAATACACATGTCGCTTCTTTTACAGTTCGCTAGATACAATATCTCTAACCTAAAAATATATGTAGCATTATTATTGGGGAGAGAGATAGAGAAAAATAGAAAGTTTGTATAGTTAGCACTTGTGTTTCTATGTTCTTAGTACAATAGTTTTTATTTTACTTGTTTTTTATATGATTTTCTTACTGCCCACGATAAAGATTAAAAACTAAGTTTTAATTTTAGCACAGCTACATACAAAATTGGGATTACTTTGTTGCTCGCCGTACACGATCAGCCGTATTCAATTATGTTAAAATGCTGTATTAAAATTCTCATTTAGTTCGGCTGGGAGTGGGTATGTTTTTGTAGTATACAGGCAGTATTTTTGTGATGATGCCGAGTAACTTGTGTGTGAGTGTATGTGGCTGGAAAACATGCAGAGCAGGACTACATAGACAAGGATGACTTCTATGCTATGCTATGCATATATGGATGTAGTATTACGCAATTGCCTCGGGGTACGGCATTTCTATTCATTGCTAGGTAATTGGTAGGCATAAACCTAATAACTCAACGGGTGCTTGCTTAAAATGTATAATTGATTTTTTTATATTATGCTGTACTTTAATGAAATGAAAAATGTTCTGGTTTATTATAAAATTCAAATTTCCACATTGTGTTCAAAAGGTTGCCACGATTTTTATGTTGTGTTACAAGTTGTAGTTTGTAATACAATAGATGAACAGCATGACAGTTTGCGGGAGTGTATGTGAGATTCGCATTCTTATATAATCACATATAGTTAACTCGATTAACAAATCATAAGTTAGGCATAAACTAAAATACATAATTCACAAATAAATGTACACTTAAATTTAAACAAAATAAAAAGTAAACTTCTACATTATCGAGCAAGACTTTCGATGAGAAACTTAAAATAAAGTAATTATTATAGTATATATATTTCATATAATACATAAGGCCTTGGTAGGGAATCGTACGAGATGGTTTCAATGCTTCAAATATACAAAATATGTGTTTCCGAGTGTCCGCGTGTTTGTATATGTGGGTCTTGGTGTGATGTGCGTTCCTTTCAACACATATAATACAGTTTCTCATAAATGAAGATACATATGATGGTATATGTGTATGAGGAAGTGTGATGCGTATGGGAATGAATGCGTATGCAAGTACAACAACATCTGCTAAACATATGCGAATTTTTATTTGAGTTTGTTTTTGTATTGGTTGCTGTTGTTGTTTTATTTGTTGTTTGGTTGAGTTGTTGCTGGAGTTTGGTTTTGTTTTTGATTTATACATTATGATCAATGCGTTTCGGTTTAGTTAAAAAACTGGGCTACTGTTATCATTATAAGGTTGGCCAACATGATGCAAATGCTTGATTCTAGCAAATAACTACCTCCGCTCACAACAATGTCTTTCTCCTCGAAAAGCGGATAGTCGATGACATGAATAATGCCATTGGTGCATTCCACGTCCGGTCGGTACACATTAATCTTCTTATAGTTCCACAAGATCACATAACCTGAAATTTGAGAAAAGATTCTGTTATACGAGCCATGGCAAGCTAAGCTAAGGTGAGATGACAATGGCCAGTTTGATGGCTGTGGTGGGTTTGTGCGGTGGATTGACAAACGACAACACTCACCAGTCCATTCGTGACTAGCATACTCATCATGTAGATCTTTAATACATTTGTTTTGATTTTGATTGATTTTAGTTTCGGTTTTGTTTTAAGTTGAATATAAAGCATGAAACAGCAAAGTTAGTACAGATCATGGCACCAATCGAAATAAACTAATATGGAGGCACACTAACCACTAGCTAAAAGTACTTACGTCCAGCTTCCTCTTCGACTTTGACTTCGAGCGAATCACGGTATGTGGGCAGGACCACCGAGTTGGATTCTAGTGATAGTTGCACTAGATCCTTCATGGTATATGCATGATCCGCAATAACTAAATGACGCTCCAGAAGGTTCTTTGACTGAATTAAGGTATTTATATGTTAAAATTTCAATAAAAAAAAGGAATTACCGAAGGTATGAAAAAACTCACGTGATAGGCAAAGTCAGGCATAAACAACTTCTTGTGTACCGACGGATAGTCTAGTTCAGTCTTTTGCCAGCCCTTATCCCGGGGCACGAAAAATGTATAACGACGCTTGGTATTGTTTAACTGATCATTAAAGTGTGAGAACTGTCCAATCTTAAAGGTATCACTGCAAAGAAAAGGCCATTGAACAAACTCGAAATGCGTTGTTTTTTCTCTCTGGTTACCTCATCATGGGGTCGGTTTCCAGTTTACCAAGTACTGTGGTATATGGCACGCCGAGGACTCGATCAATTATGTGCACATATCCGTTGGTTTGAGCCACGTCCGCCTGCAGCACAGTGGCATTGACGCCGCCTCCTTCAACAGTGACCACAGCGTCGGCTCCATCACCGTTGATGTTGAAGTAGAGGAACGTTCGATTATTTATTGTAGGTACCTGTGCAATCTGTTTTATGATAAGTGTGTAAAACGGTATATAAACAATTATCTTAGTTATATTGCTCTTAGAGCTCACCATATTGGCATTCTTTTGTTTTATCTTCTCAACATTCAAGCGTTCCTTAATGATATGCATATTCAGAATTTCTGTCATTCTCTTTTTATCCCTTCAGAAAAAAATAATTCTCCATTCAGCTGACACTTCTGTTAACACTTTCTGTGGATACTTACCTTACAATATTATCAACAGACGACACGTTCCACGCTTCATTGCTGGGCGCCAAAATAGTCACCTCGGACAGGTTATTGATACCTTCCAGGACAGACCCTCCTGCATCCATAATTACCTCGTAGAATTGACGCAATGCGCCATTCTCACTGTTGTCCTTTAAAATACAAGTGATCGTTTATTATTTAAGAATGTCAAGTCAAAGTTATAGTTTATGGAAAATAGGGACACTTAAAGATTCTAGGAAATATACATATGAATAGATTTTGTTTTTCGAACAGCAATTATTTTTCGTTTATGTTTACCAACACATTTAGGCATAACATTCGGAATAAATAATAAAAAACGAAAAGAATGAGCCAATTGATATATGAGTATGAAATCCTAACTGTGCGAGCTTTGTGATTTGATTTTCTGCTTATATAAACTCATCGTTTCATAAATTGATCTTTAACGATGGCAGATGAGTCAATGCAACAGAATGTGCGGTTTGGTTGATTAGGAAAAACAGGTGATGGTTGTTCTTACGAAGTTACTTACTGTCAGAAACTATATTGAATGGAGAGTATAGGAAAGATATTAAAATGTGTTTGTCGTTTTGAGACAAATCCATTATAAGTATGTAAATTGTGTGTAGTTCGTTTAACGCAATATTTGAGAGTTGGTTTGAGTTACATATGTCAGGTTGGGTTCCGCAGAGTGTGCAAGTTCCGCCCAGAGTTGGAAAACATTTGAAATAAAGTATTAGGGTGATTGAATATTTATACTTTGATTCCTTGCGGAAATATATAATGCATACGTGGCAACAAGTTGTTGAGTATATACATACAATTAGAATATTTTAATTTATCAAGCATGTTTTTGAATCCACTATACAAATTAAAATATATTCTATTAGCGTGCAGCAATAACTATAAGAATAAAATGATAATATTAATCAAAGACAGCACAATAGGGCAAGCCTAGGATCCTATATAACTGAACAGGCAATGTAACTAGAAATTGTGGTTTGCCATGCAGTCTGATGCGAAATATTAATTTGCAAATTTTTTTAAGTATCGACTTTCTTAACAAAGGACCCAAAGTGAATAATAATATATTCAAGTAAGATTCGTTGGAGTCCATAACCACATGCAAGCAAAAGGTACATAAAAATACTTAAAAGTATGGCTTAATCAATATACAATAATTTGTATTACTATACAAGATTTGTTTACCTTGAACGACTGCAAAATCAAATCGGTTTGATCATTGACGGAATATGGCGAAATTCAAATGTTTCGGTTTGTGAGCGATATGGGTTTTGCATGTACGAGAAACAGAATACAAATAAACCGGTCAGTAATACAGAAATGTATTAAAAAAAAAATTACAACAAAACTCTAAAGAAACAGTTAGGATTGCATAAATTTAAAAACATAGAGGTAAGCCAATTATTGAGCTGATTTTTGGAATGGCATAGCAAAATTGACTTAATGAACATGTATGTAATAATTTTGGTCGGTAATATTGTGACTGTTAACTTACATCACAATAGTACTCATAGGTAGTTGATACTTAAAATATAGCATGGATATATATTTTGTTATTTTGAATGGGCTACAATAACAGTAAGAGTTAGAGAGACAGCTAGAGACGATCAAAGCATGCCGAATGAGATAGCGTACAGAACGACCGGGTGAAGATCTGAAAGTTGTTAAACAGCTATGAATGAGGGGAAGCTCAACCCATTACCGAACTTCGCTTGTAACAGGGAGTAAGAACGGACTAACTTCATGGGACATGAATGCTTCATGAACGATAAAGATCTCTAACATGATTTAGTTCAAGCAAAGCTTATGATTTAAATTGTTAGTTTAAATATAAGTTAGATTTTTGTTTCGAATTGAAGCCATCTGCTTGCAATGGAGTTGTAGTTCCAAAGCAATTCTTTTTTTTTTTTTTTTAGAAAGATTATGCCAATTATTGTCGCTTGGAAATTGGAATTCAGGATGGGTTTCGAGAATGTGTGAAGAGAAAATGTACATAAATTACATTGTTTTTCAATTGAGTTTGGTAGGCAATACTTACATTACACCCAAAATTTTTTAAAATAAAATTTATATTTTAAAAATTATTTTAAAATAAAATTTTGCTTTTGATTATTTATGGAACCAAACTGAGGTGATAGCGCATATATTGAGCAACGTATAAGGTTTTCTCTGATTTTTCCGATCTGAAAACGTTGCTCGTACCTCTTGGCAATTCAGTTCCATACAAAATCAGACTTAGGGCTTTTGTTGTTCAGATCAAGCGTCGCTTTATGATCTACAGTTATAAGTATATTTATGTGGACGTGTATGTGTAACTCTATTAAATTGTGCAGCTGATTAATTTGGTTTTTGGTTACGCTTTGCAAGTAGACGAACTCTAGATATTGATGACCACCACCCAAATCCGTTAAATAGTAATTCAGCTAAATGCAAAGCAGCGGAGAACTTTTTTCTTTAGCAGCGAGTAGCCTTACATATTAAAATTTGTTTAAGTGTTAAGCCTCTTTTCTAGCTGGAAGTGTGGGTTCCATGCTCATTTACCTGCAGAAACTGTGTCACGGTGGTATCAATGATCATCAGTGGACGGTGAATCAAGTGAACTACTCCGTTCTTGACTGGAATATTTGCCTTAACAATCTCGGCTAGCACCACGCCTGCTGGATGCTTATCGTCGCCGACAACTGTATTAGATTTCACATACACTAAAAAAAAGAGCGAATTTTAAAATTTCTGAATATCGACTTTGCGTACATACTTTTTCCATCTTTCTGCTTAAAGAAGCTGACTGTGACCTTAAGAAGATCCTCAAATGCGGCGGAAGTTCGGGGTTCATCCTTCTGAGAAGCGGCAGTAAAGACGACAGTGTTTGGAATAACGTGACCATCGATGACTTTTCCATCAACCAAATTGCTGCGTGTAGAAACCTGAAGAATGTTTGGAAAGTAGCAGCCAGAATCAGAATCAGCTCATTAGAAATGACAGGAGCAACAAACCTTAAAGCCAGCATCGACAGGCACCAAGAAGGTATGTCCTCCGGGCGCCTGGAAAAGCGACTCCTTCTTTGCCAGCGATACTTGGGAGCGGTAGGTACGCAAATTATGACCGCCCAATTCAATCTTATCACCATTGCGCATGAACTCCAACGCATCTATATTGTCGATCTCTGCATTAGGCTTTGGAGTAAGTGGCACCAACACCTCGTCAATGATGTGCATAACCTGCAGAAAGAATTATGTATTATTTAATTGAATACACAATGGATGCGTGTTTGCACAGACTTGACGTTTGCCCATGCGGTTGGTGAGCTCGACGCTGAGCGAGGGAATAATCCGGGCATTATTCACATAGGTGTCCCCGTTGCTGTTCCTTGTGATATACAGCGGCGGGTTACCACTCATGTCCGATGACACGCTGGTGCCTAGTTGATCTTTGTTGAACGCCGCAGTGGCTAAACGTGGGAGTGATTAAAGTAAATAAATATGATTCACTTTCAGTCACTTAAATACTTACTCATGTGATATAGCACATGTTTGGTGCCATTATAACGCTGAAACGCTTCGTTGGTGGGAACAAAAATGGTGCAGCTGCGCACTGATAGCGTCAAATTGGCCACAGGGTTCTGCTCTAGCAGACTGTAGAACTGCAAGCATAGGAAATGGAACACACGATTAAGGACTCTCTTTACAGATAAGCGTGAACAAACTCAACGTAACAAAGCTTTATGCAATGTGGAAAAGGTGACTCTTCGCTAGGCTTTTGGCAAAGTATAGTCTCTATCAATGCAGTCATGGCAACGTCAAACAACTCATATGCCATACCGAGTAGAGGCAGAAAATAGTCGCACGGGCGGAAAATAGTATTGAACTAATTACGTATTTCATTGTCTATTTCAACTAGGATGGAGTTGAGGGCGATATCTATCAGATGCATGCAGCCGCTTATGCTGATGAAAATGAATTTTTCTGGAACAACTACCCCTTACATAGGGGTAAGTTCGCCACCTGCCGGGCGACACATGCAACCGAACACTTTGTGGCTTCCCAACATGGAAACTTCCTACGAAACGCCCGAAGCTAACTTTATGAGTGAAGCTTTGCTCATTTCATTCTATTGTAAAAACACAATACACAAGCAAACATGTATATTTGAACGCATGTGTATGTGGAGGTGTGTGCGTGTGAATGTTTGCGTGCGTAAGAGAAGTGCCTGTATGCACATGTCCTGTGGACGATAGCAGATTGGTCGCGCTCAACTCTGTTCCTCTTTGTTTCGCTCTTTCATGAGTCACCTCAATTTTACTTAACAATCACCACGCACAACCCCAAAAGACTGCCCACTTCTCTAGTCTTCCTCATTCCCTTGCACCGTATCTTAGTTTCGGCATCGCCATCGCTTTTTTGTAATTGGAGAAGCCAGTTGTCGTTCAGTTGTACCAAACGTCCTGCGATGTCTGGTCTGCATTTACTGGTTTTCACCATTTATCTTTGTACTTTGAAAAACAACAAAGTGTTTTTAGGGTAAGTGAACTTTAGTCCGATAGCGTTAGGTAAAACTAACGCGCGATAGAACTTTTATGCCAATAGAAGATAATGGATTCCACATCCATTTTAAAAACCATTTTTTATTATTTTCAAACATACATCAAAACAATTTTATACACACTTTTACTATGAATATTATTAAGATAAGCTGCCTTCTCATTGAATTTGCGACATTGGTATAACACCTGAAAGCAATACGCAGTCCGCGGCATGAAGAATGGACGAAAAACAGTCAGAAGGGAAGAGCATCGAGCACCATGACTCAGAGCCAGACGTTTTCACCCTGCCACGCCCACTCTGAGAGGCACAACCCTTGTTTAAAGTATACTAACAAGATTTCCAAGAAATGCATATATATGTAACGCTTTTCAACAAAATAACAGTTGTGTTGTGTGTTGTGGTTATTGTTGCAGCTTACCCTAACTGGCATAATGCGCCTGAGCGATTTAGAAGTGCTCTGAAAGAGAGAAAAGAGAGAGAGAGAGAGAAAGAGAACCGCTGACAAATTTGGTTGTCTCTTTTTGTGTGTTTAAGGTTTTAGCCAAACTAAGGTAATTCCTAGTTAGGGTACGAACTACTAATCAAAGAGGGAAAATGCGGATGTGGTGGTGTGTTCGTGTCTGTGAGGCGTACAAAGGAACTTAGTATAATAGACTTGGAAGCCCAATAACTCTCTTTTACAAAATGGCAATGTCGGTAAATGTTTAAAGCATTTTAGGTGTAATAAACGTGACTTTTAATGTTCACATTACTAAATTTTCTTGTAATTATCATAATCATTATGATCATCAGAAACTTCGTCGGACCGTGATCATGCATGTTACTTACTCGAATTTAATTGGAAAAAATTATGCAGATGGTTCAATTTTTCGGTGTAATTGCAGCAACCCCTCGTGTTTGTTTTAATTGGTGCCGGGCTGAAGACAGACGAGCCCAAGCGGAGATGATTTCCGATTCGATCGGAGACTGCATTGCACGCCTGCATCTAATGCAACCCTATGCATATATACATATGCATGCTCCATTAAGGTCATACACTCATTCCCAGCCAACAGATCGCCTCACGAGTCGTTATTCTTGCTCGGATGAAGCTTTCGCGTAACGCGCTCTCGCATTGTAATCTTAAATTAAATTTAATTGAATTCGATTCTGGCTGTGTGTATACGTGTTTGTATCGCCACTCAGTGCCTAAGTCGATCAACGCAGTTGACAACAATCCACCCACACCTACACCAGCCCAACGTTCCAAGTTCGCGTGACACGATTGCAGTCAAAGGTTAAAAATTAAAATTAAAATGATAAACACAAAGCGGCAAATGCTGATGACGTTGCCAGAAACTGGATACTTTACAGGAAGTCTGGGGTCACAACAGCCGAGGGAAATCGAGGAGGTAAAGAGCAGTTTTAACTGCTGCATACATATAAATGCAATTGAGTTTCGATTAAAATTTCCTTGCGACATCGAAGCACTTCTAGAAAAGTTGATTGTTTTCCCCGGAAAATTGAGTGTAATTTTAATAACTTTATACTGACTGAAATATGCTTAAAGTTCGATTTAATGAGCATCTTGGAATGAAATATTCTTGTTTGGATTGTCGATTCTGCAGATTCGATAACATCATGCTAATTTTCTAGTACTACTAGCAACGCGCTTCATATCTCACCACCGAAAGAGAGCCTTGTAGTCAACACGCTCTGTTAAGCTGTGTTGGAACTAGTCCTGTGGCATATGTATGTACATAGATGCACATGTGCACGACAAACACAGTTATGTACATATATAAGCAATGTCTAAGGTACTGCATTTCTCCCTTCATTGTGGCGATAATTTCAGAATTGCAGGGGAGAAACATGGTATCTGTAAGTATGTATGCATATTGTATGTACGAGCGCAGCTAACAGCTCACACGCTTTCTTTTCAATTGTGAAATTTTTCTTAGTTTTTAAAATGCTTGCTGGCTAACAGAAATAAATACCACTGCAACAATATCCACAACTATTTTGGGCATTAAATGCTTAACAGAGTAGAACGACAGGCAGGCAAACAGTCGGTCATTTAATGACTTCTGACTTTTTACACTTATAGAGTACATACGCGATCCACATGTCAGTCAGCGTGTATTTGTGTGTGTTCGTGCGTGTGTGTCGGTGTGTGAAGGTGTAAAAAGACAGGCCAAGCCTTATAAATAGGTAGGAAAACTGTTATGCTCAGTCGGAGTCAACGGCCGGCACTTTTGTTGTTGTTTCCCTGTGCATAATTTATTCACTTTTTTGTTGGTTTTATATAATGGGTTCATCGTGCATACCAAATGTGATGGAGGAACGGACCCGCATCTGGACTTTGGACTCTGCACAGTGGTCTCAGACACATTTTGTGCTATAGCAAATATTCACCACACAGCAAATACAAGTGCACAAATGTTAAAGGTCAAGGACGAATGCTGTCTGCAACTACCTGTGTGTTGGTGTCCCCATTCTGTTTCGCTCCCGCATTTCACCATGCTCATGCTCTTTTCTAATTTCTCCCTTTTCCACCGGCTGCCCAAGGATTTTCTTTTCAAGGGCAATCACCGCCAAGCTCGGCTATTATGTCCTTCAGCGAGTTGGCAACAACTTACTAAGTATGTATGTATGGTGTGTGTACAAATGCATATGTGCAGCTGTAAATACTGACAAGAAGCAGCCTGCTTAGCACCTACTACTGTGTTTTCTTTATTTAGGACGAAATATTTACTTAACTGCTTCGTTATTGGGTTCTTAACTCACCTGTGAAAGTTCCGAATCATCGCGCAATTTGTCCAGCAACTCGGCGCCAGCTGCATACGATGCACAGCAGCAGAGCAGCAGCAGCGCTGCCACAGCGCTGGAACAACGGTATGCTAACATTTTACAACACGCGCGCACTTGTTTTTGCTTGCTTGGCGACTCTCGACGGTTGGCAGTATACGTTGCTGTGTGTTTTTTGAGCGCGTCACTACGATAAATATCTGCAACATAAATGAAGCGGAAACTCGCATTAGATATGCATTCAACGACTTAGCGTATGCGACTACGACAGCATCCACCACCGGGTGGCATCCCACCCTTCGCCAATAGTCTACAACACCCTCGAAAAAGTCATTGCGATGCGACTTCTAATATAAGCACAGAAAACAGGGACTTGACTTTGAAAGTTTGCACAGATACCACGCATGCACACACTTAAACAGGCTAAGGGGCACAGAGAATGGCATGCCAAACAAATGCCGTTATGTCACATACAAAAACAAGGACAGTAGCCCAACATGAATAGGAAGAATAGCATAAGAAGCAAAGACAAAGGGCTTAGCTGTGCTTATTGTATATTATTTTAGCTATTTTTGCCTGTTCTGCTTTTGTTTTAATTATTATACACATTCCGACTATATAGGGTCATAATTTTCCACTGCAAACGTTCGTCTTGCCATGTCGTGCTTTTTTCTGCCTTTCTCGTTTCGGTTTGATAAATAAATGAAGCCGCCGTTTTTTTCTGCGAATTTATGGAATCGTTCTTGGAAAAAACCATGCTACACCACAGTACAGCAGAAATGGCTGAACGTATACAAATTATGCAATGCGTATCCCAGTAACCGTTGACTGTCGCGTAACAATTTTCGCCACTGTCTGAGAAAATTGATTTTCACAATCAATATCGAATAACAAAGCCTTTGCTAGTTTTTGTTCTGCTTTTTACTACACTTTTTTGACTCCTTTTTTAATATCGGGAGCAGCAGAAAAAATCTATACTAAGCGCAGTATATGTCAGTGCACTATTTTGAGAAGAGCCAGAGTCCCATCGAAGCCACCACACCAGACTACACGCACCCAAAGTATACCAGAGTACAACGTACACCACGCTTCACTGTTTTAATGAAACTAAGCCGAGAACAGGTTTTTTCAAGAGAGCGCGTTCAAAGACTTAATAATAACATTTTTCTGTTAATACGATTTTTTTTGTTTTGTGCACAGTCTGTTATTTAAAGGTTTTTGTTTTTGGCGCGTTGTACATTACAGTGGAAGAATATGTTAACAGAGCACTGTAATGTCGTTGAGGTAGCCGGTATATTTATTTAGTCTTACTCTTTCAAATAAATATAAATAAAACATAATATTCTGAGTTAATCTCTTATATATAGTTATTGTTTCAATTTGATTAATGTTCACAGAAAGTGTAAATTTAACTAAAAGCGATGCTTACGAAAGTTAACATAATCAAAATCGTATATTAAATATATCGATGTTTGTATGTGGCTGATTCGATGACCACATCTAAATCGCTCTTAATTGAATGGAACTCACTTATTCGATTCTTTTCAAAAGTACCTAAGCTAATAATATTCAGGAATATGTTGACGCTCGAATGGATTTTTTTTTTATTAACTATGTTGAGCGCTCTAGATTTTTTTATACGAATGTATCAATGAATTAACAAAAATGCCATGATTATCAGCTTTCTCAAAATAAGAAGTTTAGAAGAAATCATTTAAATTGGAAATTACCATAGCACCAGAATGTTATTGTTTCATGTTAATAACAGTTTAAAATTGTTAAACATGTGTGAATGGCTTCTGTACACTGAACTCGAGCGCTGCTCAACACTGCTTCGCTCAGCTGTTAGTTTACTGCCAGCTGTGTGTTGTATAACTTTTTGTGAATAGATTTCCATCGGCATGGAATGCGCACGTAAATGCTTACGCGTTTTTCAAAATAAACAACTTCTTTTTAAGCGCAGCATTGCCATGACTTCTACAAGCCGTACCAAGGAGGCTGTTGAAAAGCTGAAGGATTCAAATCCATTTTATAACAAGTATGCTAATAAGATTGCCAAAATGCAGGAAACTTCGGCCGAGGAATTCCTAGATCGTATAGAGCGTGTTATTAATCCTATAAAGGACGGACAGAGTCAGGCCAGGTGATTGAAAGTATATGTATTATTATGGAGAATTTTTGTGCAACTTTTTTTCGGCTACAGGTCCTACTCAGAATTATTGAATCCGAAACAGAATCTTGCTCATGAGCAGGCCGAGTTGCCGCACAAGAAGCTTACCGACATTATGAAGCTGGAGCTGATTGCCGACAAGGATGCCGACGAGATTTCCAAGATTTGGATCGAGTACCACAAGACTAAAGAAGTTCTCGCTGCCACGCTGACCACGGTCCAGTACAAGACGCTGACAGCACGCGCTAAGGAACATCCTATATTCCTGCTGCCTCTTCCACGCAGCGAAGGCTTCGAATTTATCATGTTGCAGTTTGCCGCCAACACAGTACACTTTACACCACTTTTGGCTTACCAGGTGCACCACGAAAACGCTCCCGAGTGCCTAACTCTGGTGCACTACACGGAGATGGAGAACAAAGGCATCGTGCTTATGCGCGGTGAGTATGACACAAAGGTGTTGACTGCCCAGGAAGCACAGTGTTTGGCCAATGAGTTGCAGATGTTCTACTATAAGACGGATGAGAACAAACTAAAGCTGCTGGAGACATTCACGAAGCGTCCAGATGAATTCAAGCACATGGATCTCATCAAGGAGGTGGAAAACATTCAACTTGGTTAGATACCACGAACGCTTTATAGAAAACACAAATAAATATCTTAACAAATCCGACGGGATCTCATAAGTTTTTGCCATTTATTCATGGATGATGTTCAACGTATTTTTATTTGTTATTTCTATCGATTTAGCATATATTTAAACTATTGCTCCAAAGTTATGTAACAAGATGCTAACTAAGCTCTTTTTTGCCTTGGATTTGGCTGCGTCCTTAAAAGATGTCCTCATCAACAGCGACATGCATCTTGAATATTAAAAACGTTGGTGAGTTCCGGAACTAGTTCCAGACATTGCAGTTAACTTACCAATTCGCCGACGTTGTTGTTGTTGTCATTGGCATTTTCATTATTGCTGCCGGTTTCGAGCATGCGACTGCGAAGGAGCTGCATGAGTGAGCCGCGTTTTCCGAACCGTACACGCGCCCTGTCCCCATAGTAGACGTCCAGATCCTGCAAATACTTAATGGCATCGGCCATGGTGGCGATCTCGTTGTTGCGCGGCGGGCGTGCTTTGGATGCCTCTACGTTGCATCCCGCGGCGAAGAGCGCGAGAGCCACACATACGACCAGAGTGCAGCGCATTGTATATGACATGGTGTGGCTTGCTGTAGGAGAATGCCGGTGGGGTGTTCGCGTCGCATTAGTAGTGAGATAGACAGTTAAAAGGCGAAATACAAGAAGTAGAACCGGAAGCGGACAAGTTTGATTTTGCACGGTCATCTATGATCCTGTGACGATTGTGTTCTCGCATCACTTATTAGTCAGATAATTAAGGTGAATTAATGGTTTATTATCTGGCGATTTGTATAAATAAATGCCGTTTAATTGGCCCGTACACGAGAACTTGAGAGCTCGGGAGCTTTGACTCGGACTCGTACTTACATCCGTATTACCGGTATTACCCGGGGCTTATTGTTTATTGCCACACCGCGACTGATTACTGACCCATTTGGTTAGGTTTGGTCACTTGGGCCACCGCTAGATAATAGACAGCAATCTTATATGATAATTAGAATTGAGCGTGCAATCACCGCTGCAGGGGCTGTCGATGGATTCCAGTTCCAGTTCGATCACCGCTAGCTAATGACGCAAATCCGCTAATTGAATCAGGGAAATTACTCTGATTGAGCAAGATAAACAACTCGCCATAGGTTCATAAAGTTGGGTGGTTTTCTGGCCCAATCCTCGAAGATTCAAAGGCAATACTTGTGTTTTCAATTGAAAAATAATTTCGAGGCAGAACTATAAAGCTGATGAATTTTATCTCAACTGGTTCTTCATCCTAACTGGTAATCTCTAAGTCTATCATAAATGAATGTCTTTAATGTTCATTCTTTTTCTTTTTTACGGATCTCGAAACTATTTTCGTTACTTTCACATACATTCACACTTTATGTACTCAATCACATATTCTTCTTTTGGATATTTACCTTTGAGCGTTGAGTATTGTGGAGTAGGCAACAGTATTCAACACGGTGTTCGGAGTATGCAACGTCTGCTCGAGTCGACTGCAGAACTGCAAATGATGGCCAGAATACGGTAACAATACGAGCAACAGGCAGCAGGAGCACTCGACAGGCAAGAGGGAACTGGCAGAAGCTCGAGAGCAATCGACAAGCAGCTAAATCCCTAGGCGAATGGGAGCCAATGCTAGACGAATGCGCGAGGCAGTTGGCATTTATACTCGACGATTGCCGAACGAGCTGCCTGGGTGCCACATGCAAATCTGCAGGATTTGCGCGGCCTTGCCGCACTCAGCTACGCTCGCTTTTCCATGACAACGGGAGAAACCTCAAAAATATTTTCATATGCAAGGTAATTAGGTTTAGAGAACTTTTCTAGCCAGCTGGAACGGAAATGCTCTTCGTCAAAGCCAGCGGTGGGAATGGTGACAGCGACGACGACAGCGACGCCAACGCTAACAAATTCTGACAGTTGGCTAACGAGATATCGCAAAATGCGGCCCGATATTAATGAGCAATCGCGTGGAGATGGATTAGCGCCTGCTGGTCCGTTGGCTTAGATGGCCCACCTGGATGCGATTCAATCCAATCATTAATTACCGCATACAAATTATCATTTAATTATTTATGAGCTCTGCGCTGTGATAAGATGTGATTGTTATTATGATTATCTAGGGTACTTTGGGCTTTGATTAGGAGTCATGAGTGCTGTAATAATACAATTGGGATCGTTGAATGTGAAGCACTGGGGATACGTAATATGCATTTATGACCACATTACGTATACGCCGCATCGCTCGTAGAATGACATCACAGCGCAGCAGTGGAAACGATGCACAGCAAAAAGGGTGGTAAGAAGCGAGAAGTGAGAATTGAGAAGAGAAAACAGAAAACAGCAAGCAGAAAACAGACAGCAATAAGCTAAAAACAGCGGCATGATGAGTTTTCTCTAAATGCTTATTATTATTTTCGAATTAGTCTTAAACGAGCTGACTAATTAGCAGGAGGCGCACACACATCGCCCAGATATAAGTTTTGCTGCTTGTTTTATGCTCAAGCTACTAGACCGAAGAGTGGTTAGGTGCACCTAGCTGCACTCGCTTTCGATTGGCTGCTTGCTTGCTTGCCGTGCAATTACACTCGTTTAATATTCATTAGAGCTGGCGGGGCAATGCAACGTTTTTTATGATATTAAATCTAATTTAAATCTAATTGGATCCAAGCTACTTTGTCGTTCCTCATTTCTTGAATTAGAATTCGCGTAACGTTACGTTACATGCATTTGCCATTACACGCCCCGCAGCGAACCTTCCTATATGATTACCCAGAACAATCGACTCACCTTTACCCTTGACTTCGCTCTACTCCCCTCTCCACTCTGTCTATTTTTCAGTGAGTTAATAATGCATTAGCTGCGCTACATTTAGCGGGCTTTACACAATTATTGATTGCATCGGATTGAGCATTGAGTAATCGCAACGCGGCATATCCTGCTTCTAGTTGACCCCGTTTCAAGATGAGATCAAGGTCAGCACAGAAATTTATCAAAAATCGTGCTAGAATCTGACATTACATAAGACCCTTACCTATAGGTATTATGTCGGCAAATCTGTTTTCTCCTTCCTTGCCAATCTCTGATTGGCTACTTTATCTATGCGATAACTGTCCTCAATTAGGGAAATGAATGCTTAATTCAGTTCATCCTTTGCGCTCCCCCACTTTCTAATAGCTTGTGCACAGTTCTAGTTTTGTGGCACATCCTAATTCAGAAAACATTTTTTTAAGTTTCTAAAAAATGGCATAGAGATAGAACTTTAGAAAGCTCCAGAATAGCCCGTTTATGGGGAATATTTCTGGTTTACTTAGGGTATGTCTTTGAGGTCATTTGATTTGGTCTTGGAGGGAAAGCCTCGCTCAATGCGCTAGACATATTTGCCAAGTCATGTCGCTGATTACTTAGCTCAGCCTCAAGGACACACAATACACTGCTCAGTGGCGCCCATTGTGCTGTCAGTCTTCGGTCGAGCAACTATTTCCCGCCTCTCTAGCGTTAAACTGCCGGCGCGAACAGCTAAATGGAAGCCGGCCAATTGCCAACTGGCTGCGTGCAATCGCTGGTGAGTGTTGTAGGCAATTTGCACAGTCCGAGTACAGTTATGATAGGAGTAGAAGCAGGGGCAGTCGACATTCTACCGGGAATCCCTGCGAAGGTGGCTTCAGCAGACGGAGCACGCATCGCGTGCACGCAAATTGTTGAGAAGACACTTAGCGGTAAATTTGCATGGTCGACAACTCGTTTTCTGGATACTTCTAGCATACTATTAATATGTATATAAAATTAGGGCTACACGTGAGATGCAACGCTGTAATTTGATTAGAATATATCCCAATTGCACTCACGCGAACCTTTTTCAGCTCGATTCAAGATTCAAGATTCATCATTAGCTATCTTCTTGGGTCGGGCCGAACGGTATATTCTAGCAGGATGTTAACTAATTAAGCAAAAAACCTATTAATTTCCAAAGCAAACATTCCTCACGTAGCTGAAACTTGCATCGCGTTTCCAGCCCCACCTGGCGCGGACTTATCGAATACCTCGTAGGCAGACTTGTTTCACCGGACCGTTTAAGCAGATGTCGATTCACGTGATTACTCTCAGCTATTTAAGTAAGCATATCATAAACAGTTCTTAGCTAACTATCGATCTCAGTAACCTTTTGATGTAAGTCGAATGTAATTCATATTAACCTAGAATTGCAACAAATGAGGTAAAATACATGATGATATGTAATCATTTGTGTGTTGTAACTCTCTCACTGTTCGTTCAATATACATACATAATATATAACTAGATAACTAACTAATTTACAGGGTATCCCATTTGCCATTTGTGCTTATGTGTGCTTCTACTTAGCGTCTGCCTTAAACAAAAGACAAATATTTTGAAATATGAACGCTATAACAATCATCTGTGTCAGAACTTGGATTTTCCGTGACAAATTTCCCGTCTTCCGAGGGGCAAACAAGGTGAGTTGCCATTTGTTTTGCTACAACTACATCAGAAAAAATGAAAAGCTTCGCTTGCACGTATAGAATCCTTGACACACCCCCGCACTCTTTGAAAAGCTTTAACGAGTTTGCGGTTCTGCTGGGACATAGGAACTTTCCAAAGCGACGATAATATGCAATAATTATGGTAGGGCTGACCATAAATAACAATTATGGCCGTTTTCAACATGGAAACTGATAGTTAGCCGGCACTGTGCGAGTGCGAGTGAGATAGTGCGGGAGGGCACACTTTGGGGCTGGAGCTAATGTGCGCGTGCGCCCGAGCAGGTCATTATGGGAAACCCGGGCAGAAGGGAGAAAAACACTCGAGACAATGGCCATAAAAAAGAGAAGACAAATGTTGGTGATTAAGCTAAGCACCTATCGCTATAATATATGCTATATATAGTATATTATATCAGCTTATGCGTGTGTGTTGTCCGCTCGAAAACAGTAAACAAATACGATCTTCGCCTTAACATTGGGATCACTCAGCTTGGGTCAGTTGCCGCTCTGTGGTCCGGGGCCGGTTCTAGGTTAAGTCGCAGCCCTAACTTGATGCTAGTTAGGCGGGCGGGCGAACTAGTTTAGGGCTTTATCGATAGATCTGGCGCACAATACACATGTACACGTGACTAAGGTCTTGTTCGCGGTCCAGTTCGATCGGTTGCGGGATATGCGATGATTATCTGCATTGCTTCTTAACAGCCCTCTGTTAATGCGGCACTCCTCCCGCTGGGTTGCTAATCTTTGCTGCCTCATGCATATGTATATGTATGCAGCAGTAGCCCCAGCAGCGGGGCACGTGTGCGTGCTTACTAGGGATCACAATAGAGTAATTTTAGCTATTAAACGACTACGACGAAAACGACGACTAAGTGAAGTGAGCTGTGCTGCGGGGTTGAAACTTAGACAAGCGTATAGACGAACTCTAGTAACCCCCGGTCGGAATCAGATACAGATACAGATATATTTACAGATACAGACTCAGGTACGGGCACAAATACACGTACTGCTATATACGGCTATGGAAGCGATTAACTCATCGTTCTCTCGCCGGCCTGTGGAGCAGGGAGGCGTTAGAGGGTAGTTGGAGGCATCATTTGAGACAAACTACAACTAAGTTGGAAGTACTTGGGTACATTAATTTCACTTGTTGTTATAGTTATTGTTGTTATTGACACTCAGGGACCGGCGCTGACGTCGCGTCGCTGCCAGCACCGCAGTCGGCGTAGACGTCGACACCGACGCCGACAGAGGCTTGAAAGTGGACCGGTTCGTGTAAAGATTTTCGCGCGTCGCGCTTGATGCTTGATCTACGCTAGGTCTATGTCTCGCGCAGTCGCTGCTGCTGGCGTCGCGTCGCGCTCGGAGTCAGCGTCGGAGCTGCGCTCGCCAGCTCGGCTCAAGAGTCCATATAAAGGTACCCGACGCTTTAGATCTCGGCGCATTAAGTTGTCAAATAGCGTGAGAATAGGAAGTGCGTGTCAGTCGAATCGAAGCAAACTCGCAACAAAAGTGCACTGAATACTTAATAAATAAATAATACTGAATTTTAGTCCTCCCGTTATCGGGACATTCTGTGGATAACTTTACCTCGAGTGCCTAATCGACAAATAATAAGTACTCCCAGCGGTTCGACGAGATCGCAGATTCCTGTGCATAAACGGATCAATTAGCGAATCGCCTATAAACACCTCGAGAGTTAATCGATTCTCGTTATCGAGAGCAAAAGGCCTCCAAACTGCTGTTAATCGATTGACTTAGTCGCTGTTTTCGCCGGGAACATTACGCAAATAGTGCACAAACGACGATCAAATGAAACTGTTCGCCAACAAGACCCAGCGCAATGCGAGTGAGTACCGATACTAGTATAAATAAAGTGGTGGCTGACTAGTAGACTGTTAATTAAGTCGGTCTGGTACCGTTAACTGCCCATTGCAAGCGTACTAAAAACGCCATAAAATACCATACGAAACGCCTTCGGGCATTAAGACCCAAGGGAACTCGAGTTCCCAGGCGATCGTTAAAGTCTCTGCCCCTAGTCTTTTGCTTCGTGCCTCGTACCCCCGACTCGTTGCCACACGCCGAGTGAATTGTGCAAGTAGTCAGCTTTGATCGGGCCCCGAATGTCATAAGGCAGGATTTAAGAGTGTGTCGAAAACGCTGCGATATCTTGTCGAAAATCTCGTTAGATCTGTAGTAACATCTGACAGTAATAAACGCGGCTTAAGCTCTTCAGCTTAAGTCGAAAATGGCTTAATCGCTTAAAACGAGCTGTAAAACATATCGAAGAACATGAATAGTTGGCAATGCCAGACTAGATTACAGACGAAGCAGATTAATGGTTAAACAAGAATTACATGATGTAAAAGTAAGAGATTTTGCGCTCTCTTAAGATATCCTTTCACTTTCATAAGAAAAAAATGTTCTGATACAAAAGAGCGCGTATCCGCATTTATGCTATTCATGTTGACATCTTAGTTATACAAAACGTTCTAATGAATTGCTATCAGTAAATTAGGTTGGATAATCTCATTTGAAGGTCTCAGATTTTTGTTAAATCTTAAAATAGATTGGAGTTTTTTAAGAGAATATTTGCGGATTTGCATGAATTAAGGGGTTGGCTTAAATATGCTATAATAGATAGACTGTTGATAAGACTGTTTCCACGCCGCTGATAATGTTTAGTCAATTTTGCTGTGATGATCGATTTCTAATCGAAGCTGCTGATAACATTTCGGTTTACTGTGGGCATGCTGGATTTGAATTTGAGCGACATGTGATAGTTCGGTTTAAATGTAGAACGAAAATCAACACAGTATTTATATAACGCAATTAGCATCGGAACAATCTTGAACGTCACGTCTAATTGATAATAGTGTTTGATTGGTTAGATAAGTCTAGCGTCCGACTAGAGGGATCAAATTTCCATTAATTAATACTTCTATGCGCCGCATTGACCTCTTGTCGGGCTTAATTAATTTGTTTATATATGTGTCGATCTGTGTTCCCACCGTCCCGAGTTTCTCTGATCTGATCATTATCGGTAATTGCTATTACACAGATCGCCAGATCGCTGTTCCGACAAAGTCATTGAATTAAACTAATTCCAAACTTTAGTCAACCTGTATTAACGGACCTCAATTATAATTAAGCTTGCATAAATTAAGTTCCGAGCTGAAGTTGAAACTATAGCGGGACAGCGACTGGATCTCTCGTCACGTACTACTTTACCATGAAGTCCGCTTGGTTTTAACTTGAAGGCGACCTTTGGGTAATGTGCAGCATTCAGCATTGGCCTCAAAGATGAATCAGGTGTGATTAGGTCCGGACCATAGACACTGACCCATTCATACTCATGGATGTATCTATGAAGTTGTTATTCGTCGTGACCCACATTCGATAGGAGCTGGGAAGGGGGAGTTGGAAGGTAGGGTAAGGGGAAAGACACTACCGTACTTTTGCTTTCCGTAACTTGTGAGTTGGTTAGTCAGCGCAAACAGCGGGAATATTTGACTAGCGAAAATATTTGCCAAATTCTTTAGGGCCCTGAGAATCGTCACCCGAGCAAAATAACCGGGCAAGTACCTGAGAGTAAAGCACACCTTAACGTGTGTTAGACCAGCCGAGCAAACAGTCATAAAAGCTCGGGTTGGATACTGATCGTTTGGGCGAGATGAAGGGAAGAGGGTAACTGTTCTGGACAACTGTTTGCCTTTCCTTATTGACGGGCTGCAATGACGCTCTAAGGGCTACGGCTTTTTCGGCGATGATTGACAACAGAAACAATAAAAGCAAAAACAAAAACAACAATGTAAGGTTTGAGATTAATCACCAGTCTAGCTCAGGTGAGCGCAAAAAAGCTGCCAACGCTAGTCGAGCGTGTCAGTGGAAGTATCTTTGAGATACACGTTGTATACCAGCACAAGCGCGCAACTCATCGGCCCGTTGGCTGGCTAGCCGCCTGCCTGGCTGACAGTTCGGCTGGCAGAGTGGTTGCTTAATTTATTGTCATTTGGCGGAAGTGACACATACGCACTCACTCGCACTTACACTCGCGATCAGACTTGTGCTCTCTCACACTCGCAAACTACGAAGGTGCTCGTGCATTGTTGTGGAGACAAAAACAATTCAGTCTTGACTTTAGTGGGTCAGCGCGACACTCAGGGCGGGCTGCTCCATCGCCGTTCGTTGTGCACTTTTCAGGTTTTGTTTTATTGCTATGCCGAATTGCAGCGAACTTGAACTTCAAACCGCTTGCAGAAAGCCGTCAGCCGTCAACTGCAACCCGCAACCGACAACCTCTGCATTGTATCAGTTATCTGTATCAGTATCTTTATCTGAGTCGTGTCAGTCGAAACGCGTTCGCGCTGCCGACTGGCTAGCTCTACAAGCGAGGCCCATTCATGCTCGGCTATTCGGTCAATTCGGAATTTCGGCCACACTCATCTCAGCCACAATCGTTACTTTGGCAATGCAGTTGCATAATTTACCACTTCCCACCTTTACCCTCTTATTTTTCGTGTCCCCCATTCGGTGTCTGCGTTGTTGCTGTCCGATCACCGATCGCCGATCGCCTATCAATGTTGCCTGGTCTTTCCTATGCGAGATTCATTGCAGCAGAATAATTTGAGCGCTTTGTTCAGCGCTTAATTTATGGTGCTTGTTGGTAAACTAGCCAACTGGTCGCTAAGTCTACGCTCATGCACAGTGGTACAAGCTTGATGCATATATAGCCATATATATCTTCCTTCATTTAATTCCATTAGACAAAATGAATACATTTTTCTTTTGTTTATGTCTTTTGTACCACTGTGCACAGTGACTTTCAATGTAATACTCTGCGTACTGAATAATATTTTGATTCAAGGCAAGGATGCTCACTCATACCCATATAGGTCACATATTTGTGTAAATACACTCATACACTCATATACCATGGCACATACGTATCGCATATTTTGGATGATTTCTTGAGTTTGTTTTGATTTTGAAACTACATTTTAAACTTTTTCAATTTCGGTGGTGTGACAAATTCGACAGCAAAACAGAAGACAGCAAAACAGAAAACTCAGATAAATCGTTAATGTGTTTATGCTGCTTGTTGATGTTACCCATTCGGGGTTGGGTAGGCGGTTCATTGATCCGTGGTTCTTGGTGCGTTGCCTAGTTGTGGTATTCACTTGCTTATCGGCTAATTGTCAACTGCTCGTGGTTAACCACTCCCCCATCCCAGGCTCAGGTGCCTCTGTCGCTTGGTGACTGAGCTTGTAATCAATTTAAAGATCGCACCCGGAACGGAACGAAATACTTTCAATGATAGCAGTCGCACGGAAGGTGATCATCTTGAGCGAGTCGACTGAGTCGATGAGACGAAACGGGTTTGAGATTTCGTCTCGGTCGAAGAGCTATATCCACACAAAATACTCTGTGCACTCATTCAAACAGTTGAGTGTGTTTTTGTTTTCATTTAAATGAAATCATTTTCGAATCGATGCTGTAGACCACGATTATAACTGTTGAGGTGGGTCAAACGATTTTGTCACAGCGAATATAGAACTAGGCTGACAAGGTTACTTTAAGGTGAACTCGACTTTTGGATGGCCTGCACTCTGCTTTGGAGATTCATTGTTTTCGAATGAATGCTGAAATCCCCACAATCTGCTTGGCATTCATCAATTTGTTTTAATTTGCGTGGGAGTGGGCGTGGCACTCATCATTTGAATATTAATTTATGCGTTCGGCATAGAAGAACATTTAAACTAAGTTTCGTGACTTTACCTCTAATAACAGCAGAGATCTATAAGCCGACAGTTTCTGAGCTTGTTCAGAGATTCTGTATCCACTTATTGCTTGTTTTGGTTATACGTAACTTCTACTTGGCAGCCTTGTAGAACACGAGACGAGGCCAGTTCACGACACTTGCACGTTCAACTCGGCGAATTCCCATCGGAAGATCATAAGTCTCGTGCGGAACATAAACAGGGATCAAATAAGATTGGAGGGTAGGAAATGGATAGCGACGCAACAGTTTTATGCTCGACGTGCTTCATACATGTTCCCAAGAACGTTTATTGAACCCGTCAGCCGGTTCCTGCTCCTGCCATTGAGGTAGGTCGCAGATCTTTGCACCTTTGGCAACGAAAAAAACAAGAACAACAACGTCGAGACGTGAAGGCCGATAAGTTGACAGCGCACGCGATCCACAAGCTGTCTGTGATTTTGAAAACTTGCTGAACTTCGACTGCCTGCAACAGGCTGCACCCAGATCTACCCGAGATCGAGATCTACTTGAGAGCGATAACGATGGACACGTTTTCGCAATTGCATAACTAACCTCGTGCTCCAATTTCTCATTTCGCAGAGCTGTTGAGCTGCGCGGCGCTTGGCATGACGCTGCTGTTTCTTGGCGCCGTTATCTTTATGACAAATCCTGTCCAGCTTATTATTGACTGGCAGCTCAGCCTCGGTCCTAACACACTACTTTACAAGCTATGGCTCGAACCGCCGCTGGAGGTATTCATCGTTGCGTACATTTTCAACTACACGAATGTGGACGCCTTTGTCTCGGGCCAGGATAGTAAGCTAAAGTTGGAAGAGGTGGGGCCCTACGTCTACAAGGAGCTGCTCTCCAACCACAACGTGACCCTCAACGAGGCCAACAACACTATCACCTACACGCCTCGCCGCGAGTACGTGTTTGTGCCAGAGCGGTCGGTGGGCGATCCCAAGATCGACTATATCCAAAACGTCAACATACCCTACATGGGCGTCAGCACGGCGGCCACCTCGCTGTCCATGTTTGCAGCACTGGGACTGAGCGCGCTCACGAAGCGCCTCAACGCGAAGCCCATTCTGAATGTCACTGTGCACGACTACCTCTGGGGCTACGAGGATCACCTGGTTCATCTGGCTTCCAAGTTTGTGCCTAGCATAATAGACTTTCCCAACTTTGGACTCATGGATAAGGTGAGTCGGTTGGCAACGGTGCTCGGCGAGCTTTGCTTAATTTCTTCTTCTCTTTCCTTTTCTCTTCCCATTAGCTCTTTCGTGAGGGAAATGAGAGCAACGTCTTCAATATGCACCTGCCCGAGCGTAAGGACTCACATGGCAAGAACCTTCCCGGCTCACCTCGCGGATACTCGCTGCACAGCATTAACGGGGAGCGCGGCTTCAATCGCTGGGAGTACGACGAGTCCACTAAGTAAGTTCCCTGTTTAAGTTCCCCTGGGCTCTGGCTAATCTTCTTAATCTTTTTCTCACGTTAGCGGCACGCAGTGCAATCGAATCTGGGGCGGACACGACTGTACTCTCTTCCCGCGCGACATGAACGAGCACGACACGTTCTTTCTGTACCGCAGGACCTTCTGTCGCCGCCTAGAGGTTAAGTATGCGCAAAGGACGACCTTCAAGGGAATGGACGCCGTCGAGTTCAAGATGGAGCCAAACATCTTCGACTCACACCTCAACGACGTGAATACGTCGTGCTTCTGTAAAAACAACCAGTGCCTTCCACGCGGCATAGGCAGCGTGTCGCCCTGCTATTACAGTGAGTAACAGCCTGCAAGTATGCTTGCTGGGATAACCTAACCAACCATTTTTCTTCCTACAGATATGCCTCTGGCCATTACGTACCCACACTTTCTGAACGCAGACCCCAGCCTGCTGGAGCCTTTTGAAGGCCTCAACCCGGACAAGGAGCGTTTCAAGTCGACCCTCATGCTGCAGCCGGTAAGTAGATCTGAGCTCCGCCTTACCCCTGACTCCAACTGACATCTCGCTCTGCCTCGCTTACAGCAACTTGGAGTTCCTTTGCATGTACATATGAAGCTGCAGGCCAACCAGGTGGTGGGCAACGTCAAGTTTAACAGGCTCATGCAGCCTTTCGAGAATATGGTGCTGCCGCTGCTCTGGATCGATCTGACAATAGACAACCTGCCAGTCTATTTGCAAATCCTTGTGCATTGCCTCAAGTATGTTTTTCCAATACTGCAGGGCCTGCTGGTGCTGTGCCTCATCCTGACCGGATGCTACCAGCTGAGTTCGGCATTCGTGCTCTGCTTTTGGTCTTCCCCGGTGGGCAACGAGCGGGCGGTGAGTTTGCTGGCAGCGCTGACGCTGTCGTCAACGTCCTTTCAGCACAAGCCGCAGGCCAAAGAGATGGTGCAGCAGGAGATTCAAAAGCTTCTCGCAGCGGAGTCCGCGGCATCCGCGCCACAGGGTGAGGTCTAGGCCGCTACTTGAGTAAACTGTGACGGAGTCAAGTACTTTTAACATATAGCCCTCTGTGATATTAAGATCTAAGCTAAGCATCAGGAGATTTGGTGTGGATTATATTCTGCATAACGGAAACAACTTAGGGAACACACTTTACCTACATAATTATAGAATAAGTTAAGGTTAACGGTAACTCGATGCGAGCTGATGCTCGATAAATACAGCACTCGATAAGTTTAATCGATAAACGGTCTTCTCTTCTCCTTCTACCCCTCCTGCATCTTCTTCAGTGAGAAGCAATTGTATCTTCGATCCAGTTTAGGTAGTACGAGATGCGCAAGTAAACGTCCGGAAAGTTCTCGAGAGCACAGCCCGAACCAAAGGAGGTAACGCCTGCCAGGATCCATGGACCATTCTGCGAGAGCCGGCACTGCAGCGGACCGCCGGAGTCGCCCACGCAGGTGCCGCCCTGTCCATTGAGTTGGCCTGCGCACAAGTGACCGCCGTGAATGTTCACAAAGCTGCCGTAGGCGTCGCGGCATCTGACGGGAAATGTAATGGATAAGTCTCGCTGAATTCACCTGGTTTCACTGGATCTCTTACCTGCGATTCTGGTGCAAGGGGACGCGGGTCTTGAGTAACTCGTGCGACAAATCGCCGCTGATGTTTGCCTTTCCCCACCCCGTGGCGACGCAATCGAAGAAGTGCATCTCCCTCTCCTGTGGCAGCTGCAAGTCCCGCTCCGGGTCCGACTCCAGCTGCAGCTTCATCAGCTTGTCGTTGCGCCGGCGTGTGCGCTTCTTGCTGCGAGGCGTACGCTGTAACTGCTGCAGCGTGGCCTGGCGCAGACGATTCAGTATCTTCACGTTCATCAGCTCCCGCATGGACATATCCATGGAGCTGGCTGCCGTCACGTTGCGGTAGCGTCGTCGGCTCTGCACGCTGCGCAGGAAGTTGTCGATTTTCTCGGGCACTTCGTCCAGTTGCAAATCTTCTGGCTCCTGCACTGCTGCATCTATAGCAATAGCCCCAGCTGCGTCTAAACTTTGCGGTGACGCTGATTCCCGCAGCATGAAAGGCAGGCAGATGCGGCGAATGTGCGAGGATCGGGAAAGATCCGCTGGCTTCGAGAGCTTCATCAGCACCACATCGTGACGGAAGTTGTGGTAGTGGTGATGCAACACGATCTTCTCGACGGGAATGCGTTGTTCGTTGCCTGACTCCACATTGCGGTCGTGCTCGCCCAACACCACAGTCCACAGCGGTGGGATAGGCAAGTTGAAGAGATCGCTAGGGAAGAATTTTCAGAATGGGAATGAATTGTTATTTTCCAGGAGTGGATGCAGCGCTCATGAGCTTACTTGTGTACACAGTGCGCGGCGGAGAGTATCCAGTACTGGTGAATGAGCACGGCTCCGCACCAGTGTCCAAGGAAGCCCAGTGAGGGATGTAGTAGCTCCAGCGAAGCCTGCCAAGGGAACTGACCCTCCTGAGTCGAGGCGCCAGCTATGATTCTGGCAGCGCGTTGTGCAGGCCGGCAGCCGCAGTCTGGAGAGTAGGAGACGTATTAGTGAACTGTAGCTGCAGTTTATTTATATTCTGCACCGACCTCTCCCTCTCTATCTACGATTTGCCCTTTGCCAAGGCTGTTATCATTGTATACAGATCTGCATGAACTCACCTGTTTCGTACTGCGTTGCACGCTCTACCAACAGCAGCAGGCAGAGGAAGCGCAGGGTTAAAGCCAGCGCGTGGCCTGCTTGCTGCCGTTCCCGCTGTTGTTGTTGTAGCCGTTGTTGTGCTTGTTGTGGCGATGATAGCCTCATCATCTTGTCATCCGCAGCATCGGCCTCAGCGGCTGATCGCGCGCATGACTGACCCAGCACAGTCAGCTGCCACTTACTTCTATTGCTGCTGCTTCTACTGCTAGCGGTATCCTGATGAAGTTGACTTTGGTTACGGCTGCGCTCGCTTTTCACTTTCACGCTGCGCGTCCAGTGGCCACTATGCTCCGGCGGAGCGCTTTAACGGCGCTGGGAGAGACCTTTACAGTGCCTTAAGTATTGTAATTAACGAGGTCTTCCAGCTGCGCTGTCGCTGTCGCTTTTATTTTCTCTTCCCTTCTCTTCTCTTCTTTTCTTTCGCGCGCTGCGCATTAATTAGCCAAAAATTGGGCGGTTAAGGCAGAAATAGAAGCAGATGCTGTTGTTGGAGTTTAAGCGGAGACAGAAACTGGGGTCTCGTACCCTCGGTTATATAATGGTGGGGCTGCCGTTGGGCAGTAAAAACAGTTTCGGTTTCTGTTTATGTTTTGGCTTCGGTTTCGTTTTTGGTTCCCGTTTGCTTTACGTTTGGATTTGCTTTCCAGCTTCTAGAGATTTTTGAGTTCCGCTCGTGGCTCACGCGAATCGCTTGCGACGGGCGCCAAACTGCAACTGTGCTCAGGTTTGCCAGCAAACATTTACAGTTTCGTCGTCGGTTACGGCCACCGATGAGTGCTGCGCAGCCGCGTCGCCTCGACATTTGACTGTAGCGCCGACTGTGACTGTGGCTGAGACCATGGATTGTGTTGCATGCCCCGCAACCGCTGCCAGTTACAACAAATTCAGCAGCAGCAGCGTCAGCCGCGACGTCAGCGTCAGCAGTAAAAATAATAACAAAGCGACGGCTACGAAAGTGAAAAGACAGCGCTAGGCGGGCAAAAGAGAAGCTAACAGCCAACAACCGACAGCAACATCACCAATAACAAAACCAACAACAATATACACTCTAAAGACGGTGACTGAAAAAGGGTAAGTTGGGCATGCCTCATCTGCGGCTAATCATTTACCTTGCGCACTCGGCGTTTGCCCACTGAATTGAAAGATTAAAGTAAATTTTTAATTTTAATTTAAACTTAGCAAAGAAGACTTTCAAATGCCGAAAATTATAACAAGTACAATATAAACTTAAGTCGTCACCTAATAGAGTGATGAACGGAACGATAGCAATTAAATTGTTTAAACTTCAATAGAATCAAACTTCGTCTCGAAATCATAAAAATGATCTGTCACCAATGAGGTCGATTAGCCCGCTAATTATATAACAACAGAGTGCAAGGCGTATAGATTGGAAATCAATTGAAATAGTTCAGCCTTTCAACGGCCCTCGTTGAGACTGTATTAATCATATGGCGAGGGGGTAAGGGAAGGTGCGGGTAGAGTTCTTGACAAAATACTTGTATCCAGAATGAATAATGTGAACTACTTTATCGATGTACTCAAAAGGTGCAATTAAACAAGCCGATTAGCCGCTCGAGTTGTGGTTTCAACACACTCAGCGTATACGTAACATTTGCATGTGTGATAAATAAACACATATAATTAGTACGATCGTATATTGATGGGAGTATATCGGCACATTGACCCAAGCGGAATGTTGTAGTAGTCTGCTTAACACGCTTGTAATTAATGATCACGCTCTTGATGTTTTATATTGATAGATCGATAGATCGCGCACTTAACAGCGTCAGCTCAGGCCTGACGATTATGTAATACAATTAAATAAGATATATATTTTCCATTGCATTGGCTTTCTAACTATTGTTTGTCGGATTACGAGTGTTAAGTAATGAGCTTGATAACATGTGTAAGCTGATCTAACATCCTTCATCTCCATATCACAGTCAAGTTGAAGTCCCCGCGTAATTATCTGCCAGTTCGTAGTTCCCAGTTCGCAATTCGCAGTTTCGCGGAGCGATGACAAATCATAATTTCGAAAGTGTCGAATCAAGTTTCCATTTATATTCATCTGTTTTGAACAGATCTTAATTGTGTTTTGACAGCTCTATAAGCAAATATATGAAAAACGAAAAAAAAATAAATGAAAATGTAAAATAAAAAACAAAACGGCTAATCGAATGCCAAGCAAAGTTCCTGTACCCGTACTCGTACACATACCCGTGCCCGGCTCCCATTAGTTATGCATAGTTTAATTGATTGCTGTTTAATCACCCCATCAGACCCCGAATGGGATGTTGAGTATGTGCATTCATTAGATCCCCTCCATCGGCTCCCTCGAGGAGAATATAATTAATATTGCGGCAACATTCTGTGATAGTTGCGATAGAATGTTTCAATTCGATATGTCCCTTCGCGACTCGCTCGGTGTGAATGATGGCGCACGTGGCAGACCCAGCGAGTGGCCAAGTGAATGCTTGGGTAAATGCGAGTGAGTGTGAGTGAGTGTAACTGAGTATTGGTGCAGGTTACTTTCGTTTTCATTACGCCAGCAGCTGCAGTGGCAGCAGCAGCAGCAGCTGACTCTGCGAGCCATGGCAACATGCATAGACTTAAATGTATACTATGTATGTATGGGTTTGTATCTGGATAGGCCGGGAACCGGACCCACGCCCGACTTAAATTCCCCGTTGATGCACAAGCATCATCTCGTTGCTATGGTCGCAGCAGCAATGGGGAAGTTGTTAATGTAACAGCAGCAGCAGCAACAATAACAACGGCCTGATTACGCAGCCAATTGATCATTTAAGCCAAGTTAAGCTACTGTCAGCCCGAGCAGCCTGTCATTTTGTTATTGTGGGCGTTGTCTTTACGGCTGCTGCTTTTGATGTTTTTCTTTTGTTGATGTTTATGCTGCTGCTGCAGTCACTGTCACTGTGCAATTAAGAGGCGCCTAGAGGTCCGTGCAATTGTTGATGTTTGCTTGTATGTTTGTTTGCCGCTTGTCGATGATGAACGTTAATCAAAATCAGAAAATGCTTGCATAATCAGCGGAAATTTTTTCGGTGAAAAGTTTAGTTCAGGCTGCACTTGAAAAAATATTAACATCAGTTTGATAATCGCTGCTTACCTCAGTAGATTTCATATTTGCTTACAACACTCGAGGGGAGGGTATCTTACTTTTAAATATGTATACTCTCCCTATTATTTCATTAAGTTCTGGTTCAGCCTTTTTGAAATCCTTAAGTACTGCCTTAACAAAAATATCCATTCTCAATAACATCAACATTAAAAGCCTTTTGTTTCAGTATACTCTTTCAACCTGGGCGAAGTCAAATGATGTGAACTTTCCCAGCTCGGCAGAGATTACCCAAAATCTCAAAGAAATCAAATAAATTTTTATGCAGGCGACGGAAGCGTTGCGGGTCAATTAGCCTCAGCAGAAATTGCAGTTGCAACAGCAACTACAAAAACAGCAGCAGCAAAATGGCCAAATTAGTCAAGCTAAACCAAGTGAGCACGTAAATTTTTGCGTTGGCGTTTTGGAGAAATCGCGGTTCGAGACCTTGAACACACACTTACACACACTCGAACACACAACCCAGGCAGCAATTTCACTGCATTGCAAGCTATTTGCAGTTGCTGCTGTTGCATCATAGCTAGCTGCAACATGTGACCAGCTGATCGGCAGAGAGTTCGAAAACCCGACCAAATCGGGCAGACACAGCTGATCGACATTAGGCTGCAACAACAACGCATTTGCATACATGCTACGCCACCAGCGGCAGCAGTAGCAGCATCAACTAAAGTAACGGCAGCAGAAACAACAGCAGCAGCAACAACTACTTCAGTTATGTATATCAAAGCGATGTGGGCATTGCATTACCAAATGGCAGCGGGCGCTTTCCACGCGGCTGACGTTGCCTCACATGAAAACGAAAGTGCTTCGAGTGGTTTGCCAGATGCTGCTGCAGTTGTTGTTGTTGTTTTCTTCTTGTTGCTTAACTTACACTCTTTGTTGGTGCTCACGGTTAAAAGGTGCCGTCTCTGTCTGTCGGATGTTGCCTCTGCCGTTGCTGTTGTTGCTGCTGCTGCGGAGTTTCCTGTATCTCCAAGTTGCTGTCGACAGTGGCAATGGCAATGGGAATGCCAGCGTTGCATGCCACATGCCGCAAGCGCCGCGAAATATTTTGTTTAGCTTACAAAAATGCTTGTACACAATTTGCAAACTGTTAAAAAACATTACAATTCGCAATCGCTATTACAGTGGCGGTTGGTGTTGCAGTTGAGAACGACGCAGAGCCGTAGCAAAAAATAAAGCGTCGCTATGTTAGGAAGTCATATAAAAATCCCCTGATAACGCACAATTTCCACTTAACTACACCTCTAACAGGCATATGTGAACAGCCATTAAAGTGCAAATTCTGAAAAACAAACGACATTTAAAAGACTTCCCTGAACAAGCTAAAAAAGATCGAAAGAGCCCCTTTGAAAAAAATGAAAGTCATCGCCGGAGCAAGTCTAAGTCGTTATTGCTCAGTCTCCAACTGGCACTTATGGAATACGGATGAAATTGTCTTCCATATAATAGACATATGTGTGATATACGATGATATAAAGACATTAAGAATTGACCTGGATGAAACGCATTTTTAGGTGCCCCCTGGCAAGTCTGCCACCAGTCTTCCGGGTGAACACTTCTGTTTGAACTTATTTCATATAACTTCCACTATACAGTACCCATAACTTTGTTAAAAGTAATTAATATTCTTTTAAGATTGGCAATGTGTGGAAAACAAATGTCAACTAGTTACATAATTTATTTTTTCTAAAAATGGTGTTATTTTCCATGCAATTCTCAGCAGTTCTTTGCCTGCCTTTATTTTGGATCAACATTTTATGTTAGCTTTCAATCTAATTTTTAGTAAATCCAGAATATTTAAAGCTTTGAAAGCCTTTAAACAGTAATGCATAACTCGCGAATGTAATTTTTTACATGGGTTAAAATCTATGACAGCACTCTCTGTACGCTCTTTAAAGTGTTGAATGTTTCGGGAGCTTGTTTCTATAAAGATTTTATAGGTTACAGTCGTATCTGCTATTCAAGTGAGAGAAACACACTCAGAAGGAGAGAGAGAGAGCAAAACGATAAAAGAGAGAAAAAAATGGAAAATATCAGTTGGGGGAAGAGGTGTGCCTTAGTGTAGTTCCGATATTTATGAGTCGGGAGTTGATCCGCGTTTTTATTACCGACAATTAGCGTTAACCGAATCGCCTGGAAGTTGCTGTGTATGTGACTGTGTGTGCGCGTTGTTTGTTGTTGTTTGTTTTTGTAAATTGTTGCATGCTGCTTGTTGTTTGTTTTTCCTCCTTTCTTTCAATCTTTCTCGCAGAGGTTGCTCTATGTGGCGCAAAGCTGCCGCTGGGATGGGAAACTGCTTGGCCATGCAATGTTGTACAGTGTGCGTGTATGTGCGCGTGAGGTATATTGTGAGTTGTTGGCTTTTGTTTCCTTTCAATTTACTGGTATTTAAATGCTTTGAACTCGCGTGAACCCCGCGAACAGCGTTAAAACCGCGGACAAGCCCGCCCGACGCGACTGCTAACGACGAGCTCGCCGCAGGTGACGACTTTGGCTCTAGCTCTGACTCGGCCCCTTGCGGCGATTGTCTAATCAAAGTCAAGTAAAAATTAAGTGGCTAAATTATGTCATGAAGCACGCTTGTTGCTGCTGTTGATATTGTGGTCTTTTGTCTGCCACTGTACAGGCGAAACGAGAAGAAAATTGGAAAGAAAAGAGAAATATTTCGCACGCCACGCGCTTGATAAACCTTATGAGCTTAAGTAAATAACGACTTGGGAAAAAGACACAGCAAGAATATGGGCAGGAGAAAGAGAGTGGGTGTGAGCTCAGAGCCGTTGAAGATAGACCTCGCCTGCTTTGCATAATTATAAATTGCATTCGAATCTCATTGTAGTCGCCCTGGGCAGAGGCCTCAACGGAGACTGGAGGCCACTCGAAGTGCCCCTCGTAAATTAAATGGAATTTGATTATTAAATGACAAATCGCTGCTGAGTCGGGCCGCTTTGGATGACGACAGTTGCGGAGCTGACGTTTCAGCTGACGTCTCTGTTGAATTCGATAAGAACTTGTTGGCTTCTGTCTTGAGGTTTTTTGGCAAACAGTCCGCCTTATCAGCGCAGCATTTGCAGAAAGTTCCGCAGTTGGCACACTCTCGTCCCACTCCGCATCGTCACGCCACTCTACGCCACGCCTCACATCTGTATCTGCGATACAAATGCGGCAATTGTTTTTGCCTTCGTTTTTTTCCCTAAGCAAATTTGTGCACATGTCATAACCTTAGCCTAGACCCCATAGAGCACAAAACACATAGCATACAAGACACACAAATACACACGCCGTCATACAAGGGCTAAGCACCAAGTGTGCTATGGCCCTAAAGGTCCCTCCAAGATATAAATTACCCAGCCTAGCTGTCGGCTTGTCCTCCAGTCCGCCCGTCTGATCTGACCCGGCTATAACCACTGCACTGGGCCAATGTCGAGCCGGCTGCTTCTCGACTGCCGACAAAGCTTCCGTCGTTGCCAAAATCAATGGAATATTTCGGCTTCCGCTGTCATTTCACCCGCTCAGTCCTGCCCCGGCTGCCTCGTCATGCCGGCCGTCTAGGCTTGGCGCTGCCAAATTAGGCCAGCGGCGCAATAATTGTTATTATGCCATCCGTAACTCTAAAATTTATTTTACATATGTGTAACATGTATCGCTGTGATCTAAATGTTTTTGAGCTCGCAAAATACCCTAACTGCCTTATAGCAATATTCAACTTCAATTCAGAGAATTTTTCCGTGTTGGTGAAGCTGAATTTTGAAAATGTTGCCAAAACGAATCGATACTTTTCTCTGTTTTACTTTGTGTTGGTTTAGGAAATGAGTTAAGAGAGTTATTTTCAATATTATAGAAGAAGAAGTATATTATTATAGATTTGTACATTTCCTGTGCGACGAAATTTCATAGTCGAGGTGAACCTTTTTGCACTTACCTTTTATTAATATTTTACTAGGGTATTTTCCCCGTCAATGTGATATTTCCATTTGCCTTTAGACTTAGTTTTTCATTTGCATGTTGAGGCACAACGTTATGTTTTGCCATTGAAGGCCATTTCCGGGCGTGGAAAGGGCAGTGAAGAAAATAAAGAGTCATGGCGGGGCAGGGGTGTTGTGGTTGCAAGTACTGCCAAGTAAAATTTGTTTATTGTGCCAAAAGTTATGCAAGTTTTGGATTTGCGTGGGTTGTTATAAGTGTTATAATTCTACATGGCCTTCACATCACGTGAGAAATAATTACAAGAACTGAAAGAGTGCGGTATGGATAGCAGGGAAAGGGGCTAAGGGTAAAGGGAGAAATTAATTTAAGTGCAATGCCTGCAACTGGCCCAAATCTCGGCTCATCAATTTGAACGTGGGAAGTTGCCACGTACAAATATTGCCACGAAAAAACTAAAATTTTAAATGAAGACAAGCAATATTATTGTGTGCGCTATCTGAAGGATTCTGGGCGCTGTGGCTTTTGTTTCTGCTGTTGTCGGCTCATAAAAGAAAAGTGCTTAAAATATAACAGTAAATTTCACAAAGAAGCACCACGCTACGCCACGTTTTGCCTTGCCATGTCAAGCCGACCCCCTTTTACCGCCTCGGCGATGCACGACGAGCTTGCATACTTTTAGGAACAGCTGATTTAATTCCACATCCAGCGATGTTAGGGATGCCACGGATGTTTCACGGAGCTTAGGCTCACAGAATTGAGTCTCGCACTTGCTAGCATCGGGGAGTGGCTGTGGTAGTGGGCGGTGGCAGAAGCATGGGCAAGGGTTGCGCGGTCTGTTCCGCATCGCAATTTGCATCGTTCCAACCGCTGTTGCACCTGACGCTCTGCCTTAAGCTAAACACGCGGTCTGCAGGGAGGAGCGAGGGGAAAAGACTGTACAGTTCAGGTTCGCAGATTTTTCTCGCGAGTTCCATGCGCACCATGAATTTATATGAGCGGAATTTGTAATTGGGATATGTGTGTTTCGAATGAGTTTTGGGACAGCGGCCAAATGGGAGAAAAACGTTTCAGCATAACCCGGTTAAGGCCGCGCAGAATAAGAATGAGAACATTAAAAGCATAATAGCATAATGTTATACGGCACTTAGTTCTGCATCACAATAATTGCAATAGACTTTTGGAAAACATCAAGTTTTCTGCGATGTAGGTAAGGATCCCCCCTTATCATTTTGAATAAATTTTGATTTTTAAAAAAATCCTTAAAATCAGGTCAACATAGTCTAAGATGTAGACATTTTGCAAATATACCGGTAAGGACTTTTCATTTTCACTTTTTACTTTATGGAGATGGCATGACTTTGCTAGTGATCCTGATTATAAATATATACAAAATAACTACAGGGGATTAGATCTTTAGGCAGAAGTGACTAAAAAATCATGTCCTTAGTCCAATAGGGCTTTTTACTCGTCACACCTCTCATTCCCCTCTCCTGTGCTGCTCTCTTCTTGCGTTTCCATTGTGTCGTGCACTCGTCAGCGTCTCATTATGTTCGCTTAACTTGGCGTGTTCTTTTGTATGCAACGCTTTCTCTTTGCCTTCCCTGTTTCTTCTTTCCTTCGCTTCCTCTGAGCTTGTTATTGTTCTGTTTCGCTTGCCTTTGTTGCTGCTTCGTTGCTGTTGTTTTTGTTTTGTTTTTGTGGCGCAACACTAAACAATACGGCAAAATTACTTAATTTCATGTTGGTCTAATCAAGTTGCCATTGCCGAGTGGCAGCGCAGCTGAAGCGAGTGTGTGGCAGACACGGAAGGCCGCACGGAAGCGTGCAGCGTGGAGAAACCAAGAGGCAAGTGTGTGCAGCAGCAGCTGTTGACTACCCAGTACCTATTGCCGTGTCGAGCTCAGTGCTCGCTCTGGTCCTGCTCATACATATGTGGGAGCTACCACCGCCCTTTGCTCATTTCCATCGCCCTTAAGGTCTGTCATAAACACAAACACACACACCTTCTAGTCCCCACATTTTAGCTGCAAATTTTTGGGTAACTTTTAGTGGCGGCTAGCTTATACTTCAAGTGGCAGCGGGGCAACAACAACACGAAGTAGGTGGACACCAATATGCTAAGGGAATGCCAGAGATACACTGCACAAAATTATATACCGCAAAGAATAGACTCATTGTTATATGTTTTATTTATCAGCATAAGTTACAGAATCAATTGGAAAATCATGTATTTGATTATCCTATTTCCTTCCAAAACATTGTTTGAAACCCAACTATATTAATTGGGAATATCATTTTGTTAATGATTTGGCGATAGATAAATTTCAAACACAAACATTCGAACATATCGATTCAACAGATTTTTTATTCATCAGTCAAAAATTACAATTTATTTGGACTTTAGATTTAGCTTAAAGTAGTTAAAAAAAATTAAATAAGTATAAAAATAAAATCTTTTAAATTATTTGCATTTAGTTGTTAAAAATAACGACAGGTTCTCATTTTTCTTAAATTTCATCATGTTTAGAGGAAGTCGTATTTAAATAAGCCAACTTGTTCTTTGCGCAGTGTACTGTGCGTTGTACTGGAATCTCCTGTGTCTACTTTTCAGCTTGAGCCTTGTTCATATGAAAGTGTGTCAATGTCGACATCCGTTTCCTTTCTGCCAAGGTGCACTCATCTGGCCACTTGAGATGCAAACAGGTAAAAGGGCCGCAAATTTAAACATTTGTCTACTCCAACACACACCGTCGCACACACATACACACACACTCACATGCACACACACTCACAGACCGTACAGCAGTATTAGAAAACAATACGAGAGCAGCACGGTCATCCGCAATGGACAGTGGCAATTGCAATGATAACTGGCAGCTGCAGAAACATTTTGGAAGTGGTCCCGGCCGAGTATTGTTCTTGTGCTGAGCTTTTCTTCCTGTACTTCTCTCGGGTCTGGCCCACGCTGTGTCAGCGCAGCGGGACGCGAGTCTGTTGCCCACTTTTTCATTCTGATAAATTGGCAGCGACATTTCAGCAAGGCTTGACAATAGCTAGCACACGTATGTCGGTGACTCTGTGTGTTTATGTATGTTTGAGTACAAAATTAAAAGCAAGTAAAGCAGACACGAAATTGTTTTGGTTAAATGTCTTCGTCCACCGCTGCAGTCGCTGTTGGCGGTCCACTTTTGGACATGATCGCAAAAGATTGCTCTGTCCCACCGGCTGCAGCCGCCCCTCCGTAATTATGCTGCCAACTGCCACCATAGCTCTGTAATTGTCTGTGAGTGTGTGAGGGTGCTTATGTGTGTGTGGTTATGTGCTTGTATCAAGGCTGTGCTTTAAATTTGTCCAGAACATTCGCACACATTGATTTGTTGCAATTCTCGTCTACACTTAGAGAAGAATTCTAGGGCCAGTTATCAAATAAAATAATATTCAACTTTTCAAAAGCTTTCTCAGTATACTCGAAACCAACAAAATTTTTGTATACTTTGTGGCATACTTTCGGGAGTAATGAAACATTTTTATTTTATATAAACTTAAAATTTAAATGTAACAAATTTATCTCTTTTTTCTGAGCTAATCATATTTATCTTTTCGTGATTAAAGATTTCCTCATTTTGATAAGTTAAGTAAAGCAGTAAATATTAGATAATCTTAGTATGTTGACAAGGCAATCTTATCATGGGGTACTGGGGTGGTAATGGTGCACAAATAGTAAGTATTTAATAAGCAATTTTTGCAAGTGTTAAATCTTAAAAAAATCCAGCTGACACCAAAAATGCCGCATGGTGCGTTGAAGCGCTGCACGTGGTAGCCGAAAAACAAACTGCACGCCGACACACATATAGGCATATGCAGACATGCAGGCATTCACACACATACTGTGACTAGTACAGGGCAGCGTTGACTGCGACGCAGACGCAGACGTGGCGATAAGATAAAATGTGCGATGACAAAAAGCACCCAAAGCGACCGACGATGACGACGACGAAGGACGCCGAAGCTCTGCTGCTGTCGACGCCATCGCAGAAGCCGAAGCTGACGTCGTGGAGTGGCTGGGTGCATATAAAAGCCGCTGGCTCGGCGCTAGCGAACATCACAAAACGGCGAAGCGCGTTGCCGAGCAGTCAAGCTCAATTGCAGGCCACAGAGAAATCCAGAGTCGCAGTCAGATTCAGAATCAAAGTCGGTGCAAGCTAACGGTAAAGTGAAACAATATCAGTCGTCAAGTTGAGTGTGCGTGAGTGCGTGAGCGCATCTGATTTTGTGTTAAAAGTTTCCGTTACGAAAAGACAGAATAAGTTTTGAAAACACATTTAGAAACTCTTGACTCGACAAAGAAGGAGAAACCGAGGAAGAACAAGCCACAAGTAACGAGCTCAAGTTCTTTAAGGCGGAAGAAGAGAAGCGCATAGAGAAGGCCGGAAGCGCGGAAGTGCAGAACGGGAGACAAAGGAGAAGTGGGCTGCCCGTTTGCAAAGACGACTTGCCCACCTGGCCAAGCCGAACGAAAACTTAACAAGTGCTCTAAATGTAATAAATGCATTCAGATTGTTGCGCCGACCAAAGTTTTTCAAAAAGTTGCCAAAACAAAAAATAGGCAAACAGTTATGTTTGCTCGAGCACTCCCCGGCCCATTTGTCTTGCCCTTCAGCTTTATCCTTCCTCTCTTTTCCATTTTTGCTGCGCTTTGTTTGGTCAGTTTTGTGCGCCGTAGGCCTAAAGCAGCGCCGTCGGCTCCAGTTGACGCTCGAACCTCCCTTGCTTCCCCATCTATCCCCCACCTATCTCTTTCTTTTTCTTCTGTGTGTATCTTTCTCATTCTCTCTCTCTCTCTCTCTCTCTCTCTATCTGTTCTTGCGCCCGCTAAATTAAATGTAAATTAATGCAAATTACACAGAATTACTGCGGGCTGCACAATGCAACAGCAGCTGAATGTAGCTTGCTGCTTGCAACTCACAACTACTGCGACTGCCTCATCAGAAAAGGGAAAGACAGAGAGGTGGACAGGGGGACAAACAGACGGACTGAGTATTATTTTAAATTGGCTGTGCAAATTTGTGGCATCGCAAAAAGTAATTAGTGACCATTGTAAGTTAACAATGGGACAGTTTTCCCACTCCGCTATGAAGAACCAGAAACCTGGATTATAAGAGATCAGCAACAAAAGAAGAAAGAGTCAGAGAGGGCAAATACCTTAACAAATTTTCGAGTTAATTATTCCACTAAATTTAATTTAAAATTGATTCGTAACCACTCAACCTGGTGGTCACTGCTGGTGTTTAATGGTTCCGCAAAAGTTTCGGAATAGCGCGGCACTAACTCAACAATTCGCTCGACGTACTCAAAAGTCAATTAATATTTTTTATTACCTAATATCGGGCTAATAATTATGACATTGAAGATAAATGTTAATGGGCAGCGTGCCATTAAAACGACAACGAAAAGCGGCATCAATAATTCCGTTATTAGAAGCTGCACTGGGTACGACAGCAAAGGCTGCGGCGACAGCGCAGCGGCGGTGGCAGAGGGCCTAATTAACGTGCTCGGGCGCCTGCCAGGAGCCTGTTCAGGCCTGCCATCCCGAGCTGCGATGCGGTTTCTCCGGTCTTTATCAACCACATTCTGCGGCTGCGAGCGCGTGGCTTTTATACCCTATTATGCATTGATATTGGTAATTAATGCGCAACTTGTCACATTGTCCCGGACTTAATGAACGGCAAACGGAGGGGGTGAGGGTTGTCAGAAAAGGGCGATTGGGTGTTGAGGCTGCGGAAATGTTGCGAAAATATTAATTCAAACATATAAATGACAGGGACATCGCGCTCGCGCTTCGCCATGCATCGCTCCACATGGCGTATGCATAATATGCGGATTTGGAACAAAAGCAAATTGAATTTGCTCATATATTAAATTATTTATGGCACATATTGAAAAGGTTTAAAATTGTATTTTCATTTTGTTTTCAATTTCCCGTTACGTTGCCGATTCCGTATCCATATCCATTACGCATTTCTATCCAGATCGCATGCAAATGAATGTCTAGCCCATTGGCGACAGCTTTGGTTTAATTCCAAACATCTTGGGCTTCTCCGGCATGCCAAGCACTACACGCAAATTACACGTGAAGGAAAAACCGATTCGCAGCGCGTTAAAAATGAAAACGAAAATGAAACAGTGTTAAATTTAATTTAATTAACCTCTTTTAGCATATTTCAAGGCCCGATCATCGCATTCGCCATTCTCTTTGAGCCCTCATCGCACTCTCTTTAATTATTGCCGCGTGCCACGTGGACAATTAACACATTGCGGGCGTCGCATTTGTGTTTGTGTTTGTGTGTGTTTATCCTATAAATATTTGTATATTTTTGAAGTGGACACAGTTTCCATAACTAAATAATGGAATTAATTAAATTCAAATATTTGAAAGTCAAACAAAACAAAGAGCCCAGCTTGGCAGTTTGCATAGAAGATGAAGCTGTGTGATTAAACTTTAATGTATTCCATGCTATTCTATTTACTCTAACATAAGACCCCTTACGAAACTTTTTGAAGCAGAATTAAATTTAGTATGGTATAATTTAATGACGTCTTCAGTCACAAATCATAGTCATGTTATTGCAGAGTAATTTCCCATCACAATTATGGGGGGTACTAAAACTATCACTCGGGATGCTCTGAACGAAATAATATTAGCTCAGTCAGAAGGAGACCGTCAAATGAATGTGAGAGAGTAACATTTGACAGTGAGAGAGAGGTGAAGTATAGGGAGATTGAGAGTAAAATTCTTTCGGTTGAAAAGTTTTTCGTTGTATGGCCGGATGGAGCTAGTGTTGGCTTGCGGCCCAAGTCATCAGAGTCAACTGCAGCTGCAGCGAAGAGTTCGAATTCGCATTCGCATCCGTATCCTCATTCGCATTGCCATCCGCAGCTGCGGCATGTCGTTGTCGCTGTCGTCATGTTCATTGCGTTTCGCTTTCCACTTGACATCCTGGCTGCAATTTCCTTGTTGTGAAATTATGTTTTGCCTTTACCTTCGTCTTTGCCTCGGCAGAGATAATAAATAAAACATCCGAGTTGCTCGCAAGGTGAGCGGTTCCAGTTACAGTGGCTGTTTCGGTTTCAGATTCGGTTTCGTTTGTGGTTTCGCCTCGGCTTTCCAAAAGTGAGCGAAAGCAAAGCAGAGCAAACTAAAGTAAACAGTTTCTGAATGCAGTCCATGGCCACGCCCACCCCGATTAGCAGGCGGAAAACAAAGGGCGAGAGGCCTCTGACCAAGCCCCATATGTGGCGTGGAATGTGCTGGCCTCGTTCTCTCTGCTCCGGTACCTGTTGGCGGTTGCTTGTTGGCTGTTTGCTTTTGATTGAAGGCTAAATGAGGCATGTCTCGCAAGGCCAACATATAGATAGGAAGACATCAACAACGACAAACAGACATACAGACGAGTCGCATTTGCATTTGCATTACGCGCATCCTTTGTGAATCTTTAGACAGTTTTATTCTATTCCCGCCCAGCTCTAGCTGAATTAGCTGACATAAACCAACCCAGTTGGGCGTGGCGCCGCCTTCTGCTTTTCCACTTGCATTCGGTTTTACGAGGACGTAGATTAAGCTGACTGTCACGCCCGTTTAACCGTCGCTGCCCTAATTGAGTGCACTTTCGCAGTATCTCCGCATCGAACTAGTTTTATTCACAATTTTTTACTATCGTAATTTTATTGCGCTTTCACTGCTTAATCCAGTTTTTTATTTTCCTTTATTTTCTGTCAGTTTTCAGCTGTCGAGGAGTGAAAACTAACTACAAACATCAAACTTAAAGAGAACCCAAGACAAACACAAAATGTCCATCTCTGATTTTCGCAAGAAGAAGCTGCTCTTCCTGTTCAACGTGTTTTTCGGTGAGTGTTGCCTGAACCATAAGATATATCTCTACCCAATCTGTTTGCCAATTCATTAAAATTCGGCATAGACTACGCCAGTGTCAACATTCGAGAAATCGATTTGCAGAAGAGTCCCAAAAGGATTTCGCATAACTATGCAAACACATAAGTTAAATAGCTCCGTGAGAGAGAAGAATAATATTTTAATAGCAAGTTAAAATTTTCAGTTCCACTTTTCAATTCAATTTGCAAATATTGAGCAAATACTTAATGTGTGCTCATCTGCTTTCATAACTTTCTATGCTGATTCTCCGGAACCCACCCTTCGCGCTGGCTTTAACCTAGCCTTTAGTTGTTCCCAACTTGATGCCAAATGTGGCATAAAAAACAAAAGGCGTAAATTAGGCTGAGGGTTTGCTACGCTGGAAATTAGGCAACACTTCTACGATGCTTGAGCGCTTTTCGATTATGACTAATTGTGGGGCAAAGGAGAATACTGGACTAGCGCTGGGTTGGACTATTTTGTTAGCCACTTGCCACGGCTTACAGCTGCAGCAACTGCTGACACTGCTTCTCCTCCCCCTCCTGCTGAGCTATAAAACGCAAGCACCAAGTGCTTGACACTGAAACCTGAAGTGGCCCACTTGTACGGCGTTGCAGCAAATGCTAATGACACGCCTACTTTCACACCGACGAACCGTTGAAATGGCCCAGAGCCAACGAAGAACAAATAGGCGTAGGCGTTGCCAGTCCAGCCTGGGCAGGATGTGCACTTCTGCGCCTGCTGGACGATAATTGCGCATAGTCGCTGAAATCCGTTTAACTTGTATAAATGTTCATCCGTCTCAACTACTTCTTCTCTTTCGTTTTCCCCCGCTTTGTTTGTGTTTTCATTTTTTGTTGATGCTTCTGGTGACATTTTTCGGTTTGACAAATAACCAACTGGCCAACGACTGCACAAAACAGATGTGAACCAGAGCGGCGAAATTGACGTTAAGGACTTCGAGCTAGCCATCGAGGTGAGTAGAGGGGTGTGGGCTTGGAAGGGGAAGAAATGGAAATAGCCCCCAAAATAAAAGCCGAAACCAAAACCAATGTTGGAAAATGCTGCAATGAAATTCAGCAAATGCCGCAGATAAATATGCAAAACGACGATGTTTATCGACCAAAAGCTGAATCGCTAAAAACAACAAAAGCAACAATAACAAGAGAAACTATAACAACAATGGCCAACTACAACAATGTTCCATAGCATTTTTTGGCACTCGTGTTGATTTTGCATAGAATTCGAAAAAATTCTTGTGTTTGGGCAGGCTACGGACCACGTTGCTGTTCAGATACCCTGTAAACAGAGACAGGGAGATAAAAAAGTTATTGTGAAAAGAACAGTTGGCTTTAGTCAAGAAAAACGTATAATTATCAGTCTATATTCAACTAATATATTTCCCAAAAGGATGAAAGTAAATCTATTTCGTAGAGGGTATCTTTTCGGTCTATCTTCCAGCAGCGTGTGCTTATTTCTTGTTTATTCAACTTGCAACTCATAACTGAATTTATGTTTTTTCCTTTTTTGTTGTTGTCACTGCTTGTTCCGAGCAGCGCGTGTGCAACTTGCGGGGTTGGGCGAAGGACACGCCGAAGAACAAGGAGACGTACGATGTCATGATGGAAATATGGACTGGTCTGCGATCGAAGGCGGATAAGGATAACGATGGTCAGGTGAGACTATCTAGCTGTGGCTGTGCAGCTACCCCGATTGTTTGTTAGTATGCGTTTACGCGTGTGTGCGGGTGAAAGTCTGCAGCTATAAAAAAGGGCAACTGTGTGTCAAGTGGTTCGTTTTGGGGATTGCAGCGCACAAATTGAATGACTTCATTGACAGTGCAAAAGTGCCAAAATCCATGGACTGCACTCGATGCCATTGTTCGACAGCAGCTGACAAGTGGGCACGTATGTGCAGTGTGTCTGTATGTGTGCCACGATAGACATTACAAAGTATGCAAGTGCACCGAAAAAATGTGCAGAGATTCTGCTTTTATGCGAGTGGAGTGTGGCGACTTTGGTCGGGAAGCGACGTGGAAGACTCTGTGGGACACAGAGCTGGCAAGGAGAGTGTAGGAAGCAAGTAAGCAAATTCCACGTCGGAAACATTGTGCGGAAATTTAATTGTGAATTATATGATCATTCCTGTTGCAGTTGTCGTTTCCGGACCACGACTTTAGTAAGTTTTCTAGGCCGTAGCTCAATTGAAAGAGAAACTTCAATCGACCCTGCCGCCTCCCATGGCTCGGCTTTTATCTAAAGAATACAATCATGAAGTCGCACCTGCAGAAATTTAATGCGAGCCGCGTATAATCTAGTGCATAATCGAGTCCTGGCAAGGCCAGACAGAACAGGTGCAGCATACATACACACATAGTCTGGGTGTCTGACCGTCTATGCGCGGCCTTTGTCTGGTCGGACTGTAACACAGTTAGCCATAAAAGTTTTGGCTTTTAGCCAGAAAGTTGACGGAGTCCCACGAAGTCAACTGCTGGCGGCTTTTGTGCACTTCTCGGCAGGGATTTATCGTCGTTGCCCCGTGCACAAACCGAGCCTCAACTAGACACGGTCAAGGCAATTTGGCCTTTTCGCTATATTCGCCCCATTCGGCCTACTCGCTATTTCAATTTTGGCAGCGCACCGCACTTAGCTGCAATAAACATGAAAAATATGCAGCTAGTTCGCCTAAGGGGTGGTTCCTCCTCGGGATCGGGATTGCGCAGTGCGTCGGGACAGTGTGCGGGATCGGAGGGTGTCAATTGGCTGCGCAATTGATGGCACTGGCCGCACATTGTTTAGTATTTGCTTATTTATGGCCACATTAAAACATGGTCAGACTAGAGGTCAGTTGTTTGGCTCCACATTAACTGTCCCCGAATCTATAGTGGGTCAAGGCGTCGATTGCTGCTGTTGCGGTAATTGCCGAAAAAAAGAGCCTCATAATGCGATGGGGCACAATGTGCAGGTCGCATAAATTACTCCTTGCCCGGTGTCATTCCCACTTCCATTCCGATGTCCACCCCCCACCAGGTTCGGTCATTGTAATGTTTTATGAGCGGTGCCCGATCCACTTGCGTCTAGCCGCTTCACAAGCGTTTTTAGCCTGGGCGGAGTTTTGCTTACCCCCTTTCTTCTCTACCCTCAGGTCAGCGTGGATGAATGGTGCAATATGTGGGACGCATACGCCAAGGATCCCAGTAGCGTGATGGACTGGCAGAACGCGTACATGAACTTCATGTTTGATCTGGAGGACGCCTCCCACGATGGTGGTATCGACGTGACGGAGTTTACACTGGTCTGCTCCAGCTACGGTCTAGACAAGAAGGAATGCGAGGAAGCGTTCAGCAAGATGGCTCGAGGACAGAGCGATGTGACGCGCGACCAGTTCGCCGCCTTGTGGAAGGAGTACTTCTCCGCCGAGGACGCGGATGCGCCAGGCAACTTTATTTTCGGCAAGACCACATTCTAACCGCCTGATCGACTATTAAAGCCCTAGATCTGGCCGACTTGAACTCATATTCCTCTTCGATTTTCGACAATTCGTAGTCCAATTGTTAACCAAGCGTTGTCCCTCTAACTGTAACTCAACTTTGCCCGATTCAATGTTATAATTTATGTAGTAGACCGATTCGTTATCAGACGCAGACGTTGCTCTATTTATACTTTATACGGTATCTATATGGTTTGTATGCATATAGAACCGAAGCGACGATGCCGCGGCAGCTCAATTTGGCAGGACTCGTGTGCAGAATAAACCAATTAAACTGACAAATAGCCGTAGCTTATCACCGTTAAATCTACAATTAAAATATGATATGAATACAAATTAATACGAATATGGTTTAATATAACTCTAACTTTAACTTATGTAAATGTAAAGTGTTCCAACAAATTAGAAACAATAAATGACTAAAGCGTCTACAGCAATTACCGCATAAGATGTAAACAGTGAATGGGACGTTGGGATTAGGGAGCAGGTGGGGAGGGCCAGGCCATACTTTTTTGCGGCTCCGCCTCGTTTTAAATTGTAATCCTTGTACTGGGGGACTCGATAAGATCAGCAATTGGCCGGCAATTTATGAAAATTATAATTTTACTCAGCGCCACAAATAACCTTCAGGCCAGCGCTGCGTCGTCAAGCGTGGCTGCACTTCGGACCGATTTAACCTACCCAAGGGGCGGCTACGTAATTTATTCAACTGCATGAGAGCACGGCGCCGAGTTCTCTGCCGGTCCGTCATGCATAGCAGAAACGAGTCTCGAAAGCTTTGCCGTTGCGATTCAAAACTAAGCTTTAAGCACGATGGTACTTCGAAAGCTGTTGGTGAGTGTCACAGCAGCGAGCTAAGCAGTTTATTTCTTTGCAGCTGCCATACTTTCGAATTGTATTTTCCGGCATATGGCAACACTGCAGAGAAAATGAAAAGCTGCGCATTCATTTTTACATTTCTCTCCGCGCAACGAAACAGTGCCAGTAATTTGTATATGTACAGCTTAACAAAATAATGGTAAAACAAACAAAATTCCTCTTACAAAATATTATTATTATACTATAGTCAAATATTGTGAAATAAGTAGACAGTTTCTTTTAGTAATCTGATCGTAGAATCTAGCGATTGTCTATGATGTATACCCCAATAAAAAAACGAAATTACTTTGCGTACATTAAAATTATTTTTATTTTGGTGCTTAGAAAAGTAATAGAAATATCAGTATAATAGGAGTATGCAAGAGTAGATAAAATGTTATAATTTAATGTTTTTAAATACATATATGTGTGCAGGTGTGTGTATTTCAACTAAAGACTATACATAGATTTTATTTGTTACGCTTGTAAAACGCCTAGATAGAAGTCCACGAGCTCGCAGCAACTACTGCAGCTCGCAAAGATTTTGGCACATTTTTTTTGTGTTTACGTGTAGTCGTAAGTGTAGATGTATGAGTAGAACATAGAGTATATGTGTTTAGCTTTGTTGAATACCTAGATTAACAATAACAAGTAACTAAATTTAGGCACTATTTGTCGTCGGGGCGAACGCGATTGCACCTGAGGCAATTAGTTTTTTGTTTTCGTGTGCTGCAGCGCGTACAGCTCGTCCTTGAGCCAGGTCTGCCAGTCCTCCTACGAGGTGAGAAACAGAAGTTTATACTAGCAATAGTTGCAGGGTTGCCAGTGCTATAAGTTGATACCAAAAACAAAAATAATGACAACTGGCCATCACCAAAGCAAAGTTACGTGTGTGTGTGTACGTTTGAGTGTGTGTGCGTATGTTAATAGAATCTACTATAGTTAGCCACCCCCACTTTGCATTGGTTAGCGCTAATTGCAAATGTCAACAGAGTAAGAGAGTTATTGAGAGTGGAAGACGCGTAAATCGGAAATGCTTAACTAGTTAGTAGTTTTTCTGCATCTCTGCCAATCTTCTGTCAGTCAGAGTGTACGGTATGAGTGGTTATAGTTGAGTGTTTCCTTGTGCATATGTGTGTATGTGGGTGACACCTATTTACTTTGGCTTTCAATGTCGGAAGTTTCACAAATGTGAGAGTATATGTGTGTGATTTTGTTTGCCCTTTTGGGTTTGGCTCTTTCCGTTCTAGTCATTGTTATGCATATTTTCCTGATATTCATCATATTCGTTTTCATTATCCTCCGGCTGGTCCTCTTCCTCCTCCTCCTCTTGCTCATAATCGCTGGCATTGCTCTCCGGCTGTGTTACATCGGGTAAATAGTCCTTGTGCATGGGTGTTGAAATGATGGGTTCCTGTTCCGTTTACATATGCGAGTGTGCGCACGGGTGCATGTGTGTGTGTTAGTGTGTAAAAGCAAAAGTTAGTTAACCAAGTTAGTCGACAACAACAACAAGTTAACATTGTAGAGGGCTAAAGAGGATCTACGTTTTCCTTAGACAGTGAGAAAGTGAAAAACATTTGCGTTTGAGGATAAGCAAAAGGTAGTTAGGTAACAGCTGAACAGAGATGGAAACTAAAATTTTTGAATGATGTGAAAATCACAATGATCGCTGTAAGATTACAGTGGAGCATAAACGAATTACACGTAATTCGATCTAACTTGCTTATGCCGCGGACCTCGCTATAAATTGGCAGCGATCTTGTGTGCAATCACTGTTAGGTTAACAGGGTGAAGCTAATATTGTTTCGCTGTTAGATTTACAGTTAGCTTACATGCGGTTTACTTATCTCTAATTTTCTACCATGCTAACCTTTGGCGGCCGCCAACCGCAGCCCGGCAACGGCAGCCCGTCCACGCCCAACGGACAGGGTGCATCCAGACCAGGCACACCCTGTTCGCCTTTGTCTCCGCGGTCTCCTTTCCGTCCCCGCTTCCCCGGCGGGCCAGCATCGCCACGTGTGCCCTGCTCACCGCGCGGACCCTCCTGGCCGGGAATGCCGTCGGTACCCTTTTATTTGTGTATTTTATGTGTGTATAAGTGGGTCAAGGGGATGTGGGGGTTTGCATAGATGCCAAATGTTGAGACAGAGAATGAGAGAGTAAGAGAAAGAGAAAGAGAGGGAGAGAGTGCATGCATACAAAATAAACAGAAAAAACACAAATTATTCAAATTAGCAACCACATAAGGTAGATAACAACGCATGTGTGTGCGTGTGTGTGATACAGATATTGTATCATTGTGTGTAAGTGTTTGGGTATGTGTGCTATTGTGTGCGCAAATATGGGCCGCGTCTAATACAAATGAGCTGCTCTTACCGGCAGACCCGGATCGCCGCGTTCGCCCTTATGTCCCGTCTCGCCCTGTGCGCCCTGCAAGTATGAGAGATTTAGGTTAGAAAATTCAACGAAATACAAAGCAAATATTCGTAATTCAGTTAATATACCTTCATGCCATCCAAACCAGGGGGACCCTGCACGATTGAAGAGGAGAAGGAAAAGCAAAAGCATCAGAAAAAGTCGTAAAAATGTTGCCTTGCCAATGGTCACAACTGGGAAAGCGGTTCTGTTGTCTGTCTGTTATCGGCTTTGTCCACTGTCTGTTGTCAGTTATTTGCTCTGTCTGTTAGGGCTGTGGTTAATAAATTACTGTGATATGTGAATATGTACACACTAAAATGCCATTTCGTTTTAGTAAAAAACCATCACTTTATTGAAAATGCATATTTAATGTGAAAATGATATTGATTTCATTAGCCTGCCGATGGATTAGCGTATACGTACATACACTTTAATCTCGAATACATACTCTCTATGTATAGACATTGAAACACATAAATACGTACATAAATTCTTGGGTATAATTATGGTATATAATTGCAAAAACATCATTTAGTTATTTAATTAACAAATGTACACTTACGATTACCGTTAGCTGCTGCGTTCTATTACTGTTAAGTTAGGAGTTAAGTTTAGAGTTATAGTTAGAGTTTCATGTAGCATAATGCGAGTGCCATTCGAATAATTCATTATTCTATCCTATGCAAATAGATCCTGATTAGAGAGAATGTAAGACAGTTAGTTGAGACAAAAGTTAGAGCGGGAATATAGAGTAGAATCTGAACGTGAAAGTTAGTTAGCAAATCGATTTGAGTGTCTTATGCTACCATAGTTTATATATGTACACTGAGTCTGGGTAGTCTAGGTGGAGAATAGAATGCCAATTGACATGCCAATTCTGCAAGGTTTTAAGGTCTTTCATTTTGAGTACGAGACATATAATTGAAAAAAAATTGACATTATTTTTTGTTGTTTTTCCTTGTTCTGTTTGTTTAGTTTTCCAACATTTTTCGCGTAAATCCTTTAAGGCTTTATTTCAAATTGTATAAATATTCATGGGGCTTGCTCGTATTTTTCTACTCGTAATTGATTTTATTCGCATTCGCCATTCATAGTTTATAGTTGACCATTCTTTTTTTGTGTTTGCTATCGCATTTATTACATTAAATGCGAATATTTATTTCAATGCAAATCGCGAATTGACGAGAATCGGCACGAATAGGCTCACGGTAAGTTGGGTCGAATCTTCGTTTAATTTGAGATGTTAGGATGAAACCAATGGGATGTACATATGTACACATATGCTAAGATTTTGTATTCTCTGTCAATTTTCTTTGATTGATATTTCCTAACTAGAAGTTCCAAGTCGATTGCCAATCGGAATTGTCTCTTTTAATTATCCGAATGCGCAATGTTAATTTTTATTGCGACAAAAATTAAAAATGCTGTAATTAAGATTCGAATTATTCATGAGAGATAATTGATATTTTTATTGAATTTTCCCAAACGGCAATCGGACTGGTGTTTCCAGAACAGACGGGAGACACGAAAGGCGTGTAGAGTATTCTGAGGCCGTTCTTTATCATACAATATTATTGTTATGTTAATGTTTTTTACGACTGCTCGTATATGTATTTACGGTATATATTTTAACTTTAGCCTAACTAATTTGTTTTGATGTTACATTCAAATAAATATAACACTGAAAAATATGCACAATTGGAAGATAGCTCTTTGTTGTTGTTGTCTCATGGAATTACATTTATTTACGAGTATGTTTGAGATTCGTTATTCTTTGTATTTATATTTATGCGCATTTTCTTTAAATATATATATGTATGTATATATGTTTTTTTTTTGTATATAGAATAGAATCTTTGTTGTAGACATAAAACACATTGAACAGGATAAGTTTACAGTTGACAGTGTACAGTTAATACTGCGATTGATCTTAAGATAGGTTGGAGATTTCGTTTCTTTACATATATCAAGCACGAAAGCTTTGTATTTCTAAGTTGAATATTCGACAAAAGCCTCTGGACGGCACCTAAGACAACGCAACAGAGCAACAAAACAACATTTGCAAACTTTGCAACAATTGCTGCAGCAATCGAAGCGTCAATCAAGAAAGTGAGATACTTTTGCAGCCTCCAGATGCACTATGGCAAACTGTAGGTATACTCTGCGCGTACCACACTGCGTATGATTTATGCAACTCGCATTGCTCGTGTTGTTGCATCCCTTTTGCTCGGTTGTACTCGGAAATTGCTCACAGCGACGGCAAGTGAAATGCAATTAAAATATTTGCATTGCATATTTGTTTGTTTGTTTTGTATTCTTGTATGTGTATGTGTGCGTGTGTTTGTGTGTATGCTTTAAGGTGAGAGTGAATTCGGCCAACTGACTCAATTTATAGCTGTAAATACGTTCTAATGCGCCAATAGAAATAATGATGTTTGTTTGCTTTGTTTTTCTCTGTTTGTTTCTATGTTTCTGTTTCTGATTTCGGTTTGTGTGTTTGTGTGTTACTCATTTGGAGTATTTCGCTTGATATGTGTTTAAGGGTTCCTATATTATACTTTGGGGCGCCATGCTGGTTATCCGTATGCAGATTATATTCATAAGCTAAGGGATAGGTTTCTGTTGCCATTCTCGCTGGACATGTTTGTGCATGCATATGTATGTACAAGGGCACAGGTATGTACAGTTGATATACACACATATTCACAGAGAGGATAAAGAGAGAAAGGAAGGGGAAAAGATCTTTTACGACGATTAAACTGAGCGCGGCTTAGTACGGATTATTCTTTTGGTGTTTGGCCTGTTTCCTCAGGACGCTCCTCCTGTTCGTATGAGTGAGTGTGTGCGTATGCTTGTGTTTGTGTGTGTATGAATGTGTATGTGTTTTTGACTTCGCGCAATGCTCGCTGTGTTATTAATAATAATTAGACTGCTCTTTAACTAAGCTTGATTAGTAGTCGCCCCACACCTGTTCCAGGCAGAAGAAAGAGAGAAAGAGAGAGACGGAGTTAGACAATGTTAAGTTACAACAACAACAGGTTACCGAAAGGCAAGAGACCAACAAAAATTTCGTAATAACTCAAAGCCAAACATTGATTTTAGAAGCTAAAAAGTAAACAAAGATGAAATCGAATATAAATGGTCGCTTACCGGAACTCCAGCTTTGCCTGCGGGTCCGGAGGGGCCGGACTCGCCGCGCATGCCCATGGGACCCTGAAAAAAAGTAAAATTAGAGCTATTAATTCTTCTGGTACGGGCTGTATCGTATGCACTTACCGGTAGTCCCATTGGACCTTGATCGCCCTTGTGTCCCTTTTCACCCTGCATAGAGAGCCATGTTAGAGCGGATCATATTGACAAAAGTTACGATTGTACTTACGGCGTCACCCTTGCGGCCATCTAAGCCACGATCGCCTTGAGGGCCAGTGTGTCCTGGCGGACCCATGGGACCCGGAGGACCTGGTGGCCCATAAACCTGGTGAATAATCGAAATATCTGTTAATCTATAAAAAAAAAAATGGCTTTACACTTACGTATTCGATAGGGGGCATATGTGGAGCATCTGCCATGCCGTCATCCTGACGACGGCGCATCTTACGGTACTGCAAATTAAATCATCGTTAGCTATTGATCGCAGGGTGTTCCCGACGTCCACTTACCGAATCCCCGCGATCACCCTTATCACCCTTAACTCCCGGATATCCAGGTGGACCGGGCAGTCCTGGTGGTCCCATGAGACCAGGTGGACCGATGTCACCGCGATCACCCTTCTCTCCGGGGGGTCCTTGGTAGCCAGGCAGTCCAGGTGGACCCTCAATGCCAGGCTCACCGGGCAAACCGTCCAAGCCACGGGGACCCAACGAGCCAGGCTCCCCTGGCTCGCCCGCTTCTCCCTTGCTGCCATCACGGCCGTCGCGTCCATCCTTGCCGGGATTGCCAGGTGGTCCGGGTGGGCCACGCAGCAGGGTAACAGGCGGATCTTCGTAATCGTCCTCCAGTTTTGTGCCGCCAGGTCCAAATATCTGTGTATTCACGTTGAGAGGAGAATGGGAGAGAGATGCGAAGCCAAAATGTAGTAGGAAGATTAATTTATACCACGTGGCTGCCCCGGCTAGTTTCACTTTGCTTTGCCCACTTCCATTCACTCCCACAAAGGTTAGACAAATTTAAAAAGTTTCAACATGGATAGAAAAATCTCTGCTTAAAAATGGGACATTTTAAAAACTTCCCATATTCTGCCAGAATATTCTGTAATTTGATTATCTTCATATATTTTTCATATATTCTCCTTCATCTAAAATGTCCTTCATTTAAAAATTCCAATTACTCGGCACGTTTGGAATCCTTTCTGAACTCACACACTGAATGGTTATTAAAGATAGTATCAATTTAATCTGCATTTATTAGAAAATATTTTTGTTTTTTCGCTATGGATGAGGTGACGTACAGGGGGTGCCAAAATGGTTACTTAGGGGCGCTTTAGACGCAGTGAAAGTCTTTTGTGTGCCGCGAAATTGTGTTAAGTGCAACTCGGAGCGCAGGTTATGCGCCGAACTCCCCCTGTTCTGCCACTCTCCCCACTCTCCAGAAACTTAGACAATGCTGGCTAGAATAACCTTAAGGCACATACACTGGCAAAGCAGAGGAGGATGTAACGCGGGCTAAGGGATGCGAGTCGAAAATAAAGTCAAGCCGCGACGTGCTTCGAGTGTGGTGTATGTCAGTGTGCAAGTGGTTGTGGGTGTGTGGTAGTGTGTGTGTGCATGTGCTTTGTGTAAGGCGCTGTGCCTTTGCCATTGTGTCTGTATGTGGGATGTGAGGGAGTGTGTGAGCTTGGCGAGCGTCAAAATAACAGATAATGAATTGGTTTCTGCGCGCACTCCTAGAGGATTTTGGTGCACATCTCGTAGAGTCGGAAAGTAAACCAGTAAACCCCGTGACGCATCGATGAAAACACAACAGTCTGAAACAGCCTGAGACCAACATACATTCAGTAACCCTCACACCAAAGCCAGTTGCATTTAGGATTAATTTGAGAATGATAAATAACTGGGAAAGTGCTCAGGCGGGGACTCAAAGTTCCGCCCTAGGAGGGCTCCAACGTATTTATATCAAATGCTGAAGCTCACAAAAATAGCAAGAAGAATAGTGATTTCAAGCCACGGTCCAGTTTAAGCAAATAGAAACCACTTACAACCACGGCAGACAAGAATATAAACACTTGCCAGCAGTTCTCTTAAAGCTATCACTGTTATTAGCGCTGTTTAACATTTACCACTCTCTCACTAATATATATATCATTTATCTGTACACTCCTTTTACCACTGTCCATAGTTTTAGTGACTTTCGTAATGATCTCGTGTGAATTGGTGCTCAGCCGGGGGAACAATTGTGTTTTATTGCCGAGTGCTTCGTCTCCTGCGCCGATTGTCGTTTTGTCCGCCAAGGAAGTGGGTTGCTTACGGCTATTAAGACCCAGAAACAACGGCAACAACAGAAACAATAGCAACAACTGTCTGGTGTGATAGCATAACAATGGAAATGCTTAACACATAAGAACGTTCGGCACATTTATGAGCATACACTGCGAGAAATGCTGCATGCCTCTTGGGATGCGCAGTTGAAGTCCTCGCTCATTTATGAGAAAGGAAAGAAAGAAAACTCAGGACTTTTGTCAATTGTATGCGCTGAGTTGTGCCTGGGCATATGCTTAAGTGATCCTTCGAAATGACGCCCGATTGCATGCTTAAATGCACAAAAACAAGGCAAAAGGTAGAAAGAAACCGAGAACAACAATGACAACGATTGCGACGAGGACTTAAATGTACCAAGAGCGCGGGGGGGGGGAGGATAGACAGAAGAGGGGAGGGGAGGCGAGGCGGAGCAGGGGCAACGACCATGACGCCATGATGCTGGTTTACCGCAAATGAACTTGCTACTGCACGAGTAACTTTTGCTCCTTTATGCATGCTCATATAATACGCAGCTCATCTGCATCACGTATGTGAGAGGGAGGTGAGTGAGTAAGTGTGCGTTTGTGCGGGTGTGTGTGGGTTGCTGTGGGTTGGTGTGGGTGTGTGTGGGTTGGTGTGCAGTTGGCGCTTTGTTGCAACTTTTACACAATGTTGCAGAGCATCAGCTGCGCCTGCGATTGGGGGACTTGCCCTTCGGCTCGCTCTTCCTCACTCGCTCCCCACCTCCTTCTGCCAGACTATGCTTGTGAATTTTCGCTTCCGCTTTGCGTGTCCCATTGTTGACGGGGACTGGGGTGATTAGTCGCCCATTTGTAGAGCAATTAAAGAGGTTTTATATTAAAGCGCACTCTTAACATTTGCTATGCATACGGCTCCAGCGATAATTGACGAACATTCGCTGGAATTAAGCTGCATTCAGTCGATAAGCAAATGCCGGTGACAACTTCTTGCAGCGGCAAAAAAGGACGAGATGGCAACTTAAAGGCTTAAAGCGGCAGAAACAAAATCAGCCAGAGGCAGCTGCGATAGATAACATAAATAAAATATACACTGAGAGCGCAAGCGAGAAATCCGAAAGGAATTTGGGCGAGGACGCAGCTGCCTAACTACGATAAAAACGTCTTGCCGCCTTTTTTTGTTGTGTGTGCGAGTAGGCATGTGTGCGAGCAGGCATGTGTGTGCTGTTGTGTAAGTGTATTTTTGTGAGAAATCCATTAGAATGTATCAATATTTGTGCGAGTGCCTCAGGCTGATTTTAATTTTCAAAGTATTCAGGCACAGACCCACACAAAATACAGCAAGTAAATACATTCTGATATAAACACACACACACACGCGTAAGTGCATCGCCTGGAATCTCTTAAATTATGCGTAAATATTGCAAGTATTTGCCCTAACGCCTCTCAATTTAAGCAGAATTCGCTGCATACTTACAGGCGCCTCCGCCAACAGCGAAAACTGTACATGCGATTTAATTGTACATTAATAGTCCGTCCTTCGGTATGCTCATCTGTTCGTCTGCTCAACCGTGCGCCTTGCATTCTTTGTTTTTTAGCGGTTTTCATTTTCGCTTCTTCATTGGAAAATGCCGCCTAGCAGCAGCAGGAAAAGGCAGACAAATGGCCGCACGTAAACGCGTTAAATTGAAAATCATTTTGATCTCGATGCGACCTTTTCTCCAGTTCCTGCTCCTGCTCTGGCTCTTGTTCCTGCCCGATGTCCTACCCACGTCCACGCTTACGCCCTCTTACACGCCCTCGTCCACGCTCACGCTCAGGTCGATTCTCATGCTGGCGCTCAAGTGCAGCATATGCCGCATTCTCGTAGCTGTCTGTGTATGTGTGCGAGTATGAGTATGCGTGTGCCAGTGTGCTTGTGTGCGTGCGCACATATTTTTCCCATTTTTTATACAAATTTCCTTTTCATATTTTTCTCAACCCGACGACAACAACAAATGCAGCAGAAGGAAAAACAACAAAAATCAAAAGAGCAGCGGAACAGCGCCTGAGGTGAAAGTTTTTCAGCTCGTTTCCGGCTCGCACACAGTTGTTGCTCTGTCTCCCCACCCTTTTTCCCACCCTTACACACAGCACACACAGACCCACATCGACCAGGAGTTGGTCCGGGCGTATAATGCGTTCCTCGCTTGCCGCAAAAGTTTACAAGAATCTCGCAATGGATGCGAAGTTTCTGGCAAGTACGCGGCCGCATTAAATGCGTAATACGTTCCGCTTTGTATTGACGCCAGTGGGCAAAAATCAAACCGAGGGAACTTTGCAATGGCTTGAACAGAAAATAACGCAATACTTCTTCATTTATTGTAGCACAACGTATGAGTCGAATATTTTCATCCCCGATTGTTTCTATATGCCCATTGTAATCTGCTAGGCAGTCAGCGACAGGGAAAAAAGTCAAGACGAGTTTTAAAATTTCGCGTGATTTCATTTTGCCGCTAACATTGTAGTCAATGTAGTCAGGGCTGTTGTTTTTGTTGTTGCTGCTGTCGTGGTACTGTAATATGCCGGAAATTCGGAAGTATTTAGGGAAATCGTTGCTTAAGATTTCGTTTTTCCGCAAACGCAGCCGCAACAATGCCGACTTCACGCTACTTCTACTCCCCCTCCACCACAGACGTTGCCGGAGGCCAGGAGCCAAGAAACATACGTGAAATGTTGCCACTTGCGGGGGATGGTGGGGAGAGTATGTCACCGCCCACAACGCCGCCCTGTAGCACACGTGTCTATAAATTCCTATTGCCATTGCGTGGGCTGGTGGATGGGGAGGAGTCGGAGCCAAATTCATTTATTTGGTGTCGCTAACTTGAGATTTTTATTTGGCTGCGTAGATCCTGCAGGATTTCTTTGGGTTCAGATTCGTTTTTTCAATCGTTTTTGTTGATCCCTCAGCGACCTCATCATCATAAAATAAAAGTTACGCACACCCCAGGGGCTACATTATATACACACACACGCACAGAGTATCCTGCAGCATACATGGCCGCCTTTGCTAGGGTTTTATATTCTATCGAGGCTGACGGACATGGACATTGGTAGGGCCGGAAGCAGTTGGAAAAGAATGGAAAATTTGCATCCTACGCAGTTTTCAATGAACAATGACGTCATACACACGCACACATACTAAACACTCGCACTAACAGTGAGATAAGCGATAGAGCAGTTGACACAGCATTGCAGGGGCTTATCAGGCGAGCCATAAAGCCGACGCGCATCTCGACTCCAGTCAAATCGACTCAAGTTAAGTTAAGTCGAGCAGAAGCAACACACACATCTAGACACCCCCCGAGCGGAGGGGAAAGTGTTAAGCTTATTGCGTCGTTTACCCAACACCCGAAACGAATTGCGAAGAGAGGACGCCACCAAATGCGGTACTCTTTGAGTGGCACTCGCACACACACAAAAAAGGATTGCCGCCGTAGCTTTGGATTCCACGTAGGCAAGCTGAATGTCTTTGATTTGCAACTAGATGTGGCAGCCGACGAAGACGACTAAGCCAATCGTCGGCGGTACGTCACATGCGACCGACTTTCTGGCCAGCTGTAGCTGAGCTGGCTCACAGTACAATGCCAAGGGGGTGGGTAGGGGTAAAGGCAGTACAGAAGTCGACGTCGTGTGACGTGTGACGAATCTGCAATGTTTTTTATACTCTTCGACCGTTGAAAATGGTCAAAAAAAAGTATAATATCGTTATACAATAATATGTAACAGGTATAACGGGGCGTGGAGTACAGATTCTTGCTCACGATCACTGTGTGAACACAAAGATCTCAGCTATTATAAAAACCAGATTTAGGATTTACAATTACAATTACAATTCGGTACGAGCAGCAGCCAGCACGCTGCTATGAGTGCTGACATCTCGATGCGTGTTGCGTGCAGAATTGTCTGCTAGAAATAATAAATGTGGTTAAAAGTTTGTAACGGAATTTCAAAATGGTGCGACGGGTATCTTATGTTTGGGCGAGCTCGACTAAAGCCTTACCGACTTGTTTCTCTCTTTTTTTATGCAGAGAGGCAAATTATTCAGATTTCGAGGCCCAAAAGACAACAGACACACGAACATAAGCCCGGGAGGGTTAGGGAGCGATTGTAAAACATATTAACATAAATTTGGCATAAATGCTTCAAGAACAGTTTTTGCCCCAATGTTTTAGGCTGAGATTCGTCTGCTTTATCAGGGTACGAGTATTCGAGAGAGTGTGTGAAATATTGTTTCAACTTTATTAAAAATGGCAGCGCAAATCTAAAACAGCTAAACCGAGCGCCAAAGCCAGAGCCAAGGCTATAACCAGATCCGTAGCAATGGCAGTGCGCATAATAAATAGCAAATTCGCCGCAATCAGCTTTCATTGGATATTCATCATGCGCCCCGCAAGTCACTCACAGCAGGAGGTTTCAGAGGGTAGGGCGGCAAGAGGGAGTCGCTCTCGTCACAGCGTTTGAAATTAATTTTAATTTTTAATATGTTGCCCGATTGTAAATTGTGTTTTTGATGCAGTGTGGTCCCCGCTCCGTTCACTAATACACGGCCAACATGAATATATGAAAATCAAATAAAATGTTTGCTAGAATTAATTCCACTTTATACTGCCAAACTGGAATATACAAGTGGGAAAAATATATAAGCTAAGCCCTATCATACAGAAGGATAAACATAGTGGCAAAGTTTTTAAAACGGGAACATTATAAGCAGTCATTCACTCAATGGAGTGTGCTCTTTTGGAATATAAAATATATCTTTAAACTGCGTATTGCATCTTTCTGTTTAATTTCATAACATATTTAAGAGTTCCGTTTAAATTCTTCTTCTTACTGGGATTATAATAGAACACTGGGCCAACCCATTCATCGCGCCATATATCATGTGTAAAGGTCTTAGGCTAATTTCACTGTGTCATGTGACACATCTGTCTCGCTGCTTGATTATCGTTCCATCACCTTGCAGCTCGTTCTGGTCTTCATTCTCCCCCTTACTCAGAGAATTCATTTCATATGCCAATCCGTCGCTCCCCCAAATGACGCAATACTTTTGTCTGACGAGGCGACGAAAATAACATGTCAAATTTATAATGCCTACAATTGCGTTCTGTTCTTCTCCCTTCTCTTCCCCTCTCGATTTCGTTATGCTTGTCGTTTTTGCTTTTTTTATTTATGCTCTTTTTATGGGCGTCGTCGACGCGATGGCCACAAAGCCAAATCGCTGATGTCCCCGTTAAGACATAATTCCATGGGGCAATGCGCGGATAAATGTTTCTTGAAGCAGCACACGAGTATTTCGAATTCTTTTATGACTTGCCGAACTAATTACTACAATTTCGCAGTCAGCCAAGCAAAGTTTTCCACGAGCCACGCGTCGTAGTCGCATAATTTTCCATATTTTCGCAAACACACACACTCACTGCCAGTTACATTTTGATTTTTTTTGAGCCTAATAACGGCGTGCCTGAGCCTCAGCTGTGCCTCGCGCGGGCAGCTTTTCCACGGAAAATCAAAACCGCTGATAGCCGAATTGAAAACGCGACGCCCCGCTGAAGCCGCCGTCGTGGCTGCTGCTGCCGGGAGCTGCCACGTTTCAGCAGCTTCGGCTTCAGTTGAAGATGATGGCAATTGTTGCAAATAATTTGGTATTCCTCGTGTTTCCAGGAATGTAGGGGAAGAGTGAGCAGCGAGGAGAAGAGGCAGCTTGGATCTGGGTTTGGGGGCATGAACTTTTGTTTGTTGCCAAAAATGTTGTTTGTTTGCCAAAAACAGCAGGGAAGTGCGGGACAGAGCAGCAGCTGCCCCAACTGCTGCGATTCCTGCGACTGTCTGCCGTACCCTATGGCTTTCATTTGTTTTGACATCACGTCGCTACAAAAGTAAGCAGCATGGCGGGCCGGGAAGCAGCACGAGGGCGTAATCGGCATATTCGAGTAGCCTGGCACGAGTGCGCATAGCAAAGCAGCGGGAATAGCGAAAGGCTGCATTGGGAGCAGCAAATGCCATGGGGGAGGAGGTCAACACAGTCATGTATTACCCCCAGCCGAGAAACCTGCTTGGACTAGGTGGCCACAGAAGTTGCTACCCAGCTCGTAATCTGACTCACAAGCTACGCTAGTTCCCCATGGAGTTCGTGGACTTCCTTTTCGCCTTTCTTGAAATCCATATGCAACTTCTGTACCGCCTCTCGCAGGAAATCAACGCGAAAGTCATAAAGACGATGTTGCACGTTGCCAGTTGCCATTTGCTACTTGCCACTTGCTGCTTGCCAGTTGCGGTTGTTCTTGTTCCCGTGTTGTCGCTATCGTTGTTGTTGTTGGTTTTGCTGTTTGCTTCTGGCCATATTGAAAGTCGGTTGGGAGTGGTTGCCGCCACTGCTTGTGCCGTTTTGTTATTACGCGTTTTTACAACAACAACAAGCAGCAGCAACAACAACAGGGCCAATGGCAACAGTAATTGCCGCGCCAATGACTCCAGTAACACCAGTTTGCCAAAAGCGCGTTATGAGTCTTTGGCGCTGTATTTATGTCAGTGAGTTTGTATGTGTGTGTGTGAGAGTGCCTGTGTATGTGCGTGGAGTATTGCCCATACAATAATCAGACTGTTTTTACGAAAATCGGCAAAATGCGCAAATATTTGCGCCTTCCTTCACTCTCACCACACTTGGCGGCCGGAGCGCAGCTCAGCTACCAGCGCCGCTTATGCATTTTTCATAATGTACACGAACACGTGCTGGATCCCCTTTCGCTTTTCCCCTCTCCCCTACATCATGATATTCCACTCCTTCTACACGTATCTGAATTTTTAGCTATGTATGTCGGGTGCGTATGCGTTGTGTGTTGTGCAAAACATGAGCCGCTTCCCATGTATCCATCAGCACGTCATGCGGTGGCAACAGCTGCCATTTTCCACTTGCCACTCATTGCCCGTTGCCTTCTCCCTGCTGCCTGCTTTATGCTACCGACTGTCAGTTTACGCGTCTGCAGCAAGTGCCAATAAAAATGTTAAGTATCTTCGCACTGTTGACATTCCAGAGCAGTGCGGAGCACGGCAAATGCCCAGATAAATGCTGCAGATATTCTGTTTCCCTCTGGCATCTTTTGCGTCCCACTGGGACACACGCATAAATTAAGCGGCAGCTTTACACGTGAAACAAGCGTTTTTGACAATTTCGATGAGGCACGAAAGTGCGTCGCGCCGATATAGTTTCGTCTCCCAACCCCACCCTGCCCGAGATTGCCACCCACTCGCCCCTCTCCATCACGACTAGCACTCCCGAAGGATTTCTATTAGGCACGCCTTGTGCCGTGCTGCGTATTTGGCATGTACTTTCGGCCGTAATCAAAGACATTACATCAAAGTTGCCGCTGCTGCAGCGCTGCCTCCAGTCGCGAGCTGTAATGAGTTTAGTTGCGCCCGCTCCTTGAAGCTACGCATCACACGGTGCAGGACATGCTCAGTCGGCACATACGCCACCAGTCATAAATATATATACAGCTTATATATAACACGTAGTTAGCATGCAGGTTACCTTGCAGGTGACAGGCGGCTGATGTGGATGCGAATGCGAATGAGAATGTGATAGAGTGGGGGACTTGAGCTGGGGTATTTACAGCTTGCTTGGCAAATATTTACAGATTAACGCTAGGAGTGAATTAATGCCACGCTTCTGCGCGCTTTAACAAAGGAAAATGTACACAGCAATTTACATATTAATAAATTTCCTACTCCTTCATTAAAATTTTCTTCATTTTCTTTTTTCTGTTTTCACCTTTCAGTTTCAGTTTCAGTGTTTCTGCTCGTCGTTTTTGTATTCTAATTAAAATTGAGTGCGAACGAGTTTTCGCTTGGGTATTAGCCCTCCTGTCACACTTACCCGCTTGCCCCGCTTGCCGCGCGGTCCTTTCTCGCCTGGGGGTCCGGCCGGTCCGATGGCACCCGTCTCGCCGCGTTCGCCGCGCTCTCCAGGAGGACCTGTAAAATGTCAAATATTTGTCAGTTATACGAAAGATTCCAATGTTTAGAAGACAATATAGAAAAATACCATGAACAATAAAACTTTAGTAACACAGAGGTAAATTAAGTGATCAGTAGATATTTGTGATCCCTTCTAACTGTAGTCGAGACTACGCTCGTGCCTTAAAAGTGTCAGATACAGTTACAGATACCAACGCACGCGTCAATAGGTGTGGTGTAAATATGGGGCGGGCCTTGACCGGACTGGGCGTTGCAGGTTAGTAATTATACCCTTTATTATCACACCTCCGGCTCAATAAACACTCCGCATTCATCTGTCACTCACGGCGGTTCGCTCAGCAATTTGTTCAGCTGCTGATTATTGTAGTTGTTGTAACTGCTTTTGATAGCTTTTGAGCTTAGTTTAAAATAAAATTTTTTTTATTTTGCACAAAACAAAAAGTAAGCGGAAACTACTCGCAGCGCACAGTGGTCGACAGACTAATGACGTATTGTGGTCTGCAGCCAACTTGACCCGTCGCTTGACAAAGCACTCGATAGACAGGCATGTGAAAGGACACTGTAAAATGCTCCGTGACGGAACTGTAACACACTTTTGCCCCACTGTGACCAACAAAGCGAACGATGTGATGACCTGATGTTTGTCGAAAAAAATGAGAAATCGTCTCCTTTGCCGCTGTCTGCTGTTGTTGTGGCCATTAAATGCGACCATTTATACAAGCCACAAGTACACACACACACACATAGCTATGTGGATAAATAGACTGCACGTTTGGTGAGGGATGGTGGAAAGAAGAGGCGCCATTTATATCATAGATAAATCCAATTGTTCGGCCTGTCAAAATGAGCCTTGACTGGGTGTACATGTGTGTGTTAAAAAGATATAGAAAATTTATTAAGTTCATAAAATTACAACTAGAGAGGAACGAGGGGCTGTATAGTTGAGAGTTTCTCGGACCTGCTTATGCTGTGTGCCTCGTTCTGGTCGTCGTCCTTCGTTTTGTTGTTCGTCCGCCTTCAGCCCCACTCTGTGCATAAATTTGCCTGCCAGTTAGCCTGCCAGTTTGTGGCTCCCGTTTATTTATAAAGTATTTTTCCGTCCCTTTTTGTTTTGCACTCAAAGTGGGTAAGGAATCGGAGTCAGAGCCGAAGCGGGATCAGGAGACAAAGAAGAAGGACCCAAGGACGTACTCGCCTTTGGTAAGTATTTATGGTGGCATAATTTACCGTTAAGCATTTTAGGTGACAATTTCAGCCACAATAAAAACTATTTCAGCAGGCGAGACAATAACTCGAGGACCCCAAGTGGATTTATTGGGTCAGGATATTGGATTCCCCTCCATCCCTTTCCCTATCGTTCTCACTGTCGTTTCCTTGTTGCTTGCAAATGCAGATGAAGTGCAGATGATAAGTTTTAATTTCATGGCTTTGGATAGCTGAACAGATGGACATCACAGATGAAATGCAATCAAAAATACTAATAGACCAAACCACATCGAACCGAAACGAAATTCGAATAAATCAGCAAATAAATTGACATTTTACCATTACAGCTGCGTCCGTCTCTGAGTTGGTCTTCTGCTTCTTCTTTTTATTTTGCTGCTGCTGCCAGCATTTTCCCCCATGCAAACACAAATGACACATTATATTGCCGAGACATCCTCCTTGGTGCCGTCTCCGTAACAGTTCCATGCAGCTCTGTCCACACATAAAGCACAAGTCAGCTTAACTAATTACAACGACGATAAGATAAGAAGCCTAGACGTGGCGACTCGAAACCCAGAGACACCGAGAACGAAAGAGAGCGGAAGATGGGGGCATCCCAGATGAAAGAATTCCAAATACAAATGACATTCAATTTATTCAAATCAAGCCCAAATGACCGAGTGTCCAGATCCATGTCCAATGCCCCGTGAGCTCGAATTTGGCGCTGATTTGGGAAAATAAATTGCAAATTCATGTCCATCAACGCACGGAGTAGACTCAAAGAAGTTTTCCGGCCTACCAAGAGACCGACAGAGACAGAGAGAAAAAGAGGGAGGCAAGACACAGACTGAGTGAGCAGTGCCTTTCGACAATTGTGGCAATCGCAGCTACACATTTCTCTCGAAACTAGTTGTACAACTTTTCACTGCGAGTAAAACATAAGAAAAAGATTATACATAAATAATTAAAACAATGATTGCTTAAAATTTTTTGACTTTTAGTGATGTATTCTAAATTTTAAATTGTGTAAATTTACTCTTTATCGAATGCAGGGGTTAAAATAAGTAAAGCAAGTGATTGCGTTCGTTTAAAGCGACATTTAATATTTGGCCAACAGGATTTCGACAGGATTTCTTACCCAACGTTTCACACATCATAACTTTGTTGAAAATCAAGTGATTCTCACGCGGAATGACATTTTGCTAATGTCTTAACACAGTTATTTATGTACCATTTTGTCCAGGTTATCAATTTTATTTTATTAAATTAAATGCTGCCTGAAGAGTTTTTTTTGACAATTGCAGAGGTTTTTAGATAACTACTTAAACAGACTTTTGTGAAGGGAGGAAAAGAGAAATGGTTTGTTGAGGAGGAATAGTGAAGAGGCGGAGAAGGCAAATCGAGTCGCGATGCTAATGAGCCGCTAAAAGCAACATAAATGACTTTAAGTTTCATCTTTACGAGCGCAGTAAGTGTTTTATGAAGGTCTACAGGTCTACAAATTTTTATGACAAACGCCGGACACGAACCCGAATTCGATCTGGGATTCGTGTACGTATAGGATTGAATTCCGGAACACATGAACTATGCGAGCGGCGCGCATGGGCTATTTACGTTTATTAAAATCGCATAAAGTGCAGAAATATGTTAGACTCGATCGTAAAACCCGCCAGCAAATGGAAATTGTTTGACTTTGGTTGTTGTTGCTGTTGTGGGCGTGCACCGGGTATCGGCAATCGGGGCAGTGGAACTGAGGAATAGCGAGTGGGAGGCTGTGTGGGGCACCTAATTGATGTCGACGTCAAAACTGTGTGGCATGCGGCAGCACACAAAACACTAAGGTCATAAATGTTATCGCAAAGTGCGACGGAGCGAACAAACAATATTTCCAAATGTGGAAGAAACTAAAAAGAAAACGAAAAACTAAATAAATTTACGAAAAATATTTGAAATTAGTGCGGCAGTAAAACAGACAACGGAAATGCATGGAGCGAACATTTTTATATTGGTATTATAGTATTTCGATGCGTCTATATTTCTGGTATTCGATTTACATTTTAACGAGCTGCTTTTCACACCCGGTAACGATATTAAAATCAAAGCCCGAAATGTGTCCTAATGGGATGGCGTTAGTCAATGACTCAATTAAGCGGCGTCCGGGATCCGCCCCTCCCCTCGTCTAGCGCAGGGGTCGCAGACGACAGCGGTCGATAAATAAAACGACCCGCAGCAACTCTTGAAAAACCCATCGACCCCATCGATGCCCAAACATTTATAAGCTGCGGTTATTATGCACTGAGAGAAAACATTGGCAATTAAAGAGAGTAGTCTCCCTCTCAGAATGTGTACTTTCAAATAAGCAGGGTCCAGGTTTTTCTCGCTACAAAAGTATCTGCATCAGCACATGTATTTGTATCTGCATATGTATCTGTTTAATGTATTTATGTATGGGGCGCGAGATAAGTGGCTATTGGACCGAGGGCAAACATACACGGGCTGCAGGGCAGCTGCAGAGAGCGCGCACTTACCAGGTGGTCCAGGAGGTCCCGGCGGACCCTCGATAATGCCCGTAGGGAACTCGTCACCCTTGATGGTTGTGGTGAGGCCGCGATCACCGCGGTCGCCCTTGTCACCCTGTGAACGGGAAAGAAGAGGAGCCGCATGAGTCACAAACAAAATTAAGTGGAAATCAGACAGGCAAAAAGGTGACACAATGAAAAGCAGATAGACAGAGAGAGGGGGAAACAGGGAAATGCAGAGGCAGGGGCGCTTAATACATAAATAAACGATAAATAACGTGGAAACCCGAAGAACAGGCAATAGGAAAATCTAGAAAACAAAAGCAGACAGCACACAGACAGTTCGACAGACACACCAACACACGCTCATAAGCCGTCGTACGTATAACCAGACGACAACTCACTTAAAACGTCACAATGTTTATCCAACAGATACAAATAGTGCATTAATCCTTGTGACATCTTTGTTTTACCTCTGAATCGCTTTCCGTGCCTCTCTTTTTCCTTTCATTCGTTATGTCTGGGCATTACTTACCTTTGTGCCAGGTGCTCCGGCCACGCCAGGCGGTCCAATCGGCCCTGGCTGGCCCGACTCGCCCTGCAGGCCCTGCGGTCCATTTTCGCCGGGTGGTCCACGTTCACCGGTCATGCCCGGATTGCCCGGTTCGCCTGGTGGCCCCGGAGGCCCCGGTTCGCCAGGTTCGCCCTGAATGATTGAAAAATATGTTTATTAGCAACAAAGATCTCGCACAGGTTTCTAGCTAAGGAAGAAGGAGATTGGGAAAGGGCACGTGCAGCAAACAAAGTCGAGACATAAACAAGGTGGCATGCAATGTTATAATACACACATACTTAGAGTGCTATGTGGAGGCCGTCCGTAACCCGAGAACTTACCTTGAGCTGTATGACCGTCGAAGCGGACACGTTTACGCCCGCCTCTTGCAAGTCCTTACAACACAAAAAGATAAAACGTAACGTTTATAAATAAAATGAATTACAAAATAAAATTTCAACTAGTTTACAAACTATGAACTAGAGTGATAAATAAAAAAATAGGAAGTTAGCTGCTGCAAAATAATTAAGAATTAATATATATAAATATTATAGATGTAAATAACAGTAAAAAAAAACTAAAATACGAATAAAACCCAAGAGAAAAATAAGAGAGAAGCCTATGAAACTATGCCAGACACCTCAAGAACAATGTGTTAAATTATTTTTATTGTCAATCTACCGTGAATCATACATATATGAAAGTTTAAAAAGCATAGATAAGAAATAAAATACAAAAAAAAATATAACTTTAAGCTAATCTAAAGTTGTACAGCTAAATTGAAATATTTCCATTGTATATTTCATGTATGTAGCTCAGTTTTTGTGTTCAAACTTAAATTTCAATAAGAAATTTCAATGAAATGCCGAATGGGCGTAAAGATAAGATACGTATAGTCTCTTCTGCAAAAAATTAGAGACAGAGAGAGTGAGAGAGAGAAAGAAAAAAGAAAAGGGATGGAAATAAGGAATAAGTAAACATTAATTCGTGTAAGGCCAATGATGAAATTCAAGGGAAATTTTTAGTTTCGCATGTATCAGTGCGGTGGCAGAGGCAGTCTGGCTCGGACTGGTGCTAGGCAAAGTGACTAAGCAGAAACTATGCAGAAGAGGGAAGAAATTTATTGTGCAGTTTAAACCAAAGAGCTGAGCCGGGCTAAAAGTGTTGCGAGCAACAATGAACAGGATAAAAAACAACTACAAAGTACAAAGTACAGCTAATACAACAACAACTACAAGAACTACAAGTGGGACCAGTCGAGGGACAAGTGCAGACGGAAGAGACAACAAACATTTGCCGGGCTTTCTGCCTGTCTGTCTTTCTGTTGCTCCACCTGTCCGACTGCAATTCTCCCTGAGAAATGGTCTTCAAAGTAGGGTAGGGGTTAGGGGAGTGAGTTTACGGTCTGTCATGTAGCAACATATTTATGGCTGAATTGGAATACCTTAACAGCTACAATTTCCGCATATCCCAGCGTGCCGCCATGCAGCGTGGTCACTGATCTCTTCAGGCCCTATGAGAATGCGGAGAAAGCATAGCGCGTTGTTGTTGTTTGTTTGGTTTTTAAATATTTTTAGATTTCGGAGATTTGATTAGCAGCTCACAAAGTGAGATGACACTCTTTACAGGAGCTTAAAGAGCGCAGCTTGTTGTCGGCTGCTGCGTACTCACCTTGACCGTCTGGAAGACATCCACACCCGGATGGCCGGTGTCGCCCTTTTGGCCCTTGTCACCGGGCTTACCCGCAGCGCCCTTCTCTCCGCTGATTCCGTTGAGTCCCTGTGGAATTGTTGGACACTTGAGTAAGGATCCGGGAAACTTGCTTCTGATCGGGTACTTACCGGTTCTCCCTTGTCGCCGGCGTCACCTTTTTTACCTCGCTTTCCTCGCTTGCCGGGCGGTCCGGGTGGTCCTGGCGGACCTGGGGTGTACACAGATGGGAAAAGTTTAATGAGTAAAGAGTCAAATCAGGTTCACGTCTTAAGGTAGACAGTTGCCGCCTCATTAGTTGCGCATTGAACTTTCCCGCTGACCGCAGTCACCCTGTTGCCCCATTGTGCTGCAAGCGTGACACTGCCACGCCCCGTCATCCCTCCCATGCTGTCCAGTTGCAGTATTACAAGTTGGCTTTTTGTTTGCTTTTTGCGCAGTTTTCCGCAGCTTGGGCAAATTCACTTAGCTGAAAAATGACTTTCGTTGCATTTTGTCCGCGACAGGAGCCAAAGGACAACAGCGTACAAAATATTTATAACCACTTTGGCTGCTATTATTTCTGCGCTGTGGAAAACTTTATCTGCACCACTCTTCCCGCTTCACTTCTTCCACTGCAAGAGGCAACAATAAGCTGGCAGACAGATACCTTTGCTACGCTTCTCCCGATGCTTTTCAATTATTTCGCATGCAATTTTACGGCGTATAAAATTGCAGGCATCGTGCTTTATAGTTTGTCTTGGCAATTATTCTTATTGGATGAATGTAGTCCAGTCTCCATCCCACACCGCGTCCTCCATCGTCGTTGCCTAGAGACGGGAAATTAACACCTAAAGCTGCACCTCAAGCCGTGCTGGATGAAGAAGGAGGGTAGCTCTGAGGAGTCTTTGACTGAGGCCAAGACGGCGTCTGGATCGTGCTTGCCCAGACAAGCTCAAATGAAGTAGGTGTGAAAATATTTAATTAAAATAACAGCCAGCTACAAAACACCACATGATAACAACAGGCAGAGGCGTCGCTTCGGAGTCCTGAGAAGAGGGCTTACAAAGAGAGAACTTTGTTAGTTCAACTGGTTTTTATTACATTTATTCCGTCAGTCCTTCATTATTGTTTATTACATTGTTTCAAATCTTTTTCCCCACCCCCTGCTTATGCCATTGCGTGCAGTGCAACAAAAAGTGTAGCAACAACATTCCCTACAGAAAACACGCGCCGTTTTTACTTTTGTTTTTCATTTTTTTTTTCTCTTTTTTCCTTTTTTGGCGCCTTCCTTTTCGGCTGCTGTTTAATAATTGTTGTAATTAAGCAATTCCGTTTCTAGCTGCACTTGAAAAAAGGTGCGAGAACTGCTGAAGCAGTGGTGGGGGCAGATGAGGAGGGAAGGTGAACGGCTGACGGCAAAGGAAGTGCCGGCAAACAATTTAAATTCATTTCGCTGCAAAATTGCGCCGCAAACTACCAAAGTGAAAAAGGCCCGGCACGCGTGCCGTGTCCGCGCGTGTGTGTTTGTGTGTAGAAGTAGGTGTGGCGCACTGTGTAGGTGCTAGGTGAAGCTGAGCAGCCAGCCAGCATGACTCCAACCACGCCTTAGTCGCCCCTCTAATGCAGCAAGCTCATTCAATTAACAAAAGATTTTCTTGCCACGACGCTTGGTGAAAGAAAAGAGAGGGAGGGGCTGGAGTCGGGCAAAAGCAGCGACAGGTGGGGAATACAACGACAAGAGAAGAATGAAAGGTGCCAGCGTGGTTTTGGATCGGAAGCAATAATTACTCTCGTAATCAATTGAAACTCCCGAGGATTTGATCATTTTAGGACAAAAAGTGAGAAAGAGAAAACTAACATAATCTTCAGCACAACGAGACTCCTCTGAGACTTAGTTACAATTAAGAATTTGCCTAGATTTCCACAATATTTCGTCATACTGCGTCATTGGCAGTCGAAAAAAGTTATGCGCACACTGTGAAGCGCTTGCGAAGTAATAAAAGCCAACCAATTAAGCGTGGCTAAGACGCAGACACAGCTCGAAACAATGGACGGTTGCAGGGCCAACGGGTGGATCAAAAGGAGGCAAAGGAACAGTAGCAACGTGGACCGCTGGGTATGGGGCGACTTGGTAACTTGGCCAACTGGAGCATCAAGTGTCGTAAGCCAAAGCCAAACGGAAGTGTCGACGAACCAAAAGAGTCGAGTTAACAACGCTAAAGGCAGCTGGCTCCGAGCAGCAAATGGCACAAGTGAGGCAAGAGGCAGACGCAGCGGAATGGCAACAGGGGAACGGGGATGGCAAACTTGAGCAGCAGAAGAAGTGGAAAAAAGAAGTGAAAATAGTGTTTAATCTAATAACAATATAATAAACGTAATCACAATCATAATATCGTTTGCTTCCACATGCCTCTTCTTACTTCACTCTTCGCCTCCCGTCACTCCCGCTGCCAGTTGCCATTAGCTCCGCCTTTTGCGTATTATTTTCGCGTTGACGGCGTCGCTTTATGCTTGTCGCTTTTGGCTTACAGTTTTCTGCCAATGCTGTTTGTTTCTTCGGCGCTCTGCCTAATATGCCAAGAAATCCTATTGTGCGGTACACTCAACCAATCACATAGAACACACTTAAACAGTCTGATGGGTTGCTGGCAGGCTGCGTAAGCTAAGTACTGTGCTGATAAAGTTGTTAAGCCAAAACTTATTGCTATTTAATACACTGAGAAAAACACAGTACCTAATAAAAAATACTTCGCTTTCGACATGTTATAGGGCACAACAGTGTTTTAAGGAACGAGTTTCTTTCTAATGTGTATCTTGCCGATTTAAACATAATTACAGAAACAATGAGGAGAATCAACTTCGCTGAGCATAATTTAAAATTTTTTTTTTCTGTGACTCAGCTGATCACTGTAAGTTTAATGATAATAGCAACAATAATGATGGCAAGTGTGTAAAACTGTTGATGGGAACTTAACTCAACGCTATCAATGAGCGCGTGATGCAAGTCGCATACACGATTCCCATAAATCCCTATCGATGTCGGCCTCCACTTCATTCCCAGCTTCTTCTCCCCGCCCTTCCCCTCTGATTCACATTTGCCTTGTCCTGCTTACGGACTCTGTTAGTCGTAGTCTAAAGCACCATTTACCCCATCAGCCGACAGATGTCAGTCGACCGCGGGTGTCGCAGAGTCAACATTAGTTCTGCTGTTGCAGTAGCTCATCCCCCTCTAAATTTGGGACGCAAGGGCTGAGCCAGGAGGAGAAGAAGGAGGAGGAGGTGAGCCGTGCCTCAACTGGCAGAGCGGAATAAAAAGAATTATGTCAAGTTGTGCGCGTAATAAATACTCGGAATCGTTTACGTGCGTACAACACGGCACCGACACGTACAACAAACAAGAGCCAAACAAGTCGGCAAACAGACTGACAGAGAGTGAGAGAGAGAGATAGGGAGCGAGAGAGACAGAGGGAGCTGAGTAAAGGCAATTGACCCTTGAGGCTGACGGCGACTGGTCTGAGTGCTTTTTCCGACATTATCGAACTTTGCCGCCACACTGGGGATACCTGGGATTCATCGAGGATTTGTGCAGTTTGAAACTCGATTGCTCCAATAGCAGAGTAAAGAGAGCTGGAAGACACCATGGGTAACAGAGAGAGCTGCATTAGCTGATTAACTGTCACCGCGAGTGACCCAATCCCAAAGGTAGCAGACCTACCAATAATAAGATGTTATATGAACTAAAATGCTAAATCTGTGAGCACACTTTCTGCATTAGATGTATTAGGTATATGGTTGAGCAGCCTAATCGGTGAATGGATTTTGATTCTATTGGCAGCCGAATTCGACGCAGTCAAGTGGCAAAACGTAGCCCAGTTCAAGGCTTCTTTTGTTGAGGATTTGAGTTTCGGTTTTCCTTTTGGATTGGGCGCCATTTTATTTGGACTTTTTCCAGCCTGATTGCGCCAGCTCGATTAATGAGTGTGTGCGCGGAAGTGCGGGAGTGTATATAAACATACACAGTTTATCTCTGTGTGCGAGCGTGTAAATAACGCTGATCCTTGACTTATGAGAAAAGTTTTAAATCAGCGAAGCAAAACTTTGCTTAAGCAATTGGCTTTCTAATGAATTTGAAACAGACACTGTGCATAGTGGGGCGTATAGTAGAGCCGAAGTGATAAAGCTGATACAGCACTTGCAAGGCAGTAAGAACCACTTTTGTAGAAACCCTATTCGTAGTGTGCATCTGCTCTTCGGGCGAATTGCTACTGTACGTAGATTCCTTGCCAAGCCTGACAACCAGTATCTGCAGCTGCTGCAGGCGCCTGGCAACGGCTTCCTGTCAAGGACGTCTGCGTGCGAAATGAACTCGCAGCGCAAACACTGATGAAAAACTTTTAGCTCAACTTTTTCCGTGTCGTCATTTGCTGCTCCTGCATTCTTTGTCACATCTCCCTCTCCCCTTTTGCGCCACTGCAGTTTCTCTGACAAAAACAAAATAGTGAGCATATTCATAGTGCATTGTTCAGACACAGCATGTGTACACGGCACGAAAAGCCTGCCTCATATCGGAATCATATTACACAGAGCGAAAGAAGATAACATAGCAATACACCCCCAAGGATGTAATCCGATTAGAAATACGAAACGCTATATCAGATCGATCTCTTCGTAAAAAAGCAATCTCCTTTTTTCTTACATTTTTTATCAGTGTAAAATGCGAAAAGTTTCTCGTTATGTTTGAGAAAATCCTTCCTCGGTTCTGCCTTCATTCTTTTTCCTATGCTCTGTCGAGGACACTTGATTTGTTATCCCCCCGTTCACTCCCTGCGCCTTTCTTCGCTTGTTGTCAGCTGTTGCTATTTTGTCGGCATGTTGCCGCTGAGAATCTGCAATAAATGCATTTGCGATGTCAAGGATATGCGATATTCAACTACTGCACCGATGACGCCACGACGAGGAGAACATCTCCTGTAAGGAGCTACAGCTTACAACTCTTCCTCTTCCTCTTCCTGCTTGAAGAAACACAGACGAAACTCTGCAGTTCGCATCTTTGTCTTTGCCTTTGTCCTTGTCCTTGTCCTTACCCATGCCCTTTTTGCGTTGCTGCTCCTGCTGTTGTTGTTGTCCGTACCGTTGTTCGCCTGATATGCGATACTTTTCGTAAGATTCTTATCGTTGCCTCGACTAAAGTCTGTCTCCTTTTTCGCTAACGCCACCCTCTCACTCACTCTCTCTCTCTCTCTCTCTCTCTCTCTCTCTCTCTCTCTCTCTCTCTCTCTCTCTGTCTGTCTCTCTCTCTCTCTCTCTCTCTCTCTCTCTCTCTCTCGCTCTCTCTCTCTCTCTCTCTCTTTTTCTCTCTCTCTCTCTCTTTCTCTCTCTCCCTCTCTCGCAATGTGACTGAGTTTCGCTAGAGTCTCTGTTTCTGCGTATGTGGGCCGGGAGCGGGGCTATGCGCCAGGTGATTAAGTCAGCCTCATAGGACAAGCCTGTTTCCGGCTCTTATAAAATACTCGACCAACTTGCCCTTAGGAAAGGGTATGCCATAATTAGAGTAAGGTGGCGTCTCCTTACTACTAAAAGCGGACTGACATTAATCAAGAAGCGGTAACTATGCATATAAAGGAAACATATTGAGCCTGTTAAAATTAAAATGAAGTTATTTTCAATTTATCTTTAATCTGTGACACAATTGGGCTGCATAAGTGCATCCGCTTCCACTTGGTCTCCTATTATTCGGTCTTTCACTTATCGTTGGCATTATATTTGTCTAATTAGTTCACTTGAATAGACGCGAAGCTGACCTAATTAAGTTATGGTCACCAGGGCTCCCCCTTCAATGAACGAGGTAATTATTTACGCACTAACCATATCTCTGTATCGGTCTATCTGTGCATCAATAACAATTCTGTGTCTTGTTCTTGCTGTTTCTGTGTTTGGGACAAGTTGCCTTGTCTCTGGGCCCTTGGTCTTGCCGGGAAGAGAGTCTTGTCGCAAGCGTAGACATTATTATGAGCTGAATAATAAGCGGAGAGCCAGATAGTCAGTGACACAGACAGAGATGGCAGGAAAGAGAGAGGCACATAATTTCCCTGCAAATTCTCCACAAGAAAAGCGACGCTTGAGCCTATAGCCGGACAAATGTTAACTGCAAATAGTCTGTGGGCCTTTGATGAGTGCGCGTACTGTCTGGCAATAAATGGCTAAAAAATCTTTTGCATTGGCAAATTCGCAAACAGCTTTTTCTCTTGCTTAATGAAATGACAGCCATAAATTCTATGAACTAATCAGGCAGACCGAGGGTCAACTACGCCTTCACCTACGCTTCCACTTGCACTTCCGCTCTACTTTCCCATCTTCTCCTTGTTCCTCTAACTGTCCCTCTGCTCTTGTGTAGCCACTTTGCTTGCAATTTGACTGCATTGTGTGTACGCGCTGCTTTATTGCTGTCTAATTTAGTTTACCGCGTGTGTGTGCGTCGGAATTGTAGTGCTGGTGTGTGTGCTGACAGCTTTTTCCTGCCGTTTTTGCAATGACCCATCCTGCGCTGACTGCCTTTGGTGGCAACAGGTTACAGCCCCTGCAGACGGCAATTAATTAACGCGCATTGTGCAGTGTGCCATGCCCCTCGCCCTCATTACACATGTAAACATGCCGGGGCTAACAAATATGTACGGCTTGGGCATAAATATTATAGGAAATTGCCGCCAATTAATTGTATTCAGCGAACCCGCTCGAAATCGCATTCACAATGATTGACGCGGGTTGGCCACACCAAATCCCCGTTCCTTCTCCGTCGTCTTCCCATCCTTTACGCTATAGTCTTTTGGCTAGTTTGACAAACTGACAAATTAGCTTCGCATTTATTTGACATTTCATTTATATTTTTTTTGCATTTTAATTTGAATTTATTGTGAAAGAGAAATTTGGCGCGAGTCGCGTCCGTTTTGCCTGCAATTTGCGAGTGACTTTTTGCGAGATTAATTCTCGCATAATTTCCGATGTGAATTACATCATTTATTGCCATTGACACTTTGATTTATACAGGCCCTGTAATTGCGATTATATTGTTTCCCATTTTTATTATTTAAATGGTATTTTATGACGCGTAATATGAGTTAAATAGTCCATTGAGGCATGCAGCCGCTTTTGGCTTAAAGCCGATGATGAAATATGCCGTACAATTTCTCGCCCAAAGCGACAGTAGACTATGACAATTTTCATGTCATTTTAACAATGCCCGCAAAAGTCATTTGACCTTTTTAAGCTACTTTGTTTCAATTCCCTCGCATGGACTGGAGCAGTAGGGGCGGTGGTAGAGTGCAATGCAAACCAGGGATTCGTATTGGAAAATTACTTGCAGCTGCATTTCATTAGGAAGAATGTTTTACATTTCCGAAAAGGGAAGAGCCCAGAAGAGAACTGGGAGAGGATTTTCATGAAAACAATCAAACAAATTAGGAGATGCGAAATTTATTCTTTGTTTAGGGACATTCAGTTTGCATGAAGCGTGAAAACTTTGTGATATTTTCAAACTCTTCACTCCCTCCCTCATAATCCGCCGGGTGATTGTTATGGCTTTCAAGCTGAATTACTTAAAAAACAATAAAAACAGGAGACAAACACGATAAAAACCCAGAAGGAACAGCAAATAAAATAAATCCCTAACGGTCAACTGGAAGTAGCTCACTTTAATGAAGCAGTGCAGGTTGGGAAAACTCCCGAAAGAGGGAAACAAAGGGAAACAAAACTCTTGCAGCCTGAAAAACACTTGTAAATCCCCGAGCGTTGCTTATGTTTAAGTAATTGGCAAAAGGCTTAAGCAGGCGACTCATCCTGACATTCTGACGCCCCAAAAACTGTGCAGACCCTTTTTAGAACACTTGGGAAACTGTTATATTTTCCCTTCCTCCTTAAGGGACAGCCGGAGTGCGATATTGCCGCAGTTTGAAAATATTATTCAATCCGCTTTTAAGGTGAGGCAACTGTATCTCTCACTCGCTTACTCTCGTTGTCTATGTCGTTTCAATGCCGTATTGTTGTAGCACTCCATAGTATCATCGACTCAGCATCATCCAATGGAAAGTAAAGAAAAACGAAAATATCTGCGAAGCTAAACAATGGCAGAGTGAGAAACAAATTCCATCGACAGAAAAAGTAATATTCCCATAAAGGGTATGGCGGCGGGAGTGTATGGGTGCTTTAGCTGGGCTCAACACTCTTCACTATAAAAAGTGTTTGACGCTCGCGGGTGAATGGGAAGAGAAAATACAAAAATTTAATACTTTTTCTGACGGCTGCTGCCGATCGACTGCCATTAGCATACTTTCCTCCAACTAATCCTCCTTCTCCTCTTGGCAGCCATTTATTTTCAATATGTTTCAATATGTTTCCACACAATTGCATCGCAGTCGGGAATCCGAATATAAATACAGAAACGGGGAGGGAAAGAAAGGGAAACGGGGCCACGGCAGAGAACAAAGCATCCTCAATACCTAGAGCACCGCAACGGACTATGAAAGTATATATTGCGTCGATATACGCGGATTATGCCCCAGTTCCGGCCCCAGCCCCAGCCCTAGCTCGATCCCGAGCCCGATCCCAAGCAATAACTGTTCCCGTAGCAGGGGTAAATCCAGAAATTAATCCCTTCAGCAGCTGCGACAGCCCAGACAAATAATGGAAATATTTGTGCGCCTTGCGAACACACAACAATGAATGGAATCAAGCTGATGAAGAATGATATAATAATAATAATAATAATAATAACAACGGCAGAGGCAGCTATAGCTACGTCTACGACTGCGGCGGGTGAATGCTGGAATCTGGATGCGGATCAGCCATAAAAAATCACAGTGGCAGCAGCTACCACAACAACTACAACAGGAGCAGCGACGACAACAACAGCAGCAACGACAACAACGACTGCGGCAGCAAAGGGCAATGATAATAAAAAAGTGACAAGTGATACAAAGTAAATTCATGCGAATATGAAACAAGATGAGGGCGAGCGCAGCTCCAATGAATGAATACGAATACAAATACACACATACATATGTACATATGTGTATAGTATAACATAATTTCGTGTCTGTGCTTCTTGCCTCGTTGCCTGCCTGACTGCGCTGGCTTGGCAACTACAGCCTTTTTCCCTTCACTTCCTTTCCTCCACCCTCTCTGGGCTGCTCCTATCGCTTTATTGATTGTTGTTGTTATTGACTTTTTCTCCTTGATGTTGCCTGTAAAACCGCGTGTGTGGCATTTTTTCACTTTCATGAGTGTGCAAACCGCTACGTGCGTGTGTGTGTGCGCGCTCTGTAAGTTCCATTTTATGTTCGTCGAGAAGTGGCGTGGCAGCGTAATGGGATGTAACCAAGCAGCGATTGGACAATAGTCGCGATTCTGAATAGGGCTGCGAGTTATGTACGGTTTAATTGCGGCCGATGAGCTATCAATGAAAATAACGCATTTTAAGCTGCAATGTTTGCTTCAATGGCGATAGAAATCTCATTCCAACAAGATGTGTCTAAATGCGTATCTGTATATCTTGCTATGCAATCGTTTATCCCGCGCATCGCGCATTCCACGTCACACTCAACGTGCAAGCTAAGCAGCCGTGCCAGCCACCAGAGATCACACACAAGCACTCACAGACAAACGCACATACAGAGCCGGTGCACACACAACAAGCACTTCACACTTCACGGGCTTTGCACTGGCAATAACTCGCGCGTAATATGCGGCGTATGTACAATATTATCCAAGGAGAGCCCGAGGGGAAATTGGGCACATGCAGGGGAAGCAGATGCCGGGAAAAGAGGAGCAGGATGATGGTAGGGGGTAGGAAGGCGGGGTAGAGAGGGGCTTGTTGAAGCCAATTGGGCAACATCGCTAACGTTGCGTGGATGAGATGAAGTGACACTTACACAATGACAACGATGTCGATATGCGCGATATTCCGAGCCATCACTCATTTCCCCGGTGTACCCCTCCATCCTGCTCCTCGCCTTCATCCATTTTCGCCCAGTGCGGTAGCCAGCATTCACGTCGCTGACTACGCTGATGATATGAATGAATTATGTGGGTAGCTGGTCAGATGCCCCGATGGAAGGGGATGTGAATAAGGAGGGGGAGCGGGTTGCTGGAATGGATAGAAGGGCTGCCTGTGTCGACACGCGTTACACTTGCGGCAATTCTGTAACATGGCAGCCAACAACAGCAACAACGATACGAGCAAGCAACGAACGACGGCAACGTGCAGCTGTTTCTTCTCCTACTGCCGCTGTCGATGCAACTGCTGTTAATGTTGCTGCTTATGCTGCTGTTGCTGGCATATATGAGCCATGTGTTTTTGTGGCATTGTTCGTGTGGTATAATTTAAATAATTGAAAGTTTTACGCTTTAGCGCATAATGCGATGGCCCCAGCAGCAGCAACACCAAAAGCAGCAACAACAACGCTCGCAACAGTTGCTGAAAGCCGTGTTCTTGACCAAGCTTTATCCTGCTATAGCTGCTAACTGCTGTTCCTGCAATTTAGCGAGTATATTTCAGGGATGCCTTCTCCCTCACTTCCCCCCCCTTGCGCAATTCACTGTGCCATGGGGAATTGAATTAACCAAGTTTAATGCGGCTGCAACACAAATTCAAATGATCAGCAACTAAAACATAAAACGCGCTTTGTTCTTTGCCCATCTCTCATTGTTGTTGTTGCAGTTACTATTGTTGCTACTGCTGTTGCTGTAACCTCGGGCAACTGCAGTCGCGAATTACAAATAAATGATTGGGGCCAGCCCGCTGACGGGTATAGCACGTTGCCCGGCTCCGATTGCAACTCCGGGTTCGCTACCCCCTTTTCGCCTCCTGCATTCACCTCCCCTCTCTCTGCGACCCCTTTGTCTGGCACGAATACGTGAGTGCAAACTGCTTACGCTCGTATCATACAAATCATGTAGCTGCCATAAATTCCAAATTGCCAGCCGACACACACTCAAAGACAGAGACCGGGAGAGCGAGAAGTAGAGAGAGTGAGGAAAGGAGGTGTGCAGACAGAGATAGATGTGGACAGTTGTTGCAAGTGTCGGCGATGGTATAGGTGATTGGCTGCCTGCCCGGCCGATGCCGGAGGGCACAGGTTGACTGATAAAAACGATGATGTTGCTGCTGCTGCTGGGATTGCAGCTAGAGTTAGTTTAACCAAACAGCAACAGCAGCAACAACGGATGCCGCCGAGGGTTGTCTAAATTGTGGGCGAACTATAATGAAACTTGACATGTTATTTGTTCATTGAATGAGTGTGCGCTTGAGTGTGTGTGCGAGAGTGTGTCTGTGCAGCTGTCTGGTCAGTCTGGCAGCATTAATATTGCAGCAACAACTTCGATTGCACAATTGCCTGCAGCCAGTGCAAAAAACTTACAAACGTCGACGCCGACTTCGACGTCGGGATTGGGTAAAGTGAGTTGGAAATAAGTAAAGCCCCACGGAGCTCAGGAGTAAATGTAGATAAAACAAGCAGGGAACAGTAGAGGCCACTGCTCTGCATACCCTGCATAAGCAGACAGCGAATAAGACCAACCTGGTGTAGAGGAGAGTCGAAGGTTATGCAACTATCAACACTCGTATGGGGTATCTTCAATTCGTACCCTGCACTCTTTAGAATAATTGAAAGCAATTCTGCTGCGGTGCTTCGCTGGGATTCGTTGGGGCAGCAACTGCGGAGCCTTTGACGGAACGTTCCGTTTTGTAAATAAAGTGCCAGTGCCAGTACCACGATAAACACATAAAACACACACTCGCGCACACACACATGCACACTCTAGTATGCAAAGTCTATTTATTTAAGTGCCAAAATATGCAACCAACGCAGCATCAACAGCAGATACAGCAATTTTCTATTGTTTTAAATTGTTCTTCTTTTTTTTCTGTTTGTTTTTTCTGCAGTTTGCGTCGCATTGCCCTTTTTTATGACACACTTCGCTTGGTCATTGCTTTCGTTGCTATTGTTGCGCTGCTGCTTCATTATTTTTATTGGATTCCTGCAAAACAGACAACGAGCCAAGCAGTCGCCGCTACTGCGACAAGGGGGTCTGCAAGGCGGAGAATGGCAGGGTCAAGAGACATAGGGCAGCTGCAGCTGAGGATCCACTGAGCTATGTAAGATATGATAATGCCTTAACGCTGAGTTCAATAGAACGGTTTGTTGCCCAAGGACTCGCCCCTGTGAGTAAACTCACACTTACGCTCATATTCGCTGCAGCACCCACACTCGCCTCAAAGTGCTTATATGCGGGCGCAGCCACATACGCAGACAAACCGCAATTTGTCATGTTGAGGGCGTCGCGTCCGCCTGCCTGCCTGAAATTCTTGTAATGGCATATTACACATACGCCCCGTGGCGTACAGTCTAATAAATACAAATTTGGACAGCCCAAATTGCCCGTCGAACGGACCCGGGTGCAATCAAAAGGGCCCGACCCAAGTGAACATGAAATCTAATATTTATTGGCACCCAGTGCGTGGGCCGAGCCACGAGCCGCATAGACGAGGCACAAACTTGAAGCACAACAAAAACAACGATGGCGACGAGAATGACCACAAGGCACCTCATGTAGACGTGTCTAACAGGCTCATTTGGGCACAAGTGGCAAATGCGCTAATTGCAAGCAGTTCGCACTCGCATAAGGGTTAACTGACGCTCACCACCTGACACCTTCCCCTCTACTGCAATATTTGCCAATTATGCACTTTGTGCCAGGCAGAGCCATGCACGGCTCACATAAATCTGAGTTTCCTTGGCCCTCCCCTAAGTCTCGCGAAGGCACAATGGAACGTTGCCTGGCCATAAAAAAATGGCAAAAAGAGCTGCAAAGTTTTAGCCGCTGGTCACAGCTGTTGTCCCCATTATGCACTTTAAGCAAATTTCAGATTTCCACTTGGTTTTGTACATCGCAGGTCGAACGATCTGCTGACTTGCAGTTTTTGTGTCATTAAGGCCGCCAGCAGAGCCTTTTCTTCCTCCTCCTCTTTACCGTTACACATACGAAATCGCAAGGTATTAATGAGTCAGTCGCCACACACTTCCATATAAGCTTTACAAAGTAATCGAGAGAATTATTAAGTCGCATGTCTGTTGACTTTCTGTCGTGATTACCTGTCATTAAAATAACTGCAAAGTCGAGTCTTTGATTGATTTTTGAACCTTTTTGCCCTTCTTTACCTTTTCTTGAAATAAAATTGAATTAAATTAATTAAGAATATCCCTAACTACTCTGCTTATTTTCGCCTACAGGATATGCAGAGATGAATTTAATACTTAATGTTTTATGCTACCGGTAATCTAAAGCTACCAGGCAATTTTTTAATTACTCTGTTAGTTTTTATGGGGCAAATAAAAATGAATTTACCATAAAATGTGTTTTGGGTCTTGCGTTAAATTCGAAATTAAGCTGGAAATTCAACGGGGCGCATAGCATGCTGTGAAAAATGCTGCTGGCCATCGTTGAGTGGCCAAATTTAAATTAAAATGAACATTATGCTAATTTTGTCTATTTGTTGCCATTGCTGTTGCACGTCGCCGGCGTCGTCGCAGGTCGCTGCCTGCTAAACATTCAGCCCGCCTACGCGAACATGCTCAGGGATCCCGGTCTGGATCTCGGCATAGCCAAGTTGGGCTTACACCCACTTACCCCCCAGCAAGTGCGCGCTTGTGTATATGTGTAGGGGTAAACCCTAGCGAGTGTGCTTTACCTACCATCGTGAGATGGCAAACTTTTTATGCAAATTAAATGTCTGTGCTTGACTCGCGTGCTTTTTGTTTGCTTTAAGGTAGTCAGTCATTCCCAATTCACCGTTTCCGCCGCCATCTACTGCTTCGCGATCTGTCTTGGCGCTGCCTGCTGACTGCTGACTCACGCTGGAATCACGACGACATCGTGAAGGTCTTTGTTGACTCGTTTTGGGAGCTGTTTTAGGCACGAGGAAATCGCTCACGAGTCTAAGCGAAATTCGTATGAACGATAATTGATCCCCCGTACTGGGCTAATAAATTGGCATTTGATATATGTTTGAAACTATAATTAATTTCAAATGAAAGAAATACTACACCAGAAAGGAGAATTTATTGCAATATAACTTATAGATTAATTAGAATTATTTTCAAAGAATTAAAATTAAATTCATATACTAAGGTGTGTTTTTGTGAGCACCCTATAAATAGGAACTTTGTAAACATCCCTCGGCTTTCTCATGAAATTTCAATTACAGAAATTTAGTTGATTGTTGTGAAACTTTTCGAGGATTTTTTATTTAACCTAATTAAATTGTCGTCTTTCCCCAGTAGGTGCTAATGTCAGTCCTGTAAGGGTATTGAGATCGTCTTCCGTGGGTCGGTGAGATGACACGCTTTGCATAATCAATCAATAAAGTTAAGGTATTCGCCAAAACTTTGTTTCAATGCATTTTTTAGGCACAACGTTGAGCATTCTGTATGTGTGCTTAATTAGAGTGTATCTGTGAGTGTGTGGGTATGTACGTATGTGTTGCTACTGTTGCTACTGTGAGTTGCTACTGTAAGTTGCAGCTGTGAGTTGCTTCTACAGCTGCTGGTGCCGTTGTTTATTTGCATTTCAACACGCTGCGCTTCATCATCATTACAAAAATAACGGCAGACAGAGCAGAGAACAACTTAAAAAACAAAAAATCAAAACAAATACACAACAACAGCAGCAGCACAAATGCACGACAATAACCAGGAGCGTGTACGGGGAGTTGGAAGAGAGGCATAACTGTTAGTTGACGACTCTTTGAGGTTGATGTTGCCCGGCGTGAGAACGGAGAGTGAGAGAGGGAGTGAGCAATATAGTTGAGGGCGATCTAGACTAGGACTTTCTGCAACAATAATAGCAGCAGCATCAACAACAAACTCGAATTTTCAACTCACTTTCCGATGCATTAAGAATAATTCTGTTTTGTTGGATGCTGTTGCAGCCGTTTTTGTTGTCGATGTATTGTAGGTGCTATTTTTTTTTGCTGCCGCGGCGTAGTTTTATAAAGTTATGCGCCGTGGTCTATGTCTTTTTGTTATTGTTATTTTCCTGCTTCCGCTGTGCCCACAGTAACAACAACAAGAGCAGCAACAAAAACAACCGAGCTGGCAACAATAATGTTGCGCCACGCTAAGCTAAAAACAAGCAACAGGCTGTGCCTCAGGCAAGTTCAATGTGGAAGTTGTTGCTGTAGTTCTTCTTGTTGTTGTTTTTACTCTTGTTCATGTTGCTGCTGTGAGCTATTCGACTCGGCTAGCGCCGGATCTAGCCAGCCGTCGAGTCCGCCAATTTGAAAAGTTCTGTGATTGTTGCAGATACTGTGGAGTGCACTGGCAATTGTTGTTGTTGTTGCAGAGAAGTTGCACGCACTTTGGTAGTTTCCTCGTTGCTGCCTCAGCCTTTTTTTGTTCTGCATTTAATTTGATTGCTTTTGATTTATCTTTCGCACAGTGTTCTCGTGTCTACATAATTACGATACCCAGTACCATATATACTGTAAACCTAGTAGGCACTATATATTCACACAGACTATATAGTGCGCACTTGAACTCTGAGAGCGCGCTTCTGTGCTCGGTCTATGGATGTTGCATGTTGGTGTCTATGGGATATGATATTGATGTTGCTGTTGCTGCTGGGCAGGCGCCGGCGAGTAATTCCACTTGATGCACTATCCGATTAGTTTTCTTTTTTATGTTGTTCCTCCATGTGGTTTGTGCACTCCAGCCTCCTCTGGGCTGCGACTTGATTAAGCGCCAATTTATTAATCATTGCCCGGACAGGCCGACGCTTTCAACGCACCTCCGAAATATTTTTCATTTCTTGCCCAGCTCCCCCAGTTTGTGTTACTGTTGCTGGTGTTATTTTAGCTTTTGCTGTTGCTATTGCTTGGTGAGTTTTTAGCTGCCTTAATGGGCATATTTTGCTACTTCGCGCTGGCCCCAAAGTTATTAGCCCGTTTCATTCCGTTCCGTTTCATATAAGTTTTACATGCGTTGTAATTGATTTACTGCCAATTGCTGGCGAAGTGGGCGCCGCTTTTGCTGCACTTGTTACATTTGTTGTTCTTGTTGCTATTGGCGGCTCTCATTATTCAACATTTGTTTACTCTCACACCAGCGAGAGCTTTAAATGCCGCATGAGTAATGAGACAACCCAGAAAACTACGCTAAGGCAGAGGCCAGAAAATAAACAATTATCGCTCCCATCCTCCAACTAATCCCCCATCCGCACGACGCAGTCAATTTGAATATTTCCAAACATTGAAAAAGCTATTATTTGATTATAGACAAATTAAATTTCAATAATTACGTAAAATGTGAAAATTGCAAAAAATTGAAATATTTCACCGAATTTGGCTAAAGATATAATAATAGTTATGTTTTTACAGTTATAATCGACTTCGAAGAAAATTCCTCGTTTAAGATTTTCACACACATTTCTGGCCATTCTGGCCAGTTGCATTTTTCCGAAATTGATAAATTCAGAAAGAAATGCATATCTTCGGTACGATTTCAATATTGCTCGCCCCATCCACTCCCCTCGACGAACATTTTGTTATTTACCATGAAAAAACAGAGAAAATTTATTTGAATGTAGAAAACAGAAATTGTAACTAATTGATATTTTTATTCAGCTAGAATAAAACGTGCATCTTTCTCTTTTTTAGCAATCTGAGAGAGCTGCAACCAGAGCCGGGCAAGAAAAGTTGGCAGCAGTTAATCAGACGACAAAACCAAAAATCAAAGAATAACCAAATGGTGAAAGGTGGATGAAGAGAAAAATGCTTCCGGGCGATCAGGCTCGGTGTTTGCACTCGCAAAATGCAGCAGCATCATGCACAGCGGATACCAGACAGCACAGACTAATTGCAGCTGTCGCTTGCCTGAGAGGGATCTGGATGAGCGGGATGAGGTAAAGCTCACTGGGCACGCCAGCCACCGGCGTCAAAATCAATTAAACGGGTAACAGGCGTACGGTAATTGCAGCTAAAAATCAACGCGTTGCTCCTACTCATAAAGAGTGTCACGAAGCACTTTTCGCTAATTGCACGCAGTTCTCGCAGGGAGAGGAACGAATCAGAGGCAGGGAAAGTGCCAACTCCAGTCGGAGTTGGAGTCGATTCTTTGAGTACCAAGCCAAGGCGACTGGCAAATAAAAACAGAAATTAAACAGAGTAAATAGAAATTCATCAACGTCATTGAGCAGCGGCAGAGGCAGAGGCAAAGCCAGAAGCGGCAGCCTCAATAAAATCCACAAGCAATCGAAACCGACGCGTCCCTCTTATTTTTATTGTTGTTGATGTTGTTGGTTGGTTCCACCTGCCACTCCCCGTATCTCGCTTCAAGTTTCAATTCAGACATAAAAGCAAGTACAGCAATTGCAACCGCGTACGAGCAGGGCGGTGGTAGAGACTAGTCACTGCCAGCAACCTAGACAGACCACAAGCAGACGCAGCGCCGGACAGACACGCCTCATTTTTAGTGTGCAATAAAAAGCGGCGGAGCGTCTGCATGCGGTTTACTCAATTGATTGGAAATTACGCTCGCCAGCTCCTCTTTGAGCAGGCTCTTGCTCTGGCTACGGATTTGACTCGCCACACGGCATGCTTTTCTGCCACATGGCAGCGGCCAGTTCTGCATACTGCAAGTACCATGCGGTAGATTACACCGCAAGACCCCCCAAAATGACGTAATGACTTTCATCTGCCTCCTCCGCCTCTATCTTTACCTTCCACGCCCGTTCCAGATAACACTCCACCCACCCGTTTCTCAATCATTTGCATCCATTAATCAATTTATGTTCTTCCTCGATCGACCCCATTGTTTCTGCCCTCCCTCCTCCTTCCTCTCTGTCTCAATTGCACTCTCCCTCACCTTTCACTGCCTGCGGCCTTTGTGTATCTTAAGTGGACACCAAGACGCTTTGGCCACAATGTATAGGGCCTGTACAGCGTGGCCCGCTTATCTGCCACACAGCCACCACACCCCTCCTCCTTTCCCATCTCAACTGTTTCTATTAGCCGAAACACACTGTTGTCCCCTCAGGGCCAAGCTGACCCTTTTGTCCGACATACTTTCCCATCTCTCTGCTTGTCTTATTCTCTTCGCAGCTTCCCCCTTTTACACATCGAAATTTGTTGGCAGGTCGCCGTACGTCGCTCTCACTTGTTACTGCGGTTGCAGGCTAAATATAGTTCATTTTCTTCTTCCTTTTCTTTTTCTTATTCATCAAATTTTTCTATGCCTGCCACTGAAGCGGCTGACCAAGCGAGGGCATTTATTGCCTGTGATTCTGGTGTTGCTGTTGTTGCTCTCTTTTTCGGATGTTGCAAAATAATTTGAACGTGTTTTCTCTTGTTTTCGGAATACCCTGCATCTAATAGGTGGCCAACGAGGGATTACTAGATAACTAAAGAGGGTTACAGCAACTCATAAAGTTAATGAAGAAAACGAGCGAAAATATATTCATCAGCAGAAAAAGGAAACTTATTAGGTTACACGATATTGACAATTTTCATTTTCAAATTAAATAGTACTATACAATATATATGCTGATGAGGCATAAATAGATTTAACTCCACTTATCTAAAGAGTATTGAGTTGTCGCCTATATCCTCTAACGGACTCACTAATACATTTTCTTTCTTTTGAAAGTGGTACTGCCGTAATTCGTTGCGCTGTAGATATTTTTGTGCACACAAACTCGTAGGCAAACACAGTTACTCACACACTCATACACACTGATTACTTCGAGTGGTAATTAAAGTTTTCGACTCTCCGGGGTTCTGCTATTGACGGGTCATTCGCGACAGGCCAAGGATCAACAAGGCGGAGGCAAAGACGAAGGTCGTTCCCTGACCGCATAATCAGATAAGCGGGAAGTAGAATGCACAGCAAACGAATACGGCCAACCACGCCTACCCACAGCTCACAATGAGATTCATGACGGGCATAGACAAAGTTGAGCAAGATTTCGGTCGATCAGAGTTGCCACTGCGCCACTTAATTGTATATGAATGAGAATGAGGGTCAGCGAGAGAGAGGGATAGGGGGAGGCGAAGACGGAGCATGACTCGGGGGAATAACCGGGGACACGCTGTGTCTATGACTTGGGCGTTAATTACATTCTTATTATTTTCATTTGGCTGCCAGAGTTGCTTTCAATGCGAACTCGAGTTCGATGCCGAAAGTCAATTGGCCGCGTCTCAGATTGGGGCACCAGGGTGCTACAACTGCCTCGTTTTTCATGCAGACAGACGAGTTAGCAGTTTCTATTCGGGTTGCAGGTCACGTGATGCTGTTAATTGCATGTCGGGTCTCTTTGCCTGCTTTGCCTGTTCAAGTCTGGCAGGTCTGCCAAGAGAACCTTCACCTTTGCTAATTGAAAAATACTTGTCGAGTCCCCGCTCTAACTGCGTCTTGGACGTTGCAACTAATTTAGTTCGTCAGGTAGATAGCGAAACAGTGATAGACAGAGAGAGTAAGAGCAGTTTGCAGCTGAATACACAATTGAAAATGAAAACTGTTACACAACGGCGCATCTTATATTAATTTTTATCTCCATCTTTATCTCCCTCTGCCTCTTCATCTCTTCAACTCCATCTTCATCGGCATTTACATTGGCATCTCCATCCCGATCCCCATCCTCATGACCATCTCTATCTCCATTATCATCATCAACATTCCATCACTCAAAGTGGCCTATCATACATCTTAACAAGTTCCTTTGTGAACTGCTTGACACTCGAGCGTTCCCCTCCCAGTACTCCCTTCCAACTCTCCCGCTAGCGCCCGCCCTTCGCAGTGAAAAACCATGCGACTCATGATTATTATTATTACTCTTGTTGTGCTCGTGCCCGGCAAAGCACACAACAACAAAAACTACATGGAAGCCCATTAGCAATTCATCTTCGAGCCAGTTCCCGTTGCTTTGCCTGCAATTAGACTGGGCTTCTCTCTCTTGCACATAAACGCACCACTCTTCCTCTCGGCCCATTTCGAGCTGGGTTCATTGCTGCAAGCCAGGTCAGAGGCTTGGCGCTAGGCGAGGGCAAAGGCAAGTCAACTTTCTTAACACTTTGACAGCAATTTGCGAAATATGTTGCCGGCAATCAGCAAGGAAGTGAGAAAGTAACAACAGCAACAAGCGACATCAGCGGCATTAGGCAGCAACAATGTCTGAGGAGTAACTTACAAGTCGCATAAACAGCAGCAGTGCGCACAAAAGTATGCTACACTCACACGAACACCGGCGTGCATAGCCCATTCTTACCGAATTTCCCTTCCGGTCCTGGTCCTTCCTCCCCGCTAGCCTACCAACAAATGCTCGCTCTGAGTTAGTTTTTGCCATTTTCGCTTTCTGGTAATTAATTAAAAAAACGACACACTCCGCCCCAGCCCTTCTGCTCTGCTGTCCCGTGCTGTTGCCTATATATGTGTGGAATTTTCACAATTTGTATTACATTGTTGTCGTTTTTGCTGTTCTTGTTGTAGTTGCTGCTGCTGCTGTTGGTGCTTACTTTATGTTTGTCTAGCTGCGATAGCTGTCCAATTTCTCTTGCCGCTCGTAAGCTGAGCAAAAACTTTTCGGTTAGCTCGCCAAATACAACCTGCAGGCACAGCAGTCTGGCTGACGGCCTGTCTGCCTGTTCGTCTGCCTTTCATGCTGCAGCCTCGACAAGTAGCCGCAATAAAAAGCAAGCCAAGTTGCCATTTTCGAAGCTACCGGTGCGACCTTCCACTTCTCTCGCCTTGAAGACATGTGGAAATACATGCGAGCAGGTAAGAAAATAATTAATTAGCCGGGCAGTCTCAGTTGTTCGAGTTAATTTCCCCCAGGAGAAGGATCTTCTTTTCGGGGGAATTCTTTTGCCTGCCATTTAGTTAATGTTTCCCTCCATCTGTACGAAATTTATTTGAGATCTACCAATGCTGTTTACTCAACTTTACACTCGCAGGGTATCTGCTATTCGACTCCATTTGAAGTTTTAATTTTTTTTGCGCTTTCTATTCGCTTCTTGTTGTTATTGTGTGTTTTTTTATTTATGGTTACGTTCTATTTCTTGTACACCCCTCTTCCTCCTCCTCTTTCAGCCGTTGGTGCTGCGCTTCGGCCGAGCTGCTATTTCTGGGTTACACTCGCGACAACAACAACATCGACAACAACAACCCCTCAAAACGAGCTGCAAGCAAATTGAACAGCAAATCAATAAAAAGAAACAATTTTTTCTTCCTTCATGTGCTCAACGAGAGTTCTACTTTCAGCCCATATCTCCTTCCCCAAGACCCCCTTCCACTTCTTTGGCTGCCGCGGAATATTTAACTAGTTTTCAATTTTTGGCTGCCACGTGGTTTTCCCTTTTCAAGTTGTTGTTGTTGTTACTATTGATGTTGCTTGTTGTTGGTTGAGTTTTTCTGTATTTTTCATTTTCTCTTTTGCTTTTGGGTAACAAGCCGCGTACAAACCGCGCACATTTTGGCAGTCAACAAATTTGTTGCTTGCCTTTTGGGAACAACTTTTTTCGCCGTGTATTCACTTGGTTTTTTGACTTAGTGACTCTTTTAACAGCGCCGCAATTATGTGCGGCTACTATTCCTAGTTGCGCAAGAGATACCCGACAATGCCCAGATACATACTATAAATATCTATGCAAATACATAAATCTATATATAACAGTAAACATAATACCTTGTGACCTTCCAAGGGATATGCATGGCTAGCAGATATCTCTCATTTAACTCCCTATCCTATGCCACCTGCATGGGTAAGCAGTTTTATGGCATCGATATCTTTGCTTGATTGGATTCATTTTTTATTTGTTCTGCATTGCATTTTACGCGTTGTTCGAAAAATGTGCAGAAAATGCAGTTCCCCACTTGTTAATTGGCAACAGAAGGCGGAACTGCCTTTTGTTTGCCTGCTCTCGCACATGTCAACGTTGCCCGCACTGGGGGCGTAACCTGGTTGTTGCATGTTTGTTGTTTCTATTTGCCATGTGTTACCTTTAATTAGTGAGTGGGCCGCAACCCGCGAAGAGCGTTAATCCACCGTGAATGTCCAACTTTCAGCTGGCGGAAAAACTTGCTAATTAACAAGACTTCCGACAAGTCGCACTCTCAGTCGCAGTCGCAGATCGACAGTGAACAACAATTGAAGCAACAGCATTTCCTAAGTTCGAAGGACGCGAACGAACTAACCTTTTGGTTTTGTTGTGACAGTATTGGTACACAGCTAATTACGCGCGATGATTCATGTCAATCGAGAGAGTCACCGAGTCTGAGTAAAAAGCCTTCAAGGGGCACTAGAAGTGCGTCCGTACGCGCTTTTTGACAATCAACATCAACATCGAATGGAAAATGGTTTAACGGTTAACGGGCTAATGAGGCCCGTTAGTTAGGGAGAGAAAGAGAAAGAAAGAGAGGTTTCAACTGCCGCAGTTACAGGGCAATTGATAACAACTTCAACTTCAACAGTAGGCACTCATCCAACTGACGAATACTCTGCAAGAATTTCGTGTATTGTTCTAATTTAAACTTGCACTGCGAAAAAATATATATACCTCTCAGTGAACTGCATCAAGTACAGGAGAAGTTTGATTGATATCGATTGGCGAAGACCTGACACGGTTGATAAAAGGGAAGGGAGCGAGTCAGAGGCAGAGTGAGGAGAGAAGTGGTTTGGCTTATGGCGCTGAATAATGCAACTTAAGCACACAATAAATGCAATCAAAATAACAATAAAACATGCTACATTTGCCACAAATGGCTGACAGCATTGCCGCTTAGGAAACGCTGACGGGGACGTCGACGCCGACGCCGACGTCGCTGTCGACTGCACAAAAAGGCAACGGTGAGCTGAGCGACGCTGCACTCGACTGAGCTGTTTAAACAAAACTGGCAGTGTGCGAGTGCAGAAATTATGAAACGAGTTTTGCAAGCGGCAGAACGAGGAAAAGGTGATGAAGATACAGAAATCGCACATAAAGGAGAACAAGAAGGCAGACAGAGGAACAGTTGAAGAGACAGGCGGGCAGACAAGCGTATAGACGGACTGAAAGACAGGCGGTCAGACAGTAGGGCGGTCGGGTAGTCGGTCTGGCAGCTGATCACAGGAAGTTATGGACTATGCAGGCGGAGGCTGCGATGAGAAACTGCAGTTGCAGAGGCGTCGCTCGGCTTAAGCCTCTCCACATGCAAAAAGAACGCCAACAAAGGCCCAAAATGAGACGGAAAATGGCAGAGGTAAACGTAAAACCCAAAGTCCACAGCCGATGCCCATGCGGAGGATGAGGCTGTGAGTGCATATAGCGGGTTAGCCGGAATATACACCGAGAGAAAGAAGGACAGTTGCGCAAAAGGTCGAACTGGGGAGGGAACAATCGGCAATTAACGAAGGGCGACACAAGGAGTGTAACAATGTTTACACCTCGACTTATCGAGGGTGCAACATCATCCACACGGATGTTTGTCAAACGGTTCATTAGATCGATACAAAGTCAACAAATATATTTTTAGCTGGCATCCATGTTGACGTAAAGGACTGAAGGGGCTACATTTATTTTGTTAAGAACACGATTTTAAGGATCAATATCTATGAAATTTATCTACATATTTTCTATATTTTAGTTTTCCGTTTTTATGCCAAAACGAAATAAAGCGACGCATAAACGAGAAACGACAGAGGCGACGGGGCAAAAGTACAGAAGAGGCAACTTGTGTAATTTGTTGCCGCTGGCTGCGCTGTCTGTATCTACAAATTATCTGAGTTTTGAGTGGGCTTGACGACTGAGCGCTGAGGCAGCGCAATACGAGTAATTGCATATGGAGATGGAGATGCAGATGCAGATGTAGCGATGCATATACTGCTATTATGTATCTGGGAGGTGTGAGTTTCATGTGGAAAGCGTTTTGTTAACAGCTGCCTACCACGAACAGCAGAGGAGACCCCGCGGAATCACAATAAATTATATAAAGTGTTAACTCAGCTGGAGCTGTGAAAAGGGAGAGCAGCGTTCTCTTCTCATACAGATTCATATACAATAGCGCTGTAGCCACAAAAACCTCTCGACTTTAGAATACACATTGGAAATCTCACACGCATTTCGTCGAACAAAACGCTCGCTTCGTTTAGTTTTCGCTCAATCCCAGTATAGTTATAAATGATTCTTAAACCACGACGACCCTCAAGATTTATAGCGCATAATCAAGCAACAAACCCCGACTCTAGCCTGAACCGAAACTTAGAGCCGAAAACCATTTCTCGCCGAGACCAATTTGTAGTGACAACTTTAAGCTGCATCTCAGGGCGCGCCATAAAAAGAGATACACATTTGACTGTATCTGTATCTCCTCGAGACAGCAAGTTCCGAGTGTGAGTCGAAGGTGTCGGAACGTTGACGCCATTTGGGTTTGTTAACAGAATAAATAGAAGTCTTTCCCGTTTGTCCTCTGATAAGATGTGACCCCAGTTGCCATAGAGTTATATTCATAATGGTTATTGCTCTGTTTGCTGTTGTTCTTGCTCTCGTAGTGTTGACTTTAATTGACAACGCACTGCCTTTGGCTTTGGCTTTGGCATTGGTCCAGGGGTAGCAGCCCAGCGACGCGAGCTATCGAGCGTTACCATCGCATCTATGGACACTCGCACAGAGGGCTACGATTCTATCTGCGCTGCTTGTTTACCTGCCGGCTGTTTGTTGTTGTTGTTTACTCAAGCATTTCATTTGCGCTTAAGTGCAGCTACGAAATGCATTTGTGATGCTTAATATGTTTAACTATGGAAATGCGGCCCTGTTTATGCGCCGCGCTGCCCGCTGCCACCCGGGTGAGAGGCTTGTGTGAAGACTCTTGGAAGATGCTAAAACGTTTTACACCAAAAAGGCCAAATATAAATAAATATCAAGACAACAACAGCAGAAACAGCAGCAATAACAAAGAACGCAAGAAAAAGAAGAGCAAGAGCCGCGCATAAGCGCCACACATGAATGAGAGACAACGTGAAAGGGGAAAGAGGCATGAGAGGTGTTAAGTGAGGCGACGGCAGACGGCAGGCTGCACCAAATGCAAATGTTTAAACTGCAGTACACTCACACAATCATGAATATTCTCACGCGCTTAAGAAATACTCATCACTGGTTTTAAACTGACTTCGCCTCGCTGTGCAGTCGCCCCAGAATGCAGCGCTGTCTTGCATACCAAATGCACGCTAACTGGAATCAAAAGAGCTGTATAGTTATGAATGGGCCGTATGTCCATCATGGGGAGAGGGCACGGATGGCGAAAAGAACTGCTCTGGCAAGTCGAGTATAGGAACGGTAGGAACGGTCGAAGACGAGGCTTAAAGCTGATTAAATTTGTAAGCTTCGCTTACGACAACTTGACAAACTGGTCAGTCTCTCCAAAAGTTGGGATGAAATGGGATTGGGATGGAACGGATTGGCTTGGGTGCTACAGTAATAGTGGGGCTTTTGATAGACAGCGCAGGCGTTTCGACTGCCTGGCGAGTTACAATTTCTACGAAACTGACGGAACAAACGGCGGCGAAAAGGAGTGTGACAAAAGCCGCACATACACGAGCACAAGGACAGACAAATTCGCCTCGGTCTGGCGGCCAACAAAACCGCAGAAAACTCAACATAACCACCAAATCGAGTCCGACTACGAGTCCCTCTCGCAGTCGGAGGCAGAGGCAGAAACGGGAAAGTAAATGTAGCAACGAGCGTTGGCTATGAAAGCAACAAGAAACGAGTGGAAGAAAGAACAGAAGGGAAAACAGAGTATATATCTCGGTTTACGTTGTGAAGTATCCTCAATTTATTTATTTATACCTCACACACTTCAATTCAAAGCTAAATTTTATTATTTGATATCTCAACAATCAATTCAATTATCAAATATCAATTATCTCAATATAGTCAAGCAGAAACCGGGTCAAAATCGATTATACCTTATCGATTGTAAGGCAATTATGAGCGACAAGCCGAAATAGAGGAAGCGAAAATGGAACAACGAACGAGGAACAACGTCAAGGAACGAGGAACGGTGACGCGTGAAAAGGTGTTGCAGGCACTTGAAAAACTTGTTGCTTGCTCTGTCAAATGCGGTTGTTGTTGTTGCTGATCATTTGCATAGCATAATGGCGTCCGATCAGCCAACGATGGTCTCGCCTAAAGCGGCGACTGTTACAACAAGTCAAACAACAAACACGACAACAGCGGCGACACATTCGCATTTTGATTAGATTTAACACAACGCATTGGCGATCCAGTTGTGTATTAATGGAGTGAGAAGGGGAGATGGGACGAGAACTGGTGCGACATGGCAGACGTGTTGGCTACCCCGTGGAGTGGAGTCGCAACCGTCGATGTCATCTAATGACGCGTCGCCGCGCTGCAAATGCAAATGAAACGCAGGCAGGGACGGCAGTAGATGCAGCAGCAGCGACGCAGACTGAGGGCGAAAAGGCGCGCCCACTAAATGGAAAAACCCACAATGCAAAGCGCAACTTAATTGCACGCCAGAGGCGCGACTAGGCCGAGTATGATAGTGGGAGGGTGTTAGGGAGGAGACTGATAGTCGAACGGCGACAGTTTTGATTGAGTTTTGGCACGCAGCTGGGAGCAGGCACTTCGCTACTCCAAGTCGATGAATCAGTCGGCCACAACAAAGGAACGGGTAATTTCGCCTGGAAGCACTTTGCCAGCCTTCCTTTTTTTATACCCGCTACTCGAAGAGTATAAGGGTATTATAACTTTGTGCCAACCGAAAATGTTTGTAACAGGCAGAAGGAGACATCTCCGACCCCATAAAGTATATATATTCTGAATCAGCATGAACAGCCGAGTCGATATAGCCATGTCCGTCTGTCCGTCTGTCCGTCTGTCCGTCTGTCCGTCTGTCCGTCTGTCCGTCTGTCCGTCTGTCCGTCTGTCTGTCCGTATGAAAACCTAGATCTCAGCTATTATAAGAGCTAGAGCTACCAAATTTGGAGACAATATGTGTTAATTATGCCCGCAGATCAAGTTTATTTTGGATTTTTGCCACGCCTCCATCCGCCCCCAAAAATCGATAATAAATCGATAATAGCTGCAAATATAGCTCTACAGCATTCATTTTTTATCCATGTGATAAAAACCACCATCCGGGCGTGTTGCGAAAGTTTCAATAAGATCGGCCGATAAATAAGGAAGATATTCAAGAAATAGTATTGCCTTGTGGCCATGTGCCTGTGTCGGTTTTTCCTAATGTTAGTACCCGAGTTCAACACCAGCAGCAGACAACTTTTTTTAATTATGTGGCAACTTTTTTTTAAATTATGTGGCAACTTTTTTTTTATAATTATGTGCACCGAAAATATAAATAGTGCAATTTTATCGGTCATTGTGTAAGAAATGCAGTGGTCGAGTGGTGATGGTAGTTGACTGTTAAGCGAGAGGTCCGGAGTTCAACTCCTGGGTGTGCCGCGGCGACTTAAATTTATTTTTTTTGTATCTTATATTTTTTTTTTTTTTATAGTGTGTTGCAAAATTCAAAATAAATTTTTAGTATATTTAAAGCCACTTAGAATCGAAAGAGACATTGAGCAGCAACACAAAATACAAACGACAAATCTAATTAGATATGTTGAGATGTATTGTGAGGCAGCATATATGTATGTATGTATAGGCGTCTCTATCACACATGCATAATTTATAACTGCAGAGTAATAAAAGCAAAGGGCAACATCCAATAAGAATCGAGTGGAACTTGCATAGGCAAAACAAATTAGAGACGGAAAGAAATAAAAAGCAAGAACGCATTGTTCACATTTGGCACGTGTTTTTCCGAAGAATTGTAGCGGGTATATCACAGTCGAGTCAGCTCGACTGTAGCCTTCCTTTTTTTCCATGGTTCCTTGCATGGCTGACAACTCTCAACTCTCAAAAGGTAGTCAGGGAAGCGGGCTGTTTTCGATATCGATATCGCGTATTGTCTATGAGTAACGGGAAAATTCAGCTGGAGCATGCCCCAAGCACTTTGCCACTTTCATCAAATTAACTCCATTCACTCCCGGGGTATTGGGAGTTTTCACTCCAGACAACTCGTATTAAACAAAGGTTTCTTATTGAATCAGAAACTTAAACAGAAGATGAAATCATTAATAGCTTAATTTAGTTTACATTAATTCAAGTTTTAGAAATCTTTAGATTTGAAAATGTAATTCTATATCTTCTACAAATTGTGTTCGGAAAATTCGGAAGAGACAAACCAAGCTGAATATATCCATATTTGTAAGTTCTCTCGCATGACAGAGTCTTAAGAAAAACCAGTTCCAGTTCCCGTTTGCTTATTTCACTCCCCTCTGCAGTGCAGTACGCACAGAGGAGGCAGCTGAAATGAGAGCTCCAATACTCTAACCGCATATATTCTGGGAAAAGATTTAAAAACCGAAAACGACTTTAATTATCACCGAGCATCTCCAACGACGTTAGCATATTTTCCCTGTTGGCGATGGTGATTTTCTTATTCAAACTGATTATTTGTAGTCTCGATATATTTTTTGTATCTTCAATTATTATGTGCCTCGCTCGACAATGATCGATTGTTTGTCGTGAAATGGATACCAGGAAGGGAAAGATTGATTTTGATTCAAATTTTGTTGGTGACTTTCGTTGCTTGTCGGATGGAGAAGTTCTGGGATCTGCTCTCGCTCTGGCTACGGCTAATTACGGTCTGATATTGTATTACGCGAATGTAAAACACTCGAAATGGTTGCTGGGCGGACGTGGCAAGCCTTAGAGACGCGGAGCTAAACCCGGTTGACATTGATGGGGGTTTTGATTTTCATGTTCATCTTTCATTGATTGAAACATAAAAAACCAGAGTCGAGCACAAAGAGGGACAGCTGGACAGGCAACCGGACGGGGGAACGTTATCCACTCGGTTGTCCGTCAAGGCGTGACGCAGCTGAAGTCTCTGATTTTGAATTTGAGGGCTAATGAGCCATGCTGTGCACTCGCAGTGGGGCGTATGAGTAATATTTTTGCGCTTTTATGATGATATTTCAAATATTTTATGTATATTTACAGTTAATTTAAATAAATAGTCGAAAATTGAAAATAAATATCAGAGCCTCGCCAGGCTAGAGCCAAGTTGGGGTTGTGGGACATTACGCGGCACGACGTAAAAGGCTAAACATTATTTGGCCATAAAAGCAACAGTGCTTGTCTATGGCTTGGCCGGGTGTCATATTCAAATGACTTATTTCAGTTTTAACTTCCAAATGATGCAACAAAATACACGTTAGTCTAGCACAGCCTCCCTAACTCCCTACACACACAACCAGCTTCGGGAACAAGTGACGTTTTTCAGCAGCCTGGTGGTACCGCCACCACCCATTTTAAATGGCCGAAGGCATCTATTTATAGGGGTAATTGCTAATCCTACCTGAAAACATAATCCACCCACTTGGCGGCGCTGCGGTAATACATCGTCTTTTGCGGGTGACCAGGGATGTCCCCAAAGATATTGCCAACGTGGCAGACAGAACCGGCAGCACAAATAACGGCAACGACGACGGCCAAGACGAGAAAAATGAAAACAAAACCAGACTATTTGTCAACGCGAATGAAGCCATTTATTATCCATCATAAAACTTGTATTTATCGCGGAGAGTGAGAGCACAAGGGCACACGGGGGGATGTTGCACAAACACTGGCAAATCCCACGAGCAGAGCAGGAGGAGAAGCAGTTTTTGTGTGTGTCAGTCAAACAAACAATGCGCTCGCAAAAATAAACGTCGACCAGTTGGTTGAGATGGGTGGACCAGGAGTGGAGCAGGGGGTTTCCAGAGAACACACAGTGTCAAGGCAATAAATCATAAAGCAGCCGCTGGCAAACCGCGACCGTACAGCGACGGGCGTTTTGTCTATGCATATGTGTGCAAGAATGTGCTAGTGAGTGTGTGCGTACGTGATCATTACATGAAATTGGAGCATGTGCGTCGTTCGACGATGCTGTCGCCCGACTCTCTGAATTGTCGCTGAAAATCACGTAAGAGTTTGAAACGAAATCTGTTTACAGGCAACACACGCCCAGGCTCTCTGCCGATCCCCGGCCCCCTACCCCCGCAGTTGTCAAATGACGCAGTAGCAGTGTCGGGCTGTAAGTTGTATACATTTTTATTTGGAGCTGAATTATTTACGCAGTCAACGCGAACGACGACGCTGGCGCAGCCAACTCGCTCAATTTCTAGGAACAGTCAATGAGACGAAACCAGTGCCAAACCAAAACCCACAACGAAGCTCAGAGCCGGCCCAATGCAACCAAGTCAAGTCAAGGCGAAACATAAAACGAAAAAGAAATCCAAGCAGATACGGCTAATAAACTAGCCAAACCGAGTCCCAGACAGTTGCAGATCCGGTCACAGCATAGATAGGTACAAGATATAAATGATGTTGTGTCTAAATACGCGACACGAGCAGTTAAGGAATCAAATTAAAATTAAAGTCTCCAGTGGATCGCTTAAATATTAAATACTGACAAGTTGCACTCCCATGTCAGTATAATATACCCTTGCAGAGGGTATATTAATTTTAGCCAGAAGTTTGCAACGCACCCTAGGAGACATCTCCGACCCTATAAAGTATATATATTCTGAATCAGCATCACCAGAGGAGTCGAAAAATGGATGTCCTGTCTGTCTGTCCGTCCGTCCGTCCGTCTGATTTTATTCTTATTACTTTGTTAATGTGCTGTCAAAATTATATCAAAATCGGACCACTATAACAAATAGCTGCCATAGGAACAATCGGCTGAAATCAGGGTTTTTGTATGCAAACCTTTTTTGTTTTTGGAAATACCGCACATTATCAATACTTTTTAATGTTATACAGTAACCCGCCCTTAGTTTTTCCTTTTAAATATCTCAGACGTTTATATTCTATAGCTGTTATAGGAACAATCAGTCAGTCCGTATGTCTGTTGCAACGCAAATTAGTCCCCCAGTTATTGAGCTATCTTCAAGAAACTTTGCTCACAAGCTTCTTATTTCTGCCCTCTTTAAATAAGTCGGAATGGGCCAGATCGGACTGATATATCGTATAGCTGTCATGGAGCCTATCGGCCGATTTTCGTTATATTTCAAGATATAGCTATCAGGCTTACCTCATCCAAATCTAAGTGTGTGTCTAATAAAGTTCGAAATCGAACTTTTATAACTTATAACAATCAACGATCGGCACCAAGTAATGGCACCTTCTTCGCGCTTTCAAATTCTTCTCAAGAAATCCTCGGCGAATGGTCCCATCACTGATCCCCAAGCCAATCTCCGCTTTTATATCCCCAGAGGATGCAAAAGGATTAGCTTTGCTGAAGCGAACTATGCGTCGGTCCTCTGCAATTGTGGTTTTGAGAATCCCCCCTCGTTTTTCGGGCTTCGGTTCATATTTTACGGCATTGGAAACCATCTTGGCAGAACATTTTAAAAGAATTTGAATTTCTTTATATGTTTTGCCTTCCTTTCTTAGCCGAATAAATTCTTCCCTTTTTGCTCGGAGCAGTGAGGTCCTTTACCCACTAAAATGATTTTTTTTACGTGGTAAAGGTGTATTGTCGTATAAACTTTAATAAGAAACTTAATTAAACTCACTTTTCGCAAAATTACAAAAGATTTCGGCACTTTTCGAGACAAAAAATCAAACACTGCTATTTCAATGAATAGCATAATATAGACCTTTTGTTCAGTTATTGGCTATATCACCTAAAATGTTAAAGTTAACCAAATGGAATAGTTGTTATATGGTTTATAACTAAATACACTAAGCCTTTATGAAAAGAATTGATTTCAAATCAGTGTTTGTAATAGTATTTTACCATCTTGAACGTGAAGGTGGTAAGCACTGCTATTTTTATGAACACAGCTGTATATGCTGCCTCACAATACATCTCAACATATCTAATTAGATTTGTCGTTTGTTTTTTGTGTTGCTGCTCAATGTCTCTTTCGATTCTAAGTGGCTTTAAATATACTAAAAATTTATTTTAAATTTTGCAACACACTATAAAATAAAAAAAACAAGTCGGAAAGGCTACAGTCGAGCTGACTCGACTGTGATATACCCGCTACAATTCTTCGGAAAAACACGTGCCAAATGTGAACAATGCGTTCTTGCTTTTTATTTCTTTCTGTCTCTAATTTGTTTTGCCTATGCAAGTTCCACTCGATTCTTATTGGATGTTGCCCATTGCTTTTATTACTTTGCAGTTATAAATTATATATGTTGCTGCTCAATGTCTCTTTCGATTCTAAGTGGCTTTAAATATACTAAAAATGTATTTTGAATTTTGTAACACACCATAAAATAAAAAAAAATATAAGATACAAAAAAAATAAATATAATTCGCCGCGGCACCCAGGAGTTGAACTCCGGACCTCTCGCTTAACAGTCAACTACCATCACCACTCGACCACTGCATTTCTAACGCAATGGCCAATAAAATTGCACTATGAATATTTTCGGTGCACATCATTAAAAAAAAAGTTGCCACATAATTTAAAAAAAAAGTTGCCACATAATTAAAAAAAGTTGTCTGCTGCTGGTGTTGAACTCGGGTACTAACATTAGGAAAAACCGACACAGGCACATGGCCACAAGGCAATACTATTTCTTGAATATCTTCCTTATTTATCGGCCGATCTTATTGAAACTTTCGCAACACGCCCGGATGGTGGTTTTTATCACATGGATAAAAAATGAATGCTGTAGAGCTATATTTGCAGCTATTATCGATTTATTATCGATTTTTGGGGGCGGATGGAGGCGTGGCAAAAATCCAAAATAAACTTGATCTGCGGGCATAATTAACACATATTGTCTCCAAATTTGGTAGCTCTAGCTCTTATAATAGCTGAGATCTAGGTTTTCATACGGACAGACAGACGGACAGACGGACAGACGGACAGACGGACAGACGGACAGACGGACAGACGGACATGGCTATATCGACTCGGCTGTTCATGCTGATTCAGAATATATATACTTTATGGGGTCGGAGATGTCTCCTTCTGCCTGTTACAAACATTTTCGGTTGGCACAAAGTTATAATACCCTTATACTCTTCGAGTAGCGGGTATAAATATAAGATAAAAAAAAATAAATATAAGGCGCCGCGGCACCGAGGAGTTGAACTCCGGACCTCTCGCTTAACAGTCAACTACCATCACCACTCGACCACTGCATTTCTTACGCAATGACCGATAAAATTGCACTATGAATATTTTCGGTGCACATAAATAAAAAAAAAGTTGCCACATAATTAGAAAAAAAAAAAAGGTTGCCACATAATTAAAAAAAGTTGTCTGCTGCTGGAGTTGAACTCGGGCTCTGACATTAGGAAAAACCGACATAAGCACATGGCCACAGTGGAATACTATTTCTTGAATATCTTCCTTATTTATTGGCCGATCTTATTGAAACTTTGCCAACACACCCGCATAGTGGTTTTTATCAAAAATGATTGCTGTAGATTTATATTTGCAGCTACAATCGACTTTTTTTCGATTTATGGGGACGGATGGAGGCGTGGCAAAAATCCAAAATAAACTTGATCTGCGTGCACACATATTGTCTCCAAATTTGGTAGCTCTAGCTCTTATAATAGCTGAGATCTAGGTTTTCATACGGACGGACAGATGGACATGGCTATATCGACTCGGCTGTTCATGCTGATTCAGAATATATATACTTTATGGGGTCGGAGATTTCTCCTTCTGCCTGTTACAAACATTTTCGGTTGGCACAAAGTTATAATACCCTTATACTCTTCGAGTAGCGGGTATAATCATATATGTAGCTGTTATTCAAACGCATTTTTGAATGAGAACTTTCCAAATTTAGATTTTATGACCAACAGATCCTTTACAACACAAAGACATTTCCTCATAACATTTTGTGTTAAGTATATAAGAAATCCAGGTATATACAAAAGCATTAAAAAGGTAGAATTATTTTTTTTCGAAGCAGGTGTTTGATTCATAGCCTTAATCAGGTAAAAATCTCGACTTCCTGTACTGTTATAATTGTTCAATAAATACCACAGAAACCAGCAGCAATCCAAATATATTTTATATTTTGTATAACTGCAAGGGTATGAAACCTTTGGCAAGCCGAAGGTAGCCTTGCTTTCTTGTTTTTGTTTATATTTATATTTTTGGTTGTGTTTAATACATTTTTATGAGCTTCTCAGCTGACCCACGACTTCCTCAACTCGCAGCTGATAAAAATGCTTAAAAACAAATCCAGCAATGAGACAGACGGATAGAAAGACAGAGAAACAGACGGGCATACGGGTTGAGCTATGAACAGACGGAATCTGGCAGCTGCAGCGAAATGAGAATTAAATAAAATTTATGAAATTTCTGCTGGCAATTCATTTATTTTGTGCTGCCAATGAATTTCATTTTGATTTCTGCTGCATTTTCCGAGACTTTATTTGTGTTTTTTTCGTTTTTTAATTGCATTTTTTTCGGAGCAGAGAAATTCCGATGCCGTCGCCGTTGCCGCCGCTGCTAAAGCCACCGCATGCGATGAGCAGCTGGAACCGCAAAAAAAACAAATTGCAGGACTGCTCGTGAAAGAGGTGTGACGAGGAGACGGGGGAAGAAAAACAAGCCAAATAAATAAATTTGTTAACAAATATGTGTGGCATGTGGCATCCGCAGCAGCTTCGTGTGTGGGGCGAGGCAGAGGGAAATAATGCCGAGTGTTGCGCATTCATTATGTTTTACTAATTAATAATTTGGTGCTGTTGCTGCCTGGTTTATTGGCCTATTAGCGAGGCATTTAAATGGTAATCAAGGCGTGCTTGGACGTGCGCAGACAGCCAAAAGTCACGCAAAGTTGCCCAAACACGGCACGAGCAGTATAACAAGGGAAGGACGAGGGACAGAAAACACAGAACAAACAAGTCACATAAACAAACTGCCCAGCTTTCTGCAAAACTAGGGGTCGCAAGGGGAAACCAGTAGAGGAAGGAAAAGTAGGTGCGGGGCAGGCAAACGCACTGCCGAGGCTGAAGTTGAAGCAGGCGAAATTGAAAACGAAAAGGAAATCAATTGATGTGTAGCGGCAATCGATATGCCGAGGTGTGGTCTGCTCCGTTACGTTATGCAGCACTGCGAGAAATAGTCGAGTATGTATGAAGTGTTTGGGCTGCAATACCCTGTAGAAACACTGAAAAAGACTTTCTTTTAGATATTCTCTTTCTTAAATTAACTCTACATTCAGATATTTTTTCTGTGTACGCTGTCTGATAGCAATCGGGTTTTGTTCCATTCTCCCAATGGCCGAAATAAACAAGCGTTTGTGGGCACGCTCAAAATGACACAGCCAGTAGAGCCAAAGGGGCTGGGCGGAAGAAGGAGTGGAGGAACCGGAATGCAGAGAGAGGTAGGTCGGTCCGGTTGGTCGCTTAGGTTTGGCACGGCCTTAAACCGCACAAAAGCCTTAAACAAGCAACTAGGGGAGGTTTTGAACTGTAGTCCTGCTGTCACGTCGTCCTGGAGTCCTCTTATCCTGGTGGTGGTACCTGATGGCAGCGGCAACATATGCACATACGGGAGACACATGAGTCTATCCACTCGGTGTTTGACAACGTGATTGAAATTTATGACTGGCAAAAGTACCGTATGCAGGCGAATCGGCAACAAGAAGAACAAGAGTGTCGGCAGAGGAAAGTGGAGTAACAACAGTTGTAAAAAAAATCACAACACTGAGACACTACGCCAGCGGGGTGGTGGGTGGATGGTGAAGGGCGAGTACTGAGCAGTTGAGGTGACTGCTACTTTGGCGGGAATGCCTGACTGTCCTCTTGGTTACTAGTTCCCATTCCCGTTCTTGTTACCCACCTCCACCTGCACTCCTCCTCCTCTAATTTCTGCTCCGTAGTGAGAAATTGCAATGCTTTTTATTCATTGCAATTTCTCACTACTTGTACGCATTAAAACCTAATTGGGAATTTCCATAGTTCATATTATGCCACTGTCCACCCATCACCCTTTCTTATCTCTCTCCGTCTGTCTGTCTGACTCTGTCTTTGCCCCTCTCCAGGGCTTGTTCTACATATTTTGGCTTGCAAAATGTCACACGCAGCCAACGCAGCCAACGCAGCTCGTCGAGCGTCGATGCCTGTTGTTGTTGTTGTTGTTGTTAGCAAAGTGGATTTTGCGCTTGGCTCTGATAAAGTGAGTCCTGCTGCTCAAAGCAGCAGCGGTGTCGGCAGAGCGTATGGTCAGCTCTGAAGTGCCTCCGTCCCAAACATGTCAAGGTTCTCCAGCCACAGGCAAATACTGCAGCAGCTGGGGGACAAACAGAGAGCGGCAGAGGGAGAGCGGAGAGGGATGATGATTGCTGGAGACTGCACGGGGAGGGGAATGGCTATGCGAATTAGAGGGGGTTGACGACGTGATGAACGCAGAATGAATGAGAAGTGGCCAAATGTCATTTGCAGTTTGACAAGTCTCGGACTCGCCATGAGTTCAGTTCACTGTGGGAACAAAACACGAATTGCCCAAGACACCACAAATAATCTGAAACTTGCAGAGAAAGCAGCAGGTAACATAGAAAATGAAATGTTTTCAAATCGAATTTCACACTTACATGCTTTGAGTTGAGAAATTGATGACAGACCAAAACTTAAGATTCGAATTTTTTAAGTAAGTTTGAGAATTAGTATGACGATCATAGTGTAATAATATTATTATTATTACTTTATGGTGGGGATGAGTGAAATAGAAAATAATTAAAATCCCGAAGCAGAAAGTTGAGATTTGCCTTCATAATCGCAAAATTTGCAGTCTTCACACCATTGTACTTTTCATTATTTTTCCAGATTCCCTTTTCCCTTCGTTTGACATAGCATTGCTACAGCTGAATGCTCTCATACTAATTTTATCAGTTTTCACTGCAAAACGAAAAAAAGAATTCCATTCCAATTCCTATCTCACTTCCCCTTCCCCTAGTCCTACTACTACCTTCCCAAGCTGCATTCACAATCCCGACTAATCGACTTAGTCGTACCTCGGTCAAAATCGAGTATCCTTTGACTTAACTCTGTGCAATGTGTCCTTGGCACGAACTTCGGGCTAAGTGCGCTGCATATGCACAAAGGCAGACTGAGTTACATAAAGAGAGAGAGATAGAGAGAGAGAGAGAGAGAGAGAGAGAGAGAGAGAGAGAGATAGAGAGGGGACTAGAGAGACAGCTCAAGTGGAGACTATGAAGACTTTTGCCGCAGTCTCTAAAAGATAAGCAAAATGATAAGCCCAGTCCCTCGGTTCTTGGTGCACGTCCCTTATTCTTGCCCTACACTTTTCTTCCTGGCCAGCTGCACACGTCCCTGTGCGGCTTTGATTTATTGTGTGCGCGGCTCAGAGTTGTGAAAAGACTGTTCTGGCACGCACTTATCAAGGCCGTCGTGACTGAAGGAGCGGAGGGGGTAGACGAGCACCTAAATTTATTTATTTGAAATGACTTTGAAAGAAAGTTCGCCCTGCCGAGCAGACGAGATGGCGAGCGGAAACTTTCGACCAGCGAGTGAATCGATTAGAAAACTTTTCTGTCGTATCTTATCTCCAAAAGGGACAGGGAAGGAGACGAGCGAGGGAGTAACTGGAATTGGCCAAGTCGTTAAATAATTGCGTAGAGTATTTAGCTCTAACCCACGTATGCGTCATATGCGGCGGACAACGTCGCCAGCGGAGCCAGAGCATACGTGGTCAGGATTAGCCACGCGCTGAGCAGCTTGGCGACACTCGAGTGGATGAGTTAATTGTGCGAATGTCAAGACAAATTGCGTTAATGCGCAAAGCGACAACAAAGTCAACGAGGACCATGAGGACAACGAGGACCCCACGCAGAAAATTGTGCATGTTCCCGCCGAGTGCGGCAGCCAACGGCATGGTGAATGTGTGCGAATGTGTACGCGAGTGTGTGTCGTAAAACTTTTTAAAAAGTATTTTAAGCGAAATGTATGCAAACCGCAACGCAAGTTGGCAGTCAAGCGTGGCATGCGGCATGTGGCAGGCAGCAGGCGCGTCAAACGCGGCACTCAAAGGACACAGCTAATCCCCGAGTAATCAAAGTTTGGCAATACCAAGCGGGACTGGCAGCAAAATAAGCTGCCAGGCGAGCGGTGGAGCAGAGAGAGATAGAGCGAGCATAGCCTGCATCTGGCACAGGCGATGCGAGAGTAAGGGAGTGAGGTAGAATGGGAGCTGAAAGCATAACACAGGACACAAGGCTCCTCCGAGAAGCTCAGACAAATTGCAAACACACACAACACACATTGGCACAACACACATACACATTCACATACAGACAAAGCTCGCAAGGCGCAAACAAGCTCGCACAAGTTGTTCCATTCCGCCTGCTCAAGCTGTCATTGTGCAGTCCCTCCCAGAAAAAACACTTTACCAATTAATGAAATCTCTAAACTGCCATAAATTTGCCAGGCTCAAATAATTAAATTGTGTCGGCTCCACGCATACGGCCACACACAGATACCCACAGCGACGACTTGTTGACTTGTGTTTGTTTGTGGTTGCGTGTGCGTGTGTGAGTTCCAGTGCGTGGGAGTGACATTTTTGACCAAAACAGACGCCCACAGACCGCAAATGAAGGCGGTCGCCGGTCAATTCAGAAGCTGACAATACGACAAGCCTCAGAGTCGAGGGTGGCTCCAAGAGTTGCCTAAAAGCGGGGCAGACAGAAGCGTAACCCACGTGACTCCCTTGAGCAACTATCGCTCGCTTATAGCTGGGACTTGGACTCACCTGTTTGGCACTGGCACTCGCCATTGGCACCGATGCCGCTGACACCTCCTACTGCTGCCGCCGCTGCTTCCGCCTCTGCTGCCTGTCGGCGCTGCTGGCGTCGCGTCAACTGCAGCTGCGAAACGTCGCGTCGCAAGCGATGCAGCTCGCGGCGCACATGCAGCGCCAAATGTGGCGATCCGGAGACATTGTCCTTGCTGCCGGCACTGGCTAGCAGCTGTGCCTGTTCAGCTGGCCAGTGGATGAGCTGCTGCTGCTCCAGGCGCAGCTCCAGCTCGACGATGCGCGCATCCAGCTGCTGTAGGCGCTGCACGCGCTGTTCGAGGCGCGTCTGTCGCACATTCGCGTAAAGCGCGAAGCTGAAGGCGCATAGGCACAGCACGTAGCTGGCGATGTGCAGTAGGGGCATCAGCTTTACCGCATAGCGTGGCCGATCTTTACTCGAGCAGTTATTATTGTGGTTGTAGCTGGGTCTAGCTGCTGTTGCTGCTGCTGGCGCAGCTAGGCGACTAGTTAATGTTGCTGTGGTGTCAGCTGCTGCTGCTACCGGCTCTTCTCTACCTAGCAACATGCGCTGCTGTTCCATCTCAGCTGAAGCTATTGTTGCTCCTGTTGTTTGTGTTGTTGCTGATGCTGGGTTGTTGATGTGTGTTGTTGGCATCGGGCTGCAACTGATTGTTTGGCCGCCAGGCGGCGCTTTGGGTTTGCGCATGCTACCAGCAAAGATCTCAGACAAAGACAATCGCTTCTTCTAGGCAGGTGACGAGGATGTTGCTCCTGCTACTGCTGGTGTTGCTCCTGATGCTACTGCTGTTGTGCTTAAGAGTGCTGGCGGCACTTGAAGTGTCCTTGTTGCATCAGAAAAACACATGTGTTGCACTGTGGCAGCTGTTCCTTTTTTGGTCAATACTCGAGTCCTTGACGCTGCTCTATTTCCTGTCTTCTGCGCTGTTTGCCCAGTACAGTGTTGCTGCTGCCTGGCCGCGGCATGTGGGCTGAAGCTACGCAGCCATGAACTGCGACATGGATGGTGGGGGCAGAGACCGCACTACGAAAGTCAGCCACTTGTGCTACTTGTCTAATCTCCCCTCGTTACGTCTTTGTTCCTATCTTGTCAATCGTCACAGCAGCTACTACTTCTGCTGCTGAGTCCTGTGTGCGCCTTGATAAGTTTTGCAGGCCCTTTTTGTTGGTCTTCGCTTTTCACTTTCCTCTTTGCTCGCGATTTTCACTAGTCCTCGAAGTGCACTTCACATTGGAACTTGTTGGTTCTCGACTAGCACTGCAACAAAACAGAGGGAGATGGAAAGTATGAAAGTGAGTGAGGGAGAGGAAAAAAGTTCACGAAAGTTGCACACAAATCGGTGCCATGCTTGAATTATGGCAACTGGACCCCGTCGACACATTTTCAATAATTAAGCAACCCAGGTGAGGGCTGCCAGGACGCTGCTAAGAAGCTGCCAGGACGACGACAACTGCGACGAAGCCGCTGCCAGGACAGCTGCCAGTGCTAACTTCGTTTTAAGTTCAACCAGCCGTGTTTCTTCCCGCCCCACCCTGCCAAGCTCGGCCCTTCTCACCACAAGTTCTTCGCCAACTTTATATTTCCAGCAAACAACAACAGCAACAAATGTTGGCAACCAGATGCTATTGAGAGGCAACGAAAGGTTTTTGACCGACAGAGAGACAGACGGACAGAGAGAGAGGCAGTGAGACAGACGGACATACGAACTTGTAGCGTGTCAAAAACATTTGTAGCCGCCACTTGAATTTGGTGCAACACTGAAGCACGGGGAAGAGAAGTCGCTTTAGGACCACTCAGCACGGTAACAAAAAATGAAAACAAAAACAAAAAGAGGAAAATGAAGATGAAGAAGAAATAGGGCAAGCGGACCGCAACAATATAAAAAGTATAAAGTAGAATTATTGTCGAAAAGCAAACACGCTTGAAAACTCGCGTAGTAGAGAGAAAAAGAAATCTCCAATTTGAGTGCAAAGGCGTAAAGAGATTAAATTCTCCCTCCCCACAGTTCGGAGATAAATACTTGATTTGAAAATGGAAATAAAGTGTAGCCATCAATTAAGATGCCATGAGTAGCTCCAGTTGGTGGTGCGCTCTACCATAGTTGAAGGACTTGTGGACATCTCGACATGTTTGTATGCATGTGTATGTTGCGCAATCATGCGGCAAGCTGAGCAATACAAATCAATCACTTCGGGTCACGCTCATAAAACTCAAAAACAATTGCGCCGAAAGTGAACCACACTCTGAGCCGTGCCGCCTGCGTCGCCAGTGTCGACCGCAATACAAAAATTGAGCATAAAAGCCAAAAGGGCAATTTCCACAAACTCAACAATAAGCATGGGAATAAAAAAACAAGTCAATGGAATGTTTGGTACACCCTAATAAAACTAATTGAAAGTCTTGTGCACTGCGAAGCCAATAATGCCAATAACGATGGACAACAACAACAGCAGCCAACAAAACAGTAATAATGGCAGCAACCAAAGCAACAGCAATAGCTACAATAATAACACAACAACAGTCGTAGTCAGCAGCGAGCAACAGCAATGGCAATTGCAAGGCAATCGACCTTTTAATTTAACAAATAAGAGTGAGTCAGACTGCTAAACAGACAAACAGACAGACAGACACGACTCGAGTCGTGTTCCGTTAGCCAGTGAAAAACCCATCAGGGAGTGAGAGCACTCGTACAGAGGGTTAATGCTTTCCGATACTAACTCAATATAAATAAATTGATTTCAAATTTCAACAGCTTTTGCACCGCAGCTTTTGTCAATTACTCATGGATCCGTCGGGTACTACGGGTTGCAGGTTGGGGCAGGAGGACGCTGAAAAACATGCTATGAATTTTTGTGCGCGCAAATTCAATTATGCTATCGCCGTGTGTGCAAGCAAACTGTACTAAGTATGCTCGCCCGCACGCTCAAACAGCAACACAAAGAGTCATCAGACCCAGTGCACTCAGAGAAACGTTTTGCCTGAAAATTAGCCAAATTTCCAGAGAGAAGTTAAAGTTGTTAAGTATTTTTTTTCATGGGAAAACTATTTCTGTCTACATATGTGTGCGCCATTTGTAGAAAATCGAATTAATTCACCAACGTAGTCGGTTTTTCTTCGAGTGTAGCGTATCGATGTGTGCGTCCGTACAGCTGGCAATTGAAAAATTTGATTTCAAATTGAAATGTAAAGCAAGGAAAATAGAATCGCATTAACCTCAGCCATGAGCTGGGCTAGCTGCCACTGATGACCAATGCCATTCTGGGCCCGGCATGGCACAATTTTGAGTCAAGTGCTGCACGTATCCAGAAACCAAAGCAAACCGTAGCAAAGGGCAGCCAATGAGCAATGGCTGTAAAAAGCTCAATTGCAGCGCATTTAAAAGGATTATTGTCCTTATTTATTTTGCTAAATTTATTCGTTACGGACAAATGCGCAAGCCAACACACACCCACGCACACACAACCACAAACACACACTCGCATCTGGTGGAAGGAAAATGAAAACATGAAAGGGAACACACGAGAGGGCAAAATCAAAGCAAATAAATAATAAAAATAATCGGGCCGTTAGTAACACATGCGCATTCCACATCATCATCATCAACAACAACAGCCCGCAGGGTGAGACAAGGGATGGCGTGCAGAAATAGCAGCCTAGGGAGTAGCCTCAACAACCACCGGTCACATCGCTTCCTCAGCTATGACACAACACCACGACAACGAATGCATGAAACAAAGTCTTCGAGCTGCAAAGTCGACAATCTTCTTGGCTGGCTGAGCAATGGCCGGGTACGGAGAAGGGGAGTGGGGGATAATAAATAGTTGTCGTGTCATATGAAAAATGCAAGTAGTGTTTAAGTTTTTTCGACAGCCCTCTATCCAACGCCCTAACCTCCTTGGGTGCCTGTGGAAATCCGCCCATTTTCTTGGACCCTCCAACCACATTCACCTTTCTCCTGTAAAGTATTTCTTGCTGCTTCATCGCCCAAATTGAAAAAGCGATGGGAAAAGCCAGGCCCTGGGAATTTGGTGAGAGGGAAACGGAAGCAACGTTTAGGTTTAAAAGGCGCAGGAAGAGCGCAAGCCGAAGCAGTTTCCCGAAATATCATTTACGTCGCAAAGCACTTTGAATAAAACTACTAAAAGTATGGATAGATAAACCGTATAAATCATGAGCTATAGGAAACTATAGTCTATGCTCTTATTCAGCGCAAAATTACAGCCGAAAATTGATTAAATTCTCTAGTAGATATGTCCACAAATTGTTTCACTTCTTCGCTTTTGCTCAGCTAGAAACCCTAAAAGAGTTTTGATTCCTCATCATAGATATCGGAGTGAATGATGTGCCTCATGCAAGCTTGTCCAACCTCGGCATGCTGTGCATACACTGGCCTGGATCCTCCCTTCCTCTGCTGTTCTTGTTTATGTTCTTTGCCATTTCCTTATAATTTTTACAGCTTGTTTTGCTGCGGCTGCCAAAAATGCTGCATGAGGATGTTATGCATGAGGTGCATGTTGTTGGTTGCTGTTGCTCTTACTGCTGTTGCCATCTTACTCCGAGGGGCTTTTATTCATTGTTGTTGCCTGAGCGTCGTTTTTGTAGTTTAATGTACGTTGTTTTACAATACTGTCACACGCCCAGCGGCCAAAACGACCGCTCGCCTCTCTGCAACTTGCCCTTGGGAGAAATTACTTAATTTCGGAATTTCAATTTAGCACTTAAAACAGCCAAAGAAATGAGCAAGACAAAGATAGAGACGGAGCGAGAAAGGGAGTGAGCACCTAATTGCACTTTATTTGCCAACTGTGTGCGAGTGTGTTTGTGCGTGTAAAAATCCAACTTACATGTTGTGACTTCTTAAAATTTCCGGAATTTTTAGCACGCAATGTTTGCTTTTGTTTACTGGCTACCAACTTGCAGTCCTGCCCAACTACCGATTTTTAACCCCCCTCATCCTTTATTTGCTTAGGTAACAGTGTGTGTGTGCGCGTATATTCTTTGTTGCCGATGGTAAAAATTGCAGCAAGTACTTATATAAGTTGAAGGTCTCGGTTCTTCCTCTGATCTTCAGCTTGGGGCGACGCAGTGCAGAAAAACTTTGCCATTAGTAAGGCAAAGTTGGTATACATATATAAATGTATATACATATATATATATATATTTATGTAAATAAATATATTTATATACATGTGTGGACTGAAGTGTCGCTAAGTAGAAAAATTGTTCAAGAAACATTTAAGAGCGCTTTGCGAATCTAACATATGTGAAAGATACTGGCAAAAATAATCGAGTGTGCTCGCTGGAGTGCCTGAAACTATAATGGCTATGCTAATTTGTTGAGTGTTAACTTAATATGGCACTAAGTTTCTCCCTTGTTGGGAAATCTTTGGGCACTCTTTCGTCATGCCAAAGGTAAGTAAAAGTTAGATGATATTATCAGATCTTCTTGGGCTACGAAGAGGAACACCAATTAACTGTTCACATGACACACACACATGCTGCGACATTCGTTCATGAGGAACATAACAAAGTCTGCGAAAGCCGGTTAAACTGTAATAAAAGCAGTCAAGACAGACGATGAAAGAGAGTGCAAGCAAAAGAGTGAGATTTTGGAATGGGAGGGTAGCGGGACCATTTTCCACATTATCCTTAATGTTTGCCCTGCCCGTGCTATTTGCACCTGGTATACAGAACGAGGCAGGCCGCACAAGGTGGCCTCACTGTGCCCGCCGTGCGGCGAGTTTGTTAAACTGTGTAAAGTTACACGCACCTAAGCACTTAACTGCACAAAAGCCCGACCAGCAGCGGGGCAAAAGGCAGGACAAAGGGTTCAAACTACATAAAACTTGTAACCGCACGCGGCTGCGTGTGCGGCGGTGGCGTCTGCATTGTCTCACAGTGGTTAACGGCAGCAGGCAAAACACTCAAATAGCTCTAAGATGGCATCGAAGAAAATACCTTCAATAGAAAACTGCAACAACAACTGAAAATAAAATTAGTTACAGCTAATTTAACTTTCAAACCGCTTTACAAATAAGAACAATTATTACAGGAATTCGTTGCTAAAATATAAACGGGAATGTTAATATTACAGAAATATTAAAACTATGGTAAAAGTTTTAATTAACGTTAACGTGAATATTCAATAGTTTCCTCACTACACTCACATGCGTGGAAAAAAATGCACATGTTAGTTAGTACAATTCTTGAATAAATTCTTTGCTTACATATAATCATATAATTTTATTATTTTTAACATTCATTAAAATATTCGGCTCTGCCCCACTGTACGTGGGCGAGACATGCCACCTTGCACTTGATATGATCACTCGGATGCGGCCAAAGTTAAGTTGCGTGTTTTTTTGTGAATAAGTCTGGCTGAAGCAACAAATGTTAAACTGCAACCCCGGAAAAAGGTTGTACAAGGTACAACTCCCCGTAAACTTTACTCTCCGCTCTTCTTATTCCCATCTATCCAAGTCCTTCAATCGCTGTCCAGTCTGTTTAGACACAAATTAAAACGCAGAGTACAAACCTCTTTCATGCTTTTGTCTCACTGCTCGTAGCCCTCTATCTGCTGTCGCCCCTTACCCGTTGCTTCTGGTTGCGAGTCACTCCCCCGTGTGTGTACCGTATTTTACTTGCTGTCCCCGCTAACTCTGATACTCGCTGCAAAAGGCCAAGCAGTGTAAACAGAGGGGAATGTCAGCCGAGAAAAGGTTTGTGCTGCAGATTTTTTCTTTGTGCAGTGTGGCTGTGTGTGCTCTGTGTTTGGATTAAAGTGCCAATAAAGGCACATGGGAAATGTGTTGAAAGCACAAGAAAAGACAATGGCAATGGAAATTAATTGCACGGAGTGTTAGTACAATGAGTTTTCCAATTGAAATTTGATACGTTTTCCAATTGCGAGAGATTTCATTATTAAGCTAACGATTACGGCTGGAACTACTGCGAGAGTGCAGCTTTGGCCATTTTAAGCCGGAACCACTACATTAATCCTGTCCTGAGTTGTTCACAAAGGGCCTGCAGGTAATTAGACTCGGGATGGCAGAGAGCGCCTAATCAAGAGTGAGAGAGGAAAAGAAGGAGACGGAAGGAAAGTGGTAAAGCAGTAACAATTAAAACTCGTTCGAGGGGTTCAATATATATTAAAAATCTATATACACGGAACAAGTGAAAGGAGAAGTGTCCTTGCTAATAAAGCTCTAAAAAGCGAAAATTTCATGTAAGTTACTAAGAACACCCTGTCATGTTACTCTTTATAAGTTTTACTCGTCATTAGGTTATGTGTTACAAGTAACCAGTGAAAACTGCGAGGTGCGCTGTGTCTTGCGCTGCTCCGAGTCCACTGGCCTTGCCTCGACTGCTCTCTGCATTTTTTTCAGCGCTCACGAGTTGTACCTCATCCAACCTCATCTCGTTTCGTCTACAGGCGTTGCTGCTGCTTAATTGCCTAGCGGTTAGCCGTATTATGCACATACTCTCCCACTCCTGCTATGTCAAGGTTTTTTTCCTTCCAACTACAGTTCCGCCTGCCTGTCAGTTTCGGCTCGAGCTCGAGCTGATTTGCGGCAGCTGCTGGTGGTGGCTTTTAGGGCTTAAATGCATTCAACTCATTTAATTTGCAATGCGCAGCAGTCACCTGCAGGCTCTCCCTTTCTTACTCACTCTAGCAATCTCTTTTTCTCTCCCACTGTCACACTGCCTAACTCAGTCTCTCCCTCACTGGCAAATCATATAATCAAGTTAAAGTGAGCGGCGGCTGGCAATTTGCGGGCTACCCAAGCAAAGCCAAGTCGAGCTGGAATTGGAATTGGTGCTGCCAGTTGTCCCCCATGCCGTACGCTAATTTCTTAATTTTCACCTTCCGCTCTTTGTGGTGGCAGTAACGGATCCGCAGTCGGCACCAGCCCCGGCCCCGGCAGCGGCTCCGGCTCCGGCCCCGGCTCCGGTGACGTGCCCGGGTCTGGGTTCCATTTGCAGCCGTGTGAAGCTCAACCCTAACAATGATTTCCGTATTTCTATGTCTATTATTATTATGACTTTTATTGTTGTGCCACGACAGTTTTGCCGCAGCTGCTGCTGCTCGTGATGCTGTTGCTGTTATCAGCACCAGGAACGCGACTTTTCCCCTGACCAACTCCGGCGCACTGCCCAGCGACAACCCCCTTTGCCTGCTTCACTCGCGAGTTAAATATGAGAGAGGGGGCAGTGGCAGGGGCTCAATGAGGACTGTTTTTGAAAATGAGTCCTCACCCAGACTTGCCAGACTTGCTGCTCTTTGGCTCGATGGTCGTTTCGTGTTCAATTTAGCATTATAATTTCGTTCATTGCGCGGACTCTGCCGCCTTCGGGCAACATCCCGCTGTCCCGCTATACCTGCCCCTCCTCCTGCGACTTCACTCAACTGCGGCTGCTGTCAAGTGTTTTGTTAAGTTCATCAAAATTGTCGCCTCAATTTGACTGTCGTTCGCTGGTTCATTATTCGTTTGATGCTGCTGCCTGAGCACTCATTCACTCACTGGCTCAATCATTTATTCATTCGTTCAAGCATTCAGGCATTTCACGCTATTTACAGTTACAATTAATGTTTGTTTGCCTGCCGCCCGCATCAGTTTGCCATGGGTTGGGACAGAACATCAAAGCTGCTTCTCGAAGAGGAACTAGCCCCTGCTGCACTCTTCCCTACACTTCCCTTCTGCTCTGCCTATGCCTTACCAGTGCTTGCATATTTAATAAAACTGGAGTTCATACAAGAAGTCAAACATAAAAGAAAAATCCCGAAAGCAGCCCAGCCAATTGCCCCCGGGAAACACAAAAGGGTCGACGTCGTGCGGCAAAAAGAGCAACCTTTGCGCCGGCAATGGAAACTCAACAATATAAAACATTCATAAACATTTTTGCTAGACAACCATAGACAACTTTACACCTAACCTGTCCGCTAGCCCTTACTACCCCGCCTGCATCACATACTGGCGTTGTTCCTGAGACGCCGGGATACCTCTGGTCAGCTGGGGCCTGTCATAAAGTATGCTAAATATTTGCCGAGCAGAGTGCGTTCAGGTATTTAACCCGGGATTGGACGAAATGCTTCATTAGATCCAACAAAATTTGCCACCAAACCGGTAGAAAGAGGAAGCAGAACCAATAAGAGAAAAGGAAATGCAGGTGGAGATCCACGGTGCGCGGGTTGCGGTCATTACCAGGAGGTACATGCTTTAAAATTTGCGATATCTTCCCTGCATCACTCTCACGCTCACAAAGCGAGATATGGGTAAATAGAGGGAAAAAGTAAAACTACGCAAAGCATAATTAATGTGCTGAATAAACTTTAAGCAAATTAATGCGACCATAGCTCAGCGAAAAAGTTACTCTTTACTCTTAAATAAGAATGGATGTTTTTTAATTTGTCATTAGATTAAAGCGCAATTGAGTAGGATATTATTCAGAAGGTCTTCTTAGCTTGAAATTCGCAGCAAATGGTCACCCGTCTGGTGCATATTGTTCTTGTTGTTGACGTAGTATGTATGTTGAATGTAGTATTCAGTTGTTTTTTACAGCAGTAATTGAGAGTGGAAGCACTAGCTGAATTCCAATGGCTCTGCCTCCCATTCGATTCACTTTTTCGGCATGCATTCGCCGAAAAGCGTACTAGCCCTTTTTTCTTAGCCCATTTTGGAAACTGCCTTTGATTCGATTCAAGTTATGTTACTCCGCGCTCCTTGTACTCCTTTTGTCATTTGCTCCCGCACTACCCCAATTTGTTGCTGTTGTTGTGCAAATTTAGCATACAAAGTACACAAATATACACACGCACACACACAGACACATAGAATCACATTTATTCACACTCTCTCACAAACAGGCTAACATAATACATGAACAGGGGTAAAGCATCTCATTATGTGCAAACATGTACATGCATGCGCAACCAGAGCGAGGATGCGAGTGTGTTTATAAATGTGTGTGAGTCATTGCCTTCAGCTGCAACTCTTTCTACGTACTTTGCGTGTCACTTCTCCTGCTGGCGTTGTCGATGTGGTTGTTCTTGTAAATGCTGATGTATCGAACGATTTATGCACTTAGCATAATTAAATGCCGCAAAAAAACAATTTAAATTTGTTTTTTGGCTATCACTCGGCACTTGTTGTTTTTACTTTTTTTTGCTTTCTTTTATTTCTCTTCGCTCTTATTTTCTTTCGCTTATATTTTACTTTTGGCCGCCTTTAATCAAAAGGCAGCAACAACAATAATAATGAAAACAAGCAGCCCGCGCGGAGCCAAAGACGCGGCGGGGTGGGGCAACAGGCTCCCCAAACACTCGAACGAAACTGAGTGCTTGAGGCGAAATATTCGCGAAACACTCACACTGGCTGGTACTCGCACACTCTTACTGGCTCTGCTACTCGCACACTCACATTCACTGAGCCACTCAAATTATTCGACGTTCGCTGTGTTTTCGGCTAGCACCCTGTTCACGAACCGATTCAACACGTCCGCTCGCAGAGGAAGTCTTCGCGCAACTAAAAACTGGAAATGAAACCGAGTTATTGCTGCTGCTGCCGATGTTGCTGCCCCTGTCGCTGCTGCGAGCTCTGCCGACGCCGCATAGTGGTTGGCGAGAGCACCATTATTGAGAATGATTGAGAGTAAAAAAGAAATTAAAGTGAGAATGGAATAGAAAATCAAACATAAACAATATAAAATAAAATGTATGCAATTTTGTAATACTTCAGTACTTAAGATAGTTGTGTTTCACTTTTCGTTTCGTTTTTCTTTACTTCGCATGCGAAGCATAGCAACAACAGTAACAACAGACTTTATGATTGTGTGTACTGGGGAAAATCATGGGTATTGTGTACCACTACATTCTAATTAAGAAGTCGCGAATATGTCGAATTCTCGGATTACAGCTCTCATATTTCAAACATGTACGCGCCTTGCACCACTGTGCACGCTGGGTGACGTTGCTGTTGGTGCTGTGTTTATACTCTCTTCAGGCCTGTAGCGGTCTCTGGTGCTGGCGATTCCCACTGTTCTCAGTAATGCAATCCCAATCGTAATCACAAACGTCTAACGTTTAATTTCTGATTCCAGACTATGGTTAAAAGAAAATTAAGCACATAAAACTAAGGAGTGCCACAAATAGAATATTCATTTTTAATTAATATTAATAATTGAACCTTTTATAAAAATAGTCTGCATAGATATATTTCCCGCAAAAATAACTTAACTTAAATTAGCTTGATCTAATTAAAACATTCCACAGCTCATCCAACATTACTAATTAGACCGAATAGTTACTGTCTGGCCGCATCGTTGCCTGCAACAATGTTCCATTGCCACGCGTTCCACTCCGCCTGCGACATGCTCCAGCCGGCGCACGTTCTCTTTAGAGTGACCTATCTCTCTCTCGCTCTCACTCGCTCTCTTACGACGCTTAGCTCACTGCTGACATTTCTACGGCTCTGGGAACAGTTGCGAGCTATGTACTGGGTACCATTGGGTGCCATACTCATTTCCGGTTTCCGTTGCTTTGTGTGCGTGTTAAATTTGAATTGCGTTGCAAACTTTGGCGCGTTATGCTGGAGAGTCTTTTTTGCGTATTTCAAATTATAGAAAACACATTAATAGCCCAGGAGGAAAACGGAGAAGTGTTACAGTGGTTGAAACTGAGGTTAAACTGCAAAAAATAATGAAAAATTACTTTGAAAGCAAAATCTGTCTCACAAAATACAATTTAATCCCTAATTAATTGTATATTTCGAGGTTTTTGTTTTAAAAAATTGTCATTTCATGATAGATTTCTAACCACTGTGGGTTGTCGGATGTTTGCAATTTCCAGCAGAATGTTTGTTTTAGCCATGTTATTTAGGGCGTGATTTTTTACCCAAATCGAATTGTCCCGAGCAATTGAAAAACCATTTTATTAGCTAGCAATATCCGGCAATAAAGAGAACTTCCCTTGGAGCCAGCTAATCAAAGGCTGGGAACACTAGGCAGAGAGCCGAAGGCCCAGTGCCGATAAGAGGCTGATAAGGAAAGCACATTTCGCTGATTAGCAGCTGTTAAAATTATGAAGCGTGCAAGCTTTGTAGCGTTTGAAATTAGTCACGGTTTGCTTGGAACGAAAGTCGGACGAAAGATGGACGACACGGACTTCTCGTTGTTCAACACCAAGAACAAACACAAGAAAGACAAGGCAGATGCAACGCAAATTGCCAAAACGCCCACCTCCGAGCTAGATCTCAAACGTATTATCATTTCGCGGCCTACTAACGAGGACTCCTATGAGAACTGCGAAAGGGTGGGCGTTGCGCTAATCCTTAACCACAAAGAGGTTAAGGGACAGAAGCAGCGCGTGGGCACGGAGCGGGACCGCGATGATATTCAAAAGTCATTGCTTGGATTTGGCTTCGATGTGCGACCATACAACGATCTGACCTTCTCCGAAATTAACGACTTGCTCAAAGAAGGTGAGTAATCATCATCATATCTGATATAAGTATGTATACACGCAATTACGTGTGTTATTCAATCGAGAGATATATTTTCAATCGTAGTTGCGAGCGAGGATCACAGTCAAAATGATTGCTTCGTGGTGGTCGTTATGTCGCATGGTACCGAGGGCAAGGTCTTCGCTAAGGTACGTACCGGGCATGATTTTATGTATGTGGTCTTTTTATTCATATGATGCACCCACTCCAAGGACATGTCCTACCCTGTGGAGCGATTATGGAATCCTTTTCTTGGCGATAGCTGCAAGACGCTGGTGAATAAGCCAAAGCTATTCTTCATTCAGGCTTGTCGTGGGCAGAACCTCGAGAAGGCTGTTGAATTTCAGAGCTTTGCCGTTATGTCCCGCGAGCTGGCCCCAGCAGCTGCCCCGCCTCAGCCTGTGACTTACGCGATACCCAGCACTGCGGATATGCTCGTCTTTTACTCCACCTTCGACAGTAAGTGTAGGGCCTGCACAACTATCTCCAGAGGATTAACTAGACATCCTCTGCGTTTGCAGAGTTTTTCTCCTTTCGCAACGTGGATGACGGCTCCTGGTTCATTCAGAGTCTTTGCCGGGTGCTTGATCTCGCCGCAAACAATGAGGCACGACAGCCCGAGGGTGCGGATTTGCTGCGCCTATTAACCGCAGTGAACCGCAAAGTGGCCTACGAGTACCAATCGAACACCAAGAATGAGGCTCTCAACCAGATGAAGGAGATGCCCAACTTCATGTCGACACTAACCAAGAACTTTCATCTGCGCGTCAAGCCAAAGACCTAAGCCAACCGAGCTGAGTCACTCAGAACCTTCTACTTTATATAAGTATTGCGAGTGTGAAATCGATTTGTGTTAAAAATAATGTTGGCCATTCCTGTACCTGTCTCTGTATCTGTATCTGTATCTGCATCTGTATCTGTATCTGTATCTGTATCTGTATCTGTATCTGTATCTGTAGCCGTATCTGTAACAGTATCTGCGAATATGCATGTAAATGTATCTGTATCTATCGATCGCCGTGTGTTTTGGCTGGCCCACTTATCTAGAATTACTCTAAAGCCGACAGGGCGCGATAACGAGCTAGACCCCAGAGGTGTGACACCGCACAGTCCCATTTGTATACTGCTAAAAATATATAAAAACATACTGATCATAATTAGTTCGAAAGGCATATATCTTCTTCAAAAATAATTCAAAATAAAAACTGTAAAAGTATACTGCTAAAAAATATATAAAACATACAGAGCATAATTGGTTGGAAAGGCATATATAAAGATGTATCTTCTTCAAAAATAATTCAAAATAAAAACGGTTAAAGTAGGTCGTAAATTTCAGATAACTTTAAAGAGTTGCTCGACTCTTTTATCAAGTACAGTTGCTCAAATAACAGTAGTTATATAAATTGCAGGAGATAGACAGCCCTAATTACGCCCCTTGGAGAGGTCATGTCACTAACTGCTGGAAATATCTGGCTTTGCACTTTGTGGTCAGTTTTAATAAACATGCCACGGTTGCCGCACTTGGGAGCACTTTGCCTGCTGCTGTTGCTTCGCATGTGGCAGTTGCTGTCGCTGGCCCCGCTCAGCCTTAGCTTAAATGGTAGGCCCATCACCCGCTGCCGCCGGCTGTTTACACTCGGAGCTGGATTGCATTGGCTCGCACTGCTGGGACTGTCGCCGTTGCTGCTGCGCCAGAGTGTCTCGCTTTATGACGCCACCAACGTAAAGCCGTCGACGCACTTCCGGCACATCGCGCTGGTCACCATGGTCGGAGACGTGGTTATTTCACTGATGCTGCTAGGTGCGCACCTCTGTCAACGACGCAGACTCGCCAAGGTGCTCACTGGGCTGGCAGAACTGCAGCGCAGGACTCGGCTCAGTTGGGTGGCAACCTTGCTGCTGTGGTGCAAGTTGCTAATCTCGCTCTATGAGTTGATCTGCAACGTCCCCTTCCTACAGCAGAACGCCTCGCGGCTACCCTGGCTACAACTAGCTGCCTACGCACTACAGCTCTATGTGCAACACGTGAGTAGTGTCTTTGGCAATGGCGTCTTCGCTGGTCTACTGCTAATTCTAGTCCACATTAAACGACTGGACCTGCAGTGGAAGCAGTATCCGCTCAACTTGGTAAAGTGGAAGCTGCTACGCCGTGAGCGTCGCCTGTTGCAGCTGTGCGAGGACTTTGTGGGCGTCTTTCAGCTGGGCATCTTTCTACTGGTGATCGGAAACTTTATCAACATACTGGCTAATATGTATGCCTACATGTCCTATTTCGTTGAGCAACATGGTGTCCCGCTGACCATCTCCAATTACTGCCTGCTGGTCGCCCTGCAGCTCTACGCGGTGATCCTTGCCACACATCTCTGTCATCTGCATCATACTCTGATGCGCTCTCGCTGCCTGAACCTATGCTACGTGCCGGAGGATCTCAGCATAGATCAGGTTAAGTTAAACGATTTCTCCCCACAGTTCTCTGCTTTAACCTTGGGTTTTTTGCAGGCCTCTCATCCCACTCCTCTTTTGTTGTGGCCTTTGGACTGCCTAAAGTTTTCCGTTCTTGGTCTCTTTACACTTGACCACGGCTTTTGGCTCTTTCTCGTCTCATACGCTATCAACTTCATTGTCATCATCTTACAGTTCACCGTGGAGAATATAAAGCGCTGAGTATCTCAGCAAGCTCTACAGAGTTACGTCTTCGCTTAGTTCAGACACGCACCCACACAGCACTTGGCGCGTATAAGCTAACTTATCCAACGCATGCCACACAGGCGGCATCTAGCGGTCGTAGTTGGTTGCTTCGAGCAGCTTGCATTTAAATCGAAACATAACAATGCTGCCACCCTTTGAGAAAAGCGTACAACTTTTTTTTCTAATTTTTTTTTTTATCAAAATTTAAAATTGTCTGAATTTACGTTAAATCGATTGTTTATGTCTTAATCAGTACCCAAAAAGTGTTTAAATCTGGTCTCCCCTATAATTTTTGCAAAATATTTATTTTTTAATTAGAAAAGTAACATGCTCGACAGGACCGTTAATCTCACTTTCCACCCACAATAGCATAATTTTGAAACCAACCGATTTTCACGTGGAATGACAGTTTGTTTATGACATTGCACACTCATTAGTTATGCATTTTAATAGTAAACAGTTTTAAAATTTTCGATTTTTGTAATGATATTGGTATCATTTTTGTAAAATATTTTTTTTATAATTTTTAAATCTTTTACTTAAATTGACTGCGGAGGCCAGAATTAGAACTAAACAAGTTTTTAAAACTGTTGTACGCGAATTACACTTTTATTTTATTTTTATTTATTTTTGATCACTTTTATATACAAGAAAATTCCAAACTTCCGTATGTCTTTATGTAAATTTGTATTACCTGATTTGACAAAGAAAAACTGACCTGGTATCACTGTATAATCTTTCGGGTTTCGGTTAAATGTTTAGATAAGAAAGTAGCCGAATATAAAGTCAAAATCCGAAAACGAGTTTCTCACATTGCATACTCTGCAAAACCTGCAAATTGTCTCATACTTATCTTACGCACAAAAAAGTAATTAAAAATGTATCAACATATAAGTATCTTTAATATGTGTATTTTACCTGTTTTAAAACAAGTTTTGTTAAACAGTAATCTTTCATCAGGCAGGATCTTGAAAATGTTCCACTTTCTTAGATTTAGTCGGTTTTTTGGAGTGTATCCCGCGGATTTCATGTGTTGCAGTCATTTGGCTATAAGGCAATAAGACATGGTTGCTCTTATCGGTTGCTTATTTACATATGTGTATAGTTACATGTGAAATTAGGTAATTATTGTCCGTAACTTTTGGGTAATCTGATATTGCATCGCACTCGAAGATTTGCATACTTGAAATGGCTTAAGCGAAGGCAAATTTGTGTTTCTTCCTGCTTTCGTTTCATACATATACATACATATACAGTTCAGACAACCTTCGCAAAAATGCTACTAATTATTCAGATTGCAATATTTCACAGGAAACCAGCTTTTATTTCAAATTGAGTTTGGCTTCCCTTCCGTCTCTACTCCAAACCATCCTTTGTGCCATAGAACTCTTTGTGACAGCCCTCGCATTTTTGGATTAGCATACTTGTTGTATTTGCTGCTCACCGCAAATGCGAATACTCGCACGCGCCAATTTTCCAAACCACTGAGTGGTGCTGACGACCAGCACACCATCGCCATCCAACTTCTCTGCTCCGACTGCCTCTGGCTTCGGATTCAGTTACAGGTACAACTCCCTCTCCACTGCCGATAGCTGCCGCCCTCCGACTCCGATATTGTCTGCGACTTTGGAAGCGGCTGCAGCTCCAGTCAGGTGTTATGTAAAGACTATTAACCACAAATGCAGTTGCTGCCGTCGAGATCACTTTGCTGTTTTTCTTTTGTTGGTCCGTTCGCTGGAGCTGGCTGCAATCTTCGAGCGTATCTTTCGCTGCTTCTTCCTCAGTTTCATCTATGGCCAGCACCGTTAATACACCTTTGCATTGGCGTTGATTCTAGCTCCGCCATTGATCCTAGCTTTAAGTTACCCAAGTCCATTCATCTGCACTGCTCCAAGGCAAGACGATGTTACACTTATCGCATTATGGCTTATGGTGCTGTCTTTTATGTTATGTTTTTGGTCACGTCTCCCCTTCTCTCTCAATGTTTGTAGGGCTTGCTAATAGCATACTTTCAACTGACTCTGCTCTGGCTCTGCTACTGCCAAATCCACTTTGTACTGCAACACATGAACTCATCAAGAGCACCTTGCGCTTTGTATACCCTGTAAACGAAAATGAAGAAAGTGGATTGCGATAATGCTATTGGTGTTAACGAATCAAAAAAACCGATAAATCTTATTAAGATTTAATTATTTTTCTAATGATTATGATTTAATAATTTATTTAAATAGATTTATATGTGGTATATTACAAATGAAATAGAGCGGTAAATATATATTGTATGTATTCGAATATTTTTTTCTAAATTAAAAACAGAACGAAATAACTTAAAACATGGCGTATAGAGTATGCATGGGTCTAGCAGCATATTTGTAACTTCTGGTGCGTGTTTATAGCTTTATGGAAATAAGTTTGCTTGCTTATTGTTTTATTGTTACAATGCACAGTATAGTCTACAGTTGTGTTGTCGTGTATTGGGGCCTCTGGGCCCCTCTTCCATGTTCATTTCTTCTCCATTTCTTTTCGTTTTCTACCAACTCATTTCTTTTCTTTTGATTGCAGTTGGGACCAAGCAGAGCCAAACAAAAGCCCCAACTGATTTCGGGAAGACCTCTTCAGGTGGGCCGCGAGCGGCGTCTAAGCTGCTGCTGTTCAGCGGTTTCCAAAGGAGAATAAACATTGTTGACCCAGACTGAGATGTAGACCTGTTATTACTGTTGCTGCTGCATTTTCATTTTCCTGCCACTTGTTGCACTTGTCGTCTGTCGGCTTGTTGTTAGTGTTGCTTTAAACTAGTCCCATCGTTTGCTCGCATAGACTGTGCTCTGGCTGCGGCTCTTGGTTGAGTCGGTTTTCAGTTGTTCGAGAGGTGTTTGCGTAGTCGGTTGTTGCGTCTGTTGTTCGCGATGTGAGTGCTACTGGCTAAAAGACACACACTCTCAGAAATAACTGTCGATATACTGAGGATATATACACAATGAAACAGGATACCACGTTACGTATATTTAATGCCTGCAGCTATTGCCTGTTGATTTCCGCATGGATGGTGGCGGTCCAAATGGAACAAGTGCAAGGCAAGTTTCTAGTGATCCCAAGTCTGTCACTATGTGCGTGGTGCGTGTGTGTTAATGTATTAGAGAGTTGACCACTTATACAGATTTGTCAATGCAAGCTTGAGTCTTTTGTTTGTCGCGCGCTTTGAATGCATTGGCCAACTAGTTTATCTCGTTGTGGCAATTGGTGAACCGTTAAATAACCCCGATTTCGAATTAAACGCTTAATAAATTTACATGTGTGAGTGTTTGCCAGTGAGTGAAATAGCGAAGCTCAGTCGAGACATTGTGTACATTCGCCTCCGAGTTGTCAAATTCCTGCTTGGATCCAAACATACCGCTTGCTGACCTATTTCCCAACCAGCTCCTGCTGACTCCTCTTCAAATGCCTCATGCCGCATGCCACCTATACGATGGGAATGTCTCTCGGCAAACGAGTCGGCAAAGCTAACATGAACTGAAACTGGACTTACACGACCTGAAAGAGCCGCAATGTGCTAATTAAAACTTACTTAAAATATATATAACGACCTAGCTGACCCTAACTATCACTCCGCGTCCCTCCTTGGTTCCCTCCTAGGTGCCGACTACCGAAAGTAATTATGTCTCTGTTCTCATAATCGTATTTCACTCGGGTACGAATGTTTAGCACAGATGTAGATTGCGCTTCAATTATGAATCTATTTTATGAGAGCATTGGCACTACAGTTGTGCGGATAATCAAATGGAACGGTAACGACAAAGAACCCAGATAACAAACATTATTAAGTTTCGTAATTAGGCAGGGTAATGTCAAGACTCAGAAAAAATCTGTCTCGAATCAAGTTGTGAAAGAAATTATGCTTATATTTAGCCGAACTCTCAGGACTTTAAGATACCTATTGAAGGAAGGGTTTAGAACAAGATGTTAGTTACTCAAAGAATCTTTAAAAGCCCTAGTAAAAAATTAGTAAAACACTATGAAATCCAATCCAATATCTGATAATTTGAAGTCAGCCTGTACCAGTTGCAATTTGACTCATGTGGTTCCCATCTGCTTGAGCAACTACTAAACTACACTTCCGGATGACGACTTTTGCGGCACAGTTTCAATTAATTAATATATTATTATCACTTTTCTGCGCTGGCAGAAGCACAAAAAATAAAAGGAAGAAAATGTTTAAACTACTGTGATGTACAAACTGCATGTAAATGAAACTGCAACTTAATTTGCAACAAAAGTCACATATATGTATATATAAACAAAAAAAAATTAAATAAGACTAACAACAAACACGTTAAGCCTAAGAGAAGGTTGCGAAGATTTCACTGTAGCAACAATAACAAGACAACGACAAAAAACCACAACGACGATAACAACAACAACAATGGTAGCAACAACAACAACAAAAAAATCTGAAATTATAGTTTCTCGAACGCGTACTAGATGTTCCGAAAAAATGTCAGAAAGTCATTCAAGTCGGGGATGAGAAAAGACTTGGGTCTGCGGTTGGCACTGTTTGTCACTTGCAACAGATTTGCAACCAGAGCAGCGATCGCAATGTTGCACTGAAACATGGCTAATTATGTCATGAGGGTGGGAATCGTGACAAACCACAAGCCTCACTGATTGCACCGCTGTGCTGCGTTGAGAGACATCTGAATGAATGTGGAAAAGTGTTGCAACTGCTCATGAAAATCTTCCTCCTTATCTCCATCTATTTTTGCAACTCAATCAGAGCTACGCTGGAGCAAGGTATGCTTAGGTGGGCGTCACGTCGTCGAGCCACGCGACAAACTTAGAAAGTTTCGGCAAGTTGCAAGTTCCTCGAAACAATCGTACATTTGCGGCGAGTCAGAAATTCGCTTCGCATGTCGCCCCATGGAATTTTTCAATTGTTGTTTTCCGTTTTCGGAGCTCAGCTCGCAATTACCATGCCGAAACAAGAAAATGAGAAAGGCTCAGTGTAAATAATTTGTCACCGTTTTTCTTTATTTTTTCCTATGATCGTATCTTTGCTTTCTGATTTGCAGGTCATTAATAATTTTCAGTTTTTATTGTTGTGGCTTGTCGGATTAGCTAGAAAATTTGTTCATGGAATCGGAAAAATTAAAAGAGAACATATATATTTGCAACTTTTTCTCTTTAGCGACCTCAGGTGTCTGCACTTTTCACTCAGTGGACGGAGTCTCAGCAGAAAGCGAAGGAGTGCGTTTCATCAGGCTGCGGGAAGACGCCTCAGTGGGTAAGGAAATAATTCGAGTACAGGCGTATCCTCGATCCAGTGTGACTCTCAAGGGTGCCGATGCTAGCGGGGATCACAAGTATTTTAACCTAACTGAATACAACACCACAACCTTAGTGGTAAGCCTGGCTCGGTCCCTGGAGAGACTAGTAGATCGGGATGTGCCAAGGAATCTGCTAAAGTTCCGCATACTCTGCGCGGGAAACCATGACAAACTCGAAGAGGTGCGTGTGTTAACTCTTCCATTTTCAAATCAACTGCTATCTTTATGTATTACAGGGTAGGTACCTCTCAATCACGGTGTACATCGAGGACGTCAACGATAATGCGCCCGAGTTCCTGAACGTACCCTATTACGTCGCTGTCGATGAAAACACCCCGGTGGACAGCATTATCTTTGAGGGTATACAGGCCTTCGATCGAGACAAGCCGAATACACCCAACTCGGAGGTGCACTTTAGCATGTCCACCGTTCCGGAGCAACTTGCAGCCGACGGCAGGCCGTACTTTACGCTAAAAAGCCCCCACCGCCCATTGCTGATTCTCAAGCGAGAACTAGACTTCGACAATGGGATACGGCAGTTCAGATTGCCGATCTTTGTCTGGGATCGCGGCAGCCCAGCGAACCAGGCCAACACAACCGTCACCATTAATGTGCGCGATGTGGACGACCTGCCGCCAAAGTTTACGGAGGGTGTCTACCGCACTAAGATCAACGAGTTCTACCCAATGACTGGAGTACCCGTTCGTATTCCGCTGTATTTTGCACCTCCCATCATGGCATTTGATCAGGACTCGCTTAACGCGTCATTGGCATACGACATCATCTCAGGAAATGAGCGACAGCTGTTCCGTGTAAATCCCCATAATGGCGTCATGTACCTGCAGAAGGAGATCGATCTCGAGGAGGAGAGCCTTCCTGGCAATACATTTGTATTACAACTGGAAGCACGACAGAAGGATAATCCTTTGAAGAAAGCGCTGGCGCGGTGAGTATGGAATGTCTTGAGTTTCTCCCTCCACTAACCTTAACTCTTCACCAGTATCGAAGTAGAAGTACTGGATTTGAACGACAATATGCCGGAGTTTGAGGCAGATTTTTACAACATTTCGATAGTGGAGAATCTTCCCACTGGCTTCAGTGTCCTCCAGGTGAATGCCATCGATCGCGATCAGGGCGAGAACTCAGAGTTCGTCTACAATCTGGTGGAGAACCAGACATCTGCAGGTGCCTTCCGCATTGACTCCCGCACTGGCTGGATCACAGTGCGCGATAATAGGCTTCTCGATCGTGAACAACGGAGATCCTTACAGCTCAAGGTGGAGGCACTAGAGAGAAACCCCTCCTACCTGGATGACAAGCACCTTAAAAAACCGGGACCCAGCGTGGTCGAAGTTGAGATAACGTTGCTCGACAGCAATGACAACAATCCCAAGTTCGACCATGGCAACCTATATGAGTTCAAAGTGCCCATAACTACCACTGTGGGCTCCAAGATTGGTCGAGTGACAGCGCATGATCCCGACGAGGGTCCTAACGGTCAGTTATTTTTCGAACTGCAGCGCCCTAAGGGAAGCGGATACATACCCTTTCGGTTAGACAGCAAGAACGGGACTATCTATGTTTCTGGACCACTGCGACGGGGTCGCATTGCGGTCTTCGTCGAGGCCACAGATCAACCCACGAACCCCTCTGAGCGTAGATTTTCGCTAGCAGTCATCACCATTGAGGTCTATGCGACTATTGACGACCAGGTCATCGACTTCGTGGGAGCACCCTACGAGCTCTGGGTGGGGGCCAACACACCGCTGGGCACATCGGTAGGACAGGTGCGCACAACGCTAATTTACGACGGTGAAGACGAAATCATGTACGATCTGCTCCACACCTATTCCGAGGGCGTGCCCTTTGCCATCGAGGAGCGGTCAGGAATCATCACAGTTATCCGGGAGCTCTCAGAGTTCAAGCGGCACATCTATAACTTCGAAGCTGTTGCAAACTATGTGAGTCAAAAAAGATTACTCCATGAGCTCATTCTGATTCTCATTCACCTTTAAGCTCTTTGCCAACTCTTCCCAGCCCCTAATTACGGCACGCAGTAGTTTACCCCTGACTACAGCTGCTTCTCCGGAACTCAGCGACGAGGGAGTACTCATTACGAATCTCACAATACACATTGTCAACAAGCCAGAGCCCGAGAAGGCTCCCCTTAGACCTGTCATAGAGTGAGTATCGAAGCAAGAGAAGTAGTCCAAGAAGTAGTCCAAGAAAACCTTCTCGATTTATAATCTGATTTTTTTTTAATTGTTAGAGAGATCAACATGAACGTTATCAACTTTCACGTGGAGGAAAATGTCGTAGGCGGAATTATTGGGCAGCTACTTTACAAGAATGCGCTGAATGTGGCTAACAACGAACTTGGCAGTTTTCGGCATCTGAGCTCTTTAACGGGAAACAATAACACCAGCAATGGTAACCTTACCATGGGTAGCAGATTCAAAAGCCGCAATCTCAGTCGCATCTCGAAGTCGAAACGAAGACTTCCCCGTGGACTGGCCGGAGACGCAAATCTAAAGCTACGCTATATTATAGCAAACCAGCAGGAAGTGATCAATAGAATAACCATCACAGACGACGGAACACTTATCACGCTTATCGGACTTGATCGGGAGCAGCAGGCGTACTACGAGCTAACCGTGATTGTGGAGTACAGCACGGGTCTAGTGAGTGGAGCGGGTATTTATCAGGTTAACATCAAAGTTGACGACGTGAACGACAATGCACCACGCTTTAATGCGCTAACCTATGTCGGGCTGATCAACGAGAACTGTGCTCTGGGAACAGAATTGTCGATGAATCAGGCTATACAAATTACTGATGCGGACGAGGGAATCAATGCCGAATTCCGTGTCCAGCTGCAAGGGGATTACAGCGACCAATTCAGCATTGAGTTTGTCGACTCCAGCCCAGGGGGTAACGCGAGTCAACATAAGCTTGCACCAAGTACTGGAGCCTTCAACATCTTCAACCTAACGGACCAGTGGAATGATGAATTCAAGTATCAGGAGCTGCACTCTTCCTTCATGCAGTCTAATTTTAAGCTAAGCATGGGGCCCTACTTCCGTATCAGCTACACCGGTAAACGGGGACTAGATCGGGAGAAGCAGCAGCTCTACAACATGAAGATTGTCGCCGCGGACAGTGGAGGCCTCACGGGCTATGCCCATCTCACCATTCTAGTCGCTGACGTTAACGATAATGGGCCGATATTCGAGCGGATTTCGGTGTTTAAAGACTCCCGCTTAGAGATCAGGGAGTACAACACAGATATGGAAATTTACTTCGTAGAGAGTTCGAATGGTATGTTTCAGCCTCCAGCGTCAGTCCCACTGCCTGCTTACCACATCCCTGGATCTCCGCGTCTACATACCGATAGGGAGAAGATAGATGGAGCGGCAGTAGCAAGTCGCGCCAAGTCGCGGCGTCGCTTTGCTCGCGGCCTCACTGTTAAGTGTCCTCTCTTTGCAATATACGAGGATACGCCTGTGGGCGCCAAACTGCTCCAACTCGGCGCAAGCGACGAGGACTTTGGCAAGAATGCTCAGTTGCACTACGAACTGCAGGGGGAGCAGGTGGAACGCACGCCCGGAATGCCCATGATCAAGATGCACACGGTGCGCCACTTCGCTGTAGACAAGGTAAGCGGAGAACTCACTGTGAACTACCCGTTGGCGGCAAACATCGAGATTTGGCTGAATCTGAGCGTGACAGACATAGATGGACTTAAAGACACCACATGTTTGCGTTTCATGGTTATAGACGTCAACAACCACGTCCCAGCTTTTAAAAAGTCATGGTACAGCTTCGATACCGCCGAAGGCGAGTATAAGGAAAGTGTACTAGGTCAGGTGTTGGCTATCGACATGGACTACGGCGAGAACGCGAACATTACCTACTCCATGAGTGATCAGGAACTGCCCTTCACGGTGAAGCCTGCCTCAGGCGTGCTAAAAATCAATGGGCAGTTGGACCGCGAGCTGCGTGCCAAATATAACTTCCAGGTGATCGCCAGTGACAATGCTGAGCCCCTAATGCGTCTCTCGAGCAGTGTCGACGTGGAGGTAAATGTGCTGGATGTGAATGATAACCGTCCTGAGTTCATTGGCTACGACGATCAGACGAAAGCTGTCAAATACATTGCTGAAGTGTCTGATCGCACCCTCATTCTGCCTGTGTACAAAGCCTACCTAGATAGGAGTACCTTGCCGGGCATGTTCGTCAAACAGGTGACTGCTATCGACAAGGACTACGTTGGCAACGGCAACGGACTAGTGCTTTACTCCATCCTACACCATGAACTACATGCTCCCGTCTTCCAAATTGACTCACGGGACGGAACCATTACCACCGTCTCGAGCATTCGAGGTTACAATGAATACGAGCATCTTAACGTCTCAGTCATCGCCTCGGATCTGGGTAGTCCAGCACTCTCCGCAACGGCCGTAGTACTTATCAATCTACAAGGCCAAGCCGTTACTGAGACTACAGCGCCACCAAAGCCCGTAGAGCAGACAATAAATTTGACCATATTCCAGCACTCATACTACGAAGTGCAGCTCACCGAAAACAACGATGCACCCATTGAGGTGATGCGGCTCAATATTACAGCCGGGCTGAACCCCGAGAATTATCGTTGGTCGTTGTGGCTGGAAGAGGGCCTGGACGAGTCGGACGCACATCCTCCCTTTGAGTACGACGCTAAGAACATGCTTCTTTACGCACTCAAATCCTTCGACCGGGAGCACATATCGCGCTACCAGCTACGAGTTCGAGCGGATCGGCTCACTCGCGAAGCTCGGAATTACGCCCGGGTCAGCTACCCCGTTGTAGACGAACGCATCGAAGGACTCTCGCCGAGCGAGTGTCGTATATTGGTGCGCATAGCCGACGAGAACGACAACTCACCAAAGTTCCGGAGCAATGGGCAGCCCATTGTCGCAGTGTTGCCCCGCAGCGCCAGCTTCGGCTACCCCGTGACCCGAGTGATTGCCTCGGATGAAGACGAGGGGCTTAACGCAGAGATACGCTATAGGCTGCTTAATGAGCCAACGCTTCTCTTTGGTATTGACGACCTTACCGGAAACATTCGCCTACTGGGAGATCTTCCCCACGACGAACGCATCTATGGCTTTGACGTAAAGGCTACCGACCGCACAGGCGCCGACGACGGACGCAGCGGCATTGTCAACGTCTTTGTCTACATCATCGACGAGACAAAGCAGGTGCGCCTCGTGGTGGCGGGAAAGCCAGTCGATGTGGAGCGACGTATCGATAGTCTCATGGAGGCCCTTAGCTCGGCCATCTCTAAGGATGTGCGGGTACGACTACTAGAACCGAACTCTGGAGCACTCGAAACTGCGTAAGTTTTTGGTTTATATAAATTCTTTCTATATTTTAGAGTAAAAAGGATTGAGAGGTATGATACACAGTTAATTCCCTACATCTCACTCCTGCTCTTTTAACTCATCGCAACAGGACCAATGCGTATATCTATGCCATCGACCCGCACACGAATGCGATTCTGGAAATGGAACAGCTCCAAGAGTAAGTAGAAACAGTAAACAGAAATTCTTTTGCATGACCCACATGTACTCTAATCATCTGTCGCGCACTTCCACTCTTTTTCTTCCTCTGCTGTAGATCCTTGGCAGGGCTCCAGTTAGACGCGTTGCAGTTGCAGCAACAGCAGCTGCAGCAAATAGATAGCACGAAGACAATGCCGCGCATAATCGAACTGGCCGAGTTCGGCGAGGCACCTCGCCCCAGTCACGCCCCCGTCTCGAGCTTTATGGGCGGCCTTGAATATGTGACGCTGCTTTTGCTAGTGCTGATCAGTCTGGGCGCTATTGTGGCCACCTGCTGCTACCTGTGCCTGCGACAGAAACGGTAAACCGACTGCAAAGTGCCAGCGAGGCTCATTAAATGCATTTATATTAAGCACATACAAACTCACAAACACATATAAATATATACATACACATATATGCACATTGAACCAACGTCAATTGATCCATAGTTAGTCTAAGACCGTATAATAAATCTTTAAGTCAAGACCAAATGCTTCGATTATTCTCGTTGTGGTTGTAGTTATTGTTGCTGCTGTTTGTGAGATGGACTGGAAACTGGCCCAGCTGCTCTTCACTTGCCACTTCAAATTCTAACTGTAAAACAAAATCACAAGGCAACAAAAACAGCAGCAACAACAACAACATCAGCAAGAACCGCATTAGCCCGTTCTGTCGTCATAAAGGCAATGGCTCCGGACTCTAGAATTGACAACAAATACGAATGGGAATAGGAAATGCGTTTGTAAGTGCGAGAACACTGAAAGAAATTCATGTCATCCTAATAGAATAATTTTCATGTGTCCATCTGACAAAATTTGACTCTTACATCAAGTGTAATTTGTTTTTTTGTTCTTAATCTACAAGGACCAATGTGAATGTAAACGTATCTTCTTTTCTCATTTCTCACTGTAGCCAACTCTGGACACAGCGCGATTTTGCAGTCTCGGAAGCCGGTCTTACCTACACTGTAGCGGGCATCAACCAGTCTCGATCGCAGCAGCGACGGCAGCGTCAGCAACGACTCACGCAACGATGCAGCAAGGGCAGTAGCCATAGCAACAACAACATCAACAGCCAAAGACCGACAAGTGCGTTCATGCCCGAGTCCGTCTGCTCGTCAGCACAGACGCAGTCGACGGCGACAGCGACCGAAAAACTGGAGCAGCAGCTACATCAGCATCACCAGCAGCAGGCACTGGTTACACAACAGCAGCACCATAAGTACCTGAACGAGTGAGTACCCATCAGTCAGTGTCTTCTCCTTGTATATTCAGTGAATTTTTGCGGTGCAGCCAACAGCAATGTCAGCGGGAATACATCGATGTGCCGCTGCCCAAGTCTATCGCTAAAACAGTTGTCACGGCCGCGCAGGCTGCTGAGGCTCCATTTGTGCTGAAGTATAACTCCTGTCAGCCGGTAAACAATCTGTAAGTCCAGAGTGGGGCAGAGAGAAGTTAGGCGGGAAATTAATTGACCACTATTCTTATAGCAACAACTACGAAACATCACAGTTCTCCCTGCATTCGACTGGCCAGGACTCTGGCGTAGAGTTTCTGAGCAGCCGTGAGCTGTACGAGACCTCGCCGGACTCATTTCAACACAGCAGCTTTAAACGGACCAACAATCCGGATCTTCTATGCCCTAAGCATGCCAAGGCACACATGGAGCTGCGCCAGCATCCTAACACAGACAGCAGGTCCGCTAACCACTCCGGTGCAGCCAATGCAAACTCCCAATTAACTTCTTCCCATTTAGTGATACCTATGAGGACTCGTTGAAGACGGATGAACCACTGGTAACGCACAATTGCCGCAACGGCAGCTGTGAGCATCGACACCACCACCACCAACAGCTGCTCCACCCGCACTATCAGAACACCAAATTCGAGAAGCGCTCCTCCTGCGTGCGGCACTCGTTTTCTGGCGTGAAAGACGACCTCATGCAGCACTCTCCGCAAATCTCATTGCGGCCACGCGGACACGCACTGCGCAACTCAATGAATGATCTGGAGCAGCGACTGCACAACCTGGAGCAATCCTTTCGCCGCCCACTCGAGTTTAGCAAGTCGAACTCCTTATTTTAGTTTAGTCAGTAAGTCAACAAAGCTTAGAGCAGAACCATGAACCAAGAACCAAATGCAATAAATCACGGTTTATACCCTCATTGAGTCGGAGAGTATTATATTATATATTATATTACAGCCAAGTCTTTAACCTAGGATAGGTTGTGGACAAAAAGTCAACCATTCTATTTCACCTTTTTCTGGTATTGATCGAAGTACTTGCTAAATTATGGGGTAGAAGTGCTCAGCGAAGCTCTTGTATAGGGTGCCCATATCGAAATACAGTCGCTGATTGATGAGCTCTTGCTTCTGAGAGTCCTTCGAGTAAACGGTGTCATTTTTGTCGTACTTCTTCACCAGGTATATCATTATGGCATGCGATTCCCACGGAATGAATCCATTGTCCACCAAAGTGTGCTGCGGGTTGATGCGCAGGTAGTACGGCTTAAGCTATTCACCCGCTCACGTGCTGATGTTAAACATCATGTTAAACCCAACGCCAATGGCACTGGCCGTCATTAAGAGCTCTTAGCAGGGGACAGATCCGGGTCGGAAATTAAGGTTTATGCTACTGTACGAAAGCTGTTACACCGCGACTAAATATAACACTAAACGTCAAAGCAATCAATGATTTGCATTATAATTCACTCAACTTGGCATAATCCAAAGTAAATCAGTTGCTGCCTAATTTGAATTCGGCCACCATTGCTACAACTTTGTTGCCCAGTGCAGTCAAGCAGTACAACAATCGAAAGCACCCAAGCGTTCAGAGACAATAGCTTTCTTTCAATGACATAACAAACTTGGAGAAAAAGCGTAAGTTTTACCTCTTATATATTTATATTAAAGCGCTTAGGACGACTGATGAGAAGACACTTCGCTCTCTCACGCATTTATAGGATAATGAAATTACTAATTGCGGAGGTGATTATCAAAAATTTGTATTGTCTTGAAACAAAAGTGTGAAGAGAAGACGAAACTAATACGACATTAAATTTATACATATAAACATAATTCTCGTTTCTTTAATACTCATTTTTACATGTATGTGCAATCTTTGTTGATCTGTTGTATAATTTCACACAATACTGCTTCTGTTTTATTGGCATTGTTATCGGTCTTATTAGAAACTCTACCTCAATTGCTCTGTATATTTACACACACAAGGGAAAACCCTTATCTATTCAATAATTTGTATATCTACAGAGCCCCCACGAAATTAAACATCTTACCCAATAAGAATGAATGAAACGAATTATACGCGTGGAGCTAACATGAAAGAAACAGAGAGAAGTGCTTGCCACTCTTAAATGAAACCAAACGATTGTCTCTTAAACTGTATTCAGCCAAAATGATTTCATTTATTTCAAGTTTGATTGTTCACATTAGATGTGAGCTAGCACACAACGGTCGACGATATCGAATCGCTTTATGAATTTACGAATAAATTATGAGTAAAATTATACGGAACATAAATGTACATCGCTTATTCGAAGTATTTCTTAAACTCCAAGCAACCAGCCCAGTTCTCCTCCCAGCCGGGAGTAACCTTCTTGGCGTTCTCGTACCACTTGTTCACGTTAGCGTATTTGCTAATGTCAAATCCGGCCACCTCGAAGGTGGATACGCTAGCGACGAGGGCGATGTCAGCGATAGTCAGCGAGTCACCAGCGGCGTACTGCTGACCTTCGAGGAAGGTATTCAAGAACTCGAAAGCGGCCTCAATCTTCTTAAAGGCCTCGGGGTCAGCGGGAGCCTTTGCGAACACCTGAGGATAGTAATAGTTCGCAAAGCTCTGGTACAGGGTACCCAGGTCGAAGTAAAGGCGCTGATTTATGACGGCGCGCTTCTTGGGGCACTTGGGGTACAGCGAGTCAGTCTTGCCGTACTTCTCTACCAGGTAAACCAAAATGGCGCGTGACTCCCACAGAGCGAAACCATTGTCCACCAGGGTGGGAATAGTGTGCTGGGGGTTAATCTTCAAGAAATCAGGCTTCAGATGTTCGCCAGCCTGGAGGTTGAGCAGCTTCTTGTTCAGCTCAACGCCGACAGCCTTGGCGGCCATGATGACGGAACGGCAGGGAGAGGAGCCGGGCAGGTAGTAAAAATCAGCCATTTTACTAAAATTATACATAGAATACACAAAACAATATACATTAGGCGGGAACTGGATAAAGTTGACTAAATGTTGAGCAGAATGATGTCATATTCACAGCTTATGGGTTTGCTTTACATCTTTTTCTGACCGTTTTTTCTCTACACTGTTGGACGACTTTGGGTCAGGGGCACACACTAACGCAGACATGGACAGGAACACTTACTTTGTTTGGTTTGATGAAAACACGGCGCACTGTACTAAGTATCGAACAACACTGTGGGTCTCTGAAGAGAGGCTGACCTTTTATAGCCGCGAACGTACAAAAGACCGCCATGTCGTTCCTATAAAAAAGACTCACAAACAAGCAAGTTCACTTAAGCACTCATACACGTCAAACAGCGCGCTATAAAGAGCATGAAAGAAGAGAGAGAGAGAGAGAGGGAGAAGTGCTGCGTCAGTCATTATTGTTTTCGTTTGCTTTTGGCTTTGCTGTTGTTACCGCGTGCTTGCCGTTGTTTTTTCGCGTGCTACTGTACACAAAAAATTGTTTAAGAGAATGCGTCCATGGCAAATCGCAAACACAAATGCAACCCTCTCTTGTCATTTCGCATCAAGCTTCCTATTAAGCTCATCACACAATGAAAATCGCTCTCTCGCCTATATATTGCCAGAGAATTGTTTCCGATCTTGTGCTCTCCATTCTCTATCATGCTCTGCTCTCAGTGAAACTTTGCTCTCATCTTTTTGTATTTGCTAATTTATTCAGATTTTTGATTTATATGTCGGGTTTGTTGTTTGTTTGTGGGCTTCTGTACATATTTAGCTTAGAATGCCATTTATTCATATCAAGTACATACAAATTCATATGTAGTATGTATTTTTGTATATACATGTACAAAAGTATATTTTTAAACATTCAATCGTGAATTCTTCATACATATATCGGGCTTTAGCTTGAGATTAATTAAAAAAAAAAATATATGTACAAAGAATTACGGGTATGTCTTTACAAGCAATACAAATACAAGTAACTTACAATATTTGCTACATTTCTTGGACCGAAGCTTTCATACAAAGCAATAGAAATTTATAAATAAAAAGACATTGGGGTCACATCGAAAACTAATGGTAACATTCTGTTATGATCGAATAGCCAATCAAATCAATAGGTAAATACATTTCGCCTAAACACCCAACCCGGTTTGTGTTTATTAGATTGCTTTAAAAACAAACGCAACCCAATTATAATTGAGTAGGGAAAGGAATCATATACACTGTTTAGATCTAGAATATTCTGAGCGTTTTATCAGTTTCACAATTTAAAAAGCTAACAATATCACGATGACACTGCAGAATAATTAATTGTAAACAGTCCAGCTGTTTTTCATACACGTCAGACATCAACAAACATGAAAACATATTAACGATGAGTCAGCACATCGCGAGACGACAGGTAACTCATTTTTATAGTTACGACACTTGAAGAGTATGTTTAGTCAACTCTACAAAGCTTGGAAAGCCCAAAGAAGACACTGGCTTCTTACTCATCGAAATGAAATAGGCTAAAAAATCTGCTAAGGTGTGTGGAGAGGCAAAACCCCCAAAAATGTGAAAAAGTGACGAGTTAGCGGAACCACTTAACCCATATAACCAAATGCGTTATAAACTACCCAAGTTTCCGAAAAGCGAAGAGCAAAAAAAGCAAAGAGAAATGATATCAAAGAGATTTGAATGGTGTCGACGCCCAGAGATAGAAAGAAATTCTTAATACATGCTCTGCGTACGTGTGTGAGTGCGTGGATCTCTCAATTTGCAAGTTCATTTTTTTCCAACAAATTAATATGTACAAATACATAAGCATATGTATATCTGTATATAAATTCTCACACATTGAAAGAGATCTGTGTCTGTATTCCGGTTTGGCAGCTGAACCGTGCGAGTAGTCTCCGCTCATTGTACTTTGTGGTTAGTTTTCGAATAGAAGCTCAGATGTTTTTTGTTTTGCTTACCCTGTAAAAACACTTACATATGTACATATAACGTACGTATACATACTCTAAACGTACGTAGCTAGGTTTGTACGTTCGCGATAAGATTTTGAGAAACATTGTCGCTGCCTCGCACAAGTTTCGGTCCGCGCCTGGCACAATCGGTTAAATTACAGTAAATATTTGTATATGGCTGAATCTGGTGTGTGTGCAATACACCCGAATGCCGTTGTACACACATATAGACACTTGATTGTCGTGCCGGCAACCGGCAACGGGCAATTTTTGTATACGTATGTATGTATGTACAAACATAAGTATACATATACCTTCATACACATATAGTGCGTACAACCTGCCTCTCTAAGACGAACGACATCTAAGTAGTTAAACTACAATGCAAAAAAAAGCAGCAGTAAAGAAAAACGTTCTCATATCTGCTACTGAATTATGCTATAAATATTTGAACTAAAAATTATATATTTGTAGTTATATATACACATTGAAAATGTACATGTGTATACATAAAAAAAAATGTAAGTCAGTCAGTTTTAGTTAAATAACTTTGATATAATATTTTCATTATACCACATTCCAATTGTATAAAAACCATACATTTTGTTAAAGGGTTTATTTAAAGAATTCTCTGTAGGAAAGTTTTACTGTACATACATGAATATGTACGTACATGCATACGTAAGCGATAATATACACACATATAGACACATGATTGTTGTGCCGGCAACCGGCTGCCGGCAATGGGCAATTCGTGTATACGTTTGTAAATACATAAGTATATACTTACATACATATATAGTGCGTACAACCTGCCTCTCTAAGACGAACGACATCTAAGTAGTCAAACTACAATGCAAATAAAAGCAGCAGTAAAGAAAAACGCTTCCTCATATCTTCTACTGAGTTATGCTACAAATATTTGGACCAAAAATATATATGTGCATATTTATATACATTTAAAATATACATGTGTATACATATCATCAATACAATCAATCAAGTTTTAGTAAAATAACTTTGATATAATATTTATTTTATGCAACATACCAATTGTTATGAAACCATATATTTTGTTCAAGGGCTGATTTAAAGAATTATCTGTAGGAAAGTTCTACTGTAGATATGTATATGAACATGTACATATAGAATTTCGACGTCCTATAAAAGTGTTTGCTCTCCGCAAGGGAACTCAGTTCACGTTCACCTACCGATTGAGCTAGACAACAAAATGGGATTGGATCTGTATTACCTACCGTTCGCTGGCCCCAGTCGTGCCGTTCTTATGACAGTCGCCGCTGTGGGAGTCAAGCCCAACAAGATCGTAACAAACACTTATGCGAAGGAGCAGCTGACACCAGAGTTCCTGAAGATTAACCCGCAGCACACTATTCCTACTCTTGTAGACGACGGCTTTGCAGTCTGGGAATCACGAGTAATTATGACTTACCTGGTGGAGAAGTACGGCAAGGAAGACTCACTCTATCCAAAAGACCCTCAAAAGCGTGCTGTGGTCAACCAGAGGTTGTACTTTGACCTGGGAGTGTTGAACCAATCGTTTGCCGACTACTATTACCCTCAGATGCGCTCCGAGATAGCCGACCCCGACCAGGTTAAGAAGGTCGAAGCCGCTTTTGGTTTTCTAAATACTTTCCTCGAGGGTCAGAAGTACGTCGCTGGCGATACGTACACACTGGCTGATATCGCTATTCTCACCACCGTCTCGTCGTTTGACGCGGTGCGCTACGACATCAGCCCTTACCCCAACGTTGCTAAGTGGTACGAGAACGTCCAGAGGGAGAGTCCCGGTTGGGAGGAGAATTTCGAACTAGCAAAAGAGCTGACCGAACGCTTTGATGCAGCGCGCAAGCATTAAAACTACAATATTTGTTAAGAAATTTATTTTTCAAGTACTATTTTAAGAAACTAAATATACAATTGCCAAAGATTAAAAAACATTGTTTATTTTTTTGTTCAACCATAGTCAGGGGAAAATTAATAAACTTTAAATTAACTCCACGATTCTGGTTTTATACCCTACCCTTGCAGTCTTTGTCTTTAATCTCAACCGCTCTTTTCCTTTTATAATTATATATATAATAGTTTAATGTTCTAACATATTGTTAGAGGCTTTATTAACTCGAACTGCAGTAGACATATGAAGCAATATAAACCTCATTTTGGCCGATTGTTTTGATGATAGCTTTATGTTATAGTGGACCGATTTTGAAATTTGGAAGAAGAGTTGTTGACATATTGTAATCAAAAGGCGATGTGTTAAATTTGATTGTGATATCCTTTAAAACATACATAAGGTGCGAAGCAGTCATCTGGCCAAAATTAATACACCACTGAAATGGTATAATTAAGTGTAACGTCTTTAATAAAGTGATTGATTGTACATTTTGCATATACAAAAAAAAAAAAAAAGAGAGATATACGACTGTGGGAGGTAGAAAGAAAAAAATAGAGAGCCACATAAATCCATATGTAAACACCTTCAATTATCATGATAATTCTTTATACGTAAACAATTTCACAATCTTAGGAAAGAGCTCAACTTGTATATGCCATTATCTAATGTTCCACAGAGTTCCATACTAAATCTTTAATTTCAGAACTCGCTCTTTTTTTAGAGATTACGTTTCCAAGCTGCAAGGAAAAACGGCGGTTCCAGAGAAGTTTGACTTTCCAAATACTGTTCTCGAAGGACAAAAATATGTGGAGATAAGCTTACAATTGTCGATATTGCGATCTTCTCGACAATCACCAGTTTTGTCGCTTTATACTTCGATTTGAGATAATACTCCCAGCTTACCTTTTTTTAAAGCAAAATGTTACAATTGTCGATTTATCGTTTTTCTACAACTTTTGTAGCATTGCGCTTCGAACTCAGTATATATCCCCCAATGTAGCCACAGAATACAAAGGATCCAAAAAATGACGCCCGGCTGGAAGGCAGACCTCTTAAAGTATATTTATTTTTGCACAGGATCACAGCTAGGTCGATTGAGCCATGTCCGTCCATCCATCAGTTCAACTATTATAAAAGCTTGAGACTCTAAAATTGGGACTAGTATTTTAGAAATATAATTATGGTAAAGTAAAGGGTCCCTGGTTTTGAAAGAATAGCAAGCCTGAGAAACTTTCAAACTCTTTCTATACAAAAATGTATATGAAGAAAAACATTAAGCGTAAAATTTAAGACATAAAACAAGTCGGTAAGGCTTCAGTCGAGCATTAATATTATATTACTGTGAACAAAATGTATAATGTATTACTCAGTTCACTCTGCTCAATATTGCAACAATGTTATAATACTAAGAAAAAGCTGCAAACTATTATTTTTCATAAAAAACAAAAAGAGAAAAAAATAAGAGTTCAGTTGTCTCTACTCTTTATCGCGAGAATACTATAATACTTAGAAAAAGCTCGAAGCTCTTTTTTTATATTAAAAGAGAAATCTTAGCGGTCACTTTTACTATAAATAAACAGCTTTGCGCGCTTTTTCGCAGTTTTCATTCAGAATTCTAAAGCGAAAGCATTCATAACTCAATAATGGACTTCTACTATCTCAGTGCTTCAGCCCCTTGTCGGTCAGTTCTTATGATAGCAAAGACATTGGGGGTGGAGCTCAACAAGAAACATCTTAACATTATGCAAGGTGACCACCTCCAACCGGAATATCTGAAAATTAACCCACAACATACGATTCCCACGCTGGTTGATGATGGTTTCGCTATCTGGGAATCGCGTGCCATTATTGTATACCTCGTGGAGAAGTACGGCAAGGATGAATCACTGTACCCCAAGGATCCTCAGAAAAAAGCTGTGATCAACCAATGTCTTTACTTTGATATGGGTGTCCTGTACAATTCTTTTCTCTCGTATTATTCCCCCCAATTCTTTTTAAGAACGCCCGCTGATCCCGAACAATTTAAAAAAGTTGAAACTGCCTTTGAGTTCCTCAACACTTTTCTCGAGAACCAGAAGTACGTCGCTGGTGATGAATATACCATTGCCGATATTATTATTCTCAGTACCGTCTCCACCTTTGACGTTATGGACTTTAAATTAAGCAACTACCCAAACGTGGATAGGTGGTACCAGAATATACAAAAAAAGACTCCCGGATGGGATGAAAATTGGGTTGGGCTAATGGACATGAAGAAATGGATCGATTCAAAGATGAAGTAAAGAAATATATGTTACTAAACCACCTGCACTGGAGAACTCCCAACTTAGAAATGCGCAAAGTGATTTGTTAAAAGAATGTGAAAAATACTTATCAATAAAATGCATTATTTTTTATTTATTTTTTTATTCTGTAACCGTCTGCACACACGACACAGCGCGACACATCCTCTATTTATTTACTCTATTCATTTCTATTTCTTGCAACCTTATCTATTGTACTTGTTTTTTTATTTTTACAAAATAAATATTGTTGGTCAATCAGTGCGGCTCCTCACCGGTCAGGTTAAACTGTTCGTCAGGATCGACGAGCTTCTGCAACTGACGATACTTATGGATGGCGTTTCGCACAAAGTCTGTGGTGCGACGCACACGCTCCGGTGTAATCTCCTCGACAAGCATGCGACCCACATCCTGTGCCCCACCTGAGCGTAGATAGTCGACTGCTTTCCCGGAGATATCGCAGATAGGCGTAAGTCGGCAGAGAGCGTTGGTGATGGCGCCGCCAAAAAGAATTACACCCACGGCGGAGATTACCACGGCGGCAATACGGAAAAGCGTAGACATTAGGATTGAGGGAAGTAATTTGGACGCGAAGACTATCAGAGGATTCACTCCGAGGGGAGCCGACTGAGGTGGAGTTGTAGCTGCAACGACGGTTGGGCTCACATCTGAAAAAGTTTCGGCTTGGGCAGTACTCGCGGGCACAAGGAAACCCTCGTAGCCAGTCTGCACCACAATCGGGCCCGGAAAAGGATACAGACCTGGCGTGGCTGTCATGGGCGACGGGTACGCTGCAGCCATAGGTGCCAAAGCGGAAGATCCACCATATTGGCTCAGATACTGCTGGAAGGCCTCGGGTGTTATTAGTCCGTTCGCATAGATGGACACTGGTTCATTGCTGCTAGCACTGGCCACATTTTCATCAGGCTAGAAGTATTTGAAAACAATATACTTAGCTTTGGATAAATTTTAAGCACAAAAGTTGTAACTATTTAGAGTTTGTTAACTTACCCCACCCTGATTTTGTTCATTAGTTGAGGTTGCATCAGCTGGGGTTGTGCCATTATTTGAATTGACTAAACCTGCATCTTGCACTGCACTGGAATCTAAGTTGGTTTCTGAAACCTTTTCCGCCTCCTCCAGAGTGTTCAAGGCGGTCGTTACTGGCATCGACTCGAGAGCTGGTAGCGAGCGTGCCACGTACAGCATTGCCAGAAACAGCGTCAGGCGCATCAACATGTAGCATGAACTATTGGGACTCATTTTCAACTGATATTCGATCGACGATGTACGGCTCATTTATAGGCTCGTCTGAGATTAGCAGCCAGCTGGGTGCTACTGTCCTTGCGAGTCCTTTTTCCATTTTGCAATTATTACCAAAATTTCCAGGAACTGTGCAACTAATCTCTTCGGATTTTTCAACAAATTTCCAGCCTTTGTTATCGTGTTACCTGCTTAAGCAACACAGGTAACTATGGCCATGGTAATTGCACACCCCACTGTCTACCCGAAAAAGGTTTATGTACATATGTACAGTGGCAGCATGTATATTATAAGTCAAACGGGATGTTTTTAAAAATGATTTTCAAAAGAATGTTATTAGTGAGCGCCAATGTATTTATTTCAATTTAAAACGTCTTTAATATTTTTCTGCTTTCAATATTAACTTGCAACCATACCACTGCACAGACCTTAATATTCTCTTAATCTATTGGCAAAAATCTACCAAAAAAGCGATGTGGGCTTAGCCCGCTCTTTTACTGTCACTTAAATTAAGCTCGGAGTGGGAGCTAATCAATACAAAATAAAACACGAAGTTACACGAATTAAATAGCAACTTAATTTTAATTTTAATTTTACTGTCACTTAAATTAAGCTCGGAGTGGGAACTAATCAATACAAAATAAAACACGAAGTTACACGAATTAAATAGCAACTTAATTTTAGAAACAAGACACAAGCACGAATTTCTGACCGAGTTTCCAAACGGGAGTTCCACCCTCACTTGTACAGTAACAGCAACAGCTTCATCCCTTACTTAAAATACAGGCGAACACACATCAGGTGGTCGTCCAGGTAACGTTCGCTATGAAAACTAAACGAAAATAGCAGGGAACTAAGTACCTTCTGAAAATTTAACTGGACAAGCGAGTACGGCGGATACAGCAGAACAGACCAACAGACAAGAGCGTTTACAAGTTAACAATAGCACGGCAACTTGATAGAAAAGTTTTGATAGCATCGCAGCGCATCGGAGAAGTATTCAGCGCTATCGCGGCGACAGCACAGCTCGGCAAACGCAGCCACACTGGGGAACTGCATGGACATCGACTCTGTCGCCGTTGTGCAGCACAAGCTGGTGCATAAGATTGTGTGAGTATACAGCCAAAAAGGTGGCAAAGGAGCGGGGGATACCTATATCAATAATGCAAAAATAAGTGAAGCAAAAGTGCTGCAATTAATGTGGCAACAATGTCCCAGCGATAATCTCGAAATTTCGATACCCTCTACCAACAGGTGAATTGTCGAAAATGTGATAAAAATTGTTTTTTTTCTGTTCCAAAATTTCTCTTAAGATTAAATTTTCAAGGCATACATTTTGGAGTTGCAAAAAAAACTTGTTTCATAATTCCAATTAGTTTCGATTGGATCCAAAAGTATGCTACAAAGATTATATCAATTTCAAATTTAAACTAAAACTCGGAACAGTCAGCAAATTGACTTTGTATTCCCCTGCAATTACATATTTAAAACATTAATAAACAATTCGAAATCGATGCATTGATTTTCCGTTGCGTTTGTTGCCCCATTGCCGCTGCTCAATTCCACAAGTCCATTTCCAATCCACCGCCTTTCAGTTGTTACCGAACTCATGTACGAAACCGAACAAATTGTGACCGAGTTTGTCTATTGCCTACTTATAAGCGGTGGCAAAATGACCACGCCAACCCTGTACTATCTGCCCCCAAGTCCGCCCTGCCGCAGTATTCTTTTGCTGGCTAAAATGTTGGGACTGGATTTCGAGCTAAAGATCGTCAATATCCTAGAGGGGGAGCAGCTGAAGCCCGACTTTGTGGCCATGAATCCGCAACATTGTCTACCCACCATGAATGATCAAGGTCTGGTGCTCTGGGAGAGGTGAGTCTCAGTCCCACACTGTTTAGGTTTTCTATGCTCACACTTTCTACAGCCGTGCCATACTGTCCTACTTGGTGGCCGCCTATGGGAAAAGCGACGAGCTCTACCCGACGGACATCCGAGTGCGTGCTCTAGTAGATCAGCGTCTCCAATTCGACCTTGGCACTCTTTACAGTCGCCTAACAGATTACTATGTAAGTAATGTATCTAAAATACAATCAAATTTTACACTCCTCCCCTCTTAGTTCCCCACAATGTTTATTGGAGCTCCGTTGGACGAGGGCAAACGCGCTAGACTGAGCGAAGCCGTCGGATGGCTGAATGTCATACTAGAGGGCAGAGAATACGCCGCTGCCGGCCACTTTACTATTGCAGATCTAACGCTGCTAGTGACCATCTCCCAATTAGATGCCTTTGGCTTTGAGCTGAAGCCCTACAAGAGCATCGGGCAATGGCTGAAGCGCTGCAAGGAACACATGGCGCCTTACGATTACGAGGAACTTAATGGCAGCAAGGCGATGCTCCTGGCTGACATGTTTAAGGCAAAAATAAGGCCTCCAGCTGACATCTAACTACGTAGTCGAGCACATAACATAGGTGAAGGGCATCCTCCCTGGTATATTGTGTTAATGTTATATTCAATAAATGTCTGTTCTAATGTCAAATCCAATTAGCAGTGATTTCAAATGACATATCGCAAAAAGGGAACAAAAAGTGAAAATCCACTTAAAAATAGATTTCCAAAGCCGCTGGTTGTTTGTCATTGTTATTGCTTTCCTTTTTAGTGTTGTTGCTATCACAGGTATAGACGTTGTCAGAAACTACCGGGTGACGATGGCCATGGCGACACCTAAAACGAAAGCGGCAGCTTCATAAAAACATAAACTTAATTTAATGATTCGAAAAAAGCTCCTCTAACCCGGGCAGTTGCCGGGAGGGTTAGCTGGGGAGGAGGTGGGCGCAGGCTGCGGGCTTTGGGGCAGGGGCTATTTTTAAAACAGGAAATCGGTCGCAGGAGCAGAACAGCAGTGCGATGGTCCTAACTCTGGTTTGCACACAGTTTTACTTTAACCGCTGGAGATGTCGGCCGTTTGGTTGCCATTCGCGTTGTGTACACTGCGGTTAATATTGGCGTTGGCCATGGGCCAGCAGGTAGACAGCAGCAAAAAATCGCAGCTCTGGCTAGGTAGGAAACCGCATAAATAGAGGATTACATGCACAGATACTTATGCTACCGTCACTTACCACAGATTGTTCTTGTATGCACGCCACGGAGCGAAATGCCACCCAGTGGGGCAGCCTCGTTGTGAATGCGTTGCAGGCGTTAGGCTCCAAGAACAACTGCCTCATGATCTTCGTGGGCGGCACCTCGGACGAGCTGGTGGAATTTCAACTGCAACAGCTGCAACTACGGCACGGGTGAGTAGCTATACTTCCGCCCAGTCCGCATCTGATTTGGACGTCGATCAGGGAGATCTGGATCAGCTGGCAGCTGCGCGACAACCATCAGACCGCGAGGAAATCGCGTAATTGAAATACCTTGTGAATGTGAATGTGGGAGTTGTGGGAGGTGGGTACCATATCGCCTGGTTATTTATATAAATTGGAATACGCACCCGCGAATTTTTGTCAATTTATGTAAAAATTTGCCGTGCTTTTTGGCCGAAATAGAAAACCGAATTCGAAATCGATTTGTCAATAAAATTGTGTGGCCCAAGCGCCGCGGATTTCAGTAGAACTTGGGCAGAACGTTGCGCCATAACGTTTGCTGCTAGTCGTAGAGGAAAGTGTCTGGTGAAAATCGATTGGAAACCCTGAAGTGTTACGTGTAAATAATAAAATCCAGTGGAAATTGAAAAAATGTCGATGGATCCTTCAGTATCGTTGGAGGATCTCGAGCGCGTGAGTGAGAACAGGGCACATGAAGGGCATTCACTGGTGTCATATGGTGTCATACTGGAAAATTATTATGCTGTTACATTTGCAAGAAGTATTTTCACATTGCCATGTCATGCCATATTTTCAAATGACACAAATATATTTATTATGCCAGACAACGTGTTATATAAGTCGAAATCCGGCCATAAGAACTTATTATATCATGGGCCAGTCTTTTTTAATTTCATTAGAGTTGTATGGCTATAATGTCATGTCGCTTCATATAAGTAATATAACCCATATGGCACGCTAGTGAAAACCCAGCAAAGGTCCCAATTCGGGTAGTTGGTAAACCTTTCGTGTTCGTTCAGCGACGTCGTCGTGCCAGCTCAGCACGAAAGGCCTCGCAGACGCCGCAGCCCCCGGCCCAATTGGGAGGCGACTCCGAAGCGATGGCTGTCATCAACGAGATCTTCAATCCCCGAGTAAAGCTTCCGGAGAGCACAGGCCATTATAAGCTGCCGGAACAGATGAGCGCTGATGACCATGTGTCGCCGCAAGACTTGGACATTGCCAAGCTAGCTGAGCTGAAGGAAGTAGGTGAACAGTTCCAGAAAGTGTGCCTGTCTAGTCTTCTGATCTTGTTACATTACTCTTAAAAGGTGTTCACACTCTTTGACACGGACTGTGATGGATTAATATCGAAAGATGATCTACGGTTCACCTATATGGCTATGGGAAACGACCCCAACGAGCAACTGCTCGATCAGATGATGCAAGAATCGCACGAGCCACTGGACTACGATGCTTTTGTGCAGCTGATGTGTCGTCGCACCCAAGAACTAGACCCAGAGGAGGTTCTGCTCGAAGCGTGGAGCAAATGGGATGATCACGGAACCGGCAAGATCGACGAGAGAAAGTGGGTGCTTTCCATCGGGACAGTATGATGTGCTCTAATACCTTTCCCACACTAAAATAGAATCTACGAGGAGCTAACCAACTACGGCGACAAAATGACCAACAACGAAGCCAAAGAAGCCCTCAGTCACGCTCCCATGGCCAAGCCCAAAACCCTGGAGGAGCCACCCATGATTGATTATCCAGCCTTCTGTCGCATGCTTGGAGGAATGCGGAAACGAAAAATCTAATAGAATAGAAATAAACTTGAAAGCGTTTCCTGATATTTTCCAGGAATTTTTGATGATTTTGTAGTGTAAAATATCACGTTATGATATTTACGGAAAATTATTTTCTATATCCTGCTTTCTATCTTTATTTTCTTTCTTTATTATATAACTATTTCGTGTTACGATATTTTGCTATATTTTTCAATTCTCAATTTTCTTTAAAATACTTCAATTTACAAGAAGAGCCACGACGTTTTCTGCGAATCGTTCTTTTCTTACCCTTAACGCCAACTGTTGTTCGGTTTTTGATCAAAATAAATAGCAAAGAACCGAGCAGAAGTGCAACGTATTCTTTTTGACTACCCAAGTATCCGACTATATCGAGCAGCCGGCAGTGCGCTCCCTAATCGGTTATTTTTGGATTGGCCAAGCTGCCTGCCTCAAATGTATCGGCCAATAAATTTTCGACATCATTAGGCGGGGCTGTCACTCTGGCCCCGCGGTCATTTTCCCATTTTCCCTCTTGGCCAGTATTAGTTGGACAGTTTATCCATGTCTCCGTCCGTCACTTTATTAATATTGGACCGCACTTTCTGATATGCAATTTGGTGACAGGTGCTTGGACACAGTGGAGGTCTTTCCGTATCTGCGCGAGCCCGTCATCGAGAACACGACGCAGCCGGCGTATACCTGGTGCCAGCATAGCACTGCCGCCCGAAATTCCGCGCCTATTTATAGCGCCGGCCGTCTGCTAGGTCTGCGCCTCAGCTTTCAGCATCCACCGGCAATGTTGGCTGAGTGGCAGCTCAACCTTAGGGCCAGCTATCGGTTCCTCAAGCAAGGTGAGTCAGCAATCGTCGCCCTAGGATAACATTTGATGCGACGCTGCACCTTCTTGCAGACCTCTTCCGCACCGAGGGACGTCTGGTGCCCCACAGCTTTTGTGACTTTTATTTCTTCGCCAGCACGACCAGTGAGGACAACGGAGGCAATGTGGGCCAAGGGTACTTTCACTCGCCCCGGTTCCCGGCTCATTATCCTGCGCACATCAAGTGCGCCTACAAGTTTATCGGACGTCCCGACAGTCACGTTGAGTTGCTGTTCGAGGAGCTGCAGTTACCGCCCGTCACCTACGGTGGTTGCCAACTAGACGCGTTGACTATCTTTGATGCTGAGTCGGCAAACATGAATGCCGTCATCGACGTTCTGTGCTCGCCCTGCCCCAGGCGGCACATCCTGAGTAGCGGACCTGACCTCCTGCTAGAGTTTAATGCCAGTTCCAATCGCACTTCGAAAGGCTTTCGCGGCAAGTATCGATTTGTGGCCAGCACGCTGCAGCAAGTGTCACCCGTCCTGGAGGCAGCCAGCATTTCCCTAAAGCCGCCCCTCTCGGCGACCACTCTTGCGAGCAGCCTGTTGGAGAAGCAGAAGCAGAACCAGCATGCAAATGGTGAATGGGGAGCAGGAAGAGAAAATCGTAAGTGGCGCCCCATAAATAAGCCTTAGTTCGCGACGCAATCGATTCATTCGATCCAATCGAATTATGTTAATCGTCCGCAAGAGCGGAAAACTTCTTCCCCTTGGCGGATATGGCCAATCTGGTGTGGGGAGGTACTTGTTGTGGGGCCGAGAATGACTTGGCTCAGCATCTGCCACTTTGCTTAACCAGTCCGTTGTAAGTTGTCGAGAAGTTCAAATGTCGCGCTATCCAATTCAGCTTGTGTTCCACATTATAATCTTCACTTGGGAGATGGCAACGTCCGCGTCCTGCGCAAAAGCTGCCACCGGAAGTGAGTTCCAATTTCAAAATAATTTTTATTCACTATACCATGCCATACAAAAACGTAGTCTAGAAACTAACTAGCGCCCTCAGAACAGACCACAACATGGCAGCGGCTCCACTGCACACGGCCAGTTGCAGCAGGTGGTGAAGTACCCAAAATCTGGAAGAGGAATCAGGGGTGGAAAGGGATTAGGGCTTGTGTGGCTTGTGGCTAAATGTCGTTCCTCTACTCACTTTGCTCTCTTGCGCTGACCCCGCTCGATGGAATCCGCACTGGGTTCCTCCTTGCCCAAGTAAATGCGCATGCCGCCTATGGACCGATAAAAGTAATCCTGCCAGTTCAGTGAGTCCATGTCGAACTCAAAGAGCTGCTTATCTCGTTGGGACAACGACTGCCATAGTCGCTTAGTGTTCTCCGTCTTAAAGCACCAATTGGTATCAACGAAGGGCGCCAGAAGCTCGATGTTGTTGTGGATTTTGGAGTACAATTTGGTCATGCGTGGCTTCTGCCCTCGCAGGCGCAGAACGGTGTCGATAAGGTAGCCAGGCAGGGTGTGGTAGAAAAACGCGATCAACCTAAACAGCCACGGGGTATTGGTAGTGTGCAGAAAAGGAAACCACACCATGTGCTCCAGGGGAAAGACATCACTCAGGTTTAGAGCTTGCGATTTAAATCCGCCCCAGGTTAACATGTTTTGCTCGCTTGGGACATAGTTATAAATGGGCGGAAGGGTGGTGGGCTTGACAAAAGATGAGACGTGCAACTTACCTGCCTCCTGGGCAGTTTGCCAGGCGCAGGACAATAGGATGTTGGTGCAATAGTCTACAGGCACAATGTTTGCATGGACCTTAACATTAATTCGGGTAATTCTTAATATACCGTAGGCTGCTCCGTAGAGTATAGCAATAGGGCCATATAGATTGTCGATCCAGCCTTCAACGGGTTCCTTGTAGCTACCAACAACTACAATGCGAGCAAGCTAGGGAGTTTAGGGTCTTCAAAATTCTTGGGATTACTTACTGACACCAGGGCGAAAAATGCACAAGGGCAGCCCGCCCGCCTCCTGTTGCAGCACCTGCTCAGCCAGTGCCTTCGTGTAGGTGTATGTGTTGGGGAATTTTCCGAGCAGAGCTGGCGCCATGTTGTCGATAAGATCGTCACTCAGCTGTTCGCGCAGTGCTAGCACCTTGTCGGCACTACAGGTCAGATTATCCGGGTAAAACATCTCGTCGATGTGTTCGATGACGCAGTTGGAGAAAGCCGTCGAGACGTGTACGAACGCTTCGAGGCGTCGCATCTGTCGGGCCAGCTTCAGTATAAGCCGGGTGGCACGTGTGTTGATATCCAGCGCCAAATGCAGTGGCTCTGTGAAGCGCACTGTTGCCGCTCCATGCAACACCACTTGTACGTTTTCGGCCAACAGCTCTCGGTCTGTCTGGCTAATGCTCAGGTCCGGCTCCTTGCAGTCACCCGATATAGGCACGATGCGTTGCCAAGCACCGTAATCTGACTTCAGGAGAAGCGCGAATATCTACCGAAGATTAGGATGAGTTTGAGTTACATGGGGATAATGAAATCTACTTACCGCATCGTTCTTCCAAGCCGAAATGCGTTGCTGCATATCCTGACCCCGCTTGGGCCGGATCAACACGTAGATCCGTTTTGCCTCGGTTGTGCGCAGTAGCTTTTCGATGATAACTGCGTTAAGAAAGGAGAATCAAAACTACTACAATCAACTTAAACTCGGCACGAGGGAGGCTCAGTGAACTTAGGACGGTACTACAAAATGCACGCTCTGGAATTTTGGAATAAACACTTATGTATTATGTATATAGTTTCAATGTTTCTCTAGAGTGTGGTTGCCATATTTGCTCGTATTTATTTTAAAACCAACAGAACATGTGATTAGGTTGCAGATAAATGTATCTGACTGTGAAATACCTTGGTTGATTTATCTGATATTGAACAATTATCAGGAAAGTATGGAAAGCAAACTCAAGACTCATTATAGGAAATTTTATCAACTTAATCTACATTCCTTTTTTATATTTATAACAAACATAGCATATTATAAAATGTACCCTAGTAATTGTTTTACTATGTGTTGAGTGAACAATGTACGAAAGAAACTGTTATAATCAGCCCAAAAACCGGTTATCCCATTGATTGATGTTACAGTAATTCCCAATACAAGCATTTGTCTTAACAAGTAATTCCCAATACAAGCATTTATCTTAACAAGAGTCATTCTATAATCCTGAATTGAGTACCCTCTAGTAACCCGAATAAGGTCACCTTTAACACAAAAAAATATTGCAGTCTCAGCCCGCTTAATGGCCATATCACGCACAATTAGCCTTTGTTTGCTGTCCCAAGCGTGTTGCTAAAAATGTTCCAGACTAGTTTTAAAAATTACTCATGCGACCCATGACATAACGATCTTCAGTAAACACAATCGAAATCTTGCAAACTTTAAGCTAATTGGCCTTAAGTCTCATTTTGATTATTTTTATGAACCCTTTAGAAAAGTACAACCACTTGACTCCGGAATGATATCATAATCAAATATCAAATAATTCATGCGGTAATACAAATTAATTGCTTAAATTACAAATATTAAATATTTACGAATATCTCCGTTTTAGTTTATTTAGATCAAATTTAAAATTTTCGGCAAACCCTTTCCAAGAAATCCACTGCCGCCAGTAAGGAATATTGTTTTGTCCTTGTAAAAGTTATTTATTGCAGAGTCCATTTCGAGTTGAATACAACAGTGGATTCTATATAACACGATTCCGAATAGTCGCTGACGAGGTTCCCACTTGACTGAGCAGTGCCCGCAGCTTGCCGAGTTTATTTATACCGGACGCAGTTGCAAGCAGCAACTTATTAATACGGATTCGCTAATTTCTCTAACAACAAAAAGAATTACACATTGAAACAAGAAAGCTGCTGTCGAATGTATTCGACTATGATACACCCTCTACCCACCTGTTTGTCCACCACGAATAACGAATATTGAAAACGATAGGCGGGATTGTATTTCCTTATCTTATTGTTTGTTGTCAGTTTTCAATATTATACTTTTTAATGAAATCTAAGCTTTGACTGGAGAATTTTACATAAAGAATTCAAAACTTTATTAGGGCCAACAAGTCTCAATGGATCATTATTTATTTATGTAGAGTAATTAATGTATGTTCATTGGAAAAATATAGTCTTAAATTGTACTTATATTCATACCCTAAATTGAATTTTTTACAGCAAATATAATTTTGTTATAAAAAATGTTCCTTTTGAACTATATTTAGAAGAAGAAGAAATACATTTTTAAATTTTTTCATTAAGCTATTTCTATTATGCTATAAAACATATCGAAAATCCAGTTTCATGAGATAATTGAATTTCATAAAAGTAGGTCGTTCGGACCATAGTGCATTAAACATGATTAAACTATTTCAGACAGTATTTGACCCGTCGATGACGCTCCGTAAGAGAGCAGGCACCGATGCAGCGTGTGGCTTTCAGAACTGTGAATTTTTAATTTTTGACTAGTGTTGATTCCCATCTCGCCTCGATATGTGATTCTATTTCTTTTCGAAAAATAATTATTTTTCTACATACATCATCATGATTATACACTATCTCCACTAAACTTGTTTAGCAGGCTTTCATGTTATTAAACATCTGTGATACATACAACCTCAACAATAATTTACTGTTCAGGTGCTAAGGTCTTTGAATTAATCTACATGGGCAGTCAAAAATAAATCATTTTAGAGTATTAAATTTTGAAATTCCAGAAATCAAAAAAGGAAAAAGCATTATTATTAAAATAATTAAGTAATTAAACAGGGCAACAAGAAAATAATTGACAATAATTATTCCTTGTATAAGGCTATTATTTCATAGAATGTTTATATGGTTTAAGCTGACTATTAAGTTCTATACTATAAGATAATATATATAACTATTTTACAAATATAAAATAATAAGAAACAAGATTAAGATCTCAACTGCAAGGCGTAGAGTGGATAGGGTTGCAGGGTAGCTTTTTCAAGAGAGACCTTTATCCACTTAACATGCAGGTGACGACAGCAGCGACGGTAGAGAAGCCTATACAAATAAAGGTTTATTTAGTTAAATAGATTAGCTTATACCTTAAATAGATTGCATACCTTAACTGCTTCAGATCCACCTCTATTGCATTATCATGGAAAACCAAAAATGCTTTCCTTGTATCCCTAGTCAATATGCCGTCGTGTCGCACAAACTCTTCGATCATCACCGACATGGACGCTTCATCCGAGAAGTTCGCTACGAGGCCACTGAATAACTTACGGTCCTCCATCTTAAACATCATTTTGGCAGTTTCGGTAGATGTTTTCGACATGATATTCGGCTTATCTACTTTATGCTGGGATATCTCATCCGCTAAGCCGCTCGACGAATTACTCTCCTTCTTCACATTTACTTTTCCCGTTTCTGTAGAGCATTCCGACTTGACAATAGTCCTTTGCTCTTTAGGCTTGAAGAAATCATGAAACTTTAATTGCGGAATTGCCTCATATTTGGGGACTTTCATTAGACTAGCCTCCTCATCTGAAACTTCTTTAAGGCGCTTCAGAACTATTTTTTTTTGCTGAGCCTCATCCTGTTTCACTTGCTTCTCCGATTCATCAGTGCCCGTCTCCAACAGCAGATCCACATTCACACTTTGCTTTGAGGAGACATAGAGCTGCTTCAAGTGTTCCAGGTCATTTGCGTCTTCCGCTGACTTATCGTTTCTTAGCCGCGTAATGCGGGGAAAGCGTATGGATATGCCTGCCGCTGTGTGTGCATCCGACTGTGTGAACTCTGCACCTGTAATCTCCCAGACTGGCATCTTCTTCGGCTCCTTCGCGAGCACATCGGGTATTAGTGCCTTTTTGCAGAGCAGCCAACTGGGAATTTTATTGGGATCGGCACGCTCGGTAAGCTTTATTAGCTCCTCGTGTACTTGTCCGTTAGTGGCGTCATCAAGACCGGAATGCACTTTAGTTACAGTCTTCCAGAGCCGAGCACGGGCATCGTAGCAACCCATGAGAAAAACGCTGAGTATTCCGCCCTTCTTGCCTGAACCGTACCATGATCCCAAAACTACCAAGTCTGCCGTATCTGCCATTTTACCTCCAAAAAGATAATCCTTTTTTACCTTTAGCCAGTTCCGCTTTCCCGGCTGATAGGTGCTTGTTGGACTCTTAAGCACGACACCTTCTAGGTTCGCTTGCAGCACCTTAGCCGTCATTAATGCCAGCTCCTTTTTGGTCTTCAGAAACTCTGACTCGGACAACTGTATGTGCGATTTGATGGGTTTTATGTGCTTCTCTAGAATTTCACGGCGCTTGCAAAATGCCCTGGCAAAAGGAAAGAGATAAACAATACGTTCAAGAGATAAATCCTCATCTACTTACAGCCGAGTCAAATCCTCGCTATTTAAAAGTAGGCAGTCGAAGACAAACAGACACACTGAGGCATCTGCGAACGTCTGTTTCTTGTGTGCTCCCAGCGTGCCGAAAGGTAACAAGGCTTCTGACTTTCTGTCCACGAGTATGATCTCCGAGTCCAAAATCATATCGTCGGTACCGGGGAAGGCACGTGGTATATACTCCTTCAGCTCTTTAATCTTATGTTCCACTACTGGCTTTAGATTTCGGCTAAAGAACTTGAACTCGGCACCGCGTTTGTGAATCTGGACTCGTTCACCATCGTACTTAACCTCACTGTATAGACCTCCGGGATTCTTCTTAAACGCCTCTTCGACCGACTTGCAGGCATTAGCTAGCATGGGTGATATGGGCGTCATCACCTGAATGCCACAAGAAACTGCCTTTACTTTTTGTCCAGTTGCCTTTGAGGGAGATGCGGATTTATTCAGTTTGCTTAAAAAGGTCCGAACTATTGCTTCAAGATCATGAGAGGATTGATAGGCTGGATAAGCCTGAGGTCCAAATGCATCTAATATGTGCCTCGCACGTGCATTTATCTTTAAATCATGTTTAACCAGCCTGATGAAGGTTCGCAAATCCAAGTCCGTCGATTGTTTGCATAACTCCTCCAGCAGAGTCACCTGGTCGTCCTCTTTTGTCCGCAGCTCAAGCTTGACTAGAAGTTTTTCCACTTCATCCAAATAGAGACGACTTTCCGCCTGAGGCTTCAGCCTGCTGGAGGCAACAAAGTGTTTGCGCAGAGTCTCCGAGATGTCACCTTCTGCCAAATGAAAGTTAGTAGAAGTTGGGTCTCACGCCAATCGTACTTTAGCTCGTACCTTGTTCGAGATCAGACTGCATCTGCTGCTGATCCACGTTGAAGATGCGAGCAAACAGCTTGAGCAAAGCCTTGTTCTGTAAATTATAAACACGCTGCGTGGCAGCCGGTATAAGAAACTGCACCCATTTCAGTGTATCGCCCTGGAAGCCTTTGCCATTACTGCCTTTCCTAAAAAAATCCTCCAGTTTCTCCACTTTGCGCAGGTAACTCGATTCAGCAGAAATTTCATCACAAATGCGTCGAAACGTGTCCAGCTTGTTGTCCTCATTGTGCACCGGGCTGCCGCTCATTGCTTTGCTGAAATGCCGCAAAAAATTCCAGAGGCGATTCCGCAACAATTTGAGCATACAAATTTATACAAAATGATGACAACAACAAATACAATCCCCACGATAACAAGTCAAAATCTAGCAATTGTAAAATTTGTTGTCTCCACGACGATAGCTAAAGGTATCGATTTATCGTGCTGTTTAATGTGATTTTTAAAAGCCACCTGACCAATATTATTATTATATTTTTTTTACTTTAATACTGATATATTTGCAGAGGCTTGCAGACACTTGTATGATTCGCGTGTTAATAAATCTGGCATCTTTGAATCAAATCAGCTGTTGGGATCTTTTATCGGTTCTTCGATTATCAGAAATGCCGATACTCCCGTGACGTTGCAATGCCGATATGAATTCGAAGCGCAGAAGCCGGAACGCATTCAAATCAGGTTCCATGATTTTAATGTACCGACGGAGCGAAAGAACTCTACCCGATGTCATGAGGAGTATGCACTTCACGTGCTGGCAGACGTCCGGGGAAAGTACGAAACACAGGATCTTTTGTGCGGAGCCTTCCTACCTAAGCCACTCATGTCCAGTGGCCAGCGGATGCAACTCCAGTTTGTAGGGAAGTATCCTCCCACGATGACCAACAAAGTGCAGTACTATGGTTTCCGTGCAGAGTATAAGTTTCTAAGAAGTAAGCAAAAGTCAAACTATCGAAATAGTTCAGAGCTAATTATTTTCTTCCTATTTAGATTTCGGTATAATGTCTGGCAAGCAGCAGGGAGACGACTGCACGTTTGTCTACAATAGCAGTGACAGGGTTAGCGGTCTCTTCCACTCTCCTAATTTTCCCGGATACTACCTCGAGAACGTTATGTGTAACTACTACTTCTACGGAATCGACGAACGTATTGTGCTACGCTTTACGTACTTCGATGTTGAAGGAATCGGCACGTATGTCTAATCGAAATTTTTACTTCAGATTATCTACTATGGTCTCTATTTTTGTAATCTTCCCCAGCTGCGACCATCAAACGGCTAGCGATTTCGTGGAATTTTCGAATTTCATGAGCACGGATCGCAAGTTTAGCAGATATTGCGGAAAGTTATCCGATTTTGAAGTTCACTCGGACGGACGTTTCTTTCGGGTAACATTCTACTCTAATGATCGATTCGTCGCCAACGGATTCCGCGCTTTATACACATTCGAATCTATCGTGGAGAAGAGTACCAACTTCAATCTTGAATTAGGAGATAATACCGTGTCTATGCAAAGCTTTGTATCCAGCGGATCGCAACTATTAAGTGGAATTATGCGTATCTTTGTAATAATGGCATTAATAAGCAAGATATAGATTATCAACTTGAAATAATTTACATATTAACTCCAATAATAAAATATGAGACTATATATATATGGTATTGTTCTGTTTATCCGCGCGATTATAGCAAAATGTATCGATTCATCGTGCTATACAACGTGTAATGTTAATCATACACGTCCGATATACCCACAAATTATATAAATAATATGTTAGTTATCCATTAGCAATCATTTGCTCATTGCTTCCAATACTTAAATATTAAATCATATACTGCGTTTATCCTAAGCATATTTCGTGCAAACATTTCTTAAGTTTAGCAAAACGTATGTGCATTGACACCAAACTGGTTAATTTTAATTTTATCGATTTTTGATTTCACGTAGTGCTGCCACCTAATTTAACCACCATTTCACGCATTCATTCTCATAGCCAAAATTCGTACGTAAGCGAATTCTTTAGAAGAAATGTATGTTTTTTTTTATTCATAAATATCGCATAATTTAGCCTATCGAGATGCCACTTTTCACATTTCTTGGTATGGTAGCACTGTTTAGCCGACGCGCACTTACCCATACAGGTTTCAATCTCTGCCGCGCTACGCTCTTGCTGTTCGTTTTCGTGCATTCGTTCTGCATTCGTTCATCATTCGCCAACGGCTTCGCGAGGTTGTTTTCCCGCGGCGCGTTAACATTACTCAGTTTCGTTTTAGGGGCAGGTACAAATAAGTCAAAGGGTGTTTGGTCGCTGTCGTGTGTTTCATATGTAACAAAAAGTATTATACCTAGTTGTAAGTGTTGAATCAGAAAAAAAAGGCAAACAAAGCAAAACTTTAGAAAAAGTTAACACACACCAATTCTTGGAATTTCTTGGCAAAATGTTTTCACGACCCAGGTAAGCTCAAAATACAAACAGAAAAAGGTGAGCCTTGGCATCAAAGTGCCACATGGGACTCTTGTTGCGTATTTGTTTTTAGTTCACGTGCAAATTTGCGTGCGTATTATGCAATTTCTCTTATGTCTCGAAGTTCTTATAAGTCCTAGTGACCCAGTCCCTGTCGTGCATCATCGCTACAAACGGGAGCGATTGTTTCAGCCCTTCCCGCTCCGGCACACACTGCGCAGCTTTCGATTTCATTGTCACCACCAATACAGAAAAACAAGCGAGCGGTGGTAATGAAAGGCAGATTCGCACATGTTTTGGCATTGACCTAACTTTTCTCGTTTACGAATTTCTCGTACAATACGTTGCGCTGCAACAGCTGCTGTTCAAAACCTCTACCAAAATCTTTTTTATCGTCACTTCGTCCCCAAAATATTTCATAAGCGAAACGTGATTTGCGCTTTCTTCATTTGGCAATGGATATGGAAACCATAGGGTGAACAATAATAACATATTAAACAAAAGCAGCTGAAAAATCAATACACATATAAAAGCCTATATTAGATTAGGTTTATGTGTGGTCTGATGTATTTCAAACGCGAACGCATTTCATTATTTGTTGAAAAATAAACCTTCGCCTTCATAGGTAGATACTCACACTTGGATATACATAAATATGTATGTATATTGTATGTTATGTATATTTGAATGTATTCGCAACGCAACTCGTTTGCTCTTTTGCCAAATTCTAAATTTAAATACAACTACACATACAAATAGACAGTTACGTGAATGTGTGTGTGTTTACCTCACTCATTATTATTTTTGTTTTGTTTTATTTTCAATTTCTTTGCCAAGTTCATAAGTTGTTTGCAGAGCAGCTTCATCTGCCGTTATAGTTGCCGTTAGCTGGCACATTCCAAAATCTACATTTCTCTAGCGTAGCAAATTTCTCGCCGAGTACATTGACTTCTTTTTTTTTCACTTTTTGCCAGCGGACAGAATTTTACATGTACTTGTACATACGTAGCTAAGTCAGCACGGGTGCATTGACTAATTAGAGGCTTCGTGAACAGTCAGGCACACTTATGCACACACTCTAAGCCCAGCACACTGACTCATTAAGTTCCCAACCAAATTTCTTTATGATATCATATCGCGGTATGCCATACCGGAAGAAAACCCCATGTATGTATATACAGACATATGTACATATGTATGCTAGTGACATGTATTTATTTGTGTAACTAGTTTGCGTTTATGTGGGACTCTTGATATAATTTTCAAATTGTAAGGGAAGTGTACGTATTTTTACGTTTAATTGCGATATACATATTTCACTGTTAAGAACTATTAAGTCATTATTTATTTACCTTCAGCTTTTGTGGGTTCTGTTTGAATTGCCGAGCATTGTCATACAAACAGTAAACTTTGCAGGGTGCGGGTGATCACTGAATTACATACATACATATATGTATGTAGGACGGTTGGGGACGTTTTACATCAAAATTATAGTCAGTTAGAAGAGTTGCTAGAAGTACCCGGAATCTAGAAGTAGATGCAACTTAAATCTTGATGTGCAAAAAAATTCACGTAATGAAAGATTAATGTGAACATGTAATAGATGCGGAAATGTTTATAACACACATTTGCTCTTTTATATGCGTGGATGTTAGATATATTTTATTGTATGCGCTTGTGTGCTTTTGTGTGTGAGCTTGCATAAATATATCGTGCATATGCCCACTCATGGCGTACTTGAAGCTCATGTGAGTCGGGTCGGTAGATCTGCTCGCCTTAACTTGTTCAAATAGTAACAGAGTGACGAATGACGACGAGTGATAATGATACCAATTACGCCCCAATCCCTTAGACCCCCGATAATTAGCAAGGCAAAATTGTATTTTCACTTTGAGTATCGAGCACGTCACGAGCGCATGGTTCTCGAGTGCCGCGTCACTAACGAGTTTTCAACGCAGAATCGAGATCATGTTACGTTCGGCGAAATGTTTTACTAGCGTATCGCCAGCTTTGGCGGGGCTCACATAATTTTGAAAGCAGAATCAATCACAAGGGACGCAATTAGCAAGGAAGTTATGCAAAATCAGCAACAAAAGTCCAGTATACGCAACATTTGTCGTCATTTGTTATCGCGGCATTCCAAATCTTATCGAGCTTTCATCGTAAAAAACGCGTTGCGACTTAGTTTAACAACTCTCCCAGGCCCCCTGCCCAGCAGAAGCACACCCCAACCCCTTTTGAAAATGTGATAAATAACGAAGAACACAATAAATTTCACGGTGCCGCAGCGGTAATACCCTATATTACAGGCTGTTTATGAATATATATAGATACATACATATGGATTAAAATGCAAAGAAAAATTAAAAGCTTTAAAAAATAAGCCGCAGTAGCACAACCATCATTATTATAATCAATTATCCCTGCTTTAATCGAATGCAGGGTATACATGTATATATTGAACTTGATTTAATCTGCTGCGGGGTAGGGTGTATCACACAGCGTGTCAACGGCTCGCTGCACCAATTGCCTCAATTGCAAACCACCCAAACTAATTCACCTTTCTCTCTTTTCAGCCTGTGCGGAAAATTCGGTAAATTGTGTCGCAGTGGAACTGCAGCTGTGGCAGCAACTTCCACTACAAAAGCAACAGCATCGGCGCTGGCGCTGGGCGATGTCCGCGGATATCATGAGGTCGTCGGTGACATTATCTGCCCATCACAGGTGCGCGGCATTGATCACATTCGCGATCCTCGTTTAAATAAGGTGATTCTCAGCTTTAATTACTAAAATCTTTCTTAAATCTCATGCGATCTATGCTCTTCTACAGGGCCTGGCTTTTACCCTCGAGGAACGGCAGGTGCTGGGTATACACGGCCTGCAGCCGGCGCGTTTTAAGACGCAGGAGGAGCAGCTACAACTTTGCAAGATAGCTGTAAATCGGTATACAGAACCACTTAACAAGTATCTGTATCTAAGTGATCTACACGACCGCAATGAGCGTCTGTTTTTTCGCTTCCTCTCCGAGAACATTGAGGATCTGATGCCTATTGTGTACACACCTACAGTGGGGTTAGCCTGCCAGCGTTTTGGGCTGATCTACAGACGCCCTCATGGTCTCTTTGTGACCTTTAACGATCGTGGTCACATTTTTGATGTGATGAAGAACTGGCCAGAGCCGAATGTGCGTGCGATTTGCGTAACGGACGGAGAGCGTATTCTAGGCCTTGGTGATTTAGGTGCCTGTGGCATGGGCATTCCCGTGGGTAAACTGGCCCTGTACACCGCTCTAGCGGGCATTAAGCCTCATCAATGCCTGCCAATCGTTGTGGACGTGGGAACCAACAACATTGATCTGCTAGAGGATCCTCTATATGTCGGTTTGCGGCAGAAACGTGTTGTGGGTCGTGAATATGACGACTTTATTGACGAGTTTATGGAGGCGGTCGTTAAGCGATATGGCCAAAACACTCTTATTCAGTTCGAGGACTTTGGCAATCACAACGCATTTAGATTCCTAGACAAATACCGAAACACGTACTGCACGTTCAATGATGATATTCAGGGAACTGCCGCCGTCGCTGTGGCCGGTTTGTATGCCTCCAAGCGCATCACAGGCAAGTCTTTCAAGGACTACACGTTCCTTTTTGCCGGCGCCGGCGAAGCTGCCATCGGCATTGCAGATCTCGTAGTAAAGGGTATGGTTGCCGAAGGTGTTCCCATGGATGAGGCTTATAGCCGGATATTTATGGTCGACATCGACGGCCTGCTCACCAAGTCGCGTAAGGTTGGGAACCTTGAAGGACATAAAGTCAATTACGCTAAGGACATTGAACCAATGCAGGACCTGGAGCAGATTGTGTCAACCGTCAAGCCAAGTGTAATTTGTTTTACCTATATTTTTAATATTCTTTTGATTAATCGATTACCAACTCCTAATAGGTTCTCATTGGTGCCTCGGCATGCGCCGGGCTTTTTACGCCAAAGATTCTGCGTACAATGGCGGACAACAATGAAAGGCCCATAGTTTTTGCACTCTCAAATCCCACCAGCAAGGCCGAGTGTACAGCGGAGGAAGCTTACCATAACACGGATGTAAGTTGAGCCACTTCTTATAATACAGCTCCTGATCTTTTTTTCTTGTGTTTTAGGCGCGTGTCATCTTTTCGTCGGGATCACCTTTCCCACCAGTTACTATGGGCAACAAAACTTATTACCCTGGCCAGGGCAACAATGCATACATCTTCCCGGGTGTGGGTCTGGGCGTAATTTGCACTGGCACCCACCACATACCTGACGACATGTTTTTGATAGCCGCTCAGGAGCTGGCCAACTTTGTAGAGTCAAGCGATATTGAGCGGGGTTCGCTGTACCCGCCACTGTCGAGCATCCGGGACGTCTCGATGAACATTGCCATCGGTGTGACCAAGTGTGCCTACGACAAGGGTCAGTCATCAGCGGTAGCGCTCCATAATTCCAATTATCAATATCTTCAAATTGTTTATTCAGGCTTGGCATCCACATACCCGGAGCCACAGGATAAGCGCAAGTGGCTGGAGGATCAGCTGTACAACTTCAACTACGAGTGCTCCATGCCGGTGACCTGGACCTGGCCGCGTATGCCCTACATAAAGACTCGTGAATTAGTGCCTACCAAACTCTACGGAAAAAAAAGTATTAACAATTTTCTATTTTTATATTTTAGGTGCAGAGAGTCCGCTAATTGCCGCTATTAAATAATTTATTCGTTCAGTTCTATTGATTGATCGATTGATTGATGGCACTACTGTTTTGCATTCTAACCCACTCTACGCTCTGCTACTACCATCAGCATCACTATCACAACTAAACACTAATCAAAAAATTGTGCAACAGGCTATTCTCTCTATATGTTCTCAACGATTTGAAATGACATGATCCACTCGATCGACACGTGCTCGCTCCCATTGATGACTTAAGCGCCAGGCATTATTGTTAATAAAATTGCATTTCAATAACAAACTTGGTCAGTGACTCGAGCGACGTGTGTGCGACGGACCATTCTATGTGCTTTCAAGATGTATAACATATATGTATATGTGCTATGTGTATAATATTTTATCTGTATAAATTATCATGTTAATTGTTATGTGATTGATAATCACAATGCTGCAATGTATTCTATACTATCTCACGATTGTTATTTCTACTTACGCATTGCCTTTTCCTTTCTGTTGACTTTAGAATAAGTAATTGGCTTGCTGGTTTTGATTTCTTCATTTCCTTCTGCTTTTGATTCTGTCACTAATATTTTCTATCAGCCACTAACCTAACTGACGGCCGAAATTAAGCGCTAAACTCTGCTTCTCCTTTAATCATTTCTCAAGTAAATATTAAGTTCAACAACTAAGTCACACAATATATTGATCTATTGCTATTTCCCTTTCGTTTATATATAGAAAACGAAGAGATTATGTAAATTATCCAACCTACTCCGACCGCATATAACTACATTGGCAACTATTATATAGACAGCAGATCGGTGCGAGTCTGCCAGCCCATCCCTAAAAATTGAAAACGAAACTAAACGAGCAGCCGTTAACCTTAACAATTAAAAGTTAACTATTAACTTAAAGTAATCTACTTAAGTTAAACGTTTTAATTTAATTCACATAAAAATATATAGTTTTATATATGACTCTAGTAACCATTACGTTTGTTGTTGATCCATGTCTGATATTTATTAAATAGTCTTGTTATTATAATTTATTGTTACAACAAAAATAAGTTTTAATTTGCCACAAATGTTGATGCCGCAATCAATAGCACGATTTACCAGTTAAAGTGCGATAAACAATAAAGAACGCTAAGTAACGGTTACTTCCATCTTTGTTTTATACAATGGATTGAATGAATGTAATAAGCGCGAGTGATAAGTCAGAGGGTACCCGCTATTCATTGACCATATAGACTATATAGATTTCGCAATTGTTCGACGTAACACATGTATCGTATGCAGTTGTCATGAAATAAACCCAAGGAATCGCAGTTGCGATAAGCACATTAAAACTATAGTTTACATTTTACTATATATAAATTATATATTTAAAAGTCGATAGAGTATTTGCACTTTGCCTTATATCTTTTTCCAGCTTCAATTAATGAGAGAGCGAACGGAGAGAGAGCAAACGAAAGGAGAGCAAACAGAGAGAGAGCAAGTGAGCCCCATGCTAATTTCATGTCAGCGATCAAACGCAAATAAAACAAGTATCGAAAGCTACAGTCCATCGCACCCGACAGTAAGATGCTCTACGCCTAATTTTGCAAAACTGTTACAAACACACTAACAATTCCAAAGAACAGTCTTCTGCCGCCTACTTCTTTCTTATCTAAAATACATTAGCGGGCACGCGCGACTTCTAAAGTGAAGCAAAAGAGCGCAGGCAGTTCAGAACAATGGATATCGGTTATTTGAACAACTTTTTCAAATCCAATTGAAATTTATAAGAGCCTATGGTACTTAGCAACCCCTGCCTGTTTCTAACGTTTACACAAAGCTATACTCTTTGCCATTAATGCTACCGAGTGGTATAAGCTGTTAAAAATTAAATTCCAGGTAAACGCTATTCATGAACGCGATGATCGTTGCGTATTTGTTTTTGATTGACAACTGAGAAGAGAAATACACTACAATCAAAGAGATCAGGTGAGGTAAAAAGGTGTGTTTATAAGCAGAGAAACCCGATGATAAATGCGAGAGACTAACGTGCTGAGCACAAAAGAAAGATCGATCAAATTAAATAAAATTGTGACGTCAGAATACATTTCTAGCAAATTATCTGCACAAAAATGAATGTTATGATTGTATTGAATTGTGACGTTAGTATTGACTGCAAGTAAATTATCTTCATCATTGCAAAATGGATTGCAATTTGCGAAATTTATCAGTTTTAATGATGTAGCTACGCCAGAGATCAGAACAACCTTCATGTTCACCGATTCGCAATCTGTTGCCTATAAGAAGCGCGCTGAGAGCGAGGCTCTCGCAGTAGCGGTTGGAGCGTCAGTGGAGACAGATACTCGTAGTTCATAAGGCCGGACTTCAGACTTATTCGATATGCATTACTGCTTCTTACTATGTACAACTGCCTGCCTACTCGGAACTCGCACGGCACGAGCGGGTAAGCTAGAAAACTTCCCATGACTTGTACTAGTTTCTGTTGTTTCTTCTTCTTTTCATTCGAACTTGTTCTAATTTTGCTTTTAATTTAATTGCATTACATTTGCGTTTACATAGCTTACGCAGACGAATGTAACACACCTAACGGGGAACCGGGTCGCTGCATGCCGTTCTCTTCCTGCTCCGAGATCGAGAAACGTCTCTTGGCTCTCCAGAATACGCGCCAGCGCTTGGAGCCGGACTACGCCAAATACTTACTGAGCGCATCATGCGGAGTGTACGACAAAGTGGTAGGCAAACCATAGCACAGCAGGACACGAACAATAAATATCTATATTAGATTTCTGTTCTCTGTAGCGCCACTTTTGCTGTGCCACCAGGGAGATCCAACACAACTCAAAGGTTATGAAGGTATTCACCGATCCCACCTTCAACTGTGGCTCCATTCTCAATCAGCGTGTCGCCAACGGATACGAAGTTCAGCTCTCTTCCCGGCCCTGGATGGCCTTGCTCCGCTACCAAAACCTCGGTGAGAGCCGATTCCTCTGCGGCGGGACTCTGATTCACAGTCGTAGGTTTTCACTTAAAGCCCAATGCATATGTGACACCAGATAATTCACTGTGCTCCCTTTCAGGCTACATTCTAACAGCCGCCCATTGCGTATATGATTTTGAGGATCAGCTGTGAGTATTGCTAGCAGTTCTCTGGGGTTTTATTTATTATTTTACATTTTAGGTATGAAATTCGGTTGGGTGAGCACCGGATCTCCACGGTGAAGGACTGTCGTCAGCATGGTCTCAAGGAGAAGTGCGCTCCTCCTGTTAGAGATGTGGGTATTGAGAAGGTGCTGGTACATGAGAAGTACGACTTCAAACGCATCTCCAATGACATCGCTCTACTGCGCCTTAATTCCAGTGTTACATTCGAGAGTAGGTAGCACGAGTATCATATTGTGGAAATTCATTTAAATTTCTCATTCTCAGAGCACATAAAGCCCATCTGCTTACCCATCACCGACGAACTAAAGCGGTATACCGAATCCCACGCAGATTATTTTGTTACTGGCTGGGGCACCACTGAGAATGGATCCGCCTCGGATGTCTTGCTGCAGGCGAATGTACCCATTCAACCACGCACCACTTGCGCCAATACCTACCGCCGGGAAGTTCCCTCTACGCAGCTCTGCGTGGGCGGCGGCGACTTGCAAGATTCTTGCAAGGGAGACTCTGGGGGGCCTCTGCAGGCATCCGCGCTCTACTTAAGCGAGTACAAGCTACGCATGGTGGAGTTCGGAATTGTCAGTCAGGGCGTTACTTCCTGCGGTCAGGTCAGCCTGCCGGGCATCTACACAAATGTACCCGAGTACGTGCAGTGGATAACCGACACCATGGCTAGACATGGGCTGTAACCTTGGACTCACCACTTGATCCACATGTAGAAACGAACAACAATTAACTACCATATGTTTATATGTACACACATATGTTTACATATATATGTGGTAATTGTCTAGAAGATGGGCTTTATTAAAAATTTTCATTTTTACCGTTCAACCGTTGCGAATAACAAAAAATAAGTCTATACTATAATGGAAATGTATGTAATAGGCAGAACGGGGGCTTATAATAGGGCTTACCCTCAATGCTGACAAATGTTTTCTGTCAGTACGAAGGGGCAACCGAAGCAAGAGTGTACGGTGGTCGCCACGCAGATTATTTTGTTACTGGCTGGGGCACCACTGAGAATGGATCCGCCTCGGATGTCTTGCTGCAGGCGAATGAACCCATTCAGCCACGCACCACTTGCGCCACTACCTACCGTCGGGAAGTTCCCTCTACGCAGCTCTGCGTGGGCGGCGGCGACTTGCAAGATTCTTGCAAGGGAGACTCTGGGAGGCCTCTGCAGGCATCCGCGCTCTACTTAAGCGAGTAGAAGCTACGCATGGTGGATTTCGGAATTGTCAGTCAGGGCGTTACTTCCTGCGGTCAGGTCAGCCTGCCGGGCATCTTCACAAATGTACCCGAGTACGTGCAGTGGATAACCGACACCATGGCTAGACATGGGCTGTAACTTTGGACTCACCACTTGATCCACATGTAGAAACGAACAACAATTAACTACCATATGTTTATATGTACACACATATGTTTACATATATATGTGGTAATTGTCTAGAAGATGGGCTTTATTAAAAATTTCCATTTTTACCGTTCAACCGTTGCGAATAACAAACAAGTCGGAATGGCTACAGTCGAGCTGACTCGACTGTGATATACCCGCTACAATTCTTCGGAAAAACACGTGCCAAATGTGAACAATGCGTTCTTGCTTTTTATTTCTTTCCGTCTCTAATTTGTTTTGCCTATGCAAGTTCCACTCGATTCTTATTGGATGTTGCCCTTTGCTTTTATTACTTTGCAGTTATAAATTATGCATGTTGGAAAGAGCCGCCTATACATACATACATATATGCTGCCTCACAATACATCTCAAAATATCTAATTAGATTTGTCGTTTGTTTTTTGTGTTGCTCCTTAGTGTCTCTTTCGATTCTAAGTGGCTTTAAATATACTAAAAATTTATTTTGAATTTTGCAACACACTATAAAATAAAAAAAAAAATAAGATACAAAAAAAATAAATATAAGTCGCCGCGGCACCCAGGAGTTGAACTCCGGACCTCTCGCTTAACAGTCAACTACCATCACCACTCGACCACTGCATTTCTTACGAGATGACCGGGATAAAATTGCACTATGAATATTTTCGGTGCACATAATTAAAAAAAAAAAAAGTTGCCATATAATAAAAAAAAAAAAAAAAAAGTTGCCACATAATTAAAAGGAAAAGTTGTCTGCTGCTGGAGTTGAACTCGGGTACTGACATTAGGAAAAACCGACATAAGCACATGACCACAGTGCAATACTATTTCTTGAATATCTTCCTTATTTATCGGCCGATCTTATTGAAACTTTGCCAACACACCCGCATGGTGGTTTTTATCACATGTATAATGCTGTAGAGCTATATTTGCAGCTACAATCGACTTTTTTTCGATTTATGGGGGCGGATGGAGGCGTGGCAAAAATCCAAAATAAACTTGATCTGCGTGCAGAATTAACACATATTGTCTCCAAATTTGGTAGCTCTAGCTCTTATAATAGCTGAGATCTAGGTTTTCATACGGACGGATAGACAAACAGACGGACAGACGGACATGGCTATATCGACTCGGCTGTTCATGCTGATTCAGAATATATATACTTTATGAGGTCGGAGATTTCTCCTTCTGCGTGTTACAAACATTTTCGGTTGGCACAAAGATTATATAATACCCTTATACTCTTCGAGTAGCGGGTATAAAAATAAGTGTATTGTATAATGGAAATGTATGTAATAGGCAGAACGGGGGCTTAGAATAGGGCTTACCCTCAATGCTGACAAATGTTTTACTGTCAGTACGAAGGGGCAACCGAAGCAAGAGTGTACGGTGGTAGAACATCGTACCTTCCGTGTAGGTTCGCGCGAGTGTCCAGCCCTGAGGCGCTCGGAAGAGTGGAATTATCTCTGTGTCCGCTTCACTGCGGAGGGGCGGGCTAGGTACGATCGAGCGGCAGACCTCGGTCCTAAACTAGATCGTTTAACCAAAGCCCATCTGAAACCTCAACAGAAGATGTTCGCCCTCAGGACTGTCCTAATACCGCAACTCTATCACAAGCTTACCCTTGGGAGTGTGGCACTAGGCTTACCCTTGGGAGTGTGGCACTAGGCGTCCTGAGAAAGTGTGACAAGCTGGTATGGTCTACCATCAGGAGATCGTTAGATTTGCCGTTGAACGTGTCAGTAGCCTTCTTCCAAGCCCTCCACATTAGTGGGGGTCTCGGTATTCCATCATTGAGATGGATGGCACCAATGTTGCGCATGAAACGATTGGAGAGCATAAAATGGCCCCGCCTTGAACAGTCGGTGGTCGCCAATTCCTTCATCAGTGCAGAGCAGCAGCAGGCCCGAGATAGATGAACATTAAGGTCATTTCCGTCACTCTAAGATGTCGTGGCATCTGGAGTTATTAATCGATCATCCGATTGAGAGCTAATGATAGTAATATTATTAGTGCCCGAGTAGTGACCGACGAAGTCTGCGACTTTAAGTCGTTCATGCTTCATGCAGGGTACCATCGTAGTGTCTTGACGAATTCTTACCTTTTCGCCTAAGCCTGCTTCCTTGGCATACCATCGAAAAAGGTTCAAAGAAATTTCTGGAACGGTCCAGGATGCATATTTGTAGCTCTTACATACGAGAAATTCCTACTGTTCTGTCTGCTATCTAGCGAAATCACAGCCAAGGGAACGGGCTTGGAATAATTAGCGGGGAAAGAAGAGCCTTTTGAGCTTGTCTCTAATCTGGCATCGTAAAGAGACATAAGAGGTGAAGAATAAGTGGGAGACATTCGATTTCGGTTTTCGATTTTGACGCATGCTTCTTGATCAAAGTATCACGAGTTTGTTATATAATCGCAAATAAATTCTTTAATGAGAGAGTGCATTTATATAATTTTGACTGGGTGGTGTTTGACTGGGGCGGTACATCTCTCAAATAATAACGGAGGTGTCCCAAGGCCAGCTCAGTGCGGACAGAAACCACACATGGTGCAAAAGGGCAAATGCTGACTTGATCTCGGTGTTTAGTACACACAGGGACAGCAAAAGCTCGACCTATCGATCATATTGGTTTAAAGAATTTTTAACAAGAGGTGTTTTGGCGGCCAAGCGTTCATAGCGACGTCGCTTTTTGATCCTTTGATGTCGGCTCTTTCTATCATTGTGAAGCAAAATTTACCAAGCGTTGGATTTTCACCCATGCAAGGGAACGTGGATGGGTTTACTCCGGAATGTCAAAACGTTGTTTCGACAGCATTCCTGCGTAGTACGTGAGAAACCGCAGGTACGGACGAATGGCATAATACTTGTTCGAGCGAACAGTGGTATGACGCTAAGTGCTTTGGATTATGCCTGAACGCATCTAAGGTCGTATCCGTGCTGGACTGCAATGATAAATAAGGGGCAATTTGCATTGTATGGCTTCTAAACCATTTAAAGCTGATATTGTATTTTATAAACGACAATGAATATAATGCCAATGTTATTTGTAACATAGTAAATTGGGAGGATCTTCGATCACCTGATGCCGCGCTAGTTACATATAAAAAACATTATTTAATACGATGACAAAGCCTAGAATCAATTGTAAACGACTTTTTTAACAGGAAAGCAGCTGCCATATTGCAATCCACTGAAGCTTATCCTATGCTTAATGAGTTGAGATACAAAAATTAAGTATGTATAACATTTAATATACGGCATTTGTGTATTAATATTATTATGTATTTTACACAAAGAATAAAAATTGAACAAAAAAAAGTTTTATTTAAACTAATAATTAATTAAACCTAATAATATATAAATTAGGACACTCACTTGTCTTGTCCTTTTGAATTCACATACAAATTGAATTTAAATGAAAAACTTCCACATGAAATACTTATGATAACATTTTATATGAAAA